>CM066193.1:26433683-27706489 GCA_033675215.1 Rhodiola kirilowii
TCAATTCCTCTTTTTGAGACCAAGTGTCCAAGTACTATGCCTTCCTGCACCATAAAATGACATTTTCCCAATTTAGCACAAGATTTGTCTCAATACATCTTTTGAAGACTTTTGCCAAATTGGCCAAGCAATCATCAAAAGAGGAACCATCATAAACACTTACATAATCTCCTCAATAAATTCCAAAAATATAGCCATCATGCATCTTTGAAATGTACCCGATGCATTACAAAGTCCAAAGGGCATTCGCCGATAAGCAAATGTTCCATAGGGACAAGTAAAGGTAGTTTTTTCTTGATCTTGTGGATGAATAGGGATTTGGAAAAATCCACTATACCCATCAAGATAGCAAAAGTAATCATGCTTGGCTAGTCTTTCTAACATTTGATCAATGAATGGAAGTGGAAAATGATCTTTTTTAGTGGCTTGGTTAAGTTTTCGGAAATCTATGCACATTCGCCAACCGGTGACGGTTCTAGATGGTATTAACTCATTCTTATCATTTTTGACCACCGTCATGCCCCCCTTCTTGGGTACTGATGGACCAAAATTATACGAGTCAGAAACACAGTAAAACCCACCAAATTAGACTGTTTGTCTATCTAACTTCTACGTGTTAGTCCCGATATATTTCCACAGGGCATTTTAGAGACTGAAGTGAAAACACGCTAAGGAGAGGATTTTATGCTGAAAAGATAACAAGAGTCAATCCAAGGTCAAGATCATATGCCGACTGAAGAAATATCAAGGATCCTGACGTTGAATTGACCATAACAAATTAATCAGAAGAATCAAGAGTGGAGTCAAGACAGCCCGGGGAAGAAACACATTGATAGTTTTGTGAAAAGACTGCCCAAAACTGTACAAACTCACACATAGGGCAAGATGACCGACCACTTGAAGAAGTGGTGGCCAAAGGAGGAGCTCCTCCCCTTCCACCACCGCCTACCGGCGGCTTTGGGTGGTGGTGACCGGCGGCTTCACTATTCCGCCACATGTCACCTCCTCCTCCTCCTCCCTTCTCCTCCCTTGGATCAAATGCACATGTCCACCATCTCCACCACCCATCTCCTCCCCTTTTGGCTATAAAAGGAGGCCTCCTCCTCCTCATTTCACACACCAAAATCCAATTTCACTTCTCTCTCTAGAAGTTGTAATATTTGTAACGTTGTAATTTTGCTTTGGAAATAAAGGAAAGCTCCCTTGGCGCTTCAACGGTTTTGTAAGTCTTCTTTTATTTATTTAATTGTCTTGCTAAACTATTGTTTATTTCCAAGTTCATAGTTATGATAACCATTGCCATGATTAGTAGCTAAATTAATTATTCGGTTTAAGGGTGTGTACTTGTATTATAAATGTTTTAGACTTTACTCTTAGTATACCTTTATGTTCGATACTTGTTCTATGTGCCATATATAAAAGTTAGAATGTCTAAGGTCAAGTAAACCATTTGGGAATGTGACCATAGGGGTCCAAATTCGTAAACTCTTCCTTAGATATTCGTGATCACACTCGGGTAAGTGGACCATTTGGAAACTGGACCAAAGGGACCAAATGGATAAACTTATCTGAAGAGGTCGACTATTCTAAAAACCATTTAAAAACTGGGCCAAAGGGATTAAATGGACGCACTTACGGCTAAGATAATTCGAAAGGAGGAATTAGTTTTGCTTAGAACAAGTGTTTTAAATGATGTTGCAAGTCTTGTGCTAGGAATAGCCTCGATTCATCTTTGAACATTGAGCATGATCATGTCTTGCGCTAGAAATAGTCTCAATTCATCGTTGAACACTTGGTATGATCATTAGCGGTCGATGATAAACAATTATAATACAAGGCCCCTAAAACCGAATACTTTCCTTACAGTCCATTATCAACTGCCGTAATTTACTTTCAGTTCTCAAATCACACTCAAACCCAACCCCAATTGCATTTAATTCTGCATAAGCTTCATTAAAGAACAATTAATCCACACTGACTCCCTTGGTTCGACCCCTACTTACCACTTGCTACCCAGTAGTTAAGTCGCGAGTAGCGGACTTATAAATTTATTTGCACATTTGCTGTGACGACAAGCATCTGTCAAATTGGCGCCGTTGCCGGGGAACTAGTCATCGGATAACTGTTCTTCCCTCCCCTTTTTCTTTTCTATTCATCTCTCTATGACACTACCCGTTACGCATGCATGGACAACGCGATTTCTGCCCCTGTTCGGAGGAACGGAGGGAGAAGACCCTGTACAGCACTGCCGAAACTTCCACCAAGTCTGCCACAACATCAAACCTGAAAACGAAGTGTTAGAAGAGTTTAAGCTGAAATGCTTCAAATTCTCTCTAACCGACTTCGCCACGATATGGTACTACACATCCACCGCTTGCAGTGCAGAACGTTTCGTAGACCTCTGGTTCCGTTCCTGAAAGAATTCTCCCCACCATCTTTACGCCAAGAAACCCGTGAGAAGATCATGAGCCTTCATCAATCCCGGGATGAGACTTTGGACGAATACTACATGAACTACGATGCCATCGTCTCAAGCTGCCCGCACCATGGATTTACGAAGAAAATTCTTCTCTAAAAATTTCTTCGTGGGATGAGGTCCGAAGAGCTGGGAAGAATCAACAAAGCTATGAGAAGGTCTGCCGCAAACCTCACCATTGCAGACATGTGGTACCTGATAACTGGCCTAGCCGCTGCCACAAGACGAGTTCCCCACACTGACGAGGAAATGCAGACAGAAGAAGCTGACCCTGAGGCTGACAAAGAAGAAACCACCGAGCCGTCAGAAGAGACTCCCGAACCATCCGAGGAATCAGACATGGAAAGCACCGGAAGCAACGAAGTAGAAGTCCAGAACACCACTGACGAACTGCCCAAGCCATACCCGACTATCATTACCCAGGCAGCTGAAACTATCTACGACCAGTTCTTCACGAACCAACATTACGAGGCAGAACCAAGCCTCATGAGGCCTTCCCGACTTTTCCCCTTAATTAATGAGCAAGTCGCCGCGAACTATGCGATCCAAGAAGAAGCTCAAAGGAGAATGGGAAAAGGGCCTGAGCAGAATGACTCCTACATGGAGCACGCTTTCGCCATGACTGGACAAGGCAGCCCTAAACAGGAGAACACCCAGTTCAAAAAGCTGATAGTGAAAGGTCCCTCGCCTTCTCAGAGACGTTGGAAGGAGATACCATTAGAACTGGACCCAAACCCGTCATCTGCTAAAAAATCAGGAAGACTCACCGCAAGAATCAAGGTCGGTGGAATCAAGAAGTTTGACCTGAGCCACCCATGGGACCCAAACCAATGAACCACAAACGAGGTATCGTCGAGCCAACGACGTTAAACAAGTGCACTGGTCGGGAGGTAACCCGACACTATCTTACTTTTCCGCACTTTAATTTCTGTCATTTAAATTCAGTATTTAGTTTTAAGCTTGCATGACTTTTGAACAAAGGCACGCCTTCGTTCAAAAGTGGGGGGTGAGAACCACCTATGTACATAAATAACATGCGGCTGTTTTTCTTTTTTATTAAGTACCTTTTTGAAAATATGAACTTAAGAATGTGAAAAAGATAAATCATAATTCATGCATTAACCTTGTGAAAATTCAACTGTTTAAAAACTTAGAATGTAACTTTCTATTTGTCCTTTGTGCTGAGATAACTAGGGATGTGGAGTTGATATAAACTGCCTTAGAGAGGCTTGGCAAGCAATCGAAGGATCGAATCAAACTATATGGTTTTCAAAGTCAGTGGAGGCTGCACTTCGGGTTTCAGTGAAGATTGAAGTCATCTCCGCCATGCAATGCAAAAGGCGAGGACGGGAATCAAACCGTCCTATCTCCGGTCAAAGTAGCCGAGAAAATAGATGAGCGACCCTCATCTTGACCCGCGCAAAAATGACAGTCAAAGTAGCCGAGAAAATAGATGAGCGACCCTCACCTTGACCCGCGCGAAAACGGCAAAAAAGAGAGGAGCGGGGAGGTATTTCCATAGGCTTGCGGGCGATGATTGGACCTCCCAAAAAGGCTCGAGAAAATGGACTAGCAGTCACAAAAAGGAGAAAAGCTCAATGAAGCAAATCAAGAGGCCAAAGGCCCAAAATTGTGAAGGTTTTAACCGAACAAAAGTGAAGAACTCAAAGCGTCAAATCAAAGGCCAAATGCCGACTCACTACAAAAGCAGTCCCTCGCCAAAAGAAAATCAAAGTACTCAAACCACTGAAACCTGAACCGAATCACGTGCTAGAGAAAGCTACCAGAAAACCATATAGTACGAGACGATCCCAAGATTGCAGTCCAGGAGCCTAAAAAGGGCTATCTCCCGAGACATCCAATATAATTTGCATCTCAGCACGGAGGTACAAGTATTAAGTTTCTTCTATTTATTTACGCAGTTTAATTTGGTAATAAGTAAGCAATGCATGAATTAGGATAGATCGAGTACCACAGTCTAATTTTCATATTCCAAAGCCAAACTTAGAACTTACGCCCTTTAATAGCATTGTTCGGGACGAACAACTAAAAGTGGGGGGTAATCTGATGGACCAAAGTTATACGAGTCAGAAACACAGTAAAACCCACCAAATTAGACTGTTTGTCTATCTAACTTCTACGTGTTAGTCCTGATATATTTCCACAGGGCATTTTAGAGACTGAAGTGAAAACACGCTAAGGAGAGGATTTTATGCTGAAAAGATAACAAGAGTCAATCCAAGGTCAAGATCATATGCCGACTGAAGAAATATCAAGGATCCTGACGTTGAATTGACCATAACAAATTAATCAGAAGAATCAGGAGTGGAGTCAAGACAGCCCGGGGAAGAAACACATTGACAGTTTTGTGAAAAGACTGCACAAAACTGTACAAACTCACACATAGGGCAAGATGACCGACCACTTGAAGAAGTGGTGGCCAAAGGAGGAGCTCCTCCCCTTCCACCACCGCCTTCCGGCGGCTTTGGGTGGTGGTGACCGGCGGCTTCACTATTCCGCCACATGTCACCTCCTCCTCCTCCTCCCTTCTCCTCCCTTGGATCAAATGCACATGTCCACCATCTCCACCACCCATCTCCTCCCCTTTTGGCTATAAAAAGAGGCCTCCTCCTCCTCATTTCACACACCAAAATCCAATTTCACTTCTCTCTCTAGAAGTTGTAATATTTGTAACGTTGTAATTTTGCTTTGGAAATAAAGGAAAGCTCCCTTGGCGCTTCAACGGTTTTGTAAGTCTTCTTTTATTTATTTAATTGTCTTGCTAAACTATTGTTTATTTCCAAGTTCATAGTTATGATAACCATTGCCATGATTAGTAGCTAAATTAATTATTCGGTTTAAGGGTGTGTACTTGTATTATAAATGTTTTAGACTTTACTCTTAGTATACCTTTATGTTCGATACTTGTTCTATGTGCCATATATAAAAGTTAGAATGTCTAAGGTCAAGTAAACCATTTGGAAATGTGACCATAGGGGTCCAAATTCGTAAACTCTTCCTTAGATATTCGTGATCACACTCGGGTAAGTGGACCATTTGGAAACTGGACCAAAGGGACCAAATGGATAAACTTATCTGAAGAGGTCGACTATTCTAAAAACCATTTAAAAACTGGGCCAAAGGGATTAAATGGACGCACTTACGGCTAAGATACTTTGAAAGGAGGAATTAGTTTTGCTTAGAACAAGTGTTTTAAATGATGTTGCAAGTCTTGTGCTAGGAATAGCCTCGATTCATCTTTGAACATTGAGCATGATCATGTCTTGCGCTAGAAATAGTCTCAATTCATCGTTGAACACTTGGTATGATCATTAGCGGTCGATGATAAACAATTATAATACAAGGCCCCTAAAACCGAATACTTTCCTTACAGTCCATTATCAACTGCCGTAATTTACTTTCAGTTCTCAAATCACACTCAAACCCAACCCCAATTGCATTTAATTCTGCATAAGCTTCATTAAAGAACAATTAATCCACACTGACTCCCTTGGGTTCGACCCCTACTTACCACTTGCTACCCAGTAGTTAAGTCGCGAGTAGCGGACTTATAAATTTATTTGCACATTTGCTGTGACGACAAGCATCTGTCAGGTACCACATGAATGGGACTCACCCAATTGGAATCCGCAATAGGGAAAATCATTCCCGCATCAAGCATTTTCAAAATCTCTTTTTTAACTACTTCACTCACAATGGGATTAAGTCTCCTAGCATGTTCCCTAGATGGTGAACTATTATCCTCCAAATTAATTGTATGCATGCACAAATTGGGACTTATCCCCTTTAAATCATCAATAGAATACCCAATTGCATCTTTATGTTCTCTAACCACATCAAGAAATCTCAAAGTCTCATTATCATTCAAAGAGGCATTCACAATGATAGGCAAAGTAGAATTGGGGCCTAAGAACTCATACCTTAGGCTTGTTGGTAGAGCTTTTAACTCTACCGAACAAGACTCCTTACCTTTGTCGCTTTGAGTACCCTCTTCATCTTTGTCATTCAAGATGGCCCAACAATCACCATGCTTAGGAAGCTCATAATCAAGGTCAATTTCATTCACAAGCAAGTTAGGCACATCATATAGTTCATAAGCATCAACAAGGTCTAGATAATTGCAACTCATAGTAGAATTTGGATCTTTTTGTGCCTTTTCTAAATTAAATTCAACTTCCTCATCACCTACTCTCATGGTAATTGACCCGTAAGTAGTATCAAATATAGCTCCCGCGGTGTAGAGGAAAGGCCTTCCCAAAAGAATGGGGATTTCATTGTCCTCTTCCATCTCTAACACCACAAAATCCCCCGGAATATAGAAATTCCCTACTCTAACCGGGACATCCTTAAGAACTCCCTTAGGGAATCTTGAGGAGCGGTCCGCGAGCCTTAAAATCATTTGAGTTGGTTTAGGCTCACCCATATTTAATTTCTTACACAAAGAATAAGGCATCAACGATATGCTAGCACCCAAATCACACATAGCACGTTCAATTTTAACATCATTAATATAGCATGAGATGGAGAAGCTACCGGGATCCTCAAGCTTTGGTGGCATGCGCGGTTGGAGTATGGCACTACATTCTCCATTGAGGGACACCGTGTCAACGTCCTCAATTGTTCTCCTGCAAGTAATAACATCTTTTAAAAATCTTGCATAAGATGGAGCTTGAGTGATTACCTCGGTAAAGGGCATCGTGACATAAAGCTTCCTCATCATTTCGGCAAACTTTGAGAATTGCTTGTCATTGCTCTTTGATGGACCATAATTGTATGAATCATAAACACAGTTAAACCCACCAAATTAGACTGTTTGTCTATTTAACTTTTGCTTGTTAGTTCCGATATTTATCTACAGGGTATTTTGAAGTCTAGAGAGAATACAGGCTAAGGAGGAGTTTTTAAGCTGAAAAGATATTACGAGTCATTCCAAGGTCACGACCAGATGCCGACTAAAGAAATCTCAAAATCCTGACATGGAATCACTCAAAACAAGTCCAACCGAAGAGCAACCAAAGTCAGTCCGGAGCTGAAATGGACCGATGGCTTTTGTGAAAGATCACAAAAATCACATAACCTCCTCCCATTGCCATGTGACCGGCGGCTTTTGGAGACCAAGCCACCTTGCTCCTCCTCACATGGGCGGTTTTTGGAGAGTCCATGGCTTCATGCCATGTGTCTTCATCCTCCACCACATCTTACTCCTCCCCTTAGCTATAAATACCCCCTTCCCTCCCTTGTATCATCATCCAAAAATCCATCTTCACACAACACAATCACTTATCTCTCTAGATTTTGGGGCACTTTTGTAAGCTTTTGTGTTAAATCTATAATACTCCTGTTGGTTCTTGAGTATTCTAGTAGTTTTTGAGAATACTCCTGTTGGTTCTTGAGTATTCTATTTTACTTACTATCTTTCAAAAACCCTCGAGTACTTAGCTATGGTATCCACCTCTATGGATATTCGTAGCTAAACTCTTCATTCGGTTGAAGGGGTGTACTTGTATCATAAAATGTTTTAGGCTATACTCTTAGTACCTCTTCTTTGTATTCAAAACTTGTTCTATGTGCCATATAATAGGTCAGAACTTCCAAGGTTGAGTGGATGCTTGAAATGGCAAAACTCTTCCGTGAGGGTTCGTGAACATACTCGGGTAAGTGGATGCTTGAAATGGCAAAGCTTATCTGAGGAGTTCGACCTCTTTTAAACACCATTTGGTTTGATCGAAAATGATTGACCAAATGGATGCACATAGGCTAGTATACCTGGAAATGGGGTGCTTGTCTAAATAGAACAAGTGCTCTACGACCTTGAAATGGGCTAGACAGTGTGTGCAAATCGAGCTCTTGAAATGGCCTTGATACACGTTTGAATACTTAGTAGGATCACTAAAGGTCAATGATAAACAGGATATGATACAAGGCCCCCGAAACCGGCCCCCGAAACCAAATGCTTTCCTTAGATTTAAACACCACCTGCACTTACTTTCAATTTTAGTATAAACTGCTTATCAACTGCTCACCTTCCGGAAGACTTGCCAATCACGCAACAATCGCTGTAAGTCTTCTCCTTTATTTTCAGTATTTACTTTTATGTCATTTACTTTTCCACACTAAAAATCAAAACCAACCAAAAAAATCACTTAGTTATAAGTGCTAAAACCTCAATCAACCTAAACACACGCTCCCTCGCTATACAATTCCCTCAAAGAATAGCTTATCCCCCTAATTCCCTTGGGTTCGACCCCTACTTACCACTTGCTACCCAGTAGTGAAGTCGCGAGTAGCGGACTTATAAATTTATTTGTACATTTGCTCTGACGACAAGCATCTGTCAAATTGGCGCCGTTGCCGGGGAGTTAGCCGTCGGATTAGTTGTTCTTTCCCTTCTCATCTCTTCATCACACTATGTATGCATGGACAACACGACATCTTCCTCTGTTCGGAGGTACGGATGGAGAAGACCCAGTAAAACATTGCCGAAACTTTCACCACATTTGCCGCCACATAAAACCTGAAAATGAAATGTTAGAGGAATTTAAGCTTAAATGCTTCAAATTTTCTCTAACTGATTTTGCGACAATTTGGTATTACACATCAACCGCAGAACATTTTGTGGATCTTTGCGTTCCATTCCTGAGGGATTTCTCCCCCCCCCCCCATCCCTACGACAAAAAACCCGTGAGAAGATCATGTGTCTGCAACAATCCCGGGATGAGACCTTGGACGAATACTACACGAACTATGACACCATCATCTCAAGCTACCCGCACCATGGATTCACAAAGAAAGTTCTTCTTCAAAAATTTCTTCGTGGGATGAGGGCCGATGAGCTGACAAGGATTAACGAAGCAATGAGAATATCAGCCAGGAACTTGTCCATGGCAGACATGTGGAACCTCATAGATGACCTGGCCGCAGCCACAAAATGAATACCCCAAGCTGACAGAGGAATGCAGATAGAAGAGGCTGGTCCAGAGACAGATGAAGAAAATACTCCCGAGCCATCGGAAGAATCAGACATAGAAAGCATCGAAAGCAACGAGGAAAAACCCTCATGGGAACTCGAGGCGGTGCCAACAAAAGAAGAAGTCCAAAACACCACTGGCAAGCTACCCGAGTCATACCCAACTATCATTACCAGAGAAGCAGAGACCATCTACGACCAAATCCTCACAGATGGACGTGACGAGGCAGAACCAAGCCTTAAGATGCAAGCTTCCCAACTTTTCCCCTTGATCAATAAGCAAATAGCAGAGAACTATGTGATCCATGAAGAGGCTAAAAGGAGGATGGGAAAAGGGCCTGAGCAGAATGACTCCTCGATGGAGCATGTTTTCGCTATGACTGGACAAGGCAACCCTAAACATCAGAAAACCCGATTCAAGAAACTAGTAGTAAAAGGTCCCTCACCTTCTCAGAGACGTCGGAAGGAGAAATTACCAGAACAATGGGAACAAGACCCAAGCACATCATCTCACAAGAAATAGGGGAAAGGCAAGGCAAAAATCAACACAGGAATGGTGGCAAAATACGACCTGAGCCACCCATGGGATCCATTCCAGTGATCCCCATGCGTCGAGCCAACGACGTTAAACAAAGGCACTGGTCGGGAGGTAACCCGACACCTATCTTACTTTCAGTCATTTATTTTTCAGTCATTTAGTTTTTACCAATAAGTCACTCTCACCCACTTGGTGCATAGAATGAAATGACTATTCAGGAATCGGTTATGGGTGCAACATCAAGCCAGCCAGGCCTATGCCAAGAGTTCAAGGCCCCAGCTGAACTCCCTCGATTATCCAGCCTCATGCCATGTCGTTCACTCGACACTTTAAAGGGAGTTCTGTTCTTCCCTTTTCCTTAATGTCATTTCCTTCTCATAATTGTCTGCTTGCATGGCTTTTGAACTAAGTCTTGCTGAAAGGCACGCCTTCGTTCAAAAGTGTGGGGTGAGAACCGCCTGTGTACATAACATGTTTTTCTTTTCCTTTTCCCTTAATATTATCTTTTTGAAAATATGAACTTGAGAATGTGAAGAAGATAGATCATAATTCATGCAATAACCTTGTGAAAATTCAACTGTTTAAAAACTTAGAATGTAACTTCTCATTTGTCCCTTTGTGCTGAGAAAAACAGGGGATGTGGAGTTGATAGAAAATGCCCTAGAGAGGCTTGGCAAGCAATCGAAGGACTGAATTTCGCTATATGGTTTACGAAGTCAGTGGAGGCTGCACTTCGGGTTTCAGTTGAGTCAGAAGTCATCTCCGCCATGCAGCGTTTATGCAAAAAGAAAAAAGGCGGGACGAGAATCAAACCGTCCTATCTCTAGTCAAAGTAGCCGGGAAAATAAATGAGCGACCCTCATTTTGACCCGCGCAAAACGGCAAGGATGAGAGAGAGCGGGGAGGTATTTCCATATGCTCGCGGGCGATGATTGGACCTCCCAAAAAAGGCTTGAGAAAATGGACTAGCAAGCCACAAAAAGGCAAAAGCTCAAAGAAGCAAATCAAGAGGCCAAAGGCCCAAAATTGTGAAGGTTTTAACCGAACAAAAGTGAAGTACTCAAAGAGTCAAATCAAAGGCCAAAGGCCGATTCACTACAAAAAAGCTGTCCCTCGCCAAAAAGAAAATCAAAAAGGCTCAACTCATCTGTGAAACCCGAACCGAATCACGTGCTAGAGAAAGCTACAAGGAAACCATATAGTGCAAGACAGTCCCGAGGTTGCAGTCCAGGAGCCTGAAAAGGGCTATCTCCCAAAACATCCGAATTAATTTGCATCTCAGCACGGAGGTACAACTATCAAGTTTCTTCTATTTATTTACACGGTTTAATTTGGTAATAAGTAGTAATGCATGAATTAGGATAAATTTAGTCCCACAGTCTCACTTTCATATTTTAAAAGTTTAATTAGATTGTGTGCTGCCCTTTAATAGCATTGTTCGGGACGAACAACTAAAAGTGTGGGGTAATCTGATGGACCATAATTGTATGAATCATAAACACAGTTAAACCTACCAAATTAGACTGTTTGTCTATTTAACTTTTGCTTATTAGATCCGATATTTATCTACAGGGTATTTTGAAGTCTAGAGAGAATACAGGCTAAGGAGGAGTTTTTAAGCTGAAAAGATATTACGAGTCATTCCAAGGTCACGACCAGATGCCGACTGAAGAAATCTCAAAATCCTGACATGGAATCACTCAAAACAAGTCCAACCGAAGAGCAACCAAAGTCAGTCCGGAGCTGAAATGGACCGATGGCTTTTGTGAAAGATCACAAAAATCACAAAACCTCCTCCCATTGCCATGTGACCGGCGGCTTTTGGAGACCAAGCCACCTTGCTCCTCCTCACATGGGCTGCTTTTGGAGAGTCCATGGCTTCATGCCATGTGTCTTCATCCTCCACCACATCTTCCTCCTCCCCTTAGCTATAAATACCCCCTTCCCTCCCTTGTATCATCATCCAAAAATCCATCTTCACACAACACAATCACTTATCTCTCTAGATTTTGGGGCACTTTTGTAAGCTTTTGTGTTAAATCTATAATACTCCTGTTGGTTCTTGAGTATTCTAGTAGTTTTTGAGAATACTCCTGTTGGTTCTTGAGTATTCTCTTTTACTTACTGTCTTTCAAAAACCCTCGAGTACTTAGCTATGGTATCCACCTCTATGGATATTTGTAGCTAAACTCTTCATTCGGTTGAAGGGGTGTACTTGTATCATAAAATGTTTTAGGCTATACTCTTAGTGCCTCTTCTTTGTATTCAAAACTTGTTCTATGTGCCATATATTAGGTCAGAACTTCCAAGGTTGAGTGGATGCTTGAAATAGCAAAACTCTTCCGTGAGGGTTCGTGAACATACTCGGGTAAGTGGATGCTTGATATCTGAGGAGTTCGACCTCTTTTAAACACCATTTGGTTTGATCGGAAATGATTGACCAAATGGATGCACATAGGCTAGTATACCTTGAAATGGGGTGCTAGTCTAAATAGAACAAGTGCTCTACGACCTTGAAATGGGCTAGACAGTGTGTGCAAATCGAGCGCTTGAAATGGCCTTGATACACGTTTGAATACTTAGTAGGATCACTAAAGGTCAATGATAAACAGGATATGATACAAGGCCCCCGAAACCGAATGCTTTCCTTAGATTTAAACACCACCTGCACTTACTTTCAATTTTAGTATAAACTGCTTATCAACTGCTCACCTTCCAGAAGACTTGCTAATCACGCAACAATCGCTGTAAGTCTTCTCTTTTATTTTCTGTATTTACTTTTATGTCATTTACTTTTCCACACTAAAAATCAATACCAACCAAAAAATCACTTAGTTATAAGCGCTAAAACCTCAATCAACCTAAAAACACGCTCCCTCGCTATACAATTCCCTCAAAGAATAGCTTATCCCCCTAATTCCCCTGGGTTCGACCCCTACTTACCACTTGCTACCCAGTAGTGAAGTCGCGAGTAGCGGACTTATAAATTTATTTGTACATTTGCTCTAACGACAAGCATCTGTCACTCTTCTTCTTTAGCCTTTGGGGAAAAGGGATAGGAGGAGTGTATGCCCTTGGTTCGTCTTTCTCCTTTTCCACCACTTTTTTCCTTTTGAGCTTGAGGTTTAGGGACCTCCTCATCCAACTCTTTAATTTCGGCACTAGCTTGGCCTCCAAGATTGAAAGAGACTTTCTTCTTTTCGGTTGTTCATCCTCTAGCTCCTTACCACTTCTCAAAGTCACTGCATTACAATGCTCTCTTTGCCTTTGCTCGGGTCTAGCCGGCAATTTCCCTTGTGCCCTTGTAGATGATTCGGCTTGTTGAGTTATTTGGTTCTCGAGCATCTTATTGTGAGTTTCCAACCATTGATTTGATTGCTTAACCTCATTCAACTCTTGCCTCATCTCATTTTGATTTGCTAAGAGTTTTGCAAACATTGCCTCAACGCCGGAGAGTTCATTAGAAGGTTGTGGAGGGGCTTCAACTTGTTGGTAGGGCTTTTGAGCTTGATATTGTTGCCCTTGGTCTTGGTTCCTTTAAATAAATGTCGGCCCCTGACTTTGATATTGATTTCTAGGTTGGATCGGTTCTTCGGTGGGAAAGCTTGGTTAGCTTGAGTAGGCTTAGGACCAAATCCGGGAGGTGTAACTCCAAAGTCGGGACGAGTGGGATTCGTGGTCTTTTATGAGAAATTAGGATGAATCCTCCATCCTGGGGAGAATTTTGGTGTAATGTAATTAGCTTGAGAATTTTGCCCTTGAGTGGTACTAGCTCCATACTCTCTTCCTTGATTTCCTCCCACAAAATTTTCTTCTTCATAACCATGTCTATGCCTATCTCTTTGCACCAAGGGACAAGAATTCGTCTCGTGCTCATAGACCTCACAATTATCACAACCTTGATTTGTTGATGGTTCTTTCTCCGGGTGTTTCAATTTGAAGACTTAATCCGAGAGGTTTTCAAAGTATTTCCTCAAAGCATCATAGTCACTTGTGCTAACCGCCTTCACCTCATTCCTTTCACTTCTCCTTCTCGGGTTTCCTCTCTCACTTCCCCACATGAAGTAGTTCTTTGTGATCTTCTCTATCACCGCATATCCTTCATGTGGTTCAAGATCCATTATAGCTCCTCCCGAGGCGGTGTCAAGTGCAAGTCACGAGGCACCATAAACACTGTGATAGAAAGTGTGGAAGACGAGGAGATTGTCGAGATTGTGATGGGGGCAAAGCCTTTGGTACTCTTTATATCTCTCCTAAGCTTCATAGAGAGTTTCCCCATCCATTTGTGCGAAGTTTGTAATTTGATTTCTATAGAACGCCGTCTTGGAAGGAGGAAAATACTTGTTGAGAAATGCTACGGCAATCTCCTCCCAAGTGGTGAAACTATCCGGGGTTTGGCTTCTTAACCAATCTCTTGCTTTCCCCATGAGTGAGAAAGGGAATAACCTCAAAAGCTTTGCATCTTCGGAGAAGCCATTTATCTTGAAAGTGGCACACACTTCAAGGAATGTGGTCAAATGAGAGTTTGGGTCCTCATTGTCTCTCCCCGCGAATTGGTTGGATTGGACCATTTGGATTGTGGAGGTCTTCAAATCAAAGTCTCGTTTGTCAACCGTCGGTACGAGGATTGGGGAACGGTATCCATAAGCCGTAGGAGTGGCATAGTCCTTAAGAACACTTGTAGCTTGAGGGCCTTGTGGTAGTCGAGCGGGAGGTGGAGGAGGAGGAGGAAGTCCATCTCTATCTCCCATGGCTTGATGAGTGGTTTGATGAGTGATTTCTTGGGCGTTCGAGGTAGTTCCTTTGTCCTTGGTTGTCTTACTTCTTGTACGATATGGGTTAACTAATTCTCTTATCCGTTGATTCAAAACTCTATCCACAATTTGCGTGAGCTTCTTTGTCTTTGGTGGCATAAACGAGATTTCCCTACAAGAGGAGAACAATTAAGACAAGTAAGAGTGGTGAATAAGCTCAAAAATCACAAGTAACAAAGCAAATAAAGAAAAACATGGAATAGTCGGAGTACTAAATGATTCTTCCTAGGGACAACCTAGCTATTGCTCCCCGATAACGGCGCCATTTTGACGTTGTAGGTTTTAGCATACAATAGTCAAAAACAATTTATAGTTTGACCGGTAAGACCGGTGTCGAACCCAAGGGAGCAAACATGATTATACGCTAGGTGGATCAAGTTTTCTACTCGGCTATTCCATCAAATTCAATGTTGGGAATGATTATCAATAATAAAACAAGTAATGAAACGGTTTTTAGGGGGTTTTAAATCAATTAAAGAGAGTTTCGAGGGGTTACTCCCCTCCTTGGCAATTTCCCATCGATCATGTATACAAGAATTTAATCATTTTAAGGGTTGATGGGTTTAAAACCTAGCTTAGACTAAATATAGACAAACTATCATGCAAGTCTAATCCTAGTCAAGCCTTCTTAATTAGAATCTCACCAATTAAAGATATTGATTCACTATATAGCACTTATTATCCTTGGAACATCTCCCAAGGTAATAAATGTTATATGCATTAAGTCTTAGTTAACCCCTCACCCATGCATTTACTCTCATAAATGTTTGATGAGTTCATTTTTACTATATCCAAACTATCACTAAGCTCTCTCAATACTTAAATCATAGTTCTAACACAAACATGTCACTTAGGCATTTTATCAAACACTTAGCAACATGTCTAAAATGAAGAGCTTAGTAAAATGAAGAGCTTAGTAAAATGAAATAAACTCCATAAATTTGCATGTGAATGTGTATACAATGATCATTGAGTACCAAAGAGGGTAATAACACCCTCAAAACACAAGGGGACTACTCACACATCATGTAAGACAACATGATGTGAGTAGGGTTTCTACACAATCTAAAGAGAAGAGAAGATGAATAGAATAGGATGATTAATCCTAGCAAACTCCCTTGATCTTCAATCCTCCTTAGTTGGATGATGATGGATGCCCTTGATTTGATCACTTTTCCTTGTCAAATCTCCCAAAGAAGCCAGATATCTAGGTCAAACTTAGCACTTTCTATTTATAGCCTCGCTGAAAATCCAGCTTTATAGCATTCCCAGTCGACCGACTGGCGTTATGCTTGCGGCCCAGTCGATCGACTGGAGGAGGAAATGACAGTTTTGAGTAGCAGTTTCCCAGTCGACCGAATGAAGGGTCCAGTCGACCGACTGTGGAAATGTAGATTTTGAGCCTCCTAAGGCCTTCCCCAGTCGACCGACTGGCACACAGGGGAGATACCCGGTCAACCGACAGAGGACACGTGGTTTGCATGCCCTTCATGGAGTGCTCGCCAGTCGACCGACTGAAAGGCTCAGTCGACCGACTGTGGAAGCGCAATTTGCAGGACCTCCTGGAGTGCTCGCCAGTCGACCGACTGGCACAGGGGAGATGCCCAGTCGACCGACTGGAGACAACTTCTGCTCACTTTTTACTCTAGCCTTCAATTTTCTTCGAGTTTCCGTATTTTGGTTTTTGACACTGAGACATCTTGTTTTGTACCTGAAACGTGCGAAAGGAGATCAAATGACATCAAATTATTGCCGAAACGAGCTAAAGCTATAGTGAAAACGGGTATTAATGAGTCGAAATCTCGACTTATCACCCTCAACCTCTCGTACCATGCTCTGGGCATCTGCTTGAGTCCATATACAACTTTCTTCAGCTGGTACACATGGTCAGGATGGTGGGGATCTTCAAGGCCTTCTGGTTGCGCTACATAGACTTCTTCACTCAACAAACCATTCAGAAAGGCACTTTTGACATCCATCTGGAACAACTTAAACTTCAGGTGATAGGTTGGTCTATCTCTGATAGCGTTCTCAATTTCTAGGTCAGACGATTTGTCTTACACAACTTCTTACAAAGTGTGACTTGGTGAGGGTTGTTGTTCAGGGTCTGCTACAGCTCCATCTTCATTATTACCTTGAACAAGAATTGCATCCACATCGTCTCTCATAGTCAAATACATAGACTCTGTCCAGGTTGTCTCAGGTGGTGTTTGATCAATTTCCAATAGATAACAGTTGTTCAATGATCTACTACCTTGCGTCATGCATTCTCCTTCCTTGTTCAGCACATGGCAGTAGTCTTGGGTGAACTTTATATGATAGTCTTCATCACACATCTGACTAATACTGATCAGATTCACCTTCAACCCATCAACAAGAAGCACACTCTTGAGTTGTGGTAAACCTTGAAGTTTCAATGTCCCTTTTCTGATCACCTTGCCTTTTACTCCATTTCCAAATGTTACAGATTGTCCCTTGCACAACTTGATATTGGCTATAGGAAGTTAGGATCTCCAGTCATGTGGGCTGAGCATCCACTGTCAAAGTACCATCGTCCCCTCTTCAAGTGACTGGTCGAACAATATGCAGCTAGGCAAACTTCCTCCTTCTGTTTTACTCTCCAAACTTGTCTGACCTGTGGAACAGGCTTTTGCTTCAACTTCCTAAGATAAGCAAGAAACTCGTAACATCTTGGTTTGATATGTCCCCTTTTGTTGCAGTAGTAGCAAATTCTCCCATCTCTTCTCCGTACAACGTTCTATTTTTGCTTTCTTACTTGAGGAATGTTGGTAGGTTCTTTGTGACCTGGATGTTCAGCCTTGACAAAGTTTGTCTTCCCTGAACAGCTTTCTTCCTTGAATCCTAGACCTCTGTAACCACCACTAGTCCTTCGAGTTCTCAGAATAGAGTCTAGATTTTTAGTTCCAGAATTAAGCATCTTGACAAACTTTTTCAGGTTGTTCAGCTCTTCTAGTGTCTCGGCATGAACAAGTTTTTCAGTCTTAATCTCACATTTCAAAGCATCCATAATATTAAGAAAATTTACCTCTCTTCGTCGTAGACCATCATTCTTCTTCTTTAGATCATCTATTATTTCTGGATGTTCGCCTTGGCTTGTTTCAATCTGAATCTTCAGAGACGACACAACCTCCAGTAGCTCGGTCTTCTGTGCAACAAGTTCAGCTCGTTCATCTTTTATTTCAATTGACTGGGGTTTAAGGTCAGTGATAGTATGTTGATGTTCCACCTTCTGAGCTACTAAGACAGCAGTTTCTTCCCATAGCTTTCCTTTTTCTTTCTTTCAGATCTGCCAAGTTGTTGTGGTGCTTTTTGTTACGCTTAACTTCAATCAGCCACTGTTGGAACAACTCCTTGTAATTGTTAGCAAAATCTTCTTCCGTGAATTCTTCATCATCACTGCAACTTGAGTACTGTGTGTGATCCTCATAAGATAACTTTGACTCTACTCCTTTACTTCGTTCTCCTTTTAGATTGACACAGCTAGCAAGGGCTACAAAGTTATTGTACTCACCTTCCTGATTAGATTCACTAACACTCCAGTTAACAACATAAGCATTCTTTTTTTTGCGTGTGTTAACACACTCCGCCTGAATGTGAAGGCTACAGACATCTCATGAGCCTGTACGGATCCATCAGTTCATCCAGCCTTATGGTCTTCACATCGTGTGTTTCCTTGACTGTGAGTGCCTTCATTGCATACCGCTTTGGTAGAGACCTCAACACCTTTCTTACCATCGTCTCTTCGCTCATGGGCTCTCCAAGTGCAAATGATTCATTACAGATGTCAAGTACCCTTGTGTTGATGTTAGATATAGTCTCGTCCTCCTGCATTCTTAGATTTTCAAACTTTGATGTGACCATCGCCATTCTGGATATTTTGACATTTGTCGTACCTTCGTGATCCGTTTGCAATATGTCACAAGCCTTCTTCGCAATCTCACAGGTTGATATATCATCTTGAAATTCTTCCCATCAACTCCTGAGAATATGGCATTCATTGCTTTGGAGTTTGCAGCTTCAGCATTCTTCTGTTCCTCAGTCCATCTGGATTTACCGACTGGGACAGGCTTGGCAGTTTCGTCGACATTCATTGGATGTGTCCACCTATTTTCAACAGCTTCCAAAACTGATTCATCATGCGACTTTAGAAACGCCTTCATTCGCACCCTCCAGTATCCATACTTGTTTCCTTCCAGCAACGGAGGTCGTGTGATGTTCTGCCCTTCTCTTAAATCAATCTCAAACAACTTATGGATCTCACTCTGTGTGTTGAGTGTTTGCTCTGATACCAAATGAAATCTTCCCGTAGTAGTTGAGATGTTGATCTGGTCAAGTGCAGAACAATGTCTAGAACAACTTATGCAAAAATAAATGCAGTGCAGAAAATAAACGACACGCAAAGTTTTTACCCAGTTCGGCGTTAACGAGCTTATGTCTGGGGGCTGTCTCCTTAGCCCGGTAGATAGCAATTCACTAATGATGAGTATTGCGAGTACAAGATTTTACGTTTACAGAATCCCTCTTAAACTACCTGAGCCTCGGACATTCTAGCAATCGCTAACTAGATCTCCCCCTAGATCTGAGCCTCGCCTTCGATTCCACCAGAATGATCCTCTAAGAGAATCAGTGCCTTCTCCTGAATGCGCGGTAACAGCTTCAGTGCGTGTATCGTGAAGTTGTTCTACGATCAGTCTACCGAGCACTAGAACAGACTGAATTCGAGCGTGTTAAAGTTCAAAAGAATAATGAACTTAACACTAATGACCTCCTCCAACCCTTCTCTAAATATCAACGTAAATAATTTCTCCAACAGTGCTGAATTCGGTAACTCGTTCAACCGCCAGTTTGTAACAGCAACCTGGAGCAGCTGGACAGCACCACCGTGAGTTCACCGGAATAATGAACTCAAGGCCGATCGATCTATCTCTTCTCTCTGAGTGTGTATCTGCGTTTAGCTCAATGATCGATACAGAATTGAGAATCCCAGCACTAGGGGTGGACGATTCTAAATCTGACTTGTTCAGCAAGTCCAACCTCCTATGATCTTTAGGAAATCTTTCCTAAATCTTTTAGGAAACATTTCCTAATATCTTGCGCATCTCTCTTGTAGATAATCCTCAATATATCTTCAACTCCGTTTAAGAAACTTCTTCGATTATCTTCTTCGCTAAGTTATCTTCAAGTGCATGTCTTCCCTAATATCTCTCAACCGACTTCTCGATATGCATCATAGCACCGACTTGCCTAATCTATTTTAGGAAACGTCTGATGTGTCTAACTTGTGCTATGTCGGTTGAAACAAGTTTCCTAATCTGAAATAGGAAACTTCCAACTTCAGTCCTTCCAACTGCTACCGCCTTGATCTCCAACGGTCGACTGTGTTTCCTAATCTGAATTAGGAAACATTCCATCTGCTTCAACTTGTTACAGGACAGTTGTCTCTTCCAACAACTACACTAAGTTTTGCCAAACTAGATGCCATAAATTTAGCAGAATTCATTGAGCGCTTTCGCTTATTACGACATATCAGTATCATAAGGCACTCGATTCCTTCAACTCTGAACAAATAATTGAATTGTATGTTGAATTAAGTTGTTTAAATTTCAGTGGGCCAGAGTAGTGTCTTCAAATCTCTCAAATTCGTAGCAGAAAATGCTCCAATTGATGTGTAAAATTGTTGAGTCCTATTTAGTAAGTGCAATTAACTCTAAAAACTTTATTTCAGGATATGCATTTTCATAGTATTAAATATATGTTATGTTAATTGTGTTCCTCATCTAGCACATTTCCCTTAAGTAAACACGTTATTTTGATGATATTACTTTAGACCTCTCCAAACCTTGAGCGGGCAGTTCTTGTTGGTTGTTATGGCACGACTTGGCAATTGGCAATGAGGTTATTTAGGTAATCTTGTTTAAGGTTGGTGAAAATAGTAATGGAATTTACTCTGATCCAAACCAGGCTACTGTTTAAATAGCTAATAAAATGATAAATGAAGAACCAAAAACATTATTTGTGTTGGATCGTAGTTAGCGACCTAACGTGTAACGTTTCTTGCCAGGTAAACGTAAAGCAGTGGAAAATAAATATAGCAAGTAAAATTAAGACAACTCAGCATGTTATAGTGGAAACTCTAACACTCAAGTAAGTACTGAAAGAAATCCACTACCTTCTAGCAGAACTAGAAGGATTTCGAAATAGCTCCTCGTATTCATCGTGTTACCGGTTACAAAGAGTTGATTATAACACAACCACTCTCGAGGGTGTACCACCTTTCTTTCAGATGTACCTTAGTTGTAATCGCCTCTATTGATCGGCACACAACAAGTCGCTATTTCGTATGGCTCAGATTGCTTCGTTCGTTCTCTCCCAAGTATGTCGTCAGTACGCCAACCTTCAACCAGCAATCTGCAGTTGTTGTCGATCAGTAGTTTCAACACCAGTAGTCTCCAGAACGAACAAGTGCTAATGGAGACCGTAGCATCCAATTTATAGCTCGTTCATTCTCTCAGGAAACCCTAGATTTTCCAGTGAAAATCTTACCTATTTGACAAGATTATCCCATAATAATCTTGCCAAATCTTCAACAAGAATATCCCATAATATTCAAGTTGGGTGTGCGCCATTTTAGTTTCCTAAAGAGCAGCACCAAAGATCATCAATCAAATATTGCCCAAATCTTGATCTTTATCTTTTAAATACTTTCCTAATTTGTAGCGAGATATTTGATCGGATCTTTCCTTCGTCATCTCTCTCCACGCAGTTACGCACTGTAGAAACGTTACTTCCAGAGTACTTGTGCATCAACCTGCACGCTCAATTAACACATCAGCAGGATGTTTGTCATATCAAAACCGGTGGAGTTCACAGACTCCAAAAATTTCTCCCTTTTTGATGATGACAAACATCCTCTTTAAGAGAGATAATAATAACATGAAGCACATGTGTATATTAACCTCTATACAATTTTTAAGCTAACACATCTTTGATGAGGGAGATTTCAAACTCCCAAAGCTAATCCATCACAACAACATATTTCAATATTGTAAGCTAATGAATCTTTGATGAGTGAGATTTCAAACTCCCATACCAGAACAGAGTTGCATATTGTTTTATATTACCGTTTGCATGTTCAGTTCCCCCTAAGATTAGCAGTGCATATTGCTGAAGTAATGTTCCCCCTCAGATTAGGCGTGTACTCATCTTCCCACTTTTGGCATCATCAAAAATCTTAACAAGTGAAGTCTGTGCATAGAGATAGAAAAAGACGAGGTAGGCGCAACAATTAGTGGTCAAGTACCACATAGAAACAACCAGTGCTTGCATGAGATAAGTTGTAGAAATTGAGAACACATAACATTGAATTGAAAAAGCTAACAAGAATTAAGAAAACAAATGGGAGTAATGAGCAGGGAGAAAAAAAAGAGGGATCAGGCCACGGACACCTAGAGGGAAGCATTGCCAGCGGAACAAGAAGGTTGCGGAGTAGAGGCACTAAGCACGTCGACTAAAGACTGGAGCCGCAGAAGATGGGACATGTCCTTGAGAAGTGCCAGATCCGTCTGAAGCATCACCCATGTTGGCAAAATTCAAAATTAAATAGTTATAAAGTAGTACTCACACGGGATTTAGAGGACATCTACTATGTATGATTCACAGTTCTAGTACACTTTTTTGGAAATTATTTTTGACCGGCAAAGACAAATTCATTAAATGTGGGGTAAATTATGAAATTAATATTTGGACAATTGTCTCATTTCAAATTAGACACCATATTTTTTCAATTTAGTAATTTTTGCATTAGTTTGTATACATTTTATTTTTGAATTCAAGTTTTATAAGGGCGACAACTTATGAATTCGGTTATGGAATTAACCTAATTTGGTCGAAATTATTTTTATTGGGGTCGGTGTTATGATTAATAGGATGGATCATCTCAAATGGGCGTGTTCATTTGAGCTGAACTGAAACTAAACTTAAATTTAAAACTTAAATTGATTTAAATTTTAAATAGGATAAATGAATTGGCGAGTTTAACTTGTTGACTTATGAATTATCGTTTTTACTAATTAAATAATGATATAATCAAATTAAAGAAGTCATAAGGCTATAAACGGAATTTAAACATATTTTAATAAAAAGTCATGAATATATTATGTTTTCCTCCGTTGCGCACGAACCACGCCTTAAATTTTATCGATATTTCAAACCAAAAATCTTTCAACGAATGAGACCTTAAACGAGCGACAATGTCTTCTAAGAGATTCATGAAGTTCTACAGTAAACAATTAAAGAAAACACGAGTATTGTTGTATGCGCATATATCCAACGAAAACGGGAACGTTGAATATAAAAACACGAACATCGTGAACAAACTAACTATGAGAACAAAATAGTGATGCTCAAAATCACAAACATCATGACTATCAAAAAAAATCGCAAACATAAGGACTTTATCCACGAATTATAAACTAACTATACCAGACAAAAGGCTGTGAGATCAAAACTGTGGTGCTCCAAAACGGTCACAGTCGCACCGACATGAATTTGGGACTTGTCCATTCCTTGCTTATCATAGTGAAATTTAAAAAAAATTAAAGAAAAAAAGTGGTGCTCCAAATCACGAAAGTCGTGATTTGATCCACGAATTATAAACTCGTTATAACAAAAAAAAGTGTGAACAACCAGAAGAAAACAACGATTCAACTTGACGTGAAAACGTTGCAACTATGAGGAAGAAAAGGGAAGCCGAGATCATAGTTATTAAACGGCTCGACTAGTCTCGACTAGTCTGCGACTAGTCCACAAGTCGGTATATGGACATCGACTTGTATTGTCGACTTGAAAAAATAGAGAAAGTCCATCGATCAGAAGACTAGTCTCCAACCAATCGCGACTTAGAACAACTTTTGTTTTTTTATTGGATCCAAACGACTTGGCCCAATAAGAAGAAAAAAAATCGCTTGGAGCATCAACGTTTAAATGATTTAGTGTATGTGCAATACAATAGAAAGATTGCTACGAGGTTTCAAATGCGACGTGAGCAAGGTACCGATTTTAATCCCTTGAATCTAGAGAATTTTCAATGGGATAATGAGTGAGTGAATGGAGATGTTGTTAATGTCGCCGAATCGAAATTATGGCAAGTTGTGGATAGTGCACTTGATGCATCACAAGGTCTTGAAAACCGTCAAAATTCTAGAAGAAATAAAGCTCGTGACCATGGCTCTTCATCCCAAATGAATGATCCTCTAAATATGGAGATGGAAGGATATGCATATCATTCCATTTTGAATGATGATATGGATATTGAGAACGAGACTAATTGAGTGGAACTTGATGATAACATTTAGTTGTATTTGGAAGTTTCATTTATGTTTTCTTTTTGAACATCGTTTGACTTTTAATGTTTACATTGGCATTGCCATGAAAACTTCTTTTTGAGCTATTAAGTGGAACATATAATATTATCGTTTTATTTCTGTGAAATGTAATACTTAATTATTTATACAACCTCGTATCTCAAGTCTCGACTAGTCTACGACTTTTCGACTAGTCCACCAGGTGAAACTCTCTCGACTTGACTCGACATGTCGACTCGATAACTATGGCCGAGATTATCTACTCTTCACAACTTATCAACGGATATAACCCATTTGGTATGATAAAGGAATTGAGAAACTGAAACTGGATATGTAATGACTTGCACTAGCTCATAACTATTGGATAACCTGCTACATATGATCAAAATACTGGACCATGGTTAAGTCATGTATTCTTTCCCATGAAGACACTATATCTGTTCAATGCATGCTGGAGACTTGGAGTCCCAATAATAGTAGACAAGATCTCTCAGTATTTGCACCTCAGATGCGTCCCCTCTTGATCCGCCTCAATGCAATGGCTGCTACAACAGCTCCACCCAAATGAGCCGATCCAGAGATTTGTTGATCACCCTATCATAAAGCGAATATTTCAATTTGCCAGTGAATGAGAATCTAGATGATGTCAGCAGGTATATGGACATGTGATAATGCTTGCCCACATATGGACAAGATTGAAAGCAAACGCGACCGTTGTGCAGATAATTTACTTACCTCTAATAGTCTTAGCATATCCTTTCCAATAAGGAAGATTCCCTGTCAATGACATGTATCATCAAAGGATGAATAAGCATTAAAGCAACTCACAATACAGGGATGTTCCATTACTCACCAGTAGTATGGCAGGAACAGGTATAATGAAGTCCAGGTATAGCGTAGCTCTTGGATATAAGAATATATTCAACAACATAATTGCATTTACCGCCCCACTTGCCCCCTAGCCAATAAACAGAACCAGCTTCAACCTTCAGTCTGATAGATACCCGCAGAGTCACTTAAACATGCCACATAACTGAATTAGGACAACGGGACCCTTTTTTTTTACGCCATAAGACTTTTTTGAGAAACTTGGTTTTCTTCAACAAAAATACAGTTTTTTGTTTCATTTAGATCCCAAGGGTATTAGATAATTAATAACAGTTTGGATGGATCAATTCAACATTAGTAAAAACATAAATGAGGTTGGCGACAGTAGTTACTTTGGTTCACACTCAGCACTACAGACTTCATCTGTTAAACAAAACTGGCCCCGTTGCACAAGCCAGGTATGACCTAAAGAGCTAATTAATTTAATTTATATAAGGAACGATGAAAGCATGAACACTTCTTCTACATCTTGAATTATTCTCAGAATGATTAGTCATTTGTTTTCCAGAGATATAAAAATAGGTCAAGGCAAGAACTGCACCAGGTTCCTATGCAAACGGGATTTGGTCCTTTTTTTTATGACTCTTTATCCCCTGGGGTCTAAGATACTCAGATAACCATTAGTGTTTCACTCATAGATTAAAGCATCTCCAACCAAAATACTTTTTATAAACGATTTATGTATTAAAATTGAGTCATAAATTGCAGACCAATGCTGGGACGTTTGAAGAGTTCCTTGTCCATTGTCCTCCCTGCGATAAAAAGAGCAAGGCTAACCTTTAAGAGGAGGGGCAAAACAGGCAAAAATATATAAAGAAACATTAAGGGATGACAAAGAGAATAACTGTTTGCACGTACATCATGAAACACATATGCAAAGATCAACCAGGACACATTAGCATTCATAGCCAATCAATTTATAAAATTCTATGCCTAGTGTCTAGGGGTGATCGTGGGACGGGTTAGGACGCAGGACGGGTTTTGTTCGTCCTAACCCGACCTGAAATAATGATCGGGTTAATTCGGTCAACCCGAACCCGACACTAAATATTCAAACGATCGCAAAAATAGTCGCAAACCAGTCGCAAAAATAGACTTATAACATAAGTATTGAGTAGCTAAGACAAGATAGTCTAAAAAAAGAAACTAAGCTTAAAATATATTAATCGTCCACATTATTGTAATAAAATACTGTTATGCACATAGTGAAACAAAATTCAAGTGTAATAAATTCAGGTAAATTCTTATTTTATTGGATATCAATAGGAACGGGTAACCCGATAACTAACCCGAACTCGACTTATTTAGTACCGAGTCAGGTTCATATTCGTCCAAATTTCAATCGGATTGGGACGGGTCACCGGGTCGGGACGCGTCGTGCTCACCTACTAGTGTCAACTGTTAACCTTAATTGATAACTATAAATTCTTTTTGCATAATGAATACTGGTAAAAATCAAGTAACTGCAAGACATAGAATAGGCACTACCTCTGATGACCGAGTAAAAAATGCATGCTGGATTAAGTAAAAGATGGAGCCCCCGATGGCCCCTGCTAAGTACAACTTCACCAAGTACTCAGATCCGAAGTATCTCCCAATCTGGCCAAACAAGGAATGTTTTAATAAATTCATTTGCAAAAAAGTAGAAAATGTCCTACAAAACATTTTAGAGGCGCCTCATAAATCAGGACATTCAAGGCTTTGTAATATATCAGTTTTTTTTTTCCGAGTGATTTAAGCGTTCTTTCCTATGTTGGATGATATTTGTCCTTATTGGGTAGAATTTCATACGAGTGACTTAGCTAAGCAAAACATGATGTATGTTCTAATCATATGGTAATAAAAGTGAGATCTTCTGATTGGAGAAATTAAGTTGTTACTCACTGACAATCACAAGTAACCATAAGTCCATAAGTAAATGGAAGATAAGTAGTGTAGTAAAATGATGCTGCCTTCGAACTATAAATATATATAGTAGTGAGATGTGAACATACACTAGTCCCGAAGAAGTAAAGTCCAACCATGTTAGAAACTATATGCCCAACGTCAATATGACTGAAAGCAGAGGTTATCATTGTATGCACCCTTCCACTTTTGAAGTTGTTCAAAGAGAGCTGCTCACAGAATAAAGAAAAAGATTAAGTGGGAATAGCTTTTTGTTAAATCCAAACTCTTCCCATGAATCCCAAAATCAAATCATTTGAAGCACAAATAACTTTCTTTTCACAAATGGTAAGATATGCAACGAATTGTTTCTGCTTTGTCCCATAGCTCATTAGGGATCCACAAAGACAGTTTGGTTATTTCCTATTAGAATGGATAGAGAGGCTCACAGTGAAGTTGTTAAACATAAATTCCTGATCTGCAACGCGCCATAACATGAAAACAGCAACATTGGCGGCAATCAATCCAAGAAGCACATCATCAGATGAAAGCCTTGATAGCCTTGACCTCCTGCAAAGAGCAAACAATTGAGCAGATGACACTCAAAAACAAATAGAAAAAAAAAACATCAACAATTCAGAAGAAGTAAATTTAGTTACCATTCACCAAAATGAGAGGAAAAGGAACGCTTAGGCCCAAAGTCTCGCTTGGGAAATCCAGGCTTGAAAACCCTAACGATGATATTTTTATGGAACCCATTTGCAAAGATAGGGTTTGAGAAAAACACATGACAACTTTTGTTGTAGGCTGCGTAAGATGGAGTGGTGTTAGATGACAATTGCTTAATGAAAAAATAGGAGGTTGAAACGGGATTGTTGAGCGGTGGTCTGTAATGTGGGGAAAAGGGTTGAGAGCGAAGGATGGAAGAAGAAGAGGAAGTGAATTTGTTGGAGGAACGTGTGAAAGCGAGCAGCCTCTGCATCATTCCCGGGGGGAGGTGTTGCTTCTCCTTCCTGGCCTCCTGCTGATTCTACTGGTTGGATCTTCCCATTTTTCCGTCAAAATGTAATCAATTTTCTCAGTAAATGGTATTGTAAATTTCAATTAAGTTTAAAATAATATAGTTATTTTTTTGAAAAAACAATAGAATAAAGAATTTTTTTTTCGATCATTAATGAGATAAAAAACATTTTAATACTTTTTTTAGTAATGTTATAATCTTTTTATACTAAACCTGTATTGATTTACGAATAATAATATTTAAATTTGTCTCTGTCGCTAAATTAGTGATGTTTTTTTAGAACCTCAATTGTGTTATGAATATTGTGATATGTGTTGAATGACCTTTATGCCTTCGGATTCGGATCCAGTGCTGCAATGCAGATTGCTGCATGTGTCGTAAAAGACGTCGTTTTACTTAAGTTGTTTAATTTGCCCTAATATGTATCATACGACTTCGTTTTCTTGGAAAATTAATCTCGCCCCAGGTTTCTCACGCGCCTCCTCTTCTATTCCTACCCCGACGAACGCATCCGCCTCTAATAAGAAGGCGGACAAACAACCATCAAAACTGCAGGATATAACCCCGAAGAACGCGTCCGCGAATATATTTCTCTGAACCTATCTATTTCCAAGTCGATTCTCCCCGATTTGTGATTCAGCCGCTTGCACTTCGCTGCCAGTCAAATTTCTCAACGGATTCGCATTCTATCGTCCCCGGTTGAACCCAAAACGGGCGATTTGAAGTTGTTTTGGGTAAGTAGAATTATTATTTGAGTGTGCAGTGTATATTTGGAATTGTGGAAACTGTTTTAGGTTTGGACAGATTCTTTCTGGTGTATTCTTTAAAAACGATACAAACTAAACAAGGTACAAATTTATTTATTTTGGCGTGTTAGTCTTGCCAGTTAATTTTTTGTGTAGCTTCTGTTTATTTAGGTTTTTTGCAGCTTGGTTTTTATGGTACATGCTGTTTGTGCCATGTGGTTCCTGTTTTTTTTTTGCAGCTTGGTTTTTGCAGCCCATGTTGTTTGCGCCTTGTGGTTACTGTGATATTTTGCTCTTTATGTTATGCTTTTTGTAACCAACTTAAAGATGATGTTTCTCAATAGTTTAATTTTTTTATGATGCTACATATAAATGTTCTACTTGTTTGGTCCTCTTAATGATTAGAGACATTACTCATTTGCTTGTTCAGGTGAGAGCAGCTACTGTGTCGGGAATGGTGGATGCACTGAAGACTATGTTCAGTTTTGAAGACAATGAATACAAATATATCTGGGGGACAATGGAATGCAAAGCTTCAACTATCATCCATTGATCATATCATTTGTGCTTCTTAAGTTTTCATCTTTCAGTTCCAAACAATTTTACTGTTTAGGTTTGTCAATAAAAAAATTTCGATTTCTTATTTTGTATGTACTTGCCATTTGGTTGTTTTGCTTCTTAAAGAGAAGGTTGGTACACAAATATTCAGTAGGCTACTAGAAACTAATAATTTTTACTTAATAGAAAAGAATAATCTAATCAATAAGTGAATTTGTTGTTTGAATAAAAAAGAGTAAATTTATCTAATCCTGTTGGAATACTAGTAAGACCCAATGAGCACAGACATTGCACCAACATTGTAGTACTCCCAGATTTTCACTAGTTTATGGAAATGATGTCGGTAGCTCCTGTAGATTCAGCACCCTACACATGAAAAATGAAAAAACATTAGAAGATAAAAAATAAACTTAAAGAAAAAACTACATATGCAAGTCTTTTGTATTTACCTTCATGGACTCTGAGTAAATTATATCTTCACCTAGTGAATGATTTTTTGTTCTATCTTCGGTCAACCATGCTAAATTTGAAGGCATCTCAACTACCTAGTGGGCAAAACAAAATCGTTCATATATGAGACAAAAAAAATACTGCAGAACACAATGTTTAGTTACAAAATAAGTTTTCAAAAAAAAACTTAAAACTTACTCCTCAATAAAAAAAACTTACTCCATTTTTTATATATTGTATATCCTACAGTTTTGATGGTTGTTTGTCCGCCTTCTTCTTATTAAAGGTCTTCTCAAACCATGGTTTAAGTCTTTTGCTACCTTTTTGGTTCCGTGTCTTTTTTGCTAATCCTTTCACATCTGGACCTTGATAATTTGTCGGAGGTGCTGAATCACATTGAGATGACTGAGAAATATGATCTCCCCCTTTCAGTTTAACATCTTTCATCCAGCCATTAATTTGACTAAGAATGAATTCATATCCCTCTTTACTTTGAGCAGCATAATCTGCCAATCTAACCAGCTTTGGACAAAGATGTCTATACCTTTCGCTAACATCCATGTGAATATTTTCTCTTATATCCTGCCTTTTGTTATCTTCTATTTGGCAAGTAATTGCATCTTTTGTCCATCTTGAAAGTATATATTTTCTAGGAATGATAAATACGAAACACAAATCAAATACTCTAATAGCATGCCGGCACAAATAACCCCAACTTTCAAATTTTTTGCAGTTGCATATAATGTCTTCACTATCAAGAGAGAATGACACAGTTGCTTCGTCTCCATTAATAAAACTTTTTAGTGCATATTGACCAATTGCCTCATCGTGATGTGTAACTCTAAAAGCTGCAGCACTACTAATTTCATTCTGAAATAGCTTGAAAATCGTAGGAGTTTAAACATTACATAACTGAATCGAAAAGGGAGAGAAGTGATTGCTGAACATAGGGAGTTTTTCTCTTGATTCATATTCAAGCTTCAAATTTGTATAATTTAATGTCCTCGAAGGTTCTAAAGAATCTAATAATAGAGAAGCTGCTTTTCAAATGTCTTTTTAACTCTGCGTTACAGCTTTCACTGAGTTGAGTGCTTCGCATACCGAGCGATACACATTTTTCATATAGCAACTTGCCCATTTTCCCTTCAATTTATAAATAGACAGCAACCAATTATTACCTTGCACAAAATACTCAGAAAGCATTGTTTGCCAAGCAATTTCAAATTCTTCTTCGCTTGTGTAGGTGTACATACATTTCTGGAAATGAGATAAGAATGAGGATCCATCCTTCATTAGATTTCCCAAATGCCTGATACCATTTTGCATTATATGAAAAGTACATAACCCATGGTATGTGTCCTGCATTACCTTATATAGTGCCTTCATCATTGCTGCATCTTGATCTGTAAATATTGTCCTAGGATGTCTCTGGCAGTGACAATTCAAGAATGATTCAAACAACCACTCAAATGATGCAATGGTCTCATCATACAATATAGCAGCTCCAAAGATCACTGTTGATCTATGATGATTAAGTCCAATGAATACACCAAATGGCCTACTCTCTTTATTTGTTGAATATGTCGTGTCAAAAGATATAACATCTCCAAATAATCCATAGTCAATTCTCATCCGTGCATCAGCCCAGAAATTGTTGGTGATTTGCTCTTCACTGTCTAGTTGCAAATCATAATAAAAGAAAGGGTTTTCTTTTGTTTTCTGAGAAAAATAGCTCAAAATACTTCCGACATCACCATATAATAAATCATACTGTCTTCTAGTTTTCAAAAATATTTGTGATCCAACTCGATGAAACCAGTGCATTCTACTCCTCCCGCCCTTTTACTCATAACCCCGTGCGACTGTTTCACTCGTATACCTGAAGCATCTGCCAGTTCGATTTCATTTGCTTGAATCTTTGAAATATGACGTTGTGAAGGCATCATATGAATTGTATCACTGGTATGTAGTAAATGATTATGATCCAAGCATAATTGATAAATCCGATATTTTCCAAAAGTTTCTGGTTTCCTATGAATTCCAAATTTGACTTCACAATTTGTTTGTGTTTTGGCTCGTTCTTTTTTCTGTTTCAATTCCACTTTCTTCTTTGTGTTGGCCTTCTTTATTACATACAAATATGGCATTTGAAGGCAATCCATCTTTCGTGCTCTTGTGAGTGTATAATTTACGAGTCGAAGTCCATCCCGTCCCTGCGCCATATTCAATCCAGAACTCCCAAACATCTTCAACCGAATCGAAGTCCATTCCCAATTTCGGAATATACTCCACCTCAGTCCTATAAGATACATTTAGAAAGAAACAAAAAAGATATGCATTCAAAATAAAACCGAGGCTTGCATTTTTTTGATTAATATACTATAACACATTTGTACTATAAAATATCAATATACTATAAGATACATTTGTACTGGTGAACTGGCTGAACTAAAGACATTGGATGGAATAAACAGGCAACAACAACAGTCAACACAACATCACTTACTTTTTCTAAAAAACACAAACTAAACAATATCAGTAAAGCGAACAACATGCCCAAAGGAATTGTCCTATAAAGCTAAGATTGACTTCATTGCATTTGAATAGCCAAAAATGTAAATCAGAAACTCACATGTTGTATGAAAATTGAACTCTAAGCAATTGGCTTGAACTGAGGATAGGGTCTGCGATTTTGTTGAGCCAAGAGACGAGAAAAAATATCTGGTGAATCCATACTGAATCCATTTACATGAGTATCTCTTGAATCCACAAATCGCGGAGAATAGGTACGTTCGGAGAAATATATTCACGGAGGCATTCGTCAATTGTCAGCTTAGAAGGAGGCGCGTGAGAAACCTCGGGCGAGATTGATTTTCCGAAAAAACAAAGTCGTCTGAGTGCCGTAAAATAAAAACTTAATATTTACATCTTATGGCGTCGTATGATACATATTAGGGCAAATTAAACAACTTAAGTAAAACAACATCGTTTTACGGCACTCGCAGCAATCTGCATTGCAGCACTGGATCCAAATCATATGCCTTCATATGTCCATGTCCCTTATAGCCTTTCATGTACCCATAAATTCTTAGCTTTATTTCTTATATTGATTTCTAGTGTCTCCAAATGTCCGTGTACTCCTATATAAAGAGATTATTTGTAAAGATTCAAATCAATAAGAGATACTCTTCCTCTCTTCACGTATTCAAGCTCTTCTTCTACCTTTGAATTTCTTCTCCATATTCAAATATTTCACAACACGTTATCAGCACGATTTCTCTACGAGATCCAAGGTAGGGATATACCATCTTCTCTTCTTCCTCCCTTTTCTTATTGTGATGCGATGATGGCAACATTTAGTCATTTTCAGAGAAATATCAAAACCGCCTAGCATTTGGAAAAATCAATTCCTATTATGATTTTGTTTATAGCATGCTTCTTATTTCATCTAGTTCTTTTAAAACATTCCCATGCTTAAAATTATGTCAATAAATGATTTTCTTTTATGTTTATAACATGTTTATTTTCATGTTCTATATATGTCATGCATAATTTATATATGACTCTAACAGATTATTCCATTTCATTGTTTGAAATCAATTTCTTAGTTTATTACATCATTTTATTTTGAAAATCAATTCATGTTTTTATCTTATATAGTTAATATGTCAAATCTTTTTTTAGATTTTAGATTTTAATTAATATGTCAAATCTTTAGAAGCTTGAGTTCTTGATATTTCTGGCAACAATTGTTTGGCATGGATTCTTGATGCTGAAATCCACCTTGATGTCATGGATCTTGGAGAAGCAATCAAAGAAGGAAATAATGCATCTGAACAAAACAAAGGGGAAAGCCATGATTTTCCTTCTCCACCATCTTCATGAGGGGCTAAAATATGAGTACTTGACAATCAAGGATCCTTCAATCCTTTGGAAAGAATTATAAGAAAGGTATGATCACTGGAAAAAATGGCGATACTTCCTAAATCCCACTTTGAATGCCACCACCAGCAGTTGCAAGATTATAAAACTATGAGTGAATATAACTCCGCTATGTTCAGAATTACATCTCAAATGAAGTTATGTGGTGATAAGATCACTGACAAAGAAATGTTGGAAAAGACTTTCTCCATATGGTCTTGCAGCAACAATACCGCGAACGAGGTTTTACAAAGTATATTTCATGTCTACTTGTTGCTGGACAAAATGATGAATTGATATGAAAATCATCACTCTTGCCCGACTGGGTCAGCGCCTCTTCCTAGAGCAAATGCTATATTTAGCAATGACTATGGGCGTAATCAGCAACATGGGCGTGGACGCAGTAATAAACGCAGACGTGGTCATGGGCGAAGCTTTGTAAGTCATCGTGGCTACAGTACCCAACATCCCCCAAACTTCAAGAAAAAGACACATTACCCGATGAAGTGGATGGATAATAATGGAAAGCAGAAGGGAAATGTAACTTTCAAAAGGCCTGAAAGTTCTTGCTTTCAAAGTGGTATGAAAGGCCATTGGGATGGTACTTGTCGTACTCCCAAACACTTTATTGATCTTTATCAAGCATCTTTAAAAGACAAAGGTGTTGAGACAAACTTCATTGAACAAAAGGATGATGATCCTATGAATCTTGCCCAGTTGGATCCTATGAACCTTACCCATTTGGATGTTGGTGACTTCTTTGAAGATGTCAATGGGGATCTCGACCAACCAACCAATGATGGAAAGATGACTTAGAAAATGATGTCTTATTTATTTAAGTTATAGTTTCTTTCAAAGTATTTGAATATCAGTTAGCTTTATGCTTTGTTTACTTTATCATAATAAAAATCAATTTCCAATTTTGTTCATTTATTTGTTTTTCAAGAGAAAGATGCTCGCCTCTCAATATAAATGAAAGACGATGAATCATTATGTTTGGCGGATAGTGCAACAACGCATACAATTTTGAGAGATAAAATCTAATTTTCGTATCTTAAATTAGGTAAAGCTCATGTTAATACAATATCTGGTGCATCAAGTCTTATTGAAGGCTGTGGAAGAGACCAAATAGTGTTACCTAATGGTACACTATTTATCATTGAAGATGCAATGTTCTCAACCAGATCAAAAAGAAACCTTTTGAGTTTCAAAGATACACCTCGAAATGGCTGATTATATTATACTTTCATAAATCCAGTTGAATCATATTTAGTGATAAACTAGAATTCAATAGACCCGAAAACTTTCTTATATGGCATGATCGATTAGGTTATCCAGGTCCAATAATGATGCGAAAAATCATCAAAATTCACATAGACATTCATTAAAAAAGAAAAAAATATTCTCTTGCCCAAATATCTCTCATGTGTTGCTTGTTTTCCAGGAATACTGATTACAAGACCATCTCCACTAAAAGTTGAGACAAATGTTCAACATTTTTCGAACGGATTTAATAGGATATATGTGGACCTATTTCCCCATCGAGTGGACCATTTCAGTACTTTATGGTACTTATTGATGCATTGACCCGCTAGTCGCATGTTTGTTTATTGTCCACTCGTAATATGGCGTTTGCATAACTGCTTGATCAAATTATCCGATTAGGAGCACAATTCCCAGATCATACAATCAAGAAAATCCGAATGAATAATGCGGGAGAATTTACATCCCAGTCTTTTAATGACTATTATATGTCAACTGGAATTATAATTGAACATCCGGTTGCTCATGTTCATACTCAAAATGGTCTAGCAGATCTCTTATCAAGAGATTAAAATGGATAGCTAAACCATTACTTATGTGATCAAATATTCTCCTTTACAACTTGTCAGTGGCTAAGAACTATCTCTCATTTAAGAGTTTTTGGGTGTACAGTTTATGTTCCAATATCTCCGCCCCAACGTACTAAAATGGGACCCAATGAAGATTGGGGATTTACGTGGGATTTGAATTTGCATCAGTTATAAATTTTTGGAACCTACGACAGGTGACATATTTAAGGCATGATTTGCCGACTGTCAATTTGATGAGACAAATTTCCCTGCATTAGGGGGAGATAAAATAAAGTCTGAGAAACGACAAGAATTATCTTGGAATGCAGAGTCATTGTCTCATTTTGATCCTCGTACAAATCAATGTGAACTGAAGTTCAAAAGATTATCCCACTTGCAAAAGGTTGCAAACAAATTGCCAGATGCATTCAGGAATGTTAAGACAGTGACAAAGTCACTTATACCAGCTATCAATGCTCCTTGCAAAATCAATCTTCTGGATGAAGATATTGGAAGTAAACTAGCAAGTGAGTCTAAAACACGACAGCAGTATGGTAGACCAATTGGGTCCAAGGATAAAAATCCTAGAAAAAGAAAGGTTCAGGATAACTGTATTAATGTATCAACCACTACTTGAAAAGAAGCAGATGTGATACATGAAGAATCATCTTCAAAAGATAAGGAGATACCTGAAAATGAGAACAATTAAGAAATTTCGATCAATTATGTCATTTCAAGAAAAAGGTGGACTAGAAAAGATATTACACTGGATAATATATTTGCCTTTTATATCTCTAGATATTACAGAGGAAAATGAGGATCATGAGCCAATATCGGTTAATGAATGTCGACGAAGAAATGATTGGCCAAAATGGAAAAGTGCCATCGAGGCAAAATTGAATTCACTTGAAAAACGCCAAGTCTTTGGGAAAATTTCACTAACACCCGAGAATGTCAAACCTGTTGGTTATAAATAGATATTTATGCGCAAACAAAATCAGAAAAATGAAATTGTAAGATATAAAGCACGACTTGTAGCACAAGGCTTCTCACAAAGACAAGACATTGATTACGAAGAGACATATTCACCAGTCATGGATGCAATAACATTCAGATTTTTATTGAGTTTGTCAGTCTTAGAAGGACTCCAAATGCATTTAATGGATGTCGTGACGACCTATTTATATGGTCACTTGATAATACATTTATATTAAAATTCCCGAAGGATTAAAATTACCTGAAGCATGTAGCTCAAACCCACGGGAAATGTACTCAATAAACACAAAGATCATTATATGGATTAAAACAATCCGGTCGAATATGGTACAATCTTCTAAGTGAATATCTTTTGAAAGAGGGATACATCAACAATGCAGTTTGCCCATGTATTTTTATTATAAGGACAAAAACCGGATTTTCTATTATCGCGGTTTATGTTGATGATTAATGTATCATTGGGACCCTTGATGAACTCATTGAGACGATTGCATATTTAAAAAGTGAATTTGAAATGAAAGATTTAGGAAAAACAAAATTTTGCCTTGGCCTACAAATTGAGCATTTATCAAAGGGCATTTTTATTCATTAGTCCTCTCATATACTGAAAGGATCCTCAATTAATTAATATGGATATCATATCTTGTGAATTCGTCTATGGTTGTTTGATTACTTAATGTGACAAAAGATCTATTTCGTCCTCGAGAAAAGGATGAAGAACTAGTTGGTCCTGAAATATCATATTTTAGTGCTATTGGAGAACTAATGTATCTTGCTAATTGTACACGACCCGATATTGCATTTTCGGTTAATTTACTACCAAGATATAGTTCTTCTCCAACTCGAAGACATTAGACTGGCATTAAGCAAATTTTAAGATATCTTCGAAGAACAAATGATATATGGGCTTATTTTATTCAAAAAACTCAAAATCAGGTCGGGTATTTATCTGACCCTCATAAAGCGCGATCACAAACGGGTTATGTGTTTACATATGGTGATACCGCTATATCTTGGCGCCTACCAAACAAATACTTACAGGCCCTTCTTCTAATAATGCTGCAATATTAGCACTTCATGAAGCAAGTCGTGAATGTGTATGGCTGAGCTCTTTAATCTATCTTTTTAGAGGATCATGTGATTTTTCAGGCGACAAAGAAAGCCCTACTGTCTTATTTAAGGATAATGATGCTTCTATAGCTGAAAATAAAAAAGGTTATATAAAGGGAGATAGAATGAAGCACATATCTCGAAAGTTCTTTTTCCACATGAACTTCATAAGAATGGAGAGATTGATATTTGTCAGATTCGTTCTTGTGACAACTTAGGTGATGTGTTTACAAAGACACTTCCCACAACTCCCTTTGAGAAATTGGTCTATAATATCGGCATGCGAAAGCTTAGAGATTTATGTTAAAGGCCACATTGAGGGGGAGAATTCGCATTACACTCTTTTTCATATTTTAGGTTTTATCCCTTTGCATTTTTTCCTAAATAAGGTTTTTGGTGAGGTAACATTTATCGTAATAGACAATTATGTACTTTTTTTACTTCACTAGCGTTTTTCCCACAGAGTTTTCCTAGTAAGGTTTTAATGAGGAATAATATGTATACGAGTCATCCAAAGAGGGAGTGTTATGAATATTGTGATATATGTTGGATGACCTTAAGTTCTTCATATGGCCACGTCCCTTAGCCTTTCATGTACCCCTATAAAAAGAGATCATTGGTAAAGATCAAAATCAATAAGAAATACTCTTCCTCTCTACTTTCATCTCTTCAGGTATTCATGTTCTTCTTCTACCTTTGAATTTCTTCTCCATATTCAAATATTTCACAACAAACTGATCATTTTCAAATTCGAATTTTTTTCTAAATTAGGCAAAATCAGAAGTTGATTTCCCATTCTACACACTCTTCATTTCCGTTTTCCAAAATATACATTTTCTCTTAGGCGCTATGGCCAACGACGCCTAAGGCTTAAAGCACTGTTGGCAATAGCGCCTTATGCCTAGTGTCATTTTTGGATTGATATAATACCCGGTCACGTGCTTACGTGGCAAATTTCACTTAAGCGCTCTCAGTAACGGCGACTTCAATGGAAAGCGCTCCAACCACGAGCGCCTTAATACTGTTTAATAACTCAATGCTGGTTCTGAGGATCAATTGTTTCACAAGGAAAAAGCGATATTCTCAAGGGCGCCTTACATGAAAAGCGCTCCAACGAAGAGCGCATTAATACTATTCAATAAGTCGGTGTTTGCTCAGTGGCCAAATTGTTTCACAGGGGAAAACACTCTTGAGGACAGCGCCCAAAGAAAATCAACACAAATTGTAAAGCGCTGTTGAGAACAACGCTTAACAGATTTCAGGTTTAGGCGTTGTTCTCAACAGCGCCTTAACCTGAATTGTGTATAAAGTGTAACTGTTTTGAAACTCTTAACCCAATACAATCTGCAAACAACATCTAAAACATACAACACTGTCCAATACACCAAATACAATCCACCAAGTCCCATCCACCAAAAGTTCCCAACACAAAAGTGCATCAAGCATAAATTGATAACTTGTAAAAAGTTTCAAACTTTGTCCGTATTAACTTTGTCCAACCACTCTACAGCATCCGGCTTATCCTTAAACAACTCTTTTAAATCTTTAAAACAATTACATAATTTTATTTGCTGATTCTCCTTAACAATATTGGTAAGTAAGTCTTTGGAAGCTAAATACTTTACCTTTTGATTGAAATTCAAGGCAATGTGTCTTAGACGGATACAGTGATAAGCTCTTGGTGGAGTTTAATCCTCTTCTTCCATCACCCGCATTATGCCTATATACTTATTTGAAATACTGCATAATCCATCACGTTACGTGACGCTACTTTGAATGTATGTCATGCACCACTTCCAGGTCTCGATGTTTTCACTCTCTATCAATGCATAAGCAAGAGGAAGAATTTGATTTTCTGCATCGAGAGAGACCGCAATCATTAACACACCCTTCCACTTCTTAATCAAATATGCCGCGTCGATGGAAATGATGTGACGACAATACTTGAAGTTATTTATAACCAAAGCAAATGACAAGAATACCCGATTCACGCTTACTTTGCAACTCTCTAGCATTAATGTGTCCCAATGAACAATGATATAGGGATTGGACTCTTTGAGCATGTCAATGTATGTCGGTAGTTTTTCGAAGGATTCTTCCCAATCCCCAAATATATATGTACTAATGCTTTTTGTCGAGATTTCTTAGATTTCATGTAAGATATTTTATATCCATATTTTGATCGCATTAAAGCTTGCACCTCGTAAGGGGAAATTTGTAACTTCTCCTGAATTACATCTCTTATGTCCATTAGCTCGTAGTTCCATTTGTATTTACCCTTTCCTCGGCAACATTCAAGAATCATACGTTTTGTGCACGAGCTTGCAGTGCGATATTCTCAACGGTGTTTCATAGAGTATTTTTGACAAGCATAAATGAGCAACTCCCTGCACATAAATATACCTCCTTTACGAAAGCACTTCCATATTAAACTGACTATTATTAGATTCGTGGTCATCAATAGTCGGATTGTTCATCAAACCGGAAGCATCATTTAAAGGAGGAAAATCCCATAGGGAATCACTAACTCCTTCACCACATATGGGTACTTTAACATAGCATTCGTCATCGACATTATCCCAATTTCCCATATCATCTCTATCATATTCGTCTCGTGGGAATTACAAATCTTTCTATAGTTGTCATCATTGTTTCTTCGTTTCCATCACTAACCATTGCTAAAAGATTGGATAAATCAACATAATTCGTATATTAGCACATAAACTAATTTAAGTATAACTACACTAACTCTAACCTTATTTCAACAATTCACGCATTTAATAAAACAAAACAACAACAAATAAACCAACACATTTTAATTTAGCCAAAAAAAACAATAAACAAAACAACTAAGGTTTTTGTCTTTTCCAAAAAATTTAACCTTACACTAACACCAATGAGCCTATTTCCTACTCATGTTCAATACCAACATGTTCAATACTTTCAAGTTCAATACAAGCATGTTTTTCATACAAACAGGCTCGACCGAGAGACAGACAACATTACCCATTACATACAAATTATAACTCAACATTAAACGACAAATTCAACAAGTTTGAAGCATCTTACCTTTCGCTTGGTGTGTGAAGGCTCGGCGGAGACACAGACGGCGGACGACTAGGAAGGCTCGGCATCCGACGGGCAAGGGACGACGGTGCAATGATGGACGACGATAATGCTCCAATGTTTGGCGTGGCCGATCGATTGATGTTGAAGGGAGAGATTGAGAGCTAACGGACTAATAGAAATCAAATTAGGGATTGAATGTGTATCTCAAATAAAGCGTTGTCAAGAAATGCGCTTAAAGGAACGAGTGTTGCCAAGAACAGCGCCTAAGGGGTTATTACCACGTCGCTTGCTGACTCAGCATAATATTGACACAAAAATGACACTAGGCATAAGGCGCTGTTACCAACTTCGCTTTAAGTCTTAGGCGTTAATGGCCACGCCGCCTAAGGAAATGTGTATATTTTGGAAAACAAATTTGAAGAGTGTATAGAAACTGCAAATCAAATTTTGATTCTATCTAATTTGGAAATTTTTTCTTCAAATTCATTGACCAACCTTGACTGGTTTATAAACCCATGAATATGTAGGAAGAACTCGTCTCATGATGAGTATAGCAAATTAAAATTATTTTGTAATGATAAAAAATCACAACGCCCAAATATTAGAAAGTGTTGTTAAAAATAAGGATTTGTTGATGTAGAGAAACTCAGATGGAGAATAAGAATATATGAAGAGAGAAAGGCATAGAGGAAGAATGTCGAATTCTCATTGATATTGATCTTGATGTTGATATGAAATCATATACACATGACCCCTATATATATGAGTACATGAGACAATGGAAAGACTAACATTAAAAGAAGTGGATTAAACGGAACATTATTAGGCTCAAGAAAAGCTAAGAGTTATTGGGCATATGAAAAGGCTAGGGTCTTCCAACAAATAATGACAATATTCATACAAGAAAGCAATGAGCGATAAGACCTAAAAACCTAAAAAGTAAATATTGAGAGTGTGCAATTAATTGCTCGACTCTTATGAGCAGTGTTATTAAAATCGGATAGAACCGGCGGGTTCGATCGGAAATAGGTCTGGTTTTGTGATAGGACCATATATGCATTTGACCAACCACAACCTGGTTGAATCGGTCGTTTTTTCATTAACCTGTTGACTCGACTGGTTCAATCAGTTCAATCTGGTCTAATTATAGTTTTTTTGAGATGAATAAGATTCGAGAACCCAGCCACCCTATGTAACCTTCTTTCCTTCCACTAGGCTATTAGAATTTTTATGTTACAATAGTTTGTTTAATTAATCTAGATTCTTTTATCAAACTTAATACTTATTATCTATTTAACCAGAAATTTAATTAGTCTAATAGTCTATCACGATCGTATAATATAACTTGATAATTTTCCGCATATGCCAAATTGGTATTAGTTTGAGTTTGAGAAATACCTAAAACTTTATTTTAATCACGAGTTCGATTGGATATCAAATAAAACTTTGCGGGTTAGATATAATATGATTGAATTTAGATATGGAGAAAATTTTTCCTCTCTAGGCCTTTCCTACTAGAGTGCTTTTCAGTTTGAGTAACTAACATACTTACAGCTGTGCCTCTCTAAGATATTGAGTTCTGTTGGTGTTTAGCCTACACGATTTTCATCTTTTCTTTCGTGTCAATCTATCTAGAGGAGCAAGTACCATGTCGGGAGAGTGAACTGAGATTATGGCAACACAAGTGGAGCGGCTGGCAGACCAGATTAATGGACATCTTGCAGTGACAGTGAAGGAGGAAGCCTGGAATGATGTAGCGGAGGAGCATAAGTCTGCCATGGTGATTCAACTTTCCACATGAAAGGGTTTTAACGTGACTGCGATGGCGGCCATTCTCAAGAAGGCATGGAATACTCCAGAGGGGTTTTCCTTTCTGGAGATAAAGAATTGTTGGAGTATTTCTATATCTGAATATAATAATAAAACAGCAAGATGTCATGCAGCAGCTAGGAATAAACTCATTGCATAAAATCTGTATAAACTCATGCTGCAGCAATTACTAATCAGAGAATAAAAACAGGAAGTTGCTGAATGAAACAGGAAAAAATTTGAGCATATGAGTACATGTGAAATTACTGAAACAGATCAACTGATACTAAAACAGTGAGCATTGATAAATAGCTAATGCAAAACAGAAAGCAATCTAGTAAAGTAAATACACAGAGCATGAATCTGATAGACAAAACAGAACATGCAATTTTGCGATCATATAATCATGCTGTAAACGAAAATATAAACTGTAAACGAAAATAGGACAGCAAACCGAAGATTCTGATTCAGTCACGTTAATGAGGACGCTGTCCTTAAAGCTGTATTGCCTCCCGTCGGTGTTGGGTCTGATGGCAATGAGCTTCCCAGGATGAAAGAATCGCAGCAAGCGCGTAACACCGTAGCCTCGCTGCTCGAACTTATTGGACCTTTCACTATCACCACAGATCGGAAATAAACAAAAGAAAGTCGAGAGGACTGTGAGAGGATTGCTTTTCTAATGTGTTTGATACTGAGGGTTAGAACTCCTTTTATAGAGAAGAGATGAGACTGTTACGGAGTGGGAGACATGCCATGATCTTAGCAACTGTCCATGAATCCATTACTGAGGAAACTGCTCAGCAACCGTCCCATGTCCCATGATCAGCAACTGCCGAAGACTGACTTAGTCTTTGATCTTTGTTGACGTTTGGTTCAAGAAATTAAAAATCGAATTGAGCCCAAACGAACCGTCTCAAATGTGGCGCACCACCATTTTCTTCAAACCTTCAAACACATATTTTTCCAACAAGAATAACATGGGTGTAGTAAAATTCAGGGAGGAGGTGCAGCTCAAAAGCGTCATGGATGCAGGTCCGTGGCACTTGGATAAGGCAGCGGTGCAGACGCGGAGATGGGAAGAGGATATGATACCGGAAGGTATGAGTTTCAGTAAGCTTAAGGTATAGATTCAAATACTCAACCTTCCAATCGGTTTTATGGACGACAAGATGGCGAGAGGATTTGCAGAACTAGTGGGTAAAGTATGCAATGGGTCACAATAGGATGCAAAAATTGTTAAGAGCAAGTATATATGTCCACTACAAGTGGAGATCAATGTCTATGAGCCAATCAGTAAAGGTTCCTATGTTAAGCTGCGGAATGTTGAGGTTGTGTGGTTAGATTTCAAGTATGAGAAGTTTCCGAGCCTATGTAACAAATGTGAAGAAATTAGTCACATAAATGATAGATGCCCAAAGGGGGAAGGAAGTTCGGCGCATGAAGAGACCATGCATTAGCGCAGGAAGGAAGTGGAGTTAAAAAGAATGGCGAGAGAGGAAGAATGTTAATGTTTCAAAAGGAAAAAAACAACAGATAGCAGAGGGAGAAGCTGGAGACGCAAATAAGGTAGCTGAGGTAGTTACGAATCATAGGTTACTAACGGTTCAGGGAGGAGCAGGCGGCGGTGAGGCATGACAGCTCGAGAACCACATGGAAGTCGAACATCGCTACCAAGTCAGGAAGCTCAAAGGTCAGAAGGGGGACACCCAATGACGGCTGGTGCAGCGATTAGCAGCGTCATTAATTCCTAGATAGCCATTAAGAAAAATAGTGCTGGAAAGTATGCAGGAGGAATTAATTTGTGCACGAGTTTTGAGCGATTTAATAAAAGGAGTCTTGTGGATGCTGCTTGGTTAGAAGGAATATTGGGTAGTCAAAATGGAAAGGAAGTGGGCATATTGGGCCAATAAACGCAGTCACAACAGATAGCTACTTAAGAAATAAGATTGGCCCAAAGTCAGGAGAAGACGAAGAAAGGTAAAGGGAACATTAATAAATATATGTCAAAGAGTGACGCAGACAAGCTCAGGTTTCATCTGTATCAGAAGAATGAAGTGCGTAAGGTTGGAGGAGCCACCAGTGGTAAGTTGTATACTGTTCAAATACGATTGGTGGGAACTGCAATGCAGCACTACTGTCAACAATGAGTGCTTTAGTTTGTAACTGTCGTAGTCTTAGGGGTGCCGCGACAGTTTGGGTTTTGTCGATTTGGTGAGAATAAATCACCTTCAGTTGGTTGCGTTGTTAAGACGAAGGCGGTTCAGGCGAGAATGGAGTGGATTCATAAGGAACTAGGGTTTTGGCATGGCTTTGTGGTGGAAAGTTGGGGGAGGTCGAGAGGATTTGGTCTGTGGTGGAAAGACGACGATGGGGTTACAATAAGGAGTTATTCTGACTTGCACATAGACGCAGTATTAGAAAGAAGCAGATCTTTCAGATTTACTCTCTTTTATGGGCACGCTGTTACTAGTAAACGAGAGGAGACGTGGGATCTGTTGCGGAGATTGAAAGAGCAGTCAGGGAAGCCTTGGATTGTGGTGGGAGACTTTAATGAAGTCTTATTTGGATGGGAGGTCAACGGCAGGACGATTAGGGGAGAATGGCAAATGAGAAAATTTAGAGAGGTGTTACAAGACTGCGGGTTATTTGATCTCAGCTTTAAGGGTCCTCAATTTACGTACTTAAACAGGTGAAAGGGAGTGCTTGAGACCAAGGCGAGGTTGGACATGGATATTGCTTGTTAGAATTGGAGGGTGCTGTTTCCACAAGCGGAGGTGTGGCACAAGCTGGCAACTCATTCAGATCATGCCCCATTGATTGTTAAATGGTAAGGAGGGTGTCGTCCGACCAAGCTAGACTTATTTTGCTTTGAACCTATATGGGTGAAGCACAACAAGTTCGATGAGGTAGTGAGAAATGTATGGAGCGGGAGGAAGGTGGGAAACTGTCAGCTATCCGTGAAATTGAGGAACTATGCTAAGGGATTGCAGTCATAGAGTAAAAAACAAATTTGGGAAAGTTAAGGATAATATCTCTCAGCTGAAAAAATAATTAGGCAAGATCAAGGAAATGGAGAGGACAGAAGAGGTGGTGGATCAGGAGGCAAAACTGAGTTCTGAGCTGGATGAGTGGTTGTTTCATGAGGAATTGTTTTGGAAGCAAAGGTCAAGGGTGGATTGGCTTAGAGAAGGAGATAGAAACACGAGATTCGTTCAACTAAAGGCATCAAGGAGGAGGAAGGTCTACATGATTGAAAGGCTTAAGATAAATGAATATGAATGGGTTTCAGGGGATGGAAGAGTTATGTGAGGCAGCTGTGAAGGACTTCGGGGACATCTGTAAAACAAGTAGGAACTATTCCATAAGGCAGTTGGAGCATCTGATGGTTGAAATTTATAACAGGCTTTCAGAAGAAATGGAACAGATCAGCTCCCTATAGTGAGTTACATGTTCAGGATGCCTTGTTTCTGATGGCCCCTACAAAATCACGTGGACTTGATGGTTTCTCCACATTATTTTACCAAAAACACTGAGAAATTGTAAAGTAAATGGTGATAAGTAGTGTCCTGCATATGCTAAAGAAAAAAGATACAAAAAGAATGGAAGATTATTGGCCAATTAGCCTCTGCAACGTGACGGTGAAAGTGGTGATAAAAGTGTTGGCAAACTGACTCAAGCATATTCTCCCATCCATTATATCAGAGAGCGAGAGTGCATTTGTGACGGGCAGACTAATCTCTGACAATATTCTAGCAGCTCATGAACTCTTTCATTTTATAAAATCCAGGAATAAACAAAAGTGAGGTTTCTTTGCGCTGAAGCTTAATATAAGCAAGGCCTACGACAGGGTGGAGTGGGATTCCCTAGAAATGATGTTGATGAGGCTGGGCTTTCTCGATGTATGGGTTAACTGTGTGATGTGTTGTGTTTGTTCAGTTAAATATGTTGTCAGAGTTAATGACATGATAACCAGGGAGATCTGGCCGGAGAGGGGTATTGATCGGTCGAATTCTTGACCTATTATTGACTTCATTCGATGATGGATTAGGTTTGTTTTCTAGACATTTCGTTTTCATTTAACCTCTTTTCCGGTCGAATTCTTGACCTATTATTAACGTCATTCGATGATGGATTAAGTTTGTTTTTTGGATATTTTGTTATCATTTAACCTCTTTTCTAGTGTTTCGGGTTATATATATCACATACCTAATACTTTTGGATTGATCTGAAGCAGAGCAAAGCAATTGGTGAAGATGACAATTGGATTTTTGTATAGTCAAAAGAATTTATAATTTGACCGGTAAGACCGGTGTCGAACCCAAGGGAGCAATTGGATTATACGCTAGGGAAATCAAGTTTTCTATCTCGGCTATTCCTTCAGATCAATTATGAGGATGATTAACAATCAAGAAACAAGTAATGAAATGTTTTCAAAGGGGTTCAATTCAATTAAAGAGAGTTTCAAGGGGTTACTCCCCTCCTTGGCAACTTCCCAACGATCATGTACACAAGAGTTAATTTATTTTTAGGGGTTGATTGGTTCAAACCTAGCTGAGGCTAAGGTAGACTAACTATCGTGTGATCTATCCTAGTCAAGCCATCTCAATTAGAACCTCACTTCGTCAAGATGTTGATCCTCTCTATAGCACTATTATTCTTGGGACATCACCCAAGGTAATAAATGCTATATGCATTAAGCCTTAGTTAACCACATACCATTGCATTTACTCTCATAAACACTAGATATGTTCATTTCCACAATATCCAAATCATCACTAAGCTTTTTCAACACTTAGATCACAATTCGAAGATCAATATGTCACTTAGGCATTTCATAAAACACTTAGCAACATATCATGAGTAGAACACTTAGTGGAAATGAAATCAACTCCATGAATTGCAAATAGAATGTGTATACATGATCATTGAGTACCAAGGAGGGTTGTTAATCCCGCAAAACACAAGGAGACTACTCACACATCATGTAAGACAACATGGTGTGAGTAGGGCTTAATGACAACACAAAGAGAATAGAAGAGGAATAGAGATGGATGATTAATCCTAGAATCTCCCTTTGATCTTCACTCCTCTTTGGTTTGATGAAGATGGATGACCTTGATTTGATCTATTTTCCTTGTCTTTTCCCCCAAGATGACAGATCCTTAGGTCAAAATTGCCTCTTTCTATTTATAGCCTCGGCAGAAATTTCACACTGTAGCAGGTCCACCCGGGCGGGTGGACAGGGCCTTTGGATCTCACCCGGTCGGGTGGAGCAGGGAGAAATTAGTCGGTTTTGAGATGCTTGTCCACCCGGTCGGGTGGTCAGTTTACCCGACCGGCTCGAATGATGCTTGATGGATGCCTTCTCAGATCTCTGGCCACCGGTCGGGTGGTCAGTTGACCCGACCGGTTGAGCTCCAACTCAGACCACTTTCTGCTTCAATTCTTTGATTTTTCCCGAGTTTTTGTATTTTGGCTTTGACACTAAGATATCTTGTTTCGTCCTTGAAATGTATGAAAGGAGATCAAATGACATCGAATTATCACCGGAAATGAACTAAACCTATGGTGAAAACGGGTACTCATATGTCGAAAACTCGACTTATCAACACTCCACACTTAAGCTTTGTTCGTCCCGAACAAAGTATGCATATATGTCTAGGTCTTGCAAATGCCGAAATGCTAGTGATGCTATGTTTTTTGTCTATTTGCCTCACTAGCAATCACAAGGTCTCAATCATTATTGCTAAACATGTTATTGAAAAGTAAATGCAAATATATACAACATAACAAGCTCCTTTTCGTAGGCGTCACGAATGCATTTAGCGTATGCATTAAGCCTTTAAACCCCTAGATGACCCTAGTGGACGAGTTATAGTCTCGTGAGAGTTTTCAGAAAAAGGAATACTCACAAATCCCAAATGCACCTATCCCATTAGAATGGATTCAAGAGTGTTCAACCAATGCTAGGATTTCTAAAACCAAATTCCTCACCCCACGCTAGGACTATCATCTCAATATCGTCAAAAGAACTTTTGAACCACTTTGAGTACCCTTGAGGTTGTGCATTCAAGGTCATCAACACTAGAGCTATCAATAGTCTCATCCAAAAGTCTACTCGTTTTCAAAGCAATACATTTAAAGTAAAGTTTTTAGTTTTGCACAAAAGAGTGTCACCCGCTCACCTATGCTAGCTAGGGCTAGTCTATGGGTTTGCGACAAGGAACTTGACGGAGCCCACTGCACTGTCGTTAAGGTGCAATGTTCTCTGTGCAAAATAAATTTATATTTTTCGCTACTCGCGACTACACTACTGGGTAGTAAGTGGTAAGTAGGGGTCGAACCCAAGGGAATTAGAGGGATATGTTGTTCTTTAAGGGATTTGTACAGGATGGGAGCGTTTTTTTAGGTTGATTGAGATTTTAGCGCGATTAACTAAGCTACTGTTTTTGTTTTTTTTGGTTTTGAGTGCGGAAAAGTAAATACAGAAAATAAATACTGAAAATAAAATACTGAAAGTAAAAGAGTTAAGGGAAGAAGACTTACAGTGGGTGATGCGTGATTGCGATTCCTCCGGTAGATGAGCGGTTGATGGTTGTAGTTGATCGAGCAGTTTATAAAAGTAAATACAAGGGGGTTTTTTGTAATTCAAGGAAAAGTATTCGGTTTCAGGTACCTTGTATTATAACATGTTTATTAATAACCGTTAGTAACCTTTCTAAGTATTCAAAGATGAATCGAGGCCCTTTCGCAGCGCAAGACTTGCAACATCGTTTAAAGCAACACTTGTTCTACTTCAGACTAATTCCTCCTTTCGAAGTATCTTAGCCTTTTGTGCATCCATTTGAATTCTTTGGTCCAGTTTCCAAATGGTTTTTTAAGATAAGCCGAACTCCTCGATAAGTTTTGCTTGTTACAGCTTCCACTTACCGAGTATGATCACGAATTTCCACGGAAGAGCTTTGCTTGTTACAGCTTCCACTCAACCTTGGAAACTCTGACTATAAATGGCACATAGAACAAGTTTTGAATACAGAGAAATGAAACTAAAAGAAATTAAAACATTATATAATACAAGAAAATACCTTCAACCGAATGAGGAGTTTAGCTACGAGTATCCATGGAAAAGGACATCATAACTAAATACTCGGGGGTTTTTGAAAACAGTAAGAGGGAAAGGGGTGGAATACGCAAGAACCAACATGAGTATTCCCAATTTCCTACTGAATACTCAAGAACCAACAGGAGTATTCTCTACAGTATTATAATACTCAAGAACCGACAGGAGTATTATAATTTCAAAAGCGTATAATACTCAAGAACAAACAGGAGTATTATTTCAAAAACCAAACCAAACTTACAAAGTAACTTAGAGAGAGAAGTGTTTTTGATTTTGTGGATTTGTGGATTTGTGGATTTGTGGATGATACAAATGAGAGGTGAAGCTCTCCTTTTATAGCCATGGAGGAGGAGAATGGAGGGCCAAGATGGGTGGCATGTGTTTTTGATCCAAGGGAGGAGAAAGGAGGAGCAAGGAGGAGATGACACATGGGGGGAGCCAAAAGCCGCCGGTTAGGGAGAGCTTGAGCCGCCGGTTGCCGGTGGCAAGGGGAGGAGAAGGGTGGCTTTGGCCACCTCCAAGCAAGGTGGTCGGTCACCTTGGTCCATGGGTGCATTTTGACAGTTTTGTGCAGTCTTTTCACAAAACTATCAATCCAATTTCGCTCCGTCTGACTTTGATTGTTCCTCGGTTGAATTTAATTTGAGTAATTCCTACGTCAGGATCTTGAGATTTCTTCGTTCGGCGTCTGATCTTGACCTTGGATTGACTCTTATCATCTTTTCAGCGTAAAATCCTCTCCTTAGCGTGTTTTCTCTCTAGTCTCTAAAATGCCCTGTAGAAATAAATCGGGACTAACAAGCAAAAGTTAAACAGACCAACAGTCTAATTTGGTGGGTTTTACTGTGTTTTTGATTCGTATAATTTTGGTCCATAAGAACTCATTCTCAATTTTTAGGCACTTGGGCCGTAATCCAATAAGGGAAGAGGAGTTCGACACTAGAGTTATTTAATAAACAAGCATAGACCAAATGATAACTCCCGTGCAAGCACATGGGTCGTCCAAAAGTCATTCTAACAAGCACACAATGCAAATGGTGAATCCCGCACAAATAAAGAATGGAGGAAAAACCTAGGGTCAAATTTTAAGTGCTTCTCATTTTCTTTTTGAAACGGCCTTTGTCCTACAAATGCTTTCGTGGGGGAACTTACCTTCCTAACCCCAGGCATTTGTATATTTTGGAGCAAAACTTCTCGTGATCATTGAGAAAGTTTTTAGTCGGGGCTTTGCCCTCTATGACCGCAAACATTTTTTTTTCAATGGGGCCTATTTTTCGCCCTCTTTTGACTCCACACTAAAAACTTGACAATATGTTCAAAAAGTGTATAAAATGTGCGGGAATCAAACATGAACAAGGCACCGTGTTAGAGAACTTAAGTCACCAAGGAGCATTCAAAGGGTCTAAGTTTTCCACGAAGATTTTAAAAGGTGCTTGCTATAACTTGATCCAAGGTATTTCAATGAAAATACTTAGAGAATTGGATAGACGAATGATAGCAATGATATTGGTTCTCAAGAATACACATTCAATGGACTAGGTCGGTTTTAAGTTCAAAATCCAATAAATGTGATAAATAGGCTAGATGTGATTTATAGGAATTAGGATCGATAGTCACAAGCTTATGTGGTTAAAAGCACTCTCATGTAGGGATAATGTGCAAAAGATGCAAGTGTCCATCTAAAAATGATATGCATGGCATGCAAAACATGTGAACTATGCGCATCAAACCACTCCACACTTAATTCGAGCTTAGTCCCTAAGCGCAAACAATGGTAAACTAAAGGCAAAGGTGCAAAGAAACTCCCCTCGTTTGTAGAGCCGGTGACATAACTATTTGACGTAAGAAATAGCCTTTTGGTTGCAAGTGTCGACAAAGAAGGTGAATTTGGACATCATAAAAATATGTAAATGTATATCCAGTAGAGTGAGCAACATAAATGATAAACACCGTCAATATCATATGAAATGTAGCATACAACCAAAGGCAAGTCAAGGGTATAATCACCGAAAATGGCATACATCATCTAAAATTGCGCCAGAAGGTTAACAACCAAAAACATCATCCAATGCAACAAGTCAATAAGAGATACATATGTGAGACACAAGGGAAGCACAGCCTCATGATGTAGCCTCATCGCCTCCCGAACTGGCATCTCTAGCGAAATCTCCATCATTCTCCATTGTGACACTCGGGAATAGTGGGCATCATCCTATCTGACTGAACTCTCTCGCTCCACTATGCCACCAGTGAGTGGCGTGCCCACCTCCCCGACTCTGGAAACTGGCGTGGTAGGCAGTGGGGAGGCGCCGCGAGGAGCAGAGAACATTCTGGAGCAACTGGCAGAGCTACTGGGCCACCGGGTCCTCTGAACACGGATGATACTGTGGACCGAAGCCACTCCCACTCTTGGCGAGCTCTCGTGTCTGCCTCTCTAACAAAGTCCTCGAGCCGAGTCAAGCCACTCCTCAAGTCAGCCACGCCACTCGTCAAGCTAGCGATATCGGAAGAGACTCTCGCTCTCCACTCAGTTAGATCATCTGTAGCACGAGGAGGACTCTTGACTACTGGCTCCTCTGCGGGCAACTCCCCGTGCTCATCGGGTGGAGGGGGGAAAGGGTGGGAGAGGAAGGAGGTGATGGGGTCAGGTTGGCAAGACAGTAAAGCGGGTTCCGATCCTTGAACGCTTGCCTCCTATGTGCTATATCCTTCAGGAGCCTCTTTTTGTGAGGCTTGTTGTCGACTTCCCAAGTCTTGCCGTCCGCCTTGAGGAGGTGCATATATTTCAATGTGCGCATGTCAAGAATCCTCTTGGATGGCTCAGGGCATCCTTCATGACCAAAAGTGAAGTTACACTTCATGGCTAGCAGTGTAATCAAAGATCCTCCTCCCAAGGCTAAATTCGTTGAGGTATCCTTAACAACACTCTCAAAGCCCATGGCAAAGATGGCCAACCAATCGATGACGTCCCCATGATCAATGGCCATCATAATCCTCATGTCCGGGATGGACAAAGATCTAGCCTCATCCTTCCTAGTGTTCACCCCAATTGCAACGAGGTGGTGAATGACCTTCCAAACTGGCGCGATAATGGCGGAGGAGTTAAAGGATGCCACAAACCACTCGTCACACCCAGAAATCCACTTCCAAAATCGAGTACGCTCATGTTCATTAAACCCATGCCCATCTCCACCATCGGGGAGGAAAACCCAACCAACCTTGAACTATACTGATGTTCCCATGAATGGCATGGATTTGGCAAAACGGCTTTAGACAGTTCAAGCTGGAGTTCAACCACACACTGGAACAGAAGTACAGCGTACAGCAGACGCAAGGATTTGCATATCCAAAAGATCGATGGGATTATCTGATTGGGATCAATTGATGAGTCATCATTAAAGATCAGATATTCAAATGAATATCTTCAGCTTGGATTCGAGAATATTAGATGACTTGGCACAGAAGTAATCTCCAAAGATTGGATATGGAAGAGATTGAATATCTATCAAATATGTAGGAGTATCTCCGAAATATTTGACAAGAATATTTCGATCTGATTGGAGTCGGCCATCTAGGAATTCAAAGATTCAGATATTCAAACGAATATCTACACATCAGATTAAAGGCGGCGTGGCTGACTTGGGAAGGAAGTTTTCGAATATACTTCCTAAGGATTGGAGAAAGATATACATCGAATATTTTGGAATATTTCCTAAATATTTGATGGGATTATCTTGAGTAGATTTGGATGGCATCCGAGCATATAAATACAATGCTAGGGCATCCATAATCGTGTCGCTTCCTGAGAGAAAAAATAAACACGAGAGTTCGTGAGATTGGAGGAGGAGCGACCACCGGCTGATTATTCCTCACCGGAATACTAACGGAGAAGAAGCAGTCTGTTCAGTGTGCTGTTCAGACTGCTCTTAGAGAACTATCAAGCGCACACACACACGGTGATAAAGACACGTCTTTGAGAGAAGGCGACTGAACTTCCGAGAAGTCCAAGACTAGGCCGAGAGGGAAGTCTCGTCCTACCCATAGGGGATCGAGGGGAGTTGCGACGAACCGAGATTGAAAATCCGAGAGACGGAGTGTTAGTGGTGAGGCCATTACAAACGAGGAGTTGTGTAAGAGTAAGACCTCTTGTATCCCTAAACTCGTAATAAGATTTGTGTCCTTTTTCCGGGTGTGGGAAACCCCCCAGAGTAGGCGGAGCCGAACTGGGTTATCATATCGTGTGTGCTCCTTTTTTGTGCTGTTTATGTTTTGTCTGCTAAGGTGTTCTAGCCTCTGTTTGAACATAACCTGGAACTGTCCAACAAGTGTTCGAGACGCAGTTCGAACACCATCTGGAACTCGTCTTGACTAAGACAAGTAGATTTCAATTGGTATCAAAGCAGGCACTCGACATACAGAGTGTGATCCGGTGACAGTTCAATATGAGTTTGAAGGAAGGACAGAGCACTAACCGACCACCGTTGCTTGAAGGGCCGAATTATGCCTAATGGAAATCCATCGATGAAAGGGCTTGGAGAGCTGTAATGATAGGATGGACAGAACCCATGATGGCCAACCCTGAAGGAGCTGTTATGCCAAAACCCGAAGCCCTGTGGTCTGAAGCAAATGATGTAGCGGCTGTTGGGAATTCAAAGGCCCTGAATGCAACATTCTATGGAGTGGACGAGAATGTGTTCAAACTGATTGCTGAATGTGAGGTGGCCAAGGAAGCATGGGATGTTCTCAGAATAGCCTATGAGGGTACATACAATAAATCTAATGATGAAGAAGAAGAACATGAGAATGTCAATCTTGTCGGACATATAGTCACTATTGAAGACGGCAGTGAGACAAGTGAAAATCCATATTATAGTGCACTGTCTGAACTGCCTATTGACAACGCTTCCAGCAGTGATGACGAAGGACTTGCTCATGAGACCTCGGCCGAGACGTACAAGGAACTCTTTGAGAAGTGCCTATTGGTGATTGGCCTGAACAAGAAGCTCACAGAAACAGTGGCAAGCCTGATAGAAGAAAAAGATAAAAAGTGGCAGGAGGTTGAACTTCTCGTTGCCCAGAAGGTGGAACACCAGGAGGACATATCTGCTTTAAAGCACGAGATGATTGGAATGAATCAAGAACACTCGTCACTTCTTGCACAGAATATGAAACTGCTAGACACTGTATCGGTTCTGAAAGATGAGATGGAGAAAAAGGGAGAAACACATCCTGGAGGCTTGGTAGGGCTAAGGAGAAAGAATGATGAGTTGCACATCCGTAAAGAAGTTCATCTCAATATGACAGGTAATCCTCAATATCTCATCAATGTTAAACCTATTCGCAAGCGTCAGTTTGTCACTTTTGGAGATGGAGGGAAGGGCCAGGTGATCGGCTGTGGGACATTGAAGGTTCCGGATCTACCTGAGCTCGAGGATATCCTCCTAGTGGATGGGTGACAGATGCTTGTCGTCAGAGCAAATGTACAAATAAATTTATAAGTCCGCTACTCGCAACTTAACTACTGGGTAGCAAGTGGTAAGTAGGGGTCGAACCCAAGAGAGTTAGTGTGGATTAGTTGTTCTTTAATGAAGCTTATGCAGAAATTAATTACGATTGGGGTTGGGTTTGAGTGTGTTTTGAGAACTGAAAGTAAATTACAACAATTGCTAGCAGATTGTAAGGAAAGGATTCAGTTTTAGGGGCCTTGTATTATAATTGTTTATCATTGACCGCGCTAAGTATTCAAAGATGAATCTAGGTTATTTCTAACGCAAGATTTGCAACATCATTTAAAACACCCCTTTCAAGGTATGCTAGTCTATGTGCATCCACCTGATCTCCCAGTGACGTTGCGATCAAGTGGTGTTTTAGATAAGTCTACCTCCTCGATAAGTTTTGCTTGTGACAGCTTCCACTTACCGAGTATGATCACAAATTCCCACGGAAGAGCTTTGCTTGTGACAGCTTCCACTCAACCTTGGAAACTCTGACTTGAATGGCACATAGAACAAGTTTTGAATACAAAGGTATACTAAGAGTAAGATCTAAAACATTTATAATACAAGTACACCCCTGCGACCGAGTGCAAGCTTTTAGCTACTTATATGCATGTCAAGGAATACAAGCAACTATTGTCTTGAACAAGGGTACCGAATAATAAAATAACTTTATAGTAAAAACAAATAATACTGAAAGTAATTTTATACCTTACAATAAGTCGAGGAGAGGAGCTCCTAAGCAAGATCCACACAAGAGAAGTATCTCCACAAGGAAGAACAAAATATTTATTGAAAGTGAAGAGAAGAGGGTTAAGCCCTCTATCTCTCTAAAACATGGTGGAATTGTGGATTGTGGGATGATACAAATGAGGAGGAGGAGCTCCATATTTATAGGCCAAGGAGGAGGAGATGGAGGGTGGAGATGGCTCCATGTGGTGTTGCATCCAAAGGTGGAGGAGGAAGAGTGCAAGGCAAGCTTGGGAGGAGGAGTGGAGGAGAAGCCTCCACTTGTCATCTTCTCCATGGTGGCTTAATAGCAGCCGGCGGCTTTGGGAGGATGGAGGAGGAGCTTCCTAGTGGAGGGAGGAGAGTGGAGGAGAGCTTAGCCACTCATGGAGGAGGAGCATCCTTCTAGAAGCTTGTGTGACCTTTCACAAAAGCCATCGGTTTGACCGGATCTGACCGGAGCTTTGACCGGAGCTTCTTGGATTTTGGAGAGTGTATTTTGAATGAAAATGTCATTCTAAGATGATCTCAAGAAGGAACTTAAGCCAAATTCTGCTCGGAACATGGTTGAAATCCCAAATCAGATGAAATTGCCCTTGTTTGGCCTTCACCGGGCTTGGTGCCTTTGCCTTGCGTTCTTGTCCATTTGCAAACTGTTCTAGCATATTTGAGTGATTCCAAGTCGGTTCCATGAAGGATGTTAAGGCTGATTTTGAGTGTAGCATAGTCGTGACCTTGGAATGACTCGTAACATCTTTTCGGCGTAAAATCCTCTCCCTAGCGTGTTTTCTCTCTAGAGTCCAAAATACCCCGTAGAAATAAATCGGGACTAACAAGCAGAAGTTAAATAGACCAACAGTCTAATTTGGTGGGTTTTACTGTGTTTTTTATTCGTATAATTATGGTCCATCAGATTACCCCACACTTTCAGTTGTTCGTCCCGAACAATGCTATTAAAGGGCGGCACTCTAAGTTTGGTTTTAAAATATGAAAATTAGACTGTGGGACTCGATTTATCCTAATTCATGCATTACTTACTTATTACCAAATTGAACTGTATAAATAAATATAAGAAACTTAATACTTGTACCTCCGTGCTGAGATGCAAATTATATTGGATGTCTCGGGAGATAGCCCTGTTTAGGCTCCTGGACTGCAACCTCGGGATCGTCTCGCACTATATGGTTTCCTTGTAGCTTTCTCTAGCACGTGATTTGGTTCGGGTTTCACTGGTTTGAGTACTTTGATTTTCTTTTGGCGAGGGACTGCTTTTTGTAGTGAATCGGCCTTTGGCCTTTGATTTGACTTTTTGAGGTACTTCACTTTTGTTCGGTTAAAACCTTCACAATTTTGGGCCTTTGGCCTCTTGATTTGCTTCTTCGAGCTTTTCTCCTTTTTGTGGCTTTGCTAGTCCATTTTCTCAGCCTTTTAGGGAGGTCCAATCATCGCCCGCAAGCCTATGGAAATACCTCCCCGCTCCTCTCATTTTTGCCATTTTCGCGCGGGTCAAGATGAGGGTCGCTCATTTATTTTCTCGGCGACTTTGACTGTCATTTCGCGCGGGTCAAGATGAGGGTCGCTCATCTATTTTCTCGGCTACTTTGACCGGAGATAGGACGGTCTGATTCCCGTCCTCGCCTTTTGCATTGCATGGCGGAGATGACTTCAATTTTCACCGAAACCCGAAGTGCAGCCTCCACTGACTTCGAAAACCATATAGTTTGATCTGATCCTTTAATTGCTTGCCAAGCCTCTCTAGGGCAGTTTATGTGAACTCCACATCCCTAGTTTATCTCAGCACAAAGGGACAAATGAGAAGTTACGTTCTAAGTTTTTAGACAGTTGAATTTTCATAAGGTAAATGCATGAATTTTGGTCTATCTTTTTCACATTCTTAAGTTCATATTTTCAAAAAGATATTATTTATTAACTAATATATACAGGTGGTTCTCACCCCACACTTTTGAACGAAGGCATTCTTTTTACGAAATGACTTAATTCAAAAGTCATGCAAGCAGTTGTTATACGAGAAGGAAATGATATTAAGGAAAAGGAAAGACAGAACTCCCTTTAATGTGTCGAGTGAACGACATGGCTCGAGGCTGGATAATCGAGGGAGTTCGGCTAGGGCCTTGAACTCTTAGCGTAGCCCTGACTGGCTTAATGTTGCACCCAAGTCCGATTCCTGAATAGTCAAATCTTCTATGCACCAAGTGGGTGAGAGCGACTTATTGATAAAAACTAAAAGACAGAAAATAAAAAGACAGAAAATAAAGTGCAGAAAGTAAGATAGTGTCGGGTTACCTCCCGACCAGTGCACTTGTTTAACGTCGTTGGCTCGACAGTACCTCAATCATGGATCATAAGGTCGGATCCCAAGGGTGAGTGAGGTCAAACTTTTTCTCGGCAGCCCTTTTGCTCCGAGAGGGTGAGGTTTCCTTGACCATAGCTGCTGGTCCAATGCGTCGTGCTTGCTTGTTACTCCTTCCGGGTTTCCATTCTTTCGGCCCATGTTTTTGCCGCCTCTTCATGTTGGAATAGTTGGCACCTTTATGATTTTGGAAGTTTGGTTTGGTGCCATCAAATGTAGGCGACATTAAGCATGCGCCTCTGCTAATCCTCTTCATTGCGGCAGTGATGGATGGTTGTCTTGGAACGAGTGAGTTTTCAGGCGGTTTTCCTTGTTGAGTTGTGGTGAGTGGGATTGGGGCTTTCTCGGATAGTTCGGCAATGAGGTCCGGGACTTTCTCGGGTGCTCCGAGCGTAAGGACCGGGCCTGGCTTGATTTCTTCGGCCGCTTTGGTAGTGATGTTCGGGACTTCTGTTGGCTCGGCAGTTAGGACTGTGATTTCCTCGGGTGGACTGGTGATAAGGACCGGGCCTGATTTGGGCAGTTCTTTTTCTAACTCCCAGGGATAATCTGAATGTAGTTCTTCTTCAGGCAACCAAGGGTCCTCATTCTCGTCATTAATATGGTCTCCGGGGGTAGTCACACTGAGGTATGGGTCTGATATGGGCAATTCTTCATTGAGGTCCGGGTATGTCTTGGCCGTGAATTGGTGCATCGCGGCACTCAATTACTGCATGTTTGCGGCCAATTGTTGGGTGTTAGCTGCCAGCTCCTTTTCTGCCGCCCATAATTCAGTTTTAGCTCTGATTTGTTGCATTGTGTTTTCCAACTGCTGGATGCTAGATGCCAGCTCCGTTATACCGTCCTTGAGTGGCTCGGCCTGATCTTGGCTTGGTCTTGACCTTGCGGCCAAATCATTGATTAATATCCAAAGATCATCCACGGTTAAGTCCCACATTGATCCTCCTGCTGCATTATTTAGCTGGTCCCACTCATGTGGCAACATTCCACAGAGAAATTTTATTTGAAGATCGGAGTTGGTAAATCCATGGTGCGGGCAGCTCGTCACAATGGAATCGAAGTACCATAAGTACTCATCCAATGTTTTGTCCCGGGATTGCGTTATTTTGTTGATCTTCTCGCGGATTTCAAGTTTGAAGGGTGGTGGGGAAAACTCCGCATTGTTCCAAGGTTCCATTCCGTAGTAGTACGACTTGGTGAATTGCATTATAAAAGAAAAAGAAAAAAGAAAATAGAACAACTATTCCAATGCACACTCCCCGGCAACGGCGCCAATTTGACAGATGCTTGTCGTCAGAGCAAATGTACAAATAAATTTATAAGTCCGCTACTCGCGACTTAACTACTGGGTAGCAAGTGGTAAGTAGGGGTCGAACCCAAGAGAGTCAGTGTGGATTAGTTGTTCTTTAATGAAGCTTATGCAGAAATTAATTACGATTGGGGTTGGGTTTGAGTGTGTTTTGAGAACTGAAAGTAAATTACAACAATTGCTAGCAGATTGTAAGGAAAGGATTCAGTTTAGGGGTCTTGTATTATAATTGTTTATCATTGACCGCGCTAAGTATTCAAAGATGAATCTAGGTTATTTCTAACGCAAGATTTGCAACATCATTTAAAACACCCCTTTCAAGGTATGCTAGTCTATGTGCATCCACCTGATCTCCCAGTGACGTTGCGATCAAGTGGTGTTGTAGATAAGTCGACCTCCTCGATAAGTTTTGCTTGTGACAGCTTCCACTTACCGAGTATGATCACAAATTCCCACGGAAGAGCTTTGCTTGTGACAGCTTCCACTCAACCTTGGAAACTCTGACTTGAATGGCACATAGAACAAGTTTTGAATACAAAGGTATACTAAGAGTAAGATCTAAAACATTTATAATACAGGTACACCCCTGCGACCGAGTGCAAGCTTTTAGCTACTTATATGCATGTCAAGGAATACAAGCAACTATTGTCTTGAACAAGGGTACCGAATAATAAAATAACTTTATAGTAAAAACAAATAATACTGAAAGTAATTTTATACCTTACAATAAGTCGAGGAGAGGAGCTCCTAAGCAAGATCCACACAAGAGAAGTATCTCCACAAGGAAGAACAAAATATTTATTGAAAGTGAAGAGAAGAGGGTTAAGCCCTCTATCTCTCTAAAACATGGTGGAATTGTGGATTGTGGGATGATACAAATGAGGAGGAGGAGCTCCATATTTATAGGCCAAGGAGGAGGAGATGGAGGGTGGAGATGGCTCCATGTGGTGTTGCATCCAAAGGTGGAGGAGGAAGAGTGCAAGGCAAGCTTGGGAGGAGGAGTGGAGGAGAAGCCTCCACTTGTCATCTTCTCCATGGTGGCTTAATAGCAGCCGGAGGCTTTGGGAGGATGGAGGAGGAGCTTCCAAGTGGAGGGAGGAGAGTGGAGGAGAGCTTAGCCACTCATGGAGGAGGAGCATCCTTCTAGAAGCTTGTGTGACCTTTCACAAAAGCCATCGGTTTGACCGGATCTGACCGGAGCTTTGGCCGGAGCTTCTTGGATTTTGGAGAGTGTATTTTGAATGAAAATGTCATTCTAAGATGATCTCAAGAAGGAACCTAAGCCAAATTCTGCTCGGAACATGGTTGAAATCCCAAATCAGATGAAATTGCCCTTGTTTGGCCTTCACCGGGCTTGGTGCCTTTGCCTTGCGTTCTTGTCCATTTGCCAACTATTCTAGCATATTTGAGTGATTCCAAGTCGGTTCCATGAAGGATGTTAAGGCTGATTTTGAGTGTAGCATGGTCGTGACCTTGGAATGACTCGTAACATCTTTTCGGCGTAAAATCCTCTCCTTAGCGTGTTTTCTCTCTAGAGTCCAAAATACCCTGTAGAAATAAATCGGGACTAACAAGCAGAAGTTAAATAGACCAACAGTCTAATTTGGTGGGTTTTACTGTGTTTTTTATTCGTATAATTATGGTCCATCAATGGGTTAAAGGTAAACCTGATCAGTATCAGTAGATTGTGTGGTGAAAGACAGTCGGCTACATTCTCTCGTGATACGTGTCAAGTACTGGATTAAAATAGAGACAAACTGTTGGAAGGAAGCAGGTCAATAAACAATAGCTACTGTCTAGGCTCAGTTGGAACAGGAGCTTCCACTATCTGTCCGACAAACACGATAAATGAGATGGAATTGCAAGGGACATGTATGGTGTATTCTTCTAGAAAGGTGAAAGATGAAGTTGCCCTATACTCAGTCCCAGAAGATGATAAATGCAGAGGTGGGACAGTGTCTGAAACACCCATTCAGACCAAGGCTACATAAGATAAAACTCCAGAGGAAGTTCCAGCTGATGAAGCCACACCTACTCCAGCTGGGACACTTGACAATGCACCTGCGCTGCAACCCTCATGGAGAATTAAGAGTCGAGCGAATGAGATCAAGTATCGAGAGCTGGCTGCCTGTTCATCTAGTCTGAAGAATGTCAACAAAACACTTATTGATGAGATTTGGGTGGTGGCCATTCACGTGGAACTGGAAGAGCTCACCAGATATGAAGCATGGAAGTTATATCATCTTGTGCACAGTCACGAATTGAAGGAGACTATATACGGACTCACACAAGCACCTAGAGCATGGTACGAGACTTTCCTCATCGACCATGGCACTGAGCGAGGGGGAGAAGAGAAGCATATGTTCGTCACGAGTACACAGAAGTTGGTTGGCCAGTTCGTGAGACAGATGTAAAAGGAGCTCCAGCTGACCCTGGTGGGAGAGATGAAACACCTTCCTGGAACACATGTTGACCAGATGTTGGAAGGGCAAGAGAGCATCGCTGCAGGAGAGCAAGAGAGCACCGCTGCAGGGAGCTGCTGCACTCAGTTCCTATGGATGAAGCAGAATCTGTCTGAACACGGAGTGGAACGGGTGAAGAAGTTTCTGCCCAAGAACCCAGTACAACACTCCATGAGCAGATATCACTTCATCAGAGAGATGGTGGAGAAGAAGGTCATCACATCAAAACACATGACCACTATAACTGTCGTACTCACCATGCCACTAGACGCCGCTCAGTTCGACACACTTAGATCCTCTCTGGGTCTGTGTGTTATCGCCAACTAAGTGTTCCAGACGGAGGTCAGCCAAGAGCAGAGCCCCAGCAAATCAGATGGGCTGACCTACCAAAGAAGAGGGCTGGAACAGATGGTACGTGGTTGGAATTGATTACTAAGTTCAACATATTTGTAGCTTTATGAGGCGATATCAAGGAGGAGAGAGGTGATTGGACAAATATCTCAAGAGATATACACATAATCGTTTTTGGCAAGTGGAGGAGTCCAAATTTTTGAGAAATCAAAAAGGCAGTTGAAACGAAGTCGGATGAGGATACAATATCAGCAAACCCTAAGATCGGAGAAGGGAAAAAGAAGGAAGAAGAGGCGGCTGTGACAGAACTTTAAGATGCTACTTCAAAGGCGTCAAAGGCTGATCCTAATCCAACTAAAGGGAGTGTGCAGACTGTGAAGGAATATCAGGCGATGGCTGAACCACTCCTCAATGAGGTAATCCCTTGTTCTCACTCCCAAGCTATTGCTCTCAATTTTGTTGATGAGGAAGTATGGGCGATTGGTAAAGATTCAGTGAGTCATAAGGGTGACAAAGCGGTTAATGGGAAGCCGAAGGATTTGAAACCTGCTGTAGATCCTGTGGCCGATGCTGCAGAAGAAGGTGAAGCCAGTAGGGCTAAGATTGTGGTTCTGATAAGCACAAGCTGTTGAATGCAAAGGTAGATGCCATTGGCCTCGTGCTGAAGAAGACATTAATGTGCATGAAAGTCGACCTTGGAAGGAATGGAACTCCCAGGAAATACGCTGCACGAATTAGTGCTGTAAGGGGGAGAAAACTTGCTATGTTAGACTCTGAGATTGAGCAGGTTGTTGGGCCTTCTAGCAAGAGAAGTCTGGTATTAGATGAAGAGTCGGATGAATGTTTAGCAGAAAAGATTACTGAGGTAGTCGATGAAGAGAAGGTGACAGAGAGTGAAGCTGTTCGTATGAAGGCTGATGATGTGAAGCAACAAGAGCCAGAAGATGTTGTCTCTGATGAGTCAGACCGACCTGAAAATCAGACGGAGACAGAACAAGTAGAAGAGCAAGTTGTTATTGAACCTGTCATCTAGAAGAAGGAAAAGCAGTCAGATGTCCAAGAAGTAATCATGATTGAAGCAGAACATGGTGCTGGTAATCATGCACAGAGAGCTGGTCAAAATCCCAGATCATTAGCTGAATTAAAAGAGAAGCAGAAGGAAGGGACTAACTCAAGAAGGAGGTGAGCCTGTTAAGTCTACAGAGAAGTCAGAGACAGACAAGGCTGCTGAGAAAGTGTCTGTTGAACCAGATGTTTCGAGGGAGTTAGAACAGCCAGCTATCCCAGATGTAGAGATGCATAAAGCTGATCTAGAGAGACCAGATAATGGAGATTGTAAGGACAATCGGGACTCGGTTTCATTGGTTGAGCTCAAGAAGTCTGAAAAGGAGAAACCAAAGAAGGAAGTGACCATCCAAGCATGCTCGACTGGAGTAACTACCAAGAAGGATGGTTAGAGAACAGATGCAGGGGGAGCAAGTGCATCCAAGAAAAAGAAGAGGAGTATTCCAGGTTCTGTTCCACCTAGTGTATCAACTGGAGTGACTAAGCATATAGTATGGTGTGCCAGTACAGAAGCAGCAGCCAAGTGGAAGGCAGTGCAGAAAAGAAAGATCATCCCTGAAAGGCTGCTTAATGAGAAGACAGTTCCATCCCAATTGCAGATCTGACTCTATTCTTCTCGATGTTGTTCTTCATCACCATAGTCAATTGGAAGCCTACATCTCATAGAACCACGATCAACAAGGAGATGGGACAGCTGCTCTACCAGATTGGAAACAGGATGCTCATTGACATGGGAAGAATTATGTTCGACCAGTTTGCAGAACACGCCTTTCTACAAAGTCTCTGCACCAGATAATCTTCCCATCACTTATTTATGAGCTGATCATCAACCAGCATCCAGATTTGAAGGCAGACCAGGACAGACTGTCAAGTGCTCCGTTGAAGTTGGTAGTTGATCTGAAGGACCCCGGGGTGAACAGGAAGGATGCACCTGAGTCTTCCATAAAGAGAGCTACTGGTGAGAAGTTGTCCCGAGCTGAACGCGGACAACTACTTGAGGTCATACAGGCGTAGAGGACAAGAATCGATCAATTGGCGCGCACTCTGCAATATCCCAGTGATGATAAAGAAGACAGAGAGAGTTGATGTCCTGATTGAAGAAAAGACATGCTGCCATGAGCCAAAGAGAGATATGTCTGAAGATGGACTACCACGCGGCAGTACATGACAAGCTGAATCATTTCAAGCAATCAGTGAAGATGATAATCTCTGGATCAAAAGACCTACATACAATTTTGAAGTCCCAGAGAATGATAAGAGGATGTAGAGGCATTGGCTACACTGATTGGAGCAATTCAGGAACCTATCAGTTGCTGACCCGTGGTCGAACAGCTGCTGAGACACCATGGTCCGACAGACTCACAGCATGTGTCACTGTCCCAGGCTATGTTCGAGGGGGAGTTGACAAGATTCCAGTTGCCGAAGAGACCAGGTTGCTCGATTATACCCCTTGCCAGTTTGTGGCAAAAAGGGGGAGTGGTTTGAGGTAACTGTTCTGGTTCCTCAAGGTGCGTCTAAAGCGTAGATTTGGTTTTGCCAAAATGCCAAGGGGGAGATTGATGTTCCCATGAATGGCATGGATTTGGCAAAACGGCTTTAGACAGTTCAAGCTGGAGTTCAACCACACACTGGAACAGAAGTACATCGTACAGCAGACGCAAGGATTTGCATATCCAAAAGATCGATGGGATTATCTGATTGGGATCAATTGACGAGTCATCATTAAAGATCAGATATTCAAATGAATATCTTCAGCTTGGATTCGAGAATATTAGATGACTTGGCACGGAAGTAATCTCTAAAGATTGGATATGGAAGAGATATAATATCTATCAAATATGTAGGAGTATCTCCGAAATATTTGACAAGAATATTTCGATCTGATTGGAGTCGGCCAGCTAGGAATTCAAAGATTCAGATATTCAAACGAATATCTACACATCAGATTAAAGGCGGCGTGGCTGACTTGGGAAGGAAGTTTTTGAATATACTTCCTAAAGATTGGAGAAAGATATACATCGAATATTTTGGAATATTTCCTAAATATTTGCTGGGATTATCTTGAGCAGATTTGGATGGCATCCGAGCATATAAATACAATGCTAGGGCATCCATAATCGTGTCACTTCCTGAGAGAAAAGATAAACACGAGAGTTCGTGAGATTGGAGGAGGAGCGACCACCGGCTGATTATTCCTCACCGGAATATCAACGGAGAAGAAGCAGTCTGTTCAGTGTGCTGTTCAGACTGCTCTTGGAGAACTATCAAGCGCACACACACACGGTGATAAAGACACGTCTTTGAGAGAAGGCGACTGGACTTCTGAGAAGTCCAAGACTAGGCCGAGAGGGAAGTCTCGTCCTACCCATAGGGGATCGAGGGGAGTTGCGACGAACCGATATTGCAAATCCGAGAGACGGAGTGTTAGTGGTGAGGCCATTACAAACGAGGAGTTGTGTAAGAGTAAGACCTCTTGTATCCCTAAACTCGTAATAAGATTTGTGTCCCTTTTCCGGGTGTGGGAAACCCCCCAGAGTAGGCGGAGCCGAACTGGGTTATCATATCGTGTGTGCTCCTTTTTTGTGCTGTTTATGTTTTGTCTGCTAAGGTGTTCCAGCCTCTGTTTGAACATAACCTAGAACTGTCCAACAAGTGTTCGAGACGCAGTTCGAACACCATCTGGAACTCGTCTTGACTAAGACAAGTAGATTTCATATACTCTCCTTAATCTTGAAGTCCCTTCCTCCCAATCTAAATTTCCAAAAGAATTGCCCCTCCGACTCTTTTATCCAATCAAAAGAACAGACCAATTCTTCCACTACCCTTCTGTAACATCCGGGGTCATCATTAAACAAAAAATTCAAACCATTGTGACTAAGACGAGAATGTACCTCATCGGCAACCTCAAGATCGATGCCTCTAAGGAGCTCCATGTCCAGATAGAGGGTCGCGATGGCCGTCTTCCTCTTCTTATTAATGATGTCATAACGCTTCCCATGCGTTTCATCTATGAACACGAGAGGCTCGGCAAAGGGATAAGGGGTGGTGATGGGTCATATTTATACGATTCGTCAAGTCAATTTAACCCACCTTAAACGACACTTTATCCTTTGAACTTTTACTTGTTAGTGCCATTTTGCCTTATAGGGATTTTGAAGGTCTAAAGTGAAAACAAGCTTAAAAGAGAAGTTTTGAGCCAAAAATGGATCACAAGTCAAGAGAGCCCAGCCGGGACTGGACTTCACTACCGGGTTGCGCCAAGAGGCCCCAGGCTGCGTCCCAGGCCAGGCAGCGCTGAGGATCCCAGTCGGGATGCATCCGAGAAATGCCGGACGCGCCTAAGAGCCATTGCCGAGAAATGCAGGACGCGTCCGGGCGCGCCGAGAACCACAACCGGGCCGTCCGAGAACGCGCATGCCATCGCCCAGGCCGCGTCCAAGAATGCACAGGCCGCGTCTGAGAATGCCCAGGCCGCGTCCGAGAATGCCCAGGCCGCGCCCTAGGAGCCCATGCCCGATAGAGAGAACATGGGGCACTTCATGTTTCCGGCGGCGTTCCGGAAAAACCACTTCGGGCACTCGACTTCCAATCTCAGTGTCGTTCCAAAACCATAACCCAAAGGTCAAGAATGCAAGGTCCAAAATCCAAGCCCGTCCGAGGCCAAGGGACCGAGTTCTAGGCCATTCTAAGGCACACCCTTGCTCCGATCAGATTCAGCCTTAACAACCTTCATGGACCCGGTTTATAATCACTCAAATATGCTAGAATCATCGCCATTTGGCCAAGAACTCATTACCAAGGCCCCGAGCCCGGTCAAGGCCAATCAAGGGGATTTTAGGGTATTTTGGGATTCTGGCCATTCTCCGGCCTGAATCCGGCTTAACATCCTTGATGAAACCAATTTCTCTTGATCTTGTCATTTAGAATCCATGGTTCCTGAATCAAGCACCTCCGGCCAAGATTCCGGCAAGCTCCGGCCAAGCTCCGATCAACTTCCGACAGTACTCCGATCGAGCTCCGATCAGTCACAACCATGCTCTGGCCAGTTCTATCCTTGCTCCGGCCACATTCCGGCGAAGTCCAACCGGAACCAAACCATTAATTTTCCGGTTGGCCATTACTATTCCGATTGGCCCTTCTATACATGGGCGGTTGTCTTTTTAGGGAAAGCCACCCCAAGTGGTCCTAATTGGTTGCCTCTTGGCTCAACCAAGTCCAAGTTGGCTGCCCCTTGGCTCACCCAAGTCTAAGTCGGTTGCCCTTTGTGCTCCAACCGAGTTCAAACCGGCGCCCTTGAGGAGGAACCAAGGCTAAGTCGGTTGGTTCCATCCCAAACACCAACCGCCTCCCATGCCTATATAAAGGAAGCTTTGCCCTTGAAATCAAAAGTTTGTGTGGAGAGAACTCTTGAAAGTTTGGATACTTGGTTACTCATCTCACTAGCTTAGATCTTTGTCTCTTGCACTCACAAAGCTTGTAAACACCTTACACACATTTGGATATCAAAAGCTTCAACTTCTCTCTACTTGTTCTTGAGTTTACTTTTCCAAAAATCTTTACTTGTTCTTGTCTTTCATTTTCGAAAACCATTTACTTCCTTTGTACTAGCTATGGTATTCGCTTCAATGGATACTTGTAGCTAAACCTTTCATTCGGTTGAAGGGGTTTTTATATCATAAACCGTTCTAGACCCTTTACTTAATGCTACTTAGTGTTCTAACTAGTTCTTTGTGCCATCAATTCGGGTTGAACATAACAAGGTTGAGTGGATGCTTGAAAAAGCAAAGCTCTTCCGAGTAGTTCATCCCCTCTTTAACACCACTTGGTTGATCGGAAATGTGAGATCAAGTGGATGCACTTAGGCTAATATACCTTGAAAAAGGGAATTAGTCTAGCTAGAACTAGTAAGCTATGTCTTGAAAAGACTAGCCGGTGTGGCAAGTTCTTGAAAAAGCCTTGCTTTGGGTTAAGTCTTGAAAAGGAACAACCCACACCTTAGAACACTTAGTAAGATCATTAGATGTCGATGATGAACGAAGCTATGATATAAAGCCCCTAAACCGAATCTTTCTCTTGATCAAAACACCAACTTGTCATTTACTTACAGTCTTACTTTCAACAACTTCAATTCAGTACCTTTACATTCAGTACCTAACTTTACTTTCAGTACCTTTACATTCAGTACCTAACTTTACTTTCAGTACCTTTACATTTAGTACCTAACTTTACTTTTAGTACCTTTACATTCAGTACCTAAGTTTACTTTCAGTACCTTTACATTCAGTACCTAACTTTACTTTCAGTACATTTACTTTCACTATTTACTTTCTGTTCAAAACTAAAATCAAACCCAAATGTCTTACTTTATTTTCAGTTTTCAAAAGAACTACTCTATCCACTAATTCCTTTGGGTTCGACCCCTACTTACCGCTCTACTAGCCAATAGTGAGCCAAACAGTAGTGGACTTATAAATTGTTAATTTGCAGTGCCTCACGACGGGCGTCTGTCAAATTTTGGCGCCATTGTCGGGGAATTAGCAATCGGATTAGTTGTTCTTTTCTTTCCCTTTAGTTTTCTTTCATTGCATATTCCATTATGTCTTCATGGATGATTCGGTATCTCCCCCAGTTTGGAGGTGCCGTTGGAGAAGACCCTGTGGGACATTGCCAAAAATTCCATTCCATCTGCGGTCGCGTGAAACCTGAAAATGAGACGTTATAAGGGTTTAACCTGAAATGCTTTAAACTTTCGTTAACTGACTACGCTATAATTTGGTATTACTCATCAATTGCTGGTTGTGCAGACTATTATGAGGATCTTCGAGCCCAAATCCTAACAGAATTCTCCCCGCCATCCTTACGACATGACACCCGCGGGAAGATCATTTACCTTCAGCCATCCCGGGATGAGACATTGGACGAGTACTATACGTAATTCGATACCATTGTTTCGCGCTGCCCGCACCATGGATTCACGAACGTGGTTCTTCTTCAAAAGTTTCTTGGAGGGATGAGGCCAGTTGAGCGGTAAAGGCTTAATGACGCAGTGGGAGGATCGGCCATGCACTTAACCATGACTGAAATGTGGGATCTCATAGACGACTTGGCCGAAAGCACAAAACAAAGGCCAATGCACCAAACAGATAAAAGGGCTCAGATGGTAGAAGATGATCTAGAGAAGAATGGGGAAGACATTGCAGTGGCCATGATGGACAAGTCGGATACAGGAAGCACCAAGGAGGAACCTACATGGGAGCTCACTCCCGAGCCATCAGAAGACCTAGACCCGCTGACACTAGAATCGAAAGTTCTCAAACCATTCGACCAAGAGGTGCTCGGAGCACCAGAGGCAGGCCCGGTCCTAACTGACAAACTATCTGAGGCATACCCAGTCCTCAGTGTACTTGGCCCCGAAGACAGAGATGAGCCTGAAAGAAGGATGGAGAAAAGGCCTAAGCAGAACGACTCCTTGATGGAGCATTCACTCGCCACAACTAGACAAGGCAGCCCTGAAAACAAGAGAGCCCGACTCAAAGGACCAGCAGCTATGGTCAAAAGATCCTCACCTTCTCGGAGGAATGTGAAGGCAAACCCGCTGACGGAGCACACCACACCGTCGTTAATGTGCGATGGCTCTGTGCAAAATTAAATTTATAAGTCCGCTACTCGTACTCTACTATTGGGTAGTAAAGCGGTAAGTAGGGGTCGAACCCAAGGGAATTAGTGGATAGTTGTTCTTTCGAAAATGGAAAGTAAGACAGTTGGGGGTTGGTTGTGATTTTAGTACTGAAAAGTAAGTGGATTGGTTGTGATTTTAGTACTGAAAAGTAAATGACTGAAAGTAAAGAAAGTAAATACGGGACTGAAAGTAAATACTGAAAAGTAAAGTGCTTGAAAGACAAGACTTGCGGAAAGTAAATGCTTGAAGGACAAGACTTGCTGAAAGTAAATGCTTGAAGGATAAGACTTGCGGAAAGTAAATGCTTGAAGGACCAGACTTGTGGAAAGTAAGCAGTTGATATGGGACTAAAAGTAAAGTGACAGGTGATGTTTTAATTAAAGGAAAAGATTCGGTTTTAGGGGCCTTGTATCATAAATCTGTTTATCATTGACCTCTAATGATCATACTAAGTGTTCAAAGATGTATCAAGGCTATTTCTAGCACATGACTTGCCACATCGTTTAGAACACTTGTTCTATTTGGGCTAATTCCTCCTTTCGAAGTATCTTAGCTTATGTGCATCCATTTGATCAATCATTTCCGATCAACCAAATGGTGTTTTAAAGAGGTTGAACTCCACAGTTAAGCTGTGCCCTTTCGAGCCTCCACTTAACCACGAAGGTTCACGAACCCATGGAAGAGCTTTGCTCTTTCGAGCATCCACTCAACCTATAGTGTTCTGACCTAATATATGGCACATAGAACAAGTTTTGAACACAAAGAGGCACTTAAGAGAAGGGTCTAAAACATTGTATGATACAAGCACACCCCTTCAACCGAATGAAGGGTTTAGCTACGAATATCCATAGAGGTGGATATCATAGCTAAGTGCTTAGTAAAGTAAAGGTTTTGAAAGACAGGAAAGTAAAGGGTTTTGGAAATCAAGACAGGGAAAGTAAAGGGGAGAATACTCAAGAACCAACAGGAGTAAACTCAAGAACAACGAAAAGTAAAGGAAATGCTTGAGTACTTCAAGAACCGACAAGAGTACTCAAGAACAAACTTGGAGCTTTAATATCAAAGTGGTGTGTTTACATGGATTGTGCCCAAACTCTAGAGATATAAGTAACAAGTGACTATGGATTTTGGCACACAAAATGGGATGAGGATTAGAACTTGGGACTTTTGATTCAAAGGAAAGTGTTTACAAGGATTGTAGTGAGATTTTCTACCAAAGTTACAAGTTATCAAAGAACTAGAACATGAAACTAAAACTTGTAACTTTGGTACCAAAATGGGACATTGAACAAATGAGGAGAAGGGTTCTATTTATATGCAAAGGGAGGAGAGGGATGTGGATGAGAGGAGAACACATGTCAAATGGGGAGGGGAGGCTTCAAAAGCCGCCGTGCAAGGTGGCAAGGAGCCATGAGCCGCCGCCCATGTGGCAAAGGAGGAGAGGAGGAGTGAGTTTGAGTGGAATGAGATCTTTTGCTCCAAAAGCCATCGGTTCCCATATGACTCCGGTTGCCCTTTGGTTGCCCTTTGGTTGCTTCTTGGTTGCTTCTTAGTTGATATCAAAAGACAAGGCACTTAGACTTCGCATTTCACTTGTGTTCTTGATCTTTGTTGGAATAAGTCATTGGGACTTAGTTGTGGCTTGATCGGAGTATTGTCGGAGTATGGCCAGTTCTGACTTGTAATCCACTTTTAGCGTTAAGAACTCCATTTCAGCTCGTTTCATCTTTACTCCTTGAAATAGCCTGTAGAACAAAAGTGAAACTAACAAGTAAAAGTTGTCAAGATAAAGCGTCTAATTTGGTGGGTTTAACTGTCATAACGAATCATATAAATATGGTTCATCACCCACCCGATCAATGTAGTCCTGTCCCGAGCACATCATTCCACGAGAACTTAGAGAGGATCGAGGCAGGCACTGCGGAGAAGTTCGACCTAACCCGCCCATGGGATCCAAGCTTGTGATCCTCAATCATCGAGCCAATGACGTTAAACAAAGGCACTGGCTGGGAGGTAACCCGGTATTTTTCAGTTTTATGTATCTTTTACATTTTTCAGTCCATATTTAGTTATGTCGTTTAGTTTTTGAGTCATTCTCGCCTCTCTTTTGCATATAGAAGGAAATGATTATTTGTGCAGGAATCGGGTTTTGGGAGCTAGATCAGGCCAGCCGGGCGCGTGCGAGAAATTCTGGGCTGCGCCCGAGGAACCGGTTCCCAGCTAAGAAACCTCGGCCATCAGCCAAATTTGGCCAAACCAGGCCAGGTCGTTTGCTCCTTCGTCCACGACTAAGCAACGACGCTATAGGGGAGTTCTATTCGCACTTTTAATTTCGATGTCGTTTCCATTGATTGTATGCTTACATGTGTGTTTTGAACTAAGTCGTGCCGTGAGGCATGGCTTTGTTCAAAAGTGTGGGGTGAGGATAGTCGTTGTACATATAGGTCAATATGTTTTTCCTTTTTTAGAACTAACTTTTTGAGAATATGACTTGCATGATGTGAAATAGATAGATCCAAATGCATGCATTTACCTTGTTAAATCGAAACTGTGTAGAAACATGTGAACTTAACTATTTACTTGTCCTTTTGTGCCAAGATAAAGTAGGATGTGGAGTTGACATAAACGTCCTAGAGAGGCTTGACAAAGCACCCAAGGGACCGATTCTCATGCTATATGGTTATGACAAAATAGTGGAGGCTAGCGCTTCGGGTTATTTGGGTTTGAAGTGACTACGCCATGCAGTGTTTATGCAAGGGGCGGGACGGGAATCAGACCGTCCTATCTCTAGTTCGAAGTAGCCAGGAAAAGAGGTGAGCGACCCTCATCTTGACCCGCGCGAAAAGGGCAAGGATGAGAAAGAGAGGGGAGGCATTTCCATATGCTCTCGGGCGATGGTTGGACCTCCCAAAGGTGAAGAAATGGACAAGCAATTCACAAAGGAGCAAAACTCAAAAGATCAAATCAAAAGCCAAAGGCCAATTTGCGAAGATTTTCCCGAAAGCAAAAGTGAAGTATCCCAATTCCATATCAAAGGCCGAAGGCCAAAATCACTCCAAAAGCTATCCCTTCAAGAAAAAAGCTCAACCCTTTGGCCCGAACAAATCATGTGCTAGAGAAAGCCGAAAGTCATAACCATATATCGAGATCGGAACCGAGAGTGTAGATCAAGGGCCTAAGAGGGCTATCTCCCACTCATCCAAGTTAATGTGCATCTCAGCTCAAAGGGACTAGTATCGAGTTTCTTCTTTGTTTTAGCACAGTTTCTTTTGAAAGCAAGTTAGTAATGCATGATAAGGTGAAATCTAGACTAGCATTCTATCATTCTTACCTTGAACTTTTTGTGTTTTAGCTAAGTGTTCCTTTTTTTGCCTAGCCTTGTTTGGGACGAACAAGTATGAGTGTGGGGTGAACATATTTATACGATTCATCAAGTCAATTTAACCCACCTTAAACGACACTTTATCCTTTAAACTTTTACTTGTTAGTGCCGTATTGCCTTATAGGGATTTTGAAGGTCTAAAGTGAAAACAAGCTTAAAAGAGAAGTTTTGAGCCAAAAATGGATCACAAGTCAAGAGAGCCCAGCCGGGACCGGACTTCACTACCGGGCTGCGCCGATAGGCCCCAGGCCAGGCTGCGCCGAGGATCCCAGTCGGGCTACATCCGAGAAATGCCGGACGCGCCGAGGAACCAGTGCTGAGAAATGCAAGACGCGTCTGGGCGCGCCGAAAACCACAACCAGGCCGTCCGAGAACGCGCAGGCCATTGCCCAGGCTGTGTCCGAGAATGCCCAGGCCGCGTCTGAGAATGCCCAGGCCGCGTCCGAGAATTCCCAGGTCGCGCCCGAGGAGCCCATGCCCGACAGAGAGAACATGTGGCACTTCATGTTTCCGGTGGTGTTCCGGCAAAACCACTTCAGGCACTCGACTTCAAATCTCAGTGTCGTTCCAAAACCGTAACCCAAAGGCCAAGAACGCAAGGTCCAAAATCCAAGCCCGTCCGAGGCCAAGGGACCGCGTTTTAGGCCATTCTAAGGCACGACCATGCTCCGATCAGATTCAGCCTTAACAACCTTCATGGACCCGGTTTATAATCACTCAAATATGCTAGAACCGTTGCCATTTGGCCAAGAACGCATTACCAAGGCCCAGAGCCCGGTCAAGGCCAATCAAGGGGATTTCAGGGTATTTTGGGATTCTGGCCAGAATCCGGCTTAACATCCTTGATGAAACCAATTTCTCTTGATCTTGTCGTTCAGAATCCATGGTTCCCGAATCAAGCATCTCCGGCCAAGATTCCGGCAAGCTCCGGCCAAGCTCTGATCAGCCTTCGACGGTACTCCGATCGAGCTCCGATCAGTCACAACCATGCTCTGGCCAGTTCTATCCTTGCTTTCCCACATTCCAGCGAAGTCCAACCGGAACCAAACCATTACTTTTCCGGTTGGCCATTACTATTCCAGTTGGCCCTTCTATACATGGGCGGTTGTCTTTGGAGGGAAAGTGATGAGTCGTATTTATACGACTCGTTGAATCAACTAATCCCATCTGTTTCGACACTTTCTTATGCGAACAGTTACTTTTTAGTGTTGTTTTGCATCTCAGGTGTTTCAGAAGCTCTGGAAGGAATATGCGCTTAAAGACGGCATTTCGATGCTAAAATCATCACATGGAGTCAAATCGAGAGCCAAAGTCAAGACTGACGAGCAGAAGAGGAAATGCACATCAGACCAGGTCGCGGACGCAGGCAAGTTTAAGAAGGTCGTTGATGGACCAAAATTATACGAATCATAAACACAGTATAACCCCCTTATTTAGACATTTTGTCTATTTAACTTTTGCTTGTTAGTTCAGATATATTTTTGCAGGGTAATTCAGAGCTTAGAGAGAATACACATTAAAGAGGAGCTTTTAGAGCAGAAAAGATGTTACGAGTCAATCCAAGGTCAAGATCATATGCCGACTGAAGAAATATAAGGGATTCTGACGTTGAATCACTCATAATAAATTAATCAGAAGAATCAGGAGAGGAATCAAGACAGCCCGGGGAAGAAACACATTGACAGTTTTGTGAAAAGACTGCACAAAACTGTACAAAATTCACATTTGGGCAAGATGACCGGCCACTTGGGCAAGAGGTGGCCAAAGCCACCCCTCCTCCTCCCTCCACCACCGGCAACCGGCGGCTCCTCCACCCATGGTGACCGGCGGCTTTTTGCTCCTCCACATGTCTTCTCCTCCTTGCTCCTCCTCTCCTTCCTCCATGTGTGGCCATCTCCTCCCTTCATTTTCTCCTCCAATCACCATGCAACACTTGCCTCCATCTCCTCCTCATCCCATGGCTATATAAGGAGGAGCTCCTCCCCTCATTTCAATCATCCCTCACTTGTAAGAAAACACTTCTCTCTCTAAGTTATGTATTTGTAAAGTTTGGCTTTGGAAATAAAGGATAGCTCCCTTGGCGCTTCAACGGTTGTAAGTATTATTTCTAGTATTTATTCAACTGTTTATTTCCTTAGTTATAATGTTTAGCGCGATGAATAGTAGCTAAACTAGTAGTTCGGTAGAAGGGGCGCACTTGTATTATAAAATGTTTTAAGACTATTAACTTAGCGTCTAGTCTTAGTATTCAAAACTTGTTCTATGTGCCATATATCAAGTCAGAGTTTCCAAGGTTGAGTGGAAGCTGTCACAAGCAAAGCTCTGCCGTGGAAATTCGTGATCATACTCGGTAAGTGGAAGCTGTCACAAGCAAAACTTATCGAGGAGTTCAACTTATCTAAAACACCACTTGGTCAATAACGTAACAGGGAGATCAAGTGGATGCACTTACAGCTAAGATACTTCGAAAGGAGGAATTAGTTTTGCTTAGAACAAGTGTTGCTTTAAACGATGTTGCAAGTCTTGCGCTACGAAAGGGCCTCGATTCATCTTTGAATACTTAGATAATTCACTAAAGGTCAATGATAAACAAGATATAATACAAGGCCCCTGAAACCGAACATTTCTCTTTAATTATAAACTGTAATTTACTTTCAAGTATTAAAACCAACCAACCAACCAATCAATCAATCAATCACTTAGCTGGTAGCTTAAAAACCAACCAACCGACCTAAAACACGCTCTCTCGCTGGACAACCCCCTCAAAGAACATCTATTCCCCTGATTCCCTTGGGTTCGACCCCTACTTACCACTTGCTACCCAGTAGTATAGTTGCGAGTAGCGGACTATTATAAATTTATTCTTGACGTTTGCACATAACGACTGTGCATCCATCGAAATTGGCGCCGTTGCTGGGGAATCAGTCGTCGGATAGTTGTTCTTTCCCTTCCCTTTCTTTTTCTTTCTTTTCCCTACGTCATCACCCATTACGCATGCATGGACAACGCGATTTCTGCCTCTGTTCGGAGGAACGGAGGGAGAAGACCATGTACAGCACTGCCGAATCTTTCACCACGTCTGCCATCACATCAAACCTGAGAACGAAGTATTAGAGGAATTTAAGCTGAAATGCTTTAAATTCTCTCTAACCGACTTCGCCACGATATGGTACTACACATCCACCGCTTGCAGTGCAGAACGTTTCCTAGACCTCTGCGTTCCGTTCCTGAAAGAATTCTCCCCACCATCTTTACGCCAAGAAACCCGTGAGAAGATCATGAGCCTTCATCAATCCCGGGATGAGACTTTGGACGAATACTACATGAACTACGATGCCATCGTCTCAAGCTGCCCGCACCATGGATTTACGAAGAAAATTCTTCTCCAAAAATTTCTTCGTGGGATGAGGGCCGAAGAGCTGGGAAGAGTTAACGAAGCTATGAGAAGGTATGCAACAAACTTCACCGTTGCAGACATGTGGTGCCTTATAATCGGCCTGGCCGCTGCCACAAGACGAGTACCCCAAACTGACGAGGAAATGCAGACAGAAGAAGCTGACCCTAAGGCTGATGAAGAAGAAACCACCGAACCGTCGGAAGAGACTCCTGAACCGTCTGAAGAATCAGACATGGAAAGCACCGGAAGCAACGAAGTAGGAGTCCAGAAGACCACTGACGAGCTGCCCAAGCCATACCCGACTATCATTACCCAGGCAGCTGAAACTATCTACGATCAGTTCTTCACGAACCAACATAATGAGGCAGAACCAAGCCTCATGAGGCCTTCCCGACTTTTCCCCTTAATTAATGAGCAAGTCGCCGCAAACTATGCGATCCAAGAAGAGGCTGAAAAGCGGATGGGAAAAGGGCCTGAGCAGAATGACTCCTACATGGAGCACGCTTTCGCCATGACTGGACAAGGAAGCCCTAAACAAGAGAACACCCAGTTCAAAAAGCTGATAGTGAAAGGTCCCTCGCCTTCTCAGAGACGTTGGAAGGAGATACCATCAGAACTGGACCCAAACCCGTCATCTGCTAAAAAATCGGGAAGACTCACCGCAAGAATCAAAGTCGGTGGAATCAAGAAGTTTGACTTGAGCCACCCATGGGACCCAAACCAGTAATCCACAACGAGGTACTGTCGAGCCAACGACGTTAAACAAGTGCACTGGTCGGGAGGTAACCCGACACTATCTTACTTTTCCGCACTTTAATTTCTGTCATTTAAATTCAGTATTTAGTTTTAAGCTTGCTTGACTTTTGAACTAAGGCACGCCTTCGTTCAAAAGTGGGGGGTGAGAACCACCTATGTACATAAATAACATGCTTGCTGTTTTTTCTTTTTTTTAGTAATAGTATCTTTTTGAAGATATGAACTTAAGAATGTGAAAAAGATAAATCATAATTCATGCATGAACCTTGTGAAAATTAAACTGTTTAAAAACTTAGAATGTAACTTTCCATTTGTCCTTTGTGCTGAGATAACTAGGGATGTGGAGTTGACATAAACTGCCCTAGAGAGGCTTGGCAAGCAATCAAAGGATCAGATCAAACTATATGGTTTTCGAAGTCAGTGGAGGCTGCACTTCGGGTTTCAGTGAAAATTGAAGTCATCTCCGCCATGTAATGCAAAAGGCGAGGACGGGAATCAGACCATCCTATCTCCGGTCAAAGTAGCCGAGAAAATAGATGAGCGACCCTCATCTTGACCCGCGCGAAACGACAGTCAAAGTAGCCGAGAAAATAGATGAGCGACCCTCACCTTGACCCGCGCGAAAACGGCAAAAACGAGAGGAGCGGGGAGGTATTTCCATAGGCTTGCGGGCGATGATTGGACCTCTCAAAAAGGCTTGAGAAAATGGACTAGCAAAGCCACAAAAAGGCGAAAAGCTCGAAGAAGCAAATCAAGAGGCCAAAGGCCCAAAATTGTGAAGGTTTTAACCGAACAAAAAGTGAAGAACTCAAAAAGTCAAAACAAAGGCCAAATGCCGATTCACTACAAAAGCAGTCCCTCGCCAAAAGAAAATCAAAGTACTCAAACCATTGAAACCCGAACCGAATCACGTGCTAGAGAAAGCTACCAGAAAACCATATAGTGCGAGACGATCCCAAGATTGCAGTCCAGGAGCCTAAAAAGGGCTATCTCCCGAGACATCCAATATAATTTGCATCTCAGCACGGAGGTACAAGTATTAAGTTTCTTCTATTTATTTACGCAGTTTAATTTGGTAATAAGTAAGCAATGCATGAATTAGGATAGATCGAGTACCACAGTCTAATTTTCATATTTCAAAGCCAACTTAGAGTACAGCCCTTTAATAGCATTGTTCGGGACGAACAACTAAAAGTGTGGGGTGATTTGATGGACCAAAATTATACGAATCATAAACACTGTATAACCCCCTTATTTAGACATTTTGTCTATTTAACTTTTGCTTGTTAGTTCAGATATATTTTTGCAAGGTAATTCAGAGCTTAGAGAGAATACACATTAAAGAGGAGCTTTTAGAGCAGAAAAGATGTTACGAGTCAATCCAAGGTCAAGATCATATGCCGACTGAAGAAATATCAAGGATTCTGACGTTGAATCACTCATAATAAATTAATCAGAAGAATCAGGAGAGGAATCAAGACAGCCCGGGGAAGAAACACATTGACAGTTTTGTGAAAAGACTGCACAAAACTGTACAAAATTCACATTTGGGCAAGATGACCGGCCACTTGGGCAAGAGGTGGCCAAAGCCACCCCTCCTCCTCCCTCCACCACCGGCAACCGGCGGCTCCTCCACCCATGGTGACCGGCGGCTTTTTGCTCCTCCACATGTCTTCTCCTCCTTGCTCCTCCTCTCCTTCCTCCATGTGTGGCCATCTCCTCCCTTCATTTTCTCCTCCAATCACCATGCAACACTTGCCTCCATCTCCTCCTCCTCCCATGGCTATATAAGGAGGAGCTCCTCCCCTCATTTCAATCATCCCTCACTTGTAAAAAAACACTTCTCTCTCTAAGTTATGTATTTGTAAAGTTTGGCTTTGGAAATAAAGGATAGCTCCCTTGGCGCTTCAACGGTTGTAAGTATTATTTCTAGTATTTATTCAACTGTTTATTTCCTTAGTTATAATGTTTAGCGCGATGAATAGTAGCTAAACTAGTAGTTCGGTAGAAGGGGCGCACTTGTATTATAAAATGTTTTAAGACTATTAACTTAGCGTCTAGTCTTAGTATTCAAAACTTGTTCTATGTGCCATATATCAAGTCAGAGTTTCCAAGGTTGAGTGGAAGCTGTCACAAGCAAAGCTCTGCCGTGGAAATTCGTGATCATACTCGGTAAGTGGAAGCTGTCACAAGCAAAACTTATCGAGGAGTTCGACTTATCTAAAACACCACTTGGTCAATAACGTAACTGGGAGATCAAGTGGATGCACTTACAGCTAAGATACTTCGAAAGGAGGAATTAGTTTTGCTTAGAACAAGTGTTGCTTTAAACGATGTTGCAAGTCTTGCGCTACGAAAGGGCCTCGATTCATCTTTGAATACTTAGATAATTCACTAAAGGTCAATGATAAACAGGATATAATACAAGGCCCCTGAAACCGAACATTTCTCTTTAATTATAAACTATAATTTACTTTCCAGTATTAAAACCAACCAACCAACCAACCAATCAATCAATCAATCAATCACTTAGCTGGTAGCTTTAAAACCAACCAACCGACCTAAAACACGCTCTCTCGCTGGACAACCCCCTCAAAGAACATCTATTCCCCTGATTCCCTTGGGTTCGACCCCTACTTACCACTTGCTACCCAGTAGTATAGTTGCGAGTAGCGGACTATTATAAATTTATTCTTGACGTTTGCACATAACGACTGTGCATCCATCAGTCGTCCGCGGATGGTAATGTGTTCATTGTCCGCAGCGCTAAAATGTACAGCCTCCGCGGCTGACGTCAGCAAATCGAGATTTAGAAGTCTGGCCCAAAACAAAATTAGAAGAAAAACTTCTTAAAAATTAGGGGTTTCTAATCTCAGATCGACATCCATATTCCCGGAATTGAAGAAAAACGGCTCAAGAGGAGATCAAGCTTTCAACAAGAGAAGAGAATTTCTACTACTTTCATTGAAATATACTTCTATTTTTTGTCATGACTATGAGTAGCTAATTTCGTTATTCGGTTTAGGGTTCAATATATTGTGACGAAGTTTTGAGATTGTTTGCTTAATGCTATTTTATGTTCTACTAGTTCTTGTGCATATTTATACCGGACTGAATTGTGAAGCTAAGTGGAGACTTGCAATGGTAAAGCTTAGCCGAGCAATTCAGCCCCTTATTTTGCTGCTTGTTCGATACTGAAACGTTAGGACAAGTAGTTGCACTTAATCTAGCATAACCTGAAACGGAGTGTTAGGTTTACTAGAACTAGAAGTCTATAACCCGAAACGGAGTAGATAGTGGTGTAAGTGCTTGAAACGGCCTTACCTTAGGTTATAACCTGAAACGGAGTAACCACACTTAGGAACATAAAATCAGATAATTAGAAGTCAATGATAAACGAGTCACAATAAGGAACCCTAGACCGAATGCTTCCTCTGATTGAATTACTCGCTCGTTTTATTTTCTCGTGCACTTTTCAACAATCGCTTACACAAATCCCAATCAATTTTGTTTACAGAACGACTTGACCAACACCAGCTCTCTATGGTTCGACCCATGCTTGCTACTCTACTAGTTCTTGCACGGAAAAATATAAATTCAAATTTGAGAGGTCAAACGACGCCTGTCAAATTTTGGCGCCGTTGCCGGGGAGCTGCGCTTCGGTGAAGTTGTTTCTTTTTGTTTTATTTTTATTTTTTTATTTTTTTATTTTTTTTGTTTATTTAGTTATTTTTGTGCTTTGCTACTCGTTCGCTATGTCTCGCGCAGGCAGTCAGGTTGGCGATGACCAGAACAACAACAATAATGAGCTCGCTCCAGTGAATAAGAACGAGGGAATCCCTCCATTCTATGATGAACCACAATGAGAGATGCGTGCTCGCAACAGGGCGAATGAAGCAGCTAGGCTGGCTCGATAGCTAAATCAGAGAGCATCTGCTGCACCTGTTGCACAGAATGGCGCTGGTACGAGGCAGCCGCCTCCACCACTACCACTACAGCCGCCAGCCCCAGCAAGACAACAACAACCACCTCCACCTCAGCAGCCTCGCATCAAGGAAGAGTATGACGAAGAATACTACTACCAAGAGCCCACCATGGGGGAACTGTCTGCTCCAAACTTCCGGAATCAGCCTTGGTGCATTTATGAGGGACCAGAACTTGAGGAAATAGCCATCAATTCGGCAGTCATCCATAACCTGCCCAAGTTCTCGGGACGCCAGGGAGAGTCGGCTACCTTGTATCTTCAGCGCTTCCATGACATCTTCCATAACCTCAAACCATACGGAGTCGAATTGGAAGACTTTAAATTAAAGGCATTTTACTTCTCTTTGATTGACTCCGCTAATGATTGGTTTTTGGCTCTGCCTTCAGGTAGCATCCAGACATGGGACCGGATGCAAAGGAAGTTTCTGAATAAATACTACCCAGCGGGAAGGGCGATGCAGGTTCGCAGGCAATTGCAGGACCTCAGACAAGGGCCGAGTGAGACGATGTATGAATACGTGGAGAAGTTCAACACTTTAGATCAGCAGAGCTGCTGCAATCTCAAACTTCCCGAGAAGCTGATTGTAGAGTATATGCTCAATGGACTGAGGAAGCTGGACATGAAGTTGCTGGACGCCTCGGCCGGAGGAACCCTCATGAGACTTACTCCAGCCGGTGTGCGAAGAAAGATAGTGGAAGTGGCTGAGAATGAAAGGTACCAGGACGAGTCCAACAACAAGGAAGAGTTCAGTCGGACTAAGAACGTCTCGCGGGTCGAGCCCCCATCCAGTGCCGAAGAAATCAAGCAACTCAAAGAGATGATGCAGCAGGTCATTAGGAGGCAGCCAGTTCAAGGCAAACCATGTGAGTTTTGCGGATCATTAGACCACAAAATGGACGCTTGCTCAACTTTAGTCGAGGACGACCAGGGCGAAGTCAACGCAGTGGGCGACTACCAGAGCTATGGCAGCCGGACTGGGCCGAATAGACAGTACGGGCAAGGAGCCAACGGTCAAGGCTGGAGGAATGATAACCATGCGCCGAGGGAACCAGCACAGCAGGCAGCCCCTGAACAAGCCCAGCAGTCCAGTTACTACCATCCACCATACCACCAGCAACAGGGAGGCTACAACAATTATAACCAGTACCAGCAGCGAGGGCAAAATTAGAACCAGGCAGGCTCGAGTCAGCAAGGAAAATCCCTAGAGGACATCGTGAAGGACCTAGCTACCTCAGTGCATCAATTGTAGGCTAAGACCGACGGGGAAATAACTGACCTATCCGAGAAGATGTCCCAGATAGCCACCACAGTTTCTGAGCTGAAAAATGATCCAGGACGGCTACCATCACAAACCATACCCAACCCGAGAGGAAACGTTAATGCAGTCACATTGCGGAGCGGAAAGGATTTGAATGAAGCAACCAAAGAGCACGCCTCAGACCAGACCGCGGACGAAGAGAATTTTAATGCCGTCCGCGGTCAGATAAAATGCCCCTCACCCGCGGATATAAACTTTGAAGAACCCGCGGTGGAACAATCATCCACGGATGAAGAACAGGTTATAGGCGCGGACAATGAAGAGATTAACGGTCCGCAGACAGCACGAGTAATGTGTGCACCGTCCGCGATCCCATCTGTCGAAAATTCCAAATCTGATCGTTCTCTTCCGTTTGTTGTGCAGGTCAGACCTTCAAAGAAACATATGATTGATCGAGAAGTTTGGGAACTATTTAGCAAGGTGGAAATCAACATCCCACTCCTCGAGGCGATCAAACAAATTCCGCGCTACGCGAAGTTCTTAAAGGAGCTATGCATCAACCGGAGACGTTCAACTGGCATTGACCAGAAACTACTGAGTAAGAACGTCTCAGCTGTTATTCAGCGAAAGGTACCTCCTAAATGCGGTGACCCTGGTACTTACACCATCCCTTGCACTATTGGTAATATTCGCATTGAGAATTGCATGCTCGATCTTGGTGCTTCAATTATGTATTGCCATATTCTATCTATTCTTGTCTTCGTATTGGTCCATTAAAACCTGCAGGTCTTACCATACAGCTAGCAGACAGATCATGCAAGCAACCAGAAGGTAAAATTGAGGAAGTACTAGTGCAGGTGGGGGAACTGGTGTTCCCCGCTGATTTCTACGTGCTTAAGATGGACAGCAGCGACCCGACGGATCACGCTCCTATTTTATTAGGTCGCCCATTCTTAAAGACTTCAAAGATGAAGATCGACTGCGACAGTGGCACACTGTCTATGGAGGTGGAGGGTGAAGTGATTCGCTTCGACATTTTTCAGGCCATGAAGCACCCACCAGATTTTGCATCGGTACAAGCTCTAGATACACTGGATGACATAGTCCAGGAGGTGAGACCGGAAAGGGTAGAAGACCCACTCGAGCTCACGCTAGAAAATGTGGTTTACTCACATGGGGACTCCTACGAGTTCGCTGAGACAATTCTTGATGTGCTATCTCAGCTAGAGATCGCGAGACCTCTCACACCCAGGTATGAAGTTAATGAGGGTTGTTTATTTAAAACTAACGTGTTTCTGCCTTCTACTGTGCAGGCACCGAAACTGGAACTGAAACCTCTACCTGAGCACCTGAAATATGCATTTCTGGGGAAGAACAGCACGCTGCCAGTCATCATCAAAATGGGCAGGAGACAGAGCAGGAGAGGCGATTGATCGAGGTGCTGAGTCGCTATAAGCTGGCTATCGGATGGACACTTGCAGACATTAGAGGAATCAGCCCAGCTGTGTGCATGCGCCGTATCTTGTTGGAAGATGGCGCTAAGCCTTCTAGAGAACCTCAGAGGAGATTGAATCCGATTATGATGGAGGTAGTATAGAAGGAAATTCAGAAATTGCTAGATGCTGATGTGATTTACCCGATCTCAGACAGTCAGTGGGTGAGCCAAGTTCACGTATTCCCGAAGAAGACATGGATTACAGTTGAGAAGAATGCTGCGGGTGAGATGGTGACTACGAGAGTCAAGAACGGATGGCGCATATGCATCGATTACAGGAAGCTGAATGCCGTGACGCGTAAGGATCACTTTCCTCTTCCGTTTATTGACCAGATGCTTGACAGGATGGCAGGTAAGCCTTATTTTTGTTTTCTCGATGGATTTTCTGGTTATAATCAAATTCCCATTGCACCTGAGGACCAGGAAAAGACCACCTTCACATGTCCATTCGGTACGTTTTCCTTTCGACGTATGTCTTTCGGCTTGTGTAACTGATGAGCCGTATTTATACGACTCATCGAATCATTAAATCCCACCAATTCCATCACTTTATTATACGAACAGTTACTTCTTAGTGTTGTTTCGTGTTTCAGGTGATTTGGAAGCTCTAGGAGGAATCGCGCTTAAAAGACAGCATTTTCATGCCAGAAACATCGCAGTTGAAGAACAGACCCAAAGGAGGGCCGTGAACAGTGTTTTTTTGGCTCGTGAACAGTAACTCCGGCGTGAATAGTAATTCCGGCATGAACAGTATTCCGGCGTGAACAGTGATTTCGGGCCGTGAACAGTAACTTCGGGGAAAAAATCCAAATTCCCTGCAAGGCTGAGTCCAAGTCCAGTCCGTCCGGCCCATGTGAAAGTAGGGCAACTTACAAAGCTAGGGTTTTGGAACAATCAAGAAGGATCTAGAAGACTTAATTCCCAGGCAAAGAGTAGCTTGAAGATAAAGCAAGAAAGATATGGAAAATATTGCCATAGTTATCTCTTGGCTTATTTTGGGAACTTTAAGCCTTCTCAAAACTCTATATATAGACGAGCTCACAAGACTCTCAAATCATCCCTCAACTCACACGAGTTCCCTCTCTCACAGCTCTCGGCCAAGCCTTGCTCCGCCTCCTCTCCTCCGCCTAGCTCCACCGTGCGCCGCCCAGCTCAGCCGTGTCCCACAGCCGGTTCTTCTTCTCTCATCGGAATAGTGAAGTTACTTCGTTTTTATTACTCTTGCATTATTTACATGGCTATGTGTAACTAAACCCGTTATTCGGGCTAGGATTTGAATAATTGTGACGAATGTTTTGAGATTCAGTTCTTAATTATTGTTCTTGCATTCTATTAGTTCTTGTGCAATTATATCAGTTTGAATTATTAGGTTAAGGGGAGATCCGAAAGGGTACAACTTAACCTAGTAATACTTACTATCTTTATCCTGCTTATTTGATACTGACCCGTTAGAATAAGTAGATGCACTAAACCTAATATAACCTGACCAGGAGTATTAGGTTTGCTAGAATTAAAAGTCTATAACCTGACTAGGAGTAGATCGTGGCGTAGTGACTTAACGGTCCTACCTTAGGTTATAACCAGACCAGGAGTAACCACACTTAAGAAAGCAAGAATAAAACACCTAGAAATCAAGGATAAACTAAGTCACAATTGAAGAACCCTAGCCTGAATATCTTCTCTGATCGATACACATCAGCTTATTTCGTTTATTGCACTGTTTCCTAATCAATTACTCTCACCCAACTATTTCTTTCTATCTCTTACAGAACAAAGTAGTAACCATCTAGCTCTCTAGGGTTCGACCCCTTACTTACAGCTATACTAAGCCAAGAGTAAGTGGACATTATAAATACAAATTTACAGGTACCGACGACAACCTGTCAAATTTTGGCGCCGTTGCCGGGGAGCTACGCACGGTGAATTTTGTTCTTTCCTTTCTTTTTTTTCGTTTGTTTTTGTTATTTCATGCTATTCGGTGAATTTTCCTAGTTTGCTATTTTCGAAATCCTGTTCTTTATTTTTTATTTTCGATTTCTTGTTTTCTGGTTATTCTCGATTTCGATTTCTAGCTTTTGAAGGGTTCTGTCACCAAGATTTACGAGTCTAAGGAGATTGGGTTTTAAGTGAGACCGCTGTGACTCCTCCAATCTCTTGGGGACCCTTTGTTGCTAGTCTGTTCTTGCTATTCCGGTGTATTGCTATTCGGTGCTTGCTATTTCGTGTGCTAAGTCTCACGCAGGTAGTAGAGTTGGTGGCAATAGCCACAATGAAGAAGTCGAACAGGTTATCCGAAACGGAGAAGGAGTGCTGCCACAACAACAGGGACCGATGGTCCAGAATGGAGAAATCTGGGGGGCTATCCCGGGACAATTTCAACAACAACCGATCCAACCACAAATACAACCCCAACCGTATCAACTATATCCCCAGTATCCACCACCATATCAGCAGTACCCACCACCACCATATCCACAGTATCCACAACCGCCATACCCTCAGTATCCACCTCAATACCCACCATTACAATATCTTCCACAACAGCCATACCCACCACCTCAGAGACCTCCACGCCAGCCAGTAGTTAGAAATGATGAGGAGGACGAAAATGAAGGACCTACCATGGGCGAGCTCTCGGTTCCTAACTTCAAGGACCAGTCATGGTGCATCTACGAAGGACCAGACCTCGCCGCTATAACAGTCAACACAGCAGTCATCCATCATCTGCCCAAGTTCTCAGGAACCAAGGGAGAATCGGCCACATCCCACCTTACACGTTTCCATGGCATATGCTTGAACCTCAAGCCATACGGAGTCGAAGTAGATGATTTCAAACTGAAGGCATTCTACTTCTCACTTACAGACGCTGCTACAGATTGGTTTCTATCCTTGCCCTCAGCCAGTATCTACACATGGGAACAAATGCAGATGCAATTCGTCAGCAAGTACTATCCAGCAGGGCGGGCAATGCAAGTCCGGAGACAGTTGCAAGAGCTCAAACAAGGCCCAAACGAGAACATGTACGAGTACGTGGAAAAATTCAATGCCTTGGAGAAGAGCTGATGCAACCTTGAGCTCCCAGAGAAATTAGTCGTCGAGTACATGATAGATGGACTTCGCAGACTGGATAGGAAAGTACTGGAAGCCTCAGCTGGAGGCAACCTCATGAACCTGACCCCAGCCAGAGTCCGACAGAAGATACAAGAAGTGGCAGAAAGTGAGCAGTTCCAGGATGAATCTACGAGAGAGGACGAGTATGCCCGAACAAGAAACGTGTCAAAGGTTGAGCCCTCAGTCAGTGCCATGGCCGAACAGATCAAGGAGCTTAAGGACATGATGCAGCATGTGATCAGGAGGCAGCTAGTCCAGACTAAGCCATGCGGCTTTTGTGCAGCCACAGATCACAAGACAGACGAGTGCCCTACCTTAGTGGAAGACGACCAGGCTGAGATCAATGCTGTAAGAGATTATCAGGGTTATGGCAATAGACCAGGGCCAGTCCGACCATATGGCGCAGCCCGGACCAATCAAGGAGTCAATGGACAGCAATGGAAAAGCAACAATCAGCAGCATCAGGCCCAGCGAGAGCCAGCACGACTGGGTGCGCCTCAGCAGGCCCAGCAGCCTTACCAGCATCCACATCATCAATTTCGGCAGAATGCTCCTGGACAGTATCAGCAGAGAGGGCCGAACAATAATCAGGCAGGTCCGAGCAATCACGGGTCCAACAAGTCTCTTGAAGAGATGATGAAAGAACTGACATCAACCGTGACCCAGCACATGGCCAAGACCGATGGAGCAATAACCAACTTGCAGAAGGAGATGTCCCAGATGGCCACGATAGTCTCAAGGCTCAAAGACAACACATGACGACTTCCCTCGTAAACCGTTCAGAATCCAAGAGGGAACGTCAGCCAAGTAGAGGTGGTGGATGCAGCATTCGAGGAGTCCACAGAGGAATTCGGCCAGCTTTTACCCAAGGAAGCACCGGCCCTTGTGATCAAGGACACCATAACTCACGGTTCCTCTTATGCCATGCAGGTAGTTGCTTCCGAAGACCAGATGACTGAGAAAGCTGAACCAGAAACAAGGTTGGTTGTAAGGCCTACACAGAACGACCAGATGATGAGGCATTCACCCACTACGAGCCATGAGACACCTCCAGGAAAGAGTAAGGACCCAGGAGCCTTCACGGTCACCTGTGGTATCGGTAAGACCCAGATACATCACTGCTTGATTGACTTGGGTGCTGCTATTAATGTTATGCCTTACTCTTTATATTGCTCGCTGGGTCTTGGCCCATCAAAACCGCCTGGGTTGTCTTTAGAATTAGGGGATAGGTCTTGTGTTTGCCCTACTGGATTACTTGAAGATCTAACCCTCCAAGTAGGAGATCTTGCTGTTCCTGCAGATTTCTATGTTTTGCAGATGGAGAGAACCAGAAATGGAGAGCCACCTGGGCTAATTTTGGGATGACCATTCCTCCACACCACCCAGACCCAGATTGACATGGGCATAGGCTTACTATCATTGACATTCGGTGGCAAGAAATCAGACTTCTATGTCTACGAGGATGCGAACCGTCCATGCACAAGAAAACCGCCAGATATTGTGCACACTTTAGACTACGATACCCTAGTTCCAGATCCACTAGAGTAGACCATACAGACTACTAGGCCAGCAGCTATGGCCATGACACCCTCACCTTCTCGGGGATATGTGAAGAAGAAACCGCCTGATCATTGGAGAGCAGGACCGAGTGAACAGCTAGAGGAGCACGTTGGGCGAACTGAAGGAGAAGCTGAGAAGAAGTATGACCTCGCACACCCATGGGACCTTAACTTGTGATCCCTACAGAGGTACCGTCGAGCCAACGACATAAAACAAAGGCGCTCGCAGGAAGGCAGCCCTGCGCTTTTCATTTTTTTCATTACTATTCATATTCCTCTGAGTCTTGAGTCTTATCATCACATTGTACTTGGGAAGGAAGATGATTTTCATGCAGGGACAGAGGCGATCGTATCCGAAACATTAGCATAAGACTGTATCCAATGTGAGTAGTTCACTCCTTGAATAAATTGTGTCAAGAAGCATGAGCGTTTAAAAGATTCTGTCACAAAGACTTACGAGTCTAAGGAGGTTGGGTTTTAAGTGAGACCATTGTGACTCCTCCAACCTCCTGGGAATCCTTTATTCGTCTTAATGTCATTAACACAGTCCTTTCTTATGTGACGAACTCACGTTGCGATACAAGCTTCGATGGAGCTCTCTTTGAGGATTCATAGGAGAATAATCAGTCGTTTCGGATCATCACACATCGCACGAGGGAAGTGCTTGTCCAACTTTACTCTCTTCTTATTTCCCTTTTATTTATTGCATGCATTGTGAGTCTAGATTTAAGTCGTGCCGTGAGGACACGGCTTATTTCAAAAGTGTGGGGTGGGAGAGTCAGTCAGTGAGTCAGCACGTTTATTTACTGCACCCTGCACAGAGTCAGCACGTTTCTCGTCATTTTAAAAAATTTTGTACAAGATACTTCACTACTTCCTAGACTTGCAGTATTGGATAAGGAACCTAAGCCAAATTCTGCCCCGAACATGGTCGAAATGCCAAATCGGATGAAATTGCCCTTGTTTGGCCTTTACCGAGCTCGGTGCTTTTTCCTTGCATTCTTGTCCATTTGCCGACGGTTCTAGAATATTTGAGTGATTCCAAGTCGGTTCCATGAAGGATGTTAAGGCTGATTTTGAGTGTAGCATGGTCGTGACCTGGAATGACTCGTTCTTCATTTTCCGCTTAAAAACTCCTCCTTAGCGTGTTTTCTCTCTAAGTGCCAAAATACCCTGTAGAAATATATCGGAACTAACAAGCAAAAGTTAAATAGACAAACAGTCTAATTTAGTGGGTTTTACTGTGTTTTTGATTCGTATAATTATGGTCCATCAAGCATCCACTCAACCAATGGAATTCTGACCTAATATAAGGCACCTAGAACAAGTTGAACACAAAGAGGCACTAAGAGAAGGGTCTCAAGTGGCATCATTCCACCGAGAAACCTTTGAATAAGATTGAATCTGGTTAATCCATGGTGCGTGCAGCTCGCCACAATGGAGTCAAAGTACGCCAAGTACTCGTCCAAAGTTTCGTCCCGGAATTGCTCAAGATTGAGAATCTTCTCACGGGTTTCAAGTCGGAGAGATGGCGGGAAAAACTCCTCTAGGAATTGGGTTTGTAGATCCCCATAATTACCTTCATCCTCTGCACATGAGTAATACCAATCTAGTGCGGAGTCTGTTAAAGAAAATTTGAAGCATCTCAGCTTAAACTCCTCTATTGTCTTGTTCTCAGGTTTCATGTGGCGGCAGATGTGGTGAACATGTTGGCAATGTATCACAGGGTCCTCTTCAATGGTACCTCCGAATTGGGGGAGACAGTCAAGCATTTTAATCATAAGGTTTCTGCCTCCATCATTCCAAGGCTCTCTTTCATAGTAGGAAGACATGGCGAATTAGGTACAACAGAAAAAAGAACAACTATCCATTTGCTAACTCCCCGGCATTGGCGCCAGTTTTGACGGAGCCCACCGCACTGTCGTTTAGGTGCGATGTTCTCTGTGCAAAAGCAAATTTATATCTCCGCTACTCGTACTCTACTAGTGGGTAGTAAAGGGTAAGTAGGGGACGAACCCAAGGGAGTTAGGTGAATAGTTGTTCTTTAAGTAGGACAGTTGGGGGTTGGTTGTGATTTTAGTACTGAGAGTAGCGTGGGTTGGTTGTGATTTTAGTACTGAAAGGTAAAGTAACAGTTGATATTACAATTAAAGGAAAGCATTCGGTTTTAGGGGCCTTGTATCATAGTCTGTTTATCATTGACCTCTAATGATCATACTAAGTGTTCAAAGATGAATCAAGGCTATTTCTAGCACAAGACTTGCAACATCGTTTAGAACACTTGTTCTATTTAGACTAATTCCTCCTTTCGAAGTATCTTAGCCTTATGTGCATCCATTTGATCTTCAGTTACGATCAACCAAATGGTTTTTTAAAAGAGGTCGAACTCCTCAGATAAGCTTTGCCCGTTAAAGCATCCACTTACCCGAGTATGTTCACGAACCCCACGGAAGTGCTTTGCCCGTTAAAGCATCCACTCAACCTTGGAAGTTCTAACCTAATATGTGGCACATAGAACAAGTTTTGAACACATAGAGGCACTAAGAGTAGGGTCTAAAACATTGTATGGTACAAGTACACCCCTTCAACCGAATGAAGGGTTTAGCTACGAATACTCATGGAACAGGACATCATAACTAAGTGCTTGAAAAGTGAAGGTTTTGAAAGACAGAAAATAAAGTTTTCGAAAGTAAAGACAGGAAAGTAAAGTTGCTGAATTGAAAAGACAGTAAACTAAAGACGAGAGTACTTACAAAAACCGTTGAAAGTGCTAAAGCTTCGATTCCAAAGTAAAGTTATTACATGATTAGTGCCCAAACTCTAGAGAGAAGTGAGAGCTTCTCTCACTAACTTGTGGTTTTGGATGTTGGAATGAGATGGGATGTGTAGAGAGATGAGTTCTCCACACCTTGGGATGATTTACAAAGGGAAGGGAAGATGACTATTTATAGGCTAAGGGGATGAAGAGATGTGGAGGAGGAGGAGACACATGTCAAATGGAGGGTGGAGGACACAAGAGCCGCCGGCGGCTTTGGCTTCAAGGGGACACATGGGCGGCTAGATGTGATTCAAGGGGGGAACAAGGGTGGCTTGTATTCATCCAAGCCATCCACATGGAGGAAGGGGAGAGGGGAAGCCCTTAGCCGCCGGCCACATGGAGGAGAAGGAATGGTGGAGTGAGTTTGTGATCTTTTCCAAAAAGCCATCGGTCCTTTCAGCTCCAGGCTGACTCTGGTTGCTCTTCGATTGGATTTGTTTTGAGTGATTCCACGTCTAGTTCTTGAAAGTCAGAATTTGGTCGTGACCTGGAATGACTCATAATTCATTTTTAGCTTTAAAACTCCTCCTTAGCCTGTATTCTCTCTAGACTTCAAAATACCCTGTAGATAAATATCGGAACTAAGAAGCAAAAGTTAAATAGACAAAGCGTCTAATTTGGTGGGTTTAACTGTGTTTATGATTCATACAATTATGGTCCATCAACAGTAAAGTAAAGAAGAGAGTACTTACAAAAACCGTTGAGAGTGCTAAAGATCAAGCTTTGATTCCAAAGTAAAGTGATTACAAGATTGTGCCCACATAAGCTAGAGAGATAAGTCACTTGAGGACTTGTGATGTTGGAATGAGGATGGGATGATTTTGACAAGTGAGAATGGCTTGGTATTTATAGGCTAAGGGAGGTGTGGTTTGTGGAGGAGGATGAAGACACTTGGCATGGAATCCATGGAGGAGGAGAAAGCCATCGGAGGTGACTCACCACTCCCAAAGCCGTCGGCCACATGGCAAGGAAGGAGATGATGATGGCTTAGCCGCCGGCTAGGTGGAGGAGGGGAGTGGTTGAGTGTGTTTTGTGATCTTTTCCCCAAAAGCCATCGTCCTTTCAGCTCCGGTCTGACTCTGGTTGCCCTTCAGTTGGACTTGTTTTGAGTGATTCCGCGTCCGGTTCTTGAAAGTCGGAATTTGGTCGTGACCTGGAATGACTCGTAATTCATTTTTAGCTTTAAAACTCCTCCTTAGCCTGTATTCTCTCTAGACTTCAAAATACCATGTAGATAAATATCGGAACTAACAAGCAAAAGTTAAATAGACAAAGAGTCTAATTTGGTGGGTTTAACTGTGTTTATGATTCATACAATTATGGTCCATCAATATCACTTGGACCACATGTACCCACATTAGGGAGAAGAGAGCTTATCTCTCTTCTCCACACTTCACTTCAATGAAAACACATTTTCTCTTGTTCTTGTTCTTGCTTTCTTTACTTTCCCTTGTCAATTTCGAGCTCTCTTACTCTTGTTGCAAAAGTCATGGTCACTTTACTTGTTCTTGTGTTGGTTACTTTTGTTTTCCTTGTTCTAGCAAGGCTACTTGTATCCTTTGACATGGATATAAGTAGCTAAGCTATTTACTTTACTTGTTCTTGTTACCAAAGCTCATGTCCTCCTTTACTTTCCCTTGTTTCAGTTACCTTTTCTTTGTTTTCCTTGTTCTAAGTCACGGCTGCTTGTATTCCTTGACATGAATACAAGTAGCTAAGGCTTATATTCGATTTAGGGGTTCTCTCATACTATGACCATGTTTTGAGACCCTTTTACTTAATGCTTTTTGTGTTCTACTAGTTCTTTGTGCCATTATTCGGTTGAACAACAAGGCTAAGTGGATGGTCGAAAGAGCAAAGCTTAGCCGAGTAGTTCAACCTATCTTTAAAACCGCTTGGTTGGTCATAAAAATGTGAGATCAAGTGGCGGCACCTAGGCTAAGATACTTCGAAAGGAGGAATCAGTCTAGACAGAACTAGAAATCTATGTCTTGTTTTTGGAGTAGATTGTGGTGTAAGTGCTTCGAAAGGGCCTTACCTTAGGGTTATATCTGGACCAAGGAATAACCCACACTTATGAACACAAGTAAGATCATTTGAAGTCAATGATGGATGTGTCACTAGTTGAGACCCTAGACTGAATATCTTTCTTCTGTAAATATCTGTCATTTACTTTCAGCAATTTACTTTTCAGCACATTTACTTTAAGTACTTTTATTTTCAGAACTTACTTTCCAGCAATTTACTTTCCGCACTTTACTTTCAGTACCTTTATTTTCAGTACTTACTTTCAGCACTTTACATTTCAGTCATTTACTTTTCAGTTATTTACTTTCTGTCATTTACTTTTCTGTTCATAAAACAACCCACAAAACCCAAATGTTTTTACTTTCATTTTTCTTTCTTTTTAAAGAACAACTAATCCACACTGACTCTCTTGGGTTCAACCTCTACTTACCGCTTGCTATCCATAGTGAGCCACTAAAGTAGTGGAATTATAAATGTAAATTTTACAGCGTATCAACGACGCGCTGTCAGGGGTATAAGTCCTCTCGCTTCCCCATAAGTGAGAGTTCCTTGCAATTTTGTCTATAATCAACCCTCCTTGAGTGGGATGAACCTCCATAAATGCTCCACCCGCAGCTTGATCCATTTGCCTTTTTGAATCGGCTTCCATGCCTTGATAAAAGATTTGGATGAGGGTAGGCTTGTCTATGTTGTGGTGAGGGCATTCCCTTTGGAATTCCTTGAACCTTTCCCATGCCTCGTGGAATGTTTCATCTTCCCCTTGCACAAACGAGTTGATAAAGTTCTTTAGCCTTTGGATCTTTGCCGGTGGGAAGTATTAAAGGAGGAAGGCTTGGGCTAGCTTGTCCCATGTTGTGAAGGTGTTGCCTTCATGGCTCCATAGCCAAACTTTGGCTTTCCCTGTTAAGAGAAGGGGAAAAGCCTTAGATATATGTTTTCCTTGGGTACATTGTTCATCCTTAACGTCTCACAAAGCTCGAGAAAGGATGTCAAGTGAGCATTGGGATTTCCTATCCCGGTGAATGCATTATTGCCCACCATATTTATCAAAGCCGGCTTAAGTTCAAATTGTGGAGCATTGACTCCCGGTGGAGCTATCGGCGATTGGAAACCGGTTAAGCTTGGCTTGGGGTCCTTTAGGGGCTTCTCCCCGTTGGGCTCCTCATTGTGAGGTAATTGTGCCATGGGTTGTGGTCGTCTTTTATGGGGTTGCCTCTTGTTGCGAGAGCCTTATCCTTTGGCTCTCTCTTGATCCAAGAAGTATTTCAAAGACTGCTGACAGATGCTTGTCGTCACAGCAAATGTGCAAATAAATTTATAGTCCGCTACTCGCGACTAGACTACTGGGTAGCAAGTGGTAAGTAGGGGTCGAACCCAAAGGAGTCAGTGTGGATTAGTTGTTTTTACAGGATTGTCACGAAAGTAAATACAGTTGGGGGTTGGGTTTGAGTGTTTTGGGAACTGAAAGTAAATTACAACAATTGATAATGGACTGTGAGGAAAGTACTCGGTTTTAGGGGCCTTGTATTATAATTGTTTATCATCGACCGCTAATGATCATACCAAGTGTCAAAGATGAATTGAGGCTATTTCTAGCGCAAGACATGATCATGCTAAGTATTCAAACGGTGTATCAAGGCCATTCCAAGCACTCGATTTGTGTACACTGTCTAGCCTATTCCAAGGACGTAGAACACTTATTCTATTTAGACTAATACTCCATTCCCGATTATATTAGCCTATGTGCATCCATTTGATCAATCATTCCCGATCAACCAAATGGTGATTAAGATGAGTCAAACTTCTCAGATAAGCTTTGCCATTCCAAGCATCCACTTATCCGTACAAGTTTACGAACCCCGCTGTAGAGTTTTGCCATTCCAAGCATCCACTCTACCTTGGACGTAGAATAAGTTTTGAATACAAAGGTGTACTAAAGAGTAAGATCTAACACATTTATAATACAAGTGCGCCCCTTCAACCGAATAACTAGTTTAGCTACTATTCATCGCGCTAAACATTATAACTAAGGAATTAAAGACAACAGTTAAATAAATAAATACTAAGAGATACTTACAACCGTTGAAGCACCAAGGGATTCTTTATTCCAAAGTAATATTACATAATTGTGCCCACAAAAGCTAGAGAGATTTAGAGAGATTCTGTAGAGAGAGAAGCTCTCCACATTTTGGGGTGTGTTGAAATGAGGAGGAGGAGGCCTCCTTTTATAGCCATGGAGGAGGAGAATGGGTGGTGGAGATGGTGGCATGTGGAGGAGCATCCAAGGGTGGAGGAGGAAGAGTGCAAGGCAAGCTTTGGGAGGAGGAGTGGAGGAGAAGCCTCCACTTGTCATCTTCTCCATGGAGGAGGAGGAGGAGCCGCCGGTCATGGTGGCCAAAAGCCGCCGGTGGTGGGTGGTGGAAAGGGGAGGAGCTCCTCCCTTGGCAACCTTCTCATTAAGTGGCCGGTCACTTTGCCCATAAGTGAGTTTTGTACAGTTTTGTGCAGTCTTTTCATAAAACTGTCAATGTGATTCTTCCCCGGACTGTCTTGACTCCACTCCTGATTCTTCTGATTAATTTGTCATGGTCAATTCAACGTCAGGATCCTTGATATTTCTTCAGTCGGCATATGATCTTGACCTTGATTGACTCTTGTTATCTTTTTAGCATAAAATCCTCTCCTTAGCGTGTTTTCACTTCAGTCTCTAAAATGCCCTGTGGAAATATATCGGGACTAACACATAGAAGTTAGATAGACAAACAATCTAATTAAGGGGGTTTTACTGTGTTTCTGACTCGTATAACTTTGGTCCATCAGATTACCCCACACTTTTAGTTGTTCGTCCCGAACATTGCTATTAAAGGGCGTGCACACAATCCATGTAAAAACTTTGAATATGAAAGTGAGACTATGAACTAGATTTATCCTAACTCATGCATTACTACTTATTACCAAATTAAACTGTGTAAATAAATAGAAGTGACTTGATACTTGTACCTCCGTGCCGAGATGCAAATTATTCCGGATGTTTCGGGAGATAGCCCTATTCAGGTTCCTGGATTGCAGCCTCGGGATCGTCTCGCACTATATGGTTTTCTGGTAGCTTTCTCTAGCACGTGATTCGGTTCAGGTTTCAGTGGTTTGAGTACTTTGATTTTCTTTTGGCGAGGGACTGCTTTTGTAGTGAGTCGGCATTTGGCCTTTGTTTTGACTTTTTGAGTTCTTCACTTTTTGTTCGGTTAAAACCTTCACATTTTTGGGCCTTAGGCCTCTTGATTTGCTTCTTCGAGCTTTTCGCCTTTTTGTGGTTTTGCAAGTCCATTTTCTCAAGCCTTTTTGGGAGATCCAATCATCGCCCGCAAGCCTATGGAAATACCTCCCCGCTCTTCTCTTTTTTGCCGTTTTCGCGCGGGTCAAGGTGAGGGTCGCTCATCTATTTTCTCGGCTACTTTGACTGTCGTTTTCGCGCGGGTCAAGATGAGGGTCGCTCATCTATTTTCTCGGCTACTTTGACCGGAGATAGGACGGTCTGATTCCCGTCCTCGCCTTTTGCATTGCATGGCGGAGATGACTTCAATCTTCACTGAAACCCGAAGTGCAGCCTCCACTGACTTCGAAAACCATATAGTTTGATCTGATCCTTTGATTGCTTGCCAAGCCTCTCTAGGGCATTTCTATCAACTCCACATCCCTAGTTATCTCAGCACAAAGGGACAAATGAGAAGTTACATTCTAAGTTTTTAAACAGTTGAATTTTCACAAGGTTAATGCATGAATTTTGGTCTATCTTTTTCACATTCTTAAGTTCATATTTTCAAAAAGATATTATTTATTAACTAATATATACAGGTGGTTCTCACCCCACACTTCTGAACGAAGTCGTGCCTTTCAGCAAGACTGAGTTCAAAAGCCATGCAAGCAGATGTTATACGAGAAGGAATGTTATTAAGGAAAAGGAAAGACAGAACTCCCTTTAAGGTGTCGAGTGAACGACATGGCTCGAGGCTAGATAATCGAGAGAGTTCGGCTGGGGCCTTGAACTCTGAGCGTAGCCCTATCTGGCCTAATGTTGCACCCATGTCCGATTCCTGAATAGTCATTTCTTCTATGCACCAAGTGGGTGAGAGCGACTTATTGATAAAAACTAAAAGACAGAAAATAAAAAGACAGAAAATAAAGTGCAGAAAGTAAGATAGTGTCGGGTTACCTCCCGACCAGTGCACTTGTTTAACGTCGTTGGCTCGACAGTACCTCAATCATGGATCATAAGGTCGGATCCCAAGGGTGAGTGAGGTCAAACTTCTTCTCGGCAGCCCTTTTGCTCCGAGAGGGTGAGGTTTCCTTGACCATAGCTGCTGGTCCAATGCGTCGTGCTTGCTTGTTACTCCTTCCGGGTTTCCATTCTTTCGGCCCATGTTTTTGCCGCCTCTTCATGTTGGAATAGTTGGCACTTTCGCGAGTTTGGAAGTTGGGTTTTGTGCCTTCAAACATCGGTGACCACAGGCATGTTCCCATGTGAGGCCTCTTCTTGGTGGTAGCTACGAATGGTTGTCTTGGAATGATTGAGTTCCCGGGTGGTTTTTCTTGGCTTGTGACGAGAGAGATTTCCTTTGTCAGTTTTTTTGGCTCATGCTCGGCCTCCAACTCCCCTTGTACCGCATCGTCATTGATTATATGATCTTCGGTGGCTATGATCGGCATAAAATACGAAGGTTTTAGTTGAGGCACTTCGACCATGAGGACTAGGTCTGTTTCAGGTGCTCCGACAGTGAGGATTAGGTCTTTCTCGGACAGTTCGGCAATGAGGTCCGGGACTTCCTCAGGTGCTTCGAGCGTAAGTACCGGGCCTAGCTTGATTTCTTCGGCCGCTTCAGCAGTGAGGTTCGGGATTTCTGTTGGTTCGGTAATTAGGACAGTGATTTCCTCGGATGGATTGGTGATAAGGACCGGGTCTGATTGGGGCAGTTCTTCTTCGGTCATTTGCGGGTCCTCATCCTCAGTCGGCTCCTCGGGTTCAGCCGTGAATTGGTGCATCAATGCACTCAATTGCTGCATGTCTGCGGCCAATTGCTGGGTGCTAGCTGCCAGCTCCTTTTCTGCCGCCCATAGTTCAGTTTTGGCCCTGATTTGTTGCATTGTGTTGTCCAATTGCTGGATGCTAGATGCCAGCTCCGTTATACCGTCCTTGATTGGCTCGGCCTGATCTTGGCTTGGTCTTGACCTTGCGGCCAAATCGTTTATTAATTTCCAAAGATCATCCTCGGTTAAGTCCCACATTGATCCTCCTGCTGCATTATTTAGCTGGTCCCACTCATGTGGCAACATTCCACAGAGAAACTTTGTTTGAAGATCGAAGTTGGTGAATCCATGGTGCGGGCAGCTCGTCACAATGGAATCGAAGTACCATAAGTACTCATCCAATGTTTCGTCCCGGGATTGCGTTATTTTGTTGATCTTCTCGCGGATTTCAAGTTCGAAGGGTGGTGGGGAAATTTCCTCAGTGTTCCAAGGTTCCATTCCGTAGTAGTAGGACTTAATGAATTGCATGATAAAATAAAAAAGAAAAAACAAAATAGAACAACTATTCTGATGCACAACTCCCCGGCAACGGCGCCAATTTGACAGATGCTTGTCGTCACAGCAAATGTGCAAATAAATTTATAGTCCGCTACTCGCGACTAGACTACTGGGTAGCAAGTGGTAAGTAGGGGTCGAACCCAAAGGAGTCAGTGTGGATTAGTTGTTTTTACAGGATTGTCACGAAAGTAAATACAGTTGGGGGTTGGGTTTGAGTGTTTTGGGAACTGAAAGTAAATTACAACAATTGATAATGGACTGTGAGGAAAGTATTCGGTTTTAGGGGCCTTGTATTATAATTGTTTATCATCGACCGCTAATGATCATACCAAGTGTCAAAGATGAATTGAGGCTATTTCTAGCGCAAGACATGATCATGCTAAGTATTCAAACGGTGTATCAAGGCCATTCCAAGCACTCGATTTGCGTACACTGTCTAGCCTATTCCAAGTACGTAGAACACTTATTCTATTTAGACTAATACTCCATTCCCGGTTATATTAGCCTATGTGCATCCATTTGATCAATCATTCCCGATCAACCAAATGGTGTTTAAGATGAGTCAAACTTCTCAGATAAGCTTTGCCATTCCAAGCATCCACTTATCCGTACAAGTTTACGAACCCCGCTGTAGAGTTTTGCCATTCCAAGCATCCACTCTACCTTGGACGTTCTGACTTAATATATGGCACATAGAATAAGTTTTGAATACAAAGGTGTACTAAAGAGTAAGATCTAACACATTTATAATACAAGTGCGCCCCTTCAACCGAATAACTAGTTTAGCTACTATTCATCGCGCTAAACATTATAACTAAGGAATTAAAGACAACAGTTAAATAAATAAATACTAAGAGATACTTACAACCGTTGAAGCGCCAAGGGATTCTTTATTCCAAAGTAATATTACATAATTGTGCCCACAAAAGCTAGAGAGATTTAGAGAGATTTTGTAGAGAGAGAAGCTCTCCACATTTTGGGGTGTGTTGAAATGAGGAGGAGGAGGCCTCCTTTTAAAGCCATGGAGGAGGAGAATGGGTGGTGGAGATGGTGGCATGTGGAGGAGCATCCAAGGGTGGAGGAGGAAGAGTGCAAGGCAAGCTTTGGGAGGAGGAGTGGAGGAGAAGCCTCCACTTGTCATCTTCTCCATGGAGGAGGAGGAGGAGCCGCCGGTCATGGTGGCCAAAAGCCGCCGGTGGTGGGTGGTGGAAAGGGGAGGAGCTCCTCCCTTGGCAACCTTCTCATTAAGTGGCCGGTCACTTTGCCCATAAGTGAGTTTTGTACAGTTTTGTGCAGTCTTTTCACAAAACTGTCAATGTGATTCTTCCCCGGACTGTCTTGACTCCACTCCTGATTCTTCTGATTAATTTGTTATGATCAATTCAACGTCAGGATCCTTGATATTTCTTCAGTCGGCATATGATCTTGACCTTGGATTGACTCTTGTTATCTTTTCAGCATAAAATCCTCTCCTTAGCGTGTTTTCACTTCAGTCTCTAAAATGCCCTGTGGAAATATATCGGGACTAACACATAGAAGTTAGATAGACAAACAGTCTAATTAAGGGGGTTTTACTGTGTTTCTGACTCGTATAACTTTGGTCCATCAACTGCTCAAAATTTATGTTCACTTTTTCCTTGCTCTTGGACCTCGTTTGCATTCAACCGAATCCTACAAGAACAAAGGAATCCGTTAAGCCACAAATGCAACACAAGTAATAGCAAGAAGACCAAGTGAAATAGTCCAAATCTTGTAAAATCTACTTTAGTTCCTTAAGTTAATTCGTTGCTCCCCGGCAACGGCACCATTTTAAACGTTGTAATTTATGCATTTCAAATGTATGAGATTCGAAAGTAATAAATTGATCAAAAACAATTTATAACCGGTAAGTACCGGGTCGTCCAAGGAGCAATTTTAAACTCAAGATCACTATTCAATTTTACTAAAATAAGCCTATTTCCTGACGAATGTGTGAAATGTGATTATCGATTTCCAAACAATGATTAATGAAATGAAAAGGTTGTTTTCAAGGTTTTTAAAGGCGTCCCTAGGGTACTACTTCCCTCCTTGGTGCATTAGACTCTTAATAGGCTCAATTTCATGCAAGAACGAGTAATGTAAAGGTTAGATTAAGGCGTGTTCCTATTAAATCAAATTCAACCTCTCGATATTTTTATTCGATTTAAAAAAGAGACACCTTGCACGTGAGCTTCAATCTCTCGATGTTTTTAGCTAACGTCCTACTCAAGTTTCTCAATCATCAACGCTAGTTGAATGATCAATATCCAATGAGCGGTTTAAGATCAAGCCTATCTCAATGCCAAGATGAGTCACGCTAGTGATCATCACTTAGCAAGGGTAAATCTACTTCATTCTAGAACTCTAAGTCTCATTTTCTCAAACACTCAACCTCAAATTCGTATTTCTAGACCACCTATGCATTTTATCAAACACTTGGTGGGCATAGAGTTGACATTATATCCAAGTAAATTCACAATCATAACAAAACCTTCATTCATGCATATAATCAATAGATAAAAGAGTTTTACAAACCAAGGAGGTCCATAGACCCCTAGAAACTAAGAGACTACTCACTACTCATGCTCATAGACAAACAATAGTAACGGGTTTCAAGGGAAATGAAGATAAAGCAAGATGAATAAAGAGTTAGGGTGGAGAGTCCCTGATGGACCAAAATTATACGAATCAGAAACACATTATAACCCCCCAAATCAGACTGTTTGTCTATCTAACTTCTATGTGTTAGTCCCGATATATTTCCACAGGGCATTTTAGAGACTGAAGTGAAAACACGCTAAGGAGAGGATTTTATGCTGAAAAGATAACAAGAGTCAATCCAAGGTCAAGATCATATGTCGACTGAAGAAATATCAAGGATCCTGACGTTGAATTGACCATAACAAATTAATCAAAAGAATCAAGAGTGGAGTCAAGACAGCCCGGAGAAGAAACACATTTACAGTTTTGTGAAAAGACTGCACAAAACTGTACAAAACTCACATTTGGGCAAGATGACCGACCACTTGAAGAAGTGGTGGCCAAAGGAGGAGCTGCTCCCCTTCCACCACCGCCTACCGGCGGCTTTGGGTGGTGGTGACCGGCGGCTTTTGCCCCTCCTCCACATGTCACCACCACCTTCCTCCTCCTCCACCACTCCTCTTCCTCCATGTGTGGCCATCTCCTCCCTTGATTTTCTCCTCCAATCAAAATGCAACACTTGCCACCCATCTCCACCACCCATCTCCTCCCCTTTGGGCTATAAAAGGAGGAGCTCCTCCTCCTCATTTCACACACCAAAATCTCAATTCACTTCTCTCTCTAGAAGTTGTAATATTTGTAATGTTGTAATTTTGCTTTGGAAATAAAGGAAAGCTCCCTTGGCGCTTCAACGGTTGTAAGTATTTCTTCGTATTTATTCAACTGTTTTATTTCCTTAGTATAATGTTTAGCGCGATGAATAGTAGCTAAACTTGTAGTTCGGTCTAAGGGGCGCACTTGTATTATAAAATGTTTTAAGACTATTAACTTAGTGTCTAGTCTTAGTATTCAAAACTTATTCTATGTGCCATATATTAAGTCAGAACGTCCAAGGTAGAGTGGATGCTTGGAATGGCAAAACTCTACAGCGGGGTTCGTAAACTTGTACGGATAAGTGGATGCTTGGAATGGCAAAGCTTATCTGAGAAGTTTGACTCCTCCTAAACACCATTTGGTTGATCGGGAATGATTGATCAAATGGATACACATAGGCTAATATAACCGGGAATGGAGTATTAGTCTAAATAGAATAAGTGTTCTACGTCCTTGGAATAGGCTAGACAGTGTACGCAAATCGAGTGCTTGGAATGGCCTTGATACACCGTTTGAATACTTAGGAGAGTCACTAAAGGTCAATGATAAACAGGATATAATACAAGTCCCCTGAAACCGAACATTTCTCGTTAATTATAAACTGTAATTTACTTTCCAGTATTAAAATCAACCAACCAACCAGTCAATCAATCTAAATAGCTGGTAGCTTTAAAACCAACCAACCGACCTTAAACACGCTCCCACACTGCGTAACCCCCCCGAAGAACAATTATTCCCCTAGTTCCCTTGGGTTCGACCCCTACTTACCAAGTACTACCCAGTAGTATAGTTGCGAGTAGCGGACTATTATAAATTTATTTGCACAATCGCTTTGACGACGAGCGGTTCTGTCAGTCCCCCTATATCCTTGGAGTCCTTCAACTTGATGAGATGATCTTCGAAAATCCTTTTCTTCTCTCTAAAATTCCCCGCCATTGCTTCAAAAACCCTAAGTTTCTATTTATAGCAAAGCAGCAAAAATCCTCTCTTGATGTCCCAACCGACCGGCACAACTTATGTGAAGGATTCCCAGCCGGCCGGCTCGCACAGGGGAGGTTTTCCTTGAACTCTCTGAGCCTTTGAACCGGCCGGCTCAACTTTGTGAAAGATTCCTAGCCGGCCAGCTCGAGCAGGGGAGGCTGAACAGGAACTCGCTGAGCCTCTGAACCGGCCGGCTCAACTTGTGAAAGATTTCCAGCCGGCCGGCTCGCACAGGGGAGGTTTTCCTTGAACTCTCTGAGCCTTTGAACCGGCCGGCTCAACTTTGCGAAAGATTCCTAGCCGGCCAGCTCGAGTAGGGGAGGCTGAACGGGAACTCTCTGAGCCTCTGAACCGGCCGGCTCAACTTGTGAAGGATTTCCAGCCGACCGGCTCAATACCTCAGAGACTTCGCCCCTTTTGGTCTCGACTTCAACCGGGCGGCTTGCTCCAAGGCCAATATTTCAGCCGGCCGGTTCAATCTCCTCCGCGGGTACTTTTTGCTCCAAAAGCTCGGTTTTTCTTGAGGTTTTGATCTTTGAGCCTTGTCATCAAGGGATAGCTGCTTTTAACCCGAAACGTAAGAATAAGGGTCAATGAGCATTAAATTAACACCGGGAACGGACCAAAACTCTTTGTAAACGGAGAGATAAATGAGTCGAGAGTTTGACTCATCACCCCTCCACCTCACCATTGATCTATCTATGAATGATGATGTCGCCTTAGTGTTCATGTGCCTTATTTGAGTTTGATAGGTTGAAACTATTTTGTTATACTATGCTATGACTTTAGTTTCACATTTTTCTTGGTACTTAAGACACCGTGTGCACATTACGGAGGATGTAGATTACTTTCCTTGTTTGAATTTTGTAAACTTATGCCATGATGTTATCATGTGACTTGTGATGCTCTCTTGTTCAATTTGAGTTTTGCATGACCTTGTATGTCACTTGTTTCTTTTAACCTCCCATGTGTTCTTATCATCAAGAAAGTTATTTGCACCATGTATAATCAAGTGACGCGCGTCGTCTGACGCGTAAAATTTAATATTTATATTCTTCTGCATGAAACTAGTAAGTGGCAAGCAGGGTCGAACCCAAGAGAGCTGGTGCGTTGAAGATGTAACTGTGAACAATTAAAAGAGAGGGGTTGTGAGTGATTTTGAGTGCAACCGAGAGAATAGTAAGAAGAATTCAATAAGAGAGAACATTCAGCTTAGGGTTTCTATTGTGACATGTTTATCATTGACTGCTAATAATCAAATCTCAAATTTCTAAGTGTGGTTATTCTGGCAAAGGTAACAACCCTAAGTATCCCGGCAAAGGTGATACACCACAATCTAACCAGGCAAAGGTGTTAGACTTCTAGTTCTTTCCTAGATACAATAATCCGGCAAAGGTATTATTAAATCTAGGTGTCACTACCTATCTTTACGGCAAAGTATCCAACAAGTATTAACGGTAGGATTTGAATTGTTAAACTAAGCTTTTCGACAAAGTATCCACTTAACTTCACAAGTCAATCCTTAGAATTAAGCACAAGAACTAGAGAAATAAGAAATTGTATTAAGAATAAAGTCTCAAAACATGTGTCACAATGACTGATGGACCATAATTATACGAATCAAAAACACAGTAAAACCCACCAAATTAGACTGTTTGTCTATTTAACTTCTGCTTGTTAGTCCCGATATATTTCTACAGGGTATTTTGGACTCTAGAGAGAAAACATGCTAAGGAGAGGATTTTACGCTGAAAAGATGTTACGAGTCATTCCAAGGTCAAGATCAGACGCTGAATGAAGAAATCTCAAGATCCTGACATTGAATTACTCAAATCAAATCCAACCGAGGAACAACCAAAGTCAGACCGGAGCGAATTTGGACTGATAGTTTTGTGAAAAGACTGCACAAAACTACACAAAACTCATCCTTATCTCCTAGTGACCGGCGGCCTTGCTTGGAGGTGGCCAAGGGAGGAAGCCTCCCCTCCATGGTGACCGGCCACCGGTGGCTTTCCCTTCCTCCACCAAGGTGACCGGCGGCTTTTGCTCCCCCCCCCCCCCCCATGTGGCTCCTCCTCCTTCTTCCTCCTTCTCCTCCCTTGGATCAAAAACCAAATGCCATCATCTCCTCCATCCATTCCTCCCTTCTCCTCCCTATAAATGGAGCTCATCCCCTCCTCATTTCAAACATCCACAAATTGTAAATCACTTCTCTCTCTAAAACATTTGGTTACTTTGTAAGTTTGGTTTCAATCTATAATATTCCTGTTGGTTCTTGAATATTATAGTTCGTTCTTGAATACTCCTGTTGGTTCTTGAGTATTCAGTAGGAATTGGGAATACTCCTGTTGGTTCTTGAGTATTCCACCCCCTCTCCTCTTACAGTTTTCAAAAACCCCCGAGTATTTAGCTATGGTATCCACCTCTATGGATATTCGTAGCTAAACTCTTTATTCGGTTAAAGGGGTGTACTTGTATTGTAAAATGTTTTAGACCCTGCACTTAATGCTGCTTTGTGTTCAAAACTTGTTCTATGTGCCATATATAGTCAGAATTTCCAAGGTTGAGTGGAAGCTGTAACAAGCAAAGCTCTTCCGTGGGGATTCGTGAACATACTCGGGTAAGTGGAAGCTGTAACAAGCAAAACTTATCTAAGGAGTTCGACTTATCTAAAACACCACTCGGTCGATCGTAACTGAAAGATCAGGTGGATGCACACAAGGCTAAGATACTTCGAAAGGAGGAATTAGTCTAAAGTAGAACAAGTGTTTTAAACGATGTTGCAAGTCTTGCGCTTAGAAATGGCCTCGATTCATCTTTGAACACATAGTATGATCATTAGCGGTCGATGATAAACAACTATGATACAAGGCCCCTGAAACTGAATGTTTTCTTTAGATTACAAAACCCCCTGTATTTACTTTTAATATTAGTATAACTGCAATCATCAACCGCTCATCTTCCGGAGGACTCGCCAATCACGCATCACCCACTGTAAGTCTTTCTTTTTACTTTTCAGTATTTATTTTTCTGTAATTTACTTTTCCGCACTCAAAACCAAAAACAACCAAAAAAAGTCACTTAGTTATAACCGCTAAAATCTCAATCAACCTTAAAGCACGCTCCCTCGCTGTACAAATCCCTTAAAGAACAACGTATCCCCCTAATTCCCTTGGGTTTGACCCCTACTTACCACTTACTACCCAGTAGTGAAGTCGCGAGTAGCGGAAAATATAAATTTATTTGCACAGAGAACATTGCACCTTAACGACAGTGCAGTGGGCTCTGTAGAATTGGCGCCGTTACCGGGGAATTAGCCATCGGATAAGTTGTTCTTTCCCTCCCATGTCCTCATGACGCAACCCCCTTCATATGCATGGACAACAAGATACCTTCCTCTGTTCGGAGGTACGGATGGAGAAGACCCAGTACTACACTGTCGAAACTTTCACCACATTTGTTGCCACATAAAACCTGAAAATGAAATGTTAGAGGAATTTAAACTTAAATGCTTTAAATTTTCTTTAACTGATTTTGCAACGATCTGGTATTACACGTCAACCGCTAATAGTGCAGTACATTTTTTGGACCTCTGCGTTCCATTCCTGAAAGAATTCTCCCCTCCATCCTTACGACAACAAACCCGTGAGAAGATCATGTGCCTGCAACAATCCCGGGATGAGACTTTTGATGAATACTACACGAGCTATGACACCATCGTCTCAAGCTGCCCGCACCATGGATTCACGAAGAAAGTTCTGCTTCAAAAATTTCTTCGTGGGACGAAGGCCGATGATCTGACGAGGATTAACGAGCAATGAGGAGATCAGCCAGGAACTTCTCCCTGGCAGACATGTGGAACTTCATAAATGACCTGGCCGCAACCACAAAACGAATGCCCCAAGCTGATAGAGAAATGCAAGAGGCTGGTCCAGAGACGAAAGGAGAAACTCCCGAGCCATCAGAAGAAACTCCCGAGCCATCATAAGAGACTCCCGAGCCATCAGAAGAGACTCCCGAGCCATCAGAAGACTGGGATATTGAAAGTATCGGGAGCAACGAGGAAGTGTCAGCAACGGAAGAAGTCCAGAATACCACCGACATGCTGCCAAAGCCATACCTAGCTATCATCACCCAAGCAGCCGAAACCATCTATGACTAGTTCCTCACAAACAGACACGACGAGGCAGAACCGAGCCTTAAGATGCAAGCTTCCCGACTTTTCCCCTCGATCAATAGGTAAATCGCTGAAAACTATGTGATCCATGAAGAGGCTGAAAAGAGGATGGGAAAAGGGCCTGAGCAGAATGACTCCTTGATGGAGCATGTTTTCGCCTTGACTAGACAAGACAGCCCTAAGCATAAGAAAACCCGGTTCAAGAGGCTAGTGGTCAAAGGTCCCTCACCTTCTCAAAGACGTTGGAAGGAGACACCATCGGAACAAGGGGAACTGGACCCAAGCACTTCTGCTCACAAGAAATCGGGTAAAGGCAAGGCAAAAACCAACACAGGAACAGTGGCGAAATTTGACTTAAGCCACCCATGGGATCCCAACCAGTGATCCGGGAATAAGGTACTGTCGAGCCAACGACGTTAAACAAGTGCACTGGTCGGGAGGTAACCCGACACTATCTTACTTTCTATCTTTTTATTTTCTGTCTTTTAGTTTTTATCAATAAGTCGCTCTCACCCACTTGGTGCATAGAATGAATTGACTATTTAGGAATTGGTTTTTGGAGCACGATCGGATCAGCCAGGCAGCTTCCGTGAACTACCGGGCTTGCGCTGAGAGTTCAAGGCTCCAGCCAAACTCCCTCGATTATCCAGCCTCATGCCATGTCGTTCACTCGACACTTTAAAGGGAGTTCTGATCTTACCTTTCCTTAATATCATTTCCTTCTCGTAATTGTCTGCTTGCATGGCTTTTGAACTAAGTAGTGCTGAAAGGCACGCCTTCGTTCAAAAGTGTGGGGTGAGATCCGCATGTGTACATAAATAAATAACATGTTTTTTTCTTTTTAGTGTTATCTTTTTGAAAATATGAACTTAAGAATGTGAAAAAGATAAGTCATAATTCATGCATTAACCTTGTGAAAATTCAACTATTTAAAAACTTAGAATGTAACTTCTCATTTGTCCCTTTGTGCTGAGATAAATTAGGGATGTGGAGTTGATAGAAATGCCCTAAAGAGGCTTGGCAAGCAATCGAAGGACTTAATTTCACTATATGGTTTACGAAGTCAGTGGAGGCTGCACTTCGGGTTTTTCAGTTGAGTCAAGAGTCAGCTCCGCCATGCAGTGTTTATGCATAAAAAATGAAGAAGGCGGGACGGGAATCAAACCATCCTATCTCTAGTCAAAGTAGCCGGGAAAATAAATAAGCGACCCTCATTTTGACTTGCGCGAAATGGCAATGATGAGAGAGAGCGGGGAGGTATTTCCATAGGCTTGCGGGCGATGATTGGACCTCCCAAAAAAGGCTTGAGAAAATGGACTAGCAAGCCACAAAAAGGCAAAAAGCTCAAAGAGCAAATCAAGAGGCCAAAGGCCCAAAATTGTGAAGGTTTTAACCGAACAAAAGTGAAGTACTCAAAAAAGTCAAATCTAAGGCCAAAGGCCGATTCACTACAAAAAGCTGTCCCTCGCCAAAAGAAGAAAGAAATCAAAAAGGCTCAACTCAACTGTGAAACCCAAACCGAATCACGTGCTAGAGAAAGCTACAAGGAAACCATTTAGTGCGAGACAGTCCCGAGGTTGCAGTCCAGGAGCCTAAAAAGGGCTATCTCCCGAAACATCCAGAGTAATTTGCATCTCGGCACGAAGGTACAAGTATCAAGTTTCTTCTATTTATTTACGCAGTTCAATTTGGTAATAAGTAAGTAATGCATGAATTAGAATAAGTCTAGTACCACAGTCTAATTTTCATATTTTAACAAACTTACTTAGAGTGCCGCCCTTTAATAGCATTGTTCGGGACGAACAACTAAAAGTGTGGGGTAATATTATGGACCATAATTATACGAATCAAAAACACAGTAAAACCCATCAAATTAGACTGTTTGTCTATTTAACTTCTGCTTGTTAGTCCCGATATATTTCTACAGGGTATTTTGGACTCTAGAGAGAAAACACGCTAAGGAGAGGATTTTACGCTGAAAAGATGTTACGAGTCATTCCAAGGTCAAGATCAGACGCTGAATGAAGAAATCTCAAGATCCTGACATTGAATTACTCAAATCAAGTCCAACCGAGGAACAACCAAAGTCAGACCGGAGCGAATTTGGACTGATAGTTTTGTGAAAAGACTGCACAAAACTACACAAAACTCATCCTTATCTCCTAGTGACCGGCGGCCTTGCTTGGAGGTGGCCAAGGGAGGAAGCCTCCCCTCCATGGTGACCGAATGATAATTAGCGGTCGATGATAAACAACTATGATACAAGGCCCCTGAAACCGAATGTTTTCTTTAGATTACAAAACCCCCATGTATTTACTTTTAATATTAGTATAACTGCAATCATCAACCGCTCATCTTCCGGAGGACTCGCCAATCACGCATCACCCACTGTAAGTCTTTCTTTTTACTTTTCAGTATTTATTTTTCTGTAATTTACTTTTCCGCACTCAAAACCAAAAACAACCAAAAAAAGTCACTTAGTCATAACCGCTAAAATCTCAATCAACCTTAAAACACGCTCCCTCGCTGTACAAATCCCTTAAAGAACAACGTATCCCCCTAATTCCCTTGGGTTCGACCCCTACTTACCACTTACTACCCAGTAGTGAAGTCGCGAGTAGCGGAAAATATAAATTTATTTGCACAGGGAACATTGTACCTTAACGACAGTGCAGTGGGCCCCGTCAATGACTAAACCCTAACCTGAATTAGGAGTTTTAGCTACACATCAACGAAATAAAAACACAAATATGCGTGATGAAAGTAGTGGAAAATCTCTTTCTCTTATCGAAAGCTTGCATCTTCTCCCCTCGAGCCGAAGAACCCGAAGGGCACAAAGCAAACCATGTTGCAACATATGCTGAGGTCTATTCCCAAGAACCCGAATGTGCTGAGATAGTGATATTTCTTTTACTCTATCTATTTTTTTATTATGTCTTGCTAAATATATGGTCCAATAGTGGCAATCTGTTTGTTGAATATATGTCACTCATGTGTTCGAATGTGTAGATTAATTGTTGGAATGTGTATGAACAAGTATTGAAGTATCTGTGTCGATTAAATGTTGTATTGTGTAATCAATTTGATGTATGAATTTACTGTGGACTTGTGCATGTTGGAATGTGTAAGAACAAGTATTGTAGTAGGAATGTGGATTAAATGTTGGATTGTGAACAAGTATGAGTGTTTATGAATGTGTGGATTAAATTTTGGATTTTCTGAAAATGTGTAAACAATTTGATGTTTTAATTTATTTTGGCCTTGGGCATAGGAACACATGAATGCCGAGGTGCAGAGACTTCTTGATGAGCAGCAGTCAGATGCCCCAAGCAACATTGCTGACCCTATCCCGACGAGCACTCAGTTGGAGATAATTTTTAAAGCTGTTGGACAGAAGAAAGGAACTCAGATATCTGGAGTTGGAGGAAATATAAGGAGACCTCCTCGCCCTAGAGTCGGGGCTTCAAACCATGCCCTGAAGGAAGAGATCATTAGGGCAAAGGAGGAGGCTGCTAAAAAGGATGCTGAGTTCGAAGACAGGCTGAGGGCGCTCGAAGAAATGCTGCAAGGGGGTGGAGGTGGTGGCACGGGAATCGGTTGTAACGTCTCTGATGGTGCGAGTTTCGTTCTCGGTACTCTTTGAATTCTATATCACTTCATGTTTTAGTTGGTGAACATGTTTTGCTACGTTGTGTTGTTGGAAATTTTTGTGTTCATTATTGTAATGCTTCTTTTTGTTGCATTCCTTTAAATGCTGGAAACTTTTATATAAATCCTGAAATGTTTCAGGTACTTTTGTGTAGGTCAAGAATTCAAATTAAACAGGGTTGTTTGGTTATACTCTTATGTGACACAAAAATAGTTCTTAAATGATATATCTCAACTTACGTGACACACTCAACTCAACAATTTACTTCTACATACACTTATGCGACTGAGTTTCCTTATCACCAGATCTTTTTTCTTACTCTTACGCGACTGATATTCGTACCACACATCGTCTTCTAATCTAACTTATGCGACTGTGTTTCATGGCCGCTCATAACTTCTTACATGATACAGATTGTAAATTTTAGTTTGCGTGACTAACCGAACTGCACCGTTGACTTTTTCCTGGCACCTCACTTTACCACTTATACGACTGACCAATGTTCTTATATGACTATTTTGTGCACTGTCGCATAAGGTATTATGTGACTCATGTGATTTAGGTCAGTCACCCTAGACCTAATGCGACACAACTTATGTGACTGAGTGTAGTCACATAAACCCTTATGCGATAGAAAATGAACTTATGCGACTAATTTGGGTCACTTACCTGAGATGCAAACTGGCGTAGTGATTCAGTGTGGTTAGCCACCTCAAAATATAGACTCAAAAGTTCATTTGCTACACCTCTCAAAAAATACTTAGAAATGACGCTCAACGACTCCCCCTCTCTCACAATTTCTCGAAGCTTGTGGAATACGGCCCCTAGCCGGTGCAAATTGGAAAAGAAACGAAAACTAGAGAGTGCAGAGCCAAAGTCTTCATGTTGGATGAGCTAATTAGGATTTTTATTTGGGTTAGTAAGAACGGAAAATGATCCGGTGCAAAGTTAATTTTTTGATACAAAATACAAACTAATCATAGCCTTTGATCCTGTGATTTGAATGGATGAGATTAAATCCTGATTTTTTGGTATTTTTCTTGTTGACGAATTATAAAATGAAACTGACGAACTATGTCGTCTTTTTATTTTTCGGCTCGAAAAGCGACGAACTATAAAATAAACTGACGAATTATAAAATGATTTTGATGAATTTTGTATTTTGTACCAAAATTAGACTTTATACCTGATCTTGACCCTAGTAAGAACAGTAAAATATATGCGATGTGTATTCTAAATCACACATGAGCAATGGATAATAGTTTGAGTAAACAATTTTTATTTTGAATAAAATGGCCTTGAAAAAATATATGTTTATTATTTGTGACTAGGTTGTGATTCTACAATATTCGTGAAAGTATGATCGATCATTGTTACATATATTAACACAATTATATTGGATGCCTTTTATTCTTTTAATGGGTCTAATGGTGTATTATGAAGTGTTCAATGGGTGCCCAATGGTGTGCCATTTACACCTACTTTTATTGCTTGATCTTTTCATATTTCTATGTACGTACTTCTAGCTCTATATAGAGGGATAATTTGAGTATAGAGGGATAATTTGAGTATTTGATGAATTATTAAGTAATAAGAAATCCTCTATACATCTCCCTCTTTACACATCCTAGTTTACTTGAGTTCACTCTTCCAAATCCATATTCTCACAACACGTTATCAGCACGAGTTTGCTCAAGGTAGTGATCATCCCTCTCAGAGAAAATCTCGCTCAATTTTCCTCTTCATGTAGTCGGTTTTACGTTATGTGCAATTTTTACTTTCCTCATGATATACGAATGTGTAGTATTTGTTTTTGATTCCCTCGATGTGGAATCATTTACCTGGACACATGTATAGTATATATATTTTTAGTTTTTTTTTGTTTTAGTTATTCTAAGTAGAATAATATACATGTATGATCTGAAGTGGATACATATCGATTATTATTTTGTTTTGATCCCCGAAGTGAACACACTATATATCATCCTTATAGGATAATTTTCATCCACTGCAGAGGATGTTTTATTACACTCTTTGAAGAGAGTAATATATGTCACTTTCTGTTGTAAGTGATAAAACATCAAGTATATGTTTTCTTATTTGATTATATCATCTCCTAAAGTAGATGATTATAATATCAATAAAATCACTTCCTATTGTAAGTGAAAGTTTTATAATACGAATTTTATTTATGTTATTATTGTGTACGATTATTATATGCACATTCTTAAAATCATTTATTTATTTATTTACCTTATGTAATGGTATGATTCATATTGCATGTCTCATTTATTTATTCTTCTGAAGTGGATATACATACACATCAAATATCCGATTTATCCCCCGAAGTGGATAAGAATGCAGCATATATATTTATTCTAATGGGACAATTAAAATCATCCCTCAAGAGGAATAATATGTGTAAAAATATGAGTAAAATATAATTTACTCCTAAAAGAGAGTAATGTACCAAGTCGTTGCACCTGAAAGAAAGATAATGGTCCAATACATTTTTTATTTGGTTCCTATCCATGATTATAAGATCAATTCCGTTGAAAGTGTGAATAACAAAGACGACGGCGAACCGAGGTCTTAAAGCTGGGACAAGTTAACCAGCTGGGAACAGTACAGATAAGAAAAATAAACATGAATAAATAGGAATCCGCTGCTCCACTTCGCCTCAGGCGTGAGCACGTCGTCCCGTCATTCACAGCTGAAAAAGGCAGGACCACTTGAATAACATCCGCATCGTCCGCCTGCCAAGCGCACCGGCCAGAAAACCGATCGAAAAGAAACATAAATACAGAAAAATCATGTCCGAACAGACACGACGAAAACCGCTCAGACCCTAACGGCTGAGACGAAAAGTCCTCGTAAGTGGGACACACCTAGAGAAAATACATACACAAAAAAGAGAAACAAACAAAAACACCCACATGAGAAGTGTATGTTACGGTGAGAAATGAGAATATTTCAAAAAATTCCGTTGAAAGTGATAGATTCATGAAATTCGTATGAAATATGTTGGATGTGTATGATAATATTTACATTTAGTGACTTAAATATTTTAATTTCATGCTTTAACTATCATTAGTGGATATGACATTAAACTAACTATTCATTTTATGTTGATCGAGAAAAGATCACATGAGAAGTGTATGTTACGGTGAGAAATGAGAAGTCTTGATGATCATTAGATCTAAGATCCTATGATTGTTAATAATCAATATATTTAACATTTAATTAATTACTAATGATGGTCTAAAGGGCATTATCGGAATAAATCTGAATTTCCTTTTTTGTGTGTTTCAATCAAACCTCCCTCATATTCTCTCTCATCCGCAAAATCACAAGTCGAACTCATCCGTCACCGACGCCGATCGGTTCGATTGGCCTCCACATCTTCCACCGCCGCGACAGCGTCCCTCATCATCATCAACATCTCCACCTCCTCAGATCCAAATCCAAACCATCCAACTCTCTTCTTCATCCCACCTCGATAACAACAACACCGATGCCGATTTCGGATCTGATTTTGCCTTAGCGAATTCATGAACGATAGCTACTTTGGACTCAGACGTCCCCATGACAACGGTCGGCGAAGGTTACAGCACCGCCGCTCTTTCTTCTGCTTCCAAGAAGCCCAAGGAGCCCAAGAGCTTCGAGATCAAAAAGTAGAATGCCGTCGCTCTCTGGGCTTGGGGTACATATTCTGATCTATGGTCCTTGTTTCATTGATTTACGTTATCAATTTTTTTTTTCAATTTTTTTGTGTGTGCAGACATTGTGGTTGACAACTCTTCGATTTGCAGGAATCATATAATGGATCTTGATCTTTGTAAGTTGTTTCGGAAATTTTGCTTTAGTACCTTGTTAGCTTTAATGTGACTAATTTAGTGTATATTGGATGGTGTGTTGACAGGTATTGAATGCCAAGCTAATCAAGCTAGTTCCACTAGTGACCTTGCTTCTCTGTAGTTTTAGTTTACATAATAGATAATACTACATACAAAGAGTCTGATACGAGTTGACTGTTGTTTATTCTTTGCACATGTATGTCAGTCATAGCTCGTAGTCCACATTATATGCTTCAACATCTGTGATTGTCATATGTTAGTAGTTGGATGTGATCCCTTGTCATACAAAAGAAATTTAAACTTACTTCCCCAGCACTGTCGTCTGATTTTAAAGCAAAGTTTCTATTGGTTTTCAAATTGCTATTCTTTTGTTCATTTTTTTCTAATAACTTGATATTGCCTTCTATTATTTTTATTCTTCTTCATTGGTAAATGGTAATCCTTGTATGCTATAATGTGAGTGTATCCCTGTCCCATTTATTATAACGCACAGGGGCAGGGCACTGGTTTACATTTTGAGATATATTTACTGATATCGCTTCGGAAATAGGGGTCTGCAACCATGCTTTTCACTTCCATTGTTTGAACAATTTCTATACTTGACATTCATTTTGTCTTATGCATCTCATCTCGTACTTGTTTGAACAGATAATAGTGAGTGGGAGTTCCAGAACTATGGTCACTGTTGTGGCATTGCTTGAGAATCACCCCAGATGGAGGCTGTCTCATGTTTTGAGGGAGGGCAATCAGTCGCCAGACTACTTAGCGAAAAGAGCCAGAGAGAGCACTGGAGTTGGCATGACCTGTATTCTATCCCTTTGTGTTTGCAAGGTCTCAGAAGAATATCTTCTTATTGTGGTGACCTCACTTAGGGTGTTTCTCAGGCGTTTCTCTTTATCTGCTCTTTTTGTTTAGTGCCCTGCGTGGTGTCCTGTGTTGTTTTCTCTTGTTGGTTGTGAAGAAGAGGTTGAGAATTACATGTGGCACAATATTCGTAGCAATTATATACAATATTCGTAGCATAATTTTCGTAGCAATTATATATAATATTCGTAGCATATTATTCGTAGCATATTGTCTATGTCTGATTACAAATTTTATTTACAAATCTACAAATGTTATATACACTGCATGTATGAATTTTATGTACAAATCTACGAATGTTATATACAGCAGCTGCAAATTTTATGTACAAATCTACGAATTACCAATGTTTCAATCAATTTTGATATAATAACTACGAATGTTACAACTACATAAGTAAACAAACGAACATGAACCAAAATGGCTTTTCAGAGTAAAGTTTCAATTCTAAAGATATGGCTTTCCAAATCTAAAGATGCCTTGCTCTTCTGAAGCTACTATTGGTGTTTTCCAGAACTGCAGCAGCTGGTGATAACATCATTTCTGTTGTTCGAGTTATTGCTTCCGAAGCTGCTGTGCTGTTTTCCTGAACTGAAACTGGGCTTTCATGTTGAAGTGCAGCAGTGGTGTACTCTACAGGGATCACGTCGACAAATCTTTCATAAGACGGGACAAATGTGTCTACGGAGGAGAACACTTTTTTTATAACCATTCTAGCTTTTCATTGTCTTCACATACCTAAATGAACCAAAATCCATCAAAACCAAAATCAATCCAGAAACTTAATCCAGAAACTAAAATCCATCATAAAATTTATCCTACCAAACATGATCCGTATCCTTATAATCATCATTCGTACCCTACCAAACATCATCCTTCGTACATGATGCATTAAGTACAGCGCAAGGACTAAACAATAGGAGCAAATTCAAGTTCATACCTCTTAATCAAAATTAAACATGGCATGAGACATATGGGGCTCTTGTGTCAGCTGAGGAGATAATGGGACAGACAACATATTAGTGTGCGTACTTAGCTGAATCAAACACATTGTTACAAAATTCACCTGTGCATTGGCCTTGAACGCCAAACTATCTGTTATATTACACCTCCCTCGTGCATTCAGCCTCCCATCAGTAAGTACCCTTCCAACAAGCATCAGCTGCAGAGTATATCAACAGTTTATACAGAGATTGATAGATGTGTATTACAAATAATATATTACGAATAATGTAATACGAATAATGGTGCAGTGTGCAAAGAAAATCAAGCAGTGAAAAGTGAAAACTGCTGCAAAGAAACTACAAAGTCTCATCTTACGTGCAAAGAAAACTACATGCGTGATTTGTTGAACAGAACCAGATACAAACAATAAGTTGAACAAATTGAATCAATTACATACTACGAATTATGTTACAGAATGCTACGAATAATGATATTATGTTGCTACAAATTATGGTTATCCAAACACTACGAATAATGACACAGAAGGCTACGAATAATGATACGTACCCACATGGGTACGTAACTAATGACACATAAGGCTACGAATAATGATCAAAAGTCACTCCATGTATCAGAACAGCTACGAATGATGTGTGTCATACTACGAATAATAATATAGATATTCACAAACAATCAACAATCAAACTAAATTTCACAATACAATATCAACCTGTAATTAACATCATCAAGAAATCAACTGTATGAGAATCCAATCAAAATCAAAGGTTTCTGCATTGCCTCTGAAGATCATATATAGATATGTTACAATCAAAATTTAAAATAAATTCATAGTTACAAGAATTTTGATATGTTAATCCCCCAAATTGAAAACAAACAATCAACGATTAGGTTTTCACGAACAAAATCAAGAAGTGAATCAGATGAAGTTTCGAAATCGGCAGGATAAATAATGGCATCATACCTTGGCCACGTTGAGGTAGAAGAAGAGAGGCTTCTTCGTATTAGAAACCTGAACTCGGCACCCCTTCGCACCGCCATCACTAGACACCAAGGCCGTCGTGGCATCGTCTGCTGCGGTGTTTACAACTGCTCTCGGCGACTTCTTCTTCTTCCTCTTCGGCGCAACACCGGCCGCCTGTCGCCGATTGTCGCCAAGAGAAAACGAGATTCAGTCTGTCTTACGAAATTAGGTCAGTCGTGTTACGAAATTAGCGTGATTATGGTTAATGAATTTTATTTTGGTACCGAGATTACCCTTAAGGCAGTATTTATCTGATTTTAATTACCAATTATGAATATGATCTGATTTTTCATCAGCCATAGATCTGATTTAATGTATGGTTGAGATCTATTCTCAATTCTCACCGTAAGTGCACTTCTCACAGGATCGGACTCTATGTTGATCACACAATATATTTGTAATTCTTTTTTATTTAATTTTTACTAGTTTACCGCATGCAGGAAGTTATATATTTTTGTAATATTTTGTATCTCATATTTTATTCGTTATCATATATATATAGGTGGGCGCTGAAGTGTTACACCCTACTATTGTGTTATGTGTTACAGCATTTTAAGCCACTCATCAAGATTGATCAAATGGCTGAAATTAAGCCACGTGACTGCCTATGTGGCTGGTGAGTCAGCCAAATGTTTGGCTTGAGGGGCAATTGCGTCATGTGGTCATTTTACCTCTGCCCCAGGCTGTCAGACTCTCTCTCCCCACATTTCACGTGCCTGACTCTCTCTCTCTCTCTCTCTCTTTCTCTCCAACTCCAACTCCAGATCCGTTAATCCCTCTTTGCTAAAATACAGATCCAGCAAGAACGACGCATCGCCCGCGTGTCCAGATCGAATTAGTGTGCGACTGAGATTTGGGTTTCGATGTTGCTGAGTGCAACGGAAGATGCTGCTGAGTGAGGGGGAAGATGCTGCTGGGGTTTGGGCTTCGCATCCATCGCTGAAAATAAGGGTTACGAGAGTGAGGCGACCGTGGTGGATGGGCGGAATCGGTGCTGGGATTCTTTTGTCTGCGGTCGAATGCAACGTGGACGCTGGGATTTGTCTGATGGTTTGGCTATCGGCTAAGTTTTAGGTTTTCAAAAATGAGGATCAGGTGAGGAATTCGGGCCTGTTCTGTAGAGCTTAAATTTCATGTTTTTCAGTTAAGTAAAGTTAAATAAAGTTAAATTAAGTTAAATTAAGTTAAATTAAGTTAAATTAAATTAAATTTTTCAGATTTTAATTTTGTAGTTTAACATGATTAAAAACTTAAATTAAACACCTTTATCCAAAAAAAATATTTTTTTAAGTTCAGTAAAGTTAAATAAAGTTAAGTAAAGTTAAATAAAGTTCAGTAAAGTTAAATAAAGTTAAATAAAGTTTTTTTCAGCTCTATCAAACAGCACCGAAGTCGATTTTTGGGTTTTTTTTTAAAATAACGTGACTGTCCAGAAATTGTTGTGTGTTTGTTCTGGATGGTAATACCAGTTTGAAAATGTTGTGTGCATATGGAAAAGGTGGTGTTCGAAAGTCAGATTGTGTGGTATCTGGAGCTTCTTAGAGGTGCAAGCTGAGATTGAAAGGGTGGAGAAAGTGTCAGTTGGGGTTCAGGGGATATGGAGGAGGTGCAAGGTGGGTCTGAGGTGAGGCGTGAAGTGTAATAAGTTTTTTGTTTCCTGGTCAGGGATGCATATGTAGGCTGACACATCTCTATGGATTGCTGAGTAATTCTTTTACTAGTGAAATACCTCTAACTGAGTGCATAATGCAAAAAAAATGGAATATGTTGTTTTTTTTTTTTTTTTTTGAAAGGAGGAATATGTTGTTGTCTTCTTTGAATTGAATTAAAAAAGAATAGGCAGTCGAAAAGAGGGACATTAGTTTGTGTTGTATGTTTGTTGAATATCATGTTTTGTTTGTACTCTTCAATCTGAGTTTTGAATATCAGATTTAATGTATCACACTATCTATTGATGTTGTGAAGGCCATAGCTTTCAAGAGGTATGCTATATGTATGTTCTAGCTAAGGAACGTAAGTGAGTGATTAAATTAAATTGAAGCTTTTGTGGTGCAGGGTGAAGATGCTTATGTTGGCCTAAGAGTTGTGACGTGCTTGACAGTTTTGGCTCTGATTATATTCGCAGCCTCATGAGTTCTTAGTAAAGCCCAAAGGTGAGGATGGGGTTGAGGTTGAGTTGCATATTTAACGACTGTTCTTATATGTTGTCTGAATGGTGCATTTCCTCTAATGCATGTATTGTTGTTTTCGTTGAAGAACAGTAGTATTTGCATTCTATTCATGTTCAGATTAGCTTAGTACTGCTACACGGAATTCATTCTCTTACAAAGTTATTTGAGCTGATGTTAAATTACTTGGTCCGTGCTTTGTTTTCAGGTGTATAATAAAAGTGCTTTGAGATTGAACTTTTTAGAGTGAATGGAATAGAAGGAAAGCTTGAGGCTTGAAGTTGAGTAAAAGACTGAGGTGCATCATATGAGAATCAGAAGCACGAACTAGAGAATGACGATGGAGAGGCGATAGCTAATTTGAATATGATAAACTTAGCTACATAATCTTTTCATACATTCGAATTTGTATGTAATTCAATTCTATTTCAGTGTGTAGTGTTGGTACATTCGCACAATGTAAAACAATTTGTTGTTTGTCTCAGACGACCTTTTCTTATGTGTCATAAGTGTAGATGGTGATGGGTATAATACACTACAAAATATAAAACAATTTGTTGTAGCATTTTGCAATTTTCCTATGCAAGTCCCTCTTAATTCTATACTTTTAAAAATTGATTTTAATTAAATTTGGATTTTAACAAATAACAATTGACTTTCACACTCGTTTTATTATGCACTCAATCTTCCTTCATTTTCTTTCACTCTTGAATCATAGTACCCTATGCGGAAGACCTTGGTGTTGTTTGTGTTCATCTTCATTCATCGTTACATCATTATTTAGTACGAAAATATCTATTGATACTGCATCTTTATTTTGTAAACAAAGGTGATGAGACGACCGAGGAAGTGCAATGTGGATGCCAATAAGATGCTTTTGAGGGAGTGCAGTCTGGAGCTGATAATGTTGTTCAGGGAGTGCAGGCTGGAACTGAAAATGCTGTTGAGGGAGTGCAGTCTGGAGTGAAATTGATGTTGAGGGAGTGCAAGCTGGAGCTGATAATGATGTTGAGGGAGTGCCTTCTGGAGCTGATAATGCTGTTGAGGAAGTGCAGGCTGGAACTGAAAATGCTGTTGAGGGAGTTCAGTCTGGAGCTGATAATGTTGTTGAGGGAGTGCAGTCTGGAACTTAAAATGTTGTTGAGGGAGTGCAGGCTGGAGCTGATAATGATGTTGAGGGAGTGCAGTCTGGAGCTGATAATGCTGTTGAGGGAGTGCAGGCTGGAGCTGATAATGTTGTTGAGGGGGTGCAGTCTGGAACTGAAAATGCTATTGAGGGAGTGCAGACTAGAGCTGATAATGATGTTGAGGGAGTGCAATCTGGAGCTGATAATGCTGTTGAGGGAGTGCAGTCTGGAGCTGATAATGCTGTTGAGGGAGTGCAGTCTGGAGCTGATAATGTTGGTGAGGGAGTGCAGTCTGGAACTGATAATGCTGTTGAGGAAGTGCAGGCTGGAACTGAAAATGCTGTTGAGGGAGTGCAGTGTAGAGCTGATAATGTTGTTGAGGGAGTGCAGTCTGGAACTTAAAATGTTGTTGAGGGAGTACAGGTTGGAGCTGATAATGATGTTGAGGGAGTGCAGTCTGGAGCTGATAATGCTGTTGAGGGAGTGCAGGCTGGAGCTGATAATGTTGTGGAGGGAGTGCAGGCTGGAACTGAAACTGCTTTTGAGGGGGTGCAGACTGGAACTGATAATGATGTTGAGGGAGTGCAATCTGGAGCTGATAATGCTGTTGAGGGAGTGCAGTCTGGAGCTGATAATGCTGTTGAGGGAGTGCAGTCTGGAGCTGAAAATATTGGTGAGGGAGTGCAGTGGAATTGATAATGCTGTTGAGGAAATGCAGGCTGGAACTAAAAATGCTGTTGAGGGAGTGCAGTCTGGAGCTAATAATGTTGTTGAGGGACTGCAGTCTGGAACTTAAAATGTTGTGGAGGGAGTGCAGGCTGGAGCTGATAATGATGTTGAGGGAGTGCAGTCTGGAGCTGATAATGCTGTTGAGGGAGTGCAGGCTGGAGCTGATAATGTTGTTGAGGGAGTGCAGTCTGGAACTGAAAATGCTATTGAGGGAGTGCAGACTAGAGCTGATAATGATGTTGAGGGAGTGCAATCTGGAGCTGATAATGCTGTTGAGGGAGTGCAGTCTGGAGCTGATAATGCTGTTGAGGGAGTGCAGGCTGGAACTGGAAATGCTGTTGAGGGAGTGCAGTCTGGAGCTGATAATATTGGTGAGGGAGTGCAGTCTGGAACTGAAAATGCTGTTGAGGGAGTGCAGTCTGAAACTGAAAATATTGTTGAGAGAGTGCAGTCTGGAGCTGATAATGATATTGAGGGAGTGCAATTTAGAGCTGATAATGTTGTTGAGGGAGTATAGAATGGAACTAAAAAATGCTGTTGAGGGAGTACAGTCTGGAGTGAAATTAATGCGCAATCTGGAGTTGAAAATATTGCGCATTGAGTGGAGAAAAGAGCGAGGGGAGGAAGGTTCTTATGAAGAACAAAGTGAAACTTCTCATATACTAGGGAAAACACAAAGTGCAAACTGAAACAGAAGATGAGACAATTGTAATTTTAGAAGATGCCAAGAATGGAAGTTACTAATGTCAATGTAATTTTAGAAGTTACTATAAAAATGGTAGCAGTACAATTGACTCGCTCTATCTAAAAGTGAGAGGTCATAACAACTAAAGAAAATATGCAGCATTGCAGTGTACACATCTATTTTTCGCTTGTTTCCAATTGATACAAACTAAGGGAGAATGTAAGGGAGGAAATACAAACAAAGTACAATGTTTCCTCATGGCAGCTCCTCTTTATGTTCATAACATCCTCTGAGTGCAGGTGTCAAACACACGTGTGATGCGCTCTGGCAGGTGTCACTTTGCTAAAAGTGGGTGTTTGTATGTAAAGAGCATAATGAAGTTGCAAGATACAAAGCAAGACTGGTTGCACAAGGTTTTACACAAAAACCTGAAGTGGACTATGCATCTCGTATATATGCAAAAGCTGGCAAGGCCGCGAAGAGATGATATAAGTACATGGAAACGTATTCACTTGTAACTAATGCAACAACTTTTAAGTTTCTAGTTTCTTTGTCTGTTGTCAAACGACTTAAAATGCAGCTCACGGATGTGGTAAGTGCGTACCTAAATGCGTCATTAGATAAAGATATATACATGAAATTCCCAGTGGGATTAAAAATGCCTGATGCATTACTAGGGAAGTCTCATCATATGTATTCCATTAAATTGAAAAGATCATTGTATGGGCTGAAATAGTTTGGCCAGATGTGGTACAATTGCCTTAGGAAATATTTACTAGTGCAAGGGTTCAATAATAATCAAATATGCCCATGCGTTTCTTATAAAACAGACAGAATCGAATTACGTAATCATAGTTGAGTACGTAAATGATTTAAATGTAATTGGAACTCCAAAATAGAGCCAATGACAGTAAATTATATGATAAAAGAAATTTTAAATGAAAGATCTAGGAACTACAAGGTTTTGTCTCAGCTTGCAGTTCGAACATACACGAAATGGAATCATTATCCATCAATAAAATTACACTGAGAAGGTTCTAGTTTTCATTTGGATAAATCACATCCATTAAGTAGGCCAATGAGAGTAAGATAACTTAACACTGAAAAGGACCCTTGTCGTCCCCGATCAAACAATGAAGAAATTTTAGGTCTTGAAGTACCTTATCTTAGTGCACTTAGGGCTTTAATATACCTTGTCAATAATACCCGACAAGACATATCTTTTGCGGTCAATTTACTCGCAAGATATAATTTATCGCCTACAAAAAGATATTGGAGTGGTGTTAAACACATCTTACGTTATTTACGTGGAACAAGTTATCAAAGTTTGTTTTTCAAAAGACTAATGGAGTACAAATCAGTGAGTTGGCTTGTTTTGCAGATATGGGTTATTTTTTTGACCCGTACAAAGGTTATTTCACAAATGGGGTACTTATTCATGTATGAATAAACTGCCATTTTATGGCTTCAATAAAACAGACCTTGGTAGCCACATCATCAAACCATGTAGAATTGATAATCCTAAGAAGCTGGACGAGAATGCGTTTGGATTAGATCATTTATCTATCATGTCAAGATTTTTGGTGAATTAATATCAGGCAAACCAAGCCCAACAGTGATATATGAGGGTAATGCTGCTTGTATCGCCCGAATCAAAGAGGGATATATGAAAGGTGTAGTCGTCATTCTCCCATTTGTTTCGTTCACGGAATGCTCCAACTGGTGCATTATCTCCAACTTCTGGACATGGTGTGGACAGCATGTACACCACTTTGAGATTCGTCAATAGGAAGTGCATCTTCCTCCTACAACGCCTGAAATCGGTTTCTTCAAACTTGTCCAATTTCTTGAATTGGTGCATCATGTCTCTCACGCTCGCCATTGAATTGCTGAATGATATTGAATCCGTTTGTTGTTGCTGGGTAGTCTCTAAGCTTCACTTGAACAGAAAATCTGTAGTACCGGGTCTTTAATGGTAGTGAGATAATCGTCTATGCGTTGCCTTCTTTTTTGTGTGATGATTGACTAGTACTTCAGATATCAATTTGGACCACGTAGTCGCTGTCCGAATTCAATATTTCCACCCTACTACGTTGCCTTGGGTTACAGGAAATCTGAATATGAGATTAAATCCAAATTGAGGAACACTTTGTTCTTAGGCAAGAAAACAAAGCAAAATTAGGGTTTGGATGTTTTGGAATCAAGGAAATGGATTGAGATGTTTCTGGTAATTGCACAGCACTTTTCTATGCCTGAAACTCGAAAATACATCATGTATATATAGCCAAACAATCGGGTACGAGCAGGAGATGCGACTGCAGACCGAACAGGCGCGTTTGCAACAGCCTTGTGCATTCGCACAGTTCATTCAGTGTGTTCGCACAACCCAAACCCAACGCATGAAAATCTCGTGCGTTTGCATGGTACTGAGTAGTCGCGATCGGTCGCACAGCCTTGTGCGTTTGCACAGTTCACCTTGTGCGTTCGCATAGTTCACCTTGTGCGTTCGCATAACCCAGACCCGACGCATGAGAATCTCGTGCGTTTGCACGCTTGGCTCGCATGGCTCTGTGCGCTCGCATGAAAATCTCGTGCGTTCGCACAACATGATTATAGGTCCTAAAAACCCTAAAATCACTAACAAAATGTTGCCTGTCTGTCCTGCAAGGTGTTGCTGTTTTGGTTGCTCAATTTTTTTATATCTCCGCTGCATGACCTTCCGGTCTCAGCCACGTTTTCAGACCCGCTGCCCCAGCAACAATCGGCTCTTTTTTTTGCTGGTTCGTCTTTCCACGGTTGCCAGAATAAGTTGATAAGGCTTGAACGAAACATCGAATTCGAGACTGTTGCAATTTCTTTTGGATATGGAGCATTATGGCGATTGAATGGCGTTTTGAATGAGGCGTTTTGAGTGCCTTTGGCCGTCGGTTGAATGAGGAGACTCAATGCGTTACTGGTCGGCCGTGTTAATGCGTTTAAATGGATTGAATGAATGGGCAAAGATATCGTTCCGTTGCTACGTCAAACATAAAGCAAAAATATATTAAAATTAATTTGTTTTGTTTTATGGCTGCAGGAAAACTTCAGTATGAAACCCTAATTGTTTTGGCTTGATGGGCTTGATTTGTGGGCTGTTTTTTTTGGGTATTTTTTTCCCACATATCATCAAATCCTAATTATAAGTTAAGTTATACAATTGAACCGGTTGCGGTTCAATTGGGATTAAAGCAATTCGGTTCATTTGGAATTTATTTGGTTTCGTCCAATACATGAATTTGGTTCAATGTGGTCCAGTTTTGTAATTTGGTCCAATTGAATCTGATTCAATTAAAGTGATTTGTACTGGTTCATTTATGCAGTTCAAATCAATTTTTGTGTTTCAGTTCGGATAAAATCGATTTGATCATTGATTCAATTAAATTTGATTTGGTCCAAATGTGGGAAGTCAAATATGATTTAGTGTGGTTTGGAAACCGGTTGCGGTTCAATTCAAATCGAATCAGTGCGGTTCATTTAAGGTTGTTTCGACTGATTTGGTTCGGACTATGAATATGAAATACTATCACAAGACTGCATTCTATGGAAGGTTGATGGACCATAATTGTATGAATCATAAACACAGTTAAACCCACCAAATTAGACTCTTTGTCTATTTAACTTTTGCTTGTTAGTTCCGATATTTATCTACAGGGTATTTTGAAGTCTAGAGAGAATACAAGCTAAGGAGGAGTTTTAAAGCTGAAAATGAATTACGAGTCATTCCAGGTCACGACCAAATTCCGACTTTCAAGAACCGGACGCGGAATCACTCAAAACAAGTCCAACCGAAGGGCAACCAGAGTCAGACCGGCGCTGAAAGGACCGATGGCTTTTGGGGAAAAGATCACAAAACACACTCAACCACTCCCCTCCTCCACCTAGCCGGCGACTAAACCATCATCCTCTCCTTCCTTGCCATGTGGCCGGCGGCTTTAGGAGTGGTGAGTCACCTCCGATGGCTTTCTCCTCCTCCATGGATTCCATGCCAAGTGTCTTCATCCTCCTCCACAAACCACACCTCCCTTAACCTATAAATACCAAGCCATTCTCACTTGTAAAATCATCCCATCCTCATTCCAACATCACAAGTCCTCAAGTGACTTATCTCTCTAGTTTATGTGGGCACAATCTTGTAATCACTTTACTTTGGAATCAAAGCTTGATCTTTAGCACTCTCAACGGTTATTGTAAGTACTCTCTTCTTTACTCTACTGTCTTTCAAAGTACTTTACTTTCCTGTCTTTACTTTCGAAAACTTTACTTTACCGTCTTTCAAAAACCTTTACTTTTCAACGCACTTAGCTATGATGTCCTGTTCCATGGATATTCGTAGCTAAACCCTTCATTCGGTTGAAGGGGCGTGCTTGTATCATAAAATGTTTTAGACCCTTCTCTTAGTGCCTCTTTGTGTTCAACTTGTTCTAGGTGCCTTATATTAGGTCAGAATTCCATTGGTTGAGTGGATGCTCGGAAGAGCAAAGCTTTGCCATGGGTTCGTGATCTTCCGTGGATAAGTGGAGGCTCAGAAGAGCACAGCTTATCTGTGGAAGTCAACTTCTTTTAAACACCATTTGGTTTATCAGGAATGATGATCAAATGGATGCACATACTAGAACAAGAGTTCTTTGTCTTGCAAAAGACTAGACGGTGTGTCAAGTCATGTGCTAGGAATAGCCTTGATTCACTTTTGAACACTTAGTATGATCATTAGAGGCCAATGATAAACGGACTATGATACAAGGCCCCTAAAACCGAATACTTTCCTTTAATTGTAATATCGACTGTTACTTTACCTTTCAGTACCAAAAACCAAAAACAACCCCCCAACTGCTTTATTTAATCCCCCCTTTTCGAAAGAACAACTATTCACCTAATTCCCTTGGGTTCGACCCGTACTTACCACTTACTACCAAAAATAGTTAAGTCGCGAGTATCAGAGATATAAATTTATTTTTGCACAGAGAACATTGCACCTTAACGATAGTGCGGTGGGCTCCGTCAAAGGTATTAAAAGACCATTTGGGATATTGTGGTAGTAAATCGACAGTATGTTCCAATAAAGTACAGAGTGGTCATATTTCTATAGAGCACCTTGAGACAAACTCCATGATTAGCACCCAAGGTCTTTCACTAGCGTACTGCTTATATGGGTGTAATCAAATTTGAGAATATCCGGATTTAGTGGGAGTTTGTGTTGTGATTATGTTTTTTTGCTCTATGATGTATAAGGATCATATACATTTAAGTTCTGCAGAAATAAAGTGTACATTGTACTCTGTTGTATTTTAGTTTAAGAATTGATCTCCGTAAAGTAAAGGTGACCAGTTGGAAATAGACATGTGTAGATCTAAGTTCATGTAATTTCCATGTTACACATCCATGATTGATCCGTGTCATTTGATTGTACTGATATACGTGACAAGTTCAGTCCCGTAACGATTAATGCTACGAGTGCTGGCTTGATCCTATATTAGTAAGAAATTGCACTGATATACGTGACAAGTTGGTCTCTCTATAGTACACGGAGGTAGGACTTAGTAGGATTTTGATTATGGTAGTGAAGCGCGCCACTACCATAAACAACGTTCTGCTAGGACCTTTAGGGAAAATTTCTTTTGATTCGATTGTGTCTTCCGCTTGAACTCCTAATTCTTATTGGTATAAATTCCTTCATATAGGTTGTGATGGCACCAAATTCACGTAGGTCATCTCGCATTCGTAGTAGGGGCGCTTCCCAAAATGCTAGGGATGGCAATACTGGCAGAGGTGGTGATATTCGTGATACTGAGAAACGCATTCCGACAGTTGTACCTCGTGGGACGCAAACGAGGAGAGGAGCACATAACGCACCAGCGCCTGCACCTCCAGTAGAACAGAATGCGCCACAAGACTCGATGGCTGAGATGAGGAACATGATGCAAGGAATAACGCAGGCGATACACAGATTAGTTCCACAGAATGTTCCCACGGGACAACCTTCCACGCAACCAACCCCACCACCAGATGTGCAACATGATGTCATCGATGGAGGAGTCAAGCTAGATGAGTTTCTTAAGCATCATCCGCCGACTTTCGATGGGACAGATGCGAATGAAGACCCTCAAGAGTTTATTGATGAGACCGAAAATCTTTGTGATACCCTCCATTGCCCTAGCTGGAGATCAGTGGAGTTAGTTTCTTTCAGACTGCGAGGTGTGGCTCGCTCGTGGTTTGTTATCAAAAAGAGAGAGAGGAGCGCTAAGCAGCCACCGATGGAGTGGGATGAATTCAAGACCTTATTTCTTGACCGATTTTTTCCGGTCAACGTGAGGGATGCTAGAGCCCGAGAGTTTGAGACTTTGAAGCAGGGAGATATGACAGTCATAGAGTATGCAAATAAGTTTGAGGCTTTGTCAGCTTATGCACCACATATGGTGTCTTCAGAGGAGATGCGCGTTAAGCGTTTTATTGCAGGGCTGCGTAACCTCATCTTTCAAACAGTGAGCAGTACAAATTTTTCAGATTTCTCCAAGGAAGTTGATAAAGCTCGAGGCATTGAGGATCGAGAGCTGGAGACTAGAGTTGCACGCGACCAGAAGAAGAGGCCTTGGTAGAATGATCATGTTGAGAGTCAGCACGGTCATCGAGGTGGTTTCCAGAGAGGTAGACCTCATCAGGTTCAGTGGGAGGGCCATCAGTCTCAGACTTCTCATCGTGGTGATAGTGCGAGTTTGCAGACCTTCAGACAGCCCCATCAGACTTTTCCTGGAGCCAATGGGCGTCGTGGATCTAGCTCATCTGGTCATTCCAGAGTTCCTTGTAAGACTTGTGGTGGTTCTCATGGAGGAGCTTGTTATAAGGGAACAAGAGCTTGTTTTCGTTGTGGGAAGCATGGACATTTTGTGAGCCAATGTCCTATTCCTGCAGTAAGCGTGCAGTATATGGCAGCTAAGCCAGCATTCTCTCATGCATCTATTATGCAACCTGCGGGTGGAAATGATGAACGAAATCTTAATCAGGCTGGTAGCAGTGGACCTCAGAGGGAGGAAGGGAGGACTCAGGCTAGAGTTTTTGCATTGACACCCCAGGATGCTCAGGCGTCTAATGTCATGGCTACAGGTACTGTGCAAGTTAATGATTTTGATACTTTCATGTTATTTGATCTTGGTTCTACGCATTCGTATGTTTCTCCATGTTTTGCCACACATTTTGCTGCACTACCTGTTTCGTTAGAGAGTCCCTTAGAGGTGTTTACCGCTGTTGGTGAGCATGTTAGAGCTGAGTTAGTATACTGTTCTGTTCTTACTCAGTTGATGAATCACGATATGTTTGCTGACTTGATTTTACTCAATATGCTTGACTTTGATGTGCTCTTGGGGATGGACTGGTTATCAACCTATTATGCGACCCTTGATTGTCACGAGAAGGTGATCACGTTTCGTATGCCGAACGAACCGGAGTTCATCTTTATTTGTGATGCGAATCCGTCATCTCCGTATTTAATATCAGCGTTGAGGGCTGACAAATTGTTGAAGAAAGGATGTTGGGCATATCTGGCGATGATTGTTGATTATCGTACTCAGACATCGACGTCTAGATCAGATATTGTTCCAGTGGTGTCTGAGTTTGGTGATGTGTTCCCGGAAGATTTACCAGGGCTTCCTCCAGTGAGAGATGTGGAGTTTTGTATCGACTTAGTCCCTGGTACGGAGCCCATTTCGATCCCCCCTTATCGAATGGCCCCGACAGAGTTGAAAGAATTGAAAGCCCAGTTACAAGACCTACTCGACAAGGGTTTTGTCCGCCCTAGTGTTTCTCCTTTGGGTGCTCCTGTATTATTCGTTAAGAAGAAAGATGGGACAATGAGGCTTTGCATTGATTATCGTCAGCTGAACAAGGTGACCGTGAAGAACAGATATCCCTTGCCGAGGATTGATGACTTATTTGATCAGCTGCAGGGAGCTCGATGTTTCTCGAAGATTGATTTACGTTCTGGGTATCATCAGCAACGGATTAGAGAGCATGATATTCCAAAGACAGCTTTTAGGACTAGATATGGGCACTATGAGTTTTTAGTGATGTCGTTTGGACTCACAAATGCACCGGCAGCTTTTATGGGGATGATGAACAATGTTTTCAGAGACTTCCTTGATAAGTTTGTGATTGTTTTTATTGATGATATCCTCATATATTCGAAGACGAACGAGGATCATGCCGCACACTTGAGAATAGTGCTACAGAGACTGCGAGAGCACAAGTTATATGCTAAGTTCTCCATATGTGAGTTTTGGATGGACAGCATTGCCTTTCTTGGACATATTATCTCTAGTGAAGGAGTAATGGTGGATCCGTCGAAGGTGGCAGCAGTCAAGCATTGGACAACACCTACTTCAGTTACAGAGATTCGTAGTTTCTTGGGTCTTATTGGTTATTATCATCGCTTTGTACAAGATTTCTCACGTATAGCTGCACCACTGACTCAATTAACTCAGAAAGGAGTCAAGTTTGACTGGTCGGAGGACTGTGAAGAGAGCTTTCAGATGTTAAAAAAAGCTTTGACTAAGGCACCGATTTTGGCCCTACCTTTGGGTACAGGTGGATTCACCGTGTACTGTGATGCTTCGAGAGTTGGTTTGGGTTGTGTTCTTATGCAGCACGGCCGAGTTGTCATTTATGCTTCTCGACAGTTGAAGAAACATGAGGATAACTACCCTACTCATGACTTGGAATTAGCCGCAGTAGTTTTTGCTTTGAAAATGTGGAGACACTATTTATATGGTGAGACATTTGAGGTATTCACAGATCATAAGAGTTTGAAGTACGTCTTCAGTCAGAAGGACCTTAATCTTCGACAGCGTAGATGGATGGAGTTACTGAAAGATTAAGATTGTACAATTTCTTACCATCCGGGGAAAGCGAACGTGGTTGCTGATGCTCTGAGTAGGAAGGCCATGGGTAGTTTAGCACATATACCAGATACAAAGAGAAAGCTTGCGAGGGATTTATCACAGTTGCAAGGTAGTGGATTTTCTCTTGGAGTGGGCGAGAAGGGTCTCATAGCACACTTACGAATTATACCAACCTTGACTATTTGGATTGGAACAACTCAAATTTGTGACCTTGAGCTGAGGAGATTGATCAGGGAGGTACCAAAAGGTATGCATGCAGACTTTTCTGTGGGTGATGATGGTATTCTTTGATTTAGAAATCGATTATGTGTTCCGGTTGGTGAATTACGTCAAGAGATTCTGAGAGAGGCTCACTGTACGCCTTATACTATGCACCCAGGCACTACAAAGATGTACCGTGATCTTAGAGATATTTATTGGTGGAGTGGTATGAAATGAGAAGTAGCAAATTTTGTTTCGAGATGTTTGACTTGTCAGCGAGTGAAAGCTGAACACCGGAGGCCTACTGGCTTACTACAGAATATTGAGATTCCAGAGTGGAAGTGGGAGCGCATTACTATGGACTTTGTTACATGACTTCCACATACGAGAAAGGGTTGCGATTCAGTGTGGGTGATTGTGGATAGACTCTCGAAGACCGCACATTTCATTACTGTGAAGACCAGTTATTCATCGGAACAGTATGCTCGCCTTTATATTGATGAGATTGTGAAATCTACTTGTCTTAGTCAAGATGAGTTCCAGATGGTGTTCGAACTGCGTCTCGAACACTTGTTGGACAGTTTCAGGTTGTGTTCAAACAGAGGCTGGAACACCTTAGCAGACAGTACCGAAAACAGAACAAATAGGAGCACACACGATATGTTACCCAGTTCGGCTTTGCCTACTCTGGGGGGTTTCCCACACCCTAAAAGGGACACAAATCGTATTACGAGATTTAGAGCTACAAGTGGTCTTACTCTTACACAACACCTTGTTTGTAATCGCCTAGCCTCTAATTCTCCATCTCTCAGATTTGCAATCTCGGTTCACCGTAGCTCCCCTCGATCCCCTATGGGTAGGACGAGACTTCCCTCTTGGCCTAGTCTTGGACCTCCTAGAAGCCCAGTCGCCTTCTCTCAAAGACGTATCTTGATCACCGTGTGTGTGTGCGCTTTGTTGTCCTTCAAGAACAGTTTGAACAGCACACTGAACAGACTTTTACTTCACCGTTGATATTCCGGTGTGGAATAATCAGCCGGCCGTCGCTCCTCTTCCAATCTCACAAATCCTCTCGTGTTTTTCTTTTCTCTCAGGAAGCGACGCAGATTATGGACGCCCTTGCATTGTATTTATATGCACGGACGGTATCCAAATCTACCCCAGATAATCCCATCAAATATTTAGGAAATATTCCTAAATATTCGATGTATATCTTTCTCAAATCGGTTGGAGGGAAACGAGATTACTTCCTCCCCAAGTCAGCCACGCCACCTTCAATTTGTTATGTAGATATTCCTTCGAATATTTGAACTTCGAATTCTTCGCTGATCGACTTCAAATTGAAAAGATCTTCAATCTTTAGAATCTTCCGAAATAGGAAACGTTCTTCTTTCCTCCAATCTTCAAGAAGATCTCGATCTTTCTTTCTTACCAAGTAATTCCGAATCTTCTTAAATGACTCCTAATTAATGAGAGGATATTCATTTGAATATCTGATCCTCTAATTTATTGTTGAGCCGACTTTAATCTGATCAGATCTTCGATCATCCAGATTAGGAAACGTCTTATCTTCAGATCTGTTGTATGCGAGCTCCCGGTTGAACACTCCTTGAACTCCTGCTTGAACTATCTAAAGCCGTTTTGCCAAAGCCATGCCATTCATGGGAACATCAATCTCCCCCTTGGCATTTTGGCAAAACTAAATCTACGCTTTAGACACAACTTGAGGAACCAGAACAGTTACCTCAAAATACTCCCCCTTTTTGCCACAAATTGGCAAGGGGTCCAATCGAGCAACCTGGTCTCTTCGGCATCTAGAATCTTGTCAACTCCCCCTCGAACATAGCCTGGGACAGTGACACATGCTGTGAGTCTATCAAACCATGGTGTCTCAGCAGCTATTCAACCACAGGTCAGTGACTGATAGGTTTTTGATGATCTGGTTTCCTCCATCAGAGATTCTCGGCCCACTTTCTCACTCTCCATTCTCGTGTCATCCTTGGAGTATTGTTCTGCTGCAGCTTTCTGTGCGCAGCCATGAACTCATGACACCTTGGCTTGATGTTCCCCTTCTTGTGACAGTACCAACAGGTTCTTGAGTCTCGTCTCCATTCTCCGTTAGAACTCTTCATGTTGGCCATAGGTACCAGTTCATCTCTCTGTTCACCGACTGTTCAGCTTTGACAAACTTAGTCTTTCCTGAACTGCTCTCATCAGTGTAGCCAATGCCTCTATGTCCTCCACTCATCCCCCGTGACTTCAGAATCGTATATAGGTCTTTTGATCCAGAATTTAACATCTTCACTGATGTCTTGAACTAATTCAGACTCGTCCTTGATGCTGTTCCACTCTTCAGATACATCAGTCTTCAGAGCAACACATTTTTCTATCCTTCTTCAAATATCATCAGAAAAGTTCATCTCAAATGTCCTTAGTGACCCCATGAGCTCGTCAAGCTTCATATGCTTCATCATCATTGGGATATCGCAGAGTGTGCACCAGTTGATTGATTCTTGACATCTGCTCTTGTTCGACCTCCAATATGATCTCCACCTCCTTCAGTAGTTATCCGCGTTCAGCTCGGGACAACTTCTCACCAGCAGCTCTCCATACGGAAGACTCAGGTGCATCCTTCCTCTTCAGCTCGGGGTCCTTCAGATCATTCTTATGTCGACCCTTGAACAGCTTGTGATCAACTACCAACTTTAACGGAGCACTTGACAGTCTGTCCTGGCCAGTCTTCAAATCTGGATGCTGGTTGATGATCAGCTCATAAATAAGTGATGGGAAGATTATCTGGTGCAGCGAATTTGTAGAAAGGCGTGTTCTGCAATCTGGTCGAACATAATTCTTCCCATGTCAATGAGCATCCTGTTTCCAATCCTGTAGAGCAGCTGTCCCATCTCCTTGTTGATCGTGGTTCTATGAGATGTAGGCTTCCAATTGACTATGGTGATGAAGAACACCATCGAGAGAATAGAGTCAGATCTGCAACTGGGATAGAACTGTCTTGTCATTAAGCAGCCTTTCAGGGATGATCTTCCTTTTCTACACTCCCTTCCACTTAGCTGCTGCGTCTGTACTGACAAACCACATTCCATGCTTAAACACTCCAGTTGGTACACTAGGCGGAACAGATCCTGGAGCACTCCTCTTCCTTTTCTTGGATGCACTTGCTCCCCCTGCATCTGTTCGCTTATCATCCCTCTTGGTAGTTACTTCAGTCGAGCATGCTTGGATGATCACTTTCTTCTTTGGTTTCTTCTTTTCGGACTTCTTGAGATCTGCCAATGAAACTGAGTCCTCATCATCCTCTTGTGTGTTTTCATCCTCAAGCTCTTCTGGAACAGTCTTCAGCAACTCCACAACTGGATCGACTGTCTATTTCAGCTTCCTTGGAATATCAGTCACAACTCCTTTTTAACTAACAATCCCTTCCTTCCGCTTTCCTGTCTTCTTCAGCACGGAGTCAGTGGCATCTACCTTTGCATTCAATAGCTTCTGCTTATCAAAACCACAATCTTAGCCCTACTAGCTTCACCTTCTTCTGCAGCATCAGCCACATAATCTACAGCAGGTTTCAAACCCTTCGGCTTCCCATTAACCACTTTGTCACCCTTATGACTCACTAAATCTTTACCAATCACCCGTACTTCCTCATCAACAAAATTGAGTGCAATAGCTTGGGAGTGAGAACAATGGATTACCTCATTGAGGAGTGGTTCAGCCATCGCCTGATTTTCCTTCGCAGTCTGCACACTCCCTTTAGTTGGATTAGGATCAGCCTTTGACACCTTTGAAGTAGCTTCTTTAAGTTCTGTCACAACCGCCTCTTCTCCCTTCTTTTCCCTTCCGACTTCGATTAGTTGGATTAGGGTTTGCTGATATTGTATCCTCATCCGACTTCGATTCATCTGCCTTTTTAATTTCTCAAATATTTGGACTCCTCCACTTGCCAAAAACGGTTATGTGTATATCTCTTGAGATATTTGTCCAATCACCTCTATGCTCCTTGATATGCTCCAATGCCTCATAAAGCTGCAAATATGTTGAACTTAGTAATCAGTTCCAACCACGTACCATCTGTTCCAGCCCTCTTCTTTGGTAGGTCAGCCCATCTGATTTGCTGGGGCTCTGCTCTTTGCTGACCTCCGTCTGGAACACTTAGTTGGTGATAACACGCAGACCCAGAGAGGATCTAAGTGTTTCAAACTGAGCGGTGTCTAGTAGCATGACAGTTATAGTTGTCATGTGTTTCGATGTGATGACCTTCTTCTCCACTAGCTCTCTGATGAAGTGATATCTGCTCATGGAGTGTTGTACTGAGTTCTTGGGCAGAACCTTCATCACCCGTTCCATTCCATGTTCAGACAGATTCTGCTTCATACATAGGAACTGAGTGCAGCAGCTCCCTGTAGTGATGCTCTCCCGCTCTCCCAACACCTGGTCAACATGTGTTCCAGGAAGGTGTTTCATCTCTCCCATCATGGTCAGCTGGAGCTCCTTTTGTATCTGTCTTCCAGGAAGGTGTTTCATCTCTCCCATCATGGTCAGCTGGAGCTCCTTTTGCATCTGTCTCATGAACTGGCCAACCAGCTTCTGTGTACTCATGACGAACATATGCTTCTCTTCTCCCCCTCGCTCATAGCCATGGTCGATGAGGAACGTCTCGTACCATGCTCTGGGCGCTTGTGTGAGTCCGTACATAGTCTTCTTCAGTTCGTGACTATGCGCAAGATGATATGACATCCATGCTTCAGATCTAGTGAACTCTCCCAGTTCCACGTGAATGGCCACCACCCAAATCTCATCAATAATTGCTTTGATGACATTCTTCGGACTAGATGAACAGGCAGCCAACTCTCGACACTTGATCTCATTTGCTCGACTCTTAATTCTCCATGAGAGTTGCAGCGCAAGAGCATCGTGAAATGTCCCAGCTGGAGTAGGTGTGGCTTCATCAGCTGGACCTCCCTCTGCAATTATAGACTTGGTCTGAATGGGTGTTCCAGACGATGTCCCACCTCTAACTTTATCACCTTCTAGAACTGAGTTTAGGGAAACTTCATCTTTCTCCTTTCCAGAGGAGGACACCATACCTGTCCCTTGCAATTCCATCTCATGTATCGTGTTTGTCGGACAGACAGTGGCAGCTCCTGTTCCAATTGTGCCTAGAAGGTAGCTTTTGTTTGATGACCTACTTCCTTCCATTAGTGTGTCTCCATTCCTCTCCAGTACTTGACACGAATCACGAGTGAATGTAACAGATTGTCCTTCATCACACAATCTACTGATACTGATCAGGATCACCTTTAACCCATCCACTAAGAGGATATCCCCGAGCTCAGGTAGATCCGGAACCTTCAATGTCCCACAGCCGATCACCTGGCCCTTCCCTCCATCTCCAAAAGTGACAAATTGACGCTTGCGAATAGGTTTAACATTGATAAGATATTGAGGATTACCTGTCATATTGAGATGAACTTCTTTGCGGATGTGCAACTCAGCATTCTTTCTCCTTAGCCCCACCAAGCCTCCATGATGTGTTTCTCTATTTTTCCCCATCTCAGCTTTCAGAACCGATACGGTGTCTAGCAGTTTCACCTTCTGTGCAAGAAGTGACGAGTGTTCTTGATTCATTCCAATCATCTCGTGCTTCAAAGCAGATATTTCCTCCTGGTGTTCCACCTTCTGGGCAACGAGAAGTTCAACCTCCTGCCACTTTTTATCTTTTTCTTCTGTCAGGCTTGCCACTGTTTCTGTGAGCTTCTTGTTCAGGCCAATCACCAATAGGCACTTCTCATAGAGTTCCTTGTACGTCTTGGCCGAGGTCTCATGAGCAGGTCCTTCGTCGTCACTGCTTGATGCGTCGTCAACAGCCTGTTCAGACGGTGTACTAGAGTATGGATTTTCACTTGTCTCACTGCAGTCTTCAAGTATGACGAGATTGACATTCTCATGTTCTTCTTCTTTATCATTAGATTCACTGTCTGGACCCTCATAGGCTATTCTGAGAATATCCCATGCTTCCTTGGCCACCTCACATTCAGCAATCAGTTTGAACACATTCTCGTCCACTCCATAGAATATTGCATTCAGGGCCTTTGAATTCCTAACAGCCGCTACATCATCTGCTTCAGACCACAGGGCTTCGGGTTTTGGCATAACAGCTCCTTCAGGGTTAGCCATCAAGGGTTCTGTCCATCCTACCAACACAGCTCTCCAAGCCTTTTCATCGAGAGATTTCAGAAAGACTTTCATTTTGGACTTCCAGTAAAGATAGTTTGGCCCTTCAAGCAATGGTGGTCAGTAAGTGCTCTGTCCTTCCTTCAAATTCATCTTGAACAGTCGCCGGATCACACTCTGTATGTCGAGTGTCTGCTCTGATACCAATTGAAATCTACTTGTCTTAGTCAAGATGAGTTCCAGATGGTGTTCGAACTGCGTCTCGAACACTTGTTGGATAGTTTCAGGTTGTGTTCAAACAGAGGCTGGAACACCTTAACAGACAGTACCGAAAACAGAACAAATAGGAGCACACACGATATGTTACCCAGTTCGGCTTCGCCTACTCTGGGGGGTTTCCCACACCCTAAAAGGGACACAAATCATATTACGAGATTTAGAGCTACAAGTGGTCTTACTCTTACTCTTACACAACACCTTGTTTGTAATCGCCTAGCCTCTAATTCTCCGTCTCTCGGATTTGCAATCTCGGTTCACCGCAGCTCCCCTCGATCCCCTATGGGTAGGACGAGACTTCCCTCTCGGCCTAGTCTTGGACCTCCCAGAAGCCCAGTCGCCTTCTGATGGACCATAATTGTATGAAACATAAACACAGTTAAACCCCCCAAATTAGACTCTTTGTCTATTTAACTTTTGCTTGTTAGTTCTGATATTTATCTACATGGTATTTTGGAGTCTAGAGAGAATACAGGCTAAGGAGGAGTTTTTAAGCTTAAAATATATTACGAGTCATTCCAAGGTCACGACCAGATGCCGACTGTACAAATCTCAAGATCCTAACGTGGAATCACTCAAAACAAATCCAACCGAAGAGCAACCAGAGTCAGTACGGAGCTGAAAGGGACCGATGGCTTTTGTGAAAGATCACAAACTCACACATGTCCCCTTCTCCTCCTCACACATGGGCGGCTAAGGGGAGGAGGCTCCTCCTCACATGGGGGGGGGGGGCTAAATGGGAGGAGGCTCCTCCTCACATGGGCGGCTATCTTGCTCTCCACTCCTCTCCCATGGATGCTTGCCATGTGTTCTCATCTCAAACCACATCTTCCCCTCCTCCCTTGCCTATAAATACAACCCCCCTCCCTTTTTAATCTTCATCCCAAAAATTCACAAATCTTTAGAGAGATAGAGGGCTTAACCCTCTTCTCTTCACTTTCAATAAATACTTTGTTCTTCATTTTGGAGCTACTTTCCCTTGCTTGGATCTTCCTTAGGAGCTCCTCTCCTCCACTTATTGTAGGTACAAAATTACTTTCCTTATATTTTGTTCTTACTTTAAAGTTATTCTCCTTTTCGGTATCCTTGTTCAAAGCCATAGTTTGCTTGTATTCCTTGACATGAATTCAAGTAGCTAAAGCTTATATTCGGTAGAGGGAGTATTTATATCATAAACTATTCTAGACTCTATGCTTAATGCTACTTAGTGTTTCAAAACTTATTCTATGTGCCATATATTAGGTCAGAACTTCCAAGGTTGAGTGGATGCTTTAAATGGCAAAACTCTTCCGTGGGGTTCGTGAACATACTCGGGTAAGTGGATGCTTGAAATGGCGAAGCTTATCTGAGGAGTTCGACCTCTCTAAAACACCATTTGGATTGATCGGAAATGATTGTTCAAATGGATGCACATAGGCTAGTATACCTTGAAATGGGGTGCTAGTCTAAATAGAACAAGTGCTCTATGACCTTGAAATGGGCTAGACAGTGTGGCAAATCGAGCGCTTGAAATGGCCTTGATACACTTTTGAACACTTAGTAGGATCATTAAGGGTCAATGATGAACGATGATATGATATGAAACCCCTAAACCGAATCCTTTCCTTACTGTCTATTATCAACTATTGTAATTTACTTTCAGTTCTCAAAACACACTTAAACCCAACCCCAATCGCATTTAATTTCTGCATAAGCTTCATTAAAGAACAACTAATCCACACTGACTCTCTTGGCTTCGACCCCTACTTACCACTTGCTACCCAGTAGTGAAGTCGCGAGTAGCGGGCTTATAAATTTATTCTTGACGTTTGCACACGACGACTGTGCATCCATCAAAATTGGCGCCGTTGCCGGGGAGTTGTGAATCGGAATAGTTGTTCTATTTTTGTTTTGTTTTATCATTCAATTCACTAAGTCTTACTACTACGGAATGGAGCCTTGGAGCAATGAGGAGTTTTCCCCACCACCCTTCGAACTTGAAATCCGCGAGAAGATCAACAACATAGAGCAATCCCAGAATGAAACTTTGGACGAGTACTTGGCGTACATTGACTCCATTGTAACGAGCTACCCGCACCATGGATTCACCAACCACGATCTTCTTCAAAGGTTTCTAAATGGGATGATACCACAAGAGTGGAATTGGCTAAATAATGCAGCGGGAGGCTCGGTGAACAACTTAGACATAGATGATCTTTGGAACTTAATAGATGATTTGGCCGCGAGGTCAAGACAAAGAAAAGATCAAGCCATGCAGCGCGAAGAACTGGACAACACGATGCACCAAATCAGGGCCAAAATGAGTTATGGGCAGCAGAAAATGAGCTGGCAGCTAGCACCCAGCAATTGGCCGTAGACATACAGCAATTGAATGCCTTGATGCACCAATTCACGGCCGAAACCGAATCATGGGCAATAAAAAGGACGGCATAACCCAAGGAGCCAGAAGAGAATGAGGACCAGCAGATGACCGAAGAAGAACCAGCCAAGACATACCCAGACCTCAATGACGAGTTGCCCATATCAGACCCATACCTCAGTATGATTGCCTCCGGAGACCATATGAATGATGAGGATGAGGACCCATGGTTGCCTGAAGAAGAGCTCCATTCAGATTATCCCTGGGAGTTAGAAGAAGAACTGCCCAAATCAGGCCCGGTCCTTATCACCAATCCATCCGAGGAAATCACAGTCCTAACTGCCGAGCCAACAGAAGTCCCGAACCTCACTGTCGGAACACCTGAAACAGACCCAGTCCTCATGGTCGAAGTGCCTCAACTTAACCCTTCGTGTTTTATGGTGATCATAGCCACCAAAGATCATATAATCAATAATGATGAGGTGCAAGGGGAGTTAGAGGAGGAGCATGAGCCAAAAAAGCCGACAAAGGAACTCTCACTCGTCACAAGCCAAGGAAAACCGCCTGAAAACTCACTCGTTCCAAGACAACCATCCATCACTGCCACAATGAAGAGGATCGGCAGAGGTGCATGCTTAATGTTGCCTACATTTAATGGCACAAAACCAAACTTCCAAACTCGCAAAGGTGCCAACTATTCAAACATGAAGAAGCGGCAAAGACATGGGCCGAAGGAATGGAAACCCGGAAGGAGTAACAAGCAAGCACGACTCATTGGATTAGCAGCTATGGTTAATAAAGCCTCACCCTCTTGGAGCAAAAGGGCAGCCGAAAAGAAATTCGACCTCAAGCACCCATGGGATCCCTACTTATGATCCAGGAATGAGGTACTGTCGAGCTAACGAAGTTAAACAAAGGCACTGGTCGGGAGGTAACCCGACACCTATCTTACTTTCAGTCATTTAATTTCAGTCATTTAGTTTTTTGCCCTAAATCATTCTCACGTTTCCTGTATATATTTGCTTGCATGGCTTTTGAACTAAGTCTTGCTGAAAAGCACGCCTTCGTTCAAAAGTGTGGGGTGAGAACCTCCTTTGTACATAACATACTTTTTCTTTTCCTTTTCCCTTAATATTATCTTTTTGAAAATATGAACTTGAGAATGTGAAAAAGATAGATAATAATTCATGCAATAACCTTGTGAAAATTCAACTGTTTAAAAACTTAGAATGTAACTTCTCATTTGTCCCTTTGTGCTGAGATAAACAAGGGATGTGGAGTTGATAGAAATTGCCCAAGAGAGGCTTGGTAAGCAATCGAAGGATCGAATCTAACTATATGGTTTTCGAAGTCAGTGGAGGCTGCACTTCGGGTTTCAGTGAAGATTGAAGTCATCTCCGCCATGTAGTGTTTATGCAAAAAGAAAAAAAAGGCGAGGACGGGAATCAGACCATCCTATCTCTAGTCAAATTAGCCGAGAAAATAGATGAGCGACCCTCATCTTGACCCGCGCGAAACGGCAAGGATGAGAGGAGCGGGGAGGTATTTCCATATGCTTGCGGGCGACGATTGGACCTCCCAAAAAAGGCTTGAGAAAATGGACTAGCAAGCCACAAAAAGGCAAAAGCTCAAAGAAGCAAATCAAGAGGCCAAAGGCCCAAAGTTGTGAAAGTTTTAACCGAACAAAAAGTGAAGTACTCAAAGAGTCAAATCAAAGGCCAAAGGCCGATTCACTACAAAAGTTGTCCCTCTCCAAAAGAAAATCAAAGACCAAACCATTGAAACCCGAACCGAATCACGTGCTAGAGAAAGCTACAAGAAAACCATATAATGCGAGACGGTCCCGAGAATGCAGTCCAGGAGCCTAAAAAGGGCTATCTCCCGAAACATCCAAAATAATTTGCATCTCGGCACGGAGGTACAAGTATCAAGTTTCTTCTATTTATTTACACGGTTTAATTTGGTAATAAGTAGTAATGCATGAATTAGGATAAATCTAGTCCCACAGTCTCACTTTCATATTTTAAAAGTTTACTTAGATAGTGTGTGCCGCCCTTTAATAGCATTGTTCGGGACGAACAACTAAAAGTGTGGAGTGATCTGATGGACCATAATTGTATGAAACATAAACACAGTTAAACCCACCAAATTAGACTCTTTGTCTATTTAACTTTTGCTTGTTAGTTCCGATATTTATCTACAGGGTATTTTGGAGTCTAGAGAGAATACAGGCTCAGGAGGAGTTTTTAAGCTTAAAATATATTACGAGTCATTCCAAGGTCACGACCAGATGCCGACTGTACAAATCTCAAGATCCTGACGTGGAATCACTCAAAACAAATCCAACCGAAGAGAAACCAGAGTCAGTCCGGAGCTGAAATGGACCGATGGCTTTTGTGAAAGATCACAAACTCACAATTGTCCCCTCCTCCTCCTCACACATGGGCGGCTAAGGGGAGGAGGCTCCTCCTCACATAGGGGGGGGGGGCGGCTAAATGGGAGGAGGCTCCTCCTCACATGGGCGGCTATCTTGCTCTCCACTCTTCTCCCATGGATGCTTGCCATGTGTTCTCATCTCAAGCCACATCTTCCCTCCTCCCTTGCCTATAAATACAACCCCCTCCCTTTGTAATCTTCACCCAAAAATTCACAAGTCTTTAGAGAGATAGAGGGCTTAACCCTCTTCTCTTCACTTTCAATAAATACTTTGTTCTACATTTTGGAGCTACTTTCCCTTGCTTGGATCTTGCTTAGGAGCTCCTCTCCTCCACTTATTGTAGGTACAAAATTACTTTCCGTATATTTTGTTCTTACTTTAAAGTTATTCTCCTTTTCGGTATCCTTGTTCAAAGCCATAGTTTGCTTGTATTCCTTGACATGAATTCAAGTAGCTAAAGCTTATATTCGGTAGAGGGAGTATTTATATCATAAACTGTTCTAGACTCTATGCTTAATGCTACTTAGTGTTTCAAAACTTGTTCTATGTGCCATATATTAGGTCAGAACTTCCAAGGTTGAGTGGATGCTTGAAATGGCAAAACTCTTCCGTGGGGTTCGTGAACATACTCGGGTAAGTGGATGCTTGAAATGGCAAAGCTTATCTGAGGAGTTCGACCTCTCTAATACACCATTTGGATTGATCGGAAATGATTGTTCAAATGGATGCACATAGGCTAGTATACCTTGAAATGGGGTGCTAGTCTAAATAGAACAAGTGCTCTATGACCTTGAAATGGGCTAGACAGTGTGGAAAATCGAGTGCTTGAAATGGCCTTGATACACTTTTGAACACTTAGTAGGATCATTAAGGGTCAATGATGAACGATGATATGATATGAAACCCCTAAACTGAATCCTTTCCTTACAGTCTATTATCAACTATTGTAATTTACTTTCAGTTCTCAAAACACACTTAAACCCAACCCCAATCGCATTTAATTTCTGCATAAGCTTCATTAAAGAACAACTAATCCACACTGACTCTCTTGGGTTCGACCCCTACTTACCACTTGCTACCCAGTAGTGAAGTCGCGAGTAGCGGACTTATAAATTTATTCTTGAGGTTTGCACACGACGACTGTGCATCCATCACCTTCTCTCAAAGACGTATCTTGATCACCGTGTGTGTGTGCGCTTTGTTGTCCTTCAAGAACAGTCTGAACAGCACATTGAACAGACTTTTACTTCGCCGTTGATATTCCGGTGTGGAATAATCAGCCGGTCGTCGCTCCTCCTCCAATCTCACGAATCCTCTCGTGTTTTTCTTTTCTCTCAAGAAGCGACGCAGATTATGGACGCCCTAGCATTGTATTTATATGCACGGACGGTATCCAAATCTGCTCCAGATAATCCCATCAAATATTTAGGAAATATTCCTAAATATTCGATGTTTATCTTTCTCAAATCGGTTGGAGGGAAACGAGATTACTTCCTCCCCAAGTCAGCCACGCCACCTTCAATTTGTTATGTAGATATTCCTTCGAATATTTGAACTTCAAATTCTTCGCTGACCGACTTCAAATCGAAAAGATCTTCAATCTTTAGAATCTTCCGAATTAGGAAACGTTCTTCTTTCCTCCAATCTTTAAGAAGATCTCGATCTTTCTTTCTTACCAAGTAATTCTGAATCTTCTTAAATGACTCCTAATTGATGAGAGGATATTCATTTGAATATCTGATCCTCTAATTTATTGTTGAGCCGACTCTAATCAGATCAGATCTTCGATCATCCAGATTAGGAAACGTCTTATCTTCAGATCTGCTGTATGCGAGTTCCAGTAGTCGGTTGAACACTCCTTGAACTCCTGCTTGAACTATCTAAAGCCGTTTTGCCAAAGCCATGCCATTCATGGGAACATCAGATTGTACGTCTCCATGAGGTACCAGTATCCATTATTTCTGACCGTGGCACACAGTTTACTTCTAAATTTTGGAGATCAGTGTAAGAGGCGTTAGGTACACAGCTACATTTGAGCACTGCATTTCACCCACAGACAGACAGATAGTCCGAGAGGACTATACAGACATTTAGAGGCAGTTGGGACCGACATATATCAACTGATGGAATTCGCTTATAATAACAGTTATCACTCTAGCATTCAGAAGGCTCCTTTCGAGGCGCTCTATGGCAGGAGATGTAGGTCACCTATTGGGTGGTTCGATTTGGGTGAGAGCAAGTTACTTAGACCTGATTTGATACGGGATGTTACTGACAAGGTCCGTTTGATCAAGGATAAACTATTAACAGCTCAGAGCCGACATAAGTTTTATGCTGATCCCAAGCGAAGAGAGTTGGAATTTCAAATTGGTGATCATGTCTTTCTACGAGTTTCTACGATGAAGGGTGTTATGAGATTTGGTAAGAAAGGCAAGCTCAGTCCGCGATACATTGGTCCTTTTGAAATTTTGGAGATAGTTGGTAATGTGGCTTATAGAATGGCTTTGCCTCCGACATTATTTAGCGTACATCCAATATTTCACATCTCGATGCTCCGAAAGTACATAGCAGACCCGACTCATGTATTGGAGTACGATAGAGTACAAATGGATGATACCTTAACTTATGATGAACAACCTGTGGAAATCCTGGATCGACAAGTGAAGAGATTAAGAAATAAAGAGGTGTTTTTTGTCAAAGTCTTATGGAGAAACCATACCGAAGCTGAGGTTACATGGGAATCGGAGAAGGACATGAAAGCAAAATATCCTCATCTTTTTGAATCTCAAGGTATGATAATTTAAATTTGGGGACCAAATTTCTTTTAAGGAGAGTAGAATGTTATATTCCTGTGTTTTTTTAATTATAATTAGTTGGAAAAGAAAAAAAAGGGATTTCAAAATTAAAAACAAATGAGCAGAAGAAGTCAAGGCATTTGAGTAGATGCATATCCACATTCCTATTTCTTCGACAAAATAAACCTCCCACAGATACATTCCTATAGCAATCCTAATCTATAAAACGTAACTTAAGTCATCGTTGAAAACCCTGTCTTCAAGCCATCCTTAAATCGACATCCTTATTTGTGATATTCTCCTCAGATCCGATTGATCTAGAAATTTCTGAAGCTTTGTATACCGATCCAAGGAGCCAGCGTTTAAGTAAGCCAAACTTTTGAGGAGGTAGAGCACAATCAGAGTTGCAAATCGATCGCGATAGAACCCAGGTGAGTTGAGAAGCTTTGATTATACCTGATGAACTAGGGATTGCTGATAGAAATTTTTAATGGAAGTAACATCGTTGGTGAAATTGGCAATGTAAATTGCAGACGAAGGTTGGGTTGCAGTCGCCGGACGAGTGAGGTGTGAATTGGTGTGAAAGTGGAAACGGTGAAGGAGTAAGGTGACTTTATTAATATCTTGTGCTGTGTGTTAAATTGATAATGAAATGGGTACAGGGACTGTGGTGGCTAATGGGTGTGATGTAGGGGTCGGCATTTGACCCTAGGGTCAAAATGCCTTTAGGGTCACCCGTACCCTGTCCGACCCATACCCTGCCCTGCCCTATCTTCGTACCCTAACATACCCTACCCTTCTACCTTAAGGCAGGGTAAGGGTCATGAAAAAATAGACCCTACCCTGCTCTCCTACCCTGCTCTCCTACCCTAACAACATACCCTGCCCTCCTACCCTATCATACCCTGTTTTACCCTACTATTTTCATTCATATTATAAATTTTTTTCTAAAATATGCTTAAATTTGCCTTACTTGACCCTATCCTACCCGACCCGGCCCTATCATACCCGACCCTACCCTAATATTACCCTGCCCATGGGTACCCTACGAGCTTAGAAAAATCGCTCTATCCTACCCTTACCCTGCCCTGTACTGTTCATAGGGTCAATGAAAATGGTCTTACCCTGCCCTTACCCTGCCCATTAGGGTAAGGGTGACCCTTACCCTGCCTATTGCCGACCCCTAGTGTGATGTTTTATATGAGGAAGTCAAATATGGGGATGTCAGTCAAACTTGGAAGTTCTTGTCGTGACATGAGTCCACCTTAAGCCTTAAGGCATGCAATTATGCATCAAAGTCAGTATGATATGTTAATGGGTAAACGTTATAGAAGACTTTATTGTGGGCATGTGAGACTTAAAAGGAATGAGTTGTTTTCTTGAAAGTAGTGTTGCTAGGAGAGATCACCATCTGGAGGATTGAGGTGCTGCCTCTCTGTGTGTCTAACATGGGGTATGTTTTGGGTGTTGGTTATGACATATGATCATTATTAAGTCATATAAATTATAATTTATATAGGAGTGACAAGCGCCGGTCTTGGCCTACTTTTGGGTCGTGACAAAGTTGGTATCAAGAGCTTAGGTTAGTCTCTTTATACTACACGGAGCTAGGACTTAGTAGGATTTAGATTATGGTAGTGAAGCGCGCCACCGCCATAAATAATGTTTCTGCTAGGACCTTTAGGGAAAATTTCTTTTGATTCGGTTGTGTCTTTAGCCTGAACTCCTAATTCTTATTGGTATAAATTCCTTCATATAGGTTGTGATGGCACCAAATTCACGTAGGTCATCTCGCATTCGTAGTAGGGGTGATGGGGCATATTTATACGACTCATCGAGTACACTAAACCCACCAAAAACGACATTTGGTGATACGAACATATGCTTGTTAATGTCGTTTTGTGTATATAGGCAATTTTGGAGTCTAAAGAGGAATCAAGCATAAAAAGGGATATTTGTGCCCAAAATCATGCCAAGTCATTTCTGGCCGAGCCAGGCCCGAGAAACTTCAGCCGGGTCCGAAGAAATGATCACCCAGGCCGCGCCCCGCGCACCAGCCGAGCTGTCTAGCACTGAATTCAAGTTGCCCTAGCAAACCATCTGATCTGACAAATCCACCTCAAGCAAAGTGATCAAAATGGCAAATAAGGTTGACAATGTCGGAAAACCAAGGAGAATGCCCGAGCAGATTGGCAGTTGGCCCAATTCCAAAGGTCACGCGCGCACTGGTAGGCACCGAAACCATGTCGCTCGACCAAACCAGCTAATCTGGCAAATCTGGCTCGACCAAGTTATTTGAAATGCCCAACAACTCAGGCAACCTCACTTCCCAGACAAAACGCCTGAGTGGAACCAACTCAAGCTTGATCAAGGCCAAACTAGGGCAATTCCGACCGTTCTGGGATTTCGACCATGCTCGGGGTGGAATCTGGCCAAACATCCTTCATGGATCAGTTTTAGAATTGCCTCAGCATTCCAAATCTACAATCCAATAGCCAAGAGCCTCCGGCCAAAATTCTGGCCAGATTCCGGCCAACCTCCGGCCAACCTCCGATCAAGCTCCGATCAAGCTCAGGCCAAGTACAACCAAGTTCAACCAAGTTCCGACCAAGAAGTTCCAACCAAGAACCGAATTCCCAATATTCTGGTTGGCTTCTCCTATTTAATTTGGTTTAGTTTTGGAGTTCGGTTGGCCTCTTCTATTCAAGTCCGGTTGGCCTCATCTAGTCCAAGATTAGTTGCCCTTTGGATGAAGCCAAGCTCAAGTCGGTTGGGAGTGCAAGTGCAAGGCATGTGGATGGCTTTTGGCTAAACCAATCCAAATGAAGTGCTTTTGGGATATTTCCAATCCAAAACTTAGCCCCCAAGTCTTCCCTTGCCTATAAATAGAAAGGCATGCCCTTAGAAATGTATCTTTGTCCTAGCCTTCGAAATCCCAAGTCCTTAGAGAGAAGAGAGCTTAACTCTCTTCTCTTCATTTTCAATACAAACACTCTCTACATTTTACTGTGTTCTTCACTTGTTCTTGAGCTCCAAGCTCTTTACTTTCCAGCAAACACTCTTCACTTAGTTGTCAAGTTCTTGATTTGGAGCTCCTCTCCTTTTACTTTCTTGCACAAAAGTCACGGCTACTTGTATTCCTTGACATGAATACAAGTAGCTAATGCTTCCTTTACTTTCTTGTTGGTTACTTTACTTTCCTTGTTCTAGCCAAGGCTACTTGTATTCCTTGACATGAGTACAAGTAGTTAAAGCTAAAGTTCTTGTTACAAAGCTCACGGTTACCTTTACTTTTCTTGTACTTGTCTTTACTTTTTCTTTTTTTTCCTTTACTTTTGTAAGTATGGTGCTTGTATTCCTTGCCATGAATACAAGTAGCTAAAGCATATTCGGTCAAAGGGTGTTCATACTTGTGTATGCATCTTGAGACTTGAACTTAATGCTACTTCGTGTGTCAACTAGTTCGGTGCCATTATTCGATTGAACAACAAGGCTAAGTGGATGCTCGAAAGAGGAAAGCTTAGCTGAGTAGTTCAATCTTGATTAAACAACAAGGCTAAGTGGATGCTCGAAAGAGGAAAGCTTAGCCGAGTAGTTTAATCTTCCTTATGTCACTTGGTTGATCGTAACTGAGAGATCAAGTGGCTGCACTTAGAACTAGAAGTCTAAGTCTTGATTTTGGAGTAGATTGTGGTGTAAGTGCTTGAAAAGGCCTTACTTTAGGGTTTAAGTCTTGAAAAGGAATAAACTCACACTTATGAACACAAAGTAAGATCATTTGACGTCCATGATGGTTGTCTCACAAGTAGAGAACCTAGACTAAATATCTTTCGTCCTTACTTACCTGTCATTTACTTTCAGTACTTTACTTTTCTGTCATTTACATTTCAGCACTTTACTTTCAGTCTTTACTTTTACGCACTTTACTTTCAGTATTTACTTTACGCAATTTACTTTCTCGCACTTTAATTTCAGCACTTTACTTTCTGTCATTTACTTTTCTGTCTAAAAAACAACCAAAAAACCAATCTGTCTTTACTTTATTTTTTCTTTCTTTTCAAGAACAACCATTCCACACTAACTCCCTTGAGTTTGACCCCTACTTACCGCTTACTAATCCAATAGTGAGCCAACAGTAGTGGACACTATAAATGTAAATTTTGCAGCGCACAATGACGTGATGTCAAGGGGCGCTTCCCAAAATGCTAGGGATGGCAATACTGGCAGAGGTGGTGATATTCATGATACTGAGAAACGCATTTCGACAGTTGTACCTCGTGGGACGCAAATGAGGAGAGGAGCACATAACGCACCAGCGCCTGCACCTCCAGCAGAACAGAATGCGCCACAAGACTCGATGGCGGAGATGAGGAACATGATGCAAGGAATAATGTAGGCGATACACGGATTGGTTCCACAGAATGTTCCCACGGGACAACCCTCCACGCAGCCAACCCCACCACCAGGTGTGCATCATGATGTCGTCGATAGAGGAGTCAAGCTAGATGAGTTTCTTAAGCATCATCCGCCGATTTTCGATGGGACAGATGCGAATGAAGACCCTCAAGAGTTTATTGATGAGACCAAAAATCTTTGTGATACCCTCCATTGCCCTAGCTGGAGATCAGTGGAGTTAGTTTCTTTTAGACTGCGAGGCATGGCTCGTGCGTGGTTTGTTATCAAAAAGAGAGAGAGGAGCGCTCAGCAGCCACCGATGGAGTGGGATGAATTCAAGACCTTATTTCTTGACAGATTTTCGCCTGTCAGCGTGAGGGATGCTAGAGCCCGAGAGTTTGAGACTTTGAAGCAGTGAGATATGACAGTCATAGAGTATGCAAATAAGTTCGAGGCTTTGTCAGCTTATGCACCACATATGGTGTCTTCAGAGGAGATGCGCGTTAAGCGTTTTATTGCAGGGCTGCGTAACCTCATCTTTCGAGCAGTGAGTAGTACAGATTTTTCAAATTTCTCCAAGGCAGTCGATAAAGCTCGAGGCATTGAGGACCGAGAGCTGGAGACTAGAGTTGCACGCGACCAGAAGAAGAGGCCTCAGGTGAATGATCATGTTGAGAGTCAGCACGGTCGTCGAGGTGGTTTCCAGAGAGGTAGACCTCATCAGGTTCAGCGGGGGGCATCAGTCTCAGACTTCTCATCGTGGTGATAGTACAAGTTCGCAGACCTTCAGACAGCCCCATCAGACTTTTCCTGGAGCCAATGGGCGTCGTGGATCTAGCTCATCTGGTCAGTCCAGAGTTCCTTGTAATACTTGTGGTGGTTCTCATGGAGGAGCTTGTTATAAGGGAACAAGAGCTTGTTTTCGTTGTGGGCAGCAGGGACATTTTGTGAGCCAATGTCCTATTCCTGCAGCAAGCGTGCAGTATATGGCACCTCAGCCAGCATTCTCTCATGCATCTATTATGCAACCTACGGGTGGAAATGATGAACGAAATCTTAATCAGGCTGGTAGAAGTGGACCTCAGAGGGAGGAAGGGAGGACTCAGGCTAGAGTTTTAGCATTGACACCCCAGGATGCTCAGGCGTCTAATGCTGTGGCTACAGGTACTGTGCAAGTTAACGATTTTGATACTTTCGTGTTATTTGATCCTGGTTCTACGCATTCGTATGTTTCTCCACATTTTGCCACACATTTTGCTGCACTACCTATTTCGTTAGAGAGTCCCTTAGAGGTGTCTACCGCTATTGGTGAGCATGTTAGAGCTGAGTTAGTATACTGTTCCGTTCTTACTCAGTTGATGAATCACGATATGTTTGCTGACTTGATTTTACTCAATATGCTTGACTTTGATGTGCTCTTGGGGATGGACCGGTTATCGACCTATTATGCGACCCTTGATTGTCGCGGGAAGGTGATCACGTTTCGTATGCCGAACGAACCGGAGTTCATCTTTATTTGTGATGTGAATCCGTCATCTTCGTATTTAATATCAACGTTGAGGGATGACAAATTATTGAAGAAAGGATGTTGGGCATATCTGGCGATGATTGTTGATTCTCGTACTCACACATCGACGTCTAGATCAGATATTCCAGTGGTGTCTGAGTTTGGTGATGTGTTCCCGGAAGATTTACCAGGGCTTCCTCCAGTGAGAGATGTGGAGTTTTGTATCGACTTAGTCCCTGGTACGGAGCCCATTTCGATCCCCCCTTATCGAATGGCCCCGGTAGAGTTGAAAGAATTGAAAGCCCTGTTACAAGACCTACTCGACAAGGGTTTTGTCCGCCCTAGTGTTTCTCCTTGGGGTGCTCCTGTATTATTCGTTAAGAAGAAAGATGGGACAATGAGGCTTTGCATTGATTATCGTCAGCTGAACAAGGTGACCGTGAAGAACAGATATCCCTTGCCGAGGATTGATGACTTATTTGATTAGCTGCAGGGAGCTCGATGTTTCTCGAAGATTGATTTACGTTCTGGGTATCATCAGCTACCGATTAGAGAGCATGATATTCCAAAGACAGCTTTTCGGACTAGATATGGGCACTATGAGTTTTTAGTGATGTCGTTTGGACTCACAAATGCACCGGCAGCTTTTATGGGGATGATGAACAATGTTTTCAGAGACTTCCTTGACAAGTTTGTGAATGTTTTTATTGATGATATCCTCATATATTTGAAGACGAACGAGGATCATGCCGCACACTTGAGAATAGTGCTATAGAGACTGCGAGAGCACAAGTTATATGTTAAGTTCTCCAAATGTGAGTTTTGGATGGACAGCATTGCCTTTCTTGGACATATTGCCTTTCTTGGACATATTATCTCTAGTGAAGGAGTAATGGTGGATCCGTCGAAGGTGGCAGCAGTTGAGCATTGGACGACACCTACTTCAGTTACAGAGATTCGTAGTTTCTTGGGTCTTGCTGGTTATTATCGTCGCTTTGTACAAGATTTTTCTTGTATAGCTGCACCACTGACTCGATTAACTCAGAAAGGAGTCAAGTTTGACTAGTCGGAGGAGTGTGAAGAGAGCTTTCAGATGTTAAAGAAAGCTTTGACTATGGCACCAATTTTGGCCCTACCTTCGGGTACAGGTGGATTCACCGTGTACTGTGATGCTTCGAGAGTCGGTTTGGGTTGTGTTCTTATGCAGCACGGCCGAGTTATCGTTTATGCTTCTCGACAGTTGAAGAAACATGAGCATAACTACCCTACTCATGACTTGGTATTAGCCCCAGTTGATTTTACTTTGAAGATGTGGAGACACTATTTATATGGTGAGACATTTGAGGTATTCACAAATCATAAGAGTTTGAAGTACGTCTTCAGTCAGAAGGACCTTAATCTTCGACAGCGTAGATGGATGGAGTTACTGAAAGATTATGATTGTACAATTTCTTACCATCCGGGGAAAGCGAACGTGGTTGCTGATGCTCTGAGTAGGAAGGCCATGGGTAGTTTAGCACATATACCAGATACAAAGAGAAAGCTTGCGAGGGATTTATCACAGTTGTAAGGTAGTGGAGTTTCTCTTGGAGTGGGCGAGAAGGGTCTCATAGCACACTTACGAATTGTACTGACCATGACTACTCGGATTGAAACAATTCAAATTTGTGACCCTGAGCTAAGGAGATTGATCAGGGAGGTACCAGAAGGTATGCATGCAGACTTTTCAGTGGGTGATGATGGTATTCTTCGATTTAGAAATCGATTATGTGTTCCGGTTAGTGAATTACGTCAAGAGATTTTGAGAGAGGCTCACTGTATGCCTTATATTATGCACCCAGGCACTACAAAGATTTACCGTGATCTTAGAGATATTTATTGGTGGAGTGGTATGAAACGAGAAGTAGCAGATTTTGTTTCGAGATGTTTGACTTGTCAACGAGTGAAAGCTGAACACCGGAGGCCTGCTGGCTTACTACAGAATATTGAGATTCCAGAGTGGAAGTGGGAGCGCATTACTATGGACTTTGTTACAGGACTTCCACGTATGAGAAAAGGTTGCGATTCAGTGTGGGTGACTGTGGATAGACTCACGAAGACCGCACATTTCATTCCTGTGAAGACCAGTTATTTGTCGAAACAGTATGCTCTCCTTTATATTGATGAGATTGTACGTCTCCATGGGGTACCAGTATCCATTATTTCTGACCGTGGCACACAGTTTACTTCTAAATTTTGGAGATCAGTGCAAGAGGCGTTAAGTACACAGCTAAATTTGAGCACTGCATTTCACCCACAGACAGACGGACAGTCCGAGAGGACTATACAGACATTGGAAGACATGTTGAGGGCTTGTGTTATCGACTTTAGAGGCAGTTGGGAACGACATATATCATTGATGGAATTCGCTTATAATAACAGTTATCACTCTAGCATTCAGATGGCTCCTTTCGAGGCGCTCTATGGCAGGAGATGTAGGTCACCTATTGGGTGGTTCGATTTGGGTGAGAGCAAGTTACTTAGACCTGATTTGATACGGGATGCTACTGACAAGGTCCGTTTGATCAAGGATAAACTATTAGCAGCTCAGAGCCGACAGAAGTCTTATGCTGATCCCAAGCGCAGAGAGTTGGAATTCCAAATTGGTGATCATGTCTTTCTACGAGTTTCTACGATGAAGGGTGTTATGAGATTTGGTAAGAAAGACAAGCTCAGTCCGCGATACATTGGTCCTTCTGAAATTTTGGAGAGAGTTGGTAATGTGGCTTATAGATTGGCTTTGCCTCCGACATTATTTAGCGTACATCCAGTATTTCACATCTCGATGCTCCGAAAGTACATAGCAGACCCGAGTCATGTATTGGAGTACGATAGAGTACAAATGGATGATACCTTAACTTATGATGAACAACCTGTGGAAATCCTGGATCGACAAGTGAAGAGATTAAGAAATGAAGAGGTATTTTCTGTCAAAGTCTTATGGAGAAACCATACCGAAGCTGAGGATACATGGGAATCGGAGAAGGACATGAAAGCAAAATATCCTCATCTTTTTGAATCTCAAGGTATGATAATTTAAATTTGGGGACCAAATTTCTTTTAAGGAGAGTAGAATGTTATATTCCTATGTTTATTTTAATTATAATTAGTTGGAAAATAAAAAAAGGGATTTCAAAATTAAAAACAAATGAGCAGAAGAAGTCAAGGCAGTTGAGTAAATGCATATCCACATTCCGACAAAATAAACCTCCCACAGATACGTTCCTATAGCAATCCTAAGCTGTAAAACGTAACTTAAGTCATCGTTGAAAACCCTCTCTTCAAGCCATCCTTAAATCGACATCCTTATTTGTGATATTGTCCTCCGATCCGATTGATCTAGAAATTTCTGAAGCTTCGCATACCGGTCCAAGGAGCCAGTGTTTAAGTAAGCCAAACTTTTGGGGAGGTAGAGCACAATCAGGGTTGCAAATCGTTTGCGACAGAACCCAGGTGAGTTGAGAAGCTTTGATTATACCTGATGAACTAGGGATTGCTGATAGAAATTTTTGATGGAAGTAACATCGTTGGTGAAATTGGCAATGTAAATCGCAGACGAAGGTTGGGTTGCAGTCGCCGGACGAGTGAGGTGTGAATTGGAGTGAAAGTGGAAACGGTGAAGGAGTAAGGTGACTGAGTATTTTATTAATATCTTGTGCTGTGTGTTAAATTGATAATGAAATGGGTACAGGGACTGTGGTGGCTAATGGGTGTGATGTTTTTATGAGGAAGTCAAATATGGGGATGTCAGTCAAACTTGGAAGTTCTTGTCGTGACATGAGTCCACCTTAAGCCTTAAGGCATGCAATTATGCATCAAAGTCAGTATGATATGTTAATGGGTAAACGTTATGGAAGACTTTATTGTGGGCATGTGAGACTTAAAAGGAATGAGTTGTTTTCTTGAAAGTAGTGTTGCTAGGAGAGATCACCATCTGGAGGATTGAGGTGCTGCTTCTCCGTGTGTCTAATATGGGGTATGTTTTGGGTGTTGGTTATGACATATGATAATTATTAAGTCATATAAATTATAATTTATATAGGAGTTACAAGCGTCGGTCTCGGCCTACTTTTGGGTCGTGACAAAGTTGGTATCAGGAGCTTAGGTTGGTCTCTCTATAGTACACGGAGCTAGGACTTAGTAGGATTTTGATTATGGTAGTGAAGCGCGCCACCGCCATAAAAATTTCTTATTCGGTTGTGTCTTCCGCTTGAACTCCTAATTCTTATTGGTATAAATTCCTTCATATAGGTTGTGATGGCACCAAATTCACGTAGGTCATCTCGCATTCTTAGTGTGGGGTGATCTGATGGACCATAATTATACGAATCATAAACACAGTAAAACCCACCAAATTAGACTGTTTGTCTATTTCACTTTTGCTTGTTAGTTCCGATATTTATCTACAGGGTATTTTGGAGTCTAGAGAGAATACACGCTAAGGAGAGGATTTTACGCTGAAAAGATATTACGAGTCATTCCAAGGTCAAGATCAGACGCTGACTGAAGAAATCTCAAGATCCTGACATTGAATCACTCAAAACAAATCCAACCGAAGAGCAACCAAAGTCAGTCCGCAGCTGAAATACACCGATAGTTTTGTGAAAACTACACAAAACTCACACAAAACCTCCTCTCCCCTTCAAGTGACCGGTGGCTTTTGGTTGGAGGTCACCCATGGAGGAAACTCTCCCCCTTTTACAACCCATAACCGGCGGCTATGACCTCCCCTCCTCCTCCCTTGGATTAAACCATGTGGTTTCATCCTCACCACCCATCTCCTCCCCTTTTGGCTATAAATACATGCCTCCCCTTCACTTGTAAATCAATCCAAAATCATAAACACTTCTCTCTCTAGAAAGTTTGGCATTTGTAAGTTTGGTTTTCAATATATAATACTCTTGTCGGTTCTTGAGTACTCAAGCTTGTCTTTACAATTCTTGAGTACTCTTGTCGGTTCTTGAAGTACTCACCCCCTTCCCTTACTTACTGTCTTTCAAAAACCGTAAGTACTTAGCTATGGTATCCACCTCTATGGATATTCGTAGCTAAACTCTTCATTCGGTTGAAGGGGTGTACTTGTATCATAAAATGTTTTAGGCCATCTTTTTAGTGCCTCTTCTTTTTATTCAAAACTTGTTCTATGTGTCATATATTAGGCCAGAACTTCCAAGATTGAGTGGATGCTTGAAATGGCAGAACTTTTCCGTGGGGGTTCGTGAACATACTCGGGTAAGTGGATGCTTGAAATGGCAAAGCTTATCTGAGGAGTTCGACCTCTTTTAAACAATATTGGTTTTGATCGGAAATGACGGATCAATGGATGCACGTAGGCTAGTATACCTTGAAATGGGGTGCTAGTCTAAATAGAACAAGTGCTCTACGACCTTGAAATGGGCTAGACAGTGTGTGCAAATCGAGCGCTTGAAATGGCCTTGATACACGTTTGAATACTTAGAAGGATCACTGAAGGTCAATGATAAACAGGCTATGATGCAAGGCCCCCGAAACCGAATGCTTTCCTTAGATTTAAAAAACCCCTCGCATTTACTTTCTTAGTATAAACTGCTCTGTCAACTACTTATCTTCCGGAGGACTTGTGAATCACGCATCACCCGCTGTAAGTCTTCTCTTTTATTTTCAGTATTTACATTTTCTGTAATTTACTTTTCCGCACTAAAACCAAAACCAACCAACCAGTCATTTACTTTTCCGCACTAAAATCTCAATCAACCTAAAACACGCTCCCTCGCTGTACAATCCCTCAAAGAACGACTATCCCCCTAATTCCCTTGGGTTCGACCCCTACTTACCACTTGCTACCCAGTAGTAAGGTCACGAGTAGCGGAATACAAATTTGCCTTTGCACAGAGAACACCGTACCTTAACGACAGTGCGGTGGGCTCCGTCAAAACTGGCGCCGTTGCCGGGGAATTAGTTACTTAATCGGATAAGTTCTTTAAATCGATACTCGCTTCGAAGCAACCATGTCTCGCGAAGGAAGCTACCATGACTACCAGGATGACGAAGAAATAAACCTGTACGATCGAAATGATGAGGTGCCACTTCCATTTGTTGACGATCCGGAGCAAATCATCCGAGACAGAAGAGCTCGTGATAGGGAGGCCGCCCGAAGAAACCACGGACCACCCGAGGACCGAAATGCAGCTGGTCCAGTACAACCTCCTAGATATCCACCATTGCGTTTACTTCTTCCGGTTCCTCTACTATTAATGTTGGGCATGCGTCAGTCTTGTGGTCTGTAGAACTGCAAAATTCGCAAGGCCTTACTGGAACTGGCTGCCTTCGTAGGATTTGCATCATCATTTCTTTCATTTGTTTCATCTCTTCTGTCATGGAGTTTTCTGATGTCTCAGCTCGTGCTACGTTTTTTGTTCTGGAGAACTCATCTTGCCGAGTGGTCTCCTCTATAAACCGAGCATTTTCAGCAATGTCAGAGATGAGTCGCTGATGGACCATAATTATACGAATCAAAAACACAGTTAAACCCACTAAATTAGACTATTTGTCTATTTAACTTTTGCTTGTTAGTTCCGATATTTATCTACAGGGCATTTTAGAGACTAGAGAGAATACACGCTAAGGAGGAGTTCTTACGCAGAAAAGATGTTACGAGTCATTCCGAGGTCAAGATCAGATGCCGACTGAAGAAATCTCAAGATCCTGACGTGGAATCACTCAAAACAAATCCAACCGAGGAGCAACCAAAGTCAGTCCGGAGCTGAAATACATCGATAGTTTTGTGAAAACTTCACAAAACTCACACAAAACCTCCTCCACCCTCTTGATGACCGGTGGCTTTTGGGAGGAGGTGACCAAAGGAGGAAACTCCCCTCCTTTCTTCACCCACAACCGGCGGCTTTCAAGCCACCATGAGATGTTGCCATGTGGTGGCTTCTCCTCCACACATCTCCTCCTCTCATGGCTATAAATACCCCCCTCCTCTCATTTGTAAATCAATCCAAAAAATTCATAAACACTTCTCTCTCTAAGATTTGGCATTTGTAAGTTTGGTTTTCAATATATAATACTCCTATTGGTTCTTGAGTATTATAGTTCGGTCTTGAGTACTCTTGTCGGTTCTTGAGTACTCAAGCTTGTCATTACAATTCTTGAGTACTCTTGTCGGTTCTTGAAGTACTCACCCCTTTCCCTTACTTACTATCTGTCAAAAACTATAAGTACTTAGCTATGGTATCCACCTGTATGGATATTCGTAGCTAAACCCTTCATTCGGTTGAAGGGGTGTACTTGTATTATAAAATGTTTTAGACTATACTTTAGTGCTTTTTCTTTGTATTCAAAACTTGTTCTATGTGCCATATATTAGGCCAGAACTTCCAAGGTTGTGTGGATGCTTGGAATGGCAAAGCTCTTCCGTGGAAGTTCGAATAACATACTCGGGTAAGTGGATGCTTGGAATGGCAAAGCTTATCTGAGGAGTTTGACCTCTCTCAAACACCATTTGGTTGCTCGGGAATGACTGACCAAATGGATGCACATAGGCTAATATACCTTGGAATGGGGTATTAGTCTAAATAGAACAAGTGCTCTACGACCTTGAAATGGGCTAGACAGTGTGTGCAAATCGAGTGCTTAGGATGGCCATGATACACTTTTGAATACTTAGTAGGATCACTAAAAGTCAATGATAAACAGACTATGATACAAGGCCCCCGAAACCGAATGCTTTCCTTAGATTTAAAAAACCCCTCGCATTTACTTTCTTAGTATAAACTGCTCTATCAACTACTCACCTTACGGAGGACTTGCCAATCATGCATCACCCGCTGTAAGTCTTCTACTTTTATTTTCAGTAATTACTTTTCTGTCATTTACTTTTTCGCACTAAAACCAAAACCAACCAACCAGTCACTTACTTTTCCGCACTAAAATCTCAATCAACCTAAAACACTCTCCCTCGCTGTACAATCCCTCAAAGAACGACTATCCCCCTAATTCCCTTGGGTTTGACCCCTACTTACCACTTGCTACCCAGTAGTAAGGTCACGAGTAGCGGAATATAAATTTGCTTTTGCACAGAGAACACCGCACCTTAACGACAGTGCGGTGGGCTCCATCAAAACTGGCGCCGTTGCCGGGGAATTAGTTAATTAATCGGATAAAGTTCTTTAAATCGATACTCGCCTCGAAACAACCATGTCTCGCGAAGGAAGCTACCATGACTACCAGGATGACGAATTAATAAACCTGTACGATCGAAATGATGAGGTGCCACTTCCATTTGTCGACGATCCGGAGCAGATCATCCGAGACAGAACAGCTCGTGATAGGGAGGCCGCCCGAAGAAACCAAGGACCACCCGAGGACCGAAATGCAGCTGGTCCAGTACAACCTCCTAGATATCCACCACCCCCTCAACCTAGACAAGTGCCGAGATGAGAACCCGCTTTCGATAACTACTACGGAGATAACAACAATTTCCGCGAACCTACTATGGGAGAACTCTCAGCACCGTATTTCAGAAACCAGCCATGGTGCATTCACGAAGGCCCTGAACTGGAAAATGTCATCATCAACACTTCAGTGGCCCACAACTTACCGAAATTCTCAGGAACACCTGGAGAATCAGCAATGACTCATCTCCAGCGCTTACATGGTATTTGCCAAAACTTAAAACTGAATGGCGTGAACATAGACGACTTCAAGTTAAAGGCGTTCTACTTTTCCCTCATTGACGCGGCAAACGATTGGTTCCTTTCATTGCCTTCCAGTAGCATCAGAACATGGGCTCAGATGCAAAAGAAATTCCTGGACAAATATTACCCGGCAGGATGGGCGATGCAAGTACGGAGGCAACTACAAGACATCAAGCAAGGACCCCAATGAAACCATGTACGATTACCTGGAAAAGTTCAACCGCCTAGAGAGAAGCTGTTGTACCCTTAGACTGCCTGAGAAACTCACCGTCGAGTATCTCATTGATGGATTAAGACCCTTAGACAAAATGCTCCTGGATGCCTCAGCTGGAGGATCCATGATGAATCTATCATTAAGCGGCATAAGGGATCTCATCACTAACGTTGCCGAAAATGCCCGATTTAGAGAAGAGACAACTCGGCAGGAGGAATTTTCCCGAACAAAGAATGTGGCAAGAGCTGAAACACCAATGAGCTCTATGCCTGAAGAAATGAAACAGTTAAAGGAGATGATGATTCAGATCCTATGAAGACAACCAGTTCCTGTTAAGCCTTGCGAATTTTGTGGTTCTACGGACCACAAAACTGACGCATGCGCGACATTAATGGAAGAGGAACCAGCAGAAGTGAATGCAGTGGGAGGATACCAAGGATACAACAACAACAGCAATAATAGAGCCGGACAAAACAGACAGTATGGTCAAGCAACCAACCCGAGCTGGCGTAACAACAACTATCCTCAGAAGGAAGCACAACCAGTTGTTCCTCAACTAGCTCAGTCATTCTACCAACCTCCCCACCGTCAGTATAACCAGAACGCTCCATCAGCAGGCCAATATCAACAAAGAGGACTGAATCAATACCAAACCAGCCCGAACAATCAGCAAGAACCAACCAAGTCACTCGATGACACAATGAAGGAGCTCGCAGGAAGCATAAATCAATTGGGTACTTCGCTACACCAATACCAGGCGAAAACTGACGGGGCAATTTCAGAATTGACCAAACAAATGTCCCAGCTCGCCACTGCAATGTCAACACTCACTAATGAACCTGGCAGACTTCCTTCACAAACCATCCAAAACCCAAAGGCAAATATTAGCATGATAAGGAAGTCAAACATAAAGGCGACCCTGGGAGAAGTAGCACGATTCCCAACTTACAAACTTACCAACAAACACTTCACCCGTAGGTGTCGTCCTGAGTGGAATCAAGAGGAAGACCGACCCAATGAAGGCAAAACATGGGTTACGCATGCTGACAATGGTCGGTACACATTCACCGTTTGCATAACACCACCGCCGATCATACACTCTGACATACCAGCATCTGGATGGGATGACAATAACGATTTAAAGTGGGACTCTCCTACTAATATTTATGCTTCGAAGCAAAATATTAAGGAGTCCGATTATACAAATCCTAAGCCAGGGAATGAGCAGAATGGCCCGACAATAGAAAGAGCCCTCACTTCAGATCATGAGACACAACCGGAAAGAGATAAAGATCCAGGGGCCTTCACAGTCACCTGCGGTATTGGTGAAACCCAGATTCATAAGTGCTTAGTCGATCTTGGGGCTGCTGTCAACGCCATGCCTTCCTCTTTATATTACTCATTAAGACTTGGTCCGTTGAAACCACCCAGGTCAAATATCGAGCTAGGAGATAAAACGTGCATCCGTCCGGTTGGAGTGCTGGAAGATGTAATACTCCATGTGGGAGAGCTCGTCGTTGCTGCAGACTTTTATGTAATACAAACGGGAGAGACCAGCGAAGACGACCCTCCAACAATAATATTGGGACGACCATTCCTCTACGCTACTAAAGCAAGAATCGATGTGGGCAAGGGATCATTATCGCTTAAGTTCGACGGCAAAATTGCAAATTTCTACATTGATAATAGCCGCACGGATACGAAGAAACCGCCAGACATTATACCTATCTCAGATGGCGGTACACAGATTTCTGACCTGCCAAAAGAGACCGGAAAAGCAACAAGACCAGCAGCTATGGTCAAAGGTCCCCCGCCTTCTCAGAAACAATGGAAAGAAAAAACACCAAAACCATGGAGTTCTAACCTAAACAAGAAATCGAGGAAAGACAAGGCAAAAATCAACACAGGAACAGTGGCCAAATACGACCTAAGCCACCCATGGGATCCAAACCAATGATCCAGGAATGAGGTACTGTCGAGCCAACGACGTTAAACAAAGGCACTGGTCGGGAGGTAACCCGACACCTATCTTACTTTCTGTCTTTTATTTTTCTGTCATTTAGTTTTTTCCGTAAGTCGCTCTCACCCACTTGGTGCATAGAATGAAATGACTATTTAGGAATCGGTTTTTGGAGCAAGACCGGATCAGCCAGGCAGCTTCCGTGAATTACCGGGCCTGCGCTGAGAGTTCAAGGCCCCAGCCGAACTCCCTCGATTATCCAGCCTCATGCCATGTCGTTCACTCGACACCTTAAAGGGAGTTCTGTTCTTCCCTTTTCCTTAATGTCATTTCCTTCTCATAATGTCTGCTTGCATGGCTTTTGAACTAAGTTGTGCTGAAAGGCATGCCTTCGTTCAAAAGTGTGGGGTGAGAACCACCTTTGTAAATAAATAACATGTTTTTCTTTTTCCTTTTCCTTTAATATTATCTTTTGAAAATATGAACTTAAGAATGTGAAAAAGATAGATCATAATTCATGCATTAACCTTGTGAAAATTCAACTGTTTAAAAACTTAGAATGTAACTTCTCATTTGTCCCTTTGTGCTGAGATAAACTAGGGATGTGGAGTTGACATAAACTGCCCTAGAGAGGCTTGGCAAGCACTCGAAGGATGGAATCTAACTATATGGTTTTCGAAGTCAGTGGAGGCTGCACTTCGCGTTTCAGTGAAGATTGAAGTCATCTCCGCCATGCAGTGTTTATGCAAAAAGAAAAAAAGGCGAGGACGGGAATTAGAATGTCCTATCTCTAGTCAAAGTAGCCGAGAAAATAGATGAGCGACCCTCATCTTGACCCGCGCGAAACGGCAAGGATGAGAGGAGCGGGAGGTATTTCCATATGCTCGCGTGCGACGATTGGACCTCCCAAAAAGGCTTGAGAAAATGGACTAGCAAGTCACAAAGAAGCAAAAAGCTCAAAGAAGCAAATCAAGAGGCCAAAGGCCCAAAATTGTGAAGGTTTTAACCGAACAAAAAGTGAAGTACTCAAAGAGTCAAATAAAAGGCCAAAGGCTGATTCACTACAAAAGCTGTCCCTCGCCAAAAGAAAATCAAAGACCAAACCATTGAAACCCAAACCGAATCACGTGCTAGAGAAAACTACAAGGAAACCATATAGTGCGAGACGGTCCCGAGGTTGCAGTCCAGGAGCCTAAAAAGGGCTATCTCTCGAAACATCCAGAATAATTTGCATCTCAGCACGAAGGTACAAGTATTAAGTTTCTTCTATTTATTTACACAGTTCAATTTGGTAATAAGTAAGTAATGCATGGATTAGGATAAGTCTAGTCCCACAGTCTAACTTTCATATTTTAAAAGCTTACTTAGTGCCGCCCTTTGATAGCATTGTTCGGGACGAACAACTAAAAGTGTGGGGTGATCTGATGGACCATAATTATACGAATCATAAACACAGTAAAACCCACCAAATTAGACTGTTTGTCTATTTAACTTTTGCTTGTTAGTTCCGATATTTATCTACAGGGTATTTTGGAGTCTAGAGAGAATACACGCTAAGGAGAGGATTTTACGCTGAAAAGATATTACGAGTCATTCCAAGGTCAAGATCAGACGCTGACTGAAGAAATCTCAAGATCCTGACATTGAATCACTCAAAACAAATCCAACCGAAGAGCAACCAAAGTCAGTCCGCAGCTGAAATACACCGATAGTTTTGTGAAAACTACACAAAACTCACACAAAACCTCCTCTCCCCTTCAAGTGACCGGTGGCTTTTGGTTGGAGGTCACCCATGGAGGAAACTCTCCCCCTTTTACAACCCATAACCGGCGGCTATGACCTCCCCTCCTCCTCCCTTGGATGAAACCATGTGGTTTCATCCTCACCACCCATCTCCTCCCCTTTTGGCTATAAATACATGCCTCCCCTTCACTTGTAAATCAATCCAAAATCATAAACACTTCTCTCTCTAGAAAGTTTGGCATTTGTAAGTTTGGTTTTCAATAAATAATACTCTTGTCGGTTCTTGAGTACTCAAGCTTGTCTTTACAATTCTTGAGTACTCTTGTCGGTTCTTGAAGTACTCACCCCCTTCCCTTACTTACTGTCTTTCAAAAACCGTAAGTACTTAGCTATGGTATCCACCTCTATGGATATTCGTAGCTAAACTCTTCATTCGGTTGAAGGGGTGTACTTGTATCATAAAATGTTTTAGGCCATCTTTTTAGTGCCTCTTCTTTTTATTCAAAACTTGTTCTATGTGCCATATATTAGGCCAGAACTTCCAAGGTTGAGTGGATGCTTTAAATGGCAAAACTCTTCCGTGGGGGTTCGTGAACATACTCGGGTAAGTGGATGCTTGAATTGGCAAAGCTTATCTGAGGAGTTCGACCTCTTTTAAACACCATTGGTTTTGATCGGAAATGACGGATCAATGGATGCACGTAGGCTAGTATACCTTGAAATGGGGTGCTAGTCTAAATAGAACAAGTGCTCTACGACCTTGAAATGGGCTAGACAGTGTGTGCAAATCGAGCGCTTGAAATGGCCTTGATACACGTTTGAATACTTAGAAGGATCACTGAAGGTCAATGATAAACAGGCTATGATGCAAGGCCCCCGAAACCGAATGCTTTCCTTAGATTTAAAAAACCCCTCGCATTTACTTTCTTAGTATAAACTGCTCTGTCAACTACTCATCTTCCGGAGGACTTGTCAATCACGCATCACCCGCTGTAAGTCTTCTCTTTTATTTTCAGTATTTACATTTTCTGTCATTTACTTTTCTGCACTAAAACCAAAACCAACCAACCAGTCATTTACTTTTCCGCACTAAAATCTCAATCAACCTAAAACACGCTCCCTCGCTGTACAATCCCTCAAAGAACGACTATCCCCCTAATTCCCTTGGGTTCGACCCCTACTTACCACTTGCTACCCAGTAGTAAGGTTACGAGTAGCGGAATACAAATTTGCTTTTGCACAGAGAACACCGTACCTTAACGATAGTGCGGTGGGCTCCGTCACACTTCCCAAAATGCTAGGGATGGAAATACTGCCAGAGGTGGTGATATTCCTTATACTAAAAAACGCATTTTGACAGTTGTACCTCGTGGGACGTGAACGAGGAGAGAAACACATAACGCACCAGCGCCTGCACCTCCAGCAGAACAGAATGCGCCACAAGACTCGATGGCTCAGATGAGGAACATGATGCAAGGAATAATGCAGGCGATACACAGATTGGTTCCACACAATGTTCCCAGGGGACAACCCTCCACGCAGCCAACCCCACCACCAGGTGTGCAGCATGATGTCGTCGATGGAGGAGTCAAGCTAGATGAGTTTCTTAAGCATCATCCGCCAACTTTCGATGGGACAGATGCGAATGAAGACCCTCAAAAGTTTATTGATGAGACCGAAAATCTTTGTGATACCCTCCATTGCCCTAGCTGGAGATCAGTGGAGTTAGTTTCTTTCAGACTGCGAGGCGTGGCTCACTCGTGGTTCGTTATCAAAAAGAGAGAGAGGAGCGCTCAGCAGCCACCGATGGAGTGGGATGAATTCAAGACCTTATTTCTTGACAGATTTTTGCTTGTCAGCGTGAGGGATGCTAGAGCCCGAGAGTTTGTGACTTTGAAGCAGGGAGATATGACAGTCATAGAGTATGCAAATAAGTTCGAGGCTTTGTCAGCTTATGCACCACATAAGGTGTCTTCAGAGGAGATGCGCGTTAAGCATTTTATTGCAGGGCTGCGTAACCTCATCTTTCGAGCAATGAGTAGTATAGATTTTTCAGATTTCTCCAAGGCAGTCGATAAAGCTCGAGGCATTGAGGACCGAGAGCTGGAGACTAGAGTTGCACGTGACCAGAAGAAGAGGCCTCAGGAGAACGATCATGTTGAGAGTCGGCACGGTCGTCGAGGTGGTTTCCAGAGAGCTAGACCTCATCAGGTTCAGCGAGGGGGCATCAGTCTCAGACTTCTCATCGTGGTGATAGTGCGAGTTCGCAGACCTTCAGACAGCCCCATCAGACTTTTCCTGGAGCCAATGGGCGTCGTGGATCTAGCTCATCTGGTCAGTCCAGAGTTCCTTGTAAGACTTGTGGGGGTTCTCATGGAGGAGCTTGTTATAAGGGAACAAGAGCTTGTTTTTGTTGTGGGCAGCAGGGACATTTTGTGAGCCAATGTCCTATTCCTGCAGCAAGCGTGCAGTATATGGCAGCTCAGCCATCATTCTCTCATGCATCTATTATGTAACCTGCGGGTGGAAATGATGAACGAAATCTTAATCAGGCTGGTAGCAGTGGACCTCAGAGGGAGGAAGGGAGGACTCAGGCTAGAGTTTTTGCATTGACACCCCAGGATGCTCAGGCGTCTAATGCCGTGGCTACAGGTACTGTGCAAGTTAACGATTTTGATACTTTCGTGTTATTTGATCCTGGTTCTACGCATTCGTATGTTTCTCCACGTTTTGCCACACATTTTGCTGCACTACTTGTTTCATTAGAGAGTCCCTTAGAGGTGTCTGATGGACCAAAATTATACGAATCAAAAACACAGTAAAACCCACCAAATTAGACTGTTGGTCTGTTTAACTTCTGCTTGTTAGTCCCGATTTATTTCTACAGGGCATTTTAGAGACTAGAGAGAAAACACGCAAAGGAGAGGATTTTACGCTGAAAAGATGATAAGAGTCAATCCAAGGTCAAGATCAGACGCCGAACGAAGAAATCTCAAGATCCTGACGTAGGAATTACTCAAATTAAATTCAACCGAGGAACAATCAAAGTCAGACGGAGCGAAATTGGATTGATAGTTTTGTGAAAAGACTGCACAAAACTGTCAAAATGCACCCATGGACCAAGGTGACCGGCCACTTTGCTTGGAGGTGGCCAAAGCCACCCTTCTCCTCCCCTTGCCACTGGCAACCGGCGGCTCAAGCTCTCCCCAACCGGCGGCTTTTGGCTCCCCCCATGTGTCATCTCCTCCTTGCTCCTCCTTCCTCCTCCCTTGGATCAAAAACACATGCCACCCATCTTGGCCCTCCATTCTCCTCCTCCATGGCTATAAAAGGAGTGCTTCACCTCTCATTTGTATCATCCACAATCCACAATTCCAAAATTGTAAAACACTTATCTCTCTACATTTTGTTACTTGTAAGTTTGGTTTTTGAAATAATACTCCTGTTGGTTCTTGAGTATTATACTGATTGGAAATAATACTCCTGTTTGTTCTTGAGTATTATACGCTTTGAAATTATAATACTCCAATCGGTTCTTGAGTATTATAATACTGTAGAGAATACTCCTGTTGGTTCTTGAGTATTCAGTAGGAAATTGGGAATACTCCTGTTGGTTCTTGAGTATTCCACCCCTTTCCCTCTTACTGTTTTCAAAAACCCCCGAGTATTTAGTTATGATGTCCTTTTCCATGGATACTCGTAGCTAAACTCCTCATTCGGTCGAAGGTATTTTCTTGTATTATATAATGTTTTAATTTCTTTTAGTTTCATTTCTCTGTATTCAAAACTTGTTCTATGTGCCATTTATAGTCAGAGTTTCCAAGGTTGAGTGGAAGCTGTAACAAGCAAAGCTCTTCCGTGGAAATTTGTGATCATACTCGGTAAGTGGAAGCTGTAACAAGCAAAACTTATTGAGGAGTTCGGCTTATCTTAAAAAACCATTTGGAAACTGGACCAAAGAATTCAAATGGATGCACAAAAGGCTAAGATACTTCGAAAGGAGGAATTAGTCTGAAGTAGAACAAGTGTTGCTTTAAACGATGTTGCAAGTCTTGCGCTGCGAAAGGGCCTCGATTCATCTTTGAATACTTAGAAAGGTTACTAATGGTTATTAATAAACATGTTATAATACAAGGTACCTGAAACCGAATACTTGTCCTTGAATTACAAAAAAAACCCCTTGTTTTTACTTTTATAAACTGCTCGATCAACTACAACCATCAACCGCTCATCTACCGGAGGAATCGCAATCACGCATTACCCACTGTAAGTCTTCTTCCCTTAACTCTTTTACTTTTAGTATTTTATTTTCAGTATTTATTTTCAGTATTTACTTTTCCGCACTCAAAACCAAAAAACCCAAAAACAGTAGTTTAGTTAATCGCGCTAAAATCTTAATCAACCTAAAAAACGCTCCCATCCTGTACAAATCCCTTAAAGAACAACATATCCCTCTAATTCCCTTGGGTTCGACCCCTACTTACCACTTACTACCCAGTAGTGTAGTTGCGAGTAGCGGAAAATATAAATTTATTTTACACAGAGAACATTGCACCTTAACGACAGTGTAGTGGGCTCCGTCAAAATTGGCACCGTTGTCGGGGAATTAGCCATCGGATAAGTTCTTTAAATCAATACGCGCTCGAAACAACCATGTCTCGCGAAGGAAGTCACCATGACTACCAAGATGACGACGAGATGAACCTGTACGATCGAAACAATGAGGTGCCACTTCCATTTATGGATGATCCGGAGCAACTCATCCGAAGCAGACGAGCTCGTGATTGGGAACCATCAGAAGAAACCAAGAACCACCCGAGGACCGAAATGCAACTGGTCCAATACGACAACCCCCTAGATATCCACCACCCCCGCAACCTAGACAAGTACCGAGACGAGAACCCTCTTTCGGTGACTACTACGGAGATAACAACAACTACCGTACACCTACTATGGGAGAACTAAATGCCCCAGAATTCGAAACGCAGCCATGGTGCATTTGCCAGAGCCCTGAGCTAGAAAACATTGTCGTCGACATCAACAATTTGCCAAGGTTCTCAGGAACTCGTGGAGAATCAGCAATGACTCATCTCCAGCGCTTACATGGGATTTGCCAAAACCTCAAACCGAATGGCGTAAACATAGACGACTTTAAGTTAAAGGTGTTCTATTTTTCCCTCATTGACGCGGCAAACGATTGGTTCCTTTCATTGCCTGCCGGAAGCATCAGAACATGGGCTCAGATGCAGAAAAAGTTCTTAGATAAATATTACCCAACAGGAAGAGCAATGCAAGTAAGGAGACAACTGCAGGACATCAGGCAAGGACCCAACGAAACCATGTACGATTACCTGGAAAAATTCAACCGCCTGGAGAGAAGCTGATGTACCCTTGGACTGCCCGAGAAACTCACCGTCGAGTATCTCATTAACGGATTAAGACCCTTAGACAAAATGCTCCGGGATGCCTCAGCTGGAGGGTCCATGATGAATCTATCATTAAGTGGCATAAGGGATCTTATCACCAACGTTGCTGAGAATGCCCGATTCAGAGAAGAGACGACTCAGCAGGAAGAATTCTCCCGGACAAAAAATGTGGCAAAAGCTGAAACATCAATGAGCTCTATGCCTGAAGAGATGAAGCAGCTAAAGGAGATGATGATTCAAATCCTACGAAGGCAGCAAGTTCCGGTAAAACCTTGCGAGTTCTGTGGTTCTGCAGACCACAAAACTGACGCATGTCCAACATTAATAGAAGAGGAACCGGCAGAAGTGAATGCAGTAGGAGGATACCATGGATACAACAACAACAGTAATGATAGAGCCGGACAAAATAGACAGTATGGTCAAGCAACCAACCCGAGCTGGCGTAACAATAACTATTCTCAGAAGGATGCACAACCAGCTGTCCCTCAACTAGCTCAGTCATTCTACCAACCCCCCACCGGCAGTATAACCAGAATGCTCCATCAGTAGGCTAATATCAGCAAAGAGGACCAAATCAGTACCAAACCGGCCCGCATAATCAGCAAGAACCAACCAAGTCGCTTGATGACATGATAAAGGAGCTCGCAAGAAGCATAAGTCAATTGGGTACTTCGCTACACCAATACCAGGCGAAAACTGACGGGGCAATTTCAGAATTAACCAAACAAATGTCCCATCTCGCCACAGCAATGTCAACACTCACTAATGAGCCTGGCAGACTTCCCTCACAAACCATCCAGAACCCAAAGAGGAATGTTAGCATGGTAACAATGTCAGACATGAAGGAGGCGCGAGAAGAAGACCGACCCATCGATGGCAAAATGTGGGTCACGCATACTGATAATAGAAGCTTAGACTCTGACGGACCCAGAAGAGACTTCTCACCTAACATTTATGCATCAGAGCAAGGCATTAACCCAGAAGATCAGGTGAATGAAGAAAGAGAAAAGTCAATAAAAGAACAAAATGACCTGATAGCAAAAAAACGTTTTACTTGGAGCCCTGAAGCATATCTGGAAATGAGCAAGGACCCAGGAGCCTTCACAGTAACCTGTGTTTTCGGCGAATCCCAAATTCATCATTGCTTAATAGATCTTGGGGCCGCCGTCAACGTTCTACCTTACCATCTATATTGCTCATTAAAGCTCGGTCCATTGAAGTCACCAATGATATCCCTCGAGTTGGGAGACAAGACGTGTATCCAACCGGCTGGAGTGCTAGAAAGCCTAATGCTCCGTGTGGGAAAAATTGTCGTTCCTACAGACTTTTATGTGATACCAATCAAGGAATCCAGCAAGGACGACCCTCCAACAATCATATTAGGACGACCATTCCTTTACACCACGGGAGCCAAGATCAACATGGGCAAGGGCTCGTTATCACTTACATTCGGTGGCAGAACTTCATATTATAACATCTATGGTGATAACCGCGCGAAACCACTGGAACCATGGAGTCCTGACCCAAACACATCACCCAGCAAAAGACCAAGCAGAATCAATCCAGGAGCCGAGGCGAAATTTGACTTAAGCCACCCATGGGATCCCAACCAGTGATCCAGGAATAAGGTACTATCGAGCCAACGACGTTAAACAAGTGCACTGATCGGGAGGTAACCCGACACTATCTTACTTTCCGCACTTTAATTTTCTGTCTTTTATTTTTTGTATTTTACTTTTTCAATAAGTCGCTCTCACCCACTTGGTGCATAGAAGATTTGACTATTCAGGAATCGGACTTGGGTGCAACATTAAGCCAGTCAGGGCTACGCTGAGAGTTCAAGGCCCCAGCCGAACTCCCTCAATTATCCAGCCTCGAGCCATGTCGTTCACTCGGCACCTTAAAGGGAATTCTGTCCTTCCCTTTTCCTTAATATCATTTCCTTCTCGTATAATATCTACTTGCATGGCTTTTGAACTAAGTAGTGCTGAAAGGCACGACTTCGTTCAAAAGTGTGGGGTGAGATCCGCATGTGTACATAAATAAAAAACTTTTTCTTTTTTAATGTATCTTTTTGAAAATATGAACTTAAGAATGTGAAAAAGATAGACCAAAATTCATGCATTTACCTTGTGAAAATTCAACTGTCTAAAAACTTAGAACGTAACTTCTCATTTGTCCCTTTGTGCTGAGATAAACTAGGGATGTGGAGTTGATAGAAATGCCCTAGAGAGGCTTGGCAAGCAATCGAAGGATCAAATCAAACTATATGGTTTTCGAAGTCAGTGGAGGCTGCACTTCGGGTTTCAGTGAAGATTGAAGTCATCACCGCCATGCAGTGTTTATGCAAAAATAAAAAAGGCGAGGACGGGAATCAGACCGTCCTCTCTCTAGTCAAAGTAGCCGAGAAAATAGATGAGCGACCCTCATCTTGACCCGCGCGAAACAACAACGATGAGAGGAGCGGGGAGGTATTTCCATAGGCTTGCGGGCGATGATTGGACCTCCCAAAAAGGCTTGAGAAAATGGACTAGCAAAGCCACAAAAAGGCGAAAAGCTCGAAGAAGCAAATCAAGAGGCCAAAGGCCCAAAATTGTGAAGGTTTTAACCGAACAAAAAGTGAAGTACTCAAAGAGTCAAATCAAAGGCCAAAGGCCGATTCACTATAAAAAGCAGTCCCTCGCCAAAAGAAATCAAAGTACTCAAACCAGTGAAACCCGAACCGAATCACGTGCTAGAGAAAGCTACAAGGAAACCATATAGTGAGAGACGATCCCGAGGCTGCAGTCCAGGAACCTGAAAAGGGCTATCTCCCGAAACATCCAGAATAATTTGCATCTCAGCACGGAGGTACAAGTATCAAGTTTCTTCTATTTATTTACGCAGTTCAATTTGGTAATAAGTAAGTAATGCATGAATTAGGATAAATCGAGTCCCACAGTCTAATTTTCATATTCTAAAACCAAACTTAGAGTACCGCCCTTTAATAGCATTGTTCGGGACGAACAACTAAAAGTGTGGGGTGATCTGATGGACCAAAATTATATGAATCAAAAACACAGTAAAACCCACCAAATTAGACTGTTGGTCTGTTTAACATCTGCTTGTTAGTCTCGATTTATTTCTACAAGGCATTTTAGAGACTAGAGAGAAAACACGCTAAGGAGAGGATTTTACGCTGAAAAGATGATAAGAGTCAATCCAAGGTCAAGATCAGACGCCGAACGAAGAAATCTCAAGATCCTGACGTAGGAATTACTCAAATTAAATTCAACCGAGGAACAATCAAAGTCAGACGGAGCGAAATTGGATTGATAGTTTTGTGAAAAGACTGCACAAAACTGTCAAAATGCACCCATGGACCAAGGTGACCGGCCACTTTGCTTGGAGGTGGCCAAAGCCACCCTTCTCCTCCCCTTGCCACTGGCAACCGGCGGCTCAAGCTCTCCCCAACCGGCGGCTTTTGGCTCCCCCCATGTGTCATCTCCTCCTTGCTCCTCCTTCCTCCTCCCTTGGATCAAAAACACATGCCACCCATCTTGGCCCTCCATTCTCCTCCTCCATGGCTATAAAAGGAGAGCTTCACCTCTCATTTGTATCATCCACAATCCACAATTCCAAAATTGTAAAACACTTATCTCTCTACATTTTGTTACTTGTAAGTTTGGTTTTTGAAATAATACTCCTGTTGGTTCTTGAGTATTATACTGATTGGAAATAATACTCCTGTTTGTTCTTGAGTATTATACGCTTTGAAATTATAATACTCCTGTCGGTTCTTGAGTATTATAATACTGTAGAGAATACTCCTGTTGGTTCTTGAGTATTCAGTAGGAAATTGGGAATACTCCTGTTGGTTCTTGAGTATTCCACCCCTTTCCCTCTTACTGTTTTCAAAAACCCCCGAGTATTTAGTTATGATGTCCTTTTCCATGGATACTCGTAGCTAAACTCCTCATTCAGTCGAAGGTATTTTCTTGTATTATATAATGTTTTAATTTCTTTTAGTTTCATTTCTCTGTATTCAAAACTTGTTCTATGTGCCATTTATAGTCAGAGTTTCCAAGGTTGAGTGGAAGCTGTAACAAGCAAAGCTCTTCCGTGGAAATTCGTGATCATACTCGGTAAGTGGAAGCTGTAACAAACAAAACTTATCGAGGAGTTCGGCTTATCTTAAAAAACCATTTGGAAACTGGACCAAAGAATTCAAATGGATGCACAAAAGGCTAAGATACTTCGAAAGGAGGAATTAGTCTGAAGTAGAACAAGTGTTGCTTTAAACGATGTTGCAAGTCTTGCGCTGCGAAAGGGCCTCGATTCATCTTTGAATACTTAGAAAGGTTACTAATGGTTATTAATAAACATGTTATAATACAAGGTACCTGAAACCGAATACTTGTCCTTGAATTACAAAAAAAAACCCCTTGTTTTTACTTTTATAAACTGCTCGATCAACTACAACCATCAACCGCTCATCTACCGGAGGAATCGCAATCACGCATCACCCACTGTAAGTCTTCTTCCCTTAACTCTTTTACTTTTAGTATTTTATTTTCAGTATTTATTTTCAGTATTTACTTTTCCGCACTCAAAACCAAAAAAACCAAAAACAGTAGTTTAGTTAATCGCGCTAAAATCTCAATCAACCTAAAAAACGCTCCCATCCTGTACAAATCCCTTAAAGAACAACATATCCCTCTAATTCCCTTGGGTTCGACCCCTACTTACCACTTACTACCCAGTAGTGTAGTTGCGAGTAGCGGAAAATATAAATTTATTTTGCACAGAGAACATTGCACCTTAACGACAGTGCAGTGGGCTCCGTCAGTGTCTACCGCTGTTGGTGAGCATGTTAGAGCTGAGTTAGTATACTGTTCTGTTCTTACTCAGTTGATGAATCACGATATGTTTGCTGACTTGATTTTACTCAATATGCTTGACTTTGATGTGCTCTTGGGGATGGACTGGTTATCGACCTATTATGCGACCCTTGATTGTCGCGAGAAGGTGATCACGTTTTGTATGCCGAACGAACCAGAGTTCATCTTTATTTGTGATGTGAATCCGTCATCTCCGTATTTTATATCAGCGTTGAGGGCTGACAAATTGTTGAAGAAAGGATGTTGGGCATATCTGGCGATGATTGTTGATTCTCGTACTCAGACATCGACGTCTAGATCAGATATTGTTCCAGTGGTGTCTGAGTTTGGTGATGTGTTCCCGGAAGATTTATCAAGGCTTCCTCCAGTGAGAGATGTGGAGTTTTGTATCGACTTAGTCCCTGGTACGGAGCCCATTTTGATCCCCCCCTTATCCAATTGCCCCGGCAGAGTTGAAAGAATTGAAAGCCCAGTTACTAGACCTACTCGACAAGGGTTTTGTCCGCCCTAGTGTTTCTCGTTGGGGTGCTCCTGTATTATTCGTTAAGAAGAAAGATGGGACAATGAGGCTTTGCATTGATTATCGTCAGCTGAACAAGGTGACCGTGAAGAGCAGATATCCCTTGTCGAGGATTGATGACTTATTTGATCAGCTGCAGGGAGCTCGATGTTTCTCGAAGATTGATTTACGTTCTGGGAATCATCAGCTACGGATTAGAGAGCATGATATTCCAAAGACAGCTTTTCGGACTAGATATGGGCACTATGAGTTTTTAGTGATGTCGTTTGGACTCACAAATGCACCGGCAACTTTTATGGGGATGATGAACAATGTTTTTAGAGACTTCCTTGACAAGTTTGTGATTGTTTTTATTGATGATATCCTCATATATTCGAAGACAAACGAGGATCATGCCGCACACTAGAGAATAGTGCTACAGAAACTGCGAGAGCACAAGTTATATGCTAAGTTCTCCAAATGTGAGTTTTGGATGGACAACATTGCCTTTCTTGGACATATTATCTCTAGTGAAGGAGTAATGGTGGATCCGTCGAAGGTGGCAGCAGTCGAGCATTGGACAACACCTACTTCAGTTACAGAGATTCGTAGTTTCTTGGGTCTTGCTGGTTATTAGCGTCACTTTGTACAAGATTTCTCAGGTATAGCTGCACCACTGACTCGATTAACTCAGAAAGGAGTCAAGTTTGACTGGTCGGAGGAGTGTGAAGAGAGCTTTCAGATGTTAAAGAAAGCTTTGACTACGACACCGATTTTAGCCCTACCTTCGGGTACAGGTGGATTCACCGTGTACTGTGATGCTTCGAGAGTCGGTTTGGGTTGTGTTCTTATGCGGCACGACCGAGTTATCGTTTATGCTTCTCGACAGTTGAAGAAACATGAGCATAACTACCCTACTCATGACTTGGAATTAGCCGCAGTAGTTTTTGCTTTCAAGATGTGGAGACACTATTTATATGGTGAGACATTTGAGGTATTCACAGATCATAAGAGTTTGAAGTACGTCTTCAGTCAGAAGGACCTTAATCTTCGACATCGTAGATGGATGGAGTTACTAAAAGATTATGATTGTACAATTTCTTACCATCCGGAGAAAGCAAACGTGGTTGCTGATGCTCTGAGTAGAAAGGCCATGTGTAGTTTAGCACATATACCAGATACAAAGAGAAAGCTTGTGAGGGATTTATCACAGTTGCAAGGTAGTGGATTTTCTCTTGGTGTGGGCGAGAAGGGTCTCATAGCACACTTATGAATTATACCGACCTTGACTACTCGGATTGGAACAACTCAAATTTGTGACCCTGAGCTGAGGAGATTGATCAGGGAGGTACCAGAAGGTATGCATGCAGACTTTTCAGTGGGTGATGATGGTATTCTTCGATTTAGAAATCGATTATGTGTTTCGGTTGGTGAATTACGTCAAGAGATTCTGAGAGAGGCTCACTGTACGCCTTATACTAGCACCCAGGCACTACAAAGATGTACCGTGATCTTAGAGATATTTATTGGTGGAGTGGTATGAAACGAGAAGTAGCAGAATTTGTTTCGAGAGTTTGACTTGTCAGCGAGTGAAAGCTGAACACCGGAGGCCTACTGGCTTACTACAGAATATTGAGATTCCAGAGTGGAAGTGGGAGCGCATTACTATGGACTTTGTTACAGGACTTCCACGTACGAGAAAGGGTTGCGATTCAGTGTGGGTGATTGTGGATAGACTCACGAAGACCGCACATTTCATTCCTGTGAAGACCAGTTATTCGTCGGTACAGTATGCTCGCCTTTATATTGATGAGATTGTACGTCTCCATGGGGTACCAGTATCCATTATTTCTGACCGTGGCACACATTTTACTTCTAAATTTTAGAGATCAGTGCAAGAGGCGTTAGGTACACAGCTACATTTGAGCACTACATTTCACCCACAGACAGACGGACAGTCCGAGAGGACTATACTGACATTGGAAGACATGTTGAGGGCTTGTGCTATCGACTTTAGAGGCAGTTGGGACCGACATATATCATTGATGGAATTTGCTTATAATAACAGTTATCACTCTAGCATTCAGATGGCTCCTTTTGAGGTGCTCTATGGCAGGAGATGTAGGTCATCTATTGGGTGGTTTGATTTGGGTGGGAGCAAGTTACTTAGACCTGATTTAATACGGGATGCTACTGACAAGGTCCGTTTGATCAAGGATAAACTATTAGCAGCTCAGAGCCGACAGAAGTCTTATGCTGATCCCAAGCGCAGAGAGTTGGAATTCCTAATTAGTGATCATGTCTTTCTACGAGTTTCTACGATGAAGGGTGTTATGAGATTTGGTAAGAAAGGCAAGCTCAGTCCGCGTTACATTGGTCCTTTTGAAATTTTGGAGAGAGTTGGTAATGTGGCTTATAGATTGGCTTTGCCTCCGACATTATTTAGCGTACATCCAGTATTTCACATTTCGATTCTCCGAAAGTACATAGCAGACCCGAGTCATGTATTGGAGTACGATAGAGTACAAATGGATGATACCTTAACTTATGATGAACAACCTGTGGAAATCCTGGATCGACAAGTGAAGAGATTAAGAAATAAAGAGGTATTTTCTGTCAAAGTCTTATGGAGAAATCATACCGAAGCTGAGGTTACATGGGAATCGGAGAAGGACATGAAAGCAAAATATCCTCATCTTTTTGAATCTCAAGGTATGATAATTTAAATTTGGGGACCAAATTTCTTTTAAGGAGAGTAGAATGTTATATTCCTGTGTTTTTTATCTATAATTAGTTAGAAAAGAAAAAAAGGATTTCAAAATTAAAAACAAATGAGCAGAAGAAGTCAAGGCAGTTGAGTAGATGCATATCCACATTCCTATTTCTTCGACAAAATAAACCTCCCTCAGATACGTTCCTATAGCAATCCTAAGCTATAAAACGTAACTTAAGTCATCGTTGAAAACCCTCTCTTCCAGCCATCCTTAAATCGACATCCTTATTTGTGATATTCTCCTCAGATCCGATTGATCTAGAAATTTCTGAAGCTTCGCATACCGGTCCAAGGAGCCAGCGTTTAAGTAAGCCAAAATTTTGGGGAGGTAGAGCACAATCAGGGTTGCAAATCGATCGCGACAGAACCCAGGTGAGTTGAGAACCCAAAGCCATATCACCATTTGGAGGATTGAGGTGCTGCCTCTCTGTGTGTCTAATATGGGGTATGTTTTGGGTGTTGGTTATGACATATGATCATTATTAAGTCATATAAATTATAATTTATATAGGAGTGACAAGCGCCGGTCTCGGCCTACTTTTGGGTCGTGACAATACATGAATCAAATGCGCACATGACCAACAAACATAAACTCAGTTTCATTTAGATACTTGATTTTTTAAATCAACAAAAATGCATTGTATAAAAAGTCTAAAACATGTTAAATCAGCAGGCTAGGGTACATATCTATGAATCTCACCTCTTCTTATCTTAGGCTCGCATGTAGTCTGCTCATCAATTTCTGGAAACTCCTTGAGAGATCGGTCAATATCAGCGAAGCTATTGGATCTCGCAGCCGACTTCGATGTCTTTTTCACCGCAGGCAGATATTCCGACGTCAAGTTCGACTAAAAAAACCCTAATCACTACCAGCATTCAAACCACAAAGCTCTGACCTTTCGCCCAAGCAAAACTCCAAAGAAATATAAAATATGGTTGCCGATCTGGATTTGGATGTCTCTGGGTTTCGTTTCAATTACTACATGAGAGAGAAACACCAAAATTGTAAAAAGTTGTCAGTTGTATGGATAATATAAGACCCAAAACACCCTTTTCTAATTAAATTAGTAATAATTTGAATTTAAAAGTAATAGAAAACAGTATGGACAGTGGGACAGGTGTCCTTTTATATAGCTTGATGAAATTGAATTAAGGGTTCAAGTGACGCTTTACTGTCTCATTCTAATTTAATTGTCTCATATGAACGTTTATATATATATTTAGGGGGCGTTCAAATGTTATGTGTTCTTATAGTGTTATGTGTTACATGATTTTGCACCTTTGGATCTTTTAATCTAAAGGTTCAGATTCCATCTTGCACTTTTATCTTTTAGGTAAAAGACAAAAGTGCAATATGACATACAACTTTGTCTATTTTTGACTTTTTGACTTTCATTTTGCACCTTTAGATCATTTGATCTAAAGGCTGAGATTGATGTAACAAATAACACAATAAAATGGGTGTAACATTTGAACACTCCTATATATATATAGGAGCGTTCAAATGTTACACCCTTCTTATTGTGTTACGTGTTACACCAATCTTAGTCACACATCCAACCCCTCGTGCTTTGTGGGTGCGCCACGTATCCAAATAGTAAAACCCACTACTTCAAAAAGCAAACAGTAAAACCCACTACCCAAAAATCCACTATTCCGGCACTATTCCTGCCACTATCAACCAATCAGAGGAGTGTAACACTGTAACACTCTAAGAAGTTGTAACATTTGAACGCCCTATATATATATAGAGGAGCGTTCAAATGTTACAAGCTTCTTATTGTGTTACGTGTTACGGAGCTTCTGATTGGTTATTGAAAATCAAGGAACCAATCAGAAGCGAGGAACACCGTAACTACGGTGCAACCTCACCCACACAACCCCCCGTGCTTGTGAGGTGCACCGTAAGCCCCGTGTTCCTCGCTTCTGATTGGTTCCTTCTTTTCATTTACCAATCAGAATCATGTAACACGTAACACTCTAACAACACGTAACATTTGAACGCCCTATATATATATAGGGGAGCACTCGGTTGAGGCAGAGTTATAAGAATGAGGCAGTGAGGCAGCACGTGAGCCACTCATTGTGATGACGTGACATTGGAAAAGTATTTGTTGGTGAGAATTATTGAAGGGATAATTTAGGGATGGAAAGAGAGTAGTGGGTTGTAATTAATGAAGAAAGAGAGTATGTGGATTGTTATTAATTAATGAAGAAAGAGAGTATGTGTGTTTAATTAAAATTATTTTAATGATGAAAGAGTGTATGAGATTATTATATAATATAATAATGATATATTCTTACGAAATTTTTTTTAACAAGGGTGTAATGTCATATGAAATAAGGGTGTGATGTCATATGAAATAAGGGTGTAATACCATATGAAATAAGGGTGTAATGTCATATGAAATAAGGGTGCAATGCCATATGAAATAAGGGTGTAATGTCACATGAAATAAGGGTGTAATGTCATATGAAATAAGGGTGTAATGTCATATGAAATAAGAGTGTAATGTCATATGAAAGATGTTAGGTGAGAGAAACAATTAATAAACGAATTAATTATGAAAGATGTGATGTAAGGAGAGAGATGATAATTGGTTAAAGACTTAAATGCCCTTATGTAATATATAGTAATTGATTATTGGGTTTAGAAAATCAAAAGTAAGTGGGACACGTGTCACAATGAGGTGAGTTTGACGGCTGAGGTGAGTGGATGAGATCGTGCCTCACTGCCTCACTTTACTATAGTGTGCCTTATTTGAACGCTCATATATATATATATAGAGAGGAGCGTTCAAATGTTACACCCTTCTTATTGTGTTACGTGTTACACCAATCTTAGCCACACCTCCAACCCCCCGTGCTTTGTGGGTGCGCCACGTGTCCAAATAGTAAAACGCACTACTTCAAAAAGCAAACAGTAAAACCCACTACCCAAAAATCCACTATTCCGGCACTATTCCTGCCACTATCAACCAATTAGAGGAGTGTAACACTGTAACACTCTAAGAAGTTGTAACATTTGAACGCCCCCTATATATATATATATTTGTTGCTCAGTACTAGGGGAGAGCAAACGGTAATTTACCGTTTTACCGTTTACCGTTTTACCGACATGTAAAATTCTATTCCGTTTACCGTTACCGATTTACAGTTTTACCGAATTTACCGAATTTACCGAAAATTATTATTTTTCTAATTTTTTAAATATATATTATAAATCTTATAAATATATATGTTGATTTTTAATATATATAAATATTTTTATAATTTTTTTTCTTTATAATATATAATTTATTTATTTATTTATATTTTTCGGTAAAACGGTAAAACGGTAAATTTACCGATTTCAGAATTTATTCCGTTTACCGACTTATTTTTATCGTTTTACTGTTGGTAAATTTACCGATTTACCGTGCAGCCAACTCAGTGCTAGTTGCTAACCAAAGTCAATAATAATAATAATTTTGAAAATAGTTTTTAGCGAAGATAATTTGTTCTTTTATTGTAAAAAAGAAAAGAAAAGAAGAAGTGATAAATCTAAGGGTTATTAATCCAAATGCCCCTCTTTCAAACTCAAAACACCCAAATGTCTTTTTTGAAACTCAAATACCAGAATGCTCCTTTTTTATGTTCTCGGTTTCCCTCATACCGGGAACATAAATAAGGATTACGTGGCCGAGTTTAGGGCATGCGTGGACAAAAAGTGGATGAATAAAGGGGCATGTTTTGATATATTCCCGGTTTGAGGGAAACCGAAAATAATGAAAATTGACATTTCCGGTTTTGGGGAATCAAGAATATAAAAAAAAGGCATTCTGCTTATTTGAGTTTCAAAAAGGACAAATGGATGTTTTGAGTTTGAAAGAAGGGCATTCGGGTTAATAACCCTAGGGTGCGGTTCAGGTACAAACCTGTTTATAAATAAAAACTACAAACCGATTATTAAGCCGAAACGTGTCCAATTTTAGTCGAAATCCCAGACAAAACACGGAGGGGTATAATAGTCATTCCACACGGATGGGTATAAAACCTAATAATGTTATTTTCAATTTAGTCCAAATATTGTTAATGATCAGACTTAAAAACTTAATGATCAGACTTAACAATAGCCAATGATCAGACTAAAAATACTTAATGTTTAGACTTAAAATTTGTAATGTTCAGACTTAAAAAGAAGCAATGTTCAGACTTAAAATTGGTAATGTTTAGACTTAAAAATAGCCAATGATCAGACTAAAAATACTTAATGTTCAGACTTAAAATTGGTAATGTTCAGACTTAAAAAGAAGCAATGATCAGACTTAAAATTGGTAATGTTCAGACTTAAAAAGAAGCAATGATCAGACTTAAAAGTAGCCAATGATCAGACTAAAAATACTTAATGTTCAGACTTAAAATTGGTAATGTTCATACTTAAAAAGAAGCAATGTTCAGACTTAAAATTGGTAATGTTCAGACTTAAAAATAGCCAATGATCAGACTAAAAATACTTAATGTTCAGACTTAAAAAGAAGCAATGATCAGACTTAAAATACTTAATGTTTAGACTTAAAATTGGTAATGTTCAGACTTAAAAAGAAGCAATGTTCAGACTTAAAATTGGTAATGCTCAGACTTAAAAATAGCCAATGATCAGACTAAAAAGACTTAATGTTCAGACTTAAAATTGGTAATGTTCAGACTTAAAAAGAAGCAATGATCAAACTTAAAAGTAGGGAATGATCAGACTAAAAATACTTAATGTTCAGACTTAAAATTGGTAATGTTCAGACTTAAAAAGAAGCAATGATCAAACTTAGAAGACTTAATGTACAAACTTAAAATTGGTAATGTTCAGATTTAAAAAGAAGCAATGATCAGACTTAAAAAGAAGCAATGATCAGACTAAAAATACTTAATGATCAGACTTAAAATTGGTAATGTTCAGACTTAAGGCATGATGATCAGACTTAAAAACATACTGTAGCGAAAGTCAAATTTTACTGTAGCAAATTTTAGGACAATTTTTTTTCAACAGATTTGCTGATTTATTGATGGCTCAACCAGCCTGAGCCAGGGCAACAACAGGACATGCAAAACATGTAAGAGACGAGCCCAAGGATACAGGAACCCAAGGGCTGAGACAAAGCGCCGGGGAGCTTCAAGGAATAGGACAATCATGGTCGAGGCACGGAGCAGGCAACCTGAGCCTGTCCCTCATGACAGCATGATGGACGTTAGCTGGGAGAGCCCTGCACTCGTTCCTTGAAAGACTGGTGAGCAAAGGCATGGCCAAAAGGCGAGCGACTGTATTGGCGATTGGGCAAACCCTGTGAACCACCTCAACAGCTTCAAGGATGTGAGGGGCAAGGATGTGTCTGGGCCTAGGTTGTTTAAGCATGGCAATGATCGGGTGGCAGCTTTGGACAACTCTAGGAGAGAGATGCAAGGCCTTGAGCACAAGAAGGACGGAATAGAGATTTTGGAGGAGGTCATTCCCAGCTGTAACGGTGGACCACTTGATTGTCCCTGAGGCATCACGCAACACAAAGGCGCCTGTGCATCCATTCGGGTGCTCAGACCAAGCGCAGTTGAGGGTGAGACCTTGATGGATGGGCTCCTAGCGCGTCCATTTGGCTCGAGGAGTGAAGGGCCGAGGGATGTGTAAAATATTCAAAATGCGGGTCTGGCTAATTGCAGAGCTAAAGGGGAGCTTAATCAATGGGGCCAGCGAGCGCACCCATCTGAGCAGATGGCGCATAATGATACCAGTCTCCTTGTCATGCAAAACATTGTTCGCAGCTTCCATAACTCCCATACGCCACAGCAAATCCAGATCAGCCTTAGGCCATCCGTGAACGAGTTAACAGGGCAGTCCTTGATCCAGAGGTGCCAAAGCTGGGTAAGAGACTGAGGTTGACAAGACCGAAGAGGCGCCTCCCAATTATACCCCTCCTATATTTTATTAGGACAATTATACCTCTTCTGTCTTTTATATATTTTTTAAATAAGTCAATATGTGTTTTTTTTATTTACAAAAGAAACCCCGACCGGATGAAAGTTCGGATGAATTTTGATGGATTAATTTTGACACATGTCACATTTTTTAAAAATTTATAATTTTTATTTATAGTAGTAATTTGTATTTGATGCAAAGCCATAGTCTTAAATCTAAAACAAACTTCTGTAAAAACCCCTTCGTCGAAATTTTATAAGGCTCTCGCCAATTTTCAGATCCTCGTATTCTTCGAAATCAATATCGGAAAAATTAGGGTTTTGACTCGTTCGTGTTGCTGTAACACACCGTCGCTCGCGTCGTTTTCTCCTCCGTTATTTTTCTTCTTGTGGAAAGATGAACGCAGACAAGGTACTCTCCTTCTCTTTCAATTTCCCCCCTCTTTCCTCCTGTTGCCCAATTCAGCGAGTTCCGGTTGAATTCAGTGTTTTTATATATTCCGTTTCTGTTGTAGCAGTTTGTGTGTGTTTCGCATACGTCATTATGATATCATATACATGCAAATTATTACGGATGACATGTTCACTCCTGTTTTTCTTTTAATCAGTTTCACCCATTCTGAATGCTTCGGCAAGCTTTGTATTTATTTTACTTGAGTACTGCTCAACCTGGTTCCCCACTATTGCTTGTTACAGCCACAACATGAATGCATCTAATTACCATAACGAATGATTGTCAGCTTCTGTATTGTATGTCAAGTTGATTCAAGTATTCGCGAAGATCGTCCTCGGTTGTAAATTTAGTGGAATTGGTTGCAAATCTTCTGGTCAAACATGGATACAACTGAAAATGTTGTTAGTTTGGGTATTGTTCATGAAGAAAAGAAGGACAAAAGAAAGCCAAAGAAGCGTAAGATGAAGCAAGCCCTCTCCGTTGCTCTAGACTTAAGCGGTGGTATTTCAGATCAGAATAAGGAAACTGAAGACGAGAACTTTGCAAGTCAAACTCAAAACAGCGTTATAGAACTGAACACTAGAAATCAAGCCCTAGAAGGAACTGAAATGTGTGATAGCGCCCAAGAAGGCGATTTGGTGTCCAAAAGTTCTCCTGTCAGAATTGTTGATAGTGTTATACCTGGTGATAGAAGTATTGAACCGAGTATACCCAGTGATAGACCCAACGATGGGAAAAATCGTAAGTTAAAGAAAAGAAAGCGGAATGTCAATAGTGATTTGAGCAGTAACTGTCAAGTTGGATTGTTGTTGAAGAGTTCTCCAGTTAATGATACAAGCCATCAAGAAGGTACAGAAATGCCTATTTCAGAACGTGTAGTCACTGCAAATTACAAAGACGATACTTCAGGTCTTTCAAATATGGTTTCAAGTAGAAATGATAATCTTGAAACAATAGCAGCCGGCACTAGCACTACTACACTAATTAGTGTTGATTCTTGTTTGAAGGTGGAAACTGATGACAGTATTCAGACTCTTATGTTGGATGTTAATTCTCAGGTGATGCTAAGGTGTGAGAATGGTATAACAAAATCTTCAAACTCACGTGATACTGTTTTGCCCCATATACTTGAAGGAAATTCATCAATAGGTGAAAATGTTAGACAAGATGAGAACATAGTGGCGGTTATCGAACACACTCATGTGGAAAATGTCAAAAAATCAGATGAGATGCCAAGATCCATAGACAGTGAAGATCTTATAAATCTTGGTACGCTAACGGAGAATTCAGATTGCAAAAAGAATGTTTGTAGCTTATTTGATGTTGCTACTGAGCAAGAGATACTAACTCCTGGAAGTTATAGTTGTAAGAAGAAGGGGAAGAGGAAGAAGAAGAAACATGCCAATTCACAACTAGAAGAGCATAAAGAAGGAGAGAGGTTGCCAAATCAGATTGTGAAAGCAAGTTCAATAGGGGACACAGATTATGCACTGGCACTGCCCGCTGAAGGGATCGTGTCAGTAGCTGTTGAAAGCACTCATGCGGGCGACAAGCCTGAACATAGAGCAGATACAGAAAATGCGGATGACAAAAGGATTAAAATCACGGCATTTGTTATCGACATTGTGAAGCCATCCCGACATTCAGAGGGATATCCAAAAGCTACCAAGGAACTGGATGCCACGGATTCTCATATGCAAAGCATCACAAATAATGAGGATTCCCGGTCGCTTCAAAATCAGTTTAGCGACAATATTTGTAAAATAGAGCATGTGTTTGATATAAGGAAAAATGATTGCAGTTCTGAAAATGTCGTCACTGCAACAGATGTGTCTGTCACTGACATGCAAAACCTCGGTACTTGCAAGGAAAAGAAGAAGAAAAAGAAGCGCAACTTGTCCAGTATGTCTCAAATGGAACTTAATGAAGAAGATGCAGCTAGAGATTCTACTACGGACCCAAGCTCATTAAATGATATGTCATTTGAACAATCTGGAGAAGGAACTATCGTGGCTACCGGAGAAGACCTTCAACTAGGTGATAACCAATTAGATGATATGTCTGTACTAAATAACAACACGAAGAAAGCAAAGATGCAAGAGTTACATGAATCTGCCGGTGGATGTGAAGATCAACAAAGTTTGAGGGTAGATTTGAATAATGAATCCTTGTGTAATCCACATCAGAGCGAACTCGTCACATGGGATCTGAACTCTTCTCCAAAGAATAGTAGTAAAACTTCTACCACTAGTGAGGACATTTGTGATCAAAACCTTACTGTGGTGCAGGAAGAAATCGTTGGCATCCCCTGTATGATCACCGCAAAAATGACCCCAGATATGTCTCTCCAAAATACCTCAATTGCATCACTAGTACAAGATAGAGATATTAGATCTTCATTAAGTTCGGACTCTGTAAAGGATGTTTGTGATTTTATGTCCGATAATGAGGCTCTTCATGAGAAAATATCACACCCATCCCTAGAAAGAAACTGCCTTGGATCTCCTAACAGAAAACTGCTTATCCTGGACATAAATGGACTACTTGCTGATATTGTTTCACCCGTACGCTCTGTGTATAAACCAGATATAATGGTCTCCCAAAAGGCAGGTTGGTGTAAATACTTGTTTTCCCATATGATTTTTTTATTTCTTTTAATGCATATTTAACATGTTGAACTTTTTGCAGTTTTTAGGAGGCCCTTTTGTGAAAGCTTTCTACAGTTCTGCTTCGAGAAATTTGATGTTGGAGTTTGGTCATCTAGAGTGAAGTACACTTTCAAAATTCAACTCTTGAGATTGATGATTTTTTTTTAATGCCCTCCAATGGTCTACTGTGTTCTCATGTCCTTTTTCATGAAAACTTATTAATGCCATGTAGGAAAAATGTGGACAAAGTGCTTGACTTTCTAATGGGACAACTGAAAAACAAGTTGATCTTTTATTGGGTGAGCAGGCAATTGTGACAGTTTATGGTTATGATATATGCGTCAATTGGTTTTCACTTTTTTGTGACATGAAAGTGGACTTTCTTTGCTATGCTAGGCTGTAGGAAATAGAATCAGTACCATAGGTAGCTTAGTGCTCAGAAGATCAGAAGTATTATAAGAAGGGAGAATATTTCTGTTTATATAGTATTAACACTTCAAGATCCTAGACGAAAAAGTAGAAGTTGATATTCAAACCTGAGCAAGTAATGTTCATTTCTTGCTACTTTCCCTATTAATGAATAATGAAGATATCTGTTGGACCAAGTTGTACCACTCGAGAGGTAACTTTGATTTGGACTGGATGGTTTGTTCATCCCAAGATAAGTAGTCGTTTCTCTTCTCATTGTGATCAGTGCCCCTAGTTTTGGTTCCTCCATAATAAGGACCACTAGCGGATATATCAGCTTATCTTGTGTTCCATTTAGTTAGTTTTTAATCCTTGTCGATGGAAATGAGTTTAGTGTTGTTGTACATTGTACGTTTGTTCTTTTGGTTGTAGTTCAATGGAGTGTCATTAATTGCTGCGAGTTCGATGTTTATGAATCATGTCGAGATAAGTGGGCCACTTAGCCTGCCTGAGATCAACTTGTCAGTTTCGAATGCCTATCATGCAAAATAAGTGTGCTGATATCATTATTCATTGCATCGTGGGCTGACTATGTTCCTAACTTAACATGTGTCTATTATTGCTCGGTCTTGCAGGATCGGTCACATTGTACTATTACAGGGTTCCCTACTGTTGAAAATAGGGACAAACCCTTGGTTTTGAAAGAACTTAAAAAACTATGGGAAAAACATCAGTCTCACTTTTCATGGGAAAAGGGAAAGTATGATCACTCAAACACATTATTGTTGGATGACTCACCGTATAAAGCATTATGCAACCCTGTAAGAATTGTACTTGTTTAGTCGTATTTCCTTACCTGTATATATGTGATTGTCCTATGCGTATTGGACTTTTTTCTTTCTGCAATTAATTAATGTGTATGGTACAGGCTGACACAGCGATTTTCCCACTTTCATACCAGTACACAGATGTCAATGACTGTTCACTAGGTGAGAAATCCATATTTAATTTACACTTTGTTGCATTGTGTCGACGATGGATTAGAGGACACACTACTGATCTTAAGAATTTCCTTTGGTGTTATTTTAACTGTCTCAACTTGGTGGCATATACTGAACGGGTTTCTTGTGCAAATTGTATGCATTGTATCTGCTGAATTGTGCAGTCTATATGCAAATTGCCATCCTCTGATGAAGTTTTACCGAATTATGAGATCTTACTAATTAAATTGAACTGTCAAAATAAACTCCATGACCAGCTTTGTTGCTCAGGCCTTCCAGATACTGTATGCTGTTTGTTGACCATCTGGCATTTCTTATATCAGATTTTGTCATCCAGAGTGTTTTGTCATTTCCTTTTTGTAAGACAACTTGGAGTTGCTCCACATATAAATAGTTTTATGACGCAGAACGCGTAGTCTATCCTTTCAATTTGTAGCATTCTGTTTGAAAACATGAACCGCTGGCATCAGCCAACCTACGTCTGTGCCTCTGTGGAGAAGAATATTATGATTTTTATCTTGAAGCTACCATAATTATTTCAGTTCTATAATAGGCTACAGGCTACTATTCAATTATTAGTATCTAGTAGTACATGGACTTGTACTTGGACCACAAATATACTTCTCTAAAGCGTAAGTTATGTCCTTGGGGATTGGAATTTTCGTGTTGCAAAAAAACTGAGATCTAATGTTTCCTTTGTTGTTTGTGTAATCCACAGGACCTGGAGGTGAGCTACGTGTTTATCTTGAGAGGCTGGCCATGGCCGACAACATTCGTGATTATGTGAGGAATAATCCTTTCGGTCAACGGCCCATTAGGGAGACAAATCTATCGTGGAAATATTACAAGAAGGTGCTCAGTGCCCTTCCTCCGCAGCCGAACAGATAATGGTTAATAGACATATACACCTGTCCATCTCCATGGTTCTTTAAGGAACATGGTTATTGATCCAGCCTTTCTAGTTTCGGACGATCCAGTGCTTTCATTGACCCTCAGTCAACGAATGCAGCCTTGTAATGGATGCAAGGCTTTGGTCGGTGAGATTATGTATTCGATTGTACTATTGTTCTATAACCATGTGACAATATTCATTGACAAGCTGTCGTTGTTCACTAAGCAGTGGACATTGGACAATAGTCGATTTTAATGTCAATGTTGCAATGTGAACAGAGTTTTCACGCATAATATCGGTAATGCCAATTATAAAAAGTTTAAAGCATGTGGGATCTTATGCGATGCAAATATTTTTTTTATTCATGTAACATCAAAACGGTTTTACATCGGTGGCACGTCATCTAAACTAACAAGGTTACTTATGGAGGTGAAATTATGTTACATGAAAGTCATCGTTTAGAGATGAAAATTGTAATATTTCCAGACACAAAAATTCAGTCTATTCCAACAATTCAAAACAAAATATTTTTCTGTAAGATTCTTTGTTAGTGCGCACATATCACTCAGTCAAGTCAGCAAAATTTGAGGGCGCAAGCAAGTGGTTCGGTGGAGGAGCGCTTCACTTGGTGTAAAGAAGCTTAAGTTCAAGTCCCTACTAACTCAAACTAACCACTAACATCCACCATCAAAAAAATCAGCAAAATTTGAAAAATAAAATATAAAAATTATAAGTACACCACGTGTATAGATCCAAACTTACTGAATTATGAGTGTCACTAGTAAGTTTAAAATGAAGAGGTTTTTCAAGATCAAGAGTAACGATGAAATAATATACTTACTTAACAAACAAGCATGAAGCAACTTTGAGTGATGGAGACAAGACAAGTTAAGATGAATCCAGAAGTATAACACAAGAAGCGTACAAGTGGCAACTTACTTGTATCATGCCGAACGACAACGCAATCCAGATTATGCAAGAATGAGTTCCTGGAACAAAATCGTCGTGTTTTCCCTACGACTCGGTAATATGAATACTATATTTTGCACTATGGTTACCATCACTAGTACAGTAGAACATTATTAATCGATTTTGGTTTCGATACATAATGAAGTGATGCACAATGTATGACCTTGTGCATAATCAATCGATGCATAAAGTCATACTTTATGCATAGGATTTTCTAAGAAGCGGTGCATAATATTTTTAAAAAATTTGGCAGATTTCGCTTGCAAATTACTCAAATCCACCTAAAAAATTGAAAACAAATTTTATACACCATGTTGCTGCTCATATCACAACATCAAAGCACTTGCATTCAACCAGAAGACAAGCATCCATACACATACAATATCTTTCGTACACAGAATTTCACATAACTATATGCCACGAAACGATTCATGTCCTATACCAGAAAATATTGGATCAATTAGTCGCGCAAGTAGTCGTCGGTTTCCTCCGACACTTCTTCGATCTTGTGGTCTTCATATGACTGTTCCTCACTAGGAAAATAGTATAATAAATAACAAAACAACTAAATCAATATAATAAATTAGTGACAACGATAAATCAATAAAAGTTGTAACTAAACATTTATTTTGCTAATTTTGTTTTTTTATTGTGGGTTTTACATGGAACTTATCTAGGAAGACATCACATATATATAATACGTTTCGGGTACACATATATTTCTAGTCCATTTGAAGCAAAGGGCACCTCCCCGGATTTGACTTGAACGTGAATCATTCGTTGAAGCACAGACCATCTGGCACCTCTAACTTATAAAACCCACCCGTTGACATACACCTCCATGGTAAGGCCATAGCAACGCCTAAGCACGCCTACACGAGAGGATAGAGCATAACACCTACAAACCTCTACAAGGGAGGAGGAAGAGGAAATGAAAGAGGAAAAACATCCATGAATGATGGAGGAAAGGTCCACACCATAGGTGGGACTAGGAAAACCCACAAATTTGTGGAGGGAAAATGTCACGGTGGGGTTTGAACCCTTGACCCTGTTATTGCAAGGCAAGTGTTCTTACCAACTCAACCACCACTTTCTTGACTATTTTGCTAATTAAACAACAACTAAATGAATAATATAACTCCCAAAAGCTTACTTGCTTAAGGTCTTCAACCACTGCACCGTTATTAGGTCATACAAATGTGATCATGTCCCGAATATATCATAGAACATAATAATTGCATAACTGAGTTCCTTGCGGTTGTTAATTCAACTACACGATCCATGATCTCATTTCATACACTAACAATGAAAAAGTACAAAAATAGTAAAATAATGTGTTTCATCAATGAATACCGTAACCATCTTCCAATCCACTCTACGTGTATTACTCGGTATACATCCCTGATAGTATCGGCTCAATCCCCTATAATCAGTAACATAATGTAATTAGTGACTGTTAATACGAGTTACAATCGATACTTAGACAAATGAGCATATGCATGAATGAATGTGTGACATGCGATGTGTGTGACAATATGCTACCCACTCCACACTTAAAAATGAGCTTAGTCTATAAGCGGAGAAATAAAATAAAAGAATAGCGCATAAGAAACTTCCCTTGTGTGTCGATAGCTCGATATCCGTAACGATTGAAAGATGTCCATGGAATGAAATGCGACTTGCAAGCTAACATATAGAAATGAAACACGTAGCTTCACATGAGATAGGTTAGCATCGATAATCATAAAGAGATGATGGACTAGATAGACGAGTATGTAATTTGCGACTTACTAGAGATAAGAGGATGATAAATGATGCGAGCAGAAAATAAGCATATAACATATCTCAAGCACCAAATAACATGTAAAAATTACAGTTATGGCAAAAAGTCAACATACAGATAGTATCCATCAAAACAAAAGGAGAATATCCAGCAATGACAGAAGACAGCAAAAAGCATATGGAAAGGGTAGCAGGGACTGAAAAAGCAGTTAGAGCCGTGCTGCGTTGTCGGAGGAGCTAGGGCGGTGGATCTTATGGTCAGCATCGGAGTCGGAAGGAGAGAACGTTGGATTGGGCGTAATCATGATCTGCATCAATTTTAAATTGTTTTTCCTAAAAATCGAAGGTGTCGTGACACCTGTAGCATCCATGGACGTCACAGTAGTCACGACCCCAACAAATTATTCTACCAAAAACACCTGCCGTGACACCTGTAACATGTTCATTATGTTACGGTAGCCACAACCCCCACGAATCCTTCTGCCAAAAACACCTGTCGTGACACCCGTAATATGTCCATTATGTTACAGTAGTCACGACCCACTTCATTCCTAACTGATTTTTTCTGTTTAAACACCAATTTCTAGTGTACACTTGGCACACTCCACACTTAAATCCCTGCAAAGCTCACACACAAAGCACACCATGGAAATATTGAATGCAGCTAACTAATACTTATAGTCCGGGATACTCCCCGATGAGGCCTAGTTTAATGTCTTGGCTAGACTCTGCAAAGCGCCCCAAATACATCACTCGTGAGAAGTCTTTTGCTAGGATCCCTTCTCACGGGGCCTTAAAAAGCTGGGAGGTGTCAATCCACCTTCAAAGGATGTTAAGTAGAGCATACATTCCTTTTAAGAATTCGAATCCCATGAGAATCAAGACGTAAGGCAAGAACTATCGAAATTTGTCTAGAGGCTGTGCAGCAAGGTATACATCTTCAAAACCAACTCCAGCAAGAATACTTCCTCTGTACTCTTTAGCTAGGAACATGGGTTCCCATACTTCAAATTCCCCTTCACTATCACATTTATACGTATGTTAGGATCCTCCTTAATTAAACTCAGGTACTCATCAACAAAGTCTTCGTACTTGTGATCCTTTAATGACAAAGTGTTCCATCTCTAGATATTAGTTAGAAGGCAAACTCATATCCTGGTCATCTTCCATGTCCACCGAGAATAAGGTTAAAGTTGCAGATGCTTCGTAAACTTGAACTTCATGTACAGCGTCTGGTCAACACTTGTTCCAGCATCGTCTTTAGTGATCTTTAAATGTATGGCAGCTGGGGTTCTCTTGTGACTTGCTTTTTCAAGATCAAACTTCTTTATCAGATTTTTGGCATACTTGCTCTATGAGATGAAAATGCCACCATTCTTCTGTTTCACCTGGAGTCCAAGAAAGTAGTTCATCTCTCCCACCATGCTCATCTTGAACTCCCTTTGCATATGTTCAACCAACTGGTTTACCAGCTCCTGTGAACAAGACACAAACACTATATCGCCAACATAGATCTGAGCAATAATAAAATCTGACCTTGTATGCTTGACAAATAGAGTCTTATCCACTCCCCCTCGCACATAGCCATGGTCGACAAAGAACACCGTGAGGCGCTCGTACCATGCTCTGGGCGCTTGCTTGAGTCCATACAATGCCTTCTTCAGACGATACACATGAGCAGGGTGATGTGGGTCTTCAAAGCCTTTGGGTTGAGCAACATAAACTTCCTCGTTTAAAAACCAGTTCAGAAATGCACTCTTCACGTCCATCTAGAACAATCGAAACTTCAGATGACAAGCCAGTGCAAGAAGCAGTTGGATGGCCTCTAGTGGGGCAACATGGGCAAATGTTTCATCGAAGTCAATGCCCTTTATCTGAGTGTAGCCTTGTGCTACTAATCTTGCTTTATTTCTTGTAATGTTTCCTTTCTCGTCGGACTTGTTTTTGAAAATCCACTTTGTTCCAATGACGTTTACACCTTCAGGTCCCAGACATCATTCCTGGTGAATTCTTCCAGTTCTTCCTGCATTGCCAAGACCCAGTATTCATCAAGGAGTGCTTCTCTAATATTCTTTGGTTCTATTGTTGACAGAAAGCATGAGCAGGCGGCCGGCTCTCAATAATCGATCTCCTTTCCTGGAGTTTTCATCTCTTCAGATGGTTCTTAGAGATTGGGTGATTCTTGGCAATCCTTTTAGACGGTTATAGCACTGCTACAGTATCCTACGTCGCAATATGTGTGTTTGTGTCTTCATGCAGTACCGGAGTCGTAAGTTTGCTTGTCCTCACTTGGCACTCCCTTTGGGGCTGCTTCTTGAGTCTGGGAGGGAGTGTCAGCCGCTGTTCCAATACAAGTCTCATCATCCTCTGATGCTGGTCTCTTATAAATTTCATCTTTTACTTTGACATTTATAGACTCTATAACTGTGCCAGTGCGCTTGTTAAGCACTCGGTATGCTCGACTATTAGGAGAGTAGCCAAGGAAGATTCCCTTATCGCTTTTTGGGTCAAGTTTTTGTATGTACTTTCAATCATTCAGAATGTAGCACTCACTTCCAAAAATGTGAAAGTACTTCACCATTGGCTTCTAGCACTTCCACAGCTTATAGCACGTTTTATCCTGCCTAGCGCAAATTGTAAATCTGTTGATGATGTGACAAGTTGTATGCATTGCTTCAGACCAGTATTTGAGAGCAACTTTCTTAGCACGCAGCATAACTCGGGCCATCTCTTGAATTTTCTGATTCTTGCGTTCTACAATACCATTTTGTTGTGGAGTGATATGAGATGCGAATTGATGATCTACTCCATGTTCAGCGCAATAATTTGCCATGGTGGAATTCTCAAACTCTTTGCCATGATCACTTGTTATGGCCACATGGGTTTCTCCTTTATCCTCTCGTTCCTTTTAAAGCAGAGTAGCCAGTTCTATGAACCTCTGCGCAACTTCAGATTTGTCACGCAAAAAACTAGTGCAGGTTAACCTAGTATAGTCATCCACACATACCAGCACATATTTCTTGCCCCGTAGCTCTCAACCTGCATTGGTCCTTTCAACTCCATATGCATCAGTTCTTGTGGTTGACTGGTGTTGATCTGAGTTGTCCTAGGATGAGAGGCCTTTGTTTGCTTTCCAATTTGGCATTCTCCGCTAATCACATCCAAGTCTCCCTTAACATTGGGCATTCCTCAAATGAGTCCTTCTGTAGAAATCTTCTTCAGGGTCTTGAGATTAAGGTGTCCCAAACGCTTGTGCCACAGTTCCGTTTCATCAGTTTGACTTGCCAAACAAGCAATGTGGCTTCTATTTCATAAGTCCCTAGAAGGTAGCAATTGTTTGCTAACCTGCTTCCTTTCATTAGAGTATCTCCATGTTTATCAGCACTCGGCAAGAATCATGAGTGAATTTGACATGGTATCCCCCATCACACAAATTACTGATGCTCATCAGATTTACTTTCAATCCATCTACCAGGAGGATATCCTCGAGCTCAGGTAGATCCAAAATCTTCACTGTCCCACAGCCGATCACCTGGTCCTTTCCTCCATCTCCAATGGTAACAAACTGATGCTTCTTGACAATTCTAATGCAAGTGAGATGTTTGAGATTACCTGTTGACGGAGCCCACCGCACTGTCGTTAAGGTGCGATGTTCTCCGTGCAAAAACAAATTTATATCTCCGATACTCGCGACTTAACTATTTTGGGTAGTCAGTGGTAAGTTCGGGTCGAACCCAAGGGAGTCAGGTGAATAGTTGTTCTTTCGAAAAGGGGGGGAATTAAATTAAGCAGTTGGGGGGTTGGTTTTGGTTTTAGTACTGAAAAGTAAAGTGCGAGTCTTGACAGAAAATAAACAGTTGATATGGTACTGAAAGTAAAGTAACAGTTGATATTACAATTAAAGGAAAGTATTCGGTTTTAGGGGCCTTGTATCATAGTCTGTTTATCATTGACCTCTAATGATCTTACTATGTGTTCAAAAGTGTATCAAGGCCATTTCAAGCACTCGACTTGCCACACTGTCTAGCCCATTTCAAGGTCATAGAGCACTTTGTTCTATTTAGACTAGCACCCCATTTCAAGGTATACTAGCCTATGTGCATCCATTTGATCAATCATTTCCGATCAATCCAAATGGTGTTTTAAAGAGGTCGAATTCCTCAGATAAGCTTTGCCATTTCAAGCATCCACTTACCCGAGTATGTTCAGGAACCCCACGGAAGAGTTTTGCCATTTAAAACATCCACTCAACCTTAGAAGTTCTAACCTAATATGTGGCACATAGAACAAGTTTTGAACACATAGAGGCACTAAGAGTAGGGTCTAAAAAATTGTATGATACAAGTACACCCCTTCAACCAAATGAAGGGTTTAGCTACAAATATCCATAGAGGTGGATACCATAGCTAAGTACTTGGAAAAGTAAAGGTTTTTAAAGACTGAAAGTAAAGTTTTCGAAAGTAAAGATAGGAAAGTAAAGTACTTTGAAAGACAGTAAAGTAAAGAAAAGAGTACTTACAAAAACTGATAAGAGTGCTCAAGATCCAACTTCGATTCCAAAGGAAAGTGTTTACATGATTGTGCCCACAAAAGCTAGAGAGATAAGTCACTTGAGGACTTGTGATGTTGGAATGAGATGGGATGATTTACAAAGGCAATGAAGGGCTCTATTTATAGGACATGAAGAGGAGATGGATGTGGAGGAGAAGCCACCACATGTCACAAGATGGGAGGAGGAGCTCAAAGCCATCGGGTGATGTCACCTCTCCCTTAGCCGTCGGCCACATGGAGGAGAAGGAGTGGCTTGTGGCTTTAGCCGCCGGCCACATGGAGGAAGGAGAGTGAGTTTGAGTTTTGTGAGTCTTATCCCAAAAAGCCATCAGTCCTTTCAGCTCCGGACTGACTCTGGTTGCTCTTAGGTTGGACTTGTTTTGAGTGATTCCACATCAGGTTCTTGAAAGTCAGAAATTGGTCGTGACCTAGAATGACTCGTAATTCATTTTTAGCTTTAAAACTCCTCCTTAGCCTGTATTCTCTCTAGACTTCAAAATACCCTGTAGATAAATATCGAAACTAACAAGCAAAAGTTAAATAGACAAAGAGTCTAATTTGGTGGGTTTAACTGTGTTTATGATTCATACAATTATGGTCCATCAGATCACCCCACACTTTTAGTTGTTCATCCTGAACAATGTTATTTAAGGGCGGAACACAATCAAAGTAAACTTTTAAATATGAAAGTGAGACTGTGGAACTAGATTTATCTTAATTCATGCATTACTTACTTATTACTAAACTAAACCGTGTAAATACTTAGAAGAAACTTGATACTTGTACCTTCGCGTCGAGATGCAAATTAATTCGGATGTTTCGGGAGATAGCCCTTTTTAGGCTCCTGGACTGCATTCTCGGGATCGACTCGCACTATATGGTTTCCTTGTAGCTTTCTCTTGCACGTGATTCAGTTCGGGTTTCACTGAAGTTGAGTACTTTGATTTCTTTTTGGCGAGGGACAGCTTCTGTAGTGAATCGGCCTTTGGCCTTTGGCCTTTGATATTGAGTTGGAGTTTCTTCACTTTTGTTCGGTTAAAACCTTCACAATTTTGGCCTTTGGCCTTTGATTAGCTTCTTTGAGCTTTTGCTTCTTTGTGACTTGCTAGTCCATTTTATCAGCCTTTTTGGGAGGTCCAATCGTCGCCCGCAAGCATATGGAAATACCTCCCCGCTCTTTCTCATCCTCGCCGTTTTGCGCGGGTCAAGATGAGGGTCGCTCATCTATTTTCCCGGCTACCAGGACTAGAGATAGCACGGTTTGATTCCCGTCCCGCCTCTTGCATAAACGCTGCACGGCGGAGATGACTTCAATCTTCACTGAAACCCGAAGTGCAGCCTCCACTGACTTCGAAAACCATATAGTTAGATTCGATCCTTCGATTGGTTGCCAAGCCTCTCTAGGGCAGTTTATATCAACTCCACATCCCCTGTATATCTCAGCACAAAGGGACAAATGAGAAGTTACATTCTAAGTTTTTAAACAGTTGAATTTTCACAAGGTAAATGCATGAATTTAGATCTATCTTTCTCACATTCTCAAGTTCATATTTTCAAAAAGATAATATTAAGGGAAAAGGAAAAGAAACAGCATGTTAATTAACTATGTACACAGGTGGTTCTCACCCACACTTTTGAACGAAGGCGTGCCTTTCAGCACGACTTAGTTCAAAAGTCATGCAAATATATACAAGAGAAGGAAATCACATTAAGGAAAAGAGAAGAACTGCACTCCCTTTTACTGTGTCGTGTCGTGGAACGACATGCCTCGGAGCTGGATAATCGAGGGAGTTTGGCTGGGGCCTTGAACTTTCAGCGCAGACCCGGTGATTCTCGGAAGCCGCCTGGCTGATCTGATCTTGCTCCAAAAATCGATTCCTACATGTTAGACATTCCTTCTATACAAAAAATGGGTGAGAGCGACTTGCGGTAAAAACTAAATGACAGAAAATAAAATTACTGAAAGTAAGATAGGTGTCGGGTTACCTCCCGACCAGTGCCTTTGTTTAACGTCGTTGGCTCGAAGCTTGGGGATCACAGGTTTGGATCCCATGGGCGGCTCAGGTTGAATTTTGCCGCAGCTCCTGCGTTGATTCTAGCCTTGCCTTTTCCTGATTTCTTGTGAGATGATGTGCTTGGGTTAGAACTCCATGGTTTTGGTGGTTTCTCCTTCCATTGTTTCTGAGGAGGCGAGGGGCCTTTGACCATAGCTGCTGGTCTTGTCACTCTCTCGGTCTCTCTTGGCAGGTCAGAAATCTGTGTTCTGAGATCCGAGATAGGTACAATGTCTGGTGGTTTCCTTGTCCTTGGGCGACCATAATAATTATCGATGTAGAAATCTGAAATTTTGCCACCAAATGCATGTGATAACAAGCCCTTTCCCATGTCGATCCATGCTTTGGTGGCGTAGAGAAAAGGTCGTCCCAAAATAAGTGTTGGAGGGTCATGTTTGCTGGTCTCTCCCGTTTGTATTACATAAAAGTCTGCAGCAACGACGAGCTCTCCCACATGGAGTATTAGATCTTCAAGCACTCCAACCGGTCGGATACATGATCTATCTCCCAACTCGATATTTGACCTTGGTGGTTTCAATGGGCCAAGCCCCAATAAGTAATATAAGGAGTAAGGCATGGCATTGACGGCAGCCCCAAGATCGATTAAGCACTTGTGAATTTGGGCTTCACCAATACCACAGGTGAATGAGAAGGCCCCTGGGTCCTTATCCCTTTCCGGTTGTGACTCCTGATCTGAAGTGAGGGATCTTTCCATTATCGGGCCGTTCTGCTCATCCTTTGGCTCTGGATTGGTATGATCGGGCCCTTTTAACTCCTGATCTTCTAGGTAAATGTTTTGCTCTGATGCATAGATGTTAGTTGGGGAATCCCATCTGAGACTATTAGAGTCATTGTCATCCCATCCAGATGCCGGTATGTCAAAGTGTGTATTCGGTGGAGGTGTCATGCTAACCGTGAATGTATAACGTCCATTGTCAGCATGCGTGACCCACGGTCTGCCATCATTGGGTCGGTCTTCTTCTTGATTCCAATCAGGACGGTGCCTACGGGTGAAGTGTTTGTTCGTAAGTTTGTAAGTTGTGGGTTGTGCTGTTTCTTCCAGTGCTACCTTCATGTTTGACTTCATTATCATGCTGACATTCGCCTTTGGGTTTTGGATGGTTTGTGAAGGTAGTTTGCCTGGTTCATTAGTGAGCACGGACATTGCGGTGGCGAGCTGGGACATTTGTTTGGTCAATTCTGAAATTGCCCCGTCAGTTTTCGCCTGATATTGGTGTAGCGAAGTCCCCAATTGAATTACGCTTCCTGCGAGCTCCTTCATTGTGTCTTCAAGTGACTTGCTTGGTCCTTGCTGATTATTTGAGCTAGATTGGTATTGATTCGTTCCCTTCTGCTGATATTGGCTCGTCGGGTATTGATTTGATCCTCTCTGCTGATATTGGCCTGCTGATGGAGCGATCTGGTTGTACTGCCGGTGGGGAGGTTGGTAGAATGACTGAGCTAATTGTGGTGCGGCTTGTTGTGTCTCCCTCGGAGGATGGTTGTCATTCCGCCAGCTTGAATTGGTCGCTTGATTAAACTGTTGGTTTGGTCCTGCTCTATCGTTGCTGTTGTGGTTGTTGTATCCTTGGTATCCTACCACTGCATTCACTTCTTCCGGTTCCTCTACTATCAGTGTCGGGCATGCGTCAGTCTTGTGGTCCGTAGAACTACAAAACTCGCGAGGCTTTATCTGAACTGGCTGCCTTCGTAGGATTTGAATCATCATTTCCTTTATTTGTTTCATCTCCTCTGGCATAGAGTTCATCGGTGTTTCAGCCTTTGCCACATTCTTCGTTCGGGAAAATTCTTCCTGCCGAGTTGTCTCTTCTCTGAATCGGGCATTTTCAGCAACGTCGATGATGAGATTCCTTATGCCACTCAGTGATAGATTCATCATGGATCCTCCAGCTGAGGCATCCAGAAGCATTTTGTGTAAGGGCCTTAATCCATCAATGAGGTACTCGATTATGAGTTTTTCGGGCAGTCCAAGGGTACAGCAGCTTCTCTCCAGGCGATTGAACTTTTCCAGGTAGTCGTACATGGTTTCATTGGGCCCTTGCTTGATGTCCTGCAGTTGCCTCCTTACTTGCATTGCTCTTCCTGCTGGGTAGTATTTGTCTAAGAACTTCTTCTGCATCTGAGCCCATGTTCTGATGCTACCGGAAGGCAATGAAAGAAACCAGTCATTCGCTGAGTCAGTGAGGGAAAAGTAGAACGTTTTTAGCTTAAAGTCGTCTACGTTCACGCCATTGGGTTTTAGGTTTTGGCAAGTGCTATGTAAGCGTTGGAGATGAGTCGTTGCTGATTCTCCACGAGTTCCTGAGAACTTTGGCAAGTTGTGGGCCACTGAAGTGTTGATGGCGATGTTTTCTAGCTCAGGGCCTTCGTAAATGCACCACGGCTGATTTCTGAAATCTGGTGCCGACAGTTCTCCCATAGTAGGTTCGCGGAAGTTGTTGTTATCCCCGTAGTAGTCATCAAAGACGGGTTCGCGTCTTGGCACTCGTCGATATTGCGGGGGTGGTGGATGTCTAGGAGGTTGTTGCGCTGGGCCAGCTTCATTTCGGCCTTCGGGTGGTCCTTGGTTCCTTAGGATGGCATTCCTATCACGAGCTCTTTGGTTTCGGAAGAGTTGCTCTGGATCGTCGAGAATTGGAAATTGAGGCGGTGCCTCATTATTTCGATCGAACAGATTAACCTCGTCGTCATCCTGATAGTCATGGTGGCTTCCTTCACGAGACATGGTTGTGCAGAAGCGAGTTCGAAAGGGAAAAGAAAAAGAGAAGAACAGCTAATCAAAGGCTAACTCCCCGGCAACGGTGCCAGTTTTGACGGAGCCCACCGCACTGTCGTTAAGGTGCGATGTTCTCTGTGCAAAAACAAATTTATATCTCCGATACTCGCAACTTAACTATTTTGGGTAGTCAGTGGTAACTTCGGGTCGAACCCAAGGGAGTCAGGTGAATAGTTGTTCTTTCGAAAAGGGGGGAATTAAATTAAGCAGTTGGGGGGTTGGTTTTGGTTTTAGTACTGAAAAGTAAAGTGCGAGTCTTGACAGAAAATAAACAATTGATATGGTACTGAAAGTAAAGTAACAGTTGATATTACAATTAAAGGAAAGTATTCGGTTTTAGGGGCCTTGTATCATAGTCTGTTTATCATTGACCTCTAATGATCTTACTATGTGTTCAAAAGTGTATCAAGGCCATTTCAAGCACTCGACTTGACACACTGTCTAGCCCATTTCAAGGTCATAGAGCACTTTGTTCTATTTAGACTAGCACCCCATTTCAAGGTATACTAGCCTATGTGCATCCATTTGATCAATCATTTCCGATCAATCGAAATGGTGTTTTAAAGAGGTCGAACTCCTCAGATAAGCTTTGCCATTTCAAGCATCCACTTACCCGAGTATGTTCAGGAACCCCACGGAAGAGTTTTGCCATTTCAAGCATCCACTCAACCTTGGAAGTTCTAACCTAATATGTGGCACATAGAACAAGTTTTGAACACATAGAGGCACTAAGAGTAGGGTCTAAAACATTGTATGGTACAAGTACACCCCTTCAACCGAATGAAGGGTTTAGCTACGAATATCCATAGAGGTGGATACCATAGCTAAGTACTTGGAAAAGTAAAGGTTTTGAAAGACAGAAAGTAAAGTTTTCGAAAGTAAAGACAGGAAAGTAAAGTACTTTGAAAGACAGTAAAGTAAAGAAAAGAGTACTTACAAAAACTGATAAGAGTGCTCAAGATCCAACTTCGATTCCAAAGGAAAGTGTTTACATGATTGTGCCCACAAAAGCTAGAGAGATAAGTCACTTGAGGACTTGTGATGTTGGAATGAGATGGGATGATTTACAAAGGCAATGAAGGGCTCTATTTATAGGCCATGAAGAGGAGATGGATGTGGAGGAGAAGCCACCACTTGTCACAAGATGGGAGGAGGATCTCAAAGCCATCGGGTGATGTCACCTCTCCCTTAGCCGCCGGCCACATGGAGGAGAAGGAGTGGCTTGTGGCTTTGCCGCCGGCCACATGGAGGAAGGAGAGTGAGTTTGAGTTTTGTGAGTCTTATCCCAAAAAGCCATCGGTCCTTTCAGCTCCGGACTGACTCTGGTTGCTCTTCGGTTGGACTTGTTTTGAGTGATTCCACGTCAGGTTCTTGAAAGTCAGAAATTGGTCGTGACCTGGAATGACTCGTAATTCATTTTCAGCTTTAAAACTCCTCCTTAGCATGTATTCTCTCTAGACTTCAAAATACCCTGTAGATAAATATCGGAACTAACAAGAAAAAGTTAAATAGACAAAGAGTCTAATTTTGTGGGTTTAACTGTGTTTATGATTCATACAATTATGGTCCATCACCTGTCATGTGAGCTGAGCATCCACTGTCAAAGTACTAGCGGTCTTTATCCATGTGACTAGATGAGCTGAAGGCAACTAATGCAATGGGGTTAGCGATCTCGATCACTTTGTTATTCAACACATCGTCATTCAGATTGGCATTTGCTCTCTCAAAGGCTGTTTAGAGGATATCCCATGCTTCTTTGGCAGCTTCACAGTGTGTAATAATTTTGAATACACTCTCGTCAACTCCAGATAGTATTGTATTTATGGCCATTGAGTTTTGTGTTACTGTTTGCTCGTCTGTCACAACAGCTTTCCATACCTGAGTACCTAGATATTTCAGCGAAGCTTTCTTTTTAGACTTCCAGACACCAAAGTTTGGCCCTTCCCGTAGTGGTGGTTGGTAAGTGTACTGTCCTTCCTTCGAACTCATCTTCGAATAGTCTCCGAATCACTCTCTATATGTTGAGAGTCTGCTCTGATACTAATTGAAATCTAATTGTCTTAGTCAAGACGAGTTCCAGATGGTGTTTGAACGGAGTCTTTCACACATATCTAACAGTGACCGAAACAGAATAGAACTGACACATAAGCTATGATACCCAGTTCGGCAACACCCTACTCTAGGGGGCTTCCCACACCCTAAAAGGTAGCAAATCTTTATTAAGAGTTAAGAGCTACAAGTGGACTTACGCTTACACAACTCTCGTGTGTAATGGTCTATTCTCTAACACTCTTCACTTTGAGACTCCCTCCCGAACTGACTCGAACTTCTCCCGAATGCGATTAGTAGCAATGTGTGTGCAGCGGGTTGTTCCAGTACAAATAGTCTGATCAGCACACTGAATAGAGTGCCTCTTTGTCGTTGATATTCCGGTGTTGAATGATCAGTCAGCCGTCGCTCCTCCTCCTCCTCTTCTCAATATCTCTCGTGTGTAATTTCTCCAAAAGCGATGCGAGTTGACTAGGAAACTCAGGACTGTTCATATAGTGCATAGCCAGATCCTAATCGGTCAGATATCCGATCTCGAATAGTTAGGAAATATTTCCTATAAATATTTCCACTCTTACAAATCTTTTATCTTCTTAAATATCTTACGGTTTAAATATGGCTTCTAAATATTTTTTGAATATCACCCCAGTCATTCCGATCTTTGACTCTGATCTTCAGCCGCTTCAAATCTTTAATTGAATCCAATCAACATCTTCAGCACTTTAGGAAATTCCCAGATCAGGAAACTTTATATCTTCAGTTCTGCACTGTCTGAGAGTTCCAGACTTTCGGTTGACGCCTGCTTGAACACTCTGAAGATGTTTTGCCAATAGTCATGCCAAACGTAGGAACAACAGAATGAATCATGTGCAAGAGAAATCAATAAAGTATAATCATATAGCTAGAGTTTGGGACAGCGAGTGTAGATCATGGGTCTAAAGAGACTAACGTTCATTCATCCGAATTGATTTGAATTTCAGCTCAAATGTAACATGTATCAAATTAATTCTATGTTGAACATGATGATTTGAGTAACGATTGAGTTATGCATAGAAAAACTAAATCTAGATTAGCAACTCATATTCATGTGCATGTATCCAAGATGTCGAAGAAATTGTGGTATAACATTTGTTTTCTTCTATGACTTGTTCTTGTTCGGGACGAACAAGTTTAAGTGTGGGGTGATTTGATGAGTCTTATTTATACGACTTGTCAAACTAACTAATCCCATTTATTTCGACACTTTTATATGGGAACATTTACTTTTTAGTATGGTTTTTCATTTCAGGTGTTTCGGAAGCTCCAGGAGGAAACACGCATAAAAGACGGCATTTCATGCCAAAACCACCATAGTGGCAGATCAGACCTTTGGAAGTTCGACGGAATGCTGGGAATTGACCACTGATCAGAAAAATTTGAAATACATGTCAATGTGTAGCTGACTCAATTCTCTACAACTCTGTAATTTACACCGAGAGCAGACGAGGTCATTAGATTGGTCAAATCTAGAGTCGAAGTCAAACCTGCTGCGCAGAAGAGCAAATTGCTGTCCGAGTTAGTCGCGCCCATAGGCCATTTTAATGCCACGCCCAAAAGCCATTTTAGTACCGATAACCTCTTCCTTGACTTGACGTTAATCTCTTCCTTGGGCGCGGCAAACCCGACGGCGTGATGATGTCAGCAAGCCCGAAATTTGGAAATTCAGCCCAAAAATAGACTTAGAAACCCAATTTTGCTATAAATAAAAGCTTTGGAGAAGGGTTTCATTCATCCCATAATTCTACGAAGACTAAGACGGCTTTGGAGAAGACGAAGAACGCGAAGCTTTCGGCGATACAGATAATTTCTACTTCTTTTTCATCAAAAATATTTGTGTTTGTTTTTATGACGATGAGTAACTAAAACTTGTTCTTAATGTAATTTTATGTTTTACTATGCTTTCATCACATGAATAATTTGTTGGCTTAACTGGAAGCTTTGTCGCAAAGCTTAATCAAACAATTAATTCTTACCGTTAACATCTATTGGATACTTTGTCGTAAAGGTAGATAGTAACACCTAGGCTTAATAATACCTTTGTCGGATTATTGTGTTTAGGAAAGAACTAGAAGTCTAACACCTTTGTCGGGTTAGATTGTGGTGTATCACCTTTGTCGGGATACTTAGAGTTGTTACCTTTGTCGAAACAACCACACTTAGAAACAAAAGATTTGATCATTAGATATATATGATAAACGTATCACAATAGAAACCCTAAGCTGAATATTCTCTCTCATTGAAAACCTTAATTCTTGTCTCTTTTTCTTGTGCCTTCACAAACAATTTCTTACAAACCCCCTATTTTTAATTGTTCACAGTTACAGCTTCAACAAACCAGCTCTCTTGGGTTCGACTCTGCTTGCCGCTACACTAGCCCACTAGCAGGAGAGTTATAAATATTAAATTTGACGTGTCAGACGACGCGCGTCAGACCTCCTTCAAAAGAAAGGAAGAGAAGGACAAACAAAATCAGCCAAGTTATGAAGTTTTATACAAAAACTGAAGTACATCATTCATACATGAAGAGCCAAAGGCCAAAGAAAGTCACTACATCAAAAGCTGTCAAGCAAAAGAAGAAAGAAAAGCTCAAAACCTTGAAACTCGAATGAATCACGTGCTAGAAAAAGCAATGAAGTATAACCATATAGCTAGAGTTCGGAACAGCGAATGCAGATCATGGGTCTAAAAAAGACTATCTCACATTCATCAAAGTCAGTTGAATTTTAGCTCAAAGGTAACATGTATCAATATAATTCCGTGTTGAGCATGATGATTTGAGTAACGATTGAGTTATGCATGGAAAAGCTGAAACTAGACTAGCAGCTCATGTTCATGTAGCATTTATCTAGGACGTCGAAGAAATTGTGGTGTCATATTTGTTTTCCTTCTATGACTTGTTTTTGTTTGGCGCGAACAAGTTTAAATGTGGGCTTGTTTGATGAGTCGTAATTATACGACTCGTCGAACTAACTAATCCAATTTATTTTGACACTTTTATATGCGAACATTTACTTTTGTAGTATGGTTTTGCATTTTAGGTATTTCGGAAGCTCTAGCAGAAAACGCGCATAAAAGACGGCATTTCATGCCAAAAACACCACAGTGGCGGATTAGACCTTTGGAGGTTTGACGGAGTGCTGAGAGTTAACCACTACTCAGAAAAATACAAGCTACATGTCGATACGTAGCTGACTCAATTCTCTAAAAATATCTAGTTCAAACTAAGAGCAGTCGAGGTCATTTGGATGGTCGAATCAAGATTTGAAGTCGGAACTGGCGCGCAGAAAGGAGAGGCCAAAACACCGCGGATCGCGCCCAACAAAGACATTAGCGTTATTGCTAATGTCAACGCTGGCGTGGCGTTAACGTCCATGCTGGGCGTGACAGATGATGTCAGCGTCATGTATTGATGACATTGGCAAGTCCAGGATTCGGCAATTTGGGCTTTAAAACAGATTTAGAAACCCAGTTTCTTATAAATCAAGGTCTAGATAAAGCAATTGATCATCCAATCATTATACGAAGATCAAGACGGCTCTCGAGAAGGACAAGAAGCTTTTACGAGAGAAGAAATTCTTACTACTTCCATTCCCAAAAATATTGTGTTTTTCTATTATGGACATGAGTAGCTAAATTTCTATTTTTGTTTAGGGGTTCGTTCATTGTGACATACATTTTGAAACTGTTTATATAATGCAATTTCTTGTTTTACTAGTTCTTGTGCTTAATTTCAATGATTGAATTGTGAAGCTAAGTGGATACTTTTTCGTAAAGCTTAGCCTCTTACCCTACCGTTAATACTTATTTGATATTTTGCCGTAAAAATAAGTAGTGACACCTAAACGAGGTAATACCTTTGTCGATTATCTTGTTTAGGAAAGAACTAGAAGTTTAACACCTTTGTCGGGTTAAACTGCGGTGTATCAACTTTGTCGGGATACTTTAGGTTATTACCTTTGCCGGAATTAAAAACCACTCTTAGAAACTTGAAATTTGATTATTAGCAGTCAATGATAAACGTGTCACAATAGAAACCCTAAGCTGGATATCTTCTCTGATTGAAACCTTCTTTGTGTCTTTCTCTTGTGCCTCCACAAACAATTACTCACAAAACCTCCTATTTAATTGTTCACAGTTACAGCTTCAACAAATCAGCTCTCTTGGGTTCGACCCTGCTTACCGCTAGCTAGTAGTTGTAGGAAATCATAAATTTAAGTTTGACGCGTCAGACGACGCGTGTTATATACGTCAACAAAGTCTTCATACATTCCAAATCCCCGTGGCTCAATGTACTTTTCCTCCCAGGTAAGCGATTCAAGCTCACCTACTATGTGGGGAGATATAATAGTCCAGTGAGTGTAGTCCTTTTCCATAGTTGAGTCGTCTTTTTTTAACTCTTCGGTAGCTTGGCCGGGTCTCCCACAAGAGATATTTGACACTTCATCATCACTTGATTCGGGGACTTCTTCTTTGGATTATCCTTCTCTCCTTCTATGTTCCCATTCTCAACTGCTTGTTGTGCTAATATGCTTCCCAAAACTTGATTTTTTTTCAAAAAGTTCATCCAAGCGTTAGTTAGTTTGATCCAAACTTTGAAACAAGGCTTGGGAAGCTTGTAGCATATATATGTTGTCTTGGCCAATCTTGGCTTGGTTAGCTTGTACTATGGCTAGCATTTCCATGTTGGGGAGTCCACTATTAGATTGAGGATATTGAGGGTAGGAGTCATCTATGAATGAATAAATTGGCTATTGTCCCAATTTGGAGGGTATGAATGTGTTGTATTGCCACTATCTCCCCAATAATAGTTATGTTGCTCCTCTTCTTGGTCATCCCAATTTGGAGTGTAATACTTTATTGGGTAGCCATATTCTTTCCAAAGATAATTAGTTGCTCCTCTTCTTGGTTGTATCCTTCATCGTACTTAACATGTTGATTGTACGAATATATCCTCGCAAAACAAAAAGATCATAAGTTAGCAAGGAATATGAGTGAAGAATATACAAAAATAAAAATAAAATATGTACAAGACTAGTCGAGATATCCACACAACCTAGGTTAATGACAAGTTAATGCATTGCTCCCCGGCAACGACGCCATTTTGACGTGTAGTATTTTGAGCGTCAAAAATAATTTATAAAATTTGTAAGTACCGAGTCATCCAAGGGAGCAATTGTAAACTTGCGCACTATGTAAAGTTATGCGGCTATTTCGGGGAACTATCACTTACCTAACATTTGAATCGAGTTTATTTATCTTGCATGCATGGATTTGCCTATGTTTATTGAAAAATAGCCGCACACTCCAAGTATAAACTTCACCCTTTCGGCGCTATTGTTTTATGTTGGAAATGTACCTTAAACTACGAACCTCACCCTCTCAACGCAATACACTTGGGCATTTTGTCAAACACCTAGTATGCATCGCTTGGGTTTAAGCACTAAGCGAAATACAAATCCAACAAGACAAGTCAATTCATACAATTATTTGTTTTATTCAACGATTCATAGTTAGACAAGATTTGTAGGATCCCAAAATAGGGTCACTACTCCTTATCCATGATAGTAAACATACAACTCATGTTCTTGTTCGAAACAAATATTGCAAGTTTTTAACGAAGAACAAAACCTTGATGTAGATAATGATGTTGTTGATCTTTGATTTGTAATTCCTTGATCTCGGTCAATCTTATGCGGTATGTTGTGATTCCTTTTCAATTTTGGTAGACAAAAATTCTTACTTTACAATGCGACTGCTCCCTCTTTTTGTTTTTCTTTAATTCTGCATTTTGCCCTTTTTCCAAAAACATAGCAAAAAATGTATTTTTGGCCCATTTAGCCAGTGCCACCTGATAAGTGACACACGTGACACTATTTGCACTAGAGGCTTGCATTTTTCTCCTTGTGTCGAAAAACTTAACACACGTGACATTGTCGCATAGTGAGATGGCTTCTTGAGCTAAACTTCAGACACCCTTAACACACGCGACACTGTTGAATCTGCTCTAGGTGGAAACTAAAAAGTTATCTAATCTTTCCAACAAGCCATAGATTGATAGATTTGGACACCTTATCAGCTCTGGGCGTGTGTGACAACTAGGGAAATTAATCCACCTATTTTTGCACTATATTCGCCCAAATTCCCACAAAACTCATTCTTTCGCTTTGGATTCTTTTTTTCAACTAAAAGCATCAAAACATAATGTGAGAGCTCATATAAATAAGGAAGATGATTGAAAATCGACTAAATGTGGAGCATAAATTTATGTTCATCAACAACATTTGCAAGCAACCCATCAGATACTTCGTTGCTTTAAAAGGACCATTGATGAGTCGAGTTTCCGACTCATTAATAGCCATTTTTCACTATAGCTTTGGTTCGTTTCTGACGTTATTTTGATGTCAGTTGACCTCTATCTCTACGTTTGAGGTAGAAAACAAGTCTCCTTCAAGGTCAAAGCCTCAATACAAAACCTCGAGGAAAACCGAAGATTATAGCAAAATATGGGCAAAAAGGGCTCCCAGTCGACCGGTTCAGAATCTCCCCTGAACCAGCCGGTCGGCTGGATGAAGGAGCAGAAGTGGAAGCAAACTTGCCACATCTAGTCTGTCGGTTGGACCTATCATCCGATCGGCTGTGAAAAGATCTAGGGATGCTTGTCCAAGCACATTTTTGACCGGTCGGTTCACCTGGACAACCATTCGGCTGAACGTCACAGCAGGAGCAGCATGGATTTTCAGCCACCAGCCGACCGGCTGGATTTTTGCATCAGTCCAACCGACCGACTGAATCTGCTACTTCAGTTTTTCTACCCGAGGCTATAAATAAAAAGTAAGGGTTTTGACCTAAGTGTGCTGAGTTTTGGGGAGAAGAAGATCAAGAAAAAGGGTCAATCAAGTTCATCCATTAAAGATCCAACCAAGGAGAAGAAGAGAAGATCAAAGGGAGATTCTAGGACTAACCATCCTACTTCCTCTTCATCTATTCCATTCTCTTTGTCGTTGCTATAAACCATACTCACACCATGTTGTCTTACATGATGTGTGAGTAGTGCTCTTGTGTTTTGAGGGTGTTATAATCATCCTTGGTACTCTATGATCATGTATATACATTTGATTCAATAATCTATGGTGTTAAATTTATGTTCACTATGCTCTTCATATATGACATGTAGCTAAGTGTTTGATGAAATGCGTAAGTGACATGTTGATCTTAAAACTGAACCTAAATATCTATAGACCTTAGGAAAGATTTGGATGTAGTGAATATGATCTTATTTAGTGTTTACGATGGTATATGCATGGGTAGGAAGTGAAATATTGCGTATGCTCATCGCATTTATCTCCCACCCATAGGATGATAAAAGCAATGGAATGAACCAACAATCTCGATAGAGTGAGGTTCGAGTTAAGAAGGCTTGACCAACCATAGTCTAAGCTAGGTTCCAAACTATTTGACACCTTGATTTGCATAATTCTTGTATACGTGATCAATGGGAAATGCCAAAGAGGGGAGTAACCCCTCGAAACTCCTCTTATCTATCTTTTATGTCTAATTACTCACCATGTAGGTTTTAGGTATACACCCTAGGTGAGAGGCTGTACCCTCTTGTGGATCAGTTGGAGCTGCAAAAGTCACTGGCCATGCTCTTGGAGATGGATCAGACTGAAGTGTTGCACCTTATAGAGTCCCCTGAAGCTCTCAAGGCCAAACTTTCCGTTCTGAGCAGCGTCCAGCAATAGGCAGATCATGCTGATCAACTAGCAAATCTATCTCTAAATTGAAATCAAACATTTTCATTTCTACATTTCTCTCTCTTGAGTTTTGGGAACTCACTCGTTGTGTGTCCTGGCAGTTTGCATCAAAATCAAAACAAGGTGTAAACTAACTACAAATATTTGTTGTTTTGTGGAACAACACAAAATAGTCGCAAAGTTATTGCGTGGTTATCGCAAGAAATGCGATAACTCTTCGATAACCTTACGATAACATTTATAAAATTATCGGGGTTATCGCTCAAGTTGTGCGATAACCATGCAATAGCATTTATAAAATTATATATTTTACATATTATACTCATTTTGATTTGTTTTTACATAATTAAATTAAATTATAAAAATTGAACCAAAATTAAATGATGAAATATTTGTTTTCATTTCAAATATGAATTTTTTCAACAAATCTAATAAAATATTCAAAAATATAATAGAAAAATCTATATATTTTGGATATGTGTTTTCTACTACCAAGTGCTGTAGTCCATTAAGAAAAACATCTCTGGGCGCTCCTTCATCAAAATCACTTCCATCCATTTTAATTGACAACAGTCAACAATTCACCTGCATTAAAGAAGCCAAAATAATCACTAGAACTGTCTATTGCATACAAAAAATAAAATGATAAGAAAAATGAGCGAATACGAAACAAGTTTAGAACACAAAACAATAGTAAACATCACAAGTCATCAAAATGATTACCAGAAAAGCTCATTGTCAAGTGTTTCATAGTCCATCTAATACCCAATCACACACACTTGAAATCATCAATTCAGCAAACACATAAGAAAAATATGACATGTTTCAAAAATATGGGTGAATATCTGGAGCGTCAACACGTATAAGAAAACACCTTAACATCAAAGATTCAAACTTTTAGGTAAGATAACATGTTTATGAGAATCGAATCAAGAAATAGAAAGCAACATTTGGGCTAGTCAAGTTCACAACATTGACCTTCACTTCACAACACTGGCCTATCAAATATTCAGCTTGTAAAACTTGTTGCTTTATGAATTTACCTTGGTGTGTAAATGAGGTACTTGAGGAAGGGTGTAATATTGGTTGTGAACTACTTGTGGATTTATGATGATGGTATAAAGGTTTTGCAGGAGCTTGAATAGGCTTATATAGCCTGGAGGAGCTGAAGATCAATCTGGACAGTTTGGCTGAGACAGGGCAAAACGGTGGCGTTTGATCTGGAGCTGGGTTCGAGCTGCGTCGTTTGGGTGGAGCGCCAAAAGGAGGATTTGAAGAGGATTGGAAACGGCAACGTTGAACTTGAGCGCGAGTTGCTTTAGTGGAACGATGTCGTCTAAGGCTGAGTGTGTGATTCGGTTTTGTTCGTTGGATTGAAGCGTCGTCGTTTTGGAGCCAAGGAAGTGCACGTCTGCGGTTTAATGAAACGGTCACATTTTGAGCAAGGCAACGAATGAAGCTCCATGTTTTTGGTTCGTCTTCGAGTTGGACAGGCGTAACGGATATTTAAGTGAGTTGACTCAGTGAGTCAACACACTTTGTTCTTCCCCAAAATCCCCAGAAAAGCAAATTAGGGTTCTTGGAGAAATTTGATTCGATTAGCCGATTGAGTTCAAATTGAGTGACAAGAATGGGAAAGTAGTTTCATGTATGTATTCTCATTGTAGTACCATCATCAATTGATCAATAAAAGAGCCGCCCCTCTTCTCGACTGGAGTAGGATCACACGGATCCGAACCAGTATAATTCTTTGTGTCTTCGTTTTCGTTTTACTTTAGTACATTGCTTGTTCTGGTGCGTGCGAATCTCTACAAACTGGTATCAGAGCCACAGGGTCGTTGCAATGGTGTCTACGAAGGTGGAGCTCAAGCGATTCGATGGCAAGGGCGATTTTGCTTTGTGGAAGCAAAGGATGAAGGTGATTTTGGTACAGATGAAGGTGGCGAAAGCACTGGTGGCCAATGGCATTCCTGATACTGTGTCCGCTGCAGAAAAGGAGGAAATGCAAGAGATGGCCTATTCAACTTTGATCTTGCATCTTGGAGACAAAGTTCTGAGGGAAGTCTCAAAGGAAAAGACAGTCGCTGGGGTATGACTCATGCTGGAATCCTTGTATATGACGGCTACCCTCACCAACAGAATCTACTTGAAGGGTAAGCTTTTCGGTTTTAAAATGGATGGGAGTAAATCGATTGAGGAACATCTTGATGATTTTGCAAAAATAGTGATTGATCTTGAGAATATTAAGGAAAAGATAGAGGATGAAGATTAGGACATTATGGTTCTGAATGCTCTACCTCCTTCATATTCTACTTTTGTTGATACCATGAAATACTCAAGAGAGACATTGTCCATGGAGGATGTGGTAGCTGCCCTTAAACAAAAGCAAATGGAGCAGAAGCCAAAGAAGGAAGTTGCTGATGGCTTGGTTGCTCATGGAGGATTTCAGAAGAGAAACTTTCAAAAGAAGTCTGGTTTTCAGAAATCCAAGGAAAAATAAGGCTCCAACAATTCTCAACAATCAGACCAAAAGAAGTTCAAGTGCTTCTTTTGTCATAAGACTGGACATTGGAGAAAGGACTGTCCTGAAAGAAAGAAGAATCTGGGTCAGAAGGATCAAGAGAAGGGTGATGCTGCCATGGCTGAGGAGGCTTATGGAAATGCAGAAGCTCTGGTTGTGGCTCAGACTTGTCCTACCAGCAGATGGATCCTTGACAGTGGATGTTCATATCATATGACACCACACAAAGAGTGTCTCATGGAGTATGTTGAAAAGGATCAAGGCACTGTGCATTTGGACAATAACAAGGCCTGCAAAATGGTGGGAGTTGGCACCATTTTGATCAAGGTGACTGATGGACCTGAGTTCAAACTCTCAGGTGTGAGGTATGTGCCTGACCTGAAAAGGAATTTAATTTCTTTGGGAATGTTAGAAGCACATGGCTGTAACTTTAAGGCTGAAAATGGTTTGACAAAAGTCTTTAAAGGGAATGTGCTGAAATTGAGTGGAAATAGACAAAATGGGATTTATGTGTTAGAAGGTGATGGACCATATTTATATGATTCATTAACACCGTTAAACCCACCAAATTAGACGCTTTGTCTTAACAACTTTTACTTGTTAGTTTCACTTTTGTTCTACAGGCTATTTCGAGGATTAGAAATGAAACAAGCTAAAAAGGAGTTTTAAAGCTGAAAATGGATTACAAGTCATTCCAGGCCACGACCAGATTCCGACTTTACAACCGTCATGAACCCAACGTGGAATTACTCAAACATGTCCCAATGACTTGTTCCATACCTCAACAAAGATCAAGAATGCAAGTGAATGCCAAGTCTAGCCACCCATGTGCAAGGCTTGTGCCTTGTCCTTTGATGTCAACCAAGAAGCAACCAAGGGGCAACTAAAGTCTAACCGGAGTTGGGAGGCAACCGATGGCTTTTGGAGAACAAAATATCATAACCCACTCAACTCACTTCCTCCTCCACCTAAGGCCGGCGGCTTCCATGGGAGAGTGACACATAGGCGGCGGCTTTGGGGAGTTGCCACCTGACAGAGCACAGTCGTCGTGTGCTAAGGAAAGAAAAAATTTATAGTCTTCTACTCGCAACTTTACTACTGGGTAGCAAGTGGTAAGTAGGGGTCGAACTTAAGGGAATTAGGGGAATAAGTTGTTCTTTGAGGGATCGTACAGGGAGGGAGCGTGTTTTAGGTTGATTGAGGTTTTAGTGCGGAAAAGTAAGTGTTTTTTGGTTGGTTTTGGTTTTTAGTGCGGAAAAGTAAATGACAGAAAAGTAAATACTGAAAATAAAAGGAAAAAGACTTACAGTGGTTGTTGCGTGATTGGCAAGTCTTCCGGGAGGTGAGCAGTTGATAAGGCAGTTTATACTAAGAAAGTAAATGCAGGTGGTGTTTGAATTTAAGGAAAGCATTCGGTTTCGGGGGCCTTGTATCATAGCCTATTTATCATTGACCTTTAGTGATCCTTCTAAGTATTCAAACGTGTATCAAGGCCATTCCAAGCACTCGATTTGCCACACTGTCTAGCCCATTCCAAGGTCGTAGAGCAATTGTTCTATTTAGACTAATACCCCATTCCAAGGTATATTAGCCTATGTGCATCCATTTGATCAGTCATTCCCGACCAACCAAATGGTGTTTTAGAGAGGTCCAACTCCTCAGATAAGCTTTGCCATTCCAAGCATCGACTTATCCGAGTATGTTTACGAACCCCACGGAAGAGCTTTGCCATTCCAAGCATCCACTCAACCTTGGAAGTTCTAACCTAATATATGGCACATAGAACAAGTTTTGAATACAAAGAAGAGTCACTAAAAGTATGGCCTAAAACATTTTATGATACAAGTACACCCCTTCAACCGAATGAAGAGTTTAGCTACGAATATCCATAGAGGTGGATACCATAGCTAAGTACTCGAGGGTTTTTGAAAGACAGTAAGTAAAGGAGAATCCTCAAGAACCAACAGGAGTAAACTCAAAAACTACTATAATACTCAAGAACTGACTGGAGTATTATAGATTTTATAACAAAAGCTTACAAAGGTGCCAACTTTCTAGAGAGATAAGTGAAGTGTTTGTAATGAAGATGGGATTGTGGGATGATGATACAAGGGAGGGAAGGTCTCCTTTTATAGGCATGGAGGAGCCATGAGATCACAACACTTGTCACATGGGGGGAGAAGACTCAACACATGGCATGAGATCCATGGAGGAGCTCAAAGCCGCCGGTCCTCTTGGAGTTTTCCTCCTTAGCCGCCGCCCATGTGGCTTGCAAGGAGAGGAGGAGAGGAGTTTGTGAGGGAGGAGCCGCCGGCTAGGTGGCATGAGGAGAGTGGTTTGTGAGTTTTGTGAAGTTTTCACAAAACTATCGGTTCATTTCTGCTCCGGACTGACTCTGGTTGCTCTTCGGTTGGACTTGTTTTGAGTGATTCCATGTCAGGTTCATGATATTTCATCAGTCGGCATCTGGTCGTGACCTTGGAATGACTCGTAATATCTTATTAGCTTAAAAACTCCTCCTTAGCCTGTATTCTCTCTAGACTCCAAAATACCCTGTAGATAAATATCGGAACTAACAAGCAAAAGTTAAATAGACAAAGAGTATAATTTTGTGGGTTTAACTGTGTTTATGATTCATACAATTATGGTCCATCAGATTACCCCACACTTTTAGTTGTTCGTCCCGAACAATGCTATTAAAGGGCGGCACACTATCTAAGTAAACTTTTAAAATATGAAAGTGAGACTGTGGGACTAGATTTATCCTAATTTATGCATTACTACTTATTACCAAATTAAATCGTGTAAATAAATAGAAGAAATTGATACTTGTACCTCCGTGCTGAGATGCAAATTATTTTGGATGTTTCGGGAGATAGCCCTTTTCAGGCTCCTGGACTGCATTCTCAGTACCGTCTCGCACTATATGGTTTTCTTGTAGCTTTCTCTAGCACGTGATTCGGTTCGGGTTTCAATGGTTTGGTCTTTGATTTTCTTTTGGCGAGGGACAGCTTTTGTAGTAAATCGGCCTATGGCCTTTGATTTGACTCTTTGAGTACTTCACTTTTTGTTCGGTTAAAACCTTCACAATTTTGGGCCTTTGGCCTCTTGATTTGCTTCTTTGAGCTTTTGCCTTTTTGTGGCTTGCTAGTCCATTTTCTCAAGCCTTTTTGGGAGGTCGAATCGTCGCCCGCGAGCATATGGAAATACCTCCCCGCTCTCTCTCATCCTTGCCGTTTCGCGCGAGTCAAAATGAGAGTCGCTCATTTATTTTCCCGGCTACTCTGACTAGAGATAGGACAGTTTGATTCCCGTCCCGCCTTTTTCTGCATAAACGCTGCATGGCGGAGATGACTTCAATCTTCACTGAAACCCGAAGTGCACCCTCCACTGACTTCGAAAACCATATAGTTAGATTCGATCCTTCGAGTGCTTGCCAAGCCTCTCTAGGGCAGTTTATGTCAACTCCACATCCCTAGTTTATCTCAGCACAAAGGGACAAATGAGAAGTTACATTCTAAGTTTTTAAACAGTTGAATTTTCACAAGGTTAATGCATGAATTATGATCTATCTTTTTCACATTCTTAAGTTCATATTTTCAAAAAGATAATATTAAGGAAAAAAGAAAACATGTTTATGTACATAGGTGGTTCTCATCCCACACTTTTGAACGAAGGCATTCTTTACGAAATGACTTAGTTCAAAAGCCATGCAAGCAGACAATTATGAGAAGGAAATGACATTAAGGAAAAGGGAAGAACAGAACTCCCTTAAAGGTGTCGAGTGAACGACATGGCATGAGGCTGGATAATCGAGGGAGTTCGGCTGGGGCCTTGAACTCTTGGCATAGGCCTGGCTGGCTTGATGTTGCACCCATAACCGATTCCTTAATAGTCATTTCATTCTATGCACCAAGTGGGTGAGAGCGATTTATTAGTAAAAACTAAATGACAGAAAATAAAAGTACTGAAAGTAAGATAGGTGTCGGGTTACCTCCCGACCAGTGCCTTTGTTTAACGTCGTTGGCTCGACAGTACCTCATTCCTGGATCACTGGTTTGGATCCCATGGGTGGCTCAGGTCATATTTCGCCACCGTTCCTGTGTTGATTTTTGCCTTGCCTTTCCCCGATTTCTTGTGAGATGATGTGCTTGGGTCCAGTTCCCATGGTTCTGGTGGTTTCTCCTTCCAACATCTTCGAGAAGGTGAGGGACCTTTTACTACTAGTTTCTTGAATCGGGTTTTCTGGTGTTTAAGGCTGCCTTGTCCAGTTATGGCGAAAACATGCTCCATTGAGGAGTCATTCTGCTCAGGCCCTTTTCCCATCCTCATTCTAGCCTCTTCATTGATCACATAGTTTTCTGCGATTTGCCTATTGATCAAGGGGAAAAGTTGGGAAGCTTGCATCTTAAGGCTTGGTTCTGCCTCGTTATGTCCGTCTGTGAGGATCTCGTCGTAGATGGTCTCTGCTGTTCTGGTAATAATAGTTGGGTATGACTCGGGTAGCTTGCCAGTGGTGTTCTGGACTTCTTCTTCTGTTGGCACCGCCTCGAGTTCCCATGAGGGTTTTTCCTCGTTGCTTCCGATGCTTTCCATGTCTAATTCTCCAGATGGCTCGGGAGTATCTTCTTCATCTGTTTCTGGACCAGCCTTTTCTATCTGCATTCCTCTGTCAGCTTGGGGTATTCGTTTTGTGGCTGCGGCCAGGTCATTTATGAGGTTCCACATGTCTGCCATGGATAAGTTCCCGGCTGATCTTCTCATTGCTTCGTTAATCCTTGTCAGCTCATCGGCCCTCATCCCACGAAGAAATCTTTGAAGAAGAAATTTCTTCGTGAATCCATGGTGCGGGTAGCTTGAGACAATGGTGTCATAGTTCGTGTAGTATTCGTCCAAGGTCTCATCCCGGGATTGTTGAAGGCCCATGATCTTCTCACGGGTTTTTTGTCGTAAGGATGGGGGGAGAATTCCCTCAGGAATGGAACGCAAAGGTCCACAAAATATACTGCACTACTAGCGGTTGATGTGTAATACCAAATCGTTGCAAAATCAGTTAAAGAAAATTTGAAGCATTTAAGCTTAAATTCCTCTAACATTTCGTTTTCAGGTTTTATGTGGCTGCAAATGGGGTGAAAGTTTCGGCAGTGTTGTACTGGGTCTTCTCCATCCGTACCTCCGAACAGAGGAAGATGTCTTGTTATCCATGCATACGTAGTGGGTAGCGTCATGAGGAAATGAGACGGGGAGGGAAAGAAAAGAACAACTAATCCGACTGCTGATTCCCCGGCAACGGCGCCAATTTTGACTGAGCACAGTCGTCGTGTGCTAAGGCAAGAATAAATTTATAGTCCACTACTCGCGACTTTACTACTGGGTAGCAAGTGGTAAGTAGGGGTCGAACCCAAGGGAATTAGGGGGATAAGTTGTTCTTTGAGGGATCGTACAGGGAGGGAGCGTGTTTTAGGTTGATTGAGGTTTTAGTGCAGAAAAGTAAGTGTTTTTTTGGTTGGTTTTGGTTTTTAGTGCGGAAAAGTAAATGACAGAAAAGTAAATACTGAAAATAAAAGGAAAAAGACTTACAGTGGTTGTTGCGTGATTGGCAAGTCTTCCGGGAGGTGAGCAGTTGATAAGGCAGTTTATACTAAGAAAGTAAATGCAGGTGGTGTTTGAATTTAAGGAAAGCATTCGGTTTCGGGGGCCTTGTATCATAGCCTGTTTATCATTGACCTTTAGTGATCCTTCTAAGTATTCAAACGTGTAACAAGGCCATTCCAAGCACTCGATTTGCCACACTGTCTAGCCCATTCCAAGGTCGTAGAGCACTTGTTCTATTTAGACTAATACCCCATTCCAAGGTATATTAGCCTATGTGCATCCATTTGATCAGTCATTCCCGACCAACCAAATGGTGTTTTAGAGAGGTCAAACTCCTCAGATAAGCTTTGCCATTCCAAGCATCCACTTATCCGAGTATGTTTACGAACCCCACGGAAGAGCTTTGCCATTCCAAGCATCCACTCAACCTTGGAAGTTCTAACCTAATATATGGCACATAGAACAAGTTTTGAATACAAGGAAGAGGCACTAAAAGTATGGCCTAAAACATTTTATGATACAAGCACACCCCTTCAACCGAATGAAGAGTTTAGCTACGAATATCCATAGAGGTGGATACCATAGCTAAGTACTCGAGGGTTTTTGAAAGACAGTAAGTAAAGGAGAATACTCAAGAACCAACAGCCAACAGCCTGGGCGGCGGCTAGCTAAGTACCCTCACAAACTCCTCTCCTCCTCTCCTTGCAAGCCACATGGGCGGCGGCTAAGGAGGAAAACTCCAAGAGGACCGGCGGCTTTGAGCTCCTCCATGGATCTCATGCCATGTGTTGAGTCTTCTCCCCCCATGTGACAAGTGTTGTGATCTCATGGCTCCTCCATGCCTATAAAAGGAGACCTTCCCTCCCTTGTATCATCATCCCACAATCCCATCTTCATTATAAACACTTCACTTATCTCTCTAGAAAGTTGGCACCTTTGTAAGCTTTTGTTATAAAATCTATAATACTCCTGTTGGTTCTTGAGTATTCTCCTTTACTTACTGTCTTTCAAAAACCCTCGAGTACTTAGCTATGGTATCCACCTCTATGGATATTCGTAGCTAACCCCTTCATTCGGTTGAAGGAGTGTACTTGTATCATAAAATGTTTTGGGCCATACTCTTAGTGCCTCGTTGTATTCAAAACTTGTTACATGTTCCATATATTAGGTTAGAACTTCCAAGGTTGAGTGGATTCTTGGAATGGCAAAGCTCTTCCGTGGGGGTTCGTAAACATACTCGGATAAGTGGATGCTTGGAATGGCAAAGCTTATCTTAGGAGTTTGACCTCTCTAAAACACCATTTGGTTGGTCGGGAATGACTGATCAAATGGATGCACATAGGCTAATATACCTTGGAATGGGGTATTAGTCTAAATAGAACAAGTGCTCTACGACCTTGGAATGGGCTAGACAGTGTGGCAAATCGAGTGCTTGGGATGGCCTTGATACACGTTTGAATACTTAGAAGGATCACTAAAGGTCAATGATAAACAGGCTATGATACAAGGCCCCCGAAACCAAATGCTTTCCTGAAATTCAAACACCACCTGCATTTACTTTCTTAGTATAAACTGCCTTATCAACTGCTCACCTCCCGGAAGACTTGCCAATCACGCAACAACCACTGTAAGTCTTCTTCCTTTTATTTTCAGTATTTACTTTTCTGTCATTTACTTTTCCACACTAAAAACCAAAACCAACCAAAAAACACTTACTTTTCCGCACTAAAACCTCAATCAACCTAAAACACGCTCCCTCCCTGTACGATCCCTCAAAGAACAACTTATCCCCCTAATTCCCTTGGGTTCGACCCCTACTTACCACTTGCTACCCAGTAGTAAAGTCGCGAGTAGCGGACTATAAATTTATTCTTGCCTTAGCACACGACGACTGTGCTCTGTCAAAATTGGCGCCGTTGCCGGGGAATTAGCAAATGGATAGTTGTTCTTTTTTTGTTGTACATAATTCGCCATGTCTTCATACTACGACATAGAACCTTGGGAAGTTGGGGGCAGCAACCTAATGTTTGAAATGCTTAGCTGTCTCCCCAAATTCGGAGGTACCATTGAAGAGGACCCTGTGATACATTGCCAACAGTTTCACCACATCTGCCGCCACATGAAACCTGAGAATGAGACGTTAGAGGAGTTTAAGCTGAAATGCTTCAAATTTTCTTTAACTGACTCGGCTATAGAGTGGTATTACTCATGTGCAGAGTATGAAAGCTGTTATGAAAATCTTTGAGCCAAATTTCTAAAAGAATTTCCCCTGTCAAATTATGGCACCAATCCCTTTCAAAGAGCCCAGCCATCTTTCGAACTTGAAATTCGCAAGAAGATCAACAACCTAAAGCAATCCCGGGACGAAACTTTGGACAAGTACTTATGGTACTTTGATTCCCTTGTAACGATCTGCCCGCACCATGGATTCATGAACTTAGATCTTCTTCAAAGGTTTCTAGGTGGAATGATGCCACAAGAGTGGAATAGGCTTAATGATGCAGCGGGAGGTTCGGTGAATAACTTAGCCATGGATGACCTATGGAACCTAATAGACGATTTGGCCGTAAGGTCAAGACCAAGAGAAGATCAGGCTGAGCCACTCGAGGAAGTTACAACAGAGCTGGCATCTAGCAACCAGCAGCAGGCCAACATGATAGACCAAAACCAGGCCGAAGCCGAGAAATCTTGGGCAGAGACAAAGGCGCTCATAAAAAAATGTGCAAATCAGGTCAATGAGATGCTCAATGCGAAGCCAAGGATTAGCGAGGAGGAGCCTAGATCAGATTATCCCGGGCATTTAGAAGAAAATGGCCCACTGACGCCTAAAGAAGATCCCACCGAGCCACTCGAGGGCGAGGAGGAAGAATTGGCAGCTAGCATCCAGCAAATGAGTGCCCCGATACACCAAGATGAGGTCAAAAATGAGGAATTCTGGGCGGCTACACAACTGATCTGGGACCGCATTGCCAAACTGCCCAAATTAATTTCGGTCCTAACTGAAGAGTTGCCCGAGACATACCCAGACCTCAGTGCCGAACTGCCCAATTCAGTCCTGGTCCTCATCACCAATCTGCCCGAGGAAACCATGCCGGTCCCAGACCTGATTGCCAAACCAGCCAAGTCTAATACAGTCCTCACTGCCGAGCCAACAGAAGTCCTGGACATCACTGCCGAACTAACCGAGAAAATCACGGCAAGCCCGGTCCTCACTGAAGAGCTGCTCGAGAAAGACCCGGCCCTTGTGGTGGAAGTCCCCCAACTTGTCCCCTCGATTTGTATACGGATCATAGCCCCTGAAGATGAAGTAATCAATGATGAGGTGCAAGGCGAGTTGAAACATGAGCCAAAACAGCCAACGAAGGAGCTCCCACTCGTCATAAGCCAAGAAGAGCCTCCTGAAAGGTGTAAGGACCAAGGATGGCCAATCATCTCTGCCACAAAGAAGAGGGTCAGCATGGGAGCATACTTGAGGTCGCTTGGCAAAAGACTGAACTTCCAAAACTGCAAAGATGCCAACCGACCATACATGAAGAAACGGCCAAGGCATGGGCCAAAGGAATGGAAGCCGGGAAGGAGGAACAAGAGAGCTCGAATTGATGGACCAGCATCTATGGTCAAGGAGTCCTCGCCTTCTCGGGGATATGTGAAAAAGAAGCCTCCGGATCAAGGGAGAGCAGAACTGAGCCTGCTGCCATATGTGTTCTTTGGGCAAATCAAAAGAGCTGCTGAGAATAAGTTCGACCTCAAGCACCCATAGGATCCCTACTTATGATCCAGGAGTGAGGTACTGTCGAGCCAACGACATTAAACAAAGGCACTGGTCGGGAGGTAACCCGACACCTATCTTACTTTCAATATTTTTAATTTCTGTCATTTAGTTTTTTCCATAAGTCGCTCTTACCCACTTGGTGCATAGAATGAAATGACTATTTAGGAATCGGTTATGGGTGCAACATCAAGCCAGCCAGGCCTATGCCAAGAGTTCAAGGCCCCAGCCGAACTCCCTCGATTATCCAGCCTCATGCCATGTCGTTCACTCGACACCTTTAAGGGAGTTCTGTTCTTCCCTTTTCCTTAATGTCATTTCCTTCTCATAATTGTCTGCTTGCATGGCTTTTGAACTAAGTCTTGCTGAAAGGCATGCCTTCGTTCAAAAGTGTGGGGTGAGAACCGCCTGTGTACATAACATGTTTTTCTTTTTCCCTTAATATTATCTTTTTGAAAATATGAACTTGAGAATGTGAAAAAGATAGATCATAATTCATGCAATAACATTGTGAAAATTCAACTGTTTAAAAACTTAGAATGTAACTTCTCATTTGTCCCTTTGTGCTGAGATAAACAGGGGATGTGGAGTTGATAGAAAATGCCCTAGAGAGGCTTGGCAAGCAATCGAAGGACTGAATTTCGCTATATGGTTTACGAAGTCAATGGAGGCTGCACTTCGGGTGTCAGTTGAGTCAGAAGTCATCTCCGCCATGCAGTGTTTATGCAAAAAGAAAAAAAGGCGATCCGGGAATCAAAACGTCCTATCTCTAGTCAGAGTAGCCGGGAAAATAAATGAGCGACCCTCATTTTGACTCGCGCGAAACGGCAAGGATGAGAGAGAGGGGGAGATATTTCCATATGCTCGCGGGCGATGATTGGACCTCCCAAAAAGACTTGAGAAAATGGACTAGCAAGCCACAAAAAGGCAAAAGCTCAACGAGCAAATCAAGAGGCCAAAGGCCCAAAATTGTGAAGGTTTTAACCGAACAAAAGTGAAGTACTCAAAGAGTCAAATCAAAGGCCAAAGGCCGATTCACTACAAAAAAGCTGTCCCTCGCCAAAAATGAAATTCAAAAAGGCTCAACTCAGTGAAACCCGAACCAAATCACGTGCTAGAGAAAGCTACAAGGAAACCATATAGTGCGAGAGAATCCCGAGGTTGCAGTCCAGGAGCCTGAAAAGGGCTATCTCCCGAAACATCCGAATTAATTTGCATCTCGGCACGGAGGTACAAGTATCAAGTTTCTTATATTTATTTACACAGTTTAATTTGGTAATAAGTAAGTAATGCATGAATTAGGATAAATCTAGTCCCACAGTCTCACTTTCATATTTTAAAAGTTTACTTAGATAGTGTGTGCCGCCCTTTAATAGTATTGTTCGGGACGAACAACTAAAAGTGTGGGGTGATCTGATGGACCATAATTATACGAATCATAAACACAGTTAAACCCACCAAATTAGACTGTTTGTCTATTTAACTTTTGCTTGTTAGTTCCGATATTTATCTACAGGGTATTTTGGAGCCTAGAGAGAATACACGCTAAGGAGGAGTTTTGACGCTGAAAATATATTACGAGTCATTCCAAGGTCACGACCAGATGCCGACTGTACAAATATCATGAACCTGACGTGGAATCACTCAAAACAAGTCCAACCGAAGAGCAACCAGAGTCAGACCGGAGCTGAAAGGAGCCGATGGCTTTTGTGAAAAGATCACAAACTCACACATGTCCTCTCCTCCTCCTCCTCACATGGGAGGCTAAGCCACAAGCCTCTCCCCTTCCTCCACATGGAGGGGAGGCTCCTCCTCACATGGGGGGGGGGGGGGGCGGCTAAGGGGTGATGACTCACCTCCGATGGCTTTTGCTTCCTCCTTTCATCTCATGCCAAGTGTTGAGATCTCAATCCATATGCCTCTCCTCCCTTCACAAGTGGATGGCTCTCCTCCATCCTCCATGCCAATAAATAGAGCTCCTCTTCTCCTTTGTAAATCATCCTCATTTAAAAACATCATCCATCACAAAGCTCTAGCTTCTCTCTAGATTTGGGCACTACTCTTGTAAACATTTGTTTTAAATCTATAATACTCCTGTTGGTTCTTGAGTATTCTAGTAGTTCTTGAGTTTACTCCTGTTGGTTCTTGAGTATTCTCCTTTACTTACTGTCTTTCAAAAACCCTCGAGTACTTAGCTATGGTATCCACCTCTATGGATATTCGTAGCTAAACCCTTCATTCGGTTGAAGGGGTGTACTTGTATCATAAAATGTTTTAGGCCATACTCTTAGTGCCTCGTTGTATTCAAAACTTGTTCTATGTGCCATATATTAGGTTAGAACTTCCAAGGTTGAGTGGATGCTTGGAATGGCAAAGCTCTTCCGTGGGGGTTCGTAAACATACTCGGATAAGTGGATGCTTGGAATGGAAATGCTTATCTGAGGAGTTTGACCTCTCTAAAACACCATTTGGTTGGTCGGGAATGACTGATCAAATGGATGCACATAGGCTAATATACCTTGGAATGGGGTATTAGTCTAAATAGAACAAGTGCTCTACGACCTTGGAATGGGCTAGACAGTGTGGCAAATCGAGTGCTTGGAATGGCCTTGATACACGTTTGAATACTTAGAAGGATCACTAAAGGTCAATGATAAACAGGCTATGATACAAGGCCCCCGAAATTGAATGCTTTCCTTAAATTCAAACACCACCTGCATTTACTTTCTTAGTATAAACTGCCTTATCAACTGCTCACCTCCCGGAAGACTTGCCAATCACGCAACAACCACTGTAAGTCTTCTTCCTTTTATTTTCAGTATTTACTTTTCTGTCATTTACTTTTCCGCACTAAAAACCAAAACCAACCAAAAAACACTTACTTTTCCGCACTAAAACCTCAATCAACCTAAAACACGCTCCCTCCATGTACGATCCCTCAAAGAACAACTTATCCTCCTAATTCCCTTGGGTTCGACCCCTACTTACCACTTGCTACCCAGTAGTAAAGTCGCGAGTAGCGGACTATAAATTTATTCTTGCCTGAGCACACGACGACTGTGCTCTGTCAGCCGTCATAGACGATTTGGCAGAGAGCACTAAACGAGGGATGATGCACAAAATTGATAATAAAGCGCCAATGGTGGAAGAGATCTCAGTGCAAAACGAGCCCGGCACAACACCCATTGCAAGCTTGCTCGCAACAAACCCGGAAGAAGACATCAGTACAAGGGCAATAATGGATGTGGAGGCGGCTCTAAAGGAGCCAACATTGGAGCCCACGGAGCCGACAGAGGATGAGGACCTATGGATGACTGAAGAAGAGCCGGCCGAGCCACTCAAACCGGTCCTCACTGCCAAAACGGCTGAGGAACTCAAGCCAGGCCCGGTCCTTGCACTCGGAGCACCTGAGACATGCCCGGTCCTCACTACCAACCTATCCGAGAAAGACCAGGCACTTGTGATGGAAGTCCCCCAACTTGTCCCCTCGGTTTGTATGCGGATCACAGCCCCTGAAGATAAAGTGATCAATGAGGAGGTGCAAGGTGAGTTGGAAGCGGGACAAAGGCAAGAAAAGCCAACAATGGAGCACTCCCTCGCCACGAGCCAACTGATGGACCATAATTATACGAATCAAAAACACAGTAAAACCCACTAAATTATACTATTTGTCTATTTAACTTTTGCTTGTTAGTTCCGATATATTTCTACAGGGTATTTTGGCGCTTAGAGAGAATACATGCTAAGGAGAGGATTTTACGCTGAAAAGATATTACGAGTCATTCCAAGGTCAAGATCAGACTCCGAATGAAGAAATCTCAAGATCCTGACATTGAATTACTCAAAACAAATCAAACCGAGGAGCAACCAAAGTCAGTCCGGAGCGGAATTGGACCGATAGTTTTGTGAAAACTTCACAAAACCACACAAAACTCATTCTTTCCCTTCTAGAACCGGCGGCTTTTGGAGGACAAGGATGAGGATGACTCATCTCCTCCATCTTCATCCATAAGGGGCGGCTAAAGGAGGAAACTTCCTCCCCAAGGTGGCGGCTTTTGGGCAAACTTGCCCTCCACACAAACTTGCTCTCCACTCCTCCTTCCTCCTCCCTTGGATCAAATTCATCTCCACCCTCCATCTTCTCCTCCTTAGCCTATAAATAGATGTCTTCACTTCATTTGTAAATCATCTACAACTTCACAAGTTTTAGAGAGATAGAGGGCTTAACCCTCTTCTCTTCACTTTCAATAAATATTTTGTTCTTCATTTTTGGAGCTACTTCTCTTGCTTGGATTCTGCCTAGGAGCTCCTCTCCTCCACTTACTGTAAGGTACAAAATTACTTTCAGTATATTTTGTTAAAGTTAGTTTACTTTTCGGTACCCTTGTTCAAGACAATAGTTTGCTTGTATTCCTTGACATGAATACAAGTAGCTAAAAGCTTGTACTCGGTTGCAGGGGTATACTTGTATCATACAATGTTTTAGACCCTACACCTAGTGTACCTTTGTGTTCAAAACTTGTTCTATGTGCCATATATATAGTCAGAATTTCCAAGGTTGAGTGGAAGCTGTAACAAGCAAAGCTCTTCCGTGGGGATTCGTGAACATACTCGGGTAAGTGTAAGCTGTAACAAGCAAAACTTATCTGAGGAGTTCAACTTATCTAAAACACCACTCGGTCGATCGTAACTGAAAGATCAGGTGGATGCACACAAGGCTAAGATACTTCGAAAGGAGGAATTAGTCTAAATAGAACAAGTGTTCTAAACGATGTTGCAAGTCTTGTGCTAGGAATAGCCTCGATTCATCTTTGAACATTTAGCATGATCATTTCAAGTGTTCTACGCGATGTTGCAAGTCTTGTGCTAGAAATAGCCTCGATTCATCTTTGAACACTTGGTATGATCATTAGCGGTCGATGATAAACAAATATGATACAAAGCCCCTAAAACCGAATCCTTTGCTTACAGTCTATTATTGTAATTTACTTTCAGTTCTCAAAGCACACTCAAACCCAACCTCAATTGCATTTAATTCCTGCATAAGCTTCATTAAAGAACAACTAATCCACACTGACTCTCTTGGGTTCGACCCCTACTTACCACTTGCTACCCAGTAGTGAAGTCGCGAGTAGCGGACTTATAAATTTATTTGTACATTTGCTCTGACGACAAGCATCTGTCACCAACCAAGCAGCCATGAAACTTCACTCGTGCTGAAACGGCCATTCACCTCTGCAGCAAAGAAGAGGGCTAGCGAAGAGCACAACCTGGATGCCAACCGTGCATACACAAAGAAGCGACCAAGACATGGCCCGGTGGAATGGAAGCCCGGATGGAGAAACAAGAGAGCCCGACTCAAAAAACCAGCGACTCTGGTTAAGGGTCCCTCGCCTTCTCAGAGGTGTTGGAAGGAAAAACCACCGGAACAATGGAGTCCTGACCCGAACACATCATCTCACAAAAGCCACCAAAGGGTCAAGGCAAGAATCAATGCAGGAGCCGCGGCAAAGTTCAACCTGAACCACCCATGGGACCCAAACTTATGATCCAGGAGTGAGGTATTGTCGAGCTAACGACGTTAAACAAAGGCACTGGTCGGGAGGTAACCCGACATTTATCTTACTTTCAGTAATTTTATTTTATGTCATTTAGTTTTTACCTTAAGTCATACTCACCCATTTTGTGCATAGAAAGGAATGACTACTTATGTAGGAATCGGTTTTGGGAGCAAAAGTTAGGCCAGCCAGGCCTGTGTCGAGAGTTCAAGGCCCCAGCCGAACTCCCTCGATTATCCAACTCCGAGCCATGTCATTTGCTCGCATGTCCACAACATGTAACGACACAGTAAAGGGAGTTCAGTTCTTCCCTTTTCCTTAATGTCATTTCCTTTCTTGTAAATATTTGCTTGCAATTGACTTTTGAACTAAGTCATGTTGTGAGGCACGCCTTCGTTCAAAAGTGTGGGGTGAGAACCGCCTTTGTACATAGTTAATTAACATGCTTTCTTTTTTTCCCTTTCCCTTAATATTATCTTTTTGAAAATATGAACTTGAGAATGTGAAAAAGATAGATCATAATTCATGCATTTACCTTGTGAAATCTCAACTGTATAAAAACTTAGGATGTAACTTCTCATTTGTCCCTTTGTGCTGAGATATACAGGGGATGTGGAGTTGATATAAAATGCCCTAGAGAGGCTTGGCAAGCACTCGAAGGATCGAATTTTACTATATGGTTTACGAAGTCAGTGGAGGCTGCACTTCGGGTTTCATTGAAGATTGAAGTCATCTCCGCCGTGTAGCGTTTATGCAAGAGGCGGGACGGGAATCAAACCGTCCTAACTCTAGTCCAAGTAGCCGAGAAAATAGATGAGCGATCCTCATCTTGACCCGCGCAAAACGGCGAGGATGAGAAAAGAGCGGGGAGGTATTTTCATATGCTCTCGGGCGATGATTGGACCTCCCAAAAGGTTGAGAAAATGGACAAGCAAATCACAAAAGAGCAAAGCTCGAAGAAGCAAATCAAAGGCCAAAGGCCAGTATGTGAAGGTTTTAACCGAAACAAAAGTGAAGAAGCTCCAATTCAAAATCAAAGACCGAAGGCCAATTCACTTCAAAGGCTGTCCCTCACCAAAAGGAAATCAAAGAACTCAACTCATTGAAACCCGAATCAAGTCATGTGCTAGAAAAAGCTACAAGATAACCATATAGTGCGAATCGGTCCCGAGGATGCAGTCCAGGAGCCTGAAAAGGGCTATCTCCTGAATCATCCAAATTAATTTGCACTCAGCTCGAAGGTACAAGTGTCAAGTTTCTTCTAAGTATTTACACGGTTTAGTTTGGTAACAAATAAGTATTGCATGAATTCGGATAAATCTAGTCCCACATTCTCACTTTCCTATTTAAAGTTTTTACTTGGATTGTGTGTGCATCTTTTAAATAGCATTGTTCGAGATGAACAAGTATAAGTGTGGGGTGATCTGATGGACCATATTTATATGATTCATTAAGACAGTTAAACCCACCAAATTAGACGCTTTTTCTTAACAACTTTTACTTGTTAGTTTCACTTTTGTTCTACAGGCTATTTCGAGGATTAGAAATGAAACAAGCTAAAAAGGAGTTTTAAAGCTGAAAATGGATTACAAGTCATTCCAGGCCACGACCAGATTCCGACTTTACAACCGTCATGAACCCAACGTGGAATTACTCAAACATGTCCCAATGACTTGTTCCAAACCTCAACAAAGATCAAGAATGCAAGTGAATGCCAAGTCTGGCCACCCATGTGCAAGGCTTGTGCCTTGTCCTTTGATGTCAACCAAGAAGCAGCCAAGGGGCAACCAAAGTCTAACCGGAGTTGGGAGGCAACCGATGGCTTTTGGAGAACAAAATATCACAACCCACTCAACTCACTTCCTCCTCCACCTAAGGCCGGCGGCTTCCATGGGAGAGTGACACATGGGCGGCGGCTTTGGGGAGTTGCCACCTCATGGTCGGCGGCTTTTGAGCCCTCCTCTCCCCCTTTGACATGTGTTGGCTCCTCTCCTCTCCTCCTTGCCTATAAATACCACACTCCCTCTCATTAGTTCAATGTCTTTGGTCCTTGGTTCTAGTCCCATTTTGGTCCTTTGATCACTTGTCATTTAGATAGAAATCTCTCTACAATCCATCCCACAATCCTTGTAAACACTTTACTTTGAATCAAAAGCTCCAAGTTTGTTCTTGAGTTTGAATGTGTTCTTGAGTTTTACTTTCAAAAACCTTTACTTTCCTGTCTTTCAAAATCAAAACCTTTACTTTTCTTGTCTTTCAAATACCTTTACTTTTCTAAGCACTTAGCTATGATATCCGCCCCTATGGATATTCGTAGCTAAACCCTTCATTCGGTTGAAGGGCTGTGCTTGTATCATAAAATATTTTAGACCCTTCTCTTAGTGCCTCTTCGTGTTCAACTTGTTCTATGTGCCATATATTAGGTCAGAACACCATTGGTTGAGTGGAGGCTCGAAAGAGCAAAGCTCTTCCATGGGGTTCGTGAACATACGTGGATAAGTGGAGGCTCGGAAGAGCACAGCTTATCTGTGGAGTTCAACCTCTTTTAAACACCATTTGGTTGATCAGGAATGATTGATCAAATGGATGCACATGCTAGAACAAGAGTTCTATGTCGTGAAAAAGACTAGACGGTGTGGCAAGTCAAGTGCTAGGAATAGCCTTGATACATCTTTGAACACGTAGTATGATCATTAGAGGTCGATGATAAACGGACTATGATACAATGCCCCTAAAACCGATCTTTCCTTTAATTAAAACATCACCTGTCACTTTACTTTCAGTCTCACTATCAACTGCTTACTTTCCAGTCATTTACTTTCAGTACTTTACTTTCCGCACATTTACTTTCTGTCGCTTACTACAGACCCTTTCAATATCAGTCCATACCAAAAGTATGTTGATTAGTCGATATTGAATTCGACTGTTCCACCATTACTTTCAGTACTTTCCTTTCTGTCGCTCACTACAGACCCTTTCAATATCAGTCCATACCAAAAGTATGTTGATTAGTTGATATTGAATTCGACTGTTCCAGCATTACTTTCAGCAATTTACTTTTCAGCACTTCTAATTTTTGTCATTTACTTTCAGCACTAAAACCACAACCAACCCACTTACTTTTCAGCACTAAAACCACAATCAACCCCAAATCACACTCCCTTCCTGTACATTTCCTCAAAGAACAACTCTATCCTCTAATTCCCTTGGGTTCGACCCCTACTTATCGCTTTACTGCCCAATAGTAAAGTCGCGAGTAGCGAACTTCTAAATTTATTTTGCTTAGCACTCAACGACGTGCTCTGGCAGAAGGTAATACCACGATTCTGAATGATGTGAACTATAGTGAATCTGAGAATGATAGAACTATTGGCACTTAAGGTTAGGACACTTAGGTCAGTTAGGCCTACAAAAATTGCATGATCAAGGCTATTTTGGTAAGGATCATGTGAGCAAAATAGAATTTTGTGAGAACTGTGTTCTGCGTAAGTCCACAAAGTTGAGTTTTGGGAAAGGTAAACATGTTACTAAGGCCAAACTTGACTACATTCACTCTGATCTTTGGGGACCAACTAGGGTTCAATCTCATGGTGGTAAAAGATATTTTATGTCTCTAATTGATGATTTTACCAGAAGATCTTGGGTATATTTTTTAGCACAGAAATCTGAGGCATTTGAGACATTCAAGAACTGGAAAATGATGGTTGAGAACCTATCTGGACAAAAGGTGAAATACCTGAGGACTGACAATGGCTTGGAGTATCTGGATGGTGCCTTTCTAAGCTTTTGCAAAGAAAATGGCATTGTGAAACATCACACAGCACCAGATAACCCTCAATAGAATGGTTTGGCTGAGAGGTTCAATAGAACACTCTTGGAAAGGGTAAGATGTATGTTAATTCAATCTGGTTTACCAAAAACATTTTGGGCTGAAGCTGCCCACACAGCATGTTACTTGATAAATAGAAGTCCTTCATCTATTTTGAGTTTTAAAACTCCTATGCAAGTTTGGACTGATCATTTAGATGAGTATGATAGGCTTAGGATTTTTGGTTGTGCTGCTTATGCAACAGGGAAGCAGAGTAAACTAGAACCTAGAGCTTTAAAATGTGTGTTTATTGGATATACTGATGGAACTAAGGCATATAAACTGTGGTGCTTAGAATATGGTCATAAAAGAGTCATTATTTGTAAAGATGTAAGGTTTTATGAGTCTACATTTCTCTTTAAGAAAAATGCTAGTCAGGTGGAGTTAAATCTGGAAAAAGATGATAATGACTTGGTAATCAGAACTGATGGTGTTGAACCTGAGGTGGAGCTTGAACATGAAAACATTCTTACTGATATAACTGAACCTCAGGGTATTGATGAAGAAACAACTGATAATATTGATCATAATGAGACTAATGACTATTGGCTTACAAGAGATAGGCCTAGAAGAAATCATAAAGCACCTGTTAAGTATGGTTTTAAGGATTTGATCAATTATGCTTGTAATGTTGCTGAGGACATTTCTAATCATGAACCTGAGAGTGTACAAGATGCAGTGAATGAGACTGAAGGAAAGTAGTGGCTTAAGGCAATCCATGATGAGATGGATTCTCTAAAGAAGAACAAAACTTGGGAAATTGTGGATAGGCCTGCAAAAACAAGACTTGTGGGAAGTAAATGGATTTTCACAAGGAGGGAAGGTATACCAGGGGTAGAACCTCCCAGACTAAAGGCAAGGTTAGTTGCAAGAGGTTTCACACAAAAGGAAGGTATTGACTTTAATGAAATATTTTCTCCAGTTGTGAAACATAGATCTATTAGAATCATATTGTCCCTAGTTGCTTATTTTGATTATGAACTAGAACAACTTAATGTGAAAACAGCATTCTTACATGGTAACTTAGATGAGACTATCTACATGAGACAGCCTGAAGGCTTTATAATTGCTGATCCTGAAAAGAAAGTGTGCTTACTTAAAAGATCCTTATATGGCCTTAAACAATCACCTAGACTGTGGTATAGGAGATTTGATGAGTTTATGTTTAACTGTGTCTTTAAGAGATCAAATTATGATTGGTGTATCTATTATAAGCATGTACAAGGGCAGTCTTTTATTTATCTGTTATTATATGTGGATGATATGCTTATAGCTAGCCATGATATTGATGTTATTAATAATCTTAAAGTGCAGTTGAGTACTAATTTTGAAATGAAGGATTTTGGTGGTGCCAATAAAATTTTGGGTATGCAGATCAAGAGAAATAGGAAAGAAAAGAGGTTCTTTCTATGTCAGACTGAGTACCTAACAAAAGTGGTGTAGAAGTTTGATATGAAGGATGGTAAACCAGTGGCAATACCTGTGGCAAGTCACTTCAAACTCCGTAAGGATCAAGAACCAGAAACTAAAGAAACAAAGGCTTATATGGAGAATGTCCCATACTCAAATGCTGTGGGATGTTTGATGTATGCAATAGTCTGCACAAGGCCTGACATTGCTCATGGAGTTAGCCTGGTGAGCAGACATTTGGCCAATCCTGGAAAGTATCACTGGCAAGCTGTGAAATGGTTGCTGAGGTACATAAAAGGGACTTTAGGAAAAGGATTGGTTTATGGTAAAGGGCAAGTCAATGCTGACCTGATTCAAGGCTTTGTGGATTCAGACTATGCTGGAAATATTGACACTAGAAAGTCACAAACTGGGTTATTGTTCACAGTATTTGGAACTGCTGTTTCTTGGAAAGCAAATCTGCAGAAGGTGGTGGCTCTCTCAACAACTGAAGCTGAGTTCATGGCTATAACTGAGGCAATTAAGGAGGCTCTTTGGATGAAGGGTCTGATGACAGAGTTAGGACATGGACAAAGCTGTGTTAAGGTCCACAGTGACAGTCAAGGAGCTATACATCTTTTAAAGCATCATGTCTTCCATGAGAGGTCCAAACATATAGATGTGAGGATGCATTTCGTAAGGGATGTTGCTGATTCTGGAGTTGTTCAAGTGGTAAAGATTGGAACCACGGATAACCATGCTGACATGTTGACAAAACCAGTGCCATGAGAAATTTGAGTATTCTTGGAGCTGGTGGGGTTGATGGATGAACCCTAAAGCAGGATGAGAGGAGAGGGGCATATGGGCTGGAAAAGTAGTTAACAATCAAGGTGGAGATTTGTAATATTGGTTGTGAACTACTTGTGGATTTATGATGATGGTACAAAGGATTTGCAGGAGCTTGAAAAGGCTTGTATAGCCTGGAGGAGCTGAAGATCATTCTGGACAGTTTAGCTGAGACAGGGCAAAACGGTGGTGTTTGATCTGGAGCTGGGTTCGAGCTGCGTCGTTTCGGTGGAGCGCCAAAATGAGGATTTGAAGAGGATTGGAAACGACAGCGTTGAGCTTGAGCACGAGTTGCTTTAGTGGAACGATGTCGTCTGAGGCTGAGCGCGAGATTCGGTTTTGTTCGTTGGATTGAAGCGTCGTCGTTTTGGAGCCAAGGAAGTGCACATCTACGGTTTAATGAAACGGTCACGTTTTGAGCAAGGCAAAGAATGAAGCTCCCCTTTTTTGGTTCGTCTTCGAGTTGGACAGGCGTAACGGATATTTAAGTGAGATGACTCAGCGAGTCAACACACTTTGTTCTTCCCCAAAATTCCCAGAAAAGCAAATTAGGGTTCTTGGAGAAATTTGATTCGATTAGCCGATTGAGTTCAAATTGAGTGACAAGAATTGGAGAGTAGTTTCGTGTATGTATTCTGATTGTAGTACCATCATCAATTGATCAATAAAAGAGCCGCCCCTCTTCTCGACTGGAGTAGGATCACCCGGATCCGAACAAGTATAATTCTGTGCCTTCGTTTTTGTTTTACTTTCGTACATTGCTTGTTCCGGTGCGTGCGAATCTCTACAAAGGGAACTACATCAAAGATCTTGCTGGAGAAAACTTCAAAATTGCAGTGCCCTAAGCATCTTAGGAAATAAAAAATGACCAGATATCCGATGTTCGTGAATATTCATCCAAACCCTATTAGGCTGGATACAACGACCGGAATCGCATTGACCATAGTTGGGACTAAGCGCTCTAGCACACTCAAAAGTTCAGCTGCAAGAAAACACTTAAATTAGTACTCACTTCGAAATACCCAAAATGAAAGCAGCGAACTACATGGATAAAGAATAAAATCCAGATGTAAAGATGGAGTTTCATACTTACAGGTTTGAGGATGAGAGACAGTAGAAAAATGATGAAGACTATGGTAATTGGAAAACTAGAATTTGTTTCCATGAAGAAGTCTATTAGACCAATAAAACAGAGGTTCTGAAATCACAATATGCAGACAAAGAACAGCTAGCAAACTCTCGAAGCTGCGTAAAGGAAGATCAACCATGGAAGGGAACATGTAATAGGCCAAGACGCCAAATGTAACTTGCAAGATTAAATAGTTATCCCTGCAAGTGCAATATCAGATTGTCACATTACAGCACACACACACAAAAAGAGAATAAATTAAAGGAGATCAGTCAAGTACCAATCCCATTCTTGATCAATTTGCTTGAAATTGATCCCTTTTTTAATGATACGACGGTTATGATTGAAGAACAACATCGCGTTGAAGCTACTCCAATAATCATGCATAAAGTACCTAACAAAGCTTAAGATAAGAACACCGAGACAGCATTGTGTGCTTTTATCGTTGAGGAGTTCATCTTGTGCCCAAGAATATATCACCTTCGCCGCAAATGGCCCATACAGAAAGTACTGCCATAAACAAGTGTCAACATTAACAAAAAAAACTTAAAAGTCAAAGAAACATTTGATGGTATCCCATTTCAGTGAAGCATTTAATCAAACACATTGTACGCTGCAAAACAAACAATCGGCAATACTCATCTTTAACAACGACAAGACATGCCACAGCAACTACTTCATCCAAACCCTAACCGTCATCATAACCATCAGGGTAGCGTCACAAAATCAGCATGTAAAGAAAATAAGCATGTGAAGAAATTGTTGTGGGGTTACAAAATCGATACATTTGCCTGGATAATTCATCATTCTCTTTCAACAGTTGGATCGGAATCCCATTCTACCTAAACCATAAACCTATAAAATTAATCCCAAATCCTCGGAATCCAATCCTCGAAAATGTTCCAATCCTCACAAAATGCACCATACAACCGTAACCCAAAAGCTGTAAGCCTGTGCAGTTCTCTACTATGATGTGCATTATACTTGTGACATGTTCTAATAATTTCTATGCAGTGGTCACTTGTTTGTTTTACAGATTTGAATGTCATATGCGGGAAAGGAATGAGAGAACCACGAATCACACTCTATGAGCTACAATTTCAAGGAAGCCTTTTGCACTACACTTTTTATTTCTATAATTTTGTCGCTTAGGGACTAAGCTTCCTCTTAAGTGTCGAGTGGGTGTGTAGTGTATTCTATTGAAATTATCCATACCTAGGCACTTGCACATTTTATGCGCTAGCTTACATTTGAGTACTCAAATTTCCAAGGCATTCGCATATCCCCATTACTCAACTATCTAGTTTCAAACTTTCGATTTGATTTTGAAGCTAGAATCACCATGACTTTTATGAGGGCATAATTCGTAGGCGTAAATGTTGTTGTTTTCTTGTGCCTATCTAATTATTTAGGCAACCTTTTTGCATCACTTGAACATAGACTTAGCAAGCATGAAAATACCTTTCTTCTTTTCAAAAACTTAGGCATTGCTCTTAGGTGATCTTTGTTCTTTCACATTGTATGCACACATCATTTATATCCTTAGCACATAGCCAAATCTTAAGTGTGGACTCAATATGGGTGAAAAATTGACCCCAACAAAAAAAATTTTGTATATACAAGCATAAACCAAAATAAGGCAAGCTACAAAAAAAACAAAGTTTTTTTGCAAGCACCAGCCAAAATAAGGCAAGCTATCAAAAGAAACATTTGTGAAGCATATCGTGGGCAAAATGCCTTGATAAAAAAAGACAAAAAGATGAGGCACGCACTTAAGTTTGTCAATGTACTTTCCATCATTTCTTTTAGTGTGTATGTATTGTGATTTGAGTAGAGGGATGACCCTTGTACTAGTACGTGAGCATGACTTTGTTTGAGATAGTTTTGAAAATGAAGTGCCAAACTCCTATTTCCTTACGGATTATTGGACTTAGCTCCTAAGACTTGGAAATGAGTTTTGTATTGTTAGTCCATGAACTATCCTTCTTGATAGCATAGGCATGCGATTGGCACGCTTTTTATGTTTCTAAGGATCATGTTTTGAGTATCTTGCAAAAAAGTTGAATGAATTGTTAGGTTAGCCATTTTATAACTCTAATATTGATTGTCTTTGAATGTGCATCTTTGTAAGGTCATTGGTAGTTCGCAATTCTTTTGAAAATGAGCTAATTTTTTTATTACTATTGATGTTCCCTTGAGTGGCATGTATTTGGCAAAACGTAGTTAGACAGTTCGAGCAGGAGTTCAGGAGGAGTTCGAATATATCCTAGCACTCATGTACAGCGTCGAACAGACGCAAGGATATTTCTCGGAAGATATTGGACAGCGAAGATCTCGTCGATTTGAAGTCGGCCAGCAAATTATTTAAACAACAGATATTCGAATGAATATCTACATTGAAGGCGGCGTAGCTGACTTGGGCAGATTAGGGTTTCGTCCAAGCATATAAATACATCAAATATCTAGGAATATTTCCTAAATATTTGATGGGATTATCTTGTTCAGATTAGGGTTTCGTCCAAGCATATAAATACATTTCTAGGGCGTCCTTATTCCGCATCGCTTTCAAAGATCAAATATAAATGATCAAACCCTATCGATTGGAGAAGAAGAAAGCGAAAGCCGTTTGTGTTTCCCCATTGGAAACTCATCGGTGCAAGAGCAGTCTCATCACGTGCAACTGAGACTGCCTAGAAGCGATCAAACTGCCGCACACAACGAAGGTGAACAAGCTTTCGAGAGAAAGCATCCGAGCTTCAAGAGAAGGTTGAGAACGTTCGGACTGCAGGTTCGGACGAAGGGGATCGAGGTTAACTGCTGTAAACTTCGGTTGCAAATCTGAGAGACGCAGTGTTAGAGGCTAGGCAATTACAAGGTGTAAGTGTAAGTCCACGTATAAGCTCTAACTCGTAAAAAAGATTTGCTGTCCCTTCTAGGCTGTGGGAAACCCCCCAGAGTAGGCGTGGCCGAACTGGGTTATCATTCTGTGTGTGCTCCTATTATTTGTTTCGTCTGCTGAACTGTTGAGAAAGGAGTTTAAGGTCTGTCTCAACTATACCTTGAACACAAGCTTGAACAGGGGATATAATTTCAATTGGTATCAGAGTAAACACTCGACACACTGAGTGGGATCCTGAACTGTTTAAGATGACTCTGAAGGAAGGACAAAGCATGACCAAACCCCCGCTACTCGAAGGATCGAACTATGCCACCTGGAAGCTCGTGATGAGATCCTTTCTGAAACCTCTAGACGAAAAAGCGTGGAAGGCTGTTCTGAAAGGTTGGACGGAACCCATGATGAACAATCTCACTGGAGAACCGATCCCGAAACCAGAAGCACTGTGGACAGAAGAGGAGGACAAAGCATCTATGGGAAACTCAAAGGCTATGAACGCAATTTTTTCTACCGTAGATGAAAACGTCATGAAGCTAATCATCAACTGTGAAGTGGCCAAGGAAGCATGGGACATCCTCCAAACAGCCTTTGAAGGCACAGACAAGGTTCGCAACTCACGCAAGCAGGCTGTCACAACCAGGTTTGAAGAGATGAAGATGAAGGAAAGTGAAACCATCACTGAGTACAACACCAGAGTTCTGGAACTATCCAATGAGGCATCTTCACTAGGGAAACCCATTGATGAAGAAAGATTGGCTAGTAAAGTCCTGAGATCACTCCCTCCGAGATTTGCCATGAAGGTCACTACCATAGAGGAAATGCACGACATCGCCAAACTAAAGCTGGACGAGCTGATGGGCTCTCTCAGAACCTACGAGATCAATCATGACTTTCAACCCGGAGAAGTAAAGGGAATCGCCCTAAATACGGAAATATCTGAAGACAAATTGGACGGTGGCTGCACTACTGAACAACTGGCTATGATGGCTCAGAATTTTGGCAGAATGGTACGGAAAATCAACAGCCGTGGACCAGAACAAGGTCAGCCTTCATCAAATAACTTCCGAAACTGGAAAACCGGCAGGTCAAGGTCCAGAGACATGAGACAAGACTCTTCTGACAAAGGAAAGGAAGAAATTCAGTGCCATGAATGCTGGGGTTTTGGTCATATTGCTTCACAATGTGCAAATACTCTTATGAAGAAGAAGGCAATGGTCGCCAGCTTCAGAGACAGTGAGTCAGACGAAGAAAAAGAAGGATGTGAAACCACCAACTTTGTGGCCTTCGTCACAACTCTGGGTGAATGCAGTAACACCAGTGAACCAGTTCCATCTCAGTTGGAACTCCCAGCTGAAGACCTCTCAGACAGTGATGATGAAGAACTCACGCAGGAGTCCCTAGCTGAGACATATAAAGATCTGTACGAGAAATGGCTGCTACTGATCAAGGTCAATAAGAAGCTGAATGACACCGTTGCAAGCGTCACTATAGAAAAGGACAAGGTCTGGCAGGAGGTCGAGATACTGCTTACAGAGAAGGTGGAACTCGAAGGCACAGTAGACTCACTGAACACTCAACTGGCTGAAATGAAACAGGAAAGATTGTGTCTTCTTGCTCAGAAAATAGAGCTCCTGGGTACTGTCTCTTCACTGAAAGTCGACATGGAAAGGGACCGTGACACTCATCCTGTAGGCATGGCGGGTCTAAGAAAAACCATCACAAATCTGAAGCGCAAGGAGGTTTTCCAGCTAAGGAGGATAGAACAGCTGGAACTTCAGCTAGAATCTGAGAAGATGGATCATTCAGACACTGAGAAGGAGCTCAATCACCTCAAACAGTCAGTAAGGATGCTAAACTCTATCACTAACGACTTAAATGATATTCTCAGATCTCAGAGGATGGAGTCTGGACATCGAGGCCTGGGGTTTACGAAAGAAGGTACTTCAAAAGGCGCTACCTTTGCTAAAGCTCAACAAGTGTCGAAACAGCTGCCTAAACAGAAGGTAAGACAGTCCAAAGGAAAGAACCTAGCTGATCACAGGAAGACCCATAGGACACCAAGTGGTGGAAAGACTCGTGAAACACCCGTCCAACGCCGTGACTTCTCACCAGTGAAGCAAAGGGAAGAGTGGCGCACTTGCTGGTACTATCACCAGATGGGACACATCAAACTGCAGTGTCGTATGTTTCTTGCTGAACGAAGGGCATACCAACATCAGACCGTACCTCGACAGAAACAAGTCCGGGTTCCAAAAATAGACCAGACCGTTTGCATGGTGGCCTGCTGCTCCTCAAACTATATAATTCAAGACAATTGGATCTTCGACAGCGGATGCTCCACCCACATGACAGGTAACTCTCAATACTTTACCCATATTAGACCTGTTGAACAGATGTGGATTGTCACCTTCGGGGATGGTGGAAAGGGTCAGGTGATCGGCTGTGGGACATTGATGGTTCCGGATCTCCCTGCACTCAAGAACACCCTCCTTGTCGAAGGACTGACAAGGAATCTCATCAGCATCAGTCAACTGTGCAACGATGGACATTATGTGTCATTCTCTAGCTACTCATGCCTCGTCCTAGACAAGAATGGCAGTACACTGATGAAAGGAAGAAGGGATGCCAACAACTGCTACACCATTGGGATGGGACCAATGGACGACGAGAACTTCGGCAAGCAACAGGTTGCCCTAGCCTGTGCAAACGCCAAACATCGATTTCTGCGAGGGGGAGTGGATAAGACCCTACACACAAGATCTGATTGGAGTTGCGCACAAATCCATGTTGACAACTGTCCCAGGAAACTGTTTAATCAGAAGGTGTCACAGTTACAGAAGGAGTTCGCATTATGCCCACAGAAATATCCCGGGAACCGAACAAGAAAATTTGAATATGGAGGGCACCAGAAGATGATTACTCTGAGGCATACTGATGGACCATAATTATACGAATCATAAACATAGTAAAACTCACCAAATTAGACTGTTTGTCTATTTAACTTTTGCTTGTTAGTTTCGATATTTATCTACTAGGTATTTTGGAGTCTAGAGAGAATACACGCTAAGGAGAGGATTTTACGCTAAAAATATATTACGAGTCATTCCAAGGTCACGATCAGATGCCGACTGAAGAAATCTCAAGATCCTGACATTGAATCACTCAAAACAAATCCAACCGAGGAGCAACCAAAGTCAGTCCGGAGCTGAAATACACCGATAGTTTTGTGAAAACGTCACAAAACCTCACAAAACTCACTCTCCCCTCCATGGTAACGGCGGCTTTTGGAGGAGGTGACCAAGGGAGGAAGCTCTCCTCCTTTCTCCACCTCCAACCGGCGGCTTTCAAGCCACCATGAGATGTGGCCATGTGGTGGCTTCTCCTCCACAAATCTCCTCCTCCCATGGCTATAAATAGAGCCCTTCACTCTTTGTAATCAACATCCCACAATCCCAAAATCAAAAACACTTCTCTCTCTAAGATTTGGTACTTTGTAAGTTTGGTTTTCAATCTATAATACTCCTGTTGGTTCTTGAGTATTATAGTTTGGTCTTGAATACTCTTGTCGGTTCTTGTAGTACTCAAGCTTGTCTTTACTATTCTTGAGTACTCTTGTCGGTTCTTGAAGTACTCACCCCTTTCCCTTACTTACTATCTTTCAAAAATTGTAAGTACTTAGCTATGGTATCCACCTCTATGGATATTCGTAGCTAAACTCTTCATTCGGTTGAAGGGGTGTACTTGTATTATAAAATGTTTTAGACTATACTTTAGTGCTTTTTCTTTGTATTCAAAACTTGTTCTATGTGCCATATATTAGGTCAAAACTTCCAAGGTTGAGTGGATGCTTGGAATGGCAAAGCTCTTCCGTGGAAGTTCGTAAACATACTCGGGTAAGTGGATGCTTGGAATGGAAAAGCTTATCTGAAGAGTTTGACCTCTCTCAAACACCATTTGGTTGCTCGGGAATGACTGGCCAAATGGATGCACATAGGCTAATATACCTTGGAATGGGGTATTATTCTAAATAGAACAAGTGCTCTACGACCTTGAAATGGGCTAGACAGTGTGTGCAAATCGAGTGCTTGGAATGGCCTTGATACACTTTTGAATACTTAGTAGGATCACTAAAAGTCAATGATAAACAGGCTATGATACAAGGCCCCCAAAACCGAATGCTTTCCTTAAATTTAAACACCACGTGCATTTACTTTCTTAGTATAAACTGCTCTATCAACTGCTCACGTTCCGGAAGACTTGCCAATCAAGCATCACCCGCTGTAAGTCTTCGCTTTTATTTTTAGTATTTACATTTTCTATCATTTACTTTTCCGCACTAAAAACCAAAACCAACCAACCAATCACTTACTTTTCCGCACTAAAAACCAAAACCAACCAACCAACCAATCAACCTAAAACACGCTCCCTCGCTGTACAATCCCTCAAAGAACGACTATCCCCCTAATTCCCTTGGGTTCGACCCCTACTTACCACTTGCTATCGAGTAGTAAGGTCACGAGTAGCGGACTTATAAATTCATTTGTACACATTGCCTCGCGACAACGCAGTGCTGTCAAATTGGCACCGTTGCCGGGGAATTAGCAATCGGATTAGTTGTTCTTTTCTTTCTCTCCCCTTCTCATTTCCTCATGACGCTACCCACTACGTATGCATGGACAACATGGCATCTTCCCCTGTTCGGAGGTACGGATGGAGAAGACCCAGTACTACACTGCCGAAACTTTCACCACGTTTGCTACCACATAAAACCTGAAAATGAAATGTTAGAGGAATTTAAGCTTAAATGCTTCAAATTCTCTTTAACTGATTTTGCGACGATTTGGTATTACACATCAACCGCTAGTCGTGCAGAATATTTTGTGGACCTTTGCGTCCCATTCCTGAAGGAATTCTCCCCCCCATCCTTACGCCAAAAAACCTGTGAGAAGATCATGTGCCTTCAACAATCCCGGGATGAGACTTTGGACGAATACTACACGAACTATGACACCATCGTCTCAAGCTGCACGCACCATGGATTCACGAAGAAAGTTCTTCTTCAAAAATTTCTTCGTGGGATGAGGGCCGATGAGTTGACAAGGATTAACGAAGCAATGAGAAGATCAGCCAGGAACTTAACCATGGCAGACATATGGAACCTCATAAATGACCTGGCCGCAACCACAAAACGAATACCCCAAGCTGACAGAGGAATGCAGATAGTAGAAGCTGGTCCAGAGACAGACGAAGAAGAAACTCCCGAGCCATCAGAAGAGACTTCCGAGCCATCAGAAGATTGGGATATAGAAAGTATCGGGAGCAACGAGGAAAAACCTTCATGGGAACTGAATGTCGTGTCAGCAATGGAAGAAGTCCAGAATACCACCAACATGCTGCCCGAGCCATACCCAGCTATCATCACCCAAGCATCCGAGACCATCTACGACCAGATCCTCACAGACGGACATAACGAGGCAGAACCGAGCCTTAAGATGCAAGCTTCTCAACTCTTCCCTTTGATCAATAGGCAAATCGCAGAAAACTATGTGATCAATGAAGAGGCTAGAAGGAGATTGGGAAAAGGGCCTGAGCAGTACGACTCCTCGATGGAGCATGTTTTCGCCATAACTGGACAAGGTAGCCCTAAACACTAGAAAACCCAGTTCAAGAGACTAGTAGTAAAGGGTCCCTCGCCTTCTCAGAGACGTTGGAAGGAGAAACCACCAGAACCATGGGAACTGGACCCAAACACATCATCTCACAAGAAATCGGGGAAAGGCAAGGCAAAAATCAACACAGGAACAGTGGCGAAATACGACCTGAGCCACCCATGGGATCCAAACCAGTGATCCAGGAATGAGGTACTGTCGAGCCAACGACGTTAAACAAAAGCACTGGTCGGGAGGTAACCTGACACCTATCTTACTTTCTGTCTTTTATTTTTCTGTCATTTAGTTTTTTCCGTAAGTCGCTCTCACCCACTTGGTGCATAGAATGAAATGACTATTTAGGAATCGGTTTTTGGAGCAAGACCGGATCAGCCAAGTAGCTTCCGTGAATTACCGAGCCTGCGCTGAGAGTTCAAGGCCCCAGCGAACTCCCTCGATTATCCAACCTCATACCATGTCGTTCATTCGAAACAATAAAGGGAGTTCTATTCTTCCCTTTTCCTTGATGTCATTTCCTTCTCATATAATATCTGCTTGCATGGCTTTTGAACTAAGTTGTGCTGAAAGGCACGCTTTCGTTCAAAAGTGTGGGGTGAGAACCACCTTTGTAAATAAATAACATGTTTTTCCTTTTTCCTTAATATTATCTTTTTGAAAATATGAACTTAAGAATGTGAAAAAGATAGATCATAATTCATGCATTAACCTTGTGAAAATTCAACTGTTTAAAAATTTAGAATGTAACTTCTCATTTGTCCCTTTGTGCTGAGATAAACTAGGGATGTGGAGTTGACATAAACTGCCCTAGAGAGGCTTGGCAAACACTCGAAGGATCGAATCTATTTATATGGTTTTCGAAGTCAGTGGAGGGTGCACTTCGGGTTTCAGTGAAGATTGAAGTCATCTCCGCCATGCAGTGTTTATGCAAAAAGAAAAAAAGGCGAGGACGGGAATCATACCGTCCTATCTCTAGTCAAAGTAGCCGAGAAAATAGATGAGCGACCCTCATCTTGACCCGCGCGAAACGGCAAGGATGAGAGGAGCGGGGAGGTATTTCCATATGCTCGCGGGCGACGATTGGACCATTCAAAAAGGCTTGAGAAAATGGACTAGCAAGTCACAAAGAAGCAAAAAGCTCAAAGAAGCAAATCAAGAGGCCAAAGGCCCAAAATTGTGAAGGTTTTAACCGAACAAAAAGTGAAGTACTCAAAGAGTCAAATCAAAGGCCAAAGGCCAATTCACTACAAAAGCTGTCCCTCGCCAAAAGAAAATCAAAGACCAAACCATTGAAACCCGAACCGAATCACGTGCTAGAGAAAGCTACAAGGAAACCATATAGTGCGAGACGGTCCCGAGAATGCAGTCCAGGAGCCTAAAAAAGGGCTATCTCCCGAAACATCCAGAATAATTTGCATCTCAGCACAAATGTACAAGTATCAAGTTTCTTCTATTTATTTACACAGTTCAATTTGGTAATAAGTAAGTAATGCATGAATTAGGATAAGTCTAGTCCCACAGTCTAACTTTCATATTTTAAAAGCTTACTTAGTGTGCCGCCCTTTAATAGCATTGTTCGGGACGAACAACTAAAAGTGTGGGGTGATCTGATGGACCAAAATTATACGAATCATAAAAACAGTAAAACCCACCAAATTAGACTGTTTGTCTATTTAACTTTTGCTTGTTAGTTCCGATATTTATCTACAGGGTATTTTGGAGTCTAGAGAGAATACACGCTAAGGAGAGGATTTTACGCTGAAAATATATTACGAGTCATTCCAAGGTCACGATCAGATGCCGACTGAAGAAATCTCAAGATCCTGACATTGAATCACTCAAAACAAATCCAACCGAGGAGCAACCAAAGTCAGTCCGGAGCTGAAATACACCGATAGTTTTGTGAAAACGTCACAAAACGTCACAAAACTCACTCTCCCCTCCATGGTGACCGGCGGCTTTTGGAGGAGGTGACCAAGGGAGGAAGCTCTCCTCCTTTCTCCACCTCCAACCGGCGGCTTTCAAGCCACCATGAGATGTTGCCATGTGGTGGCTTCTCCTCCACAAATCTCCTCCTCCCATGGCTATAAATAGAGCCATCCACCCTTTGTAAACAACATCCCACAATCCCAAAATCAAAAACACTTCTCTCTCTAAGATTTGGTACTTTGTAAGTTTGGTTTTCAATCTATAATACTCCTGTTGGTTCTTGAGTATTATAGTTTGGTCTTGAGTACTCTTGTCGGTTCTTGTAGTACTCAAGCTTGTCTTTACTATTCTTGAGTACTCTTGTCGGTTCTTGAAGTACTCACCCCTTTCCCTTACTTACTGTCTTTCAAAAACTGTAAGTACTTAGCTATGGTATCCACCTCTATGGATATTCGTAGCTAAACTCTTCATTCGGTTGAAGGGGTGTACTTATATTATTAAATGTTTTAGACTATACTTTAGTGCTTTTTCTTTGTATTCAAAACTTGTTCTATGTGCCATATATTAGGTCAGAACTTCCAAGGTTGAGTGGATGCTTGGAATGGCAAAGCTCTTCCGTGGAAGTTCGTAAACATACTCGGGTAAGTGGATGCTTGGAATGGCAAACCTTATCTGAGGAGTTTGACCTCTCTCAAACACCATTTGGTTGCTCGGGAATGACTGACCAAATGGATGCACATAGGCTAATATACCTTGGAATGGGGTATTAGTCTAAATAGAACAAGTGCTCTACGACCTTGAAATGGGCTAGACAGTGTGTGCAAATCGAGTGCTTAGAATGGCCTTGATACACTCTTGAATACTTAGTAGGATCACTAAAAGTCAATGATAAACAGGATATGATACAAGGCCCCCGAAACCGAATGCTTTCCTTAAATTTAAACACCACCTGCATTTACTTTCTTAGTATAAACTGCTCTATCAACTGCTCACGTTCCGGAAGACTTGCCAATCACGCATCACCCGCTGTAAGTCTTCGCTTTTATTTTCAGTATTTACATTTTCTGTCATTTACTTTTCCGCACTAAAAACCAAAACCAACCAACCAATCACTTACTTTTCCACACTAAAATCTCAATCAACCTAAAACACGCTCCTTCGCTGTACAATCCCTCAAAGAACGACTATCCCCCTAATTCCCTTGGGTTCGACCCCTACTTACCACTTGCTACCCAGTAGTAAGGTCACGAGTAGTGGACTTATAAATTCATTTGTACACATTGCATCGCGACAAGGCACTGCTGTCACATACCAAGACCTTCGTAAACTCTCATGGCATTTCACGGCGTAGAACACCTAGATCCTTAGTGGATCTAGGTGGTGTCAACCACTGAATGCATTCAACGGTGGTCAGTCAAAGTCGAATCTCCAGCTGAACAGTAGGACTGACCACCTAAGGAAGAAAACTGGAACAGAAGACTCAACAGCTTTGGAATGAATATTTTTGAATATTCTCGAAGATTTTTCGTGCCGTTATTTGAAACAGGAGTTGTCTAATTTGGGAAGTTGAAAAGGCTGGAGTATTTTTTTGAAACAACAAAATAGTTCACAGTCTACTCTCTCTCGTCCAAACCCTAGAACGCCTCAGCGATTTCTCTCTCAATCGCTAATCTACTCAACGGCGATGGTGAACACCAGGAAATCATCTAAGTCCGGCGTCAAATCCGCTGAAAAAAGAAGAGGGAAAGCATGCAGTCCTCAAAAGCTCTGGAGGCGAAACCCCAAATCCCGAAATCAAGAGCTCAGAAGGTGAAAAAGGCGTCGCCTTTACGCTCCGACACCGAATCTTTGGCCGAAGCAAAGAAGACTGCCGGAGAAGTATCCGTTGAAATCCCTCAATCAGTCACGGTGGATTCATCAATCAACGTTGGTCCAAGTCATGACCTTCCCCAATCCAAGGTATTCTCAAAATCTCAGTCCGTCCCCTCAGTTTCTGCAAATATTCTTGTTGTTGAAAAGATTGTGGTGGACGAAGCTGTGAGTGTGAACGGTGAAGCCAGTAGGGCTGTTAGTGAGAAAACCAGTAGGGCTGTTGATGGGGATGAAGCTAGTAGGGCAGTTATTGGGAACAAAACTATCAAGAATGTGGAAGATTGGGAACCTAGCAAGGTGGCTGGAGGCTCAACAACTTGGAGGGAAAAGATATTTGCCTCTGGATACGTTCCTCCAAAGCGTGGTCGCAGAAAGAAGATGAAGCGGGCATGTAACTCTCCCAGAAAATATCTAGCGCAGATATATGCCACTAGAGGTCGGAAGATTGCTATGTCCGATGAAGAAACCGAGATGTTCATTGAGACCTCGGGGAAGATAAAGTTGGTGATCAATGATGGGTCTGATGGTGAGCCCTCTAAAAATCTTGAAGGAATCATTGAGGAAGGTTCCGGTAAGCTTGCTGAGACTATGTCGGAAGAGTTTAATCCATCAGAGAAGGCGGATGTGTTGAAAGAAGCCACACCAGAAGAATATGTCCCTACAGAGAAGGCGGATGTGTTGAAAGAAGCCACACCAGAAGAATCTGTCCCTACAAAGAAGGATGAAGAGTTGGAAAAGATGTACAAGGACATTGATGATGTCATGGAAGACTTGGAAAAAGGAAAGGATTGGGGAGCGGAAAGTTCAGAGGAAGTTCCGCGTGACCAGGCTGATGGGGCAGAAGAGTCTGTTGCCGAGAAAGTTACAAGTGTTCCAACTGTGGACCCAAGTGTTCAGACTGAAGTTGAGACTGGAATAGTTCCAGAGGAAGTTGGTACTAAGGAGACAGTGGCTGTACCAGTAGTTGTTCAAGATGATCTCCAGAGTGATCATATGAAGGAGGATGGTGAATCAGTTTGTGAGGACACTGCGAAGCAAGTGTCAAAGGATGCTACTCGTTCGGAAGATGACCAGGACCTCGTTCCTCTTATCAATCTCAAAAAGACAAAGAAGGACAAGGAAAAGAAGAAGATAGTTTTTGCAAAGTCTACAAGGGGATCCGCTCAGAGTGATGCTGAAAACGGCATCAGTGCAAGGGGAGTCGGTTCATCAAAGAAAAGGAAGCACGATGCTGCGGTTCCCGTCTCTGAGGATGCTGGGAGATACGAAGTCCCATCCCCTGAGTCTGACACTGTTCCAGAAGGTGTGGTCAAGAAAGGAGTATGGTTTGTCAATCATGATGCTGCTAATAAATGGAGGTGTGTGCTGAAAAGAAAGATCATTCCCGAGAGGTTGCTGGAAGAGTCCAGTTACAAAGGGAAGGAGGTGATTGAAGTGCTCAGACAATCTGATCGGTTTTGGACGTTGGACAGGTGCCAACCCTTCAATGAACAGCTGGTTCGTGAGGCCATGGCAAACCTGCCCCCAAGTTTCGGGGTTGTCGGAGAAGCAGATTATGGGGTCTTCTACGTTAGAGGAAGAAGGATCAAGATTGATCCTGAGCTGATCAACGTTTACTTCTCCATGGACGACCCAGCTGTAGATGAAGAGGAATCAAGCTTTGAGAAGATTGTGAGCACCATCACTGCAGGCTCTGTTCGATGGAGGCCTGAGTCGGTTGTGAATACAGTGGATCTGTCTACGTTCTATTCCATGCTGTTTTTCATTGCTGTCTTCAACTGGAGGCCGTCTACCCACCGCTCTACTGTCAATCGGGACATGGCCCAACTTCTTTATCAGATAGGGAATAAGCTGAAATTTAACCAGGGCAGAGTGATGTTCAAACAGATCACTGATCATGCTACTTCGATGAGAACTCTTCACCAGATCTGCTTCCCATCCCTGATATATGAGTTGATAATCCATCAAGCTCCAGATTTGAAAGCCTCGACTGACCATCTCTCAATGGCACCCAGCAAGTTCATCGTTGACCACAAGCTGTTTAAAGGACGTCACATGAACGATCTCAAAGAAGGGAACCAGAAAGGAAAAGATGTTGCGGAGTCGAGTCGAGGGGGAGCCAGGATGGGCCGTGATGAGAGGAGCAAGCTGCTCAAGGACTTGCATGCCATCATTGATGCTGATAAGGAACATCGTAGACGGATCAACAAGCTTGCTCGTGCCCTCAGCTACCCAAGTGACGATGAGTCTGATGATGCAGATTCTGAGGACGACACTGATGATGAGTTGTCTGCATGAAGGTCCCCGACAAAACTATCTCTCTGAACTCAGTTTTATTAAACTTTCATATTTTTGTGTGCTTGTTCTGGCAAAGTTTGATTTGCTGTTCGAACTAGATTGGACCCCTTGCCAGTTTGTGGCAAAAAGGGGGAGTATTTTGAGTGGTGACAATTTTTGTTCCCTCAAGGTTGTCTACTGTCTAGATAAGTTAGATAGACTTAGTTATCTAGTAGATCTGGTTTTGCCAAAATGCCAAGGGGGAGATTGATGTTCCCTTGAGTGGCATGTATTTGGCAAAACGTAGTTAGACAGTTCTAGCAGGAGTTCAGGGGGAGTTTGAACATATCCTAGCACTCATGTACAGCGTGGAACAGACGCAAGGATATTTCCCGGAAGATATTGGACAGCGAAGATCTCGTCGATTTGAAGTCGGCCAGAGAATTATTTGAACAACAGATATTTGAATGAATATCTACATTGAAAGCGGCGTAGCTGACTTGGGCAAGAGATCTCCATATATTCTTCCAATCGATTTGAGAAAGATATACATCAAATATCTAGGAATATTTCCTAAATATTTGATGGGATTATCTTGTGCAGATTAGGGTTTCGTCCAAGCATATAAATACATTGCTAGGGCGTCCTTATTCTGCATCGCTTTCAAAGATCAAATATACACGATCAAACTGTATCGATTGGAGAAGAAGAAAATGACTGCCGTTTGTGTTTCCCTACTGGAAACTCATCGGTGCAAGAGCAGTCTCATCACGTGCAACTCAAACTGCCTGGAAGCGATCAAACTACCGCACACAACAAAGGTGAACAAGCTTTCGAGAGAAAGCATCCGAGCTTCAAGAGAAGGTCGAGAACGTTCGGACTGCAGGTTCGGACGAAGGGGATCGAGGTTAACGGCTGTAAACTTCGGTTGCAAATATGAGAGACGCAGTGTTAGAGGCTAGGCAATTACAACGTGTAAGTGTAAGTCCACGTATAAGCTCTAACTCGTAATAAAGATTTGCTGTCCCTTCTAGGGTGTGGGAAACCCCCAGAGTAGGCGTGGCCGAACTGGGTTATCATTCTGTGTGTGCTCCTATTATTTGTTCTGTCTGCTGAACTGTTGAGAAATGAGTTCAAGGTCTGTCTCAACTATACCTTGAACACAAGCTTGAACAGGGGATATAATTTAAACTATTTTACTTGTTTTTTATGGGGAATTCGTTGTGTCTTGTCAAGATAAATTAGCTAGTCGCAAAAGGGATTTGTGAGTATTTCCTTTTCTGAAAACTCTTACGAGACTATGACAACGTCTATTTTTACCCTCCCGACGTGTCGGTTTAGAAGAGGGTCATCGTAGAGGTCAAAAACAATTTATAATGACAAGTAGGGTACCGGGTCGAACCCAAAGGAGCAAGCCAAGCACATGCACTATTTAAGATTGTGTTTCCATTCGGCTATTCTAAACAAAATGTATAAAAGAGTGTATATATCAAAATCCTGTGTGGTTAGTAATTGGGGATAAACGTTAAGTAAGAGGCGTTTCGAGGGGTTAATCCCCTCCTTGGCAATTTTCTAATGATCGTGTATACAAGAGTTTAATCATTTAAGAGTTGATAGGTTTAAAACCTAGCTTAGGCTAAAATTAGACAAACTATCATGTAAGTCTAATCCTAGTCAAGCCTTCTTATGTAGAATCTCACTAATCAATGATTTTGATTCACTATATAGCACCTATTTTCACAAATGCTATATGCATAAAGTCTTGGTTAGCCTCTCACCCATGCATTTACTCTCATAAATGCTTGATAAGTTCATTTTTACTATATCCAAACCATCACTAAGCTCTCTCAATACTTAGATCATAGTTCTAACACAAACATATCCCTTAGGCATTTTATCAAACACTTAGCAACATGTCTAAAATGAAGACCATGGTAAAATGAAATCAACTTCATAAATTGCATGTTAATGTGTATACAATGATCATTGAGTACCAAGGAGGATCATAAGACCCTCAAAACACAAGATCCACTACTCACACATCATGTAAGACAACATGGTGTGAGTAGGGTTTTTACACAACAAGTAGAATGGAAGGGGAATAGAAATAGGATGATTAATCCTTGAACTCCCTTGATCTTCACTTCTCCTTGGTTGGATGATGATGGATGACCTTGGTTGAGCCTCTTTTCCAATCTTTTTCTCCCCAAAAACCTCCACACTTGGTCCAAACCCCTTGCTTTCTATTTATAGATTCGGCTGAAATCTGGGCATCAAATCAGACTTTTTCATCCAGTCGGTCGACTAGGGCTAAGCTTGACTCCCAGTCGGTCGACTGGCCAAGCTCTCAGAACCCCCACATTCTTCATTTCCACAGTCGACCGACTGGAGTCTCAGTCGACCGACTGTGGCCTTTTTGATAGTCTTCCCGTCCGAATTTGGTCTTGGCTTCAACTAGAGAGTTGTAGCCCTTTGAAATATCTTTCTAACAAGCTAAAGATCAGACAAATCGGACATCGGACACGCCTTGTACAGCCAAAACAAGTTGCAAAGGTCAATATGCTCGGTATTGCCCCGAAACTCCTTGTTTTGCGCTGAAACTTCTGTTTTTCAACCAATCTTGATATTTAGGCCTTGACCATTGGGGAAACCTGTTTTCTACCTGAAATGTAGAGATAGAGGTCAAATGACATCAAAATAACGTCGGAAACAATTCAAAACTATAGTGAAGAATGACCATAAATGAGTCGAAAACTCGACTCATCAACACTCCACACTTAAGTTTTGTTCGTCCCGAACAAAGTATGAGAATATGTCAAGGTCATGTAAATGTCTAAATGCTAGTGGTGCTATGTTTTTCGTATATTTGCCACACTAGATTTCACAAGGTCTCGATCATTATTTCTAAAGATGTTATTGAAAGAAAAATGACAAGTATGTACAATCTAACTAGCTCCTTTTCGTAGGCGTTACGAATGCATTTAGCGTATGCATTAAGCCTTTAAACCCCTAGGCTACCCTAGTGGACGAGTTGTAGTCTCATGAGAGTTTTCAGAAAAGGGAATACTCACAAATCCCATATGCACCTATCCCGTGAGAATGAATTCAAGAGTGCTCAACCAAGGCAAGGATTTCTCAAAACCAATCCCTCACCCCAAGCTAGGACTACCATCACAATATCATCAAAAGAACTTTTGAACCACTTTGAGTACCCTTGAGGTTGTGCATTCAAGGTCATCAATACTAAAGCTATCATTCGTCTCATCCAAAAGTCTACTCATTTTCAAGGCAATACAATAGAAGTAAAGTTTTTAGTTTGCACAAAAATTGTCAATCGCTCACCTATGCTAGCTAGGGCTAGTCCATTGGTTCGCGACATGGAACTCATTCCCAAGTTTTAGGCACTTAAGCCGTAATCCATAAGGGAAGAGGAGTTCGACACTAGAGTTCTTATAAACATGCATAGACCAAATGATAACTCCCGTGCGAACACATATGTTGTCCAAGAGTCATTCCAACAAGTACACAATGCAAATGATGAATCCCGCACAAATGAAGAATGGAGGAAAACATAGAGTCAAGTTTTAAGTGTTTCTTATTTTCTTTTTGAAACGGCCTTTGGCCTACAAATGCTTTCGAGGGGGAACTTACCTTCCTAACCCCCGGCATTTGTATATTTTGGAGTAAAACTTCTCGTGATCATTGAGAAAGTTTTTAGTCGGGGCTTTGCCCTCTTTGACCGCAAACATTTTTTTCTTCTTCTTTTTTTTCTTTCTTTTTGGGGCCTATTTTTCACCCTCTTTTATTTTTGACTCCACACTTAAAACTTGACAAAATGTTCAAAAAGTGTATGGAATGTGTGGGAATCAAACATAAGCAAGGCACCGTGTTAGAGAACTCAAGTCACCAAGGAGCATTCAAAGGGTCTAAGTTTTTCACGAAGATTTTAAAAGGTGCTTGCTATAACTTGATCTAAGGTATTTCAACGAAAATACTTAGAAAATTAGATAGGAAAGAGATAGCAATGATATTGATTCACAAGAATGCACATTCAAGGGACTAGGTCGGTTCTAGGTTCAAGATCCAATAAATGTGACAAAAGGCTAGATGTGATTTATAGAGATTTAGAATCGATAGTCACAAGCCTAAGTGGTTAAAAACACTCTCATGTTAGGGATAGAATACATGAATGCAAGTGCTCATTCAAACATGGTATGTATGGCATAAAAGTATGTGAACTATGCGCATTAAACCACTCCACACTTAAAGCATAGCTTAGTCCCTAAGCGCAAACAATGAAGAAAATGAGATAAAGGCGCATAGGAACTCCCCTCGTTTGTAGATGTGCCCCATCAATAGAAAAGATGCCTGATGGACCATAATTGTATGAATCATAAACACAGTTAAACCCACCAAATTACTCTTTGTCTATTTAACTTTTTCTTATTAGTTCCGATATTTATCTACAGGGTATTTTGAAGTCTAGAGAGAATACAGGCTAAGGAGGAGGTTTAAAGCTGAAAATGAATTACAAGTCATTCCACGTCACGACCAAATTCTGACTTTCAAGAACCTGACATGGAATCACTCAAAACAAGTCCAACCGAAGGGCAACCAGAGTCAGTCCGGAGCTGAAAGAACCGATGGCTTTTTGGGATGAGCTCACAAAACTCACAAACTCTCTTCTCTCCTCCACCTAGCCGGCGGCTAAGCCACTCCACCTCTCCCCTTCCTCCATGTGGCCGGCGGCTTTTGGGAGTGATGACCCACTCCGATGGCTTTTGAAGCCTCCTCTCCCCTTGAGCCAAGTGTCACCTTCTCCTCACTTCCCCCTAGCCTATAAATAGACACCTCCATTTCCCTTGTAATACATCCTAAAATCCACAATCACTTATCTCTCTAGATTGAGAGCACAATCCATGTAAACACTTCTCTTTGATATCAAAAGCTTTACAGTTGTTCTTGAGTACTCTTGTCGGTTCTTGTAGTACTCAAGCTTTTCTTTTACTGTTCTTGAGTTTACTCCTGTCGGTTCTTGAGTATTCTCCTTTTACTTTCCTTGTCTTCATTTCCAAAAACCTTTACTTTTCCAAGTACTTAGCTATGGTATCCACCTCTATGGATATTCGTAGCTAAACTCTTCATTCGGTTGAAGGGGTGTACTTGTATCATACAATGTTTTAGACCCTTCTCTTAGTGCCTCTTTGTGTTTAACTTGTTCTATGTGTCATATATTAGGTCAGAATTCCATTGGTTGAGTGGATGCTCGGAAGAGCAAAGCTCTGCCATGGGTTCGTGATCTTCTGTGGATAAGTGGAGGCTCAGAAGGGCACAGCTTATCTGTGGAAGTCAACCTCTTTAAAACACCATTTGGTTTATCAGGAATGATGATCAAATGGATGCACATACTAGAACAAGAGTTCTTTGTCTTGCAAAAGACTAGACGGTGTGGCAAGTCATGTGCTAGGAATAGCCTTGATTCACTTTTGAACACTTAGTATGATCATTAGAGGTCAATGATAAACGGACTATTTTACAAGGCCCCTGATACCGAATCTTTCCTTTGATTCAAACATCACCTGTCATCTACTTTCAATCTTACTATCAACTGTTTACTTTCCAGTCATTTACTTTCTGTAACTTTACTTTCAGTCCATATCAACTACTTACTTTCCGTAAGACTTGTCCTTCAAGCACTTACTTTCTGTAAAGTCTTGTCCTTCAAGCAATTACTTTTCGCAAGACTTGTCCATCAAGCAATTACTTTCTGTACTTTACTTTTACTGCAGACTTTATCAACATCAGACCGGCATAACCTTTGGTACGCAACACGCTTGAACACAGCGTGCGGCCAATATCAAACGTGTGTCTGTGGTTGATCTTGAAATCGACTGTTCCAGCACTTTATCTTTCAGTACTAAAACCAAAACCAACCCCCCAACTGTTTTATTTACTTTTCCTTTTCAAAAGAACAACTATCAACTAATTCCCTTGGGTTCGACCCGTACTTACCACTGACTACCAAAAATAGTTAAGACGCGAGTATCGGAGATATAAATTTATTTTTGCACAGAGAACATCGCACCTTAACGACAGTGCGGTGGGCTCCGTCAAAATTGGCGCCGTTACCGGGGAGTTAGCTTTCTGACTAGTTGTTCTTTTCTTTTGTACCCGTCTCTGCATAACCATGTCTCATGAAAAAAGCCACTATGACTATCAGGATGACGGCGAGATGAATCCGTTCGATCGAAATAATGAGGCGCTGCCTCCATTTCAAATTCTTGACGATCCGGGACAGCTCATCCGAAACCTAAGAGCTCGTAATCGGGAAGGTGCCCGAAGAAACCAAGAACCACCCGAGGACCGAAATGAAGCTGGTCCAGTACCACCCCCTAGATATCCCCCACCTCCTCGACATCAACAAGTGCCAAGACGGGAACCCATCTTCGATGATTACTATGGGGATAACAACTACCGCGAACCTACTATGGGAGAACTTAATGCCCCAGATTTCGAAAATCAGCCGTGGTGCATTTATGAGGGCCCTGAACTGGAAAACTTTACCATCGACACGTCAGTGGCCCATAGTTTGCCCAAGTTCTCAGGAGCTCATGGAGAATCTGCGACAACTCATCTCCAACGCTTACATGGCATTTGCCAAAATCTTAAGCCCAATCGAGTGAATATAGACGACTTCAAGTTGAAGGCGTTCTACTTTTCCCTCATTGACTCGACAAACGACTGGTTCCTTTGATTGCCTTCGGGAAGCATCAGAACATGGGTTCAGATGCAAAAGAAATTCCTGGACAAATACTACCCAGCGGGAAAAGTAATGCAAGTAAGGAGGCAACTGCAGGACATAAGGCAGGGACCTAATGAAACCATGTACGACTACCTGGAGAAATTCAACCACCTGGAGAGAAGCTGCTGCACTCTTGGATTACCCGAGAAGCTCCTCATCGAGTACCTGATTGATGGACTGAATCCCTTAGACAAAAAGCTCCTTGATGCTTCAGCTGGAGGGTCAATGATGAGCCTACCATTAAGCGGCATAAGGCGACTAGTCACAAAATTTGCTGAAAATGCCCGGTTCAGAGAGGAGACCACTCGGCAGGATGAGTTTACCCGAACCAAGAACGTGGCAAGTGCCGAGACAACGGTAAACTCAATGCCCGAGCAAATGGAACAGATGAAGGAAATGATGATGCAAATCCTACGAATACAGACAGTTCAAGTAAGACCTTGCGAGTTTTGTGGCTCTACGGACCACAAGACTGATGCATGCCCAACTTTGATCGAAGAGGACCCGGTGGAGGCCAATGCAGTAGAGGGATATCAAGGGTACAACAACAACAACAACAACTACGCCGGTCCAAGCCGGCAGTATGGTCAAGCAACCAACCCGAGCTGGAAAAACGAGAACCACCCTCCAAGGGTGACACAACAAGCCGCACCTCAACCAGCTCAGTCATTCTACCAACCGCCCCACCAACAGTACAACCAGAACGCCCCACCAACAGGCCAATACCAACAAAGGGGACTAAACCAGTACCCGACGGGCCAATATCAACAGAAGGGACCAAATTAGTACCAAGCAAGCTCGAGCAATCATCAAGGACCGAACAAGTCACTTGAGGACATGATGAAGCAATTCTCGGGTACTGTGCAGCAATTGTCGGGCACCGTGAATCAATTAAGTGCTACTGTTCATCAAAACCAGGCAAAAAATGATGGAGCAATAGCCGACCTGAAGAAACAAATGTCTCAGCTTGCTACCTCAATGTTCGAGCATAATAATGAACCTGGCCGACTTCCTTCACAAACCGTCCAAAACCCGAAGGAAAACGTAAGTGCCGTGACCCTAAGGAGTGGGAGAAAGCTTGCCGTCAAACCCATGGAGCAAGAGGAGGACAAAAGGCCAAGGTTGCCTGGAGAAGAACAAATGAGGCCCGAGGCTCGCGGAACTCTTGATCAGGACGCGGTCGAGAAAAATGGGGACGCACACGAGGAACACAGGCCTAGCCCGGTTCCACCGTCCAAAGAACACAGGCCACACCCGGTGACCAGAACCGAGACCTCCAAGATCCGCGCCGCGCTTCCATTTCCAGTGCCAGTCCGAGTACCAAAACAACATGTCATGGATGAGGACGTGTTCGAATTGTTCAGTAAAGTCGAAATCAACATCCCCCTCTTGGAAGCCATCAAGGAAATCCCTCAATATGCAAAGTTTTTAAAGGAGCTTTGCACCAACCGAAGAAGGAGTACTAGAAATGATCAAGAGCTGATGAGTAGAAACATCTCCGCGGTCATACAAAGGAAGGTGCCCCCCAAATGCGGCGACCCGAGTACTTACACCATTCCCTGCACAATCGGGAACATCCGAATTGAGAACTGCATGCTAGACCTAGGAGCTTCGATCAACGTTCTTCCATTTTCACTCTATTTGTGCCTCAGGATTGGACCCCTCGAACCCACCGGTCTCACTATCCAGCTGGCAGACCGATCTTGCAAACAGCCCGAGGGCAAAATAGAAGACGTCCTGGTTCAAGTGGGCAAATTGGTGTTTCCAGCAGATTTCTACGTCCAAAAGATGGAGACTGGCGGGCCAACAGACCATGCACCTATCCTTCTCGGCCGTCCATTCCTCAAAACATCGAAAATGAAGATAGACTGCGGTAGTGGCATGCTCTCAATGGAGGTGGAAGGAGAGTTGTTCAGCTTCGACATATTCCGAACAATGAAACATCCCATAGAGTTCGAGGAAGTGCACGCTCTCGATGCTTTGGACGACCTAGTCCAAGAAGTTAAACCAGAACCAAGAGCAGACCCTTTAGAACTCGTGCTTAATGGAGCCGAAAGCTCTTATGAATTAGCCGAAGGCTTGCATGAAACACTAGCCCACCTAACAATTTCGGAGCCTCTCACACCTGGATACGAAGTCAATGAGGTAAAACTATTCAAATCCAATACCTTTTTGCCCTCAGTGATGCAAGGTCCCAGAATAGAATTGAAGCCCCTGCCCGGGCATCTGAAGTATGCATTCCTAGGGGGAAATAACACGCTCCCGGTAATCATAAAGAGTGGCTTGGAAACAGACCAGGAGCGTTGTTTGATAAAAGTGCTGAAACAACACAAGTTGGCTATTGGATGGACTCTAGCCGACTTGAGAGGAGTTAGCCCGGCGGTCTGCATGCATCGCATCTTACTCGAGGATGGAGCTAAGCCGTCAAGAGAACCTCAGCGACGACTCAACCCAATCATGATGGAGATCGTCCAGAAGGAAATACAGAAGCTCCTGGATGCGGATGTCATCTATCCAATCTCGGATAGCCAGTGGGTGAGCCCAGTCCACGTGGTCCCGAAGAAAACTGGAATCACGATCGAGGAAGATACCGAAGGGAAAATGGTGACAACAAGGGTCAAGAACGGCTAGAGAATGTGCATCGACTACAAAAAATTGAACGCCGTCACAAGGAAGGACCATTTCCCACTACCATTCATCGATCAAATGTTAGACCGACTGGCGGGCAAGCCATACTTTTGCTTCCTAGACGGGTTCTCGGGCTACAACCAGATCCCCATAGCACCTGAGGACCAAGAGAAGACTACATTCACCTACCCATTCGGCACATTCGCCTTCAGAAAAATGTCGTTCGGTCTATGCAATGCTCCGGGGACTTTTCAAAGAGTGGTGACCAACATCTTCTCGGACATGATCGGAATATTCATCGAAGTCTTCATGGACGACTTCACCATCTATGGAGACACATTCGACGCTTGCTTAAGCAATTTGAGCACGGTTTTGGCACGATGTGTGTCCATGAACTTAGTGCTCAATTACGAGAAGTGCCACTTCATGGTAACACATGGAATAGTCTTGGGACATATCGTCTCACAAGAAGGCATGGAAGTGGACAAAGCAAAGATCGACCTGATCATGACTCTACCATACCCATCCACGGTCCGAGACATCCAATCATTCCTTGGCCATGCAGGATTCTACCGACGGTTCATCAAAGACTTCTCCATAAAGGCGTTGCCTCTATCCACTCTTCTCCAAAAAGAAGTTCCTTTTGAATTCACCAATGCATGCAAGGAGGCCTTTAATGATCTAAAGAAAGCCCTCACTAGCACACCTATCATCCAAATGCCAAATTGGGAACCCCCATTCAAAATCATGTGCGACGCAAGTGACTTTGCTGTGGGAGCAGTTCTCGGCCAAAAAGTTGATAAGAAGGCAGGTGTGATCTACTACGCCTCAAGAACCCTAGATTATGCCCAACAAAACTACTCCACCACCGAAAAGGAACTCCTGGCAGTGGTATTCGCTCTGGAAAAGTTCAGATTCTACTTGCCTGGAGCAAAAGTAATAGTTTATTGTGACCATGCTGCCATCCGTTACTTGATGAAGAAGAAGGAGGCCAAGCCAAGGCTCATTCGGTGGATCTTGCTACTGCAAGAATTCGATGTGGAGATAAGGGACAAAAAGGGGATCGGGAATACTGTGGCCGACCACCTAAGCAGGATTGTCCGAAAGGAAGAAGAGGGGCACATAACCGAGTCATTTCCAGACGAGCACCTCTATGCAGTCTCAACCAAGGTGCCGTGGTATGCCTCAATCATCAACTACCTTGTAGGAGGTACATTTCCTCCTTTTACTAAAGCACAATGCATGAAACTTAGGCATGATGCTAGACACTACTTATGGGATGATCCTTATTTATGGAAAATAGGAGCAGATCAAATACTTAGGAGATGCATCCCCGATAATGAAATAGCTTCTTTCATTAGCTTTTTCCATGAGTTTGCATGTGGAGGACACTTCGGACCTAGGAGAACCGCTAGGAAAATCCTAGATAGCGGCTTCTTTTGGCCGAGTGTATTTAGAGATGCATATGAGAAGTGTAAAAAGTGCGATAGGTGTCAAAGAGTAGGAAATATGTCAACTAGAAATGAGATGCCTCAAGTACCCATATTGGCCAACGATGTTTTCGACATTTGGGGCATTGATTTCATGGGTCCATTCCCAGTTTCATGCGGTTATACTTACATTCTAGTTGCTGTAGATTATGTGTCAAAATGGGTAGAGGCTAAGGCCACAAGGTGCGACGATGAAAAAACTGTCATAGATTTTTTGCGCACTAACCTGTTTTGTATGTACGGGGTACCCAAGGCCATAATCAGCGACCAAGGAACTCATTTCTGCAACCGCATGATGGCTGCCACCTTGAAGCGCTACCATGTCCACCACCGAACATCCACGGCATATCATCCCCAAACCAACGGTCAAGCGGAGATCTCCAACCGCAAAATCAAAGGCATTCTGGAAAAGATGGTGAAACCAGGTAGGAAAGATTGGAGTCAGAGGCTAGACGAAGCTCTTTGGGCTTATCGAACGGCATACAAGACGCCAATTGGAACCTCCCCCTTTCGGCTTGTTTACGGGAAGGCATGTCACCTTCCGGTGGAATTAGAACATAAAGCCTATTGGGCGCTCAAGCATTGCAATCCGGAGTTGAAGGCTGTCGGACTGGATAGGAAGCTTAATCTGTGTGAGCTTGAGGAGTTGCGGCTTGAGGCCTATGAAGGGCAAACGGACTACAAGGCGCGGACAAAATTGTATCATGACAAATTCATCCTCCGGCGCTCATTTGAGGAAGGACAACAAGTACTACTCTTCTCCTCACGGTTGAAGTTGATTCCAGGCAAACTAAAATCAAGATGGACCGGTCCTTATACCGTGACTAAGGTATTCAATAATGGGATGCTTGAGTTGGAAAGCATGGAGGATGGAAGACGATTCTATGTGAATGGGCAGCAAGTCAAACACTACCATGGCAAGGTCAACTTGACAACAGCAAAATTTGACCTGAGCCACCCATGGGATCCAAACTAGTGATCCCAACTGTCGAGCCAACGACGTTAAACAAAGGCACTGGTCGGGAGGTAACCCGACACCTATCTTACTTTCAGTAATTTTCTTTTCTGTCATTTAGTTTTTACCGTAAGTCGCTCTCACCCATTTTTTGTATAGAAAAAATGACTCCTGTAGGAATTGGTTTTTGGAGCAAGATCAGATCAGCCAGGAAGCTTCCGAGAATTACCGGGCCTGCGCTGAGAGTTCAAGGCCCCAGCCGAACTCCCTCGATTATCCAGCTCCGAGGCATGTCGTTCCACGACACGACACAGTAAAAGGGAGTTCAGTTCTTCCCTTTTCCTTAATGTCATTTCCTTCTCTTGTATATATTTGCATAACTTTTGAACTAAGTCTTGCTGAAAGGCAGGCCTTCGTTCAAAAGTGTGGGGTGCGAACCACCTGTGTACATAGTTAGTTAACATGCTTTTTCTTTTCCTTTTCCCTTAATATTATCTTTTTGAAAATATGAACTTGAGAATGTGAAAAAGATAAATCTAAATTCGTTCATTTACCTTGTGAAATCTCAACTGTATAAAAACTTAGAATGTAACTTCTCATTTGTCCCTTTGTGCTGAGATATACAGGGGATGTGGAGTTGATAGAAAATGCCCTAGAGAGGCTTGGCAAGCACTCGAAGGATCGAATCTAACTATATGGTTTTCGAAGTCAGTGGAGGCTGCACTTCGGGTTTCAGTGAAGATTGAAGTCATCTCCACCGTGCAGCGTTTATGCAAGAGGCGGGACGGGAATCAAACCATCCTATCTCTAGTCCAAGTAGCCGGGAAAATAGATGAGCGACCCTCATCTTGACCCGCGCGAAACGACGAGGATGAGAAAGAGCGGGGAGGTATTTCCATATGCTCGCGGGCAATGATTGGACCTCCCAAAAAGGCTGAGAAAATGGACTAGCAAGTCACAAAGAAGCAAAAGCTCAAAGAAGCTAATCAAAGGCCAAAGGCCAAAATTGTGAAGGTTTTAACCGAAACAAAAGTGAAGAAACTCCAACTCAATATCAAAGGCCAAAGGCCGATTCACTACAGAAGCTGTCCCTCGCCAAAAAGAAATCAAAGTGCTCAACTCAGTGAAACCTGAACCAAATCACGTGCTAGAGAAAGCTACAAGGAAACCATATAGTACGAGTCGATCCCGAGAATGCAGTCCAGGAGCCTGAAAAGGGCTATCTCCCGAAACATCCGAATTAATTTGCATCTCGGCGCGAAGGTACAAGTATCAAGTTTCTTCTAAGTATTTACACGGTTTAGTTTGGTAATAAGTAAGTAATGCATGAATTAAGATAAATCTAGTCCCACAGTCTCACTTTCATAATTAAAAGTTTTTACTTAGATTGTGTTCCGCCCTTAAATAGCATTGTTCGGGACGAACAACTAAAAGTGTGGGGTGATCTGATGGACCATAATTGTATGAATCATAAACACAGTTAAACCCACCAAATTAGACTCTTTGTCTATTTAACTTTTGCTTGTTAGTTCCGATATTTATCTACAGGGTATTTTGAAGTCTAGAGAGAATACAGGCTAAGGAGGAGTTTTAAAGCTGAAAATGAATTACGAGTCATTCCAGGTCACGACCAAATTCTGACTTTCAAGAACCTGACATGGAATCACTCAAAACAAGTCCAACCGAAGGGCAACCAGAGTCAGTCCGGAGCTGAAAGAACCGATGGCTTTTTGGGATGAGCTCACAAAACTCACAAACTCTCTTCTCTCCTCCACCTAGCCGGTGGCTAAGCCACTCCACCTCTCCCCTTCCTCCATGTGGCCGGCGGCTTTTGGGAGTGATGACTCACTCCGATGGCTTTTGAAGCCTCCTCTCCCCTTGAGCCAAGTGTCACCTTCTCCTCACTTCCCTTAGCCTATAAATAGACACCTCCATTGCCCTTGTAATACATCCTAAAATCCACAATCACTTATCTCTCTAGATTGAGAGCACAATCCATGTAAACACTTCTCTTTGATATCAAAAGCTTTACAGTTGTTCTTGAGTACTCTTGTCGGTTCTTGTAGTACTCAAGCTTTTCTTTTACTGTTCTTGAGTTTACTCCTATCGGTTCTTGAGTATTCTCCTTTTACTTTCATTGTCTTGATTTCCAAAAACCTTTACTTTTCCAAGTACTTAGCTATGGTGTCCACCTCTATGGATATTCGTAGCTAAACTCTTCATTCGGTTGAAGGGGTGTACTTGTATCATACAATGTTTTAGACCCTTCTCTTAGTGCCTCTTTGTGTTTAACTTGTTCTAGGTGCCATATATTAGGTCAGAATTCTATTGGTTGAGTGGATGCTCGGAAGAGCAAAGCTCTGCCATGGGTTCGTGATCTTCTGTGGATAAGTGGAGGCTCGGAAGGGCACAGCTTATCTGTGGAAGTCAACCTCTTTAAAACACCATTTGGTTTATCAGGAATGATGATCAAATGGATGCACATACTAGAACAAGAGTTCTTTGTCTTGCAAAAGACTAGACGGTGTGGCAAGTCATGTGCTAGGAATAGCCTTGATTCACTTTTGAACACTTAGTATGATCATTAGAGGTCAATGATAAACGGACTATGTTACAAGGCCCCTAATACCGAATCTTTCCTTTGATTCAAACATCACCTGTCATCTACTTTCAATCTTACTATCAACTGTTTACTTTCCAGTCATTTACTTTCTGTAACTTTACTTTCAGTCCATATCAACTACTTACTTTCCGTAAGACTTGTCCTTCAAGCACTTACTTTCTGTAAAGTCTTGTCCTTCAAGCAATTACTTTTCGCAAGACTTGTCCATCAAGCAATTACTTTCTGTACTTTACTTTTACTACAGACTTTATCAACATTAGCCCGGCATAACCTTTGGTACGCAACACGCTTGAAACACAGCGTGCGGCCAGTATCAAACGTGTGTCTGCGGTTGATCTTGAAATCGACTGTTCCAGCCCTTTATCTTTTAGTACTAAAACCAAAACCAACCCCCCAACTGTTTTATTTACTTTTCCTTTTCAAAAGAACAACTATCCACTAATTCCCTTGGGTTCGACCCGTACTTACCACTGACTACCAAAAATAGTTAAGTCGCGAGTATCGGAGATACAAATTTATTTTTGCACAGAGAACATCGCACCGACAGTGCGGTGGGCTCCGTCAATGCCATTGTGCTAAACGTGATTGTTCATGATGCAAATAACTTCCTTGATGACAAGAAGACATGAGAGGTTAAAAGTAACAAGTGACATACAAGGTAATGCAAAACTCAAGTATGAGCAAGATAGCATCACAGGTCACATAATAACATCATGGCATAACTTTCATAGAATTCAAACAAGGAAGTTGATCCACACCCTCTAAAATATGCACAAGGTTTCCTAAGTGCCAACAAAACATCAAACTAGAGTCATCGCATGGTAAAACAATTTAGTTATACTCTAGTAAACACGAATAAAGCATATGAGCACTATGGGCAACATCATTAAGCATAGAAAGAGCAAGGGAAAGTTGGAAGGGTGTGGAGGTGTGAAGTGGGATTGGAGTGAGTAGAACTCACTCCACACTTAAAATTTCACCCACTAATAACACATATCACACTCCACACTTTAGAGCCTTAGCTACTCAAAATCATGCCAAACATTTAAACATATAAAAGAACAATTATGAAACATTTACAAACCGGGTTACCTCCCGCGAGGGCCTAGTTTTTTCCGTCTTGGCAAAGACGTAGCAAAGCGCCCCATAGAATCACTCGTTGAGAAGTCCTTTGCAAGGATCCCTTCTCACGGGGCCTTGGATTTGGTCGTGTCAATCCACCTTCAAATCCCATTTGAATTTCTTCCCATCAAGCCTACAATGGACTTTCCTTTGGGAGCATGACCCCTTCAAAAATGTTGATCCCTTTTAGAAATAAGGGGTCATGGGAGCTTTTTCCGAATAATCTTTGGAAGTATGGCAAGAAGCTCCAAAACTTGTCTCGAGACGAAGTAGTGAAGAAAGGGTCTTCATAACTTGTCTCGAGATTGATAGGCACCTCCTCCTTGAGTTTTTCAATGACGCCCATGGGTGCCCAATCCTCAATATCCCTCATTAAACTTGTGTTTTCTTGCGCGCGAGGTGGTTCTTTGGTTTGCTCCATGTATACCTCAACAAAGTCTTTATACCCTTCAAATCCTTTTGTCTCTATATGCTCTTCCTCTATCTTATCCTCAACAAGAATTTCGGGTTCACATTCAAGCTCACTCATAGCGGGAGGAGGGAGTTCTTCTTCATCAACAAAAGGTATTTCCTCTATGTAAGAGGCATCATCATTGAAGAATTCCTCATCGGAGAGCGTTAATGGGATGGCGAGCTCTTGTGTGTTCTCATCCAAATGATCATGAGATGTGCTAGTAGTGAAGGGTGTTTCACTTTCGCATTCCATCTCGTCCTTGTTACAAGATTCACCATCCCATGCCTTGTAATAAGCTTCGGTGGCGGCTCTCCAAAATTCATCCTCCGATTTTTGGTCCCGTTCTTCCCTTGAGGCATTAGATTCAAGGACTTCTTCTTTGGATACCTCCTTTTCCTCTTCCAAGTTCTCAAATTCAATGGCTTGTTGCGCCAATTCGGCTTGAAGCATATCCATGTGAGCATGCATATCTTGATGAGTTTGCTTCACTTCCTTCAATTCTTGTCTCATCTCATCTTGGCTAGCAAGGAGTTTAGAAAGCATGACTTCTATATTAGAGGGCTCACTTGAAGGTTGAGGAGGTTGAGGGTATGGGGGGTAGGAGTCTTCAATTTCAAAACCTTGACTATCATTCCAATTTTGAGTGTAGGTATGTGATGGATGCCAAGAGTTTTTCCAATAGGCGTTTGGTTGCTCCTCTTCTTGGTCATCCCCATTCAAATTATAATAACTAGTTTGATAGCCATGCTCTTGGTAATTCCAATATGGTTGCTCCTCCTCTTGATAGTATTCTCCATTAGAAAAGACTTGTTGGTTGTGGCTGTACATCCAATAGTGTTCACAATGGGCATTTGGTTGATCCTCTTCATAACTGTAACGCCCCAAAATTTGTAACCTTTAAAACGGCGTCACATCGGCCGTGCATTCCCTAAAACCATCTTTGGAATGCACGAAGCCTCAAAAATAACATTACAAAAATGAATTTTAAAGGAAAAATAATGCAATTCATCTGAAAATCTTTAACTAGCTAAATAAAACTAAGTAGCAGAAACGTTGCTAATAATTAATAGATATAGACTTCGGTTTTATGTTTGAATGAAAAAATCTACTAACGTCCTCACTGTCACACAGATCCCCAAGCAAGCTGATCATTCATACCTGAAATAAAGATGTGAATGGGGGGTGAGTTCCACGGCTCAATAAGCAATATAGACCCAAACTAGTCGAATCATGAGTGAAAGACAGACATAAAGAATAAACCAAGATTACCTTTCGGAGCACATATCAAAGGAATTAACTCATAACAGAACAAACAGAATAAACAAAGACCATTTTCAGAAGTATATGCAAAAAGGGATACACCGATAACGGAACATAACAGACTTCGGAAATGACTACACAGATAACGAAACAAAACAGACTTCAGAAATGGCTACACAATAACGGAACAAAGACTTGAAAAATGCTACACATCACGGAACAGAACAAACTTCAGAATGCTACACAGATGACGGAACAGAACATACTTCGAAAACGGATACAGACAACAGAACGGAACAATCTAAATTTCATAATACGGAATAGGCTCCACAATCCAGCCACGCAAACAGAAGTCCCGGGACAGAGTCGTACTTGGCCACATTTACCCTCTGTGGCAGGGCAACAAAAAAATGCCACGTTTACCCCCTATGGTAGGGCAACAAAAATGCCACGTTTACCCCCTGTGGCAGGGCAACAAAAATGCCATGTTTACCCCCTGTGGCAGGGCAACAAAAATGCCACGTTTACCCCCTGTGGTAGGGCAACAAAAATGCTGATGGACTATGGGCCTTCGGATCGAACAAAAAGACAAGACGAGTGATACATGATTTCAAATGACAAAGCTACAAAAACACTCATGACTCAAAAGAAAAGATTACCACAAGACATGACAATCCAAGATATGATCACAAGGAATAACCAGATTAGGTCTACATTACTTACCTCAAATCCGCATCACGTAACCTTCAATACAATTTATAGCATGCTGAAATCAAGTAAGAATCACCTAGAAGTCATAAACAACTTACTTAAACTATCATACTTATTTAAACTCACTATCGAATGTCAAGCTACATATTATTCCAGTCCATTCCGCCAATATCAAATCATTAACATTAGAGAATTCAGATCCGAACCTATGCATTCACAAAGCAAACACAACTCCATAAATCATATTTTGTTAAATAAATCAAATCTGCCATTTGTTCATAAAATTCAGATTTCAACGTACCGACTTCAAACTTATTTTCTGAATTATTCATGTGACATTAAATTATGTTCTTCATACTGTTAGAAAGATCACTTTGAGTACTATGTCTTATAATTTTAAAACACCCAATTTGCACACTTAAAAGATGGGTTATGCCCATTTCAAAACATGTTGTCAGATCTGCCAAAACTACAACACAGCGTAGAACGTGAACTTCAAATCCAATTTCAGAACAACTCAAAATGAACCAAATTACAAGTCATATGCGGTTGGATAGATATTTTTGACTAGAACATCATGGAATCAAGAATCATACGTTTTCAATAATTAAAACAGAAGTTACAGCTACTTCAAAATCAGTCGACAGTATGTTTCAGAATTACACAATCAGATTCTTTGTATCAACTTTAAAATCAGATTCAGAACAACTCAGGTTGAATTAGAACACGAATCTTCTATCGGCGGAAAGCTTATTTCAAGTAGAATAACACATAATCAAGAAAAAGTCCATTTGAGTGATTAAAACAGAAGTTATGTTCGTTTTAAGTTTATTCGGCAGACCTGACTATTCAGAACTAAGGTCATAACAATACACAAAGATTAAATCAAAAGCATACCTAGTGAACTGGATTTCCTTGCAGATTCAAAGGCGTTGCCGTTTATCTAGACTGATTGAAGTCTCTCAAACACTCCAAGGATGTTTTACTCTCTCGGAACGAGTTTCTTAATTTTTCAGAGAATAAGAACGGCTAGAGATGAGATGCAGATCGGTGAGGAGCCAGAAATTTTAATGAGGAATAAAACTCAATTTCTTTCCTAATCCTTCACTTTCCTATTCAAATTCAATTTGTCATTTAATCTATCATTATTCTTTTCTTTAATTAGTTCCTTATTGTACCTATTAAATTTTGGGCTAAATACACATCATACGTTTCTTAATCTCTTAATTCAATCATTCTTTATAAATGTCCTTATCTAATTCAGTCACATTATATATATATTTTTTTATATAATCATTCTCATCAAATTTTATTTTCCAACTTTAATTATACTAAATATATAAATGTAAAATTTGGGCTATTACATTATTCCCCCCCTTAAAAAGGATTTTAGTCCTCTAAACTCGACGAATCTTTATTCTAAAGAATCATGATCAAACTATCTTGAAATACAATTTACGCTTGTACATTAGCTTAGAAAAGTACTCCACTTAAAATCAATTTCAATAATCCATGTAGCATACATCATTTTTTTAACACCTTTATTGAGTCAAAATCTATAACTTAGTAAACATCAAATATGTAATACACATGAATACATGTAGCAGTTTACAAATTCAAATAACAAAAACAAGTTAGTCAAGTTGACAATTATAAAACTATTTTTATCCAAATACTCGAAGAGCTCATATTAACACTCATCATTTTTCTACAATACAATTTTGTCCAAACATCACCATTTAACAATCACTGTAACGGTTTTTTGTAAGTATTAAAATATAAAGCATATCACTAATTTAAATTAGAGGGAAAAGCAGAATATTACTGAATAGATTAAATGTATCTAAGGCTCAAATCATTCAACTTGCCACATAACCTAAACTCCAAAACTCTAATGCAATTTTTTTTTCTTCTTTTTTTCTTTTCTTTTACATGACATTTACTACAAACTTATGCAAGCATGTCATTCCTCATAATGTGATTGAAAGTTGATCATCGAACATAAAAATAATTTTCTAATCATAAAGAGTCACAGTCATAAACATAACCAATAGTTTGACCAACCAAGCTTTCACTACGCTACTCTTACATTTAATTTACCATGATCATTCACTATGCCAATTTAATTCTTATAACAAAAATGATTAATCGTATGTTATCATCATTATGAAATTACTTAATGCTAAAGTCGGAAAACTAAACTATTATTTTCAACATAAAGAATCATTCTATTAGCTTCATCAAAAATGATATTCGACCAACCCAAAACATTTATTTTGCATGTCTAGACTTATATTATGTCTTATATTCAGCTCTTCAAAAGTAATAACATATTTTAACCTTTCGTAATTTATGAATTCTTACGTCATTCGACATACAAATAATTCCACCAAACTCAAGTACAAAACAACGGTTTTAGCTATTTCCAACTCCAATTTAATGTCGAATTCTTAAAGTTTAACTGTCTCAAATCATAAAAAAAAAATCTTACTCTGTTCATAATTCAAACCATTTTTTTGGGTATCCTTGTAACTTTTGAATTATAAGATAAACTACACAGCAATCAAACATTCAATTAACTTACAAAGTCATATTCACATTGTGTTGTTTAACTAACAAAATACCATTGTGTATTACTCATATCAATGATAGAAATATACTTAAAATCCCTTAAGGAAATTAATACGACATCATTCTAACATAAAGATTTAAATATAAGATAGTCACACCACTTTATGACTTAAAATATATTTTTTTAGAATCCGTTCTAATTCCATCCTCAGGAACATCCTCTTACAAGATCCTAGTGGCTACATCATAATTCCTCCATTTTTTTCTTCATATAGTGTTTTCTTTTCATCACACCAACCAAACTGATAACAAGTGTTCACAACTCATTTCTTAATTACCTTTATTTTTTTTTTTATAAAAAAAATTACATGTCATTAATAACAAACACAATAGCTTTAACATAAAATATGTAATCATATTATTCAAACAATTACCAAAGCATTATTAGTACTACCAAACACATTAATTAATTATTATTTTTTCCCGCTTATCTTACCCAACAGACTAACCATGCTAAATCTTAACCTTAATTATCCATCAGAACAAAATAACTCGATCAAATATTTCACAAAATAATAAAGGAAAGTAAGCATTACACAGAATTAACTTGGTTGACTCTCAAATTAAGTTATATCATTGTGCATTTCTTTCCAAACACGAATCTGACGCACTCCTGATAATAAATCACAAAACAACAATCCAGGCACAAACATAACACAATTCATAAAATTCTTTCCATTCAAATCACTCACTCTCGCGCATCGAAATACAATTTTTACTCATCAATAACGGCTACCAAACATATAATTACAAACAACTCCAAATAAATTATTCAATAATACAAAAGTTCTTAGCATATAAGCAAACGCAAAGGCATCATTAGAATTCTGACATTGAAATATTCTTAAAATTAGAAGTTACTTTGTTTGCATCTTGAAAGTCAATTCTTAAAGTCAAGCTATCATTTCTCTTCATTACCCGCATAACCATATGTAGACGTGATTCACACAAACTTATTAGAATATGATTACTATACCATTCATAAATACAAGTCTCCATAATCCACATCACTCTTGCACCACCTCTTATTTCCAATTGTTTTAACATACTTGACATCAATAAAGATCACCACACACTTATTACAAGAATGCCTAAAACAAATTATTCAAATAACCCATGATTATTGGCAAATTATTATTTATCTCAAAACACTAGTAAGAATTTACAATTCACATATCTTATTCAAAATGTGAATTTAATCATAACTTTAAACTGATACTAACTTGAAAGAAGATCGATCCCAACAGAAAACTTCATAACTCCCAACAGTATGTCAACAAAACATAATTGTGTACGCAGTCTTACTTATAGCAAAAAGTCAAATTATTTGATTTTCCAAAGTTAATATTATAATCATACTGCTGTCATACAAATGCATCAATAAAGGTCAAGGATCATATGAAAACATAGAGAAGTTCAAATAAACTATCCATCAAAACCTAAGCACATGATCAACAAGATACAAACAGTTAGTCAAGTATTTACTACCTACAGTTGAATTGTTAACCTCATAAAAGTAAGTTTTAATCTTAATATATATTATTATTATTTTTTTTTCAAAACGAATTTAAAACTAACACATTAAGAACAAACAAAAATCCACATTGAAAAGTCAACCACACAAGGACAATGTTTAAGCACCCTCATAAGTTACCCCACTCTCGCGTAATTTCTTACTTTCATAATTATATTATTATATTTCCAGTATTATATCTCCAAGAATCAAACCTATTGCTCTGATACCATTAAATGTAACGCCCCAAAATTCGTAACCTTTAAAACAGCGTCACATCGGCCGTGCATTCCCTAAAACCATCTTTGGAATGCACGAAGCCTCTAAAATAACATTACAAAAATGAATTTTAAAGGAAAAATAATGCAATTCATCTGAAAATCTTTAACTAGCTAAATAAAACTAAGTAGCATAAACGTTGCTAATAATTAATAGATATAGACTTCGATTTTATGTTTGAATGAAAAAATCTACTAACGTCCTCACTGTCACACAGATCCCCAAGCAAGCTGATCATTCATACCTGAAATAAAGATGTGGATGGGGGGAGAGTTCCACGGCTCAATAAGCAATATAGACTCAAACTAGTCGAATCATGAGTGAAAGACATACATAAAGAATAAACCAAGATTACCTTTCGGAGCACATATCAAAGGAATTAACTTATAACAGAACAAACAGAATAAACAAAGACCATTTTCAGAAGTATATGCAAAAAGGGATACACCGATAACGGAACATAACAGACTTCGGAAATGACTACACAGATAACGAAACAAAACAGACTTCATAAATGGCTACACAATAACGGAACAAAGACTTGAAAAATGCTACACATCACGGAACAGAACAAACTTCAGAATGCTACACAGATGACGGAACAGAACATACTTCGAAAACGGATACAGACTACGGAACGGAACAATCTGAATTTCATAATACGGAATAGGCTCCACAATCCAGCCACGCAAACAGAAGTCCCGGGACAGAGTCGTACTTGGCCACATTTACCCTCTGTGGCAGGGCAACAAAAAAATGCCACGTTTACCCCCTATGGTAGGGCAACAAAAATGCCACGTTTACCCCCTGTGGCAGGGCAACAAAAATGCCATGTTTACCCCCTGTGGCAGGGCAACAAAAATGCCACGTTTACCCCCTGTGGTAGGGCAACAAAAATGCTGATGGACTATGGGCCTTCGGATCGAACAAAAAGACAAGACGAGTGATACATGATTTCAAATGACAAAGCTACAAAAACACTCATGACTCAAAAGAAAAGATTACCACAAGACATGACAATCCAAGATATGATCACAAGGAATAACCAGATTAGGTCTACATTACTTACCTCAAATCCGCATCACGTAACCTTCAATACAATTTATAGCATGCTGAAATCAAGTAAGAATCACATAGAAGTCATAAACAACTTACTTAAACTATCATACTTATTTAAACTCACTATCGAATGTCAAGCTACATATTATTCCAGTCCATTCCGCCAATATCAAATCATTAACATTAGAGAATTCAGATCCGAACCTATGCATTCACAAAGCAAACACAACTCCATAAATCATATTTTGTTAAATAAATCAAATCTGCCATTTGTTCATAAAATTCAGATTTCAACGTACCGACTTCAAACTTATTTTCTGAATTATTCATGTGACATTAAATTATGTTCTACATACTGTTAGAAAGATCACTTTGAGTACTATGTCTTATAATTTTAAAACACCCAATTTGCACACTTAAAAGATGGGTTATGCCCATTTCAAAACATGTTGTCAGATCTGCCAAAACTACAACACAACGTAGAACGTCAACTTCAAATCCAATTTCAGAACAACTCAAAATGAACCAAATTACAAGTCATATGCGGTTAGATAGATATTTTTGACTAGAACATCATGGAATCAAGAATCATACGTTTTCAATAATTAAAACAGAAGTTACAGCTACTTCAAAATCAGTCGACAGTATGTTTCAGAATTACACAATCAGATTCTTTGTATCAACTTTAAAATCAGATTCAGAACAGCTCAGGTTGAATTAGAACACGAATCTTATATCGGCGGAAAGCTTATTTCAAGTAGAATAACACATAATCAAGAAAAAGTCCATTTGAGTGATTAAAACAGAAGTTATGTTCGTTTTAAGTTTATTCGGCAGACCTGACTATTCAGAACTAAGGTCATAACAATACACAAAGATTAAATCAAAAGCATACCTAGTGAACTGAATTTCCTTGCAGATTCAAAGGCGTTGCCGTTTATCTAGACTGATTGAAGTCTCTCAAACACTCCAAGGATGTTTTACTCTCTCGGAACGAGTTTCTTAATTTTTCAGAGAATAAGAACGGCTAGAGAGGAGATGCAGATCGGTGAGGAGCCAGAAATTTTAATGAGGAATAAAACTCAATTTCTTTCCTAATCCTTCACTTTCCTATTCAAATTCAATTTGTCATTTAATCTATCATTATTCTTTTCTTTAATCAGTTTCTTATTGTACCTATTAATATTTGGGCTAAATACACATCATACGTTTCTTAATCTCTTAATTCAATCATTCTTTATAAATGTCCTTATCTAATTCAGTCACATTATATATATATTTTTTTATATAATCATTCTCATCAAATTTTATTTTCCAACTTTAATTATACTAAATATATAAATGTAAAATTTGGGCTATTACAATAACAATCTCCATCGTGCATGACTTGTTGGTTATAGTGATCCATCCTTGCAAAACAAGATAAACAAAGTTAGTAGAGGATATGAGTAGAATAAGAATGTACAAGTATAAGAAAAAGAAAAATATTCACAAGAATAGTCGGAACTTCCACACAATCTAATCTAGGGATGTGCTAACTAGTTGCTCCCCGGCAACGGCGCCATTTTGACAACGTCTATTTTTACCCTCCCGACGTGTCGGTTTAGATGAGGGTCATCGTAGAGGTCAAAAACAATTTATAATCATTTGACGAACTATTCTTGTTCACCTCCAAATAGTATCAATGAAGAAAGGATCGAATGTAGTCAAAACATTTATATTAACCGGTAAAGTACCGGGTCGAACCCAAGGGAGCAAGCCAAGCACATGCACTATTTAAGATTGTGTTTCCATTCGGCTATTCTAAACAAAATGTATAAAAGAGTGTATATATCTAAATTCTATGTGGTTAGTAATTGGGGATAAACGTTAAGTAAGAGGCGTTTCGAGGGGTTAATCCCCTCCTTGGCAATTTTCTAATGATCGTGTATACAAGAGTTTAATCATTTAAGAGTTGATAGGTTTAAAACCTAGCTTAGGCTAAAATTAGACAAACTATCATGCAAGTCTAATCTAGTCAAGCCTTCTTATGTAGAATCTCACTAATAAAAGATTTTGATTCACTATATAGCACCTATTTTCACAAATGCTATATGCATAAAGTCTTGGTTAGCCTCTCACCCATGCATTTGCTCTCATAAATGCTTGATAAGTTCATTTTTACTATATCCAAACCATCACTAAGCTCTCTCAATACTTAGATCATAGTTCTAACACAAACATGTCCCTTAGGCATTTTATCAAACACTTAGCAACATGTCTAAAATGAAGACCATAGTAAAATGAAATCAACTTCATAACTTGCATGTTAATGTGTATACAATGATCATTGAGTACCAAGGAGGATCATAAGACCCTCAAAACATAAGATCCACTACTCACACATCATGTAAGACAACATGGTGTGAGTAGGGTTTTTACACAACAAGTAGAATGGAAGGGGAATAGAAATAGGATGATTAATCCTTAAACTCCCTTGATATTCACTTCTCCTTGGTTGGATGATGATGGATGACCTTGGTTGAGCCTCTTTTCTAATCTTTTTCTCCCCAAAAACCTCCACACTTGGTCCAAACTCCTTGCTTTCTATTTATAGATTCGGCTGAAATCTGGGCATCAAATCTGACTTTTTCATCCAGTCGGTCGACTGGGGCTAAACTTGACTCCCAGTCGGTCAACTGGCCAAGCTCTCAGAACCCCCACATTCTTCATTTCCACAGTCGATCGACTGGAGTCTCAGTCGACCGACTGAGGCCTTTTTGATGGTCTTCCCGTCCGAATTTGGTCTTGGCTTCAACTAGAGAGTTGTAGCCCTTTGAAATACCTTTCCAACAAGCTAAAGATCAGCCAAATCGAACATCGGCCACGCCCTGTACGGCCAAAACAATTTGCAAAGGTCAATATGCTCGGTATTGCCCCGAAACTCCTTGTTTTGCGCCGAAACTTCTGTTTTTCAACCAATCTTGATATTTAGGCCTTGACCATTGGGGAAACTTGTTTTCTACCTGAAATGTAGAGATAGAGGTCAAATGACATCAAAATAACGTCGGAAACGATTCAAAACTATAGTGAAGAATGACCATAAATGAGTCGAAAACTCGACTCATCAGACTACAACTTGTCTTGTAGAGTAGCCTAGAGGTTTAAAGGCTTAGTGCATACGCTAAATGCACTCGTGTTCCCTACGACAGTGTTTTGATGAGCATAAATTTGTATTATATTTATGCTCCACATTTAGTTGATTTTTGATCATTTTCTTTGTTTTATGACCTCTCACTTTATGTTTTGGTGATTTGTAGGTGAAAATGAATCCAAGGAGAAATAAAGTGTTTTGTGGGAATTTGGGCAAAAAAGTGCAAAAATAGGAGGATTGAAATCCCTACTTGGCGCACACTCCTGGAGCCCATTCGGTGTCAAAATCTATTGAAATTTGGCTTGATAGAAAGCTAAAAAGAAGGGTTACAAATTTGTAGTTGGCATCTAGAGCCGATTCAGCTGTTACGGATGTTATAACTTGAGCTCAAGAAGCCATCTCAATCTGCGCTATTGTCACCCAAATTAGTTGACACAAGCGACACAGGTCAGGCAGAACTTAGAGAATTCAGCTCTCTAGAATTTACCTTGTCGTCTGTGTCACCTATTATGTGACACAGACTGAATGGGCCAAAAATCAATTATTGCTAAGTTTTTGAAAAAAATTGAAAAAAGGGAAATTGAACAAAAAGAAGAGCAGCAGCCGCCAGAAACATTCGGAACCTATTCTCCACATCCATTCACGCCTAAAGACTGGGAGACGAAGGAAAAGAGAGAAGGGGGCACAAAACGAGAGGATTTTGATCGGATCGAAGATTGAGCTTGAAGGGATTATCCACATCAATTCGAAGGGTGTAGTAATCCCTTTTTTCTCTTTGTAATTTTCGTTTCAAACAAAACATGATTTGTATTTCCATGACGGTGGATAGTGAGTAGTGACCCATATTTTGGGGACCTACGAATCTTATTCGACTATGAATTGTTTCATATATTAATCGTTGCATGATTCGGATTGTTTTACATGATTTTTATTTTACTTAGCGCTTAAGACCCAGCAATGCATACTAGGTTTGAGAAAATGCCTAAGTGCATTATTTTGAGACGTTAAGCCAATACCGCCGAAAGGGTGAGGCTAAACATCCGACTATTAAGTAAAATACATGTTACAAACTCGGTGACTACGAGAGTGGCCCGAGATTGTAACGGGAAAGGCTAGTTTTATGACAAGGACTCCCCATGTTTACGCGATGAGTGTTAATAAACATCAGCGAGTTACTTGATTCGAACTAATAGCGCCGAAAGGGTGAGGTTTGTAGTTTAAGAAGGTACAACTCCAATTTGAACCGAATAGCTCCGAAAGGGTGAGGTTCTTACTTGTATTGTGCGGCTATTTTCCAATCAATATAGGCAAATCCTTGCATGCTAATTAATTAACTCGATTCTAATGTTGGGTAAGTGAAGTAGTTCCCCGAAATACTTCTCGAAGTTCGTTGAAACCTTTTCTTACTTACTTTTTTATTTTAGATTTAAAACCAAACAAAATACTCGATTCCGACTAGGATAAATAGAAGGTCACACTACACCAGATTGCATATTATACGACTTTCGAATTTTAGTAGGCTTAGTGGAAAAAGAGTCGTATAAGGCTTATACGACTGTACCGATGTCGCTTTTGTAATGTCTCGTAAGTGGAGTCGTATAAGTAATATGCGACAGTAACAGTAAAGCACTATCATATAAGAGCTAACTTGCGTGACAATCACTTCTAACTGTCATTTAAATGAATATACTGCCACAAAAGATTATTTCTTATATTGACAGTAAATCATTAATTTTATTTTACACATATATGACACATTTTTTAATGGCACATATATGACACATTTGAATAAGATATTATCGGACATAATAAAAAATATCAGGAATTAAAGTTTCATTCCAATAGAAGAGAACAACATAATCCACAAAATATTTCAATGACATAGTACATGAACACTGTCTTTCAAACGGGATTCCAATGTTATAATACATTAAAAACATCTTCACATCAGGCGATAGGCGCATTCAACAACATCATATGGCGTATTAGCTCTTCAGACGCCAGAAGCTCAGCTGTGGCAAAACCATCTCCCCGCATATGGTCCGGATAGAACAACATAATCCACAAAATATTTCAAGAACACTTTGTTTGAAGTCCGTAGTCATATAATCCTTCTTCGATCTTTCTACATCCGCGAGAATCACCAGTTTCACTATAAAGTCATCTGCTCATTCTTCCAAACACCTATTGAATCAAAAGCACAACCAAGCACACAATTCAGCAATCCATAAATCCAAAATAATAAAAGCCAACATACACGCATTGGCATCAAATTCAATTACAGAGTTCAAATCCAAATTCTAGAACAAGTAAAGGCAACATCAACGCATTTGCATGGAATTCAACTGCAAAGTTTAATCCAGAATTCAAACAAGTAAAGCCCAAATCAAAGCCTTTGCACCAAATTCAACTGCAAAATTCAAGTCTTTACCTATCATTAGTCACAATTTTCACAAGACATGATCACCAATGGAATTTCCCTCAAAAGTTGATGCCTCCTGCTTAAATCTTCTTACACGGTGCCATGGACGGTGTGGTGAGGAAGGAGAGTGATGGTGACGGCGAGAGACGAACGCACAATGAGAGGCGAAAGGAAAAACGAAGGAGGGATGATGGAAAGTTTTCGGCTGCGCGTGGAGAAGACACGGAATAGAAGGAAGTGAAGCGATGAAATCCTAAGGAGACTTGGGCTTTGTTTTTTCTTTTAAAGTTTGCAATAAAGCTTTTCTTTTGAGTAACTCTTGGCTTTGATTTTTAAATTTTTTTCGTAAATGTGACACACGCTTTGGGGGGAGAACACTTGTATTTTTCTTGATTTTGGTGGGAATCTGAAAAAATTGGGGAATCTAGAATATTCCAAACACAACAAATTTTCTAGATTAAAACTACATGAAAAGGGGAAGATTAAAATATGTGAGGAGCTTAAATTAATGTGATTATTTACAAATTTTCTAGTTCAAGTTTTATACGAGTAATTAAAGTAATTTAAATTAATGTGATTATTTACTATTAACGAGCTTTAGTCGAGCTTTTCACGAGTTTTAACGAGCTTTAGTCGGGCTTATCACGAGTTGAAATGAGCTTTCAATGAAAAAGTATTTTAAAGTGTACAAAATTACTTTAATCGAGTTCATTAACGAGTTTATAACAATATACTAGAGTATTAATCGAGTACATAAACGAGTTTTAATCGAGTTTGTTAACGAGCACATAAACGTAGAGTGTCATCATGTCCAACTTAAAGGACATCATTTGCTGTGTCTCTTAACATGACGTCTCATATGACAACTTAAGGGGCATCATTTGTTGTGTCTCTCTTACGCGACACGTTTTATGCTGTCCTTTACGGTGCTATCGCAAAGGGTACCATATATATGATAGGGAATGATTTGTCGCATTGGGGATGTCGCGTATGTGTGTTTTATACGACACTCACTACAAAATACTGTCGGATATAACCCAACATATGAGACTGTTTCATACACGACTGCAGCAATCACAGTCGTATAATATGCATTCTGGTGTAGTGTCAACCTTACATAGTGCATACGTTTAAACTTGCTCCCACAGAATGATCCGGTACTTACCGGCATTATAAATTATTTTTGACGCTCAAAATATTAATCATCAATCGCTTAAACGACAGTCGCATAAATATGTTAAAAGGGACAAAAAAAATGATGTCTCGCATATATTACTTCGCATGCGATAAGATTTATGCGACAATATTCAAATATTGCTTCCAATGTAAAATGGTGTATTGTTATAAGGTGTGCTTTTACAGTAAAATAAACAAAACAAAAAAGTGCGATATGTGAGTTTAGTACATATTTAAACTTGCCTTAGGAGCTTGAGTTGTCCTCACCTTGGCTGTGTGACTGAAGATGCTTAGGGTTTTTATTGTTTAGCTGGAAAGTTTTGATGGACGAACTGGGAGAAAACAAATGGAAATGGCTGTTGACTTGTCCTGGGTCAGCTTCAACAGACGTTGTAGAGTATGGGTATGGAGGATATGTTGTTGTTACTGGGAATACTGTCGTTGAAGTAGAAGGAGGAGGACAGAAGAAGAGCTGAGGTCCACCAGAAGGAATAAGAGCACCAAACGTTGAAGACGAAGCAGCAGACAATAAGTTGCAATTGCTGTGATCATTATTGCTGCCAGCAGCTAGTCTCGGAGTTGAAGTTGTATCCCAGCTTTGATTGTAAGGATCGTCACTGGCAACTGGGAAAAAGTTCTGAGCAGAGACTTGATTATTATTGTTGTTGTTGATGTTATTGTAGCCTCTCAATCCTTGGAAATGGTTACTCATCTCCATCCACGTCTTAGCTTTCTCTACTTGGTTGACCTCAATATTATCTCGTTCAACTTCCTTGCTTTTGGCTTTCGAAGCAGCATCTAAGTAATCCCAGTACTTTGATCTTTCTTCCATTATTTCTGGGCGATATTTTCTAGAAAACAGGCCTGAGTTTCCTCTATCAAAGTAAACCGGAAGATTATTAGAGTTACTCATCATATTTTGGTCAGCAATTTGATCATTATGCGAAGCTGCGCCACCCATAATTGATTGCTGGAGGAACTGACCAAAGCTTCCTTGGGGGAGTTGGAGAGGTGGGAGCTTATCAATGTCTTCTTTTGTGTTTTCAATCAACCAGTCTATCACTTTACTTGGCTGGCTAAGCCCTAACCGTTCTTGCAGATCGTACAGTTGAATAGCAGTTGGTACCGAAAGCCTTATTCTCCTATCCCTCAAGCCTCGTACAGTGCACACCTTGCTGTGCCTGTCCTTGCCTCCGAATGACCGTGATACACGCACAATTCTTGGATTTCTGAAGGCTGACCACTGTCTTGAGCTGGACACTACTGTTGATTTATTATTACCAAACTTGGAGTTTCCATTAGGAGTACTTGATTCTTCTAGCCTTTTTGTTGCTGGCTGTTCGATTTCTGTAGACGATGGTATCATTTCAATTACCTGCGCATAAATCATATGGGTCAACCATACGTGGATCTGCATAACATGATCGAAATTCAAGAGTTCTCTAGACACACTGATAAACACACACTATAAATTAGGGCTTTTCCTCCATAAGTGACTGCAACAAAGGTATACAAAATCCCTTACAATGGTTAGTTGATTCGATTAGTCACAATGACATATGATGATAAGAATTTTTAGTCCAAAATACATACATAAGAATACACACACATAATTCATCGAACGTATTGGATCTCTTATATAGACATCTAGAAACGGAATGATGAAGCGAGATGTTACTCACTTTCGCATTATTCAACATCCAATCCGGCCTCAATTAATAGCAGAAGAGAGAGTAAATGAGATAAAAATGATACAAGTATGTATTTAGAATACTTTATCTGACTATTAGCCGAATATACACATGAGCTTCATCGAGGCAAATATCATACCCTTAAAGAAGATTGTTTTTTTTGCAGGAAGATGAGAGAAAGAGGAGGAGAGGGTGAAAAGGAAGAGAAGAAGGTTTTGATTGTTATAGACCATTCAAAGATAAAATGGCATAGTTCGCGTACTTGTGGCGCCTAGTCATGTGAACACGTCATGCAGGATCGAAACCTCTCCCGATCGATATCTCCAACTCTTCTTATATATATGTGTGTAATTTTAGTTTCTGATTTTCTTGATTTCGTATGTCATATTCTCGAAATTATTGCTAGGGTTCGTGCTAATGAAAACATGTTTATTATTGTGATGTTACCTAAGTGAAAAGAAGATGTTGAAGTTGAATTATGGGACCATCCTAGCTAGGGCATGTAGTGAAAAAGATATATATAGGGTTAGAACTGCTTTTCAGAAATCTGCTAGTGAGACATTGCTTTATTGGGTGAATGCTAAACATCTCATGAATCTTACTGCAGATCTTAATTACTTATATGCAGAAAGAAAAAAACATGTGTACCAATGAAAGAAATTATGATAGACTTATAAAAAACGAAAATAAATAAATAAATATTGGTATTATATATATATATATTTATAATTATCAAATAGTAAGTATATTTTTTTAGATAAGGCATTATCAAATTAAGTATACTTAATTTTTTGTTGCAAAAAAAAAGTATACTTAATTTTTTATCAAATTAAGTATATATAGCTAGATTTTTAGTGTTATTTTGCTGTGTAAAGTAAAGGATTTATTTCCATGGCGGCCTAGTTATTTCATGCCACAGTGTGTTATTGTAGCTAACATTTTAGCATGCTTTAAAATGCCTAATCGATTTTAGTACTGCGCTGTGCGGTATTTGTGTAGGCAGCAATGAAATGAGGTCTTTATTTCGTTCTGTGTCACATAAATAAGCAATTATCAGGCCTTCTCTTACTTATTAGCTGACAGATTAAAATTAAGACGTCAACCACATATGAAATGTGTGTGCTATAGTTGTTAAATATTGGAAAAATTACACAACCGTTACTAGGACTATCACCTCATTTCAAATTATGGGTCAGACTATTCCAATTTTCAATTTATTGACTATTTTCACTTTTTTGCATCAAATTTGCAGACATTTTAATTCTGAATTCTAGTTTTTGATAAATTTTAAGGTCGAATGCTTATGAATTTGGTAATATGATTAATATAATTTGATTGAATTTATTTTTATTGTGGTTGATGCTATGAATAATATGACGAAACATGTGCAAACTGATGCAAAAACTACTAAATTGAATATTGTAAAAGTCCGATACATAATTTGAATTGAGGCGACAGTCCAGATAATATTTTTGTAAGCAACCATTAAATATTTGCAGCATGGAGCTGTCGACTCATGGAGTAACATAAAGTTAGAGTTTCTCTCTCTCTTTCAATTTTAATGGAAGTGACTGGAGAATAAATAAAATTACGGCAGTTGTAATAACACACACAGTAGGATCAGGCCGGGACCAGTTTGTGTGAATTTGAATATATAGGCTGCTTAAAAGCATGCATCCACTCTCGGTGCTCATAGAAACTGGACCACAAAGTTCATCTCTCTTAATATGCCAGTCAGATTTATGCACAACTAGCTACCAGCATATGCGATGATAAAGCCCATCCATCGCTACATATATTATTATTCCACAATATAAATTCAGTAACGCAAGAGATTGACCATAAAGGCCTTTCAAAGAAGTAAAATTATAAAAGAAAACGGGAATTCATGTTTTGATCTGATGCGGCTAGGCATGGTTATATTTTATGTGGATGTTTAGGGGGAAGCTGTTAAATGGTTTTGTTGTTGCTTGATTTTTTAATGGTGCTTTTATATAGGAACTTGTTGTGTGACCAGCCATTCTTGGGGATTTAGCTTGTGTGGTGTAGTCTTTGCTGCAAAACCAACCCTCAACCTTTGGCTCTACTCTAGTTTATACCTTGTGTAACTGAGTTTGAATCACTCACATAAGGGCCCTTGAGTGACTGAGAATAATTAGTACGTTGCTTAAGGAGCCTTATGTAACAGACCAAAGTTTGGGGACATAAGTATCCTTATAACGACTACGCCTTATGTCACATACCTAAGTTGGTCGCATTAGTTCCATTATACAATTAATCCTTATGTAACAAATCCGAAGTCTGTCCCATAAGGGTCCTTGTATGCGACAAGGCTCTGATGGCGCCTCGAAGTTAATCGCAAAAGAAAATATTGAAAATGCTACTTCAACTTAAGAAATTAAAAAAACGTTGACCATTTTCTAATTGACTAGAATACTGTTGCATTGAATGGAACCGTTACACCAACCTATTACTTACGCTACAAGTATATTCAAAGTCTGTCGAACAAGGAAGAAACATTAAATGAAAAAAAACATATAGATTTTCACCCACTTTAATCCTCCCTTGCTGCTCTCCTTCTCTCCCCCACGGCTGGAACACGAAATCCAACAATTCCGGCGTGTGGAACAGGCCACGTGAGACCATGTTAAATATTTTGAGTTCCCGATTCATAGTTACATACCACAATACTGCAATTTTCTTGATAAAATTGAGTTTAGTGGAGGGCGGTGACACGGAAGAATGACAGGCGGAGCCGTACGAGGGGCCGTAGCTTTCTTCAAGTTCAACTGTGCACCAATAGAGATAACCTTCGGAAGTTAAAGAATATTTTATTTTATTTACTTTCTCAGTATATCTCAAGTTATACTAGAAAAGTTTTTTTAATTTTATAAAAAAAAGAAAAGTTTTTTTTAAAATTCAATTAACATGAAAATCTTTTTTTAAAAGTTGTTATCACTAATTTTGGTTGCATAAAGTGATATTCAGTAATAATCAATTTTAATCATCACAATAAATGATAATTAGTGACAACTCTAAATTAGTCATCACATTTTTAAGTATTTACATGATGACTTTTTCAAGTCATCACCATTTTTTGTCGCAAAATGTGATATTCAGCGATAACTAATTTTGGCCATCACATTAACTAACAATTAGTGACAACTTCGTATTAGTCATCACATTTGTTAATATTATGTGATGACCTTTTCAAGTCATCACTATTTTTGGTCGCAGATTAACATTTTTTTTGTAGTGTGAGTTTAGTGTACGGGTACCATTTGTTGCTCTCTTATATGAGTGTATCTGAATTTTGTGGTGAATGTTTTGCGATAGCTCTCCACACATTGCTCTAAAATAGTTCATGTGTGTGTATGTTGTTTGTGTATTTGTAGAGTGTATAACTACTTATTTAGTTGATTCGTTCGTGTTATGCTTATAAAGGTGAAGTTTTGCAATGGATAAAAGTTGGATGGGGTTGGAAAGGGGCGCTACTCTTTACATTCAAAGGATTGTTGATTTCCTTGAATTTGCGAAGCAAAATGGAGAAGATATGCACATATGTCCCTGTGGAAAGTGAATGTTATGTAGACGAAGAATTACACCAAAGGAAATGTTTATCCATTTGGTTAATAACGATATGATGGATGGCTACTATACATGGACAACATCACATGGTGAAATGAGTAATGAAACCTTCTACATACATATTGAGACAACAATGGCTTGCGCAAAGGTATAGGGAAACACGTAGTGGCGTGATGCATCATCAACCGAACCCCACTTTCAAGATTCTTCAAGATGCATTTTCTTTTCAACATATGCACAATGATGAGATGAATATGAATACATAGGATGGTGATTTAGGGTGCAGAATGGCTTATGTAAGGTAAAACAGTCTTGTAGGCAAAGCTCAGACTCCTTTATACAGTATTTGTGACAAAACTATTCTTCAAACCATTTTGAAGGCAATGCAAAGTTGAGAGACGAATGTCAGACAAGAGTTTCATTAAATTTCTACAGATCACTAAAGATTTTCTTCCTCTTGATAACAAGTACCCGGGTTCTTATAAAGATGTGAAAAAGTTTTGAAGAATATGGGGTTAGCATATGAAACTATACATGCTTGCAAGCACAGATGCATATTGTACTACAAAGAGCACACAGATCTTCTTAGTTGCCCCTGTGTAAGGAGGCAAGATACGCACATTGTGGAAGTGAAAGAAAGGTTGCCAAAAATATGTTTAAGTACTTTCCTTTGAATCCAAGATTGCATCCCTTCTATATGTCACCACATTTTGCAGGCCAAAGGTGGTGGCAAGCTGAAAGAACGGTTACTGACCCAAATTTCATTAGACATCCCGCAGATGGTAAATCATGGCAAGAAGTTTGACAAGGAATTTCCAGAGTTTGCAAATGAGATCAGGAATGAAGGACATGAACACCCTTTGGTGGTAATGTTCTAAATCTTACTTTTCAATTATGTTTAAATGAATAAATGGTGGATTATGATTATGTTAATGATATTGTGGATTATGACTGTTAAAATTGTCATCTTGGATTTACATTATGTGTAAATGAATATGGATTGTCATTGTGTAAAAATTGTTTTATGTTATGTGTTACTTGTAGCTTTTTTATATGGATTATGTTGATGTTCGATATGGAAATAATTAATGTGTATTGAGATCACTATGTAACTGAATATAAATTTTGCGCATTTTGGCCATATGAAATTTGGGCATTCTATTATCTGTTCAGTAACTTTGTGATGAAAGAGCATATGTTTTAATTTATGAGTTTATTTAGACTTGTACCTAGGAGAAATGAACGTGAATGTCAAGTTGTTGATGGATGAGGACCAATCTGATGACCCAAGCATGATTGCTAACCCTCTCCCAACCGATGCACAACTAGACATCATGTTAAAATTAAAGCTTGTGGGCAAGGAATGGGAACTCAAGTCTGTGGAGTTGACAACAACTAAAGGAGGCCTCCTTGCCCTAGAAATGGGGCATCAAACCATGCATTGAAAAAAGAACTTATGAAGGCAAGGGATGAAGCCGCAAAAAAGAATGCTGAGTTTGAGGAGAGGCTTAAGGCTCTTGAGGACATGGTGCGAGCGGGTAGATGGGCAATTGGACTTGGGTGCATTGTGTCGGACGGTGTGGGTTTCGGGATGCCAACTTCATGAATTGTGGTTTGCTAAAAAGTTAGGTTTGACTGTGTTTTGGTATTGAATAACTCGGGTATGATATTTTGCTTTCTGAACTGAATGTTAAATTCTTTGCACTGTACGTTTTTTCTAGTTTACGAAATAGTTTGTTTGCTAATAAAAGGGATTTCTCAATGTAGCTAAATTTACAAAACAGGGATATTTAAAACACTCTTATGCGACTTATACCATGAAAAACCACCCAAAAGTGAACTTATGCGACACACGAACAACACATTTTGGGCATTTAGATGACTAACAAGGGTAAAAGATGCACTTAAGCGTGTGAATACATTTCACTTTTAACTGCACTAACACGATTGACCATGTGCAAATATACTTATGTGACACACCAGGGAGCACTTGGTTGAGAACCCTAAAAATTTTAAATATTGAAGTTTACTTATCAATTTCTTCTTGTGCACGTGGGGTGGATATCGCCCGCCTCTGTGTGTTTGCTCGGATTTCCTGTTCAACCCTTATAGTTTTTCTTGTTCTACTTGGACAGTGCTTAGGTTTCATATCAGTCACAAAAATCTCAATTGTACATTGTGTCACGGGCAGGTTAGAGAAGTTTGGTCGCTCTAAACTCCTCCATGTCCTCAGATTATGTCTACCATCTCTCAAGATCAACCCGCACTTCTTAATGAATATATTGTATATGGGAGGTGTGACGTGAGGAACTAGCTGTCTCGACCCTCCTCTGGGGTCTTCTGGAGGGTAGTCCACCCAACATCGAAGCGCTTCCCTATGCATTTCGGGCTAATGTCAAAGACAGCATCGTGAGATTCAAAGCTACCAAAAGAATAATAATTTAAGAGGGTCAAATCACTACACCATTTTGCCCCATATTCAAAAGAAAATAAAACGTTGCTTAAGTTAAAATCGTGTTGCTTCGAACTTGAGCAACGTTGCAGCTGTTGCTTAATCTCTATTGCTTAAAATATAGCAACAAGTTTCAAATTGTGTTGCATAAGTGTTTATCTAATGCAACGTGGAGTAAACTTGTTGCGATTGTTATGTGGCATAAGATGTCCTATTTTGCAACACTACATGTGACTTCGTTGCTATATTTTATGCAACGGAGATAGTGCAACGTGATGTAATGCAACAATGGTGTTGTTGTGAAAGTACCAAGCAACATAGTTTATGTAACTAATTACCGCGTTACCTTAGAGTTATTCTTTCACAACACAGTTATTCTAGTTTGTTGCTATGTTTTAAGCAACAAAGATATTGCAACATGTTTTTATGCAACAACTCAGTTGCTACGCAACGCTAGACACTTACACCATAAAATTTTGAAGTACTGCAAAAGAGATGAAACGATGCAACAGAAATTTATGCAACGAGACGTAGTCACATGTGCTATAAATATGCAACAAAATATAGAAACATATATGCAACAAAAAATCCACGTTTCTTTGGATTTAAAATCCAAATACCAAAACACACCTGTTACAGATTTGGATGACTACATAGTTTCAATCCAAATCACAAAAAAAACACCACCTACAGATTTGGATGACAATGTTTCAATCCAAATCTTAAAATAACAAGTTCAGAAGTTAGATAATTAAGTGTCATACTAAAATGACAAAGTTCTTCTCAGGCATCCTCCCCTACCGCATTACCACCCGATTTGTCTTCAAAGGGTTTGATCCTATCTGCGAGTGAAATCTACTTGTCTTAGTCAAGACGAGTTCCAGATGGTGTTCGAACTGCGCCTCGAACACTTGTTGGACAGTTTCAGGTTGTGTTCAAACAAAGACTGGAACACCTTAGCAGACAGAACGTAAACAGAAGAAAATAGGAGCACACACGATATGATAACCCAGTTCGGCCTCGCCTACTCTGGGGGGTTTCCCACACCCGAAAAGGGACACAAATCTTATTACGAGTTTAGAGCTATTCGTGGACTTACACTTACACAACGCCTTGTTTGTAATAGCCTAGCCTCTAACACTCCGTCTCTCGGATTTGCAATCTCGGTTTGTCGCTACTCCCCTCGACCCCCTGTGGGTAGGACGAGACTTCCCTCTCGGCCTAGTCTTGGACTTCTCGAAATTCCAGTCGCCTTCTCTCAAAGACGTATCTTGGTCACCGTGTGTGTGTGTGCGCTTTGTTGGTCTTCCAGAACAGTCTGAACAGCACAGTGAACAGACTGTTACTTCCCCGTTGATATTCCGGTGTGGAATAATCAACCGGCGGTTGCTCCTCCTCCAATCTCACGAACTCTCGTGTTTGTTTCTTTTCTCTCAGGAAGCGACACGGATCTGGTTGCCCTAGCCTTGTATTTATATGCATTGGCAAGATCCAAATCTGTTCCAAATATCCTCATCAAATATTTAGGAAATATTCCTAAATATTCGATGGATATTTCTAATCCAATCTTTGTGAAGATCTCGATCTTTCTTCCCCAACAAGTCAGCCAACCTTCTTCAATCTGATGCGGAGATATTCATTTGAATATCTAATTCTTCATTGGCCGACTTCCATCTCGATCTTCAATCGTCCAAATCCAATCTGAATATCTTGTCAAATATTTCGGAGATACTCCTAAATATTTGATCGATATTCAATCTCTTCCATATCCACTCTTTGGAGATTACTTCCGTGCCAAGCCATCCAATATTCTCGAATCCAAGCTGAAGATATTCATTTGAATATCTGATCTTTAATGATGACTCGTCAATTGATCCCAATCAAATAATCTCGTCGATCTTCTGGATACGGAAATCTTCCTGCGTCTGCTGTACGCTGTGTTGCAGTTCAAGACAGCGATTGAACTCTTCGTGAACACCTGCTTGAACTGTCTAAAGCTGTTTTGCCAACAGCATGCCATTCATGGGAACATCAATCTCCCCCTTGGCATTTTTGGCAAAACCCAATCTAGGCTTTAGACACAACTTGAGGAACTAGAACAGTTACCTCAAAACACTCCCCCTTTTTGCCACAAACTGGCAAGGGGTCCAATCGAGCAACCTGGTCTCTTCGGCAACTAGAATATTGTCAACTCCCCCTCAAACATAGCCTGGGACAGTGACACATGCTGTGAGTCTGTCAAACCATGGTGTCTCAGCAGCTGTTCGACCACGGGTTAGTAACTGATAGGTTCCTGAACTGCTCCAATCAGTATAGCCAATGCCTCTACATCCTCCAATCATTCTCTGGGACTTCAAAATTGTATCTAGGTCTTTTGATCCAGAGATTATCATCTTCACTAATTTCTTGAACTGATTCAGCTCGTCCAGTACTGCTGCATGGTAGTCCTTCTCCATCTGCATCTTTAACGACGAGATAACATCAAGGAGTTCTACCTTTTCTTCAATCAGGACATCAACTCTCTCCGTCTTCTTCATCATAATTGGGATACTTGAGAGCGCGCACCAATTGATTGATTCTTTTTCTTTGCTTCTGTTCGACCTCCAGTATGATCTCTACCTCCTTCAGTAGCTGTCCAAATTCAGCTTGAGATAACTTCTGACCAGCAGCTCTCCTTATGGAAGACTTGGGTGCATCCTTCCTCTTCAGCTCGGGGTCCTTCAGATCATTCTTATGTTGACCCTTGAACAGCTTGTGATCAACTACCAACTTCAACGGAGCACTTGATAGTCTATCCTGATCAGTCTTCAAATCTGGATGCTGGTTGATGATCAGCTTATAGATATGCGATGGGAAGACTATCTGGTGCAGAGACTTTGTAGATATGGCGTGTTCTGCAATCTGGTCGAATTCTTCCCATGTCAATGCGCATCCTGTTTCCAATCTGGTAGAGCAGCTGTCACATCTCCTTGCTGACCGTGGTTCTATGAGATGTAGGCTTCCAGTCGTCTACGGTGATGAAGAACAACATCGAGTAGAATGTGGTCAAATCTGCAACTGGGATGGAGGTGTCTTCCCACCGAGGGTATGCTCCAGCCGTTAAACAGCTTGCAATCTTGTCATAGCTCTCCTCTTCCACCACCTCGTAAGAATCATCCATTGCGAAGTACACATTGATGATCTCAGGATCAATCTTGACCTTCTTTCCTCTGACAAAGACTATGCCGTAGTCTTTATCATCAGCAATAGCTTCTCTCACCAACTGTTCATTAAACGATTTGCATCTTTGGACGGTCCAAAATCAGATCAGTCTCCTTCAAGAGCTGAATAATCTCCTCTCCTTTGTACTTCTTCTCAGCAAGCATCCTCTTAGATCTTTCTTTTCTGCACTGCTTTCCACTTGGCTGCTGTGACTGTACTGGCAAACCACACTATATGCTTAGTCACTCCAGTTGGTACACTAGGCGGAACAGAACCTGGAACACTCCTCTTCTTTTTCTTGGATGCACTTGCTCCCCCTGCATCTGTTCTCTAACCATCCTTCTTGAGTGATAGTCCTTTCCTTCTGCAAATCTTGGACAACCTCATCAAGGTCCTTGTATATTTCACAAGGCTCGTCATCTTTCTCAGAGGGGTCTGAATCCTCTAATCCATTATCTTCTAGCTGGAGTTGCTTCTGTTTCTCAGCTAACATTGACACATCTTCATCAGCTGACTTCTTTTCTCCTTCCACAGAGTCTTCCTCAAGAACCAGACTCCTCTTTCAGGATGATTCCACATACTGTTTAGCCACTGCTTCTGACATAACAAGTCTCCTCCCCCTTACAGCGCAAATCCGTGCAGCGTATTTCGTGGGAGTGTCATTCCTTTGAGGCACGACCTTCGTGCAGATTCCTGTCTTCTTCAGCACGAAGCCAGTGGCATCTACCTTTGCATTCAACAGCTTCTTCTTATCAGAACCACAATGTTAGCCCTACTGGCTTCACCTTCTTCTGCAGCATCGGCCACATAATCTACAGCAGGGTTTAATCCTTATAACTAACTGAATCTTTACCACTCGCCCGTACTTCCTCATCAACAGAATTGAGTGCAGTGCCTTAGGAGTGAGAATAAGGGATTACCTCATTGAGGGGTGGTTCAGCCATCGCCTGATTTTCCTTCGCAGTCTACACACTCCCTTTAATTGGATTAGGATCAGCCTTTGACGCCTTTGAAGAAGCTTCTTTCAGTTCTGTCATAGCCGCTTCTTCTCCCTTCTTTTTCCCTTCTCTGATCTTAGGGTTTGCTGATATTATATCCTCATCCGACTTCGATTCGACTGCCTTTTGATTTTCAAATATTTGGACACCTCAACTTTCCAAAAACATTTGTTCCAACCCTCTTCTTTGGTAGGTCAGCCCATCTGATTTGCTGGGTTCTGCTCTTGGCTGACCTCCTTCTGGAACACTTAGTTGGCGATAACACGCAGACCCAAAGAGGATCTAAGTGTTTCGACATGAGCGGCGTTTGTCATATGTTTCGATGTGATGACCTTCTTCTCCACTAGCTCTTTGATGAAGTGATATCTGATCAAGGAGTGTTGTACTGGGTTCTTGGGCAGAAACTTCTTCACCCGTTCCACTCCGTGTTCAGACAGATTCTGCTTCATCCATAGGAACTGAGTGCAGCACCTCCCTGCAGCGATGCTCCCCTGCTCTCCCAGCATCTGGTCAATGTGTGTTCCAGGAAGGTGTTTCATCTCTCCCCCCATGATCAACTGGAGCTCCTTTTGCATCCGTCTCACGAACTGTCCAACTAGCTTCTGTGTACTAGTGAGGAACATATGCTTCTCCACTCCCCCTCGCTCATAGCCATGGTCGATGAGGAATGTCGTGTACCATGCTCTGGGCGCTTGTGTGAGTCCGTATATAGTCTCCTTCAGTTCGTGAATGTGCACAAGATGATATAACTTCCATGCTTCATATCTAATGAGCTCTTCCAGTTCCACGTAAATGGCCACCACCCAAATCTCATCAATAAATGCTTTGATGACATTCTTCGGACTGGATGAACAGGCAGCCGGCTCTCGACACTTCATCTCATTCACTCGACTCTTAATTCTCCATGAGGGTTGTCGCGCATGTGCATCGTCAAGTGTCCCAGCTGGAGTAGGTGTGGCTTCATCAGCTGGACCTCCCTCTGGAATTTTATCTTCTGTAGCCTTGGTCTGAATGGGTGTTTCAGACAATGTTCCACCTCTGCATTTATCATCTTCTCGTACTGAGTTTAGGGCAACTTCGTCTTTCACCTTTCCAGAAGAATACACCATACCTCTCCCTTGCAATTCCATCTCATTTATCGTGTTTGTCGGACAGATAGTGGCTGCTCCTGTTTTAACTGTGCCTAGGAAGTAGCTTTTGTTTGATGACCTACTTCCTTCCATCAGTGTGTCTCCATTTCTATCCAGTACTTGACAGGAATCACGAGTGAATGTAACAGACTGTCCTTCATCACACAATCTACTAATACTGATCAGGTTCACCTTTAACCCATCCACTAGGAGGATATTCTCGAGTGCAGGGAGATCCGGAACCTTCAATGTCCCACAGTCGATCACCTGACCCTTTCCTCCATCTCCGAACGTGACAAACTGCTTCTTCATAACAGGTCAAATATGTGTAAGAAACTTAGGGTTACCTATCATATGGGTGGAGCATCCACTGTCGAAGAACCAATGATCTTTCTCTACGTGACTCGATGAGCCGAAGGCAACCATACACACGGTCTTGCTTGGCTTGGGTACCGAGACCTGTCGCATTCTAGGTTTATTCTTGTCCCTCATGGCTCTTCGTTCAGCAAGAAACAAACGACACCTCGGTCTGATGTGTCCAATCTGGTAGTAGTACCAGCATGTGCGGGAATCTCTCTTCGAGTATGAGCTGATGTTGCTATTGCGAGTCCTTCTTTGACCAGCTGAAGATTTTCCTTTGAACAGATTCAGCTTCTGTTCAGACTGTTCAGATTGTTGTTCAGCCACCATTTTTGCTTTAACACAGGTTGTACCTTTTGAGCTGCCTTCTTTCGTGTATCCCAGCCCTCGGTGACCAGTCTCCATCATTTGAGACCTGAGAATCTCGTTTAAATTCTTTGACCCAGAGTTCAGCATTTTCACTGTCTGTTTGAGCTGGTTGAGCTCCTTCATGGTAGCCGAATGATCCATCTTTTCCGATTCAACCTGGAGTTCCAGCGACTAAACTTGCCTCAGGAGGTACACCTCCTTGCGCTTCAGATCTGTAATCGTTTTCCTCAGACCCGCCATCCCTACTGGATGAGTTTCACGATCTTTCTCCATGTCAACTTTCAGAGAAGGGATAGTACCCAGGAGCTCTGTTTTCTGTGCAAGTAGACATGACCTTTCCTGCTTCATTTCAGTCAATTGAGTATTCAGCAAATCCCCCTTACCTTGGAGTTCCACCTTCTGTGTAACTAGAATCTCAACCTCCTGCCACATCTTGTCTTTTTCAGCGGTCATACTGGCTGAAGAATCGGTAAGCTTCTTGTTGAGGTTGATCACTAGCAGCCATTTCTCATACAGTTCCTTGTACGTCTCGGCCGAGGTCTCATGAGCAAGTATTTCGTCATCACTGCTTGATGCATCATCAATAGGCTGTTCAGACAGTGCACTAGAGTATGGATTTTTTCACTTGTCTCACCGCAGTCTTCAAAAGTGACTACAAGTCCCATGATATTCTCATGCCCTTCTTCCTCATTGTTAGATTCACTGTCTGGACCCTCATAGGCTATTCTAAGAATATCCCATGCTTCCTTGGCCACCTCACATTTCGCAATCAGTTTGAACACGTTCTCGTCTACTCCATAGAATATTGCATTCAGGGCCTTTGAATTCCCAACAGCCGCTACATCATCTGCTTCAGACCATAGAGCTTCAGGTTTTGGCATACCAACTCCTTCAGGGTTGGCCATCATGGGTTCTGTCCATCCTACCAATAAAGCTCTCCATGCCTTTTCATCAAGAGATTTTAGAAAGGCTTTCATCTTGGATTTCCAATAGGCATAATTCGGCCCTTCAAGCAACGGTGGTCGGTTAGTGCTATGTCCTTCCTTCAAACTCATCTTAAACAGTCGCCGGATCACACTCTGTATGTCGAGTGTCTGCTCTGATACCAATTGAAATCTACTTGTCTTAGTCAAGATGAGTTCCAGATGGTGTTCGAACTGCACCTCGAACACATGTTGGATAGTTTCAGGTTGTGTTCAAACAAAGACTGGAACACCTTAGCAGACAGAACGTAAACAGAAGAAAATAGGAGCACACACGATATGATAACCCAGTTCGGCCTCGCCTACTCTGGGGGGTTTCCCACACCCGAAAAGGGACACAAATCTTATTACGAGTTTAGAGCTATTCGTGGACTTACACTTACACAACGCCTTGTTTGTAATAGCCTAGCCTCTAACACTCCGTCTCTCGGATTTGCAATCTCGGTTTGTCGCTACTCCCCTCGATCCCCTGTGGGTAGGACGAGACTTCCCTCTCGGCCTAGTCTTGGACTTCTCGGAAGTCCAGTCGCCTTCTCTCAAAGACGTATCTTGGTCACCGTGTGTGTGTGTGCGCTTTGTTGTTTTTCCAGAACAGTCTGAATAGCACACTGAACAGACTGTTACTTCCCCGTTGATATTCCGGTGTGGAATAATCAACCGGCGGTTGCTCCTCCTCCAATCTCACGAACTCTCGTGTTTGTTTCTTTTCTCTCAGGAAGCGACACGGATCTGGTTGCCCTAGCATTGTATTTATATGCATTGGCAAGATCCAAATCTGTTCCAAATATCCTCATCAAATATTTAGGAAATATTCCTAAATATTCGATGGATATTTCCAATCCAATCTTTGTGAAGATCTCGATCTTTCTTCCCCAACAAGTCAGCCAACCTTCTTCAATCTGATGCGGAGATATTCATTTGAATATCTAATTCTTCATTGGCCGACTTCCATCTCGATCTTCGATCGTCCAAATCCAATCTGAATATCTTGTCAAATATTTCGGAGATACTCCTAAATATTTGATCGATATTCAATCTCTTCCATATCCACTCTTTGGAGATTACTTCCGTGCCAAGCCATCCAATATTCTCGAATCCAAGCTGAAGATATTCATTTGAATATCTGATCTTTAATGATGACTCGTCAATTGATCCCAATCAAATAATCTCGTCGATCTTCTGGATATGGAAATCTTCCTGCGTCTGCTGTACGCTGTGCTGCAATTCAAGACAGCGATTGAACTCTTCTTGAACACCTGCTTGAACTGTCTAAAGCCGTTTTGCCAACAACATGCCATTCATGGGAACATCAGCGAGGCTTTGTATCAAAGCCCTCGACTCCTCCTCTTTTCTGGCAACCTCTATTTGTTCCTTCCTCTGCTCCTCTCTGGTCATATCAAGCTCTTCATGTATGTCCAAAAAACCTTGAACATTTTTAGGCGGACCCCGAGTACCCTTCCCTTTACGACGATCCATAATCTCATCAATGATGTCCAATTGGGTCTGGAGCGGCATAGGATCTACTAGAGCATCGAGGTTAGTTTCCCCATTCATGAGTTCAGCCAACATCTTCTTCATCTTATCATGCAAATGAATTCAATGAATAAATGGCAGTAATGGATAAATTATATACACAGCATAATAAAGGCGATTTTCACAGCATACATAAACAACCACTAACAACATAATAACAGGCAAATTTTCACAGCATATATACACAGCCACTTATCGATAATAGGCCAAGTACTGTGCAAAAGACCTGATACACCAAAAGGATTGAATCCATCAGTAGATAATCCAATACACACATTCCGAATCTCATGTGCAAACTCTGGAAACTCCTTGTTAAAATTTTCCCACGCTTCTCCGTCTCTTGGATGTAAGATTATTGTCACCATCTTTCTCACGTTTTTCCGCATGCCACCTCCTTTCTTCGGCTATGTAAGGTGACATGTAAAGGCGCTGTAATCTGGGTGTAATTGGAAAGTAACGAACAATTTTGTTTGGAACCTTACTTCCACCTTCACTGGTTGCATATCGTGGCTCTTGGCATATAGGACAATAATCTCGATCAGAGTGTTGTTGGTAGTGCAATACACATCCATACTCACAAGCATGTATAATTTGATAGTCCAAACCTAGATTCTTCATAATTTTCGTAACATCTGGATAAGATCCGGGACAATTATTTTCAGGAGGAATTGCATCCTTAATGCCCTCCAAATACTTAGTGAAACTTTTACTTGACCATCGACACTCTACTTTTGTCTGCATTCCCTTCAAAATAAGCTCCAATACCATTTTCCAACTACCAAAATACAAAGGTCTTTGGGCTTCGGCCAAAAGCATACTATACTTCTTTTGTACAACATTACCAAAAGAATCATCTTGGACATCATTCATCATGTCATATTCAGATGTCCCATAGCTATTTGGAAAATGAAAGGAATCATGTAACATATCCATAGTCCAGTTCATGTTATGCAACCCACCACTCGGATGGGAACTTGTTCCTTCCTCACTCTGCAAATTTGATTGTTCATGTTTGCCATGCAAAAACATGTGGTGTATGATGACATCATACCGTTTACAATCAAATGTCACCCATTTTGTCCAATGTAATCACCCCCCCTTGTGCAATCTACAGTTTCTACATGGACATGGATATGTGAATTCCGCCATAATTTGTTTCACGAATTCGACGAATATATCAATCCTCTCATAGTAACGTGGCTTGCATGTTGACAATTTAAGCCAACTTTTGTCCATTGTTATATCTGTACAACAACATACAACAAAAGGAAAATGATCATATTTGAGGCCCTTGTTTCAAACTTGTGAGAAAATCAACAAAATAATCAAGTAGCAACCTTTGGTTGTTGGAAATTTGTGAGAAGGGGTGAGGCAAATGGAACTGCCAGGGGGACAAACAAATCTGAGCAGTTAGCTAGCTACTTTTGTCCATTGAAACTTGGTGGCTAGCTGCATAAACAAAGCAACATATATAAATAACATAAATATGACTCAAACTTTACCTCTACATATACAAAATCTGAAGTAGTTTCTTCCACCTTTACCTCTGCATATTTTTAGTGAAAGTGTTAGCTTTTGTGGTCTTTCGCAGGGACAAAACCAGCTGCAAAGATGGTTGGAGTTGGTTGGTGGTGGCCGCAAGCTACCCCTTGAAGCTAGCCGGATCAGATCTGCAGCGCAGATTGATCAATGTTTGCTCTCCTTCTGTTGAGGTGCAGGTAGGAGCAAATTGGAGCTCTTTATGTGTAGGGAATCGAAAATGAGACAGAGGAAATTAAACCAATAGTACAGAATTTTACAAACATTCAAACCTTACGCAACGTGTCCGTACGATGCTTGTTGCGTAAGTCAAAAAGTAGCTCAACAACCGCCTTCAATGTTGTACGATGTTCATAATTTCTGTCCTTTCAAAACAAATTAGACACTTAAGCAACAAAAACATACTATTCAAACCACGGCTGTTGCAAGGATATCCAACGTAACACGGGTGTTCTTGTTGATTTTGAAGGCATTGCATAGGAACTCTTAAGCAACACGAGACCATTTGTCACTTTAGAGCACGTTGCATTGTGTTACTTATGGAACGTATGTTCATATGCTACTTTTGAGGTTGTTGCGTAATAAGCTTAAGCAACGTAAATCGGAATGCTGCGTAACTACATGTTGCCTAGGTGGTCTTACGCAACGAGGGAGACGACGGAGGCTTTTGATACGTGGCATAAGATGTCTTACGCAACGGGTAACATAAGTAATAGAAGGCGCGTGTTGCTAGAGACTTTATGCAACGTGTCGTTTGCAAAGGCGTGCCATGTCTTGTTGCATATGGGGCAAAATGGTGTAGTGAATACAAGTACCAATTATGTGCTGGTAAATGCAGTAATTTTTATGTACTTATTGACATAGCGTGACAAATAGGATAAACGAATTCACTAGCAATGAATTTGTGGATAGCTTGGATCCATCAAGAAAGCTTTGGAATCCACCAAAGAACGAAAACTAGCAAAAGCTAAGGTTTTTTATTCAAATAAAAGTTTTTTCCTGAAACCGTAAAGAGGGATTAAATAAAAAAATACAAAACATAATTATGAAAAAAATCTAAAAGATAATGATACGTTGCTAAAAGATAATGATACGCTGCTAAAATCTAAAAAACAAAGAAATGAAGCTAAAATACTATTTAGAAGCCCTAAACGCTCCTACATCAGTCTCCTCCACTTCCAAAGAACTCGACCCCGAGTTTTCTTCTAGATGTATGACCTCATCTGCCTTGAATGGACCATTCTTGTACAGATGTATCACATCATCACCTACCTTTAAAACTTTGACTCTCTCGCGCTTGTCAGCATCAACCTTGTGTTCTTCTTCATCGTAGTCTTCAATCTAGCCTTAACCGCTTTCTTGACTGTTATACTCTCCTCCTCCTTCACAACACTCTTCAAATCGCCTGAATTCACCAACTGCAAATCATATAGAGCTCCACTAATCTTAACCTTCTCATCTTCCTCCTCCAACACCTCCTCCGTAACAATAACCTCTTCCTTCTTCGGATTTTGCTTCGGAAGCTCTTGCTTCACACTATTTGTCTCGAACGACTCCTCCTCTGCAAACTCAACTCTCGCATATTTATCATCTTCTTCCACAATTGTTTCCTCTTTCTCTTTATCATCGTCCACAAGATCATCTTCACCCGAGCTTGAGTCCTCAGTGACTACTGCACGCACATGCTCTACACGAGGAACTCTAATTGGTGCTTCCCTCTGGGCTCTCTCCTCTCCGCCATTCTGATTGACTCTAGTCGCCACTTCAGTCATTTGGGTTGACAAAGCAGCCAAGGTGGCGGTAAAACCCGCATAAACCCTCTCAAAATATGCCATGGTTATTGGTTGATCTGTCATAATGATCAAGCTAGAAGAGAGACAGGGAAAAACCTACTCTGATACCAACTGACACAGCGTGACAAATAGGATAAATGAATTCACCTGCAATGAATTCATGGATAGCTTGGAATCCACCAAGAAAGCTTGGAATCCACAAAGAAAGCTTTGGAATCCACCAAAGAACGAAAACTAGCAAAAGCTAAGGGTTTTATTGAAATAAAAGTTTTTTTTCCTGAAACCCTAAAGAGGGTTTAAATAGAAAAATACAAAACGAAATTAGGAAATAAAATCTAAAAGATAATGATACGTTGCTCAAAGATAATGATACGATGCTAAAATCTAAAAACAAAGAAATAAAGCTAAAATACTATTTCAAAGCCCTAAACGCTCCTACATCCCTTATTATCTCCCACTGGTGTGATGAACGGATGAGTCTCGTCCCCCCGACCAGTAAACCTATCGCTAGTGATTACTCTCCGCGAAGGAACTCGTTTCAAGAAGTCGCTAGGAATGGTTGAGACCTCGCCAGATTGCGATGCAGTGATCCCTATGACTGAGTACTAGGTCTAAGCTCCACCTTCACTCAAACTTGGCCCTCTCTTTGAGGCTTCGACTCTAAAACGTAAGATGTGTCTATCTTAGAAGCCCATGAAAAAACTAATCAAAGCTCGTGAAAAACCAAATCCCCTATTTGGGTATCAAGTTGAGGGGTCGATGAAGGAGACTGTATCTGAGATGGACGATTCCAGATGTGGGGTAATCGTATAAGGCATTCGAGAAATCCAAGGTGTGATTGAATCGCTGGAGAATGTGCTGCATCTGGGATGATGTCATGGTTGGCAAGGCAGGTGAGGTGGTGTAGTTTTCAGTCAAAATAGTTTATAAAACTGGTAAGAATCGAGTCGTGCAAGGGACAGTTGTAAACTTATGCACTATGAAAAGTTGAGTTTCTATTTATCCTAGTGTGAAGCGAGTGTTTTTTTGTTTTTAGAATCCAAAGTAAACAAGTATGCAAGAAAAGGGTTTTGTCAATTTCATGAAGTATTTCGCGGAACTATTCAACTTACTTAACATTAGAATCAAGATTTATAACTAGCATGCGAGATAGATAGATTGGAAAATAGTTGTACATTCCAAGATAGGGATGACAGAGCGCACCACACCGTCGTTAATGTGCGATGTCTCTGTGCAAAAATAAATTTATAAGTCCGCTACTTGTACTCTACTATTGGGTAGTAAAGCGGTAAGTAGGAGTCGAACCCAAGGGAATTAGTGGATAGTTGTTCTTTCGAAAATGAAAGTAAGACAGTTGGGGGTTGGTTGTGATTTTAGTACTGAAAAGTAAATGACTGAAAGTAAAGAAAGTAAATACTGAAAAGTAAAGTGCTTGAAGGACAAGACTTGCGGAAAGTAAGTGCGTAAAGTAAAGTGCTTGAAGGACAAGACTTACTGAAAGTAAATGCTTAAAGGACAAGACTTGCGGAAAGTAAGCAGTTGATATGAGACTGAAAGTAAAGTGACAGGTGATGTTTTGATTAAAGGAAAGGATTCGGTTTTAGGGGCCTTGTATCATAAATCTGTTTATCATTGACCTCTAATGATCATAATAAGTGTTCAAAAGTGTATCAAGGCTATTCCTAGCACATGACTTGCCACACCGTCTAGCTTTTGCAAGACAAAGAACTCTTGTTCTAGTATGTGCATCCATTTGATCATCATTCCTGATAAACCAAATGGTGTTTAAAAGAGGTTGACTTCCACAGATAAGCTGTGCTCTTCCGAGCCTCCACTTATCCACGGAAGATCACGAACCCATGGCAGAGCTTTGCTCTTCCGAGCATCCACTCAACCAATGGAGTTCTGACCTAATATATGGCACCTAGAACAAGTTGAACACAAAGAGGCACTTAAGAGAAGGGTCTAAAATATTTTATGATACAAGTACACCCCTTCTACCGAATGAAGGGTTTAGCTACGAATATCCATAGGGGTGGATATCATAGCTAAGTATTGAGTAAAGTAAAGGTTTTGAAAGACAGAAAAGTAAAGTTTTTTGGAAATCAAGACAAGGAAAGTAAAGGTGAGGATACTCAAGAACCAACAGGAGTAAACTCAAGAACAACAAGAATACTCAAGAACCAACAAGAGTATTCAAGATCAAAGTAAATGTTTACAAGGATTGTGCCCAAAATCTAGAGAGATAAGTAACAAGTGACTTGTGTTTGAGTTTATTTGAATGAGGATGTTGGGATTGGGATGATTTTCTACAAGTGACAAGTGAGTATGGAACATGGGACAAGGCCAATTTACAAAGGAAAGGGGATGTGCTATTTATAGGCATGGAGGAGGAAGAGATGTGGAGGAGAAGCTATCCACATGTCAAGAGGGAGTGGAAGGGAGCTAAAGCCGCCGGCCAAGGTGGCATGATCTCCCCATTTAGCCGCCCATGTGGTGGAAGAGAAGAGAGTTGAGTGGATTGTGATATTTTCTCCCCAAAAGCCATCGGTTGGCATATGACTCCGGTTTCCCTTTGGTTGCCCTTTGGTTGCCCTTTTGGTTGCTTCTTGGTTGATATCAAAGGGTGAGGAACTTAGACTTGGTATTTCACTTGAGTTCTTGATCTTTGTTGGAATAAGTCATTAGGACTTAGTTGTGGCTTGATCGGAGTATTGTCGGAGTGTGGCCAGTTCTGACTTGTGATTCACTTTCAGTGTTAAGAACTCCATTTTAGCTCGTTTCATCTTTACTCCTTGAAATAGCCTGTAGAACAAAAGTGAAACTAACAAGTAAAAGTTGTCAAGATAAAGCGTACAATTTGGTGGGTTTAACTGTCTTAATGAATCATATAAATATGGTCCATCAAGGGACCTCATCCTTTCGATGCTATTGGTTCGAATTGGAATTGTATCTTATATTACAAACTTCACCCTTTCACTATTATTGGTTCGAATCAAGTAACTATGTGGTGTTTACCAACTCATTGGATAAATACGGGGAATAATTATCATATTACGTACTAGCCTTTCCAATTACAATCTCGGGCCACTGTCGTAGTCACCGAGTATGTAACTTATCTTTTTCTTAATAGTTTGGCATTTAGCCTCACCCTTTACGTTATTGGCTTAACGTCTCAAAAATATGCATTTAGACATTTTCTTAAACACCTAACATGTATCGCTTGATTTGTGCTCTAAGAAAAACATAAATCATGTAAGACAATCCAAATCATGTAGCCGTTATTTCATTGAACGGTTCATAGTCTAGAAAGATTCGTAAGACCCCAGAATATGGGTCACACTACTCACTATCCATGGATCTGACAATAAAACTCATGTTTGTTCGAAACAAAGATTAAAAATTTGACAATTGTAATGTGGAATTAGGTTAAATTTAGGTTTTATTGATTGAGCAAAATGATACAGTGTTCTGGGAATATTACAAGAACCCTAGAATTTGCCCCAAATCCAAATTAGTAGAATTCGACAACGAAAATCAAATTAAACGAAACTGGAACTTCTCTATGAGTCGATGAACCAAAGCCCTCTATCAGCTCGCTGCAATAGTCACCGGAATCACTCCGATGAATGAACTTCGGACTCGTTCTCGAACGCACAGCACCGATCGCCCAAATCTGACTTCGAATCACTCGTAGTCTCACTCACGGATGTCCGACACTCTCAATCACCAAGAATCACGCTTGATTTCCGAAAGCCCCAATTCGAAAAATTATGAACCCTAGAAGACGACGTCCAGGCACTTTTGTTCCAATTTCAGCTTAATCAAAAGTGTTTTGAAGTAACCGAATAAATGAACTCGCGCGCCTCTTTTCATTTAATAGAATGACGCAACTTCGTTCGAAAATCAAACTTCCTTTTTAATTGCAACGTTGCCATTTGGTCTCTTACTGGGTTTAAGTGACGTCGTTTGATTGCTGGGCAGATATGAGCTTGAGATGCATTTGAGATAAATCCCAGAACACCTGCATCTCAGAAACAGAACAGCACCAAAACTGAACAAACTGAACTTCCCAATATTTAAACTTCAACATCAAATGCTTAATTCATATCTTGCTCAATCATCATGTTTAGATTATTTAAACTCAACAAATTCCCTCCTAATCTCAGCATGACTAAACTTAACCATTTGAGGACTTAAACACCAAAACTGAACTGAAAACATTAAAGGACTGAACTGAGAAAGGAATTACCTGACCTTACCATTCAAACCATTCTTCATGTTCATGTCACTGAGCCAATATGCAACGTATCCCCGCAAAAACAAAACTTGGCAGCAGTGACAGTTTTAGTACCAAAATCTGTCGGATTCTTATCACCTAAGATTTTTCTGATTTCAAATTCTTTTGATTCTATCATATCCCTTATGAAGTGATATCTAATCGATATGTTTAGATCGTTCATGATAAACTGGGTCTTTACACAAACACAAGGCACTTTGGGAATCCATAAAAATAATAGGCATATAGGCATACTTATCAATTTCTTACAAGATACCTTTTAACCAAATAGCCTCCTTAGAAGCCTCAGTGGCAGCTATGTATTCTACCTCAGTTGAGGACAGAGCTACGATGGGCTGCAACTGGGACTTCCAAGAGATACAATTACCTGCCCAAGTGAAGAAACAATCGGTGGTAGATTTCCTATTATCCTTGTTACTTGCATAATCACTATCAACATAGCCATATAACTCAGTTTTAGGAGCATGTGAACCATAAATCAATCCTAGGTTTCTAGTATCAGAAATGTATTTAAGCATATACTTCATAGCGGTCCAATGTTTGTCCCCCGGATTGGACATAAATCTGCTAAGTACACTAACACCAAATGCAAAATCAGGCCTAGTGCAAAGCATAGCATACATGATAGAACCAACAACCACATCATAAGGTACTTTGCTCATTTTCTATTTTTCCGCACCAGTTTGCGGACAATCACTCTTAGACAATTCAAGATGCCCTCCTAAGGGGACTAAGGAAGGTTTAGCATTTTTAAGTTGAAACTTATCAATAACTTTGTCTAAGTAATCAGTTTGGGACAAAAACATTAGCCTCTTAGTTCTATCCCTCATTATCCTAACCCCAAGGATTCTTTGAGCAATACCCATGTCCTTCATTTCAAAACTCTTTTTCAGATAAGATTTTATAGCATTTACAGCAGTTCTGGATTCAGAAATGATCAACATATCATCAGCGTAAAGAAGCACAAAAGCGGTGAACTTGGCATTAACACCTTTCAAATAAAGACAATGATCATACTTGCTTCTATAGAAACCAAGCCTAGTCATGCATGCATCAAACTTCTTATTCCACTGTTTAGGGGATTGTTTCAAACCATATATAGATTTTTTCAGATAGCATACAAAATCAGGGTGTTTCTTATCAACAAATCCTTTAGGTTGCTTCATAAAAATTGTTTCATCAAGACTACCATTCAAAAATGCAATTTTGACATCCATTTGATCAATCTCCCAATCATATACATCGGACATAGCAAGCAATAATTTCATGGTCTTATATTTAACAACCGGAGCAAATATGTCATTATAGTCTATTCCCTCTATTTGTGAAAAACCTTTTGCAACAAGTCTTGCTTTGAACATAGGAGGTTCAGCAGGACTACTGCCTTCTTTCATTCTGAAAATCCATTTACAATCTATGACCCTAGCATTTTTAGGCAAAGGAATTAAATCCCAAGTATCATTATCATGCATAGATTGTATTTCCTCTTGCATAGCATTTATCCAATCAGTTGCTTGTCTAAAATTAACAGCAGATTCAAATGTTTCAGGCACATTATGCTTGACCGTTTCAGACACAAGAAAAGCATATTCAGTCACATTAGCAAAACTGTCATTGTACCTTCTATTAGGAATCCTAGTTATAGGTTCCTTATCTCTAGACAACACATAATCATTCAAAGGATTATCATAAACAACTTGTTCAGCATCATCAGCAATCACAGTGGTTAAATTCTCAGTTTCATGATCAACATCAACATTTTCCGCAAAATCAACATTTTCCGCAAAAACACCACTATTTTCCGCAAAAATAGCATTTTGAGTAGTGGTATTGGACTGAGAATTCCTAAACTCTCCCCCACCTACTTGGTGAGGGTGCTGACCTTCATTTGCAAGAGGAGGTGGCTGAGGCACACCTTGATCAAATTCATCCTCATTAGCCATAGCATTCTGAGCATCCAGCAGGTAATTACTGGGAACAAAATCAGCTTCACTGGAATTTTCAGCACCTGTCAGTTGCTCATTTTCAGATGTTAGTCTAGACTTAAAATGAAAATCACTTTCATTAAATCTAACTGATCTAGAGACAATGACCTTATATCCGCCAGATTGAATTAAAAGCAACTTATAGCCTTTCGTGCCTTTTGGATAACCTATCATTACACACTTAAGTGCTCTCGGTTTGAGCTTACCCTCACTTACATGAGCATACGCTGTACAACCAAAAGGCCTTAAGTATGATAGATTTGGTTTCCTTCTATGTCACATTTCATATGGAGTCTTGAAATCAATAGAAGAACAAGGGCTTCTATTGATCAAGTAAGAAGTAGTGGTCACTGCCTCTCCCCACATGGAATGCTTCATGCCGGAACTGAAGAGAAGGCACCTATCCTTCTCTAACAGGGTCCTATTCATCCTTTCTGCAACTCCATGTTGCTGTGGAGTGCCAGGAACAGTTAACATTCTTTTAACACCATTTTCTTTGCAAAACAAGTCAAAAGCATGGTTACAAAACTCAAGACCATTATCTGTTTTAAGGCTAAACAGTTTCAATCCAGTTTAATTTTCAAATAAAGTTTTCCAGTGTTTAAAGTGCTCAAAAGCTTCACTTTTAGCCTTTAAAAGATAAACCCAGACTTTCCTACTAAAATGATCAATGAGGGACAGAAAATAGTACCTTTCCACCAACTGTTGGGACCTTAGAAGGCCCCCATAAATCTGCATGGACACATTCAAGAGGCTTGATAGCCTTAGAGTTAGATTTAGGAAATTGGAGAGCAGTAGATTTACCTAAAACACAGATTTCGGAAAAAGACAAATCTGCAGGGGAAATTTTGAGAATTCCAGATTTTGCTAAATTACTCAATCCCTTATTTCCTATGTGTCCTAGCCTAGCATGCCACATTTTTGCTTCATAAATGTTCTTATCAGGTGATGACTAACTGGATTCAGTTCATGTGAAGTAATAACATGGTAAAGTCCTCCCTCCTTCTTAGCTTTTTATCACTACCTTGTCATTTTTCAAAACTTCTTTAATTCCATGGCAAGTGTTTATTTTAAAAGCTTGATCATCAAAGACAGATTCAGATAGTATGTTTCTCCTAAGGTGAGGAACCCATCTAACATTTTGAATCACTCTAATGACACCATCAAACCTAACCAAGGGAATTGACCCAATACCTTTTATTTTCAAAGTGGTATGATCACCTAAAATAACTTCACCACCATTATACAAAGTTAAAGATTCAAACAGATTTTTGCAAGGTGAAGCATGCATTGTACAACCAGAATCTAATATTAAGTATCACAATCATTGGTGGAAGACACAACAAGCAATTCATTTTATATTGTTTCCCTTGTTCACATATGTTGGAAAAACCATTTTGCTTGGTGTTTTGACCATTATTCTGATCCCTATCATGCTATTTTTGTACATGTGTTAGCGTAATGACCATTCTTTCCACAGTAAAAACATTTTACTTGGGAAAGTGGTCTGAAATTTGTCTTCTCATTCCCATCTGAGTTAGACTTACCAAGGGCAGCAGGGGTTTTCTTCTTATGTTTTTGCTTAGGTTTACCCTTAAACATCATCACCTCATTCTTACTTTCAGACTTATGATCATTTCTATTAGTGCCTTTAGTCTTAAACACTTTTAAAGACTCATTTTCTGCACAATGACCTCAGTGATTTTAGCAAGTGTAATTTCATCTCTACCATATTGTATAACATCTTTGATAATATCAAACTGTGGTGGCAATGAGTTTAACAGAATCACAGCCTTATGAGTCTCCTCTATTTTATCCTTACACCTAGATAAATCCTGAGTCATTTTAAGAAATGTATCAAGATTTTCTTGAATGGACAATGAGGTGTTCATTCTGAAATTAAACAGACTACTCAACAAAGAGATTCTGCTAGGCAATGATTTAGTTAAATTGATAGACTCAAGAGTATCCCACAATTCTTTAGGTTCAGAAATGTTTACCACTTGTCGAAGAACTTCATCACTCAGTCTAATCATGATTTCTGAATGGACAATGTCACCTATCTCCTGCTTCTTTGCAGCAGAGGTTGGATCCAGCCATTCTTGAGTGATGGCTATATAACACTTCTCCTTGATTAGGATTGCCTTCATCTTGGCTTTCCACAGTGAAAAGTCTATGGTTCCATCATAGGGCTTCAAGTTTACACTGTCACCCATGAAAATAAGGAACACAGATAAGTTCTTATTAAGAAAGATAAGAACTCAATCAATAGGAAGAATTTCAGAACACTTGTAATGCCCAAGGATCACCAACTAATCAAGATCGAAAAAATCAATCAAGATTCAACAAGCTCTGATACCAATTTGTAATGCGGAATTAGGTTAAATTTAGGTTTTATTGATCGAGCAAAATGATATAGTGTTCTGGGAATATTACAAGAACCCTAGAATTTGCCCCAAATCTAAACTAGCACAATTCGACAATGAAAATCAAATTAAATGAAACTGGAACTTCCCTATGAGTCGAGGAACCAAAGCCCTCTATCAGCTCGCTGCAATCGTCACCGGAATCACTCCGACGGCATACCCCTGCAGCAGCCCTTCGATGAATCAACTTCGGACTCGTTCTCGAACACACAGCACCGATCGCCCAAATCTGACTTCGAATCACTCTCAGTCTCGCTCACGGACGTCCAACACTCTCAATCACCAAGAATCACGCGTGATTTCTAAAAGCCTGAATTCGAAAAATTATGAACCCTAGAAGACGACGTCCAGGCGCTTTTGTTCCAATTTCAGCTTAATCAAAACGCAAGGTTTTGAAATAACTGAATAAACAAACTCGCGCGCCTCTTTTCGTTTAATAGAACGACGCCGCTTCGTTAAAAAACAAACTTCCTTTTTCATTGCAACGCTGCCGCTTGGTCTCTTATTGGGCTTAAGTGACGTCGTTTGATTGCTGGGCAGATATGAACTTGAGATGCATTTGAGATAAATCCCAGAACACCTGCATCTCAGAAACAGAATAGCACCAAAACAGAACAAACCAAACATCCCAATATTCAACTTCAACATCAAATGCTTAAATCATATCTTGCTCAATCATCATGTTTAGATTACTTAAACTCAACAACAAAGAACAATCACATCCTACGTGTAGATGATGATGAATGATGATGTTGCTCTCCGATCTTTAATCCTTGATTCCGTTTGACTTCTGCTTCAGATTTTGTGATATTTTTATTCTCTAGATCCTCGCTTTTCTCCCATGTGTGTGGCGGATGGGACACTTAGGATTTTTGTGCACTAAAATCTGACTTTTCATTTTTTTCCCAAAACGTAATAAAAAAATCATTTTCTCGCATAGCCTGTGTTAGCCTGTGTCAGCATAGCTGACTCGGGTAAATCCAGAGTAGGCTGTTCTGCTATGTGTCGGCTGCTCCTGAAAAAGGCAACACTGCTGTATAGAGAGGTTACACTCGTTTTTGCACAGTTTTTGCCAATTTCGCTCTCTTTTGGACTTCAGGCTGTTGGATCGTTAGGTTAGCCAACTATGTGAGGGAGATCCCAGAATGGTATCCCTCAAACAGATGGCAGCGGAAGTTATCTCTACAGCAGGAAATAATGCAGAAAGTAAATACTCACGATTTATAGTGGAAACCTTATTGCAATCCTTTACAACAGGCTGAAAACCACTTGCCTTCTGGACAGTTCCAGAAGGGCTTCAAGATCAATGTTATTGATGAAAAGAGTATGCTTGTAGATTGTTACACTTGTCTCACTGAGTGACAGCTAACAATTCTACTCAACTCAAAGTGTCAACTAACACGATCTGTCTCGTCCGCACTCAGCAGCACTTCGTCAGCTCTGGAATTGATCGCTCTTCAATCTCCGATTTGTTCTCTCCAAAAGCCGCTTTGCTCTTCCCGAAAGCTGCACATCATATTGAAGACTTCTCCTCCTTTTATAGCAATCTTCAAGTCGGCAGATCTGATCTCTGTCAGATATCTGAATGCCATCCAGCAGATATGATATGGTTAAGATATTTCCATATCTTAACCACATCACAGATTTCCCTTCCAAATCTGGCGTGAATCTTCTCTTCGCATAAACTCGACATATCTATTGTATATACCGATATAAATGCTTCTCATCAATTATCCTGCATATATATACTCGAGTATCTCTGATTCGTATCGAATATATTCTCGCTGATCCGATCTCGTCATAATGTCGGTGTGTCCCTCACACAGAACGCATCTCACTCGCAGCGCTGCTCTCTCGCAGAGATGCCCAGCAGATCTGATCTACATCAGAGATTCGATCTCCATCAGATATTTGATCTCCATCTTGCAGATTTGATTGGTTAAGATATTTCCATATCTTAACCCAATAAATCATTCCCTTCCATATCCGGCTTGTATATATTCAGCACGTACATCTTGAGTATATTCCCAGCTCATATATGTATCTTGAGTATATCTTGTACGGATATTTCCATATCATATCCTGAGTATATTTCAATCTTGGGTCTTGATATATCTCGAATATCTCCAGCTCGGATCTTGATATATGTTTGCTGCTGAGCTTGATCTCGTCTCTCACGCAGATCTCATCTTTCTCGTCTCTCACGCAGATCTCATCTCTCTCGTAGCGCTGAGCTCTCTCAGAGATGTCCAGTCACGTTTCTCTCAGACAGTCTGGACCCTGCGACTTCTCAGACAGATTTGTGATTTCTGCACACTCAAGTCAAATATTAGTTATGTGTTTGTTATCATCAAAACACAAAGGGTCCAACAAATTCCCCCTTTTTGATGATGACAAACACTTCTTCACAAATGAGAAATCACACACACAGCACATCAACAATTTCCTACATGTGCTAGTTATTTCAGAGTTTATTCAAATCGATTTTCATTTAGCTCTAGCAGAGCGCAGTTCCCCCTCAGATAGACATCCGCTTAATCTGTGGTACTGTTTTTCCCCCTTAGTGTATGCACATAGTTCTTCCCCCTTTTGGCATCATCAAAAAGATATGCAAATAGGAACACAGAGTAATGGAAAGAAAACACTTCAGTCATGCCAGCAAGTCATAAGTGTGTCACACGGACACCACACAGTCAGGCAGGGAAATCAAAATGCATAGAGACATCTAACATGAAATTCAAAAAGAAATTTCAAGGAAGCGGGGATATATGTGGTAGGGTTGGCAAAGAGGGGGGTCCATGAGACAGTCCAGACTAAGCATCATTCTGGGACGGAACCTTCAACTGTTCCACAATCTCTGTAGCAAGGCTCTTGATCTGCATAGGGAGCCTTTCAAGCACAGCTGTCACACCACCCGAGTCTACCTCTACTGCCACCTCCAAGGCTGCTAACCTCTCCTTCACATCCTGCAGCTCAGACCTCACTTCCTCCAATGCAGACCAACCTCTCTGCATCTCAGTCAGAGCTTCCTGAACCTCAGTCCGAGGCTCCTTCAACAACGACATCATCTCGCCCATACTATCAGAGGGGAGAACAGATTCTTCACGCACAGGAACAGAAATGGGAGTCACTTCAATAATATCTTCTTCTATAGGTGACTGTGATGGGGAGCGTGGAACTATCCATCCTTCTCCTGCAGAGTACTCCAGACCTCAGCAATCACGCTCATAAGTAGGAGCAAGAAGAACACCAACTGCGCCACAGGACTCATGATCTTCTTCTCATAATGTGTGTGACTCAACTGAATACACTAACCATCACCAAGACTGATCTTGCAGCACTCGTGGACCATTGTCCAAACATCACGTTTCTATCACGCAGCGGCAGGGCCTTCATCATACCCTCTCTTGGGTTTACTCCCAAAGTTACTATTCTTGTCATTTTTGAACATCTCAAAACTGTCATCCGGCATCCTTCACAACTTCTTGAGTTATGAATGCCTATTGCACAGCATCATGTTATTTGCTGACCATCTCAACGTGCACACCTTGATGACCATCTCAACCATCTCAACGTGCACAATTTTCCATACAAGTCATCAACACAGCAACTTAGCTTGGCATCACTTTCCTTCAACTTCTGAACAGTTCATCAGCTCAAGGATAGCCTTCCCCGTTCATTCTGAGGGAAATACTCAGGTCATCATCATTCTTCACATCATCAACTGCATGAGAGTGACCTGCACATAGCTAGCCACCCATCTAACATGGTCTTCTCTCTTCATTCCTCTATCAAAGGAAGTCTCCTCGACGAGATTTCATCATCATTTGTCTTTTTCGCGTACTCACAGAACTGTAGTATTGTCTTCTCCACCACAAGGCACAACATTTCAAGCACACAAGACTTACTCTCTAAAGCGTGGAAATCACTCTCACACTACCATTCATCATGGGCTCAAAATCTTCAACATCGAATTCAAAAGTAGGAGAGCTGCCCTCACCTTTTCCTCACCATAACTTTTTCATCTCAGTAATTGCTGCTCCATTTCAGCAGCCTTAAAGATGGCAGCAATCTCCATTTCAATAACTGTCACAGAGATTGTTTCCCAGCCAAAGTTGAACCTTCCAAAGTGATAACTCAATCTGACCTGTCTCATGGGTACGCAAGGTTTTTGGTATGGTGTGCTAACTTTACCCAAATGGTACAAATAACACCACACACAATCAGAAAAAAACAAATAAGATCATCCAAACACATTTTTATCATCTTCATACCTCATATGGAATAACTCCAGAAAAACAACACATCAACGGGCTCATAGGAATATCCCACATGAAGATAGGCTAGGGTTGGTCTAGAGTACCTCCTGGGCTTATAATGTGGGATCAACTATGGAGGTCTCTTTTGGGCAGAAAAAAAAGATTCAGAATTTCATGTCTTTCGGTCCCTAATGCAGTCATCAGTCACATAGCAAGCATGTATGGCTACATTATGAACACAACTTACTTTTTCACTAGCACAGAACATCCATGTTAATCTATCCATTAGACGTGACTCATATGCATCTAGTCTAGCCAATCACTAAGGGAGCACACATATGAGCATAGCTCTAAGGAAGAGAAACTATACCTAGTTCAAGCCTCAGCTTCTCGTAGGGTTCCCTGTGTAATGCCTTTGTGAATATGTTCGCTATCTGTTCCTCAGTTCTGCAATATTCCATCTCTATTGTTCCCTTTTCTACACAGTCTCGCAGAGAGTGATATCGAATCTCTATATGCTCAGTGTGTGGAAACTGCACACGATTTTTAGAGATATTAATAGCACTAGTGTTATCACACAGAATTTTAGCACAATCAGTAATAACACCATAGTCACTTAGCTGTTGCCTGAGCCACAGCAGCTGCGCACAGCAAGCAGCAGCGGCAATGTATTCCACATCTCCTCTGACATATCCGTGGGATAGTAGAAACTGTGACAATCTCTCATACCAGCGCGGGGTGCTTGCTTCAACTCATACAGCGCCTTGTCCAAGATATGGACATGATCTGTCCTTTGGCTTAGGAGCCAACCGACATATCCTGTTCCTCTCGAACAGATGTAGCTCTTCTTGCATGGCATTGACCCATTCTGGATCCTTGAGCGCTTATGCTACTATCTTTGGTTCTGCAAGAGAGACAAAGGACGCAAATCCACAAAAATGATACAAATTATCTAGATTTACCTGATCCTGCGATACGTAACACTGGTAGTCCCTCAGCCTTGCCGGTGGCTGTATAACTCTCCCATCGCTTGTAGTCCTGGATTGCCCCTCAGTGCCCGGAACATCCCCTGTCCAGATACCAGGGTCGGGGCCTCACTTCTGCGAGAGAGAGATTAATTTTTACGAACCCAGACAAGCTTGGGCTTACTGGGTTTTGGGACAGTTTTAACAGTAGAAGGAAACTTTAAAGGACGGGAATCATTATCATCAGCGAGATTGATTTTCCCCCTGGGAGTTCTCCTGGGTTGTCCGTAGATGGCTGTGTCATGGTGAGACAGAACCCATTCAGCTCTATCTTCCCTTCTATGAGGAAAAACCTTTCTCCTAAGGACATAAGCAGTACTGGCCTTTCTCTGATAGCTGCGACTCCTCTCGTTGGCTTCTTTCCATTTCTCACAGTCTGCTCTGTAATGGCCAGAGTGACCACAGTGCCAGTAGACACGGTAATAGAGACTGCCAGTTTTCTTGTGTCTCTCTAAGGGCACAGGTCTCCTGTTTCTCCATGCCTGAGAGTCGATCGAGAAAGGTTGACGGTTGGAACTCATCTTCTTCCAAATTTCAAAGGCCTTCCCACCCTTAAAAAGTCCAGAGTCATTGTCATGGAGATGACTCTCCTTCAGAGATGCGGCTGCTCTTCCCGCCTGTCTTGTGGGTTCCGGCTTTCTCTGCTGATGGGAGCCCTCTCCGACTTCAGTCATTGGTCCCTTTCCTTTGGCAATCCTTCTATTTGCCGCCTCTTCATCAGTTTCTTCCATTACTCTGACATACCCAAGTCCAGGTCTGGCAAACTTCCTGTTGTAGTCGTTTCTTACTTCCTCGACCTTTTTAGCTTCTAGTTCTCGAAGCCAGATTTTCTTTCTCTCCGTCTCTTTTTGTCTGAGATCTGCAACAGTCTGACGGAGTTCCTCGTTATCCAACTGGATCCTGACCGATTCTGCAATTGATCCTACCATCCTGGTGTCATCAATTCTCATGCCCCTCAGTTCGTCACTTAGATCACTGATTTGTGCGTCCCCTCTGTCGCAGGTGGGACATTTGCAGATGTGCTCCTCCATTTCTCTCTCAAGTTGCATAGCTTTGGTTGACCAGAGACGATTGTTCTCCATGTCGTCTTCATGTTCATCTTTCATGATCTCAATCTGTTCCTTAAGGCTTGTGATCTTCTTCAGCAGTTCTCCAATAGTTTCTGCAAAGTCAGATTCACTAAACACTTGATCTATAAAAGAGTCAGATTCATTTACCTCATTGTTTGCGGAGTTCGCCATCAGACATGGCTCCTTGGCTCGCTTCTTATCGCTTTGTTCCTCGTCAGAGTCACCCCAGGCAGCGAACATGGCTTGAGTTTCCCTTGGGGCAGGTGGTTCACCTTTCTTCTTGCTGTAGCAGTCTTTAGCAAGATGTCCCTTTTTCTGGCAGTGATGGCAGGTTCTTTCTTCATTTGCTCCTGTCTTTGCCTTGCCCTCCTCTGAGGCAGATCCCTTGTTCAACCTTTGACTATTTCGTCCTCCGCCAGAGAAACCTCTGTTATGCGCTCTCCCTGTGTTCGCAATCATGAAGGCCCTCGAGAGAATAGCAATCTCCTCATCCTCACCTTTAGAAGGCATACTAACCTGGGCTATATCCAAAGCCTTCTCGACTTTCAATCCTATCGCTTGGGATTCGCCTGCTTGCCTCCTAGCCATTTTTCTCTCTGCAATCCCAGCTTGGCTCTGTAGATTCGCCACAAGTTCTTCCAAAGTGACATCTTTGATCCCCTTCTGAGCTTGGAGAGCTGTCGTCACTGTATCCCATCTGGAGCTGAGAGCTTGCATGAACTGATGGGTTATTTTCCACTGTGGAAGTACCTCATCCAGAGAGTTCAGCTGTGCGACAATGACTTGAAATCTGGTGTAGAAGTCTTCCAGAGATTCGTCCTTTCGCTGTTCGACAGATTCGTAATCCTTTGTGGCAGCTAGGATTCTGTTCCTCTTTATGTCCTCGTTTCCCTCGTACAGTCTAGCAAGGCCATCCCACTGCTCCTTCGCAGTTTTGTACACAACCATCTTCACCTGATCTCCGTGTGAGAGGGCCATGTACAGAACCTTCTTAGCCCTGGCATTCTGCTGGAGAGCTTTGTAGTCAGCATCTGTGTACTTGTCTTTCTCCTTCTCTTTCGGCTTGGTAGGATCTGTCACATCCAGAATAGGGAAGTTACCCTTTTCGAATACCTGCCACAGCTTCCCATCCAGGGAACAAACATGAGCTTCGAACTGATCCTTCCACCAGTCATACTCTCCCGGGCTGAGCACTGGCGGCTTCCAGAACGAGTCGCTTCCGTTAAACATGATTTCCTGCAAAGGCTAACACAAAATCTAGAGCTTCCCGGCTCTGATACCAATTGTTGGATCGTTAGGTTAGCCAACTATGTGAGGGAGATCCCAGAATGGTATCCCTCAGACAGATGGCAGCGGAAGTTATCTCTACAGCAGGAAATAATGCAAAAAGTAAATACTCACGATTTATAGTGGAAACCTTATTGCAATCCTTTGCAACAGGCTGAAAACCACTTGCCTTCTGGACAGTTCCAGAAGGGCTTCAAGATCAATGTTATTGATGAAAAGAGTATGCTTGTAGATTGTTACACTTGTCTCACTGAGTGACAGCTAACAATTCTACTCAACTCAAAGTGTCAACTAACACGATCTGTCTCGTCCGCACTCAGCAGCACTTCGTCAGCTCCGGAATTGATCGCTCTTCAATCTCCGATTTGTTCTCTCCAAAAGCCGCTTTGCTCTTCCCGAAAGCTGCACATCATATTGAAGACTTCTCCTCCTTTTATAGCAATCTTCAAGTCGGCAGATCTGATCTCTGTCAGATATCTGAATGCCATCCAGCAGATATGATATGGTTAAGATATTTCCATATCTTAACCACATCACAGATTTCCCTTCCAAATCTGGCGTGAATCTTCTCTTCGCATATACTCGACATATCTATTGTATATACCGATATAAATGCTTCTCATCAATTATCCTGCATATATATACTCGAGTATCTCTAATTCGTATCGAATATATTCTCGCTGATCCGATCTCGTCATAATGTCGGTGTGTCCCTCACACAGAACGCATCTCACTCGCAGCGCTGCTCTCTCGCAGAGATGCCCAGCAGATCTGATCTACATCAGAGATTCGATCTCCATCAGATATTTGATCTCCATCTTGCAGATTTGATTGGTTAAGATATTTCCATATCTTAACCCAATAAATCATTCCCTTCCATATCCGGCTTGTATATATTCAGCACGTACATCTTGAGTATATTCCCAGCTCATATATGTATCTTGAGTATATCTTGTACGGATATTTCCATATCATATCCTGAGTATATTTCAATCTTGGGTCTTGATATATCTCGAATATCTCCAGCTCGGATCTTGATATATGTTTGCTGCTGAGCTTGATCTCGTCTCTCACGCAGATCTCATCTTTCTCGTCTCTCACGCAGATCTCATCTCTCTCGTAGCGCTGAGCTCTCTCAGAGATGTCCAGTCACGTTTCTCTCAGACAGTCTGGACCCTGCGACTTCTCAGACAGATTTGTGATTTCTGCACACTCAAGTCAAATATTAGTTAAGTGTTTGTTATCATCAAAACACAAAGGGTCCAACACAGGCACAAAATTTGGATTGAGACTAACTTTGCACCTGAAACACAATGTAACACAAAGTGAGTTATTGTAAACACCAGGAAAATGATCAAGAACAAGCTAACTGTGAAACAAATATATAGTCAAGTTTTATGCTCATTAAAATACTCCACACTTAGAGTTTGTTCGTCCTAAACAAACATGGACCAAATCGTAGTCCAATGTCGTAGGAAACACGAGTGCATTTAGCGTATGCACCAAACCTTTAAACCTCTAAAATGTCCTACAGGATGAGCTATATCTCGTGAAAGTTTTAAGAAATGGGAATACTCACAAATCCCTTATGCAACTAACCATGTGCGTGATCATGATAGTTCCTCAAACAACTAGGCAATGAGCAATAATTCCCCATGCACAATAACAAAAATAGCACTCAAAGACCAACTCTTTTTCAAAAGAATTTCGAACCACCAATGACTCTACAAAGATGCACAATTTAAAGGAAATCAATATTAGAGGTATCCAGTCACTAACCTAACAATTTATTTAACCTTTTCACATGCAACTCGAAGCATGAATGTTAGAAACACAAAAACTGTGTCAATCGTGTGCATATGCTATCAAAAAGGATAGTCCACGGGCTAACGATACAAAACTCATTTCCAAGTCTTGGGAGCTAAGTCCGTACTCCGTAAAAAAAGAGGTGTTTGACACTTCATTTTCAAAACTATCTCACAGTCATGCTCATGTACTAATACAAGAGTCATCTTTCTACTCAAATCACGATGCATACACACTAAAGGAAATGATGGAATGTACATTGACAAACTTAAGTGTGTGCCTCATGTTGTTTTTTCTGTTTCTAAGTATTTTGTCCGAAGTATGTTTCACGAATTGTTTGTTTGATAGCTCGCCTTATTCTGGTTTGAACTTGCAAATACTTATTGCTTTTTTGCTTTTTTGTAGCTTGCCTTGTTTTAGCTTGTGCTTCCATATACAAAAAAGAACTGTTTGTGTCAAATTTTCACCCAAATTGAGTCCATACTTAAGAGTTGGCAATGTACCAAGATTGATAAATGGTGTGTGTGCTATATGGTGAATAAATAGAGATCACCTAAGAGCAATGACTAAGTTTTCGAAGATAATAAAATGTATCTTCATGCTTACTAACTATACGTTCCAGTGATACAAAAAGGTTGTCTAAACTTTTAGATAGACAAAAGATAACAACAACATTGACGCTTAGGAGTTATGCATTCATAAAGGTCATGATGATCCTAGATTCAAAATCAGGTCATTAATAATGAAACTAGATAGTCGAGTAATGGGGTTGTGCAAAGGCGCCCTAGGAAATTTGAAAATTTAAATGTATGCTAGTGCATAAAAAGTGCAAATGCATAGATATGGATATTCATACTAGAATGCACGACACACCCACTCCACAATTAAGAGGAAGCTTAGTCTCTAAGCGACGAAGATATATAAATTAAAGTGTACTGCAAAGACTCTCCTGAGATATTACTGCCGCGAAATGGTTGATTATGGGATGCTCATTATGTTCCCGCATGTGATAATTAAATCTTTAGAATAAACAACTCACCACTACATGGGAATTATCAAAAAATGTAACAAGTGTAGTGCATGATCATAAGGGGAAATAGATAGATATTGGAGTTGTAATTCTAAACATTCACCATTAGTCAATGTAACAAATACATCAACTCATATTAAATAAGAAATTTAACCCCAAAATCGTGTAGGAATTATGTTACGACATGAATGAACATGGGCTAGGTTTTTTTAGCCCGCGTAAGCCTGTATCAACTATGTAGACACGGGAAAAACTAGAAAACCCCTAGTGTCAGCCCGTATCGACAATTTTGACATGAGTGACATGGGTGACATGGGCAAAACGCCTTTCTACCTAAAGTTTCGAAATCAACAACTTTACTTCATACAAAAGGGACTCGACACTTAAATCCAAACCGTCTAACGAGCAATGATGTGAGTTCTAAAATAAATTTTAATAGGCAAATTTCAAGTGGATTTACTTCCCTCGAAGACCTAGTTTAACGTCTTGGGGAAACTAGCAAAGCACCACATAGAGTCGCTTGGGAGAATTTCTTTGCTCAATCAATTACTCGCGGGACTCTAGATGCTTACGGCGTCAATCCACCTTCAAATCCTATATGAACTTTCGTTCATCAAGTCTTCAATGGACTTTTTACTTTTGTCTTAACACTTGGATATTTGTCTTTGAAGTTGAGCCAGGACGATGTGGTTGTTATTGAAAGAAAGATTCGGCTTGACACTTGGATATTTGTCTTTGAGCTTGGGAAACGGGGGCGAAAGCGTGGAACAGGCAGCTGGGGTAGGATTTATCTTTAACCATGTTAGTTGTCTTTTGATGTTTATACCCTTAGTTACTTTATTAATAATATAACCCTAAATTATAATTCGCTCAAGTTGCCACGTGAAAACTTCTGACTGGACACACAATTTTAAGTAAAAGAGGTGTTAAAGTATGAGCTCCACCTGTTTTGATAATGATAAACATTCTGCTGATGTGTTACTTGAGCGTGCATGTTGATGCACAGGTACTCTGGAAGTAACGTTCCCTCAGTGTGTAACTGGAGGGAGAGAATATCGGTCTAGATATTTTGGGAGATCTTGCAGTTCCCAAAGACCCGTGATCCAGCTGGATGAGGCGTGGATGAAGTTGGAATCTCAGATTTTGCACTCCTACAAGTTAGGCAACCGCCATGATGATAATATCACAAAAAGATATGGAAATATCTTGGAGTATATTTGGATAAGAGATTCGGTCAATATTTAAGGAATAAATATTTGACATATCCAACTAGAATATTATGGGATATTCTTGATGAAGATTTGTTGACAATAGTATGAGATATTCTCAACAAATTAGAAAATATATTCAGAGACTTTCGAAAGATATTATCCTTGAATATCTAGGGTTTCCTCGTGGAGAAGACATCTATAAATTGGAAGCTACAGCCTCCATTCTGATGCGTTCGTTCAGAGGAATTACTAGAGCTAAAGTTTCTAACAGAACTGATGCTACTGATTGCTGAAGGAAGGTCAACTCAGCCAAGGCGCACCTGTGAGGGAACCGACGTAGCAATGAGAACCAGTGAAAGATAGCGACTTGCATCTGCAGTGCGGACATCAATTGAGGTAACTACAACTAAGGTTCGTCTGAAAGGAAGGTGTTACACCCTGGATAGTGGTAGGGTTTTATTACCTCGTTGTAACCAACATCTAATAATACAAGGCGCTATTCTGAAATCCTTTTGGGAAACTGGAAGGAGGTGGTTTTTCTTCAGTGCTTATTTGAGTACTGGAGTTTCCACTATAAGTCACTGTGCACTTTACATTTCATCTGTGTTTAGTTTTATTCTGCTGATTTATGTTTACCTAGCAAGGAACGTTACTTGCCAGGTCGCTAACCACGATCGAACAATTGGTATCAGAGGAAGGCTCTAGATTTGTGTTAGCATTGTAGGAGAAATGACTTCAATGAATGACTCATTTTGGAAGCCTCCCGTTCTGAAGGCAGGAGAGTACGAATGGTGGGCAGAACAGTTTTGAAGCACACACGTGCTCTCTTGATGGACAATTGTGGCAAATCATTGAGAAATGTCCTCTCAAGATTGTAAACATAGCAGATCCCACCAAGGAAAAGGACAAAGCTGAATACACTAATGCAGATTACAAAACACTGGAGACGAACAGCAGAGCAAAGAAAGTCCTACACCAGGCATTAGGACCAGGTGACCTAAAGAAGCTGTTGCACTATAAGACAGCCAATGACATATGGGATGCACTCAAGAGACTTTACTCTGGAAACGATGATCAAAAGAAGAATCGCATGCTTGCTGCCATGAAGGACTATGATAATGCCATACAAGGAAAGGATGAATCACTCGAAGACTATCACTCCAGATTCCAGAGCTATGTAGGTCAAATGATATTTCTAGGGGAACAGATCCTTGAGTGGAAAGTCACTCATCACTTTCTTCAAGGTCTCAGTCGCAAATATGACATGTTCTCAGTGGCACTCCAAGTTCAGAGCGATATCAAGACAATGACCCTGGAAGAGTTGGTTGCCAAACTACAAAGCAATGAGATCATTCAACTAAGTAGAACAGAGAACAAAGAACCAAAAAAGATGAGGTCCATTGCTCTTAATGTCGAACGTGCATTCGATCTGGCACAAAATGATGACGAAGGGAACCCGGAGGATGAGATGACAGCACTACTAACCAGAGCTATCAGAATGGCTGTCACTGCTGGGAAACATTCTTTCCGAGGAACGTCGTCAAACAAGGAGATGGTGTGCTACCACTATCAAAAGAAGGGACACATGGCCAAGAGTTGCTTCAGTAAGAAGGCAGGAGAACCACCAGCACAGAAGAGCGTAAAGGTTATGATGGCACCTTGGGGAGAATCAGATGAAGACTGTGAGGATGAGAAGAATGCTAGAGGTGTGTGCATTATGGCCACCTCCGAGGTAACTAACACTGGCATATTTGATTCTCTTTCAGGTAAATCTAACGATCAGTTGATAGCATATATCAAAATACTAGTGAAAAAGAATACTGATCTCGATAAGGAGCTGGTAAACCTCGATGAAAGATGCATAGGTATAGAGGATAATGGAATCCTCTGGGCAGAGAAGGCCATGAAACTTGAGGAAGCGCTTGTCAGGAGCAATGTGAGACTAGATAAAAGGGTACAACAACTGAAGAAGGAAGCTAAAAAACTCAAACACTTGAAAAGTGAGACTAAAAGGCTGAACTCACAGGAGGATTGTTGAAGCTAGCTCCCCGGAGGGTAATATTACCTTACTGACAGAAGAGAATGCAAGGCTGATAGAGGAGAACTCTAAGGTTCTCAAGGAGCTAGAGCTCTAGCTGAGGAAGATGAGAAGAAGAAAAGATGGCTAAAGAAGTACACTAATGCCAAGGCCGCAGAAATTAAAGAGGGATTTAATAAGACATTCAAATCAAAACCAGGTCTGGGTTACGACGGAAAAATAGATGGTAAAGATTCTGTGACAAGGAAGAAAGTGGACCTAGAGAGAACACAGGCCCCACCCTATTTGTGCAGAACACTCCGTGGGGGTAAGGAACCTGTTCTACTGAAGGAGGAAACAGTTTCCTTCGATGGAGCAAAGGCTCACACTCTCTGGACAAAGCACAAAGAAAGGACGAGATCTTCAGGAATTGACTTCACTGCAAGAATCTCAAACAAATCTATTCCTCCCGAACTGAGTAAGTACATGGACCTGAAACATCACTGAGTCTGCTGGCATTATGGAGAAGCTGATCATCTACAAGCTGAATGCACCAAGAAACACAGCCTAGATCTGAAAGTCAAAACACAATATGGATTCCTTTATAAGCGAGAGAAGCTGTGCTGGGCATGTAAGCAATATGGTCACTACAGGAGAGCTTGTCCCTATACTAGGAAGGAAGGAGGAGACGACCTGATTAGTGACGACTCGATAGGAACTGTGCCCCGCCAGGGAACCATGCAAGAAGCATAATCTACAAAATCTGCCAGAAAGTCAAGTAAGCCCAAACTTGTTCGGGTCCATAAAAACTAATCGTTTCCTTCTTGCAGGTCAGAGAGAGGAGTAGCCCCTGGTGTATAGATAGCGCATGTTTAGATCATATGACCGGAAACAGAAAAAGGTTTGAGTCTCTTCGACATCACTCAGGAGGATCAGTCACTTTTGGGAACAAAAGCACAGGCAAAACATTTGGTCTCGGAAAGGTGAAACTCTCTAAAAATCTCCACATCAACAATGTGAGCTTGGTACACGGGTTAAGCTTCGATCTACTCAGTGTCTCTCAATTATGCCTAAATGGTAAGAACAGGGTTACTTTTACCACTGACAAATGTATTGTCAAAAATATAAGTACAGGTAAAGTTCTCCTGAAAGGGAAGGGAGTAGGAAGAGTATTCAAAGTGGATTCATCCTTTGTCCCTGATAAGGAACTCTGTTTGACCTCTCATTCAAATGATTCAGAACTGTGGCACAGACGCTTCAGTCATGCAAGCCTCAGACTTCTATCTAAGTTGCACCGACTTAAGATGGTGAATGGACTACCAACTGTGGAAGATAGTCTGAGCAACCTCTGTGATGCATGCACCAAGGGGAAACAGGTTAGGTCATCATTCAAAGCTAAAAATGAGGTAAGTACCACCCGTCCTCTTGAACTCATTCACATGGATCTATGTGGTCCTATGCGCACGAGGAGTCGGAGAGGTAACCGCTATATATTTGTGATTGTTGATGATTACAGATTTACATGGACTATTTTCTTGAGTACTAAAGATGAGGTGTTTGCAGAATTTGAGGTCTGGCTGACACAAGTTAAAAGACAGTTGTCATTGTCCCTCGCAGGTATACGTAAAGATCATGGAACAGAATTTAAAAACTCATTATTTCTTAATCTGTGCAGGAACAAAGGCATCAGACACAACTTCTCTACTCCAAGGACACCTCAGCAAAACGGTGTTGTGGAACGAAAGAACAGAACACTTAAGGACATGACACGTACGCTTTTGATCGATAGTGGATTGTCAAGAAACTTTTGGGGTGAGGCACTCAATGCTGCATGTCATATTCTCAACAGAGCATACCTGAGACCTATTCTGAACAAGACAGCTGATGGACCATATTTATATGATTCATTAAGACAGTTAAACCCACCAAATTAGACTCTTTGTCTATTTAACTTTTGCTTGTTAGTTCCACTTTTGTTCTACAGGCTATTTCGAGGTCTAGAGATGATACGAGCTAAAAAGGAGTTTTAAAGATGAAAATGGATTACGAGTCAGGACACGACCAGATTCCGACTGTACAACTTTCATGATCTTAACCTGGAATCACTCAAACAAGTCCAACCGAAGGGCAACCAAAGTCAGACCGGAGCTGAAAGGACACGATGGCTTTTGGGGAAAAGATCACAAAGCTCTCACCCACTCCCCTCCACCTAGCCCGGCGGCTTTGGCCATGGAGATGACACATGGGGGGGGGGGCGGCTCTTGGCCTTGCCACCTCCCCTCCGGCGGATTTCCTTCCCCCTCTCATCTCTTGCCAAGTGTTGCCTCCTCCTTGCCTCTCCTAGCCTATAAATAGAGACCTTCACCTCCTTGTATCATCATCCCATTCACAAAAATAATCTCACACCACAAGCTCTCACTTCTCTCTAGATTTTGGGCACAATCATGTAAACACTTTACTTTGATATTGAAGTTTGATCTTGAGTACTCTTGTCGGTTCTTGAAGTACTCAAACTTTTCCTTACTGTTCTTGAGTTTACTCCTGTTGGTTCTTGAGTATTCTCCCTCTTACTTTCCTTGTCTTTACTTTCGAAAACTTTACTTAACTGTCTTTCAAAAACCTTTACTTTTCCAAGTACTTAGCTATGATATCCACCTCTATGGATATTCGTAGCTAATCCCTTCATTCGGTTGAAGGGGTGTACTTGTATCATAAAATGTTTTAGACCCTTCTCTTAGTGCCTCTTTGTGTTCAGAACTTGTTCTATGTGCCATATATTCGGTTAGAACACACATGGTTGAGTGGATGCTTGAAATGGCAAAACTCTTCCATGGGGTTCGTGAACATACACGGTTAAGTGGATGCTTGAAATGGCAAAGCTTAATCGTGGAGTTCAACCTTTCTTAAACACCACTTGGTTGATCGGAAATGATTGATCAGGTGGATGCACATAGGCTAGTATACCTTGAAATGAGGTGCTAGTCTAAATAGATCAAGTGCTCTATGCCTTGAAATGGGCTAGACAGTGTGGCAAGTCAAGTGCTTGAAATGGCCTTGATACACTTTTGAACACTTAGTATGATCATTAGAGGTCAATGATAAATGAAAATATGATACAAGGCCCCCGAAACCGAATCTTTCCTTTAATCAAGACATCACCTGTTACTTTACTTTCATTACCATTATCAACTGCTTACTTTCAGCACTTTAATTTCCACAAATCTTGTCCTTCAAGCACTTTACTTTTCAGTATTTACTTTCAGTCTCGTATTTACTTTCTTTACTTTCAGTCATTTACTTTTCAGTACTAAAATCACAACCAACCCACTTACTTTTCAGTACTAAAATCACAACCAACCCCCAACTGTCTTACTTTCCATTTTCGAAAGAACAACTATTTACTAATTCCCTTGGGTTCGACCCTTACTTACCGCTTTACTACCCAATAGTAGAGTACGAGTAGCGGACTTATAAATTTATTTTTGCACAGAGACATTGCACCTTAACGACAGTGCAGTGCGCTCCGTCAACAGCCTACGAGCTGATTCGAGGGAGAAAACCAAGCATTGCTCACTTCAGAGTGTTCGGATGTAAGTGTTATATCCACAACAACGGGAAAACAAAGCTCGGCAAGCTAGGTCCGAGGAGTGATGATGGAGTATTTGTTGGCTATTCAAACCATAGCAAAGCATACAAGGTGTACAACCGACGACAAAGGAAGACAGAGGGGAGCATACATGTGATCTTCAACGAGGAGGTCATGGCAGGTGACTTGATTAGAGAAGAAGATTCTCCTCCTCTCACGCCAGATGATATATGATTGAGGGGGACAGAGTTGAGACTCCAGAAGGTCAAGAGCCACACACAGACTCATCTGAGAGAACATTACCCGCCACATCACCAAATACTGAACAGGATGCTCAACCACTGAAAGTACAAACTGAAGGTGATACTGAACAAAGGGAAGAAGAAGACCCAAATCTTACACAAGTGACAAACAAACCCTCACGACAGAGTAGAAGAGATCATGTTCCCCCGGGATGGATGAGAGACTATGTGTGCCACACTTCAGTAGGTGATGTCATAGGGGAACAAGAGACATTTAGAAGTCATGGCTTCACCGCCTTCGTGTGCCTCTCAGAACCCAAGAACGTCAAAGAAGCACTGAAAGATCCGGATTGGGTAAGCGCCATGTAGAGGAGCTACACCAGTTTGAGAGAAACAAAGTGTGGCGGCTGGTACCTCGACCAGAAGGGTGAACCATTATCGGTTCCAAGTGGGTATAACTAGCCAGAAGGAATCGATTACGATGAGACATTTGCTCTTGTAGCCAGGTTAGAAGCAATTCATTTACTAATCGCTTATTCTGCTTATCATGGCTCTAAATTGCAGCAAATGGACGTCAAGATTGCCTTCCTCAATGGAGTACTTAAAGAGGAAGTGTACGTGGCACAGACACCAGGGTTCGAGGACACTACACATCCTGACCACGTGTACATTCTCGACAAAGCCCTCTACGGGCTGAAACAGGCGCCCCGAGCCTGGTATGAATGGCTATCCCAGTTTCCTCTAGGACACGGATACGTGCGTGGTGAGATCGATAAAACTCTATTCCTTTTTAGAGAGGGGAACCACACCCTCGTGGTACAGGTATATGTTGATGATATAATTTTTGGCTCCACTAACAATGCTCTGGTTAGGAAGTTCACAAAGCTCATGAAAAGCGAGTTCGAGATGAGAAGGGTTGGTGAGCTCAAATTCTTTCTCGGGCTCCAAGTAGTACAAGAGAGCGATGGGACCAGAATCCACCAGCAAAAGTATTTTAAGGAGATGATTAGTAAGTTCGGGATGAAAGACTGAAATGCTATTACTACACCAATCTCTCTGAATGACACACTAGAGAAGAATGAAAACTCACCACAGATTGACCAAACGCTCTATCGAGGAATGATAGGTTCACTTCTGTACCTTACTACAAGTAGACCTGATATCATGTATAGTGTTTGCTTGTGTGCTCGATTTCAGGCAGATCTAAGGGAAACGGACCTGAAAGCAGTGAAAAGAATCCTCAGATATATGAAGGGTACGGATACCCTATGCTTATGGTATCCAAGGAATGGTGACCTCAGACTAGTGGGGTATACGGTTGCGAACTTTGCAGGGAGCAAGGTGGATCATAAGTCCACTTCTAGTATGGCCCAGTTCTTCGGCACCTGCCTAGTGTCGTGGGGCTCTAAGAAACAGAACTCGGTTGCCCTCTCGACAGCAGAAGTAGACTACTTCATTGCGGTCGCCTGTTGTTCTTAGCTACTGTGGCTAAAACAACAGTTAAGTGATTATGATTTTTACAGAACAAAGGAACAAGTGGCTGACATATTCACCAAGGCACTCAACAGGGAACCCTTTGAGAGGCTTCGCATGGAGCTAGGTATGACTTCCCTCAACTGAGTACGTGTCCCTTGTATGGATCCCGATGACTGGTGAGAAATATTTGACTTGTGTTTAAGTGCATGATTATGTGAAGTTGTTGGGTTGGTCTCATTCAGTCTCACCTAGGAATATACCTGTGAACATACATTGTATAAGCTGATTGATTGTCCCTTCCAGATGTTTTGATCCTACATTACAAGCCTATATTATGGAAGGTATCTATAGGCATCCCTAACCTACCCGTAGGGGGACACTCCTATGAGCCCTTTGTTATTTTCCACATACTGGAGGAGATCCCCACGAGGTACCATCACTTCTACTACCATATATTCTGTTATCTGCTTTTGTGTGTGATGCATTATCTCGTACCACTTGGGTAACCCTACCGCATCACACCGCCCCTTTTCAAGACCACACGAATTTGCGAAGGAAATCTGTATCGTGGGAAAGGGACGCGGGATTACGTGCTTGAATAACTATACAGAGGAGGTCATTGATGATAGACAGATTCAACAAGGTACTACATGAAACATTGGCACTATGTAATAAGATAGGTGCATTACTTGAAGGATAAAGAAGATATCATTAAGAGATGAGAATCAATGATGGAGATCCTAATTTCAGATTTCGTTGCTCCATTCCTACCTGGTAAGGAATGTTATGTGAAGGACACAAATGCACTGCACCTTGCTAAAACAAGCTCAGCAAAAGTCGGCAGCTTAACCTGCAGTAATACAACATGTGGATCATGATGACCCTATTCAGGTATACCCTCTCCCGTGCCAAAAAAAAGTTACGGAGAGAAGGACAAAGTGTACACTCGAAAAGAGAACAAGGATGCAGTGATGTGAATATTACTAAGGAAGGATAGATTAGATCATTAGTGGAGGAATCTCTAGGAGGGAATCAATACGGAGTATGCTGTTGCTCAATAGAAGGATGCACCTCCAAGGGGTGATAAGTTGACTGATGTTCAGAAGGAGATGCTCCAACTCATATACATCCTCCGGATGACCACTCTAACCCAAGTAGGGTGTGCACGTCGTCACTCCCAAGTCCCCTACCTCTGCTGTAGATGCACTGAGTAACATTTCTGCGGTCAGCCCCTTTTTCACTCCTTAGCTCATCAACCCCATTTCTTGGTACTATTTTTTGTGCTTCTTTATCCCCAGTGTTTCGTGTTAGTATGTCATCCTCTTAATTTAGTGAATACAGTGTTTTGTTTCGGTGTGCTCTGATGGTTTAATAAATTTGTAGATTCACTGCTATGCATACTTGTGCACTGACTACACCTGTCAAGATTTTTGATGATGCCAAAATGGGGAAGACGAGGATATGCTTGCTCTGAGGGGGAACATTGCCTCGGCAATATGCATTGCTAATCTGAGGGGGAACTTCATATGCCAAATGTAATATAAAGTGAATTGTTACTCTGTTACTGTCCGGGTGTTTGAAATCTCCGTCATCAAAGATTCGTTAGCTTACAATTAAATGTGATAGTGCTCTGAATTGGATTAGTTTTGGGAGTTTGAAATCTCCCTCATCAAAGATTTGTTAGCTATTGCTTAGTTAGAGTTTAATATTTGCATGTGCTAGTTGCTTATATTACCTCTTGTGAAGAGGATGTTTGTCATTATCAAAAAAAGGGAATTCGTTGGAGTACGAGCTCCACCTGATTTGATACTGACAAACATTCTGCTGATGTGTTACTTGAGCGTGCAGGTTGATGCACATGTACTTTGGAAGTAACGTTCCTTCAGTGTGTAACTAGAGGAGGAGAATATCGATCTAGATATTTTGGGAGATCTTACAGTTTTGAAAGATCTCATGATCCAGCTGGATGAGGCGTGGATGAAGTTGGAAACTCGGATTTGGTACTCCTACAAGTTAGATAACCGCCATGATGATAATATCACAAAAAGATATGGAATATCCTTGAGTATATTTGGATAAGAGATTCGTTCAATACTTAAGGAATAAATATTTGAAATGTCCAACTAAAATATTATGGGATATTCTTGTTGAAGATTTGTTGATAATACTATGAGATATTCTCAACAAATTAGGAAAGATATTCAGAGATTTTCGGAAAATATTATCCTTGAATATCTAGGGTTTCGTCGTGGAGAAGACATCTATAAGTTGGAAGCTACGGCCTCCATTCTGATGCGTTCGTTCAGAAGAATTACTGGAGCTAAAGTTTCTAACAGAACTGAAGCTACTGATTGATGAAGTAGGGTCGACTCAGCCGAGGCGCACCTGTGAGGGAACGAACATAGCAATCAAAACCAGTGAAAGATAGCGACTTGGATTTGCATTGCGGACATCAATTAAGGTTACTACAACTAAAGTTCGTCTGAAAGGAAGGCGTTAAACCCTGGATAGTGGTAGGGTTGTATTACCTCGTTGTAATAAACATCTAATAATACAAGGCGCTATTCTAAAATCCTTCGGGGAAACTGGAAGGTAGTGGTTTTTCTTCAGTGCTTATTTGAGTACTGGAGTTTCCACTATAAGTCACTGTGCACTTTACATTTCATCTGTGTTTAGTTTTATTCGGCTGATTTACGTTAACCTGACAAGGAACGTTACTTGCCAGGTCGCTAACCACGATCCAACAAGAGGAATTTGCACTTTTAACTCTAAGCATACGATTTCATTTTTTAATTTTTTCTAGTTTTATTTGTAACAAGTTTTGGTTAGAAATGGATTTTGTATTAAAAACTTTACCCATTTCCTTACAAAAGCAACCAACTAGGCAATCATGAGGTACATCGAAAAAAACAATTAGTGGGACACATAAAACTACAGCAGAGTGCCAAATGGTACTTTGTTGAAAGGGTGTTTTCGTGTGCCTTACATGTTATTCTTTTGAACTTAAATTAATTGAAAATATATTTAATTTAAATATAATAAACCTAATTTAATTAATGTGACCTTAATTTAATAGTAACGAGCGATCTTGAATTAATTTAACTATACTGAGCATTATTTAACTAAATTAAAAATGGAAAACAAATTAAATACCTGAAAGCTCGAAGTAAAATAAATTTAGTTGAACAATTTATTAAAAGTTAGTCACGTTGTATGTATATTGGAAGAAGTGAAATAAATATGGTATTTAGACATTAATTTAGCAGCAACGTATAATATAAACAATTCAGTTCAAAATATATGAAAAACTTATGTTCTAAATATATGAAAAACAATTCAGTTCTAATATAAACAATTCAACAAAAAATAATTATGGGTAAAGTTGCCAAAATTGAATATAATATTTATTATGGGTGGATAGTTCTGTTCATATGGTTTCAACTGACGTGAAGCATATGCGATAACATTTCCGTCTTGTTCAAGAATACAACCAAGGCCACTCTTAAAAGCATCACTATAGATTGTAAAATTTCCTCCTGCCTTTGAAATAATTAAAACTAGAGTTGTCACCAAGTAATCCTTTAACTTTTGAAAACTTTGCTAACATTCCGGAGTCCACACAAATTTGATGCCCTTGTACATAAGTTTTGTCAATGGCAAGGTTATGCTGGAAAATCCCTTCACAATTTTTCAATAGTATCCCACTAAGCACAGAAAATTTTGACAGGGGCGTAAAGGAGCTGTATAGATACAAGTTGTTTGCGTCTGGTCACCGTGGTTGATCGATTCCACTCCCTAATAGCCGGAATCTTTTAAGGACCAACCTTTCATTCGTTTCGCCCCATATGTGCCCTTAGAACGCCACCTGAGCAAGCCAAAATTCACACTTCTTAAATATGGCATACAACTTGTCCCTTAGAACATACAACGCCAATCTCAAATGCTTACAATGCCCCTCCTTGCTATTGGATTAAATAAGAATGTCGTCAGTAAAAACCACCCCAAATTTATTGAAAAAGGCCATGAAAACCCCGTTCATCACGTCCTTGAAAGCTGCTGGTGCATTAGTCAAACCAAAAGGCATGACTAAAAATGATAATGTCTATATCTTGTTTGAAAGGCGAACTTGGGAATATCTTCTGCTATAATCTTCAATTCATGGTAGCCTAAACGAAGATCAATCTTTGGGAGTACAACAACTCCCAGAAGCTGATCTAGTAAATCATCGATTCTTGGAAGGGGGTACTTGTTGCGGACAGTCACCTTATTCAACTCGTGATAGTCAATGCACAATCTCATGTTGCAATCTTTCTTCTTAACAAACAAGACCGAAGCTCCCTAGGGAGAGATACTAAGCCTGATAATACCTTTATCTAAAAGTTCTTGCAATTGTACTTGGAGTTCTCTTAACACGACCGGTGCCAAATGATAAGCAGTCTCAGAGATTGGCTTCATCTCGGGCAGCGTGTCAATAACAAATTCAATCTCTCTATCTCGAGGCAAGCTCAAAAAATGGTCAAGAAAAAACATATGCAAAATCACGACTGGAATGTCGTCCAATTGGGGTTGATCACCTTGGATGTCATTCACCGAACCTCGAAATTCACCGCACCCGATTCTCAAATATTTTTGGGCTTCTAAAGCAGAGATTAGTCGAAGATGGTCCGTATACCTTTGAGTTGCGTGGCAAAATTTAGACTGTCTAAGGATTTTAAAATAAACTTTCTTCTCTAAAAAAATCCACCAAAGTGAATTAGATGCAAGCCAGGAGTCATCCCCAAAATGACGTCAAAGTCTCGCATCTCCAATAAAACAAGATCAGCCAACATCGTTCTATCTTCAGTTCGAATTTCACAAGATTTGCAAAAAAGGTCAGCAACCACACTTGTCTCAATTAGAGTACCAATACATAGGCCCAAGTATAAGGGCACACTGGGTAAGTTATGTTTCTTAACAAAGAATGTAGAAATAAAGAAATGTGTAGCACGAGGATTAAGCTACACACGAGCAACAACCGAAGAAACCAAAAAGTGACCTGCTACCACACATGATTAGATGACTTGACATAAAAGAGCACATAACGCTAGAAATCAGGCAACATAATAACACAAGCAAATGAAGTCACTAAGTACCTGTTGCCACTTCATTAGATGCCTTATCATCCTCCTCAGTAAGTGCATAAACTCAGCCCGGTGCTCTCTGCCTCTGGTCTTCTCGTTCTCCTATGCGAGTATCTTTAGCATTCTAATCGAATCCTTGCTGAGGAGGCCCACCAGTTAGGAGTGGGCAATCTGAGATTTTATGGCCGAGTTTCCTACATCTAAAGCAAACCCTCTTCTTTTCCTACACTGATGAGTAGGGTGATTCCCATTACAAAAGTTTCACCTGAACCCAGCTAGTGTCTTATGATGATTTGTTGGGGGTTGATGCATCAGCCTGTTATGATGGCTGCAAATGCATCCTCTATGAGAGTAATCCAGTTTAATTTTTTTTCCTTTGGCTTTCTTCTCTTGCAGCATGTAACTCGTAGTACCCATGCTCTGCCACCCTAGGTTACTCCAAAACTTTAGCATAAGATTTTGGTTGGAACAATATAACATCCTTCTTTTATTTTGGCTCTCAATAATGCCGTAAATTTTCTATCTCGCTTTGCAACCGATTGAACAAGGATATGGGCCAATTTAGGAAGTCTCTCAAACTCGGACTGATACTCAGTTACGGTTATCTAGTTTTGCCGTAACTTTAAAAACTCTTCTTTCTGGACGAACGCTATTTGGAAAATTGTGGCTATGAAAAGACTCCTTAATCTTTGCCCATTCGATAGGAACAACTTCTTCATTCAGTCTACGAGACAGAACGACCTTCTGCAGTGACCACCATGCATCCGTGTTACCTTCAGGTTTAAAGGCGGCAAACCTCACCTTATCCTCGTCAATGCAGTTTCAGGTATCAAAGATTTTCTCTATGTGCTACCAAATGTCCGCCTATATTGGGTTGGTGGACCTCACAAAAGTCTTTGGTTGTAGCTTCACGAAATCACCCAACCTATCCATGGGCGGTGCGTTGTTCCCTTGCATGTTTTCCATGGCATTAAGTAGATTGTTTAAGACTTTGTTAGCTTTTAGGTTGTTCATTCTCCGTCGTCTGCGTTCGTAATATAGCATCCAAATCTATTGATTAATGAAACAAGAGCATCCCACAACGCAAGCATTAAACACCAAATCACACAGGAATCCACATCAATCCATAAAAAAATTAGTTTTCATGCAGAAATCATTTAAGAAACTTAATCTAAGGTACATAAACTAAAGCCCCCACACGTTACCCATCTTGATCAACCTCTGACATGCAAATATATATTTTTCCAGTGATGTCTACAAGAATTAGAATCTATGCTCTGATATCATTCAATGTAACACCCCAAAAATTACATACTCCAAAATAGGGTCACATCGGCTGCACTTCACCTAATCATTTAAAGTGACGTACGAAGCCTCTGGTCTCATGCATGGATAGTTTAACATTTTTGCAAAATAAAGAGTAAATTAAGTTTCATTAATTTAATATTCAAAAATGATGAAAGTGTAATACTTCAAATTTGTGAAATTCAATAAATGCTACAATTTGATGCCAAGGTACTTTTATTAAGGATTGCAGCTAGCATGCATCTCACTCACTTTTCCCAAGTTAAGTCAACTATATTTGAAAAAAAAAACATAGAAACTGAGAGTACAAGGCTCGTGTAAGTTATATAGACCCTAACTAGGTGAATGATGAGTGTTAAAATAGTTATTTAAATGAAGTTTCCAAGCGATTAAAAAATGAAGTTTCCATGAGTTACAAAATAGTAGTTGCAAATTACACAAAGATGTGTAGAAAAACGAGAATGTTTAAAAATATTTTAGCATGAAAAATTGATATCACCTTCTTCACTTTCACTTGTCGACCAAAAAGAAGTCCAAAAAATTCTGGTGGTAGAAGAGTGTAGTGCGGCGAATTTCCATCATCCAAGTAGGGAACTTATGATTTGAGGTGTTTAGGTGAGTCCTTTACTCATTTACTTTTATCATGGTTGTGAGTAGACGTTGATTGGGATTCGAGTGCGTTGAAACGTTGTTTCAGAATGTGAGAAACCAAGAAACTCTGCTAAACGACATATAAGAGAGTCCCTTGAATCCGGTATGTGGTGGACTTTGTGTCCTTGTCCATTTTGCAAAGTTTCTTATGTTCATTGATTCTTGGATTGCTGTAACTTTTGTTTCGGTTGTGGAAATTGGATATTTCTTGATTTTATCTTATTCTACTCGAATAGATCTTTCTAACCATATAGAATTCGAGTACGGATTTGATCCATGTTTTTCTAAAACTTAGTTTCAAGATGGAAGTGGAATAACTATTTTCTAATTCCGGATAGGTTTGTTGAACAATTTTCTAACACAATTAACTTCTGTTTCTATTACGTGAATTGATTGTTTTCAAATCCTATGTTGTTCTAGAAAAAAAGATATTTCCAACGATGTGTGGAACTCGTTTGGCTTCATTCGGTGCTATTTTTAAAAATAATTTTAAAGTTTACAGTCAGAATCTGCCTGTAGTTCAAATAGATATGAGAGCACACTTTCAAACAGCCTTTGGCTATGTTTCATGGTCCGAAATGTATCATTCAAAATAGTATGATGTTCTATACGAAACGAGTATTCTAACTACATAGAGAACATATTTTAATTTGTTTTCAATAGTCAGGATATTTGATTTGAGTTAGGACACATGATCTTAAATTTCAGGATTTTATTTTTTTTGATTGGATTGATAGGGCTTTAATAACTTAATTTTATAGTTGGATGGTTTGTGATTCGCCTATAAAATGTTTTGTGCTTACGAGCTCTAGTACATCTTTGAATTGATTGTAGGTGCTTATTGACCACTTTTTGACTTGGTCTAATTTTGGCTTCTCGCTTATTGAGTCACTATGACTTTGAGGTAAGTATTGTGGACCTGTCTAGTTCTTTTCAAAATCTTATTTCGTAATATATATATGGCATGCCTGTTACTCTTGAAAACTATTTTCTTGATAAACTCAGCTCATGAGTGTAACATTTTCTGAACCTTTCATCTCGATAAAAGTTTTTTGTATCGCCCTGTCTCATAATATCTCACCGTGTTGTTTCACGTCTATATATCCTCCTGAAGGCTCGCAATCGAATCATTGTTTCTTTTGCCCCTCCATAGGGCTAAGTATGGCGCTCGCTTGCCCCGCCATAGGGCAAAGTAGGGTATCATTTTTCCTAATCGTAGGGTCGAATACTCTTAATGTTTGCATGATTTGATTGTGTAGCCATTCTATCTTTTTTAAGTATGAAATCTCCTTATTTTGTCATACTCCTGATGGTACATGGTTTGAAGAAATTTTCCGGCTCAACCCCAAATTTCATATAACATTTCGCTTATCCATTACTTTTTTTTGAAGAATGAGGTGAATTCATTGAACAAAAAAAAGGGCCAAACACTGACACTCGTGATTTGACTCGCTTATCCATTACTTTTACTTTTATTATAACTTATTTATTTTAAATAATTTTGACACTCATGATTTGACTAGTTGGGTATATATTACTTACACGAGTCTTGGACTCACGTTTTCCATATTTTTCAGATAATTGACTAAACTCGGGAAAAGTGAGTGAGATGTGTGCTAGCTTGAATCCTTAATAAAACTACATTTGCATCAACTGTAACATTTACTGAATTTCGCAAATTTATAGTAATACACTTTCATCAGTTTTTTAATATTAAATTTCTGAACCTTAATTTTAAACAATTCATGCATGAGACTTGCTTCGTACGTCACTTTAAATGATTAGGTAACGTATGGTCAATGTGACACCGTTTTGGAGTATATAATTTTTGGGCGTTACAGGTGATGATCTTATGATGGTAATAGTGATAATGATGATGGCAATGGCAATGATGATGATGATGATGAAGATTATGGTGATGCTGATGTTGCTACTTATACTGATGGTGATGGTGATGGTGATGGTGATGGTGATGGTGATGGTGATGGTGATGGTGATGGTGATGGTGATGGTGATGGTGATGGTGATAATGATGATGGTGACGTTGTTGATGATGATGAAAATGAAAATGATGATGATGATGGTGATAGTGATGATGATGATGATGATCATGATTATGATCATGATCATGATTATGATTATGATGATGATGATAATGATTATGATGATGATGATAATGATAATGATAATGATAATGATAATGATGATGATGATGGTGGTGGTGGTGGTGGTGGTCATGATGATGGGACCTTAGTGATCCCTAAATAACTTATTTGCATACAATTAATGAATGAACATGTTTATTATTTTAGCCCATGGTTGAATGATACATTTGAAAGGGCTTTCATTCAATTTAAGTAGGGTCAGTGGTGATTGTATGTGATGATCAGTGCCTAGGTAATGGTCGATAGGGGTGTAAATGAATCGAGCAGAGTATTGGCGTGTTCAAGCTCGACTCGATTAGATATATATTAGGCTCAAGCTCGACAAGTCTGAAAAAATGTGTTCAAATTCGGCTCAATAATTTTTTAAGATACTCGAACTCAGCTTGAGCTATAAACAAGTTACTCGAATTCAGCTTGAAGACTTATAAATCTCGAGCCATTATCGAGCTAAAACTGAGCTACTCGTTATAAGCTCATTTATATGAAATTTTTTTAGTGAATTACTGAATAATTAAACAATAATTGAGTAATAATTGAGAAACAATAGAATTTTAAATGAGTTTTAATCGAGTAATAATTGAGCATATAAACGAGTTGTCCATGAACATAAAGGATTTGATCACAAGTTTGCTCGTACTCTGTTCGTTTAATAAACGAGCCTGAAAGCTATGCTCATGCTCGAATCGTTTAAGATTGAGTCAAACTTTGATCGAGCTTGTTCAGGACCAACTCACAAGTGTATCAGCTCGTTTATAGCCCTCATGCTCAACAGTGGTGGACAACAGTTGATGATGTGATCATGAAGGGCAGCCAGCAGTGGGTGGTTGACAAGTGTAGTTTTAACCCTTTGTAGTTGTCAAGTTATATGTTTTAGGGGTTAAGTTGCAGTAAAAAACAACTTATAAACCTTGGTAAGCCAAGGGTCAATCCAAGGAACGGTGTGTGTGAATACCAGCTAACAAGTGACATATTTAGCTACTCCGATTAATAAGAGAAAATCTGGTGCAACGAAATTTCCTAAAATTAAATTGAGAAAATTAAAAAGTTTAATCTGATCAGAGGAAGAATCTCAAGATCAAACTTCATCCGTGCCGACCCCACAAATCATGCGACAATATCACACAATTCAATCATACTATCGAGTATGGAAGTTAACCAAAATAACATTAAATAAGCTGCCCATCCACGGATCATTGTCTAAATCAACCTTCCTCGTTGAACGTCGTCCATCCACGGATTATCAATGATTTCGAATGGTTAAGCACAAGGTATTTCAAATGAAAACATCAGCTTTCCTTGTAATTCATATACTACCGGCCTAGCTGCCTTGACCAAATATCAATTTCATGCGATCGGGTTAGTTACCTTGGACTCATCCATCTTTTGGTTATTAACCTAAATTCGTTCTAGCATGCATAAATCTCATTCAATGTAAAACTTGCAAGAACGATGATATTAAGCACAATGAGATTGAGTACTCGAATTGCAATAATGAAAAGCGTTTCTTTAGATCACATGAAGAGTTGGGTACAAGGCACGCGATCCGTAGGATCCTAGAAAAAGAGAGACTACTCACTACTCATGGTAAGACAACCAAAAGTAGTGTATTTTTTATGATCAAATATTAGAAAACCGTGTTGACGAGTTGACTCATTGAATCTTCAATCTCTTATGATGTTCTTCTTAGTCTTCTTCTCCAACTTAGGTCCAAAAATCTCTAAGATCAAGCTCTCGTAAATAAGTCCCAAATTGGATATTTATGTTTGGAAATTAACGACTAGGCCATGACACTCGTGACACTCACAAGTGTCATGGCAGTCATGGTATAGGAAAAAACGCATTGAACTTTTATGATCCCGTGACACCCGTGACATTTCTTGGGTGTCACGGAAGTTACGACCCCCTCCTTAATACTCTGTGATATTTGGGTGGTGTGACACCCGTGACAAGTGTAGCTTTTCACGATATTCACGACACTGCTATTTTCTTCTGTGAAAATACATAGTAGTGGCACCCGTGACAAATGCAGCATGACATGGTAATCATGGCACTCAGGTTGGGTAGCGCTCTTTGGTCATTTTTCGTCTATCTTTTTTGTTCTTTCGATCCTTCGGGTTCATGGAGCAATTGTTCATCTTATGACCTAAAACACTCAAGGAAGAAATCCAATAACTACAACTTGTCGGGAGACGATTATTATCCTTCATCGAATGGAGTAAATAACTAGTCAACATATTGACTAATCAGTGGTGTTTGTTGGCAGTTCATTTATGTTACATCTTAATGGTTGCAACAAAATATTTAGCAAGAACTTTGAAATTATGTCCCCTGTTCAAGCTTGTGTCCAGGGTACTGTTGCGACAGACCTGGGACTCTTTGCACAACAGTTCAACGTACAGAGATTGAACTCTTATCACAACAGTTTCAGCAAATAGATAAAAGCAGTAGAGACTCACAGACTGATAACCCAATTCGGCTCCGCCTACTCCCGGGGGTTTCCCACACCCGAAAAAGGGACAGCAAATCTTTATTACGAGTATAGGAATTCCACAGGGACTTACACTTACACCTTGTAATAGCCTATCCTCAATACTCCGTCTCTCAGATTTGCAACCGAGGTTCACCCCAATTCCCCTAGATCCCCTTCGTTCAGAACCTGCAGTCTGAACGTTCTCGACCTTCTCCAGAAGCTCAGATGCTTTCTCTCGAAAGCTTGTTCACCTTTGTTGTGTGCGGCAGTTGATACGCTTCAGGCAGTCTGTGTTGCACTTGAACAGACTGCACTTGGACCGGTGTATTCTTAATGAGAAAACACAGCCGGTCGTCGCTTTCTTCTTCTCCAATCAGCAGGATATGCTCGTGTGTAATTGATCTTTGAAAGCGATAAGAATTAGGGTTGCTCTTGAATTGTATTTATATGCTCGAGCGAAACCCTAATTCGCCCAAGATAATCCCATCAAATACTTAGGAAATATTCCTAGATATTTGATGAATATCTTTTGAATCGGTTGGAAGATAATCCGAAGTCTTCTTGCCCAAGTAAGCTTTGCCGCCTTGATGTAAATATTCATTCGAATATCTATTGCTCGAATAAGTCGCTGGCCGTCTTCAGCTTGACGAGATCTTTGTAGTCCAATATCTTCCGGGAACTATCCTTGCGTCTTATCCACGCTGTGTACGAGTGTTAGGATATGTTCGAACTCCCCCTGAACACCTGCTCGAACTGTCTAAGCTACGTTTTGCCAAACACATGCCACTTACGGGAACATCAATCTCCCCCTTGGCATTTTGGCAAAACTAAATCATCTAGATAACTACTACTAGCTAACTATCTAGACTTAGACATCTTGAGGGAGCACAAAATTTGTCCTCTCAAAATTACTCCCCCTTTTTGCCATAAACTGGCAAGGGGTCCAACTAGTTCGAACAGTCAAGTAAAATAAATTGTGCCAGAACAAGCACATATGAGCAGAATGTTTGAAAAAATTCAGAGAGTTTAGTGTTTCAATGGACTTTTAATCGGAAGCTTCTTCAATGGAGTCTTCTTCAGAGGCAGTAGCTTTTGATTCATCATCACTGGGGTAGCTGAGTGCTCGAGCAAGCCTGTTGATCCGGCGGCGCTGTTCTTTGTCCGCAGCAATGATAGCCTATAGGTCCTTCAGAAGTTTTCTCCTCTCATCCATTCCCATTCTAGCCCCCCCTCGACTGGATTCCTTAATTTCTTTACCTGGCTTGCTCCCCCCTTTCAGATCATTCACATGCCGCCCTTTGTATAACTTTTGGTCCACTGTGAATTTGCTGGGAGCTATAGTAAGGAGATCAGACGGGGCTTTTAAATCAGGGGCTTGATGAATGATCAGCTCATAAATCAGGGATGGAAAATAGATCTGGTGCAGAGTTCTCATTGATGTGGCGTGTTCAGCAATCTGTTTGAATATTATTCTGCCCAGGTTGAACTTCCGCTTGTTGCCTATCTGAAAAATCAGTTGGGCCATGTCCTTGTTGACAGTAGAGCGATGAGTAGATGGCCTCCAGTTGAACACTGCTATGAAGAACAGCATGGAATAGAAAGTAGACAGATCTGCTGTATGCACAACTGACTCAGGTCTCCACTGAACAGAGCCTGCAGTGATGGTGCTCACTATCTTTTCAAAGCTGGATTCTTCTTCATCAACAGTTGGGTCGTCCATGGAGAAATATACATTGATCAGTTCTAGATCAATCTTGATCCTTCTTCCTCTCACATAGAAGACCCCATACTCAGCCTCTCCAATGACCCCAAACTTGGGAGGCAAGTTTGCCATGGCCTCACGCACCAGCTGTTCGTTGAACGGTTTGCATCTGTCCAACGTCCAGAAAAGATCCGACTCTTTAAGCACCTCAATCACTTCTTTCCCTTTGTAACTCGATGCATCCAGCAGCCTCTCAGGTATGATTTTCCTTTTCAGCACACATTCCCATTTCAACGCAGCTTCTTTGGTCACGAACCACACTCCTTTCTTGACCTTACCGACTGGGACAGTCTTAGATTCAGGGGCTGGGACTTCACATCTCCCAGCATCTTCAGAGATGGGAACTGCAGCAACGCGCTTCCTTTTCTTGGAAGAGCCAGCTCCCCCTGCACCACTACTGACTTCACCAACCTTCTGAGCTGGTTCCTTTGTAGACGTAGCAAAGGCAACCTTTTTCTTTTCCTTCCCCTTCGTTGTCCTCTTGAGGTTGACAAGGGGAACACTGTCTTGGTCATCTTCTGAAAGGGTAACACCTTCTGCTGCTGATATAGGGGCATCCTTACGAATGGATGGTTCATCTTCCTCCAAATGATCCCTACGACGATCACCTTGAACTGTCATTGTTTCTTGACTCATTACTTTCTCTGGAACTACTCCAGTCTTGACTTTAGTCTGAACACTCTGTTCCTCTGTTGGATCACTTGAGACCTTTTCAGTACCAGACTCTTCTGCTTCAACAGCCAAGTTACGCAGACCTTCCTCTAGAGCTTGTGCTGTTGGAGCTTCAGTCTGAACAGAGGGTTCCACTGTTGAACCGCTTACAGCTTTCTCTGCAGCTCTTCCAGTCTCAACACCAGACTGAACACTAGGTTCCATGGGTGGAACACTTGAAGCTTTGTCTGCCTCAGATTCTTTTGTCCCTACAGCCTGATCATACTGAGCTTCTTCCTGACTCTTTTCCTTTTCCAGGTTTTCCATGACATCATCAATGTCCTTGTACAAATTCTCTAACTCCTCATTACTTTCTGCTGGGTTTGATTCTTTCAACACATCAGTCTTCCTTGATGGATTAATTTCTTCTGTTATAGCCTCAGCGTCCAAACTGGACCCTTCTGCAGTCATTACTCCTTGGTTCTCAGATGGATCAGCATCACTCATCACCACATTCCTCTTCCCCGAGGACTCGATGAACTTCTCTGTTTCTTCATCGGACATTGCAATCTTCCTTCCTCGAGTGGCATAGATCTGGGCTAGATATTTACTGGGAGAGTCACTGGCCCGCTTCACCTTCTTCCTGCGACCAGCCTTCGGAGGAATGTATCCTGTGGCGAAGATCTTTTCTCTCCACGTTCCTGAGCCTCCAGCCCCCTTGCTGGGTTCCTCTTCCATAGTCTTGACAGACTTCTTTTTAACAACTGCACCAACGGCTTTGTCAACCGCCACAGCCCTACCACTCTCAAAATTTCTATCATCTGCACCACCAAGCATCGCCTTACTTGTTTCAACACCAACAGCTTTAACACCACTAGCATCCTTACCACCATTACCTCCAATTACAGCCCTACTGGCTTCATCACCATCAATCAATTGAACACCCTTCTCAACCTCCACTCTTACTTCTTCATTCAGCACAGATTTTTCAACAACGAGGGTATTCGCAGAATCAGAAGGAATAGTGGGGTTTACCTTAGATTGCAGACGAACTTGTGGAGTTGAATCCACAGTGGCCGGCTGAGAAATTTCAGCGGTAACTCCTTCAGCAGGCTTCTCTTTGGCGAAAGATTCGGTAACAGAGTGTAAAGGCGACGCCTTTTTCATCTTCGCAGCTTTTGATTTCGGAATCTTTGATTTCGCTGCCAACGCCTTTGAGGTCTGCATGCTTTCTTTGCTTTTCTCCGCAGATTTAGCGCTGGATTTTGCTGACTTCCTGGTGTTCACCATTGTCGGTTGAGGAAGGAGCAGTTGAGAGGAGAGTTCCGTTCTAGGGTTTTCGAGAGAGAGAGAAGACGATACTCAGGGAATGAATTTGATTTCAAAAATCAAATTTTTCTATATGACTTTTCAGCTTTCCAAAACCGTCAACCGAAATAAAATCTTCAAGGATATTTAAAACAAATATTTTCCAAGTTGTCTAGACTTCTGTTCCAGGTCTCTTTATTAGGTGGTCAGTCCAACTTTTCAGCTGGAGGTTCGACTATGACTGACCACCGTCGGATGCTTTCAGTGGTTGACACCACATAGACCCCCTGGGGATCTGGGTGTTCCACTCCGTGACCTGCCATATGGTTTGACAAAAGTATGCTGCCTCAGAGTTACCATCTTCCGTGAGCATTCATATTTTCTTGTACGGCTCCAAGCACATTTCTGTGGGCAGTGTACGAACTCCTGTTGCAACTGTACCACCTTCTGATTCAACTGCTTCCTGGGACACCCGGCAACATTGATTTGTGCGCATCGACAATCAGATCTTGTGTGCAAGGTCTTATCCACTCTCCCTCGCAGAAAACTAGGTTGAGCGTTTGCACATGGGAGAGCAACCGGTTGCTGGCCATGGTTCTCATTGTTCATTGACTCCGTCAGACCCATCCTAATAGTATAGCAGTTGTTGGCATCCCTTTTTCCTTTCATCAGTGTATCGCCATTCTGGTCTAGTACAAGACATGACTAGCTGGAGAATGACACATAGTGTCCATCGTCGCATAGTTGACTGATGCTGATAAGATTCCTGGTCAGTCCCTTGACAAGGAGGGTGTTCTTGAGTGCAGGGAGATCCGGAACCATCAATGTCCCACAGCCGGATCACCTGACCCTTTTCACCATCCCCGAAGGTAACAAACCACATATGCTCAACAGGTCTAATATGGGTAAGATATTGAGAATTACCTGTCATGTGTGCGGAGCATCCGCTGTCGAAGTGCCAACTATCATGCGATGAGTAGCTTGAGGTGTAACAGGCCACCATGCAAACGGTTCGGTCTTCCTTTTGAACCCAGACTTGTTTCTGTTGCGGTATGGTTTGTTGATGGAAAGCACGTCTTTCGATTAGAAACAGACGACACTTTAGTTTGATGTGACCCATATGATTGCAATACCAGCAAGTGCGCCATTCTTTTCTTTGTGTTGAATGAGAGCCGAAGTGCACCGTACCAGTTCTTCTTTGACCGCTATTGGGTTGTTCTGGGTGCAAGTCTATTTTCTGTCTGGGGTGCTGTCTCACCTTCAGTTCTGACTTCTGTTCCGACACCGGTCTTGTTTTAACAAACCTCGTACCTTTTGAGTTGCCTTCTCCTGTGAACCCCAATCCTCTATGTCCGGACTCCATTCTCTAAGATATAAGAATATCATTTAAGTTTTTAGTGCCAGAGTTAAGCATTCTTACCGACTGTTTGAGGTGATTGAGTTCCTCCTTAGTGTCAGAGTGTTCCATCTTCTCAGATTCTAGCTTAAGTTCCAGCTGTTCTACCTTCCTTAGTTGGAACATTTCTTTGCGCTGTAGATCAATGATGGTTTTTCTCAAACCTGCCATGCCTACAGGATGAGTGTCCCGATCCTTCTCCATTTCGACTTTTAGAGAGGAGACAGTACCCAGGAGTTCCGTTTTCTGAACAAGAAGATCCAGCCTTTCCTGTTTTATCTCAGCTAGTTGAGAAGTCAGTGAGTTAATTGTACCTTCAATTTCTGCCTTTAGTGTCAGCAGTATCTCAACCTCCTGCCATACCTTGTCCTTTTCCATAGTGACACTTGCCACTGTGTCATTTAGCTTCTTGTTTATCTTGATCAGAAGCAGCCACTTCTCAAATAATCTTTATATGTCTGAGCCAGAGAGTCCTGCGTGAGTTCTTCATTGTCACTGTCCGAGGGGTCTTCACCTGGGAGTTCCAACTGAGGTGGAACAGTTTCACTTGTGATGCTGCATTCATCCAGAGTTGTGACGAAGGCCACAAAGTTTGTGGTTTCACCTTTTTCTTCGTCTGACTCACTATCGCTGAAGCTCGCCACCATCGCCTTCTTCTTTATGAGAGTGTTTACACACTGTGAAGCAATGTGGCCGAAACCCTTGCATTCATGACACTGAATCTCTTCTTTTCCTTTGTCAGACAAGTCTTACCTTGAATCAGTAGACCTTGGCCTGCGATTTCCAGTTTCGGTAACCAGTTGACAAAGACTGACCTTGTTCTGGACCACGTCTGTTGATTTTCCGCACCATTCTTCCTAAGTTCTGTGCCATCATGGCCAGTTGCTCAGTGGTGCACCCAGAATCCAGTTTGTCTTCCGTCATATCTGCTTTGAGAGAGATTCCCTTCTCTTCTCCGGTTTGGAAGTCATGATTGATCTCGTAAGTTCTGAGAGAACCCATTAGCTCGTCTAGCTTCAGTGTGGTGATATCATGCATTTCCTCAATGGCCGTGACTTTCATGGCAAATCTCGGAAGAAGAGACCTTAGGACCTTACTGGCCAATCTTTCTTCATCGATGGGTTTCCCTAGAGCAGATGCCTCGTTGGACAGTTCCAGGACTCTGGTGTTGTACTCAGTGATGGTTTCACTCTCCTTCATCTTCATCTCTTCGAACCTGGTTGTGACAGCTTGCATGCGGGAGTTGCGAACTTTGTCTGTTCCTTCAAAAGCTGTTTGGAGGATATCCCATGCTTCCTTGGCCACTTCACAGTTGATGATTAGCTTCATGACATTTTCATCTACTGCCGAGAAAATTGCGTTCATTGCCTTTGAGTTTCCCATGGAAGCTTTGTCCTCCTCTTCTGTCCACGGAGCTTCTGGTTTGGCGATCGGTTCTCCAGTGAGATTGTTCATTATGGGTTCCGTCCACCCTTTCAGAACAGCCTTCCATGCCTTTTCGTCTAGCGATTTCAGAAAAGATCTCATCACAGGCTTCCATGTGGCATAGTTCGATCCTTCGAGCAGCGGGGGTCTGGTTATGCTTTGTCCTTCCTTCAGAGTCATCTTGAACAGTTCAGGATCCCACTCAGTGTGTCGAGTGTTTGGCTCTGATACCAAATGAAATTATGTCCCCTGTTCAAGCTTGTGTCCAGGGTACTGTTGCGACAGACCTGGGACTCTTTGCACAACAGTTCAACGTACAGAGATTGAACTCTTATCACAACAGTTTCAGTAAACAGATAAAAGCAGTAGAGACTCACAGACTGATAACCCAGTTCGGCTCCGCCTACTCTAGTTGGTTTCCCACACCCGAAAAAGGGACAGCAAATCTTTATTACGAGTATAGGAATTCCACAGGGACTTACACTTACACTTGTAATAGCCTATCCTCAATACTCCGTCTCTCGGATTTGCAACCGAGGTTCACCCCAATTCCCCTCGATCCCCTTCGTTCATAACCGGCAGTCTGAACGTTCTCGACCTTCTCCAGAAGCTCGGATGCTTTCTCTCGAAAGCTTGTTCACCTTTGTTGTGTGCGGCAGTTGATACGCTTCAGGCAGTCTGTGTTACACTTGAACAGACTGCACTTGGACCGGTGTATTCTTAATGAGAAAACACAGCCGGTCGTCGCTTTCTTCTTCTCCAATCAGCAGGATATGCTCGTGTGTAATTGATCTTTGAAAGCGATAAGAATTAGGGTTGCTCTTGCATTGTATTTATATGCTCCAGCGAAACCCTAATTCGCCCAAGATAATCCCATCAAATATTTAGGAAATATTCCTATATATTTGATGTATATCTTTAGAATCGGTTGGAAGATAATCCGAAGTCTTCTTGCCCAAGTAAGCTTTGCCGCCTTGATGTAAATATTCATTCGAATATCTATTGCTCGAATAAGTCGCTGGCCGTCTTCAGCTTGACGAGATCTTCGTAGTCCAATATCTTCCGGGAACTATCCTTGCGTCTTATCCACGCTGTGTACGAGTGTTAGGATATGTTCGAACTCCCCCTGAACACATGCTCGAACTGTCTAAGCTACGTTTTGCCAAACACATGCTACTTACGGGAACATCAAACTTAAATGATCACCAAATAAATATGTGGTAACTTCATTGTTATCGCAATAAATATTAAATGTAATGACATTATAAAGTCATCGTGAAACGTTTTGCAAGGGAGTTTCTTGCAATGATATACGATAACTTTGAAAATTATCACTTAACTATATAATCGATGACAGGCCCTGCTTCATTTTGCTCAGAATAAAATTTAAAAAAGGCCCTTTAAGGTTACTCAATATTACTTTTTAGAATAATAAATAAAATAAAAGTGCGGTTCAGATACAAACCGACTTATATATAAAAACTACAAACCACATTTCGAGCTGACACGTGTCCTATTTAGTCGAAATTCCTAACAAACACACAGAGGGATATTATAATCATTTCACATATCCTAATAATTTTATTTTCAATTTAATCCTCGAGTTGTTAATGATCATACTTAAACCTGGAAATGATCAGACTTAAAACAGCAATGATCAGACTTAAACAACAATGATCAGACTTAAAATAACAAATGATCAGACTTAAAAAACAATGATCAGACATAACCAAGTAATGATCAGACTTAAAAAATAATGATAAGACTTAAACCACTAATGATCAGACTTAAACCAGTAATGATCAGACTTAAATCAGTAATGATCAAACTTAAAAAACAATGATCAGACTTAAAACAACAAATGATCAAACTTAAAAAACAATGATCAAACTTAAACCAGTAATGATCAGACTTAAACCAGTAATGATCAGACTTAAATCAGTAATGATCATACTTAAAAACAATGATCAGACTTAAAGCAGTAATGATCATACTTAAACCAGTAATGATCAGACTAAAATCAGTAATGATCAGACTTTAAAAATCAATGATCAGACTTAAAACAACAAATGATCAGACTTAAAACAACAATGATCAGACTTAAAAAACAATGATCTGGCTTAAACAACAATGATCAGACTTAAACCAGTAATGATCAGACTTAAATCAATAATGATCAGACTTAAACAACAGTGATCAGACTTAAAAAAATAATGATCAGACTTAAAACAACAATGACCAGACTTAAAACAACAATGATCAGACTTAAATCAGTAATGATCAGACTTAAAAACCAATGATCAGACTTAAACCAGTAATGTTCAGACTTAAACAACAATGATCAGACTTAAACCAGTAATGATCAGACTTAAATCAGTAATGATCAGACTTAAACAACAATGATCAGAATTAAAAAACAATGATCAGACATAAAACAACAATGATTAGACTTAAAACAACAATGATTTGACTTAAAAACAATGATCAGACTTAAACCAGTTATGATCAGACTTAAACCAGTAATGATCAGACTTAAATCAGTAATGATCAAACTTAATCAACAATGATCAGACCTAAAAAACAATGATCAGACTTAAAACAACAATGATCAGACTTAAAAAAACAATGATCAAGTTAATGTAAAGGATGGGCGCACGACAACCAAAATGATCTGACTTAAACACGTAATGATCCGAATTATAGTAAATTTTAGGACGATTATACCCCTCGTATATATTATGTATTTTAAAATAAGTACGCGTTAATTATCTTATTTACAAAAAGCACTCCGAACGCGATGAATTTCGATTGGTTGATATTTACATGTGTCAATATTTTATTGGGTTTGTAGTTATTTTTATAATTGTGGTTTGTATTTGATCAGTTTTCATAAAATAAATTTAAAAAGCCTTAGTTTAATTTTTGCTGCAGACTTCCAAAAGGCTTAAGCCAACCAGTAATGACTCGAAATCATTAGCGAATAGCGATCTATATGCATTTTTTTAGTGTTTGTCGTTGACATAGGGTCTGTCCATTTTGACTTATATTTGACTTAACTTAGTTGATCTTAACTGATATTAACTTATAGTGAATGATCTTAACTGATATTAACTTATAGTGAATGATCTTAACTGATATTAACTTATATTAACTTAACTGAAACTTATGTTGATCGATAAATAGTAATATTATGATGATGATGGTTATGATGATGATGAATAGTAATATTATGATGATGATGAATAGTAATTTTATGATGGTGATGGTTGTGATGATGATGATGATGAATAGTAAAATGATGATGATGATTAGTAATATTATGATGATGATGATGGTAGTGATGATGATGATGAATAGTAATTTTATGATGATGAATAGTAATTTTATGATGATGATGGGGTGATGATGGTGATGAATAGTAATTTTATGATGATGATGAATAGTAATATACTGATGATGGTGATGGTTGTAATGATGATGGTGATGAATAGTAATTTATGATGATGAATAGTATGATGATGATCATGAATAGTATGATGGTATGATGATGATGGTGATGGTATGATGAATAGTATGATAGTATGATGATGATGGTATGATGAATAGTATGATAATATGATGATGGTATGATGAATAGTGTGATGATGATGATGGTATGATGAATAGTGTGATGATGATGATGGTATGATGAATAGTATGATGGTATGATGATGAATAGTATGATGGTATGATGATGAATAGTATGATGTTATGATGAATAGTGTGATGATGATGGTATAATGATGATGATGGTATGATGATGAATAGTATGATGATGATGGTATGATGAATATTATGATGATAATGATGATGATGGTATGATGAATAGTATGATGATGATGGTTATGGTATGATGAATAGTATGATGGTATGATGAATAGTATGATGATGATGGTATGATGAATAGTGTGATGGTATGATGAATAGTATGATAGTATGATGATGATGGTATGATGAATAGTATGATGGTATGATGAATAGTTAACTGAAACTTAACTTAAATGATCTTAACTTATATTAACTTATAGTGAATGATCTTAACTGATATTAACTTATAGTGATTGATATTAACTTAGAGTGACTTATAAGTCGAAAATATAAGTTCAATTGGACAGGGCCATAGTTGAGGCAAAATTTTGTAGAGAGTTACCCGACGCTAACAAAAGCACATCCACGCATATGCAACATGTTAATATAAAATTGGAGTGAAGCATGGCATTTTTATATATGTTGGAACTCAGACTCGTTTACTCCTCTGATGGTCGACGGTGGTGAACGGCGATGGGATTGGGAGGAGCAGTCGGTTGTGGCCGGTGTTTGTTGGCCGTTCATTTGTTATTAAATCTTTGGTGATTGCAAAAAATAAAATTATTTTAGCGACAACTTAAGTGATCACCAAATTAATATGTGATAACTCCATTGTTATCGATATGACATTATAAAGTAAAACATTTTGAATGACATGATAATTTAACATTTGGTAATAAAAATCATCACCAATTTCATTTTATTTTTATTTTTATTTGCAGTCTTTGCCCTTGACACTAGTTGAGGCAAGGTTTTGTAGGGAGTTACCCGATTCCAAAATAAACACATCCAGATACATGCAAATGTTGACGTTAGGCAGTGTTATTAAAACCGAACCGGTCATCGAATCGGTCAAGCCATTGAGTCGATGGGTCAGTGGTTCAACCGCGTCGAACCGATTTGACCCGCGCGATTTAAAAATAATAAAATAATATATATATATATATATATATATATATATAGAGGAGCGTTCAAATGAGGCAGCAAAATTAGAATGAGACTGTGAGGCACGATCTCGTGCCTCCATCAAACCCCCCGTGCATTGTGGGCGCGCCACGTGGCAAGCCGCCGTAATAGTAAAAGTTGTGTTTACACTGCTTTTACTATTTGGACACTATTTCCGCCACGTGTCAAGCCACTACTCGTGCCTCACTGCCTCATTCTATCAACCTGCCTCAACCGAGTGCTCCCCTATATATATATATTTATTTATTTATTTACCTGTTTTGTAACCTAATAAAACTTAACTTGTATACAATACTATAACCATAACAAATTTAGAATTCGAATATTACATATTAATAAGAAAATAACAATTGCATTTTTAGTCTTAATTCACAAATCGCAATAACATTGAAAAGTTATGCCAAAAGATAAAAGTTTAATAAGGAAAATAGATATGGTGGTGAACTTCATCTAAGTTGCTTGGATTTTGATTCACCTCTCCAATGATATTATCATGTGCTTCTTCATTCTCATTTTCATCCTCATTGTTGTCCAAATTTATTTGCCCTCTTTTCTACAAACAGCAAACTTTTGCCCATGCAATTGGCATCTAGAACATAAGCAAGTATGCTCTCAATAACTACCGATTTCCATACAACTTGACTCTCAGTCATTTGAATCCATATACTGGTATATGTTTGGTAACATCGACATCCACACAAACCCTCCGTATCAAAAAAACTTGGCGAATCCAGACACAATTCGAGTTGTTCAATTGACTTGATAAACTGAATGCCAAAAACAAGCAAACAACGTGCCAACTTTTTACAAGGTTCAAAAGAGATTTCCTTGCTGATCCTTGAAGCTCCGAAGAGGCTAAATCTACTAGGAACACCGGCGGAATTATTTGCTACAAGCAATCGTTCTCCGAACGCACTTAAGCTCTCAACCAATTCAAGTCACCGACTCTGCTACTGAAGTCGCTCAACGAACAGACAAGCAACGCCGCTCGCAATCACCGATCTGAACTACAATCATGCCTCAAACACTCAAGCTCGTTTCTACAAAACCTTCAATTGCAAACAATGCTTTTTGTTATAGGAGGAAGAAGACGATTGCCTCTCCCCCTTTTAAACCCAACTGAAATTGGAAGCGTCAGCCAGACCGCAGCAACATCAACCCGCCCATAGCATACAACATCAACCAAAAAGAAGAGACATTCTTACCTCATAAGTTCGTGAAATTGGAAGCGTTCGTCGGACCGCAGAGGTAAGAGATCATGAATTTTTTTTCCGATGGGAAGAGATCGTGAAATTGGAATGCGATGCGTGTTGAAATAGGGCTCGCCGACTATAACACTGCTCTAAAGTCCATCTGTTTGTCTTTTTTTTAAACATACACATTCAAACGGCTGTGTTTTGTCAAATTAACATTAACCCGGTAGACCCGGTCGGGTCACGGTTTAATCGAAAACCAGTGGTTCAACCGGTAATTTGCCGGGTCAATGACATTTCCAATCCGATTTGAGAACCGGACCGGTCTGGTGACTGGTTTCTGGTCTAACCAGTCGAACCGGCCGGTCTGGTCCGGTTTTCATAACACTGTCGTTAGGTGTTGCCTTTCTACATGTTAACATAAAATATTTACATTCAATTGCTCTTTAGAACCGGTTGGAGTTTTTTTTTCTTTTTTGCCCTACTTTCAAAGTCAAGTTTCACTTTTACCGTGTTCGAAATTCGAATTTCAGTTTTGCCGTATTTTTAAAAAGACCGGTTTGGAAGGAATCGTCTTTGTCCATTTTCAAATAAAACCGATTTGGGAGAAACTGGTTTGATGAGCAAGCGCATGCGTGCAGGGGCGGAGCTGACTAGTGGGTTGAAGTTCGGGTAGATTTTGGCCCAACTTTTTTTTGATTTTCAGAGGATTGACATTGGGAACCTAATACCTACGGTGACGGGAGAGACAAGCGAGTGGCGATGGCCGAATGCCGATGGAGTATTCGATTTAGACGTTTAGCCGTTTAGGGAAGAAACAATTGTCGAAGGAGGATGTCCTTTCTCCTCCATTAATTTGCTCCTTCGAGCTTCGAGAAACTAATTCTGTCTGCGGCTCTTCTTCCTCTAATCTTCACAATTCAAACAAGTTACCTTTTAGAAAAATTAAGGTGTTGATTATCGCCTGATCGATCGATTTGGGATTAGTTATCTCTCTATTAAGCATCTGTCTTTTTCTTTTGTTGAATATGTTTGTATTTCTCCAATTTTCTCATCAGGCATGTCTCCGTTTTGATGGCTGAGACTTGTTGAATGTGAAAATGTTATGAGAATTGTTTTTTGTTTTGTATGGATTTATCTTGGCTTATTTTTGCAATGCTCAAACTGGTTAGTAGCTAAAGATAAGAGTATTGGGATGTTAATGTGGTTATTAGGTTTGTCATTTACGAAATGGGGACTTGTTTGAAAACAGGGTGAAGGAGAAGGAGCTTGACAAGGAGTTCTACAAAGCTGAGATTGTAGAGTTGCCACCAAAGGTGAATCGAGTAGTAGTGTTAATGATGATCTGCGGAGATTTAGAGAGTTGAAATATGGCAATGCGTCATTAAGGGAACATCGAGGTGTTTAAGAATAGTAACCCTATACATTTTGTTTTGTTTCTTCGTTGTAGTTGTGATCTGTTGTCCCTTTTAAAGTCTAATAGCCATCACGAAGATAAAAAGTTGTCATCTTTAGGTTTCTAAAGCTCTTGGGTTGATGAAAATGCCCCCCCCCCTCATAACTTGTTACTTGGTCGATTGGTTGTTTGAGCAGGCACGACAGCTCTATGATTGTGTATTATTTATTGCATTATCTAATATTATTTAATAATGTATTGTATGCTCAAAGTTAGCTATTTATATATTATGTGTATTTTATAAGTTTGGTTTAAGATCATTTGTAATGCGTTTTGATTGGCGCATTAAAAAAAGTGCGAGGATGAGCCTCCTACTGGGTTTCAAACCTCAAAAAAAATTAGGGTCACGATAAAAAAAATTCAGCCCTGCTAACTTTCAATTCCTGGCTTCGCCCCTGCATGCGTGGCATGTTTTGGTCCTACGTGGACCCAACGATATGTAATTATTTGCCACGTGTCAAACCGGTTTATGAGAACAAATTTCATTATTTTCACTAAAAAGAAACATGTATAAAATTCAATGTGGTAATCTGCCCTTGAAATCAACAAAAACCAACTCAATGTACAAACTCGAGAAACCTACAAACCAAAATATCATAAACCATATACTCTACTTGAAATCAACAGAACTCGTTGACAGCTTGATCTTTACAAACATCACGATTTATCTCACAAAATCACACTTGCTATAATGTTTGAAATCACATGCAACCCTAATTGCTACCAGTATAAATTCAAAGTCTCAACCAACAGACACAGGCAGTAAGATTTTATACAGTTTCTTTTTAGTGAAAATAATGAAACCGGTTTTCCCAAAACCGATTTCATTCAATTTATATCGGGTTTTCTCAAACCGATTTGACACGTGGTAAACAAATGTATATATCGTTGGCAGTGGCGGACCTAGGATTTTTTTTGACTGGGGGCGAAACAGCGAGGATGATTTGACTTTAAACTACAAATAGAAGTTCACGCTAGGTATAGGGGTGTAAACAAGCCGAGCCGAGCCGTGGTGCTCGAGCTCGGCTCGTTTAAGTGTGTATTCGGCTCGAGCTCGAGTTCGAGCTCGGCGAGCCTTAAATGTGTGGGTTCAAGCTCGGCTCGTTTATTTTTTAAGATACTCGAGCTCGGCTTGATATCTTATCAAGCTCGAGCCATAAACGAGTTATAAACGAGCTACTCAAAAACGAGCTATAAACGAGCTACTTGTTTTGAGCTCGTTTATATGATAAGAATTAGTTATTTACTGAATAATCGAGTAATAATCGAGCAATAATCGAGTTTTAAATGAGTTTTAATCGAGTAATAGTCGAGCATATAAACGAACTGTCACGAACATAAGCGAGCTGAACACCATTATGCTCGTACTCGGCTCATTTAATAAATGAGCTTGACATTTATGCTCGTGCTCAGCTCGTTTAAATTCGAACGAGCTTTGACCAAGTTTGTTCATGAATATTTCACGAGTATATCGGCTCGTTTACACCCCTAGCTAGGTAGTTGTAGTAAATATATATTACTTTCACTATAAAATATAATGTAATGAATATATATATATATATATATATATATATATATTTAATTATGTTTGATGATGAAATTAGTATCATATCAATTGTTTTTGTATGGTTAATCAATTATTTAAGCTTAAATTATAAAATCAAATCCAAATTCCTTTAATGGGTCATCCAATTGCAGAAACATAAGTTTACTTTTATATGATTGGGGGCAATCTGTTAAAATTATTTGGGACAGAATATAACAATCAATAGATATATTTAATTGACTTACATATATTAATCATTTATCAACAAAATCATTGGGGGCAGCTGCCACCATTGTGTATAAGGTGGGTCCATCCCTGATCGTTGGGTCCACCTAGGACCAAAACATATCACGCATATGCTTATTCATCAAACAGGTTTCCTCCAAACTGATTTGGTTGAAAATCAACGAAACGGTTTCCCCCAAACATTTTTTATTCGAAAACGGACAAAATCGGTTCTTCCCAAATATATCATTTTAAAAATAGGGCAAAATTGAAATTCGAGTTTTGAACACGATAAAAGTGAAACTTGAATTTGAAAGTATGACAAAAAATAAAACAACCCAACCGGTTGTTATTCCCATTACTTCTCTTACAATTATAAATTAGTAATTTAAATAGGAGTAGTAATACTAAGGGACAGATGAAGTCAGTGTAGTGTGTTCATAGAGAAAATGAACAAAGAAGACAGTTGCAGTTGCAGACTATAATGTGATGAGTCGTCTTTATCAACGCATCAATATTGATAGTAACTAGTCGAGTCATATACAGTGTGGCGTGGGCTCTGAATGAAGCTGACAGCCACATATGAAACGAATCATAAAAAGATCAAACCCAAGTGTCACTGTGTGCGTGTGATATGGTCTTGTGGATAGCATGGTTAGCAACTCCAAATGTTAACTTTAGTTCCAATAGATTAGGGAGGAACAAAATTTGACAGCAACTTAGTTATAGGAATTTTAATATCTCATTGAATTTGTTAATTCCCATGTAAGGAGTTGTTTAAGAGTTAGAACTCAGGCACTACACAGAATTGTCGCAAGACAATTTCCATATTTTGGAGTTTTCTAATACTGTAATTTCCAAGCTGATGACGTCGGTTGGCTAGAAGATTGAAGAACATATTCTAAAGAGTATAATAAAATATTTGTTGGATCGTTAGGTTAGCCAACTATGTGAGGGAGATCCCAGAGTGGACAGATGGCAGCGGAAATTAACTCTCGTACAGGAAATATAAAACAGATTGTAAATGCTCACGATTTAGAGTGGAAACCTTACTGCAACCTTTGCAGCAGGCTGAAAACCACTTGCCTTCTGGACAGTTCCAGAAGGGCTTCAAGATCCGTGTTATTGATAAAGGAATATGCTTGCAGTTTGTTACACTTGTCTCACGCAGTGACAACTAACAAAACTACTCAATTCGAAGGATCAACTAACACGATCGTCTTGTCCGCACACAACAGCACCTTGTCAGCTCCGGAATTGATCACTCTTCAATCTCCGATCGCTATCTCCAAAAAGCCGAGCTTCACACTGAAGACTCCTCCTCTATTTATAGTGGTCTTCAAGTCGGCTGGAACTCGTCTCCGTCAGATATCTGCCTGCATCCAGCAGATATGATATGGTTAAGATATTTCCATATCTTAACCATGTCACATATTTCCCTTCCAAATATGGCTTCAATCTTTCTATCGTATATATTGATTAGTATATACCGATGTCAATTCTCTCGTCAATTATCCAGCATATATACTCGTATATCTTCTGATTTGTATCGAGTATATTTTCTCAGATCCGTTCTCTTCATAATGTCGGTGTGTCTCTCACACGGGACACATCTCTCTCGCAGCTCTGCTCTCTCTCAGAGATGTCCAGTAACCTTAACTGTTAGACAGTGATTTCTGCAAACTTAAGTGGATTATTAGTTAAGTGTTTGTTATCATCAAAACACAAAGGGTCCAACAAATTCCCCCTTTTTGATGATGACAAACACTTCTTCACAGATAAGAAATCACACGACAATCATATCTACATTTTCCTAGGACGTCCAGCTTCAGAATTTATTCACTAAATTTTTATTTAAAGTCTAGCTAGCATAGTTCCCCCTCAGATAGACATCCACTTAAACTTTGGTACCGGTTATTCCCCCTTAGTGTATGCTCATATAGTTCTTCCCCCTTTTGGCATCCTAAAAAAGATATGCAAATAAGAACACAGAGTAATGGAAAGAAAACACTTCATTCATGCTGGCAGGTTATAAGCGTGTCATACAGACACCACACACACAGCAGAGAATTTCAAAAAGCACAGGAATCTTAAACATGAAATTCGAAACAAAATAACACAGGGAAAACAGGGGTGGATGTTGGAGGGTGGCAAAGAGGGGAGTTCCATGAGACAGTTAAGACGAAGTTTCAATTGTGAACGGAGACTTCATCTGTTCAACAATCTCCGCGGCAAGGTCCTTCATCTGCTCTGGGAACCCCGCGACTGCCACCGACATGGCACCCGAATCAACAGTAATCGCCAACTCCAAGGCAGTCATCTTCTCCTTTACGTCCTTCAACTCGGTCTTTGCCTCCACCAATTCTGATCTTACCTCCTTCAACTCACTCTTTACCTCCTTCATCTCTGCTCTAAGCACCTTCAGCAGCGCCAGCATCTCACCTGAACCCTCAGAGGGGAGTGCCTTGTCACCATCGACAGGAGCAGCAACATTAAGAGGAGTCACTTCAATGACATCCTCATCATCAGCTTCCTCTACCACAGCAGGAACTGTCCATCCAACTCCCGCAGAGAACTCCAAACCCAGTTTGGCAATATGATCATCACACAGTGCAGACGAAAGCACTCTCTCAGACTCAGGATGGTAGATCTCCCAATACTTCATTATCTCCTTCACAAACCCTGGAAAAGGTAGTCCATTTGACGAGTTGTCCCTGTTGTTCTCCATGTGCTTCATAACCTGAAAAACCAAGTTGACTGGCTGCTTCTGCAAGATTTGATCGACCAACAGCAGGTCATGAAAGGTGACCAGATTGTGTTTGTGCTTTCTCAGGGAGATATTTGACACGAGGATTCTGTGAAGAATCCTTGGAAGTACGTCCATGTGGTTGTTTTCCCTCTGTTCCTTCACTGTGGGATCCAGCCCGAGCCTCTCAAACACTTCTGACTTTGCCACAGTACCTGGCCAGGCACCTTTTGAGTAGTTGGCATACCCGCCTTTGGGCACCCCCAGAACAGTAGCCAACTCCCTCATACTCACTGAGTACGACTCACCGCCAACAACAGCCGATAGCTCCCAATTGCCTTTTCCCGTCTCCTTCTCCACTACCTTCAGTTTTGAGTAAAAGTCCCTCACCAACTTCTCATCTACAACAACAGGGTTTCGAAACAGTGTGCCCCACCCCTGGGCTTCCAGCAGTTCCACGATTTCTCCCAAACTATTCTCCACCAGCCACTGATCACTCAGCACCAACTCCTGAGCAAAGCCTTTACCGGCTTCTTCTGACTCCTCAGCGCCCTCTTCCGATTCGCCCTCCTCTTCAACTGGCGAAGCAGCGGATCTCACTGACTTTTTCTGGCGGAGGGGGGAGCAGTTTTTCTCGCTCGCTTCCCTGCGGACCGTGCAGTAGCTGAGGGTCCCTTTTGAACACGGTGCTGGGTGGAGGAATCTGCTCGAAGTTCCTCAAGTCGCCCCTTGAGTTTGACCAGATCTGCGGCTGCTACTGAGTTGGTCGGAACGGAGCCAGACGGCGTGACCGACTGCAAGATGGTCTCCAAACTTTGGGGGTTGACTCCACGTTCGATCAACTTCGCAGCCATCTCGGCGGTGGTGGTGGGTGAAAGGACTGAGTTAGGGTTTGAAGATGCCATGGAGAATTTCTGAACTTCGTGAGAGAGCAAGCAATAGTTTGAGAGTGATGAAACAAAACGCTCAGTCTGCTTTCTTTAAATACCCTTTGCAAACCCTAGAGGTTGAGAGACAACAGAAACCCCAAACGTCGCCTCCTTTCAATAAATAAACCACCTTCAATTTTTAGCAATTGCCAACTTTTCTTCCCTTCCAAAAGCGGTACCGCATTAATAACTTACAGATTTCAAATCAGCCGAAAAGGCATGCGCCGACTGTGGGAGAAGTGACACGTGTCATCAGTAAGTGTGCTTGTTTCCTCATAAAAGCAGCCGACGCGACAACTCCCTGTTGCAGAAACTGTTCACCTTTCAATTCAATTTTACCTTCCAAAGCTAAGCCAACTTTACTAGAGGACGTAACTGCCCATCTTCACAACTGTGACACAGATTGTTTCCCATCCAAAGGTGATCCGTCCATAGTGATAGCTCAGTCTTACTGTCTCATGGGTACACAAGGTTTTGGTATGGTGTGCAACTTTACCCAATTGGTACAAATAACACCACACACACTCAAGAAGAAAGGAATGAAAACATTCAACCAATTTTTATTTTCTTCGTACCTCATGTGAAGTAATTCCGGAAAAGAAACATCTTGACGGGCTCATAGGAGCACTCCACACAAAGATAGGCTAAGGTTGGTCTAGAGTACCTCCGGGGCTTATAGTGTGGGATCAACTAGGGAGGTCTCTTTTGGGCAGAAGGAAATCAGAATTTCATGTCTTTCGGTCCCTAATGCAGTCATCAATCACATAGCAAGCATGCATGTCTACATTATGAACACAACTTACTTTTTCACTAGCACAGAACATCCATGTTAAGCTCTCCATCAGACGTGACTCATATGCACCTAGTCTAGCCAATCACCGAGGGAGCAATATTTGAGCATAGCTTTAAGGGAGAGAAACCATACCTAGTTCGAGCCTCAGCTTCTCGTAGGGTTCTCTGTGCAGAGCTTTTGTGAATATGTCTGCAATCTGTTCCTCAGTTCCTCAGTTCTACAGTACTCCATCTCAACTGTTCCCTTTTATACACAGTCACGTAGAAAGTGATACCGAATTTCTATATGCTTGGTACGTGAGAACTGCACTGGATTTTTTGAAATGTTAATAGCACTAGTGTTATCACACAAAATCTTAGCACAATTTGTAATAACACCATAGTCACTTAGCTGTTGTCTGATCCACAGCAGCTGTGCACAGCAAGCAGCAGCGGCGATGTATTCCGCCTCAGCGGTGGATAGCGCAATTGAGGACTGCTTCTTTGAAGCCCAAGAGATGAGACATGGTCCAAGATATTGAGCCATCCCTGACGTGGACTTCATGTCTGTCTTCCACCCAGCATAGTCTGCATCAGTGTATGCTTCCAGGTGTAATTCACCTCCCCTTGGATAGAACATGCATAAGTCATGTGTTCCCTTCAGATATCTCAATATCCTCTTCACTGCTTTCACGTGGGTTTTCCTGGGGTCAGCCTGAAACCTTGCACACAGACAAACACTGAATAAGATATTAGGTCTGCTAGCAGTGAGATATAACAGCGAACCAATCATTCCCCTGTAGAGAGTTGGATCCACCCGAGGTGAGGACTCATCCTTCGTCAGGGTGTCATTTGGAGACATTGGTGTGGCACATGTCTTGGCAGATTCCATCCCAAACTTCTTTAGAATCTCCTTAACATACTTCTGCTGATGAATTCGGGTACCATCCTCTCCTTGAGCAACTTGAAGTCCAAGAAAGTACTTGAGCTCCCCCACCATGCTCATCTCAAACTCGCTCGACATTCAATATGTAAACTTCTTGACAAGTTTAGGGTTAGTTGAATCGAAAATGATATCATCCACATATACCTGAACAATCAGAGTGTCTTGCCCGTACTTCATAAGGAAAAGAGTTTTATCCACCTCTCCTCTGACGTATCTGTGGGATAGTAGAAACTGAGACAGTCTCTCATACCAAGCACGGGTGCTTGCTTCAGCCCATACAGTGCCTTGTCAAGGATGTGGACGTGATAAGGGTGAGAGTGATCCTCGAACCCTGGTGTCTGGGTGACATATACTTCTTCCTTCAGAGTTCCGTTCAAGAAGGCCGTTTTCACATCCATCTGCTGCAGAGTAAAACCATGGTAAGTCGAATAAGCAATTAATAGTCTGATTGCTTCTAACCTTGCGACTGGGGAGAATGTCTCATCGTAGTCTATCCCCTCTTGTTGGTTGTACCCTTTGACAACAAGGCGGGCTTTGTTTCTCACAACAATTCCCTTGTCGTCCATCTTGTTTCTGAAGACCCACTTTGTGCCTATCACATTCTTGTCCCTCAGCCTGGGAACCAATCGCCACACCTTATTCCTCTCGAACTGGTGTAGTTCTTCTTGCATGGCGTTGACCCATTCTGGATCCTTCAGCACCTCTGCTATCGTCTTTGGTTCTGCATGAGAGACAAACGATGAGAATCCACAAAAATGACACAGATCGTCTAGATTTACCTGATCTTGTGATGAGTAGCACTGGTAGTCCTTCATTCTTGTTGGGGGCTGAATGACTCTCCCACTTCTTGTAGTTCTGGGCTCCTCCGCAGTGCCTGCCGGAGGGAGATTGTTACCACCCCCTTCCTCGTTGGGGGGGGGGGGTCAGCGATGATGTCAGTCACTGGCACATCAGGGACTTCCTCTTGAGCGAGTATCTCAGTCTGAGCATCTTCAGCTGGAATCTCGATGGGTTCTTGACCAACTATCTGGTCGACTCCTTGAGTTGGTTCTGTGACAGTACCTTGAGCAGGTTCCCATTCGGGGTCAGATCTGTCATCAAATTGGAGTTCTCCATCATCCTGAGAGGAGGGATCCTTCACCATGTGTCCGGTCATGGCGCGCTTGTCAAAAGTAACATGAATGCTTTCCTCCACCCGTTCCAGTCTCAAGTTGTAGACCTTATATGCTCTGCTATGGCTTGAGTACCCAACGAACACGCCTTCATCGCTCCTTGGATCAAACTTTCCCAGATTGTCCTTTCCATTATTGTGTACGTAGCACCTGCATCCAAACACTTTCAAATGAGCAATATTAGGTTTTCTTCCCCGCAGCAGCTCGTAAGGTGTTTTTCCTATCAGAAATCGTAGAGATGCTCAGTTCAGTATGTAGTTGGAGGCATGTACTGCCTCAGCCCAGAATCCCTTGGGAACACCACTGGCAATCAGTATTGTCCTCGACATGTCTTCCAGTGTCATGTTCTTTCTCTCTACCACACCATTCTGCTGAGGAGTTTGTTGTGCTGAGAAGTTGTGATCTATTCCAGCTGTCCTGCACAGAGAGAAAAACTGGGAGTTCCGGAACTCAGTTCCGTTGTCAGTGCGAATAGATACCAACTTCTTACCTAATTTATTTTCAATCAGCTTCAACCATGACACAAATTCAGAGTACGTTTCATCTTTAGAACTCAGAAAGATGGTCCATGTATACCTGGAATAGTCATCCATGATGACTAATATATACCTATTGCCTCCACGGCTGACGACGTTGACTGGACCGCACAGATCCATGTGAATCATGTCCAGAGGACCTGAGGTACTCACTGATTGTTTTGACTTAAAACGAAGTACCTACCTGTTTGCCTGTGGCACAGGCGCTGCATACCTGATCGAACGAGCTTTCCACCTTTGGTAAACTGACCACCAGTTCATTTTGATGGAGTTTATGAATCAGCCTCGTGTTTGCATGCCCAAATCTTTTGTGCCACAGCAATGTGTCGTCAGTGATACTTGATAGACACAGCTCCCCGTCTGGGACAAATTCTGTGTCCTTTGTATATATCTGATTCTCCCGGACACCTCAAAGAATTATTTCCCCTGTCTCAATGCACTTCACAACACAGTCATTAGAGTTAAATATCACTTGATTTCTTCCATGTTGACACAGTTGTGATATACTCAATAAGTTATATCTCAAGTTTTCAACTTGACTTACTTGTCTAACTTTGATAGTTTCTGAAATTCTTACCTCTCCTGTAGCTACTACCTTACCGGAGCTCTTGTTTCCGAAGATAATGTTATCTCCGGAATAGGCTTGGAGTGAGATGAACCATCCTGGATCTCCCATCATGTGTTTGGAGCATCCATTGTCCAGATACCATGGTTTGCTCCTCACTCCATCCTACAAAAGAGAGATCAGTTTTTACGAACCCAGACAAGTTTGGGCTTACTGGGTTTTGTGACAGTTTTAACAACAGAGAGGAACTTTAAAGGACGGGAATCATTGTCATCAGTGAGATTGATTCTCCTTCAGGGGGTTCTTCTGGGTCGTCCGTAGATGGCTGTGTCATGGTGAGGACGAACCCATTCAGCTCTGTCTTCCCTTCTATGAGGAGAGAACTTTCTCCTAGGGACATAGCCGGTACTGGCCTTTCTCTGATAGCTGTGATTCTTCTCGTTAGCTTCTTTCCGTTTCTCACAGTCAGCTCTGTAGTGGCCAAAGTGACCATAGTGCCAGCAGACACGGTAGTAGAGACTACCAGTTTTCTTGTGTCTCTCTAAGGGCACTGGTCTCCAGTTTCCACGTGCCTGAAAGTCGATCGAGAAAGGTTAACGGTTGGAGCTCATCTTCTTCCAATTTTCAAAAGCCTTCCCAGCCTTGAAGGGTCCAGAGTCATTGTCATGGAGATGACTCTCCCTCGGAGATGAGGCTGCTCTTCCCGACTGTCTTGTGGGTTCCAGCTTTCTCTGCTGATGGGAGCTCTCTCCGATTTCAGCCATTGGTCCCTTTCCTTTGACAATCCCTCTATTTGCCGCTTCTTCATTAGTTTCTTTCATCGCTTCGACATACCCAAGTCCAGGTCTGGCAAACTTTCTTTTCTAGTCTTGTTTTACCTCCTCGACCTTTTTGGCTTCTAGTTCTCTAAGCCAGACTTTCTTTCTCTCCGTCTCCTTTTGTATAAGATCAGCAACAGTCTGACGGAGTTCCTCGTTATCCAACTGGATCCTGACCGATTCAGCAATTGATCCTACCATCCTGGTATCATCAATTCACATGCCCCTCAGTCCTTCACTTAGATCACTGATTTGTGCGTCCCTTCGGTCACAGGTGGGGCATTTGTAGATGTGCTCCTCCATCTCTCTCTCGAGTCGCATAGCCTTGGTTGACCAGAGACGATTGTTCTCCATGTCATCTTCATGTTCATCTTTCATGATCTCAATCTGTTCCTTAAGGCTTGTGATCTTCTTCAGTAGTTCGGCAATGGTTTCTGCAAAGTCAGATTCACTGAACACTTGATCTATAAAAGAGTCAGATTCATTTACCTCATTGTTTGTGGAATTCGCCATCAGACATGGCTCCTTAGCTCGCTTCCTATCGCTTTGTTCCTCGTCAGAGTCACCCCAGGCAGTAAACATGGCTTGAGCTTCCCTTGGGGCAGGTGGTTCACCCTTCTTCTTGTTGTAGCAGTCTTTAGCAAGATGTCCCTTTTCTGGCAGTGGTAGCAGGTTCTTTCTTCCTTTGCTCCTGCCTTTGTCTTGCCTTCCTCTGAGCCAGATCCGTTGCTCCACCGTTGATTGTTTCATCCCCCGCCAGAGACACCTCTGTTTTTTGTCCTGCCTGTGTTCGCCATCTTGAAGGCCCTTGAGAGAAGAGCTATCTCCTCGTCCTCACCTTTAGATGGCAGGCTCACTTGAGCTATGTCCAAAGCCTTCTCAACTTTCAGTGCTATAGCTTGAGATTTTCCAGCTTGTCTTCTGGCCATTTTCCTTTCGGCTATTCCAGCTTGGCTTTGTAGATTTGCCACGAGCTCTTCCAGGATAATGTCTTTGATCCCCTTCTGAGCTTGGAGAGCGGTGGTCACTGTATCCCATCTGGAGCTGAGAGCTTGCATGAACTGATGAGTTACTTTCCACTGTGGGAGTACTTCATCCAAGGAGTTTAGCTGCGCGATGATGACTTGAAATCTGGTGTAGAAGTCATCCAGAGATTCATCCTTGCACTGTTTTACAGATTTGTAATCCTTTGTGGCAGCTAGGATTCTGTTCCTTTTAATGTCCTGGTTTCCCTCGTACAGTCTAGCAAGTCCATCCCACTGCTCCTTTGTAGTCTTGTACACAGCCATCTTCACTTGATCTCCTGGTGAGAGGGCCATGTACAGAACCTTCTTGGCCCTGGCATTCTGCTGGAGAGACTTGTAGTCAGCTTCGGTGTACTTGTCTTTCTCCTTCTCTTTCGAATTGGCGGGATCTGTCACATCCAGAATATGGAAGTTACCCTTTTCAAACACCCACCACAGCTTCCCATCCAGGGAACAAACATGAGCTTCAAACTGATCCTTCCACCAGTCATACTCTCCCAGACTGAGCACTGGCGGCTTCCAAAACGAGTCGTTTCCGTTAGACATGATTTCCTGCAAAGGCTAACACACAACCTAGAGCTTCCTGGCTCCGATACCAATTGTTGGATCGTTAGGTTAGCCAACTATGTGAGGGAGATCCCAGAGTGGTATCCCTCAGACAGATGGCTGCGGAAATTAACTCTCGTACAGGAAATATAAAACAGATAGTAAATGCTCACGATTTAGAGTGAAAACCTTACTGCAACCTTTGTAGCACGTTGAAAACCACTTGCCTTATGGACAGTTCCAGAAGGGCTTCAAGATCCGTGTTATTGATAAAGGAATATGCTTGCAGTTTGTTACACTTGTCTCACGCAGTGACAACTAACAAAACTACTCAATTCGAAGGATCAACTAACACGATCGTCTTGTCCACACACAGCAGCACCTTGTCAGCTCCGGAATTGATCACTCTTCAATCTCCGACCGCTATCTCCAAAAAGCCGAGCTTCACACTGAAGACTCCTCCTCTATTTATAGTGGTCTTCAAGTCGACTGGAACTCGTCTCCATCAGATATCTGACTGCATCCAGCAGATATGATATGGTTAAGATATTTCCATATCTTAACCATGTCACATATTTCCCTTCCAAATATGGCTTCAATCTTTCTATCGTATATACTGATTAGTATATACCGATGTCAATTCTCTCGTCAATTATCCAGCATATATACTCGTATATCTTCTGATTTGTATCGAGTATATTTTCTCAGATCCGTTCTCTTCATAATGTCGGTGTGTCTCTCACACGGGACACATCTCTCTCGTAGCTCTGCTCTCTCTCAGAGATGCCCAGTAACCTTAATTGTCAGACAGTGATTTCTGCAACCTCAAGTGGATTATTAGTTAAGTGTTTGTTATCATCAAAACACAAAGGGTCCAACAATATCCATCAATATTATTAAGAACCGAGATTATCAAAATAATATTTGAAGAATCTAACTTGGGAGGAAAGCTGATGAAGATATTCGAATATATTTCCAATATATTCGTGAATATCCTATAAATGCGAGGCTAGAGTTTCCCATTCATCTATTGTTTTTGGAGAAGCAAAACACGTCCTACATTCTCCAGAGGAAGAGGAGCAACGATTGGCCGAATAAGTTTTCACATCGGAAAGTTTACGGCGCTGAGTCTGTCGGTCCAGTGTGCTGATCAGAACAGACTTTGGTACACGCACCACTGCACACACATCGTTTGTTGCTACTACGCATTCGAGAGAAGACACTGAGCTTCGGGAGAAGATCAGCTACTTGAAGACGAGAGGGAGTCTCGGTCTAGGGGGAGCCTAGATCGCAAGTCTTGAAGAGGGTTAGAGGTCAGGCGGTTTAAAGAGGGAGTCTTGTAAACGTAAGTCCACTGTAACTCTAAACTCAAAATAAATATTGCAATTCCTTAGGGCTTGGGAAGCCCTTAGAGTAGGCTAATTTCCGAACTGGGTATTACATTGTGTATACCTATTTTTACTTTCGGTCAATTCTTTGCTAAGGTGTTCCGACAAATGTCAGAACACCTCCTAGACATTGTCATGAACAGACAACACTTTTCAATTGGAATCAAAACAGGCACTCGAGACACAAAGTGTGATCCGGTATCTGTTCAAGATGAGTATGAAAAAAGGGAAGAACATTGGCAGACCTCCACTGCTAGAAAGGGCCAAACTATGGCTAATGGAAATCTAAGATGAAGGCATTCCCGAAGTCGCTTGATGAAAAGGCCTGGAGGGCTGTACTGGTTGGTTGTATCCCACCAACAATGACGATTGTTGAAGGAAAGGTGGTACTTAAACCTGAAGAGCAGTATAATGAGGCTGACGAGAAGGCTGTTGTAGGTAATGCAAAAGCTATGAATGTTATATTTTCTGGTGTGGACGAGAATACATTCAAGCTGAATTCTAACTGTGAGATCACCCAGGATGCATGGGAAATACTCAGAAAAGCTCATGAGGGGACATACAAAGTAAGGAACTCTTGGATACAGATGATCACCACAAAGTTTGAGGATCTGAAGATGAAGGAAGAAACGATTGCTGAGTTCAATACTAGAGTTCTAGACTTCGCTAATGAATCAGGTGCTCTAGGAGATCCAATAAAAGAAGAGAATCTTGCAAGAAAAGTTATGAGGTCACTACCCCACGTTTTGCCATGAAGGTGACTGTCATCGAGGAAATGCAACAGATGATGAACAAGGCACCGGAGAGGGTTCCTGTAACTACTCAGAGAAGATTTAATGGAGAGTGGGGTAGAGACACAAGAACCAGCTGGTATTGCTACAAAAGGGGGCATATCAAGCCGAGATGTCACATGTTTCATTCCAAGCGCGAGAAGCTGGAATAGATAACAACTCCATGAATGCAGCAATTTTGAAGATGTCGCATTCAGCCCAACCAATAACATGAAGAACGGTCGATGATACTTCAATAGTGGATGTTCAGCTCACATGACAGGTAACCCTAGTCACCTCATTCATGTTAAACCATTGAGTAAGCATCGGTTTGTTACGTTTGGAGATGGAGGTAAGGGACAGGTGATCGATAGTGGGACATTAAAGGTTCTGGGTCTACCTGAGCTCAAGGAAGTACTCCTTGTGGATGGATTAAAGGTGAACTTGATCAGCATCAGTCATCTGTGTGATGGAGGACACCTGACGGAGCCCACTGCACTATCGTTAAGGTGCGATGTTCTCTGTGCAAAAACAAATTTATATCTCCGATACTCGCGACTTAACTATTTTGGTAGTAAGTGGTAAGTACGGGTCGAACCCAATGGAGTTAGTGATTCATTGTTCTTTCGGATGGGGGGATTAAATAAAACAGTTGGGGGGTTGGTTTTGGTTTTAGTACTGAAAAGTAAAGTAACAGGTGATATTGCAATTAAAGGAAAGCATTCGGTTTTAGGGGCCTTGTATCATAGTCTGTTTATCATTGACCTCTAATGATCATACTAAGTGTTCAAAAGTGTATCAAGGCCATTTCAAGCACTTGATTTGCCACACTGTCTAGCCCATTTCAAGGTCATAGAGCACTTGTTCTATTTAGACTAGCACCCCATTTCAAGGTATACTAGCCTATGTGCATCCATTTGATCAATCATTTCCGATCAATCCAAATGGTGTTTTAAAGAGGTCGAACTCCTCAGATAAGCTTTGCCATTTCAAGCATCCACTTACCCGAGTATGTTCACGAACCCCACGGAAGAGTTTTGCCATTTCAAGCATCCACTCAACCTTGGAAGTTCTGACCTAATATGTGGCACATAGAATAAGTTTTGAACACAGAGAGGCACTAAGCGAAGGGTGTAAAACATTTTATGACACAAGTACACCCCTTCAACCGAATGAAGGGTTTAGCTACGAATACTCATGGAACAGGACATCATAACTAAGTGCTTGAAAAGTAAAGGTTTTGAAAGACAGAAAATAAAGTTTTCAAAAGTAAAGACAGGAAAGTAAAGTTGGTGAATTGAAAAGACAGTAAAGTAAAGACGAGAGTACTTACAAAAACCGTTGAAAGTGCTAAAGCTTCGATTCCAAAGTAAAGTGATTACATGATTAGTGCCCAAACTCTAGAGAGAAGTGAGAGCTTCTCTCACTAACTTGTGGTTTGTGGGATGTTGGAATGAGATGGGATGTGTAGAGATGAGTTCTCCACACCTTGGCATGATTTACAAAGGGAAGGGAAGATGTCTATTTATAGGCTAAGGGGATGAAGAGATGTGGAGGAGGAGGAGACACATGTCAAATGGAGGGTGGAGGACACAAGAGCCGGCGGCGGCTTTGGCTTCAAGGGGACACATGGGCGGCTAGATGTGCTTCAAGGGGGGAACAAGGGTGGCTTGTATTCATCCAAGCCATCCACATGAAGGAAGGGGAGAGGGGAAGCCCTTAGCCGCCGGCCACATGGAGGAGAAGGAGTGGTGGAGTGAGTTTGTGATCTTTTCCAAAAAGCCATCGGTCCTTTCAGCTCCGGGCTGACTCTGGTTGCTCTTCGGTTGGATTTGTTTTGAGTGATTCCACGTCCGGTTCTTGAAAGTCAGAATTTGGTCGTGACCTGGAATGACTCGTAATTCATTTTCAGCTTTAAAACTCCTCCTTAGCCTGTATTCTCTCTAGACTTCAAAATACTTTGTAGATAAATATCGGAACTAACAAGCAAAAGTTAAATAGACAAAGCGTCTAATTTGGTAGGTTTAACTGTGTTTATGATTCATACAATTATGGTCCATCAGATTACCCCACACTTTTAGTTGTTCGTCCCGAACAATGCTATTAAGGGCGGCACACAATCAAAGTAAACTTTTAAATATGAAAGTGAGACTGTGGGACTAGATTTATCCTAATTCATGCATTACTTATTTATTACCAAACTAAACCGTGTAAATACTTAGAAGAAACTTGATACTTGTACCTTTGTGCCGAGATGCAAATTAATTCGGATGTTTCAGGAGATAGCCCTTTTCAGGCTCCTGGACTGCATTCTCGGGATCGACTCGTACTATATGGTTTCCTTGTACCTTTCTCTAGCACGTGATTCGCTTCGGGTTTCACTGAGTTGCGCACTTTGATTTCTTTTTGGCGAGGGACAACTTCTGTAGTGAATCGGCCTTTGGCCTTTGATGTTGAATTGGAGTTTCTTCACTTTTGTTTCGGTTAAAACCTTCACAATTTTTGGCCTTTGGCCTTTCATTAGCTTCTTTGAGCTTTTGCTTCTTTGTGACTTGCTAGTCCATTTTCCGATCCTTTCTTTGGGAGGTCCAATCATTGCCCGCGAGCATATGGAAATACCTCCCCGCTCTTTCTCATCCTCGCCGTTTCGCGCGGGTCAAGATGAGGGTCGCTCATCTATTTTCCCGGCTACTAGGACTAGAGATAGGACGATTTGATTCCCGTCCCGCCTCTTGCATAAATGCTGCACGGCGGAGATGACTTCAATCTTTACTGAAACCCGAAGTGCAGCCGCCACTGACTTCGAAAACCATATAGTTAGATTCGATCCTTCGAGTGCTTGCCAAGCCTCTCTAGGGCAGTTTATGTCAACTCCACATCCCCTGTTTATCTCAGCACAAAGGGACAAATGAGAAGTTACATTCTAAGTTTTTAGACAATTGAATTTTCACAAGGTAAATGCATGAATTTAGATCTATCTTTTTCACATTCTCAAGTTCATATTTTCAAAAAGATAATATTAAGGGAAAAGGAAAAAGAAAAACATGTTTACTATGTACACAGGCAGTTCTCACCCCACACTTTTGAACGAAGGCGTGCCTTTCAGCACGACTTAGTTCAAAAGTCATGCAAATATATACAAGAGAAGGAAATCACATTAAGGAAAAGAGAAGAACTGAACTCCCTTTTACTGTGTCGTGTCGTGGAACGACATGCCTCGGAGCTGGATAATCGAGGGAGTTCGGCTGGGGCCTTGAACTCTCAGTACAGGCCCGGTAATTTCTCGGAAGCTGCCTGGCTGATCTGATCTTGCTCCAAAAACCGATTCCTACATGTTAGACATTCCTTCTATACAAAAAATGGGTGAGAGTGACTTGTGGTAAAAACTAAATGACAGAAAAGAAAATTACTGAAAGTAAGACAGGTGTCAGGTTACCTCCCGACCAGTGCCTTTGTTTAACGTCGTTGGCTCGATGCATGGGGATCACAGGTTTGGATCCCATGGGCGGCTCAGGTCGAATTTTGCCGCGGCTCCTGCATTGATTCTAGCCTTTACCCTTCCTGATTTTTTGCTGGATGATGTGCTTGGGTCAGGACTTCCTTGTTTCGGTGGTTTTTCTTTCCATTGTTTCTGAGAAGGCGAGGGACCTTTGACCATAGCTGCTGGTCTTGTTACTCTTACGGTCTCTCTTGGCAGGTCAGAAATCTGTGTTCTGAGATCCGAGATAGGTACAATGTCTGGTGGTTTCCTTGTTCTTGGGCGGCCATCATAATCATCGATGTAGAAATCTGAAATCTTGCCGCCAAATGCTAGTGATAACAAGCCCTTTCCCATGTCGATCCATGCTTTAGTGGCGTAGAGAAAAGGTCGTCCCAAAATAAGTGTTGGAGGGTCGTCTTTGCTGGTCTCTCCCGTTTGTATTACATAAAAGTCTGCAGCAACGACGAGCTCTCCCACATGGAGTATTAGATCTTCAAGTACTCCAACTGGTCGGATACATGATTTATCTCCCAACTCGATATTTGACCTTGGTGGTTTCAATGGGCCAAGCCCCAATAAGTAATATAAGGAGTAAGGCATGGCATTGACGGCAGTCCCAAGATCAATTAAGCACTTGTGAATGTGGGCTTCACCAATACCACAGGTGACTGTGAAGGCCCCTGGGTCTTTATCCCTTTTTGGTTGTGACTCCTGACCTGAAGTGAGGGATCTTTCCATTATCGGGCCATTTTGCTCATCCTTTGGCTCTGGATTTGTATGATCGGGCCCTTTTAACTCCTGATCTTCTAGGTAAATGTTTTGCTCTGATGCATAGATGTTAGTTGAGGAATCCCATTTGAGACCATTAGAGTCATTGTCATCCCAGCCAGATGCGGGTATGTCGAAGTGTGTACTGGGTGGAGGTGTCATGCTAACCGTGAATGCATAACGTCCATTGTCAGCATGCGTGACCCATGTTCCGCCATCATTGGGTCGGTCTTCTTCTTGATTCCAATCAGGACGGTGCCTACGGGTGAAGTACTTGACCGTAGGTTTGTAAGTTGTGGATCGTGCTGGTTCTTCCAGTGCTACCTTCATGTTTGACTTCCTTATCATGCTGACATTTGCCTTTGGGTTTTGGATGGTTTGTGAAGGAAGTCTGCCAGGTTCATTAATGAGTGCGGACATTGAGGTAGCGAGCTAGGATATTTGTTTGGTTAAATCTGAAATTGCCCCGTCAGTTTTCGCCTGGAATTTGTTAAACGAATTACCCAATTGATTCACGCTTCCTGCGAGTTCCTTCATTGTGTCTTCAAGCGATTTGTTCGGTCCTTTCTGTTGATATTGACTCGTTGGATACTGATTTGGTCCTCTTTCCTGATATTGTCCTGCTGATGGGGCGTTCTGGTTATACTGCCGGTGGGGAGGTTGATAGAATGACTGAGCTAATTGTGGTGTGGCTTGTTGTGTCTCCCTTGGAGGATGGTTGTCATTCCGCCAGCTTGAATCGGTCGCTTGATTATACTGTCGGTTTGGTCCAGCTCTGTCGTTGCTGTTGTTGTTGTATCCTTGGTATCCTACCATTGCGTTTACTTCTTCCGGTTCCTCTACTATTAATGTTGGGCATGCGTCAGTCTCGTGGTCTGTAGAACCGCAAAATTTGCAAGGCCTTACTGGAACTGGCTTCCTTCGCAGGATTTGCATCATCATTTCTTTCATTTGTTTCATCTCTTCTGTCATGGAGTTTCCTGACGTCTCAGCTCGTGCTACGTTTTTTATTCTGGAGAACTCATCTTGCCGAGTGGTCTCCTCTGTAAACCGAGCATTTTCAGCAACGTCAGAGATGAGTCGCTGATGGACCATAATTATACGAATCAAAAACACAGTTAAACCCACTAAATTAGACTGTTTTTCTATTTAACTTTTGCTTGTTAGTTCCGATATTTATCTACAGGGCATTTTAGAGACTAGAGAGAATACACGCTAAAGAGGAGTTCTTACGCAGAAAAGATGTTACGAGTCATTCCGAGGTCAAGATCAGATGCCGACTGAAGAAATCTCAAGATCCTGACGTGGAATCACTCAAAACAAATCCAACCGAGGAGCAACCAAAGTCAGTCCGGAGCTGAAATACACCTATAGTTTTGTGAAAACTTCACAAAACTCACACAAAACCTCCTCCACCCTCTTGATGACCGGTGGCTTTTGGGAGGAGGTGACCAAAGGAGGAAACTCCCCTCCTTTCTTCACCCACAACTGGCGGCTTTCAAGCCACCATGAGATGTTGCCATGTGGTGGCTTCTCCTCCACACATCTCCACCTCTCATGGCTATAAATACCCCCCTCCTCTCATTTGTAAATCAATCCAAAAAATTCATAAACACTTCTCTCTCTAAGATTTGGCATTTGTAAGTTTGGTTTTCAATATATAATACTCCTGTTGGTTCTTGAGTATTATAGTTCGGTCTTGAGTACTCTTGTCGGTTCTTGAGTACTCAAGCTTGTCTTTACAATTCTTGAGTACTCTTGTCGGTTCTTGAAGTACTCACCCCTTTCCCTTACTTACTATCTTTCAAAAGCTGTAAGTACTTAGCTATGGTATCCACCTCTATGGATATTCGTAGCTAAACCCTTCATTCGGTTGAAGGGGTGTACTTGTATTATAAAATATTTTAGACTATACTTTAGTGCTTTTTCTTTGTATTCAAAACTTGTTCTATGTGCCATATATTAGGCCAGAACTTCCAAGGTTGAGTGGATGCTTGGAATGGCAAAGCTCTTCCGTGGAAGTTCGTAAACATACTCGGGTAAGTGGATGCTTGGAATGGCAAAGCTTATCTGAGGAGTTTGACCTCTCTCAAACACCATTTGGTTGCTCGGGAATGACTGACCAAATGGATGCACATAGGCTAATATACCTTGGAATGGGGTATTAGTCTAAATAGAACAAGTGCTCTACGACCTTGAAATGGGCTAGACAGTGTGTGCAAATCGAGTGCTTGGGATGGCCTTGATACACTTTTGAATACTTAGTAGGATCACTAAAAGTTAATGATAAACAGGCTATGATACAAGGCCCCCGAAACCGAATGCTTTCCTTAGATTTAAAAAACCCCTCGCATTTACTTTCTTAGTATAAACTGCTCTATCAACTACTCACCTTCCGGAGGACTTGCCAATCACGCATCACCCGCTGTAAGTCTTCTACTTTTATTTTCAGTATTTACTTTTCTGTCATTTACTTTTTCGCACTAAAACCAAAACCAACCAACCAGTCACTTACTTTTCCGCACTAAAATCTCAATCAACCTAAAACACGCTCCCTCGTTGTACAATCCCTCAAAGAACGACTATCCCCCTAATTCCCTTGGGTTCGACCCCTACTTACCACTTGCTACCCAGTAGTAAGGTCATGAGTAGCGGAATATAAATTTGCTTTTGCACAGAGAACACCGCACCTTAATGACAGTGCGGTGGGCTCCGTCAAAACTGGCGCCGTTGCCGAGGAATTAGTTAATTAATCAGATAAAGTTCTTTAAATCGATACTCGCCTCGAAACAACCATGTCTCGCGAAGGAAGCTACCATGACTACCAGGATGACGAATTAATAAACCTGTACGATCGAAATGATGAGGTGCCACTTCCATTTGTTGACGATCCGGAGCAGATCATCCGAGACAGAAGAGCTCGTGATAGGGAGGCCGCCCGAAGAAACCAAGGACCACCCGATGACCGAAATGCAACTGGTCCAGTACAACCTCCAAGATATCCACCACCCCCTCAACCTAGACAAGTGCCGAGACGAGAACCCGCTTTCGATAACTACTACGGGGATAACAACAATTTCCGCAAACCTACTATGGGAGAACTCTCAGCATCGTATTTCAGAAACCAGCCATGGTGCATTCACGAAGGCCCTGAACTGGAAAATGTCATCATCAACACTTCAGTGGCCCACAACTTACCGAAATTCTCAGGAACACCTGGAGAATCAGCAATGACTCATCTCCAGCGCTTACATGGTATTAGCCAAAAATTAAAACCGAATGGCGTGAACGTAGACGACTTCAAGTTATAGGCGTTCTACTTTTCTCTCATTGACGCGGCAAACGATTGGTTCCTTTCATTGCCTTCCGGTAGCATCAGAACATGGGCTCAGATGCAAAAGAAATTCCTGGACAAATATTACCCGGCAGGATGGGCGAAGCAAGTACGGAGGCAACTACAAGACATCAAGCAAGGACCCAATGAAACCATGTACGATTACCTGGAAAAGTTCAACCGCCTGGAGAGAAGCTGATGTACCCTTGGACTGCCTGAGAAACTCACCGTCGAGTATCTCATTGATGGATTAAGACCCTTAGACAAAATGCTCCTGGATGCCTCCGCTGGAGGATCCATGATGAATCTATCAGTAAGTGGCATAAGGGATCTCATCACCAATGTTGCTGAAAATGCCCGATTTAGAGAAGAGACAACTCGGCAGGAAGATCTTTCCTGAACAAAGAATGTGGCAAGAGCTGAAACACCGATGAGCTCTATGCCTGAAGAAATGAAACAGTTAAAGGAGATGATGATTCAGATCCTACGAAGACAACCAGTTCCTGTTAAGCCTTGCAAATTTTGTGGTTCTACGGACCACAAAACTGACGCATGCCCGACATTAAAGGAAGAGGAACCGGCAGAAGTAAATGCAGTGGGAGGATACCAAGGATACAACAACAACAGCAATAACAGAGCCGGACAAAACAGACAGTATGGTCAAGCAACCAACCCGAGCTGGCGTAACAACAACTATCCTCAGAAGGAAGCACAACCAGCTGTTCATCAACTAGCTCAGTCATTCTACCAACCTCCCCACCGTCAGTATAACCAGAACGCTCCATCAACAGGCCAATATCAACAAAGAGTACTGAATCAATACCAAACCAGCCCGAACAATCAGCAAGAACCAACCAAGTCGCTCGATGACACAATGAAGGAGCTCGCAGGAAGCATAAATCAATCGGGTACTTCGCTACACCAATACCAGGCGAAAACTGACGGGGCAATTTCAGAATTGACCAAACAAATGTCCCAACTCGCCACTGCAATGTCAACACTCACTAATGAACCTGGCAGACTTCCTTCACAAACCATCCAAAACCCAAAGGCAAATATTAGCATGATAAGGAAGTCAAACATAAAGGCAACCCTGGGAGAAGTAGCACGATTCCCAACTTACAAATTTACCAACAAACACTTCACCCATAGGCATCGTCCTGAGTGGAATCAAGAGGAAGACCGACCCAATGATGGCAAAACATGGGTTACGCATGCTGACAATGGTCGGTACGCATTCACCGTTTGCATAACACCACCACCGATCATACACTCTGACATACCAGCATATGGATGGGATGACAATAACGATTTAAAGTGGGACTCTCCTACTAATATTTATGCTTCGAAGCAAAATATTAAGGGGTCCGATTATACAAATCCTAAGCCAAGGAATGAGCAGAATGGCCCGACAATAGAAAGAGCCCTCACTTCAGATCATGAGTCACAACCGGAAAGAGATAAAGACCCGGGGGCCTTCACAGTCACCTGCGGTATTGGTGAAACCCAGATTCATAAGTGCTTAGTCGATCTTAGGGCTACTGTCAACGCCATGCCTTCCTCCTTATATTACTTATTAGGACTTGGTCCATTGAAACCACCCAGATCAAATATCGAGCTAGGAGATAAACCGTGCATCCGTCCGGTTGGAGTGCTGGAAGATGTAATACTCCATGTGGGAAAGCTCGTCGTTGCTGTAGACTTTTATGTAATACAAACGGGAGAGATCAGCGAAGACGACCCTCCAACAATAATATTGGGACGACCATTCCTCTACGCTACTAAAGCAAGAATCGATGTGGGCAAGGGCTCATTATCGCTTAAGTTTGGTGGAAAAATTGCAAATTTCTACATTGATAATAGCCGCATGGATACGAAGAAACCACCAGATATTGTACCTATCTCAGATGGCGGTACACCGATTTCTGACCTGCCAAAAGAGACCGAAAAAGCAACAAGACCAGCAGCTATGGTCAAAGGTCCCCCGCCTTCTCAGAAACAATGGAAAGAAAAAACACCAAAACCATGGAGTTCTAACCCAAGCAAGAAATCAGGAAGAGTCAAGGCAAAAATCAACACAGGAACATTGGCGAAATACGACCTAAGCCACCCATGGGATCCAAACCAGTGATCCATGAATGAGGTACTGTCGAGCCAACGACGTTAAACAAAGGCACTGGTCGGGAGGTAACCCGACACCTATCTTACTTTCTGCCTTTTATTTTCTATCATTTAGTTTTTTCCGTAAGTCGCTCTCACCCACTTGGTGCATAGAAGAAATGACTATTCAGGAATCGGACTTGGGTGCAACATTAAGCCAGCCAGGCCTACGCCAAGAGTTCAAGGCCCCAGCCGAACTCCCTCGATTATCCAGCCTCATGCCATGTCATTCACTAGACACTTTAAAGGGAGTTCTGTTCTTCCCTTTTCCTTGATGTCATTTCCTTCTCATAAAATATCTGTTTGCATGGCTTTTGAACTAAGTTGTGCTGAAAGGCATGCCTTCGTTCAAAAGTGTGGGGTGAGAACCACCTTTGTAAATAAATAACATGTTTTTTCTTTTTCCTTTTCCTTTAATATTATCTTTTTGAAAATATGAACTTAAGAATGTGAAAAAGATAGATCATAATTCATGCATTAACCTTGTGAAAATTCAACTATTTAAAAACTTAGAATGTAACTTATCATTTGTCCCTTTGTGCTGAGATAAACTAGGGATGTGGAGTTGACATAAACTGCCCTAGAGAGGCTTGGCAAGCACTCGAAGGATCGAATCTAACTATAAGGTTTTCGAAGTCAGTGGAGGCTGCACTTCGGGTTTCAGTGAAGATTGAAGTCATCTCCGCCATGCAGTGTTTATGCAAAAAGAAAAAAAAGGCGAGGACGGGAATCAGACCGTCCTATCTCTAGTCAAAGTAGCCGAGAAAATAGATGAGCGACCCTCATCTTGACCCGCGCGAAACGGCAAGGATGAGAGGAGCGGGGAGGTATTTCCATATGCTCGCGGGCGACGATTGGACCTCCCAAAAAGGCTTGAGAAAATGGACTAGCAAGTCACAAAGAAGCAAAAAGCTCAAAGAAGCAAATCAAGAGGCCAAAGGCCCAAAATTGTGAAGGTTTTAACCAAACAAAAAGTGAAGTACTCAAAGAGTCAAATAAAAGGCCAAAGGCCGATTCACTACAAAAGATGTCCCTCGCCAAAAGAAAATCAAAGACCAAACCATTGAAACCCGAACCGAATCACGTGCTAGAGAAAGCTATAAGAAAACCATATAGTGTGAGACGGTCCCGAGAATGCAGTCCAGGAGCCTGAAAAGGGCTATCTCCCGAAACATCCAGAATAATTTGCATCTCAGCACGGAGGTACAAGTATCAAGTTTCTTCTATTTATTTACACAGTTCAATTTGGTAATAAGTAAGTAATGCATGAATTAGGATAAGTCTAGTCCCACAGTCTAACTTTCATATTTTAAAAGCTTACTTAGTGCCGCCCTTTAATAGCATTGTTCGGGACGAACAACTAAAAGTGTGGGGTGATCTGATGGACCATAATTATACGAATCAAAAACACAGTTAAACCCACTAAATTAGACAGTTTGTCTATTTAACTTTTGCTTGTTAGTTCTGATATTTATCTACAGGGCATTTTAGAGACTAGAGAGAATACACGCTAAGGAGGAGTTCTTACGCAGAAAAGATGTTACGAGTCATTCCGAGGTCAAGATCAGATGCCGACTGAAGAAATCTCAAGATCCTGACGTGGAATCACTCAAAACAAATCTTACCGAGGAGCAACCAGAGTCAGTCCGGAGCTGAAATACACCGATAGTTTTGTGAAAACTTCACAAAACTCACACAAAACCTCCTCCACCCTCTTGATGACCGGTGGCTTTTGGGAGGAGGTGACCAAAGGAGGAAACTCCCCTCCTTTCTTCACCCACAACCGGCAGCTTTCAAGCCACCATGAGATGTTGCCATGTGGTGGCTTCTCCTCCACACATCTCCTCCTCTCATGGCTATAAATACCCCCCTCCTCTCATTTGTAAATCAAACCAAAAAATTCATAAACACTTCTCTCTCTAAGATTTGGCATTTGTAAGTTTGGTTTTCAATATATAATACTCCTGTTGGTTCTTGAGTATTATAGTTCGGTCTTGAGTACTCTTGTCGGTTCTTGAGTACTCAAGCTTGTCTTTACAATTCTTGAGTACTCTTGTCGGTTCTTGAAGTACTCACCCCTTTCCCTTACTTACTGTCTTTCAAAAGCTGTAAGTACTTAGCTATGGTATCCACCTCTATGGATATTCGTAGCTAAACCCTTCATTCGGTTGAAGGGGTGTACTTGTATTATAAAATGTTTTAGACTATACTTTAGTGCTTTTTCTTTGTATTCAAAACTTGTTCTATGTGCCATATATTAGGCCAGAACTTCCAAGGTTGAGTGGATGCTTGGAATGGCAAAGCTCTTCCGTGGAAGTTCGTAAACATACTCGGGTAAGTGGATGCTTGGAATGGCAAAGCTTATCGGAGGAGTTTGACCTCTCTCAAACACCATTTGGTTGCTCGGGAATGACTGACCAAATGGATGCACATAGGCTAATATACCTTGGAATGGGGTATTAGTCTAAATAGAACAAGTGCTCTACGACCTTGAAATGGGCTAGACAGTATGTGCAAATCGAGTGCTTGGAATGACCTTGATACACTTTTGAATACTTAGTAGGATCACTAAAAGTCAATGATAAACAGGCTATGATACAATGCCCCCGAAACCGAATGCTTTCCTTAGATTTAAAAAACCCCTTGCATTTACTTTCTTAGTATAAACTGCTCTATCAACTACTCACCTTCCGGAGGACTTGCCAATCACGCATCACCCGCTGTAAGTCTTCTACTTTTATTTTCAGTATTTACTTTTCTGTCATTTACTTTTCCGCACTAAAACCAAAACCAACCAACCAGTCACTTACTTTTCCGCACTAAAATCTCAATCAACCTAAAACACGCTCCCTCGCTGTACAATCCCTCAAAGAACGACTATCCCCCTAATTCCCTTAGGTTTGACCCCTACTTACCACTTGCCACCCAGTAGTAAGGTCACGAGTAGCGGAATATAAATTTGCTTTTGCACAGAGAACACCGCACCTTAACGACAGTGCGGTGGGCTCCGTCAGACGCCTTATGCCGATCAATGATAGTCTCATCACGGATGGCCTCCCTATCACGAACTCTTCGGTTTCAGATGATTCGTTCTCGATCATCGACAAATTGTGGCGGCGCTTCATTGTTTCGATCGAACAGATTCGTCTCGTTGTCATCCTGATAGTCATGGTGGCTTCCTTCGCGAGACATGGTTGTGCAGAAGCGAGTTCGAAAGAGAAAAGAAAAAGAGAAGAACAGCTAATCAGAGAGCTAACTCCCCGGCAACGGTGCCAGTTTTGACGGAGCCCACCGCACTGTCGTTAAGGTGCGATGTTCTCTGTGCAAAAACAAATTTATATCTCCGATACTCGCGACTTAACTATTTTGGTAGTAAGTGGTAAGTACGGGTCGAACCCAAGGGAGTTAGTGGATTAATTGTTCTTTCGGATGGGGGGATTAAATAAAACAGTTGGGGGGTTGGTTTTGGTTTTAGTACTGAAAAGTAAAGTAACAGGTGATATTGCAATTAAAGGAAAGCATTCGGTTTTAGGGGCCTTGTATCATAGTCTGTTTATCATTGACCTCTAATGATCATACTAAGTGTTCAAAAGTGTATCAAGGCCATTTCAAGCACTTGATTTGCCAGACTGTCTAGCCCATTTCAAGGTCATAGAGCACTTGTTCTATTTAGACTAGCACCCCATTTCAAGGTATACTAGCCTATGTGCATCCATTTGATCAATCATTTCCAATCAATCCAAATGGTGTTTTAAAGAGGTCGAACTCCTCAGATAAGCTTTGCCATTTCAAGCATCCACTTGCTCGAGTATGTTCACGAACCCCACGGAAGAGTTTTGCCATTTCAAGCATCCACTCAACCTTGGAAGTTCTGACCTAATATGTGGCACATAGAACAAGTTTTGAACATAGAGAGGCACTAAGCGAATGGTCTAAAACATTTTATGACACAAGTACACCCCTTCAACCAAATGAAGGGTTTAGCACGAATACTCATGGAATAGGACATCATAACTAAGTGCTTGAAAAGTAAAGGTTTTGAAAGACAGAAAATAAAGTTTTCGAAAGTAAAGACAGGAAAGTAAAGTTGCTGAATTGAAAAGACAGTAAAGTAAAGACGAGAGTACTTACAAAAACTGTTGAAAGTGCTAAAGCTTCGATTCCAAAGTAAAGTGATTACATGATTAGTGCCCAAACTCTAGAGAGAAGTGAGAGCTTCTCTCACTAACTTGTGGTTTGTGGGATGTTTGAATGAGATGGGATGTGTAGAGAGATGAGTTCTCCACACCTTGGCATGATTTACAAAGGGAAGGGAAGATGTCTATTTATAGGCTAAGGGGATGAAGAGATGTGGAGGAGGAGGAGACACATGTCAAATGGAGGGTGGAGGACACAAGAGCCACCGGTGGCTTTGGCTTCAAGGGGACACATGGGCGGCTAGATGTGCTTCAAGGGGGGAACAAGGGTGGCTTGTATTCATCCAAGCCATCCACATGGAGGAAGGGGAGAGGCGAAGCCCTTAGCCGCCGGCCACATAGAGGAGAAGGAGTGGTGGAGTGAGTTTGTGATCTTTTCCAAAAAGCCATCGGTCCTTTCAGCTCCGGGCTGACTCTGGTTGCTCTTCGGTTGGATTTGTTTTGAGTGATTCCACCTCCGGTTCTTGAAAGTCAGAATTTGGTCGTGACCTGGAATGACTCGTAATTCATTTTCAGCTTTAAAACTCCTCCTTAGCCTGTATTCTCTCTAGACTTCAAAATACCCTGTAGATAAATATAGGAACTAACAAGCAAAAGTTAAATAGACAAAGCGTCTAATTTGGTGGGTTTAACTGTGTTTATGATTCATACAATTATGGTCCATCAACACCATTTGAAGTTTACACGGAACTCTTATCTGGTACTAGACAAGAATGGGGAATTTCTGATGGAGGGAACCAGATCATCAAACAAATGCTATCTGCTAGGTGTTGTTGGAATAATGATAGAGATATCGTGCCTAATTAGACATACAGATGAGATGGAGCTATGGCATAGACGCTTGGGACATATACACCTAAAGGCACCAAAAATGGTCTCTGCAGATCGTCTTGTGCGAGGACTACCCAATGTGCAACGAGATCTGGATATTATGTGTGGAGAGTGCCAGATTGGAAAACAAACAAAGGTGGCGCATCAGACGACGAATCAGATCAACACCAGCATGCCTTTGGAACTCGTTCACATGAACTTGATGGGGCCAATGCAAGTGGAGAGCTATGGTGGAAAGAAGTATGTTCTGGTGTGTGTAGATGACTTCACACGATTCACTTGGACCAAGTACTTGCGTGACAAATCGGATGTTGATCATGCTTTCATTGAACTAGCCACTCAACTCTAGAGAGAACATGAAGACAGAGGAGAGTGATTGGTGGCAATAAGGAGCGATTATGGAAGAGAATTTAAAAATACTACTCTCGCTGACTACTGTGCTGAACATGGAGTGGTTCATCAGTTCTCATCCCCGATTACCCCCAGCATAACGGAGTAGTGGAATGCAAGAATCGTACAATCCAGGAGATGGCTCGAGTGATGATGCACGCAAAGAAGGTGCCACTAAAGTTCTGGTCCGAAGCTATGAATCGGCCTGCCACATTATCAACAGGGTGACAATTCAAATAGGTACTGAGAAGACCTGTTATGAGCTATGGAAGGGCAAGAAGTCGACTGTGAAATCCGTTCATATCTTCGAGAGTGAGTGCTATATTCTGAATGTTCGGGAGTACAGGCAGAAACTTGATCCAAAGGGTGATGAAGGTATCTTTCTTGGTTCAAACAGTTGTGCCTATAGAGTGTTCAACAAACGCACTGGTACTGTAATGGAGTTAATCATTGTAAAGGTGAAGGATGAAGTTATTGACGATCCAGTCCCAAAAGATGATGAAGAAGGTTGTTGAACACCATCTGAATTTGTTGCCAAATCTCCACAGACTGCGGAAGGAGAAGATCCAGGGGGTGTACAGAGCGATGATGGGAACAGTTCAGGCTCCTCACTGGATAAAGAAGAAGTCACGCAGAAGACATCTCATACATATTCTCCGGTTCTACAACCATCCTGACGAGTTGAAAAGAATCATCCCATCACTGAAGTCATTGGAGAACCAACCAAAGGGATGAAGACCCGTGGCAAGGAGATAAAATATTGTGAATTGGCTACATGTTCCTGCTTCTTGTCTACAATAGAACCAAAGAACATCAAGGAGGCTATTGTTGATGAATATTGGGTGATGGCCATGCATGATGAGCTTTCTGAATTCACAAGGAATGACGTGTGGGACCTTGTTCCACAATCTGATGAAGTCAACGTCATTGGAACCAATTAGATCTTCAAGAACAAGTCAGATGAGAAAGTCAATATCACAAGAAATAAGGCCAGATTGGTTGCACAACGATATGCGCAGATTGAAGGAGTTGATTTGATGAAACCTTTGCACCAGTGGTGCGCTTGGAAGCCATTCGACTGCTGCTTGCTCTGGCTTGCCACCTAAAGTTCAAACTGTTCCAGATGGACGTCAAGAGTGCGTTCCTGAACGGGCTACTGAATGAAAAGGTGTACATGTCTCAGCCTAAAGGATTAGAAGATCCTCATCATCTTGACCATGTGTATCGGTTGAAGAAGGCTTTGTATGGCTTAAAGCAGGCACCCAGAGCATCGTATGAATGATTCACAGTGTTCCTTATTGACCATGGCTATGTGCTAGGGGGAGTAGATAAGACCTTATTCGTCAAACACCAGGTCAGATTTCGTTATTGCATAAATTTATGTTGACGATATAGTGTTTTGCTCTAGCACACAGAATATGGTCGACCAGTTTCTGGGACAAATGCAAAAGAAGTTCAAGATGAGCAAGGTGGGAGAGATGACTTATTTTCTTGGACTTCAAGTAAAGCAGAAGGTCGATGGAATATTTATTTCCCAGAGTAAGTATGCAAGGAATCTGATAAAAAAGTTTGATCTAGAAAAGGCAAGTCACAAGAGGACCCCTGCTGCAACTCACATAAAGATCACTAAAAATAAAGCTAAGACCAGTGTTGACCAGACACTGTACAGAAGCATGATAGGGAGCCTACTCTACCTGACTGCCAGCAGACTAGATATTGCTTATGCTAGGAGTCTGTGCAAGAAACCAGGCAAATCCGAAGGAGAGTCACCTAATGCAAATGAAAAGAATCATCAAATATGTATGTGGAACAGCTGATTATGGTGTCTGGTACACCAAAGACACGAATTCATGCTTAGTAGGATAATGTGACGCAGACTGGGCAAGAAATGCCAACAATCGGATGAGTACATCTAGAGGTTGTTTTTTCAGTAAGAAGCAGGACATCATATCACGATCTACAATAGAAGCTGGGTATATAGCTACTGGAAGCTGCTGCACTCAGATGATGTGGATGAAGCAGATGCTCTCTGAATATGGGGTGGAATAGGAGGAAATGACATTGTACTGCGATAATATGAGCGCAATCATTATATCAAAAAATATAGCTCAGCACTTCATAACCAAGCACATCGATATCAGACACCATTTTATTCGAGAGCTCATGGAGAAGAAGATAATCACACTAAAGCATGTGATAATTGAAAATCATTTGGATGATATCTTCATCAAGTTGTTGGATACTACTCGGTTCGAGACACTTAGATCCTCTATAGGTCTGTGTGTCATCGACAACTAAATGTTCCAGGTGGAGGTCAGCCAGAAGCAAAACAGAGAAATAATGTTGGGCTGACCTATTGAAAGATAGAGGTGGAACATAGAAAGAAAGACAGCTGGTACACTTTCGATTTAAATTTTAATTCAAATTATTCAAGTTAAGCGTTTTAGGAAGTAGAGTCGAGAACCGTTCGAGAAACCAAAAAGGAAGGGTGACCAAATATTCTGAATGACGTGCCCCTGGGTAAGCGCGAGACATATTTGGGAAGTTTAGTAGACCAAAGATTCAAAATCAAATATCGACTGTTGCTCACTCTTTCCAAATTCAAAAACCCTAAATTGAAAAATCCTCCAAGATCCACTTCAAGCTCAAACGATGGTGAACACTCGCATGTCCAAGAAATCAACAACCTTTGCTGCTCCAGCCCCCGATATGAAGGAAAGTTATGGCAAAAGCAGGAATTGGAAACCCTAAGACGTCTAAGAAAGCAGCCACTGTTGAATCAGCAAAACTGAAGGAACGTCTAGTAAAGATTTCTCAATCGAACCCTAAACCAGCAACAACTGAAAGGAGTAAGGAGATTCTGACAAAAAATTAACCGTCGGCTGAACAATCGCTCGACGAGGTAAACCCTAACCCTCAACCTGTAATTTCTGTTCATACTGGTTGTAGTTCCAAACTCGATAATGGAAAGGAAGTTATTGTGGAAAATCCAAAGGAAGTAGAGACTGTGCTTATTGGTAAGAATAGAGATGCAGTGACTGATGTTTCGAAAGGGGTGGTAGTAGTTGATGCTGAGAAAGGTATTGGGTGTGGTGTTCTTGTGAAAGAAGGATCCAGATTGAAGGAGAAACTTCGTGATGTTCACGGTTATGTATTCAAACAAAGAGGGCTGCACAAGAAGACTGTGGCTTACAAAGGTGATTCTGTAAAGCAGTTTGTTGCTCACTTTCGTGCAATCAGGGGAAGAATGGTGGTGATGTCAGACCCTGAAAGCAAAGTTGCTGTTGAAACTACTGAGGCAGGTGGCGATGACTCAGAAAAGGTCAAGGAGCAAGTGGATATTCCTGCTATTGAAGAAGAAACAAATGATGTGACTGACCCAGATACTGAATCTGAAAAGAAGGATGTAGTGTAAGACATGCCTGCTGAGGAGTTGGTTCAGACTGAAGTGTTTGAGGAGATTGATGAGATAGCTCAAACTCTACGGAAAGAAACTGCTGCAACTCAAGAAGGAGATAAAACTAATGACACAGAGATGATTCCTGAGGAAGAGGAACCATTTGAGCAAGATGCTAGTAAAGCTACTGTTCCAGAGTGTGATATTGTGCCGATGACTAAAAACGATCAGCAAGAAGTCAATCAAGCAACGAGAGTAGAAGAGGATGATGTTCAATAGGTTGCATAGGAGACAGTACCGTTGGCGAAAATGAAAAAGTCTGCAAAGAGGAAAAAAGAAGGTAACTGTGATAGTTGATGATCTAGAGGATGCTGAAACTAATGAGTTGATGAACCAAAATCTTGAGAGCACAAATGCAGGGGGAGCTGGTGGGTCCAGAAAGAAAAGGCGAACAACCCCCGAATCTACTGGTATTGTTCAAGATGGCGTTTGGTTCTGCACTGAAGCAATGTCCAAGAGGTGGAAGGCTATACAGAAGAGAAAAATCATCCCTGAGCGAATCCTGGATGAGAAGAAGTACAAGGAAACTGAGATCATCAAACTGCTGAAGGAGACTAAGCTGTTCTGGACTATGAAGAGATGCAAACCATACAACGAACGACTAGTGAGGGAAGCAATAGTTAATCTTCCATATCAGTTTTGGGATAAAAGGTGATGAACATTATGGATAGTTTTAGGTGAGGCAGAAGAAGGTCTTGATTGCCCTAGAACTCTTCAATTAATTCTATGGGATGGATGCTCCAGCAGAAGAACAACAGGAAGACAACATGGACAAGATAGCTGATTGCTTGACTGTTGGTTCCTATCCTTTATGGGATGAGGGTTCCTATCCTTTATGGGATGAGGTGTACATACCCACAGCGGATGGTCGGTAAAATACTCCTTAATGTTCTTCATAGCTATAAGGAATTGGAAGCCCAGCTCTCACAGGACCACTGTCAACAAGGAAGTAGCTTAGCTGTGATATGTGATCGAAAATAAGATGATGTTCAACATGGGTCAAATTATGTTCGAATAGATAGCTGCTCATGCCACATCTACAAAGTGTCTCATCAGATAGTATTTCCATCACTGATCTACGAGCTCATTATCTCTCAACATTCAGACTTGAAGACCGACAGGGATAGGCTCACTTGCGCTCCAGTACTCATATCAGCAGATCACAAGCTCTTCTAAGGAGGCATGTGAATGATCTCAAAGAGGAGGTGAGAGCTACCAGAATGAAGCAGAAGAACACTCCAGAGTATCTGTTTGAAGCATTGGTAAAACTGATAGGATGTCTGCGGGTGAGAGAGGACAAATGCTGAGCAAGCTGGAGGAGATGCTGAAAGTCAATGGGGATCAGAAGAAGATCATCACAAGCATGGTTTGCACACTGAGGTATCTTAGTGATGATGAGTCGGTAGAGCATGAGGAAGCTGCAAAAGAAGAATCTACTGCTTAAGGAGGAACCCTTCTTGCCTATTTTATGGCAAAAAGGAGGAGTAATTTTGAGGGTGATGGTTTCGACCTCTAAAGTCTAGTTAGCTAGATGGAACGTTTTGCCAAAAATGCCAAGGGGAAGATTAGTAATTCCTATGTGGCATGGAGTTTGGCTAAACAACTTTAGAGTGTTCAAGCACAGAGTCAATGAGCTATTTAAGAGGAGTTGGAACTCAGGCGCTGCATAGAATTGTCGCAAGACAGTTTCAATATTTCAGAATTAATTCAAAATACTGGAGTTTCCAAGCTGCTGATGTCAGTTGGGAAGAAAATTGAAGAAAATATTCTAGAGAGTATAATCAAATATCAAGTAATATTACCAAGAAATGAGATTGTCAAGAGAATATATAAAGAATCTAACTTGAGGAAAGGTAGGAAAGATATTCGAATATATTTCCAATATATTCATGAATATCTTGGAGGTTAAGATTATCTTAACCGAATAGGAAACCAGCCGAATATCCTATAAATATGAGGCTAGGGTTTCCCATTCATCTATCATTTTTCGAGAAGCAAAACACGTTGTACATTCTGTAGAGGAGAAGGATGAATGATCGGCTGGAATACTTTTCACATCAAAAAGTTTACGGCGCTGAGTATATTTGTTCAGTGTGCTGATCAGAACAGAACGTGTGGCACATGCACTGCTGCACACACACCACTTGTTGCTACTACGCATTCGAGAGAATGCTTCTGTCTTCCAGAGAAGACTCTGAGCTTCTGGAGAAGTCTCTGATCTTCGGGAGAAGATCTACTACTGAAAGACGAGAGGGAGTCTCAAGTCTTGAAGAGTGTTGGAGGTTAGGCAGTTTAAAGAGGGAGTCTTGTAAACGTACCATTGTAACTCTAAACTCAAAGTAAATACTGCAACTCCGCCTGGATATCATTTTGGTATAGACGACATAATTTCAGAATTCTTGTTAGCAAGGGTGTGGCCTAGTTGTAGAATTCCAATCTTACATTCACAATGTTGAGGGTTCATGCCCCACCCATGACATTTTCCTTCCACAATTTATGTGGATTTTCTTAGCTAGTTCCACCTATGATGTGGACCTTTCCTCCATCCTTTGCGGATGCTTTCGTCATGTTTTCATGTTTCCTTTCCCTTTCCTCTTCCTCGTCCCTTGTGGACGTTTGCAGGTGTTATGCCCTCTCGTGAAGGAGTGCTTAGGCGTTGTATGGTCCTACCATGGAGGTGTGAAACTCGTGGGTTTCAAAAGTTAGAGGTGTGCCAAGATGGTCTGTGCTTCAGCAAACCCTTTGTGTGGTATGTGCTTCAAATGACCTAGTAACATATACATTCCTGAGACATGTTATGGCCTAGTATTCCTATATATGTTCGAGATCTTATGAACAAAACCAAATTTCACACATAATTTTGATGGCACATGTTTGTTTAGTAATCAATGAAGAACGTGCTTCAATAAAAAAACAAATTTATTTTCAGGCTCATAAGTGATTACTGCATCGCCTAATAAGTAGTTATGCATATAGTCCTAAGTTGTTAGGACATCTGTAATAAGAAGTTATGATTATAGGTGAACGGTCACGATTGAGAATTTCTTATGATTTGAAAATATGAGAATCAATATTTGAGAAAATTTTGAAAAATTTTCTAATTTGCTCAAAATTCGAAATTTGCTTCCTTTTCTACTCAACTTCCAAATTACATTCCCAATTTACTCACGTTTTATAAGGCGCCGTTAGCAACGGGGTCTTAATAATAAGCCGCTTTCGAGGACAGCGGTTTAAGCCCTGTTGTCATATTTAAACCAAAATCAATGGCTGATTGGGCAGAACTTGTCGAGTATGCATAAACTGCTGTGGAGAAACGCGTCTAAACCTTAGCCGCTGTTGCGGACATCGGCTTAATGTAATTCTACAGCTCAGAGGCTTGACTTGTTGGCAGGGCTAAGCCGCTAACAATAACGGCGGTTTATAGTTTAGCCGCTGTTATACACAGCGGCTTAATGTAAGTTTACAATTCAGAGGTTTATCAGAGGCTTGACATGTTGACAGGGCTTAGCCGCTGTCAATAACGGCGGTTTATCGTTGAACCGCTGTTATACACAGCGGCTTAATGTAATTTTACAACTCAGAGGCTTCTCAGAGGCTTGACATGTTGACAGGGCTAAGCCGCTGTCAATAACAGCGGTTTACAGTTTAGTCGCTGTTATAAACAGCGGCTTAATGTAATTTTACAACTCAGAGGCCTGATATGTCCAAAGATCTTAGCCGCTGTTTGTAACGGCGGTTTATATGTTTTAGGTTAAGCCGCTGTCGAGGACGGCGGCTTGTCCTTAAATGACTGAATATTCAACTTATTTTCACATTAACCTCAAAAAACCTGCAGAAAATCACCAGTAAAATAATAACACTGTCCAACAATACAATACATACAATTCATCACCACAAAACATCAAACATAAACCATCACTTTTAAAAAGTTACATCATCATCGTTATATCTCAAAATACATGATAATCGAGACTTTATAACGGAGTGTAACGCTGTGTTGTTTTTTTAGCGCGTGTAGACCTCCGTGATGGACTTCTTTGTGAATCTGCTTGAGTCACTTGTGAAGGGCCAACTTCCTCCGCAATGTCCGGCAGGTGTACATCTTCATCAGAATCTACATTCACAAAAAAATGGACAGTTAGACACAAGAGGCCTACAAATATTGATTAAGAAAAAAAAATTACATACTACTGTCAATATGAATTGATGAGATATCAACATCCAAAGCACGACCCTCTCCAATTTTCAAAAGGTCGGCATGAGTAGCATGAAACATATCATGCAGTCCTCTCTTGGTATCCATATCACTTGTCTTAAAGAACAAGCCAGAAATTGCCTTGCAATTGCGCACTAGTGACGCGACCTGTATAATTATTTAACTTCCAGTTAGAAGTATATTATATAAATTGAAGCACCTAAAAGTAATACAAATACTTACCATTACATAATGACCTGGTCCAGATGGGTGATAAGGCTCAGGAGTATCCACTGGTGCTTGTATGCGCTTGCGAGTCACAGATAAATACCATGAGTAGTATGCACCCAGATACGATACGTCTATGGGTGGATCACCGATAACAATCCTCTGAGCACGATCATTCCAAATGCCTATATATCCTTGCATTTCCTCATCTATAAGTTGATTAGTTCTTCTGATGTGCATATGCATCTGTTTATGACTTTCCGGTGGCGATGCGGGAATTGGTTGACTCAATCCAAATTGCCGGAGAACTCGCGACGGGTAATGCCACTCAGCTATATGAAAACAAATGAGAGGAACTTCAGCCCTCCAACTATCCCTGCCAGCAACGCACGAAGGATGAAGTGTGTCAAGTATCTCATCGTCGTATGGAGTCCATATGACATCGTTGGCTTCTTGTCGGTCCAACAAATCACGGAATAGCATCAACACATTATGAGATGTGTGCAGGTATGACTTGGGCACTTTCCATCTACAAAATTGAAATAAACAATTAAAATTTTCTCTTTAAAACTTGGATAGTGATAAAATGAAACAAATATGAGACACTTACTTGTATCCTAAAGCTGTTCGCCGCGTAGGATCAATATCTGCACCATCTGGTTTAGCTGGAACAGCAAGCTTCCTCGGTCTACCTAACGTCAGATGTTCCCAAGCCCATAGCTGAAGCAAAATGGCACAACCAGTGAGCTGTGTGCTTTTTGACTCACACGCGTTACACAAGCTGTGATATAGCTGTGCCAATACTGCAGCACCCCAACTGTAGCTTGATACAGAGTCTAAGTCTGCCAATAGGGGAAGAAAGTGGAGGGATATCTCACTGCCCGACGAATCTGGCATAAGCGATGACCCCAACATAAGGAAAATGTATGCCCTCGTATATCTCTGTATATCTAGCTCCGTAGCCTCTGCTGGAAGGGTCTGCATATGGTCTTTGAACCAAGTGCGTCGAACTGTGGTATCTCTCTTCCCGCGCTCCGGCACTACTCCCAATAACTAGTCGCAAAGAGGGGCATAATCATCGACCTCGTCGTCTATAGTCACCGCTCGGCCCTCAATAGGTAGTCCAGTCAACACGCCAACGTCCTCTAAAGTGATAGTCATCTCGCCATTGCGCAAGTGAAATGTATGCATCTCCGAACGCCACATCTCCACCAAAGCTGTCATGAAAGACCAATCGACCTCATAATTCTGCGTGTGGTTCCAAGGTCCAAACCCGGCCCTAATAAGAAGTGCTAGGATGCGCTCATCTGCCTCCCAATTAACCCCTCTATGACGAACGGTTAATAACTCTGTGTCCTGTACAATTGAATAGGCACATAATTAGATAATTATTTACAATAATAAACAACATGATGTGAAATAATGAACACCAAGATGTATAATTAACCGATTTCACTCACCGATGTTTTCCAAATGCGGGCTGATCGATGAGTGTCCTGTTTATAAAGCAATGTCCTGTCAATCGGACCCGGATCGAGAACATGTGACACATCCGATAACAATGTGTCCTCTCCACCCAAGCTAGACGATGGAGATGGCATATCATGCATCGACTGATCACGGGTGCGACGTGGCATAACTGTAAAATGAAATATCAATATGCATAAGATAACAAATATCTGTATACAATTCATAAATTAAATTATTTACAAGGAAACATGTTGTTTTTTTACAAGGCTGCATATCTGATCACGATTCATACATTATTTACAAGGCTGCATATTTGTTTTTTTACAAGATAACATACAAAAAAATGAAATTCTAATGAAATCCTAATTCACTATAGGCACCGAAGTACAAGAGCCCTTGGTGTGACCGGCAACGCCACATATTGAACACTTGAAGATTCTTTTCAGCTTTGTAGGGAGTTGCTCACTAGTAGATGGCAAGTCCACTGGTCTAGGGTCGCGCCTTTGATCCATTTCGTTGTGTCTACGCTTTGTTGGATTTCTTCCTCTCTTTACTCTTTTGAATTTCTTATTTGGAATATGCTTCGGTCCGTCATATGCGTTCCAATGTGTCATATCCGGAATCGGATTGAATGTTTGAGCCCAAGTATCCACATACGCTTGCGTAGTAAACTCATACGCAACGCAATCACGAATTGATAGCCCTTCTTGTGCACAAACCGCTAAGGCGTGGACACACGGATAATGAAACAATTGCCATTTACCACAACCACACGTCTTACCTTCCAAAGAAACTTCATGTGCATGTGATTTTGATTTTGTGAGAATCGAAGCTATACCTTTACTCCGATCATACATTTGAACCTCATTATGTCCGGCTGTCACTAGATTAGTATTGTTCAAGGTCTCAATCTTCGGAACAAAGTATTTGTTGTGACCCACCATTTGATCACGTCGCTCGATAAAATAAAAATTGGACTGTTTGAATGTAAAGTGGACAAGAGCGGTGATAGGCAAATCACGACAAGGCATAAGCACATGGTTAATAGATTCAGACTGGTTAGTCGTCATTGACCCCCATCTACGACCTCCAATATCATAAGATAGCGACCAATATTCGGGATTAAATTTCTCCAACCACTTTACCGCATCCGGTTTGTCCTTCAACAACTCTTTAAAATCTTTAAATCGATTACGAAACTTTATTTGCTGATTCTCCTTAGCAATGTCCTTCAACAAATCTCTATGGGCAATACACTTCACTTTTTGATTTAAATTTGAAGCGAAATGCCTTATGCAATAACGGTGATAAGTATTCGGTGGCTTCCACTCATCTTCTTTCATCACTCGCATTATTCCACTATGCCTATCAGAAATAATGCATAATCCTTGTCGTTCTGTGACGCCATTTCGAATGCACGTCATAAACCACTTTCAACTATCGACGTTTTCACTCTCTACTAAAGCATACGCAATAGGAAGGATCCCATTTTCTGCGTCGAAAGTAACTGCAACCATTAACACCCCTTTTTATTTCCCGATCAAATGTGTTGCATCAATAGAAATGACCGGACGACAATGCTTGAATCCTTTAATAGCCGGATAAAAGGCCCAAAATACCCTATTCACGCTTACATTGCCACTGTCAAGCGTCGATTTGTCCCAGTAAACAATGGTACCGGGATTACTCTCTTGAAGCATCTCCATGTATGCCGGTAATTTTTCAAACGACCCTTCCCATTCACCAAATAAATAGACAAAGGCTTTTTGGCGGGCCTTCCAAGCTTTGATGTAAGTTATCTTGTACCCATACTTCGAAACCATTAACTTCATCACTTGCTTAGGAGAGTATCTCAAATCCTCTTGGATTAAGTTTTTTATATCCATTGCAATAAAATGTTTATTGAAATGGACATTGTCAATCCGGACAATATCAACCTCGCACGTGTGTTTCTCATGTTCGTATTTGATGATTCTCCACATACCCTCCTTTTTCTTCTTTGAAGCTCTTAGTTCCCATTCACATTTATCCTTACCCCCTCGACATTCGAGAATCATTCTTTTTGTATCCGAATTTATGGTGCGATACTCGCGACGGTGTGTGATATGATATTTCCGACAAGCATGTATAAGCAACTCCTTACTCATAAACATACCCCCTAAACGAAGCTCTTTTGTGTTGAATTTGCTAGTATGAGACCCGTGATCGTCAATAACCGGAAGGTTCATTAAAGGGGAGACGTCATTGAATGATGAGAAATTCCATAAAGAATTATCAACTCCTTGACCGGCGATGGGTACTTCAATGTAGCCTTCCTCACAATCATTAATCAAATTTTCCATATTATCTCTATCGTACTCATCGTATGATGGAATTTCAAATCTTTCTATAGGTGATGTAATCATTTCGTCAGTTTCTTCATTATCCATTGCTAAAGATTTGAAAAACAACCAATTTTCTATATTAGTACCAATGCTAATTTCTTGAATCTATATAGCACTTCACCCTCTTATAGGAGATTCGAGAAACGCTGGGTATTGTACTCCAGATCCGTGAGGATCCAGTTACAATACTTAAGCCATTCAAATCTTCCAATTTTCTATATTAGTACCAATGCCCCCTCCTATAGGAGATTCGAGAAACGCTGGGTATTGTACTCCAGATCCGTGAGAATCCAGTTACAATACTTAAGCCATTCAACTTGGGTGTAAAATGACTATAATTCGACAAAGTAATTATGCATGTGGCCATTCCCAATTGTATAACCTATCATATCACATAATCTGATCACCAATCGATACAAAATACTAAACCAAAATTGCCCTTAATACAACTTCCCCACCACTAAGAGGGTGCCCAAAAATTTCAAACAGGATTGATGAGTTTCAAAATGAGGAAGATAGCATCAATAGATGTTCTAATCAAAATTTGGTATCAAAATTTCAGTTTGAGGAACTTACTGAATCAACTTCGTGGAGGTGACGAGCAAATGGCGGGAAAATGCGACTAGCAGAGAGGCGACAGCAAGCGGCGATGGGCGACGGGCGAGCGGCAAAGGACAGCGAGCGAGCGGCGATCGAGCGGCGATCGACGGATGAGCCGGTGGCTTGCGTGGAGGCGACGAGATTCGTGGAGTCGTGGAGGCGGCGAGGTTCGGGGAGGAGAGGATTTTCGGTGCGAGCAACCGGTTTGGAACGAAATGGTAAGAATGTTCCTGTATTCTCTATATTAGACCGAAGCCGTTGTTCGATACAGCGGTTTAATTTAAAATGACAGGTCCGCTCTGAATCAGCATTGATTTTGGTTTAAATATGACAACAGGGCTTAAACCGCTGTCCTCAAAAGCGGCTTATTATTAAGAAGCCGTTGCTAACGGCGCCTTATAAAACGTGAGTAAATTGGGAATGTAATTTGGAAGTTGAGTAGAAAAGGAAGCAAATTTCGAATTTTGAGCAAATTAGGAAATTTTTCGAAAATTTTCCAATTTGTTCAATTAGAGTAAATTGCTTCCGAATGTACTCAATCTCCTCTTTTGTTTTCCATAATTCTAAGCGTTGTTGTTGACGGCGCCTAAATATTAAATCGCCCTTACAAACAACGTCTTAGACTGAGTCAGCATTCAATTACTACATAAACATTAGGCACTGTTATGAATAAACAGCCAATTACACCGACGAAATTCTAAAATCTTGAAGCACCTCTGTCCCACATAAGCATTAGGCTCTCACTTCAGCTTTGCAAATGATTTTTTGTAATATCTATAAGCTAATTGGGTTGCGTGGATGATGTCGGCATAGCCACCAAACCATCTTCGAAAATACGTTGAACTTGAAAACGAGGGTTTTGTAAATGGAGATCATGTTGGGTTTCAATCTGTGCGACATGGTAGTAACAAAATAGGATGTATTAAAACAGTCAAAATTTATATTATAGGTAAGACCGAGTCGAACACAAAGGAGCAAGTTAAGGTGTTTAAATCTAAATCCTAACTGGCAAGTATGCAGAGATTAAAAGATGGACAAAAGAAGTTTCGAGGGTTATTTCCCGCCCTAGCAACTATAATGATCAAATACAAGTAACTCAAGTGATTAATTGATGATTTGCTTAATGATAGGGATGCACAAAATTAGACCAGACTGTAGATCCGGACCGCACCAGACCGGAACCGGATCGTAAAAATCCGGGTTCGATCCGGTTCACGGTCTACTTTTTAAAAAACTTTCGATCCACCGGTCCGGTCTGAGTTTACGATCTGGACTGTAAATTAGATATTTTAGTGTAAATTATTGTTCAGTTCGGTCCACATTTTAAAAGAATTACGGTCCTTCAGTCTGGACCGTATTAATTCGAGTCTGGTCTGATCATCGGTCCACTTTTTAAAAAAAATCTGGTCTACCAGTCCGGACCGGATGTGCATCCTTCCTTAATGACCTAGCCTAATACTTATGGAAATAAACTTCTGATGACATTTCTTCAAGCCTTGGACTGCCAAAGATGGAGTCGCACTCTTTCAGGACTATTGACTCACTCTAATTCACATTTAAACCATAACTTTCATTAGAAACTAAATTCAATGAATTAGCCACTTAGCTTCTAGTCAAGTATCCATATTTTAGAGTTCACTTTCATGATAAACTAAGACATGGATCATTTTCTCCATACTAAAACTATCTTCAAACTCTTTCTAAGTCATAAATTCAGGTGTTAGTTTAATTTGTCACTTAGGCATTTTATCAAACACCTAACAACATAGTAAATTTATAACATAGGAGATAATGAAATCAACAATCATCCACATGAACCAATATGCATTTACAATTATCTAGAGTGCCAAGGAGGGTCGTAGACCCTAAAAACACAAGAACTACTCACTTATCATCATGAAATATGATTTTTGTAAAAAAAAACTACAAAGGAGAGAATATATGAGTAGAGAAAATCCAAGTAGGAGATGATCCAAGCTTTAGATTTCTTCATTGATCTTTTCTCTTCTCCCTCAAGCAATCCTTGATGATGTTGGGTCTTCCGTAACATTCTTCTCACACATTTTCTCTCTAAAACCCATCCTTCTCCCAAATCAAAACCCTCATTTGCTATTTAAAGGCTCCAGGTAAAAATTTGGGTTTTTGGTACTAACCGGTCGTTAGGAGTGGTTCGAGTCGTACCCGGTCGGTTACGACATGACGAGTAGACGATTTAGCATTCTAAGATACCTAACCGGTCGGTTAGGAGCATCCGAGAGGCATGGCTTGACAATGGAGCTCGTACCCGATGTTTGCTAATTGGTATGACTTCCAGTGACTTTTTTGCAGTCCTAACGTCCGAATTTGGTCTTGGCATAAACTAAAGAATGGTAGGTATTTGCGTTAACTTTCCAACAAGCTATGGATGGCCGATTTGGACACCATATGCACTCTAGGCATGCAAATGAAGACGGAAAGGTCATTTTGCCCTATTTTGACCCGAAACTCCCTGTTTTGCGTCGAAACTTCAATTTTCCATGCAATCTTGATCTTGAGGTCTTTACTTCGATGGTGATTCATTTTGTACCTGAATTGTGCAAGGCAATGGTCAAATGACATCGAAAAACTTCGGAAACGAATTAAAGAGACGAATAATAAATTGAAAACTCGACGTATCACTTATCACAACGACAAAAGAGACGATGTCTTCTCATAATCATTAGATGGTGCAACTAGATGAGAATACCTATTTTTAGAGCTCAAGTAGGACATCAACAGTTGATATTACACATACTAAGAACCATATCAATCTTGAAAATGCTAAAGGAAGAGCTTCATACGAATATCAACCTTTGGTTCCATGAACTTTTGGGATCTAACGTATTGATGAGTGGCAACGAAAATGATACTCCGGAAGCCGAATCGATTCAAAACCCGACTCAAACTGAAACCGATCGAAATCTAAGCATGTTTGTACAACCCTTCAACCATACCGGATTCGGATTTTGGATTTGAAGCACGGCCCGAGCCTGGACCGACCCTCACTAAAAAATATATCGTGAAACCCGATTCATACCGAAACTCGGTCGAAATCTAAGCATGTATGTACAACCCTATAACCGGACTAGGATCTTGCATTTGAAGCACGACCCAAGACCTGGCCGACCTTCCACTAAAAAAATATGAAACTCGAACTGTACCAAACAATGTCAAACCCGATCATGGACGAGCTAGTACCAGAACAGGCCTACCCGTTGGACACCCACTTCTCCAACACTAAATAAGCATATACGCTTGTTCTTTTGGTATTGAAAATTTAGCTTTGGTGTTTAGCTTAATTTAATTTGTATTAGGTGACTTTAACTTGGTTTAACTTATTTGATTTAGAAATAAGCTCAAAGAACAAAGCCGAAAATAACAAAGAGTCACAGCACAACCATGTCAAAAATCATGCAAATATCAATTTTTGACTGAACAAGTTAATTTGGAAAACTACTATTCCTGGAAAGTGTTTTGTATAATTTCAACATATTTTCAGGCTTTGAAAGCAGTACTTGTCTCTTGACTGATATCAGCCTGACTGATGTTTCATGCAAATATCAGCCTGACTGATCAGTAAGATTTGAATGCATTTTGCCTTTAATCAGATCACATAATTGAAATGGAAGCACTGCATAAACTGAAAGCTTTTTTGGCTCTTGGCAGTCTACATCTTGGCACAGAGACATGAAAACCATCAAATACAGAGTTGGCAGCAAGTAGGGGTGCATGCAACTTTCACTACTAGCTGATGGCCTTCTGCCGGGACATATATAACCTGTGCTCTTTACTGTTTACTTCATCATTGGCTGCCTCATGTGGCATGTGCAATAGCATGTATGCGCTACTAACTGAAATATGAGTAGGAAAGAAGGAACTCATCTGGGACATAGCTTCATCTCCAACAGTATACATATGAAACAAATTTAACTGCACAATGACTGTAAAGATATTCAATCTGTAACTGTGGGCCACATCAAGGCCGGCCATTGACTATACATTTGCTATTGCTACTCCAAACTGCAACTTTTATGGTTTGACTATTACCGAGCCCTTCAAACAAGTTCGTCTACAGGATATTCCAGTTCAACCCCAATGTAGCAGTCTGAGACGACCATCAATTTCACTCCCTGTACCAGACCAGACAAAAAGAAATACAATTACTTTGCACGAACCAAACAAGAATGTACGCACAATGTGAAGAAGTTACCCGGAGTGTGGTTGAAGTAGGAGGTAACTCCATGCGAGTAACTAAGCGGTCTGCGAATGATACTCTCTTCATTGCATATAATTCAGATGTGGAAGTATTACAAAGGACCAACCACCAGGCTTCATCTTTCAGCTAAAAAAAAGAACAGGTTTAGTTGGCTTCTATTTGACTAAATGGAACACCAATAACTAAAATTGAATTTATTTACCTTTGGGAATCTTGGGGTGAAAGCCCTCTAACTCTTTCGCTGGAGGTTAGTGTTTTCCAGTCTTATAGACAACAACCTAGGTTTCCCAGCACTAATGTCCTGTCTCTGTATGTTTAATCTTACTTGAACACGAGGAAAACGTTGCAAATCCTGAGGAAATAATCATTGTAGTCAATAGATGATATAATATAAAATAAATGATGATGTTTAATCCCTAACCAACAAATATTGGCTTAATCAAATTCTATTATTTGTTTAACATCCTTTGCCACATTGCTTGATGCACTCACAATGTGAATTAATCTACTTACACGATTTCCAATATACATGTTTCTAATCAAATGCATCATAAGGAAGTTAAACTGATTCTTTAAAAGAATTAAAAGCTAGACAAGTGAGAACAATTAAATGATAAAAAACAGACATATTACTAACAATTTGAGATAGACACAGTTCACTGATGAAATAATTATGTTTGAAGCATAAATTTTTAATTCATATATTATATGTTAAATAGTTTACTAAGATTGTTTATTGTCAGAGAGCTTTTCCATTTTTTTATTTGCCTCCGGCAGGCTGTTGGACCCTATCTTTAATAAGAGATAATTTTTGTAAATGAAATAGTTTGTCAAAGCGCATTCTAGATATGGTAAATAAAATTAATTTAAGAATTGTATTTCATAAAATTTGATATATAAGTTATTTTGGATACTAATAATTACATAATATTATAAATCAAAATGAAACACATCAAAGACCGCTGTTAATATTTAAGCATTTAAGTTGATGATTTTGGATCAAATAAAAATCACATTTAAATATTAAAACTATAAACCATCTAAGAATTCGACACGTGGCACTCTCAACCAATCATAATTCGGGCGCTTTTAGTAAATAAAAAAAATTAAAACGAACTTATTTAAAAATACATAACAGATGCGAGGGATACGTCCTAAAAATTATCCAGAGTTAACAAATGCATAAATTAAGTCTGATCGGACTTAACTTGGACAAAGATAAGTTTGAATTTGACAATTTTAGATTTATTTTGTCAAATTCGGACTTAACTTGGACAAAGTTCAGTCTGAATTTGACAATTTTAGTTTATTTTGTCAAATTCGGACTTAACTTGAACAAAGTTAAGTCAGATCGGACTTAACTTGGACAAAGTTAAGTCTGCTCGAACTTAACTTGGACAAAGTTAAGTCTGCTCGGACTTAACTTGGACAAAGTTAAGTCTGATCGAACTTAACTTGGACAAAATTAAGTCTGAATTGAAACCCGAAATATGTGGAATGAATATAATGCCCCTGGGTGTTATATCCGAAATTTCGACGACATTGGATACGTGTCAGCTTGAAATTCAATTTTTAGTTTTCATATATAATCGTGGTTTTTACCTGAACTTCACTTTAAGTTGATTTTATGAAAATAAGTTGATTTGATTTTTATCAAGCACCTCCAACTAGGTATCGCCGAGAGGGTATCACCGAGAAAGTAGTTATTTCTAATTTATTAGGCATCTTAACTGTAAAATCATCTATAATCATGCCTTTGGCGATATAGGGTATGCCATTTTTACTCGAGCAAGAAGTAATCACAACGATAAACAAGTGTCTGAAACAAGTAAACATTGGTGGGAATACTAAACTGCAAAGACAAAGATTATAAAGACTACTATGATGCATGCACAACGACAGCTGAATTAAAAGGTATCAATATGTGCAGGGCACGTGCATCCTGCTGATAACATAAAGGGAAAAGTACGATTTGGTTACCGGAACACCATTTTCCAAATAGTGGGCTGAACTATCACCATTTTCTAACGTGTGGGCTGAACTATAAAATTTTCCAGACATGGGGCGAACTATCAAATAATTTTCCAGACAGTGGGCGAACTATCAAATAATTTTCCAGAGAGTGGGCGAACTATCAAATAATTTTCCAAATAAGGTATATCCATTTGTAAAAACTTAATATAAATTAATTCAAAAAACTCAAAAAATTTATAAAAATACAATCTTTAATAAAAAGGAATATAAATTATTTGATAAATAAAAATTAGAAACTCTACGAAAAATTAAACACAAAATGAAAAATATTTTTAAATACTTTTACAATTTTTTTTTAAAATTAGAAATTTAGGAAAATATTAAAGACAAATTGATAAAAATATTTTGAATTTTTTTAAAAAGTTCTGTTTCAAATTAAATCTTTAAAAATTATTAAATTGAAATATTTTCAAACATTCAATTCCTTGTCAATTCAACCTAATGATTGAAGAAAAAACTTCATTTTATGTATTAGTGAAATCAAACAAAAGGTAAGACTTCGACAATACTATATGGTTGAATAAAAAATAGTTTAACCATTTGATGTGAATATCAATTTTTTTCCATAATACCCCTTATATAGTTCAAACTAGATAAGAACAATAATTAATATTTTTTTACCAAAAATTGTAGGGGAAATTTGAAAAAAAAAAGTAAAAATATTTTTCATTTTTTGTTTAATTTTTCGTAAAGTTTCTAATTTTTAGTTATCAAATAATTTATATTTCTTTTTATTAAAAATTGTATTTTTATAAAATTTTTGTGTTTTTTGAATTTTTGTATTAATTTATTAATTTTTTACAAATAGGTACATGTTTTTTTGGAAAATTAATTGCCCACTGTCTGAAAAATTATTTGATAGTTCGTCTCCTGTCTGGAAATTTTTATAGTTCAGCCCACACGTTGGAAAATGGTGATTGTTCAGCCCACAAATTGAAAAATGGTGATAGTTCCGGTACCCAAACTATACTTTTCCTACATAAAAAGATCATAAAACATGAAAGAGTAATCCTCACCTGATTCAATTTGTGCACAGGAAAGTTCCCAATCAAACTATGTAAACTTGATCTTGGAATGACCTGAAGTTGGTGTACATTTGAAATTCCATTTTTGCTCAAGGAGCCACTAAGATCAGCAGTCATGCAGGGCAACATCCATAGAGCAGAGTCTTTATCAGACCATGAACCCTTCACCAATAAAGCTGACACTTTCAGACAAAAAAGATGGAAACTAACAATTTTGCCTGCTAATTGTTGGATTCAATAAGGAAACATCACTGAAGAACTAGCAGTTTACAACCACAGGTTTTTATTTCAGCAAGGTACTTCAGGATTAAACAATTACACAGAATCTTGGAATAAAATTAGAACCGAATATGTCGAATAACCACACAGGTTTGCATCAACAAGTTTATCGACAGTTGAGTAAATTACTAGCATTGTGCATGTATACAATGTGAAATCTTCCCCTGGTAGATGAGATGTTGTTCTGGTCGAGATCCAGAGCAAATCCTAAAACAACTTATGCGCTAAAATAAGTAATGCGGAAATAAAACGACACGCAAAGTTGTTATCCAGTTCGGCGTTAACGAGCTTACGTCTGGGGGGCGTTCTCTAGCCCGGTGGACAGCAATTCACTATTATTGAGTATTGCGAATACAGGGTTTACCGTTTACAGAATCCCTCTTAAACAACCTGAGCCTCGGACACTCTAGTAATTGCAAGCTAGGTCTCCCCCTAGATCTTTGCTCCCGCTCCGTATCCACCAGAATGATTCTCCGTGAGAATCAGCGCCTTCTCCCAAACCTTAGCGGCTTAGCCTAACGGGGCATCTCGGAGGCTTTAGCTACCACAGACAACTTAGCAAACATTCTCTAGATCTAAAGTTGCCTTACTCCGCAACTCACTTCAATCTTCATCAACAACGTTGGAGGTAGATATTGAGTGGGAAAGAGCGTCAAAAGTATTTCACGTACATGGCAGAAGTAAATATTCAGTTTAAACTAATTTAACTTGAACGACAAAATTTAAATTAACTTAACTTATTGGCTGAGCTTTAAAATTATTAAGAACAGGACATTGGGGTCTGTTTTGTTGAACTTAAGAACTCTATTTAAGCACTAAATTTCATTTAACAAGTCAATTATCATTAGGGAAGGGTATTCGGTAATTTACCGAATTACCGATTACCGAATTATCGAATTACCGAATTACCGAATTTATTTTATAATATTTTTGTAAAAATGTAAAAAACACTCTATAAAAATCGACTAATCATCCAGTGACAAAAAAAAAAAGGAAATCGAACAATTCAACATTAAAATGATTGATCAACAAAATTTCATAATAAAAGTTATTAAAATGGGTGAGAAATAACCTAATTAAAATATGTAATTTTTTATATTTATAAAAAAAATTATTAAAAACATATTGTTCGGTAATTCGGTAATCGGTAAATTACCGAATAAGAAAAACCATTCTGATTACCGAATTATTTTTACCGAATTACCGATCGTAAATTACCGAACTACCGAATTACCGAACCGAATTAATTCGGGAACGATAAATTTAATTCGGTAATCAGTAATTACCGAATAATGCACAGCCCTAATTACCATAGTGAGGTACTTAAATTCAAGTCCCCAAATTAAATTCGACATTTAAATTCTATTCAGCTCAAAAGAACGCACCCAAGGGGACTTTGAACAGGGTATTTACAAACCCAAGGGCCAAAAATTGGACCAGAGCAATGTAGTTTGACTATGGGCCAGATCAAATTATCAACTCTACCTACACTACACTCTCAATCCTATTCAAGACAAATTGAAACAAAAAAGCAACATGAAACCATTGCAATTGTTAATCAAACGCAAGATATAAAATGGCTATGAACCTAGAAATGGCAAGGCGAGTGGCGAGCAGAAGATAGGATGCAACCAAATTGCTGTAGATTGCTAATCAAGATTATGTAATCAGAAATTCACCTCGCCAAGAATCCACCAGCGCTGTGCAGCACCATGGAACCGATCCTTCCAGATAAATTCTGGCGAGACTACCAAATCGACCTGGCTATTGTAATGCAGTTAAAAGTAGATTGCCAACATCGAAGAATTTAACAAAATATAATATAAAAGAGAAATGATTGTAATAGTAAAAGGTAGGGGATAACCACAGTTTTACCTTCAGAACAGTTCTTGTAATTGGACTGACAGTAGCAGATAACTGGATCCAAGGAAAATAAGCTAGATATTGCTTAACCAACTTCCATGGACAATGACAATCAGAATAGCGTTAGGCATAATAGGGCCCCAAATATTCATGTTGCTTGGCATACAATCAAACCATACCTTTCCTCCAGGCGCATACTGAATAAGGACTCCTATATCTTTCTCTGGCAAATCCTGCAGACGGTCCAAATCTGCTTCACGTTCTTCCAGCTTCCTCAGTTTCTGATCAAGAACCTTCGTCATGAGGGTTTATTACCTAAATTTTGAAAGAATTACAAAATAAGTTGAAAACCACACTTCTAGTGATATATCCTTGTCGAATTGTCGAAGAGGATGCTGGTGAGGCCAAATTTGTCGGTCCACAGCTTTGCAATAGTCAAGCATGAAAGATGTCATTTCACACCATCCTCTCCGCAAACAAATTTCAAATAGAGCCCTCATGATACGGGCCAAGCTTGCACTAATATATGCAGCATCGGAAACTAGAGAAAAAGAATCGATTGGACTCCGAGAAATGAACGCCTGAGATCACACAAAAACAATATCTTAGTATAATGTTCTCATAAAGTTCAAATTGCTTGAAACAACGAGCTCTGCAGATGTAAAGACATTTTTACCTGAATTAGAATAGAGATCTTTCCATATTTGTTTGAAGGACCACCCTTAACTTCTAGAGGGCAAGACTTGCGTGCCATAGCTTCTAGCTCACTTTGCTCCTCATCTCAGACAACAATATTTTCAAACTCTAATGAATGAGCCACCATGTCAATCACCTAATCCAAAAAAAACATACAGATACCATAAAGCATTAGGATGTCTATATTTAGGTCAATAAAACAAAGAAAGAAAAATAAATTTACACAAACTGCACCAGAAACCAGCAGTTGTAAATATAGTGGAATCCTAGTGGAATTTGTAACTTTGCTTTCTTAACAAAAAGAAAAAACGAGCGGAAATACCAGCCGACGTTATCTAGTTTCAGATTTCATTTTCATTAGTATCCAAACAAGTGTGATAATTATATTCTGGAGAATTTCTGAAGATGAAACTGATTTAAGTGCCAGGGCAGACATACCAAATTTGATGTTTGCAATATTAAAATGGAAACAAAACTTAGTAGAATGTGATCATGGATTGCATGTTTTACGTTGTGAACTGCAATACTAAATTTGTTGATGAAAGCATAAATCTGAAGAATGTGATCATGTAAGATGTATTTTTAGCAAACAAAACAGTGTGCCAAAAACAGTAAAACGGTCAACAATAGATAGTGACCTCGCTGTCATTCATATGGCGCCTCAACATTTCATTGTAGGTTTCGACACTAGAATATTGGATGTAAAAGTGGCTTGCTATGCGACCAAGCTCTGTACAATAGAAATTTCCACTTTTCTCATCAAATCTCATCATTTTGGCTTTGTCGAGTGCTCTGGCAGCATCGGTCACAAATGATCTTTGTTTCAAACTCAAAGACGGATCTGCAACAACCTATTCAAAAAAAAAGTCCTTGCAAAGCTAGCTAGGAATATAGAAACATAATATTCAAAAATCTAAATTTGAAGCAAGGCATGACAATTAGCCTGGTGTTACCAAATCAATCGACTTCATCCTCGTAATATAATGCACCCAAAGAGAAGGTATTAATAATAATAAAAGAGTGAAAAATCACTCATCTAAAATGATGACTTACATAATGCGAAATAAAAAAAATGCTTATACAAGTGATGTAAAGATTAAAATTGTAAAGATTAAAATACTAATTTCATAGTAAACAACAAAAAAGAAAGAAACTCAAAAGGAGATTGTGAACAATGACAGATTACTTGATTGTACCCCACAAAAATCTCATTTAACATTAAAGACACCTAATTTCTCTTTGAAGAAGTGACTTCCACTTTAGCCTTTCTATCCTAAAAAGCAGCACTAGTATCACATTACCAGAATATATTTATGTAACAATAGGATATAAAATGTGTCCCTTCACTACATACATTACCTCGTCGCATCCAGTTCCATATTCTCAAGGATTCAACATTGACAGATTACTAGAAAATCATTTAACATCAAAAACACCTAATTTTTCCTGAAGAAGAGAATTTCCACATTAGCTTTTCCATCTTTAAAAGCAGCAATAGTATCTCATTAGTAAAACATGTTTATGTAACAATGGAATATAAAGTGTTTCACTTCACTATATACATTACCTCATCCCATCCAATACCATATGCCAAAGGGTTCAACCTCATCCGTATAAACAAATAGGTATAACCCAACCACGCGCATGCTTCTTTAACATTTGTCACGGTTCCCAAAGCTACCTCTGCGTTCAGGTTATCTTTTAAAGAGCTGATAAACTGCAGGTATAAAGATTAAACATTATTGACAATCTCAACGATGAATATGATTTCTTATGTCCCACATGACTTCCACACTTAAGAAAAAAATTAGCCATTAGTTGCATGATTTGAGTGTTACAAGACCCTATAAAACGATGTATTTGTAAAGACTAAAGATTAAAAACACAAGAGTGGTGATGGGTCCATTAGCTCTTGATCAATTAACTCAACTCCACTAAGATATCTCCCTGTAATCTTTGGCAATACCGAGCCTCTTTAATGGAATAGATAAATCATATTCACTTGACCATGATATAACTCTTTTTTTGTATTCCACTTTTACCCCCCCACCAAAGCCCCAGCTTTAGTCCCTTCAAGAATTGAACCCGAGATTTTGAGGGATTGGTATTATGACGTCTACTATTGCCACCAGGCCATGCCTGATGGCAGCAAAAGTTTTTCAAACCTTGCCTCCATTTTGTTTCTCTATATTTATTCATCTTTGTATATCAATTGAAACATGTGAAGCTTTGTGAGGACTTGTGCGTTTAGTTCCTTTACATCATATCTAGGGAACCATACAAAATTGTGAAAATCTTACATTGCATTGTCCGGCTGATACTCAAAATTTGGTTGATGAGTCAATTACCTGACTTTCAATAGGAAGTTGACTTGTTAGCAGTCGAAGATAGTAGGCAAGCTTATCATGAGTTGTAATTATTATTCCTTCACCACTTTTGTCAAACTGAGGACGTCCAGCACGTCCAAAGATCTAAAAGTGGTAGCGAAAACCATGAGTCAAGTATAATAGATTGTTTCTTTGACTCGTGATCAGTACATGGAGGTTTTATCAAACCTGCATAACATCGAGCATACCCTAGTCTCGCCACCCTCCGGCTTTTGGATCATATAATTGGGTCCCCTGTCATATTTACAAAATGAAATTAATTATTTCTGTTTACAAATGCAATTGATGATGCTATCTTGGTAAGATGATGAGAGCATATAAGAACTCTCACATAATTGATCTGTGTACTGATTTATGTTAGGATAACCTATTGAGAGGGAATGGAATCTGATTCAAGGATGCCTATTGGCTTCCACAAGGGTGAATTTAACCTATCACATGTTTGTTTCTGCCTTTCTCTATTAAGAAAAGAACCAATTCCTAAATCAATATAAAAAAGAAGAAAAGTGAAATTTGGTGCATGGTGAATAAACCTGAAGAACATATAAACAAAAACCATGTTTGTAACTGTTCTGGAAGTAGGGCAAAAGCAAACGTCAATAATATGAAGTTCAACCTTACTTTAACAATCCATCTTTTGTTTATTCAGTAAGTGTAAGCCTCGTGATGAGACAGTGAGAAAGGGGCATTGACATAATTGCAATCAGATGTGAGCAGTATGGGCAGAGTACTGCTGGACTGTCAAATGACTCAAATCACTTCAAAATAACAAAGAAACCATCACAAACCTTGATCACAACGGTGTGACCGTGTGAGCGGGTAAATTGACACCCCATGCTAACGTTGCAGTGCAAACAAGTACCTGCAAGGAATCAGTTTACGGGGAATATCATCACAAAATGTTCCACTATATTGACACCTTGTTTCAGCTGGGAGGAATGATCAGCTGTAAAAATTAAGTGAACTTGACCTTTAACAACCCCCCAGAGAAATTTCGCTCTGTTAGTCCTCTGTCAACGCGAAGCATACCAGCATGGTGAATACCAATCCCAAATTCATAAAACTCAGAAACATTCTTATTTCTGGATTTCAGAACTTCTTTCTGAAATTGAGACACATCATCAGCAAAAGAGTGACATGTTATGAAAAGGCTTATACAATAATTTGCTTGCCTTGATCAATGCATATTGGGGATGCTCCTGATTTGAGAAAAGTTCAACATCATTCCGCAGTTGTGCAAGCTCCATCTGGTAAAAATGTATAGCAGTCATAATTGGAATTAGATGAGATGGGCAAGGCCATTATTATAGGCGGAAGTAAAAATAATAGTCATAAAAGAAAAAAAGGATGACATCATGGGTTTGCCTCTGGTCAACAAGTCTGCATTGAAATTGTGCACTGCATTTTCAAAATACGTTCATCATAAATTCTGATTCTCTCTGGAAATATACTCTAGCAAGAGTGTGCTTTAGAAATATTATATAGGAGCTTATTATTAGGAGAGATACCCGATGACTATGTATTGTTACAATCAATCCAGATATAAGAAGTGACTGTTAGTTGTAGTTTCGGTGGTTTAAATCCACTTATGAATCAAAAAAAAGAAGTGACCTCGTAGTCATGACTCTTCATCTAGATTGTGAATGTGTGCATGTTTCTTATAATCCACGACTTAAACTCAATAAGGCATGTCAGATTGTCCAAACTAACTGGCACTCAATATAAATATACAAAAGATCAAAATTCAAATCATTCAAAAATATAAGTTCATAAACGTAAACTGATGTACTAACCGGTTAAATGTTCATTATCAAATTGGGCAACTATGACAATAGATTAGAGTAAGAGAACTAGAGGCAGAACAAAAGACAAGTTTCGGATACCACCATCAATCATTAATAAAGGCGCTGAAAAAAAAAATTAAGGCGCTGAATTCTCAAGGGATATTGAAGTTTGGATGAAGACGGTAAACTGATTTTGATGTATGTACATAATTTGATCTAAATTGCATGTCTTTAATTCCATGTCGTTTTTAGTAGAGGGGTCAGGGGTTTGCCAAATATATGTCAAACTATATGTGTTTGCACAACAATATTGAAGTCTCGACAGCTATAATCAGTATTCAAAGAAGATACAGCATAAATGGAAACAATACCAGTTTCTCAGCTGTCTTTGCTGTGTCCTTGCGTGAATGAACAAAAACCATTGCTTGATGCCCTTGCCTCAATGAATCAACTACCTGCTTCACAAATTATTAGGGTAATCTTAATTAACGCAAGCAAAGCATTAAAAAACTGCAAAAAATACCTTGTTATAGCATATCTCATTTAGAAGCTCATTTCGGGCCGCAAAGTTCTGCTCACTAATTCCTATGTACTGCTGTGCAAGAGGGACAGGACGGTAGCTAGATTCGAAGAAGAAAAGTCCTGCATCAGGATTCACTCTCAGAAACTGTGCAACCTGTATGTGTCAAGTTTAGTTTACATAATTAGAAATTGATTTGCAAAAACGAAGGTAAATGCTAGATTTGGTTAGTGAAGTTGACAAACCTCCAAGTAATTGGGCAAAGTGGCTGAAAGGCCTACGATGCGTATCATGGATTGACTTGATTCTACCTAAGGGGCAAACATTGTGCAAAACTTCACTAAGAGGACATAAGCCAAAGAACAATAAATCTAAAATAATTGAGATATGTGCTTATGTCCTGACACATTTTGGGGGCTTTCAACACAGCATTTGTGTGTGATCCATATGAACACAAAATGTGAACGCACATGAAAGAAGCCAGTAAAGGGTTTGCCACCAGCATGGACATGGTCACATGGACACGTGCTTAGATTTGCGCTTTGACCAGCAGAAAATAATAGAAGTGTGTGAAAGAAATGTAGTCATTTTTACTTCATTGAAGACAATGGCTACAAAGTTTCATGTTTCACTGTTGCTAGTAACGAAGTCCCGAAAGACTCACGGGCATGTATGTGGAAAGAAAAGGTCGTATAAACAGTGCTCAAAAGACATCTCAACAATAGGTGTCTACCTGCCAAAGCGTACGAGTAACCAATGCCTCTATCACAGGTCCTCTATCATCATTCAAGAGATGAACTTCATCTATAATCAACAGCTTCACCAACATAGAGAGTGACATGTCGCTACTTTTCCGAGTAATAACGTCCCATTTCTCAGGTGTTGTCACAATCATCTGATAAGCATAAATAACGTGAACCACTCAAGATTTCTGTCGGTAAACAAGTCCATATGCGCAACTCAGTATCTGAGTCTGCTCGAGTTCACTCTTTGACAGTTGCATGTCACCAGTAAGTTCCTTTACTGTCATGTTCAGAGGAGCTAATCTATGGCCAAAAGTAGATGTAACCTCAGCAGCTAGGGCCTACGAAAGAGCACAATTCACAAAATACCGATCTTATTACATGACTATCAAATTTGTAACACAATGAGAGTCATAGAGAAGATTATGTACAACAGTTTGCCAGATCAGCTTACGGAAACAATTTACAAAGAACATGAGAGAGTTACACTACCTTCATTAGGGCAACATAAACTATTTCGAATTCATCTTTATGCAAATAACCGTCCCGGAAGTGCTGCCCGATCTGTCACGCCCCGAAACCCTAAGACGTGATTAAGAAAATTTACATTACTTTTAATACAACCTTACATTGTCTTTCTTACAACCATACTTAAAACTCACTACCTTTACATACATAAAAAAAAATCTAAAAGCACTAACAACAATGTTATGCATCATGCTACAATAAAATGAAGCGAATGACCTCAAATCTAGTTGAATATAAGCATACGTCTCCACGATGACCTTATTCCTGAAAAGGATTAGGAGTGAGTTTTGAGAACTCAGTAGGAAAACTTAAATTCAACCGTTAGTCCACAAGTTATATGCTCACATAACATACAAACGCATATAAACAAATGTGTGAGTGATGCACATGATATGCAATGATTGATGTTTAATCATGTTTGGTATTTTTCAAAACTGGTAGACTTTCACGACTCGGAAAGCTACCGGCCACGTTTCTCACCGGCCTGGCACCAACCATCATCCCATTCGCGGGATCTTCCTGCAGGGTTTAGGGCCTTTAACCCAAGGATATCTCGTATCTCGATTCACATCCTTTCATTGAAAACACCTTCCTTTCAAATACATGAATATCATGCGTGAATGCTTATGTTATGTCATGATATGCATATATATCACATTATAGCATGTACTACGAAATACAAACACGAATCATGAACAAAGTACTTACAAACAAGGCTAATATCATGAAAACTAGACAAATCATTTATAGTTGACTTCAAAGATAACCACCTATATAAATACTTTGAAAGATTACTTTCTAAACTAGCTTACAAGGTATTTTAGGACTTAAATTCAAGATTTCAGATTCACTACATATATAAATGCAATATTTCAGACTGGTATACATGCCTATTTACCTTGATTCTTGCTCTTATAAATTGATTAAGTCATTAAGGAACATGATTATCACTTGCAAATGACTCAAGTGAACTCTATATGTAATTCTACCATGTAAATCCTTAATTTCAGAATTAAAAACATATAAATCAGCAGCTAATACGTAACTCAGATTGCATAAGAATTCGTATTTTGCATGTTCTTATCATTCTAGAGCTTGTCTACATAAGTATAGCAAGTGAACATCTATTTTCATGCATCTTTGACTCTTTTATGAAGTAAAAGAAGGCATTCACAACATGTATCAGCAACCAGAATCTGTTCACCATGTTCTTAAGCATATAAATCATGTTTTTCATGTACTAGTGCTTAGTAAGCATAATATCAGCATAGGGACAGCAACTAAAACTATGAATAAAACCCATATAGAAGCATCAAATCATTCAAATACACCTCTAGCAAGTAGCCCATACATCAAACTCAACATGTGTGAACCTAAAACTCATAAACTAAAAGAAGAGATTAAGAAATCCTACACTTGTTTTCTCCACCAAGCTGCTGTCCAGATTTTAAGTGAGTGTTTTATTGTTGTTTCTCTCTCTTTTTTTTGCATAAGGAAGTAAAATGACTCCTAAGATGATTTATATAGAAGATGCATTAATGAAGCATTTAATGAGGAGTTTAGGTGTCCTACACTTATCCACATTGTGATTTGTTACTTAAGGAAATATCTACTTAATTAGATGTCTTCAATTTGATCTTTGCTTCTTTAAAAATATCTACTTTACTTGGTATTAAAATTTTTTAGGATATTACATTCTACCCTCCTGAAAAGAAATTTCGTCCTCGAAATTTATATTTACCTTATCATACTATCGGCCAAATAAAGATTAGACACAGATTAACTAAGTTTAAATAAAAGACGATCACTCTAACCTCCAAAGCCTAAACGTTTTTTTTCCTACTCCCCGATTAGATCTACTAACTAGCTCTGAATACCATTTTGTCACGCCCCGAAACCCTAAGGACGTGAGTAAAAAAATTTACATTACTTTTAATACAACCTTACATTGTCTTTCTTACAACCATACTTAAAACTCACTACCTTTACATACATAAAAAAAATATCTAAAAGTACTAACAACAATGTTATGCATCATGCTACAATAAAATGAAGCGAATGACCTCAAATCTAGTTGAATTAAAGCATACGTCTCCACGATGACCTTATTCCTGAAAAGGATTAGGAGTGAGTTTTGGGAACTCAGTAGAAAAACTTAATTTCAACCATTAGTCCACAAGTTATATGCTCACATAACATACAAACGCAGATAAACAAATGTGTGAGTGATGCACGTGATATGCAATGATTGATGTTTAATCATGTTTGGCATTTTTCAAAACTGGTAGACTTTCACGACTCGGAAAGCTACCGGCCACGTTTCTCACCGGCCTGGCACCAACCATCATCCCATTCGCGGGATCTTCCTGCAGGGTTTAGGGCCTTTAACCCAAGGATATCGCGTATCCCGATTCACATCCTTTCATTGAAAACACCTTCCTTTCAAATACATGAATATCATGCGTGAATGCTTATGTTATGTAATGATATGCATATATATCACATTATAGCATGTACTACGAAATACAAACACGAATCATGAACAAAGTACTTACAAACAAGGCTAATATCATGAAAACTAAGCAAATCATTTATAGTTGACTTCAAAGATAACCACCCATATAAATACTTTGAAAGATTACTTTCTAAACTAGCTTACAAGGTATTTTAGGACTTAAATTCAAGATTTCAGATTCACTACATATATAAATGCAATATTTCAGACTGGTATACATGCCTATTTACCTTGATTCTTGCTCTTATAAATTGATTAAGTCATTAAGGAACATGATTATCACTTGCAAATGACTCAAGTGAACTCTATATGTAATTCTACCATGTAAATCCTTAATTTCAGAATTAAAAACATATAAATCAGCAGCTAATACGTAACTCAGATTGCATAAGAATTCGTATTTTGCATGTTCTTATCATTCTAGAGCTTGTCTACATAAGTATAGCAAGTGAACATCTATTTTCATGCATCTTTGACTCTTTTATGAAGTAAAAGAAGGCATTCACAACATGTATCAGCAACCAGAATCTGTTCACCATGTTCTTAAGCATATAAATCATGTTTTTCATGTACTAGTGCTTAGTAAGCATAATATCAGCATAGGGACAGCAACTAAAACTATGAATAAAACCCATATAGAAGCATCAAATCATTCAAATACACCTCTAGCAAGTAGCCCATACATCAAACTCAACATGTGTGAACCTAAAACTCATAAACTAAAAGAAGAGATTAAGAAATCCTACACTTGTTTTCTCCACCAAGCTGCTGTCCAGATTTTAAGTGAGTGTTTTATTGTTGTTTCTCTCTCTTTTTTTTGCATAAGGAAGTAAAATGACTCCTAAGATGATTTATATAGAAGATGCATTAATGAAGCATTTAATGAGGAGTTTAGGTGTCCTACACTTATCCACATTGTGATTTGTTACTTAAGGAAATATCTACTTAATTAGATGTCTTCAATTTGATCTTTGCTTCTTTAAAAATATCTACTTTACTTGGTATTAAAATTTTTTAGGATATTACATTCTACCCTCCTGAAAAGAAATTTCGTCCTCGAAATTTATATTTACCTTATCATACTATCGGCCAAATAAAGATTAGACACAGATTAACTAAGTTTAAATAAAAGACGATCACTCTAACCTCCAAAGCCTAAACGTTTTTTTCCTACTCCCCGATTAGATCTACTAACTAGCTCTGAATACCATTTTGTCACGCCCCGAAACCCTAAGGACGTGAGTAAAAAAATTTACATTACTTTTAATACAACCTTACATTGTCTTTCTTACAACCATACTTAAAACTCACTACCTTTACATACATAAAAAAAATATCTAAAAGTACTAACAACAATGTTATGCATCATGCTACAATAAAATGAAGCGAATGACCTCAAATCTAGTTGAATTAAAGCATACGTCTCCACGATGACCTTATTCCTGAAAAGGATTAGGAGTGAGTTTTGGGAACTCAGTAGAAAAACTTAATTTCAACCATTAGTCCACAAGTTATATGCTCACATAACATACAAACGCAGATAAACAAATGTGTGAGTGATGCACGTGATATGCAATGATTGATGTTTAATCATGTTTGGCATTTTTCAAAACTGGTAGACTTTCACGACTCGGAAAGCTACCGGCCACGTTTCTCACCGGCCTGGCACCAACCATCATCCCATTCGCGGGATCTTCCTGCAGGGTTTAGGGCCTTTAACCCAAGGATATCGCGTATCCCGATTCACATCCTTTCATTGAAAACACCTTCCTTTCAAATACATGAATATCATGCGTGAATGCTTATGTTATGTAATGATATGCATATATATCACATTATAGCATGTACTACGAAATACAAACACGAATCATGAACAAAGTACTTACAAACAAGGCTAATATCATGAAAACTAAGCAAATCATTTATAGTTGACTTCAAAGATAACCACCCATATAAATACTTTGAAAGATTACTTTCTAAACTAGCTTACAAGGTATTTTAGGACTTAAATTCAAGATTTCAGATTCACTACATATATAAATGCAATATTTCAGACTGGTATACATGCCTATTTACCTTGATTCTTGCTCTTATAAATTGATTAAGTCATTAAGGAACATGATTATCACTTGCAAATGACTCTAGTGAACTCTATATGTAATTCTACCATGTAAATCCCTAATTTCAGAATTAAAAACATATAAATCAGCAGCTAATACGTAACTCAGATTGCATAAGAATTCGTATTTTGCATGTTTTTATCATTCTAGAGCTTGTCTACATAAGTATAGCAAGTGAACATCTATTTTCATGCATCTTTGACTCTTTTATGAAGTAAAAGAAGGCATTCACAACATGTATCAGCAACCAGAATCTGTACACCATGTTCTTAAGCATATAAATCATGTTTTTCATGTACTAGTGCTTAGTAAGCATAATATCAGCATAGGGACAGCAACTAAAACTATGAATAAAATCCATATAGAAGCATCAAATCATTCAAATACACCTCTAGCAAGTAGCCCATACATCAAACTCAACATGTGTGAACCTAAAACTCATAAACTAAAAGAAGAGAATAAGAAATCCTACACTTGTTTTCTCCACCAAGCTGCTGTCCAGATTTTAAGTGAGTGTTTTATTGTTGTTTCTCTCTCTTTTCTTTGCATAAGGAAGTAAAATGCATCCTAAGATGACTTATATAGAAGATGCATTAATGAAGCATTTAATGAGGAGTTTAGGTGTCCTACACTTGTCCACATTGTGATTTGTTACTTAAGGAAATATCTACTTAATTAGATGTCTTCAATTTGATCTTTGCTAGTTTGCTTCTTTAAAAATATCTACTTTACTTAGTATTAAAAAATTTCAGGATATTACACGATCTGTCACGATTTTCAACACTTTGGTCAATCAGTTCTAAATCTGTAATTGATCAGTATGTGCAAAAGCATAACATTTTGCTAGAAAAATATGGCAAGAAGCCAAGAACTAATGGTAGCTTCGCCAATGACTAGATTTTTTTATAAAACACAGGGCTGCATGGTCCACAACCATCAGGCAATATGAGGTACCACTATCTCACACACCGTAGGAGGCAGCTGACTTCATCCGTGGAAGAAGTGTCTCCAATAAAAAAATGGTTTAGTAAAGGATGGCCGAGAGCGAACAAGTAGAACAATGGGATTCAGTTAACTGAAAAATGTGAATAAACCAAGCTATGATTGGAGCTGATCGGAGCAGATGAGAAGATGATTGGAATAGGAACAGGAAGAGATCGAAGGACATCAGACCTTTACATTTCACATTCTCATCTTATTGATTAAAAGAAATGTACAGAGTTGGTGACTAAATACTGCACAATGTAACGATTGAATATGGAGAGACTATGACCTATTTACAAATGAATCCCTGAAGTAATTTATTCCCAATACCCTCCCTCAAGCTGGGCTGTGGAGGAAATTACTCACACCCAGCTTGGATGAGAGATAAATGAGGTGGTCGTGAGTGAGGGGTTTCGTGAATAGGTCTGCCGGTTGCTCGGAAGTGTGAATGGCCGTCGGGTTGATTGTGCCGGTGTTGACAAATTGTCGAGTGAAGTGACAATCAATTTCAACGTGTTTTGTGCGTTCGTGGAAGACAGGGTTTCGAGCGAGGTGGATGACTGATTGGTTGTCACAAAATAGGGCGACTGGAGTTGTCACGGGGACATTCATATCTGCCAGGAGGCGAATGAGCCAAATTATTTCGCTGCAGGCGGAAGCCATAGAGCGATATTCGGATTCGGCAGAGGAGCGAGACACTACCGCTTGTTTCCTGGTTTTCCAGGATATGACGGAGGAGCCGAGAAGCATACAGTACCCTGTTACTGAGCGGCGAGTGAGAGGACAACTAGCCCAGTCGGCGTCACAAAAACCAGACAAGCATAAGTCTGATTCGGCCGAGAAGAAAATCCCTTGCGCTGGTGCGAGTTTGATGTAGCGCAGAAGGCGATGAGCGGCTTTCAAATGGTCCTCTGTCGGATTGGCCATGAACTGGCTTAAAGTGTGAACTGCAAAGGCCAAATCAGGTCGAGTTATGGTGAGGTAAATTAGTCTGCCCACTAATTTTCTGTATACTGCAGGGTCCGTAATAGGAGATGTAGTGGATAGGCTGAGTCCATGTTTAATTTCTAGAGGAGTTTGTACTGGTTTTGAGTCTGTGAAACTGTGATCTTCAAGGATGTCCAGAACATATTTCCTTTGATTAATGAAAATACCTTCTTGTGATCTAGCAACTTCGATGCCAAGGAAGTATTTCAAATGTCATAAGTCTTTGATCTTGAATTTGTCGTGGATAAAGTCCTTAATCTGTTGTATCAGTTCTGGAGATGTGCCTGTGATAACAACATCATCGACGTAGACTAGCAGGATGGTAAAATGACCATTTCTTCTCAGTGTAAATAATGAATAATCTTCTAGGCTTTGTTTGAAACCAAAATGAATTAAGGAATCACTGAATCTAGAAAACCATTGACGAGAGGCTTGTTTCAATCCATAAATACTCCTTTGTAGTTTACAAACCATACCTTTTTGTTTTTCTGGCAAGTAAAAACCAGGAGGAGTTAGCATGTATACTTCTTCATGTAGATCACCATGTAGAAAAGCATTGTCCACGTCAAGTTGAAAAACTGGCCAAGTTTTAGCTGCAGCAATGGCTAAGAGACAGCGAACTGTTGTCATTTTTACAACTGGCGCAAAAGTATCGTGATAATCAATTCCTTCTACTTGAGTGTAACCTTTTGCTACGACACGAGCTTTATATCTTTCTATTGTACCATCTGAGTTATACTTTACTCTGAAAATCCATTTGCAATCAATGGCATGCGCATTGTGAGGAAGAGGAGTCAGTGACCAGGTATGATTCACTTCTAACGCTTTAATTTCTTTATTCATCGCTTCTTCCCATAGAGGATCCTTGACAGCCTGAGCATAAGTTTTAGGTTCTTTGTGATTTGTCACTTGTCCAAGGAAGTGTTTGTGGGAAGAGGAACAGTGGGCATATGAGAGAACTTTGTTTATGGAATGAGGAGAGGTCTTGATGGTGGGTCCACAAACATAATCTTTGTGCCATATGGGAGGTTGACGATTTCTATTGGATTTTCTGGTTGGAATGACAGGTACAGGTGCTGGAGAACTATCCGGCAAAAAATGTGTAAGTTCTGGGGGGGTTTTCTGATGCAGGAGTGACAATGGGATCATGAGGAGCAGTTGGAACAAATGTATCTGATGCAGGATCAGCTGAAGCTGGAACAAATGTAGCTGATGCAGGGTCAGCTGAAGCTGGACAATAATCATCAAAAATATTATCAGGGCAGTCCAGAAAAGGTATGACTGTGGTTTGAACCTTTTCTTTTGCTGGTACTGTAGAAGTGACTTTGTGTGATAAATTCTGTTCTTCAAAAGGAAATTTGTCTTCATAAAAAATAACATTTCTGCTGACCAGAATTTTATGAGATTGCAGGCAGTATACTTTATAACCCTTTTGGCCATATGGATAACCAAGAAATATGCAGGAACTTGCTCTTGGATCGAACTTATCCCTGAGATGATTTAGGGTGCCAACATAGCAAAGGCAACCAAAGACTCTTAAATTTTCTAGAGAAGGAGGACTGCCAAAAAGAACCTCGTAAGGACTCATTCCTTGCAATAAGGGAGTGGGAGTTCTGTTTATCAAATATGTGGCTGTTAATATGCAATCACCCCAAAAGATCTTGGGAACATTAGACTGGAGTCTGAGGGCTCTGGCCACATCCAAAAGGTGTCGATGCTTTCGTTCTACCACTCCATTCTGCTGGGGAGTGTAGGCACAAGAGCTTTGGTGAATGCATCCCTTTGTTAGCAAGTAAGTACTCAATTTGTCGTTAAAGAATTCTCCTCCATTGTCTGATCTAAGGACCTTTATTTTGTGCTCAAACTGAGTTGCAATAAGTTCAAAAAACTGTATTAAGATGGCAGGTACTTCACTCTTGGCTTTTAGTAGATAAGTCCATGTGCATCTTGATTTGTCATCAACAATTGTGAGAAAATATTTGCATCCACTCATGGTAGGAGTACGAAAGGGTCCCCAAACATCACAATGGATCATATCGAAAATATTTTCAGATGTGTGATTGCTGGAAGAAAACTGCAGTTTACTTTGCTTGGAAAAATGACAAATAGAACAATGTTTGGAAGTAGTGGCATCACTCTTGATAGGTACATATTTATTTAGTAAAGTCTTCATTCTATCAAAAGACATATGACCCATTCTGAAATGCCAAATTGCAGGAGACACAGCCTTATCAACAGCTGAAACAAGCTTATCAGGGGCAGTGAGAGCAGGAGACTTCAACAGGTAAAGGCCTCCATTGAATTTACCAATCTCTAGGGTAATCCTCTTTGCTAAGTCCTGTACAAGGCAACTGGTTTCAGTAAACATTATAGAGCAATTGTTGTCACTGATTAACTTTCCAACGGATAACAGATTGAATTTGAAACTGGGAACCAAAAGAACATTCTGCATGATCAAATCAGGTGTCAAAGCACATTTGCCTGCTGAAGTAACTAATATAGAAGATCCATCAGGTAGGCTAATTTGGCATTCCTTTGCCAACTGATATGTATCAAATAATAAATGTTCATCACAGGTAAAATGGTCCGTTGCACCACTATCAACAATCCAAGAACTGAGTTTAAGAGACCTGGAAGACAGTCCACAAATACCTGCCATGTGACATTGAGTATCCGCAGTACCAGGTGAGCCTTGTTTCAGTATGGCTAAGATTTGGTTGACCTGTTCATGGGTAAAAGGATTAGTGGCACTTTGAACATTGTGAGTGTTAGATGAACCTGAAGTATTGATGTTTGAGGTGTTGTCATCATTGTTTGTGTTGGCACTATTTGCTGTTTTGCCTCCAACAGATTGCTTTCCTTTAAATGATTTATGGCCTGAAGGATAGCCATGAATTTTATAGCAATTGTCCCTTGTGTGTCCAGCTTGTTGACAGTAGGTGCAGAAAGGTCGTTGCTTGGATTTGTTGTTGTTAATGTTGGCTTCATAATTTCTTGTAGCAGCTGGGAAATTCTGAGAAAATTGCTGTGGATTTCTTGATTGTTGGGAGAACTGCTGGTTGTTGTTGAAACTTTGTCTGGAAAATTGTTGCTGATTGGCAAACATAGCAGAAGTTTCAGTGGTGACAAGCTTGGTCACATTTTTCTCAGCTTCATGATTTGATACTCTATCAAAAACAACACTGAGAGCAGGTAATTTTTCCAGAGCCAAAATGTGGGTGCGGATTTGTGCCAAAGACTCATTCAATCCCATAAGGAATTTCATCACCTTATTTTCATGGTTTTCTGTGGCGCTGTCTTGACACCTCACACAATCATCAAACAATGAGCAGCCTCTACGCTCCTTCATGGCATCCAGCTCTCTCCACAATCCGCAGAGCATCTGAAAGTACTTCGCAACAGTCATGGTTCCCTGCATGAGATTGGCTATTTCTTGTTGCAGGGCAAATTTTCTGGACAAGTTGGAGCCGGCATACATCATATGCAAGCAGTTCCAGGCGTCTGCAACATCTGAAGAGTCCAGAATTTGGCCTGTAACATCTGGGGAAACCGAGCATAGCAACCACGACATAATCACGTCGTTGCAGCGTTGCCATCTCACCCTCAGAGTCGGATCATCGGGTCTTGGGTGTTCACCTTCGACAAAACCCAGTTTGAGTCTTGCGGACAGTGCAATCCTCATTGCCTTCCTCCATTTGACGAAATTTTCACGTCCGGTGAGGATTTCACCAACAATGGAGTTGCCGGTGATCTCATTGTTGTTAACATAATATATGTCATCTGTAACATTAGTAGGCGCTGGAAGGACAACTTGGGGAGTTGTATTCACCGGAGTATTTGTGGTGCCAGATTCATCAGTGTTAGACATGGATGCTCCTGATCGGAATGCAACCAGAATAAGCTTAGAAAACAGAGGAGATCACGGAAAGACTTACCGCACAGTCGATCGTAGTTGCTTCTGATACCATGTGAATAAACCAAGCTATGATTGGAGCTGATCGGAGCAGATGAGAAGATGATTGGAATAGGAACAGGAAGAGATCGAAGGACATCAGACCTTTACATTTCACATTCTCATCTTATTGATTAAAAGAAATGTACAGAGTTGGTGACTAAATACTGCACAATGTAACGGTTGAATATGGAGAGACTATGACCTATTTACAAATGAATCCCTGAAGTAATTTATTCCCAATAAAAAAGACCATAATTACAAACGCCAAGTTGAAGACTGGAGACTTCCAACAAAAATGCCCCAAGACATAGTACACATAATGATATATGGCTTATCTAATTGAGTCAGGAGCACAAGAAAGACCCTCCCTCTTGAAGTATGATGAGCCCATATCCAACAATGTGAATAACTAATATTTGGTCCTGACTACAAGAATATTATTATCAGCCAGCCAGGTCATTCTTTTGATACCAACATGTAGGGCACATACATTAGTCCATTCTAAGGTTGGAGAGAAGTAGCTCTGTATTCATGAACATCAGCTCATCACAGTCATTGGGGACTTCAGGCCTGTTCTTTGGCACATCCATTTTTCTTCATTCTCCAATTTTTCATTCATAAAACTTATGCTGGCTCATAATACTTTTATCATCTACTATTATTTAAATTAAATAATCCAATGACAAAAGATAAGAAAAACATCAAGTGATTTATCATCATTAAAACACTGTCTAAAATTTCATAGTATACAAAGGTTGATATTTTCTATGGTCATTTCAAATTCAATAGTAACATGAATTAAGCTGCTATGTATTAGATAAGTTTATTTGACTTTTAAGTTAAGTTGAGTTATATAACTTATAATCTTGGATAAGAGACCCTTATTTACCTAATTTTGGAGTGGCTACTAAAAGGTAACATCAAACACTATGTACAAGAATCATTTTTGCAGTCGCAAAAGGTTCCGACAAATACTAAAACATACCTCATGAAGAATGGCTATCATAGCTATGTTTGTTTTACCGGCTCCGGTGGGTGCACAAACCTGCAGTAGACGAAAAAAGGTAAACACTATACTACCAAAACCCACAATGTGCTTGCAAATTGATGTAGATGGCTTACTAATATATTTTCATTTGTATGGTAAGTCGTGTGGTATATCCTGCTCTATATACGGTTCAAAGACTTATAGCCACGAAAAGCAGCTTGCGCAAAGTCATCTAGCTCTTTTACCTCAATCTGTTGACAAATACAAAAGGGTGTAAAACGTGGAAGAACAAAAGTAACTGTCTAGAAACAAATGCGCCTAAATTAAACTAAAAAAAGCAATTATACTACTCCTTACTTATTGATCTATGATGAATATGAGTTTGGATGCCCTAAACTAACATGCCCATCATCCATGTTGCAAACTTAAAGGATACGATTGCATTCCAAATAAGCAAACACAGCATTCACGAAATTAACTTAAATCACTTCCATGAACAAGTTTTCTTTAGTAGAAAGAGTATTGATGTAAAGCAAAACAAATTGAAAACAAAAACAAACATTGAATAACTTTTGAAAACAGCGCTAAGAACTGACCAGATCAATTGCATACTGCAATGACAAAACTAACGCATACCAGCTTCTCCCCAGGTTTCATTTCTGTTGCCGGAGTTGGGGGTATTATAACTTCTTCATATCCTTTGTGATGTTTCCGAAGGGTTCCTTGAGGAAGGGCAGTAACCGAAAAGGCATTAGGGCCATTTCAGTACCAATGACATCATCTAAGTGATTTTTCCTCAAACTAGCATTAACTAATGAAGAGAAACTTGCAGCTGTTAAATCACTGTCAAACCCAACTTCCATTCCTCGTCTTTGTTTCCTTTCTTCCTTACGACGCAGTTTATCAATTTGTCGTTCAGATTCCGTTTGAACTGTGACCTGTGGTGGATCAACTTTGGTAAGTAGCTGCCTAGTTAAGATGATCTTTAGTGGGCATATTTACACATCCAATCTCTAACCCATTCGTACCTAAGTTCCATAACTTGGCATGCGTGGTTGATTGTTTGATGCCATTTTGTCAGACTTCAATACCGCTAACCCATGCCGATAAGATTCAACAAGTTGCTTTCGATGCTGATAAAAAATATAAAAAACGTAATTGATTCAAATCATATATATAGGGGGCGCTTAATTGAGGCACCCCTCGTTTGTTGTAACCGTGTGCCACAGCCACAGTCCTAACCACTTGATCAAATTCAAGTGGTTCATAAGGTGACATGATGAGGTTAGAGAAATGTGAGTTGAAATGGTAAGTTAGACATTTGATGGTAGCTTTTGACTTTTTGACTTTTTAGGGTTTAAATGGGTTTTGATATTTTTGAAAGTGGGTTTTGATGGGTTTGACTTCTAAATTAATACATGATGAGGTTTTAATTAATACAATAGTTAATGCACATAGTAGATTGAAATTTTAAGATAAATTCAATGCAATTTTTGGGCAATTATGCACACTGGCATGTCAAAAAAATACATTTGGAAGTGTATTGAAAGAAAGTGTATCATGAAAATACACCTAGTTATGCACGTTCCTTTGAGATTTTATGTTTGAAACTTTCAAAGTGAATAATAAAAATTTACTATTTGGTGGGTTTGTTCGCACTGCATTTTTCACTAGGGGAGCACTAGGTTGAGAATTTCTTATAATTTGAGAACTTGAAAACTCAAATCTGACTCTTGGATCATGAATGCATATTCGAATGTGCATCTTACATGTGTCTCACTAGTCACAAGCAAAGTCAAACTTCGTGGCTTTGACTTTCAATAAATGCAAATGGGACACGTTTCAGCACCACGATGACTTGACGATGCATTTTGAAAGGTGCAATTAGATTTCTCAAGTTCTCCAAATATAGAGGGGTTCTCATTTGAGCACTCTTTTATATGTATATACATACTATCAATAAGCATCATGAACCTTCTAAACACTTTTGTATTCCAAATTTCCTAAGAAGCAACAAAATGAAATAATGATTTACAAACTCTTAATATTTCTTGTCTGCTCACTGATTTCAAGAGGTGTTACAAATTGAAGGTCCATCTTCAAAGGCAAATTATAATTGCTAGTGAAAAGGTAATACTAGGAGGGTATATCGATGACAACTTAACGAAGAAGGAAATGATAAAGCATAGCAATAAATGTAGCAGGGCTGAAAAAGAAAAACACATAACAGAAGAAAACAAACAAAGCAACTGAACGCTTACCTGTAAGAGGTGTTGCACAGTCTCAAATGCATTATCACCAACAAGATCCAACAAATCCCCAGCAATCTTGGACAGTAGAAATCAAGAATATGGAAAGGTGAATTTTAGGTCAAGTACAATTGAATAGTATACACTAGAATGAACATTTACAATCACAAGATGCAGTGCTAAACATAAAACGAAAAGACAGAAACAAGCATCACCTCATCCCCAGGTTTGTGAGAGTCAAGCACTCGACAAATGGCCATAGCTAGCTCATCACAAGGAAGCTGTGATGTACTTTTTTTGATGATTGAACCACATGCATCATGTAACCAATTCAGGTCTACAGACGCTTTATCAACAATAGTGTTAAATTGTTGCTCACTAACATAATTATAATCATTTCTGGGTGCAGCCTCCTCCAGTAACTGATTCACATCCACCAAAGACATGTCAACTAAAAATCGTCCTGGTTCACGGAAAGGAATATCCAAGCCAAACTCTATATTTCATCACTTTCTATTGCATATACGTCAACTCCAAGTGAAGTCCTTTGATCATCAGGTTGCAACTTGTATACATTATGTGCTACGGTTGCCACTTTCTGCAGATTTGAATCGGAAATTGGAACACCAAGAACCTTTTGCAAAAGAAGTCTGCAATATAAGAGTGCAACCAACTATTTTAAGCTTATCAGTTTGGGTAATATAAATCACTTTGCATATTTTCTGTTTAAGTAACCCCAGTTTAAAGGGACATATACTTGGAGACAACTGCAGGTTCTTACTTCTTTTCAGAAGTTTTTTTATCTGCTTCAAACTTTTCTTCAGGTACACCAAAGAGATGATAAACTGTAACGGCCAACTCATGGAACTCTTCTGTTGGAACTCCACCGCCGACCAACTCTCCTACAGCCTCGACAAATTTTTTGTATGCTTGACGCAAATCAACAGAAGCTAACAAAAATAAACATGACAATTAGATTGTCGGCCTGATTGGATAATGAACCCGCTAACATTATGAAGTGACCCATGAAATAATAATGAAAATCTGACTTCATAAACTTTCACCAGTTGGCAACCCGATATTTTGATAGGCAAGCAATGAGGCCTTTTGCTTAATAGGGAAGCAAGCAAGCCGAGCATGAATTGGTAGACAGTAAAGGCTTAAACGTATTAAGACTAATTAAACAAATTCTAATAGAGGAAACATAGAAATTAAACAAAGTATAGTAGCACTATGACTAAGAGGGCATATACCTTTATCCCATTGAGGAACTATCCTCCTAGCAAGCTCCGAACCATCAAGTAAATTTGTAGAACTAAATACCAAACAAACAAAAATGGAAGAAAGTTATAAAAAAATCTGAGGATCAAAAAACAGTAAACATAAGTGGAGTCCACCAGTAGCAAGACAATAAAAATTGATACAGATGTAAAACCAGAATTGAAAATAGTGGTTACTTGCGGGGCTTGACATAGGTCTGGAGAATGGACTTGCGCTGAAGATATGCGTGATCGATGTCAAAAGGTTCTCGGAGAGAACTCGAGAGTCTTCGAAGTTGAATCAACATAGAACCGAACTTTTCTAGAGATTCGCTAATGAATTTTATGGAACCCTAGAATGGAGAATGCTGCGGCAGTTTTTATTATGATGCACACTTTCAGACCGAACCAAAAAATCGGACTCGAACCGACCGAATTTTACGGGGTGGTTCAAAACCAGATTGTTCGGTCCGGTCCGATTCTCGGTTCATATTTTTTAGAAATTTCGGTCCATCGATCCGGACTGATCCGTAAATTTCGGTCCGGTCCGGACCATAAAATTAAAGGTATTCGATCCAATTTGGTCCGAATTTTCACAAAAATTTCGATCTCGATCCGATCCTCGGTCCATATATACTTGGTCCGGTCCGGTCCTCGTTCCATACTTTTCAGAAATTTGGGTCCATCGTCCGAATCGAATCGTAAATTTTGGTCTGGTCCGGTCCGGTCCGAATCGGATGTGCATCCCTAGTTTTTATCATCAATTTCGTCGTCTCGTGCAGTCTTGGGTGCTGTAGATACTGATCAAAGCGCCGACCATAAAAATAGACAGGAAAATTGACCCAATTGCCCCAAATCAAAACTCAAATCACTCAAATGCATCAACTGAAACTCAAATAACTAAATCGAAACTTCTAATCCTAGTTTTTCACGCACCGGGACTCTTTGAAAAATGGAGACGTGGCTCGGATCGGGGCCTACGTGGATCGAAAATTGTGAAGTGACAGCCAGATGGAGTCCCAGTTCGACAGGAATCGGTATTATGTTAGTTTCGGTTTTCGGCACACCGGTATTAACCCAATAGGCTTTTCAGACTTGGTCAGGGTATCACGGACTTAGTCGGGATGTGACTAAACGAAAATAATCCTGATTACTCTTAAACCGGAACTCTCTGCACACAAAAGATTCCCACGGACTCGGTTGGGAATTGACTAGACGAGACAGACCCGATTTCTGGCAAACTGGGATTACCATGATTCCGGTTCCTGTGCTACCGGAATTATTTAACTATAAATTCAGCTACAATTTCTTCATTTTCAACACAATTCAATCTTCTTCACATCTTCAGTTCAATTATCTCTCTTGAATTCTTACAATGTCTCACACGAGTGATAATTTTGGGGAGGTGCTTATGTCCACATTGGCAACATTAGATAATCCAATAAGAGACGAGTATGATCGTGATGTGATGGAGAATTTGGATAATGTTGCTGATGAATATCTCGATGCGGAAGTAGTTCAAGATCGGATCGGCTGGGACCATCCGAGTTTCATTGATATCTCGGCATGGGAAATATATCGACCATCAGATGAGAATGTGAGGGTCCACCATCCTAACTCCCCGGATCTTCGAGAGGATACTATTTTTTGAATAAAGAGAATGTCATGCTTGCTGTGCAGAGATACTCAATTTTAAATCGGGTGGAGTTTAGGGTAAGAAAGTCTGACAGTAAGAAACTGGTGTTAGAATGTCAAAAGGGTGAAGAAATATGTCCGTGGCGCCTTCGAGTGGTGGTGATGGCACGAACAAGTTACTGGACGGTTCGCAAGTACAGAGGGGACCACGTATGCCATAACAACAGCATCCTGCAAAATAACATCCACTTGAACGCGCAATTCATAGCGAGGGAGATGCGGAATGCGATGGATGCAAACACGAAGTTATCCATCGGATAGATACGAAATTTAATTCAGCGGGATTATGGGTATGAAATAAGTTACTGGAAGGCATGGAAAGCACAACAGAAAGCGTTAGTCTACTTGTTCGGCAAATGGGACGAATCATTCAATAGACTGCCACATTTGATGCAGGCTTTATGGGATTCCAGTCCCAACAACTTTGTTAAGCGGGATGTGACACCACTCGATGATGGTACTATGTAGGTAAATCACATTTTTGGTCTTCTTCTGAATGCATTCAATCATTGTCATCCATAAATATCTAATTTTGGTCTTTTTCCGAATGCAGGGCAATCGGATACTTTGGGCTTTTTCTGAATGCATCCTCGCATTCAATCACTGTCGTCCCATATTATCTATAGATGGCACACACATGTATGGGAAGTACAATGCAAAATTGTTGATTGCAATCGGGTTAGACGCGAACAACCACATACTGCCATTAGCCTTTGCGCTTATAGAGAGCGAGAACAATTCCAGCTGGAAGTGATTTATGTCTTGTATCCGGGAAGGAGTGACCCAATGGGAGGGGCTGTGCGTTGTTTCTGACAGGCACGCTGGAATATTGGCTGCCATGCGTGAACCGGAATGGCGTGACCCTAAGGCATACCATCGTGTATGTGGTCGTCAATTTCAAAGTAATTTCATGACGAAGGTAAAAGATGAGGTTTTGAAAGCTAAACTTGGCGATGTGGCGTATGCGAAGAAGGAGTTGATGTTCAGGAAGAAGTTTGGAGAGCTCTTAGAACTATTGCATGATAAGCCACTTGCTCGCAAATGGTTGGTAGATATGGATGTGGAACTATGGACACAGGCGTTCGACCACGGTGGATTTTGTTGGGGCAATATGACTATGAATGCTTCAGAGTGTTTGAACAAAATTCTGAAGAATGGACGTGATTTGCCAGTTTCGTCACTCGTTATGTACACGTTCAAGCAGATATCTGCTTATTTCGTCAAGCGTTCCCAGAGCCCTATGACGAGCCGTATTTATACGACTCATCGAGTCACCAAATCCCACCAATTCCAATACTTTATTATGCGAACAAGTTACTTGGGTTCTAAAGAGAATGATGCAGTGCAAAGATATCGGCTTACAATGTGTTAGCATCATCAATAACTCTGTCAGGTGGCGAGAGAAAGGTGATGGTTTTGAAGTTAAAGACACCTACAATACCATTTTAGAGCACAAAGAAAAGGTTGATTGGCACAAGATGGTGTGGAACGATTTTAATGCGCCAAGGGATTCCTTGCATGCTTGGCTGGTAGTTCAAAACAAGCTAATGACAAGGGACCGGATGAACAAATGGGGGGCGCAGGGGGATGATTCTTGTGTGCTCTGTGATGCTGCGGTGGAGAGCAGAGACCACCTCTTCTTCGATTGTAGTTTCTCGCAGGAGGTTTGGAAGAAGGTGATGAAGTTCCTTCTAGTTGAGCCGGTCGGTACTCAATGGAATCACCTGATCCCATGGTTTAAAAGGCAGCAGCAAACCAGGTTGAAAACAAAGTTCATTGCAGCGGCTATAGCTAGAATCATGAATGGAGTCTGGAAGGCTAGGAACTTCAAGATCTTTAGGGAAGTAACTATCCCGACAGATTTGCTTATCCATGAGAGTATCTGGTACCTGAGAATGAAGCTAGGAGTGATCAAGAGGAAGGCTTGCTCGATTGAAGACATCAAGTGGCTGAGACTTATGAAAGTTATTGAAGATTGATGTGCTGTGGTTTTGTGCTTTTCTCAGTCCTTGTCCTCTGTTTTTTTAGTCTCAATTCGTTTTAGGTTTTATTGGTTGATTGGGGGCTTAGTCAGTTTTGTCTTGAGTAGTTTGCTGTACAGGTTTTTGATTAATGATATCATCATTCTTTCAAAAAAGTTATTTGTTAGTGTTGTTTTGCATTTCAGGTGTTTTGGAAGCTCTAGGAGGAAACGCGCATTAAAGATGACATTTTGTGCCAAAAACATCACAAGGCAGTTTTGGCCAAGCAGCGCCCAGGCCGCATCCCAGGCCATTCCAGGCCGCGTTCCAGCACTCCAGCCGAGCTGTCCAGTGCTAAAATCAAGTCGCTTGGGCAAACCAGTTTAGCCGACGAATCCACCTCGAGCAAAGTGATCGAAATAGAAAATAAGGCGGACGACATCACTAGCCAATGAGAACGCCCGAGTGAAACCAGCCCATGCCCAAGAAATGCCCAGTTCTGTCCGAGGCCACCCGAGCCGCGCACCAGCCTGCGTCCGAGTCGCGCTCCAGCCTGCGCTCGAGACGCGTTCCAGCCTGCGCCCAGGCACAACCCAGAAATTCCTCGGCTCGTCCTCAGCATGGCGGTTTAAGCCACTTTCCAAATCTTGTTCAAGGCAAGTCGGTGCTTTGGCGTGGAGGTTAAGCAAACTTGCAAGCCAAGTTAGCTTGCAAACCAAGGAATGTCGGTTGAGATATTTTGACGAGTTTCCTAATTCATTTTTGGGCTCGTTCCAAAAACAGACTTTGGAGCCCTAGGACTTTTGCTTTAAATAAGACCTCAGGGCAAGGTTTTTCCATCATCAATTCGGCATCCATCATCCCTCAGCATCAAAGATCATTCCATCGGCCAGAGCTTCTCTCTCTAGTTTCTTCCCTTCGGCTTAGAGAAGAATTCCTCCCTTTCCATTATTATTATTGTTTTGTTCCATGGACATGAGTAGCTAAACCTTCCATTCGGTTTAGGGTTTTAATATATTGTGACGTAGTTTTGAGATCTTCGCTTAAAGCTATTTTATGTCCTACTAGTTCTTGTGCATATTTATCTCGGATTGAATTGCGAAGCTAAGCGGATACTTGCAATGGTAAAACTTAGCCGAACGAATCAATCTCTTTATTCGCTGCTTGTTTGATACTAAACCGTTAGAATAAGTAGTTGCACTTAACCTAATATAATCTGAAACGGAGTATTAGGTTTGCTAGAACTAAAAGTCTATAACCTGAAACGAAGTACATTGTGGCGTAGTGGCATAAAACGGTCCTACCTTAGGTTATAACCTGAAACGGAGTAACCACACTTAGGAACATAAAATTAGAGTATTAGAAGTCAATGATAAATGAAGTTACAATAGAAAACCCTAGACCGAATATTCTCTCTGATTGAAAACACCTTTTGTTTTATTTTCTCTTGCACTTGCTTACAATTACTCACAAACCCCAATTTCCTTTGTTTTACAGAACGACTTAGCCTCACTAGCTCTCTAGGGTTCGACCCCTACTTGCCGCTTTACTGCCTATAGTAGGGAAATTATATATTCAAATTTGACTTGACCGACGACGCTCGTCAAATTTTGGAACCATTGCCGGGGAGATACGCATCGGTGAAGTTGTTCTTTCTGCTTTTTTGTTTTTTTTAATTTAGCTATTTTTTAGCAGAACAACAAAACAGCAAGATTCGAGCTGCAGGTGTCCAATTTTAGCCTACAATACCTTATTCTGAGCGGAACGATGAGACGATCAGAATTCACGAGCGTCGCTCGTGTCATAAGGGGTTTTTCGGCCATCCGGAGTCGTTTACTATTTTATTGTGAATTTTTGGTATTTTTGGAAATTTTTCGTTTTTAGAAATTTTCAAATTAGGATTTCCCCTTTGCTTTCTATTACTATGTCTCATGCAGGGAGCCAGTTCGGTGACAACATCCACAACAATGAGGTTAACCAAGTCATTCAACCACCAAGGCAGCCGCCTCCTCCACAGCAACCACCACCGCTGCAACCGCCTCCACGGCCGCTACCGCCACAACAGCTCATCAGGGAAGAGTATTAAGGAGAGAACTACTACCGAGAACCCACCATGGGGGAGCTGGGTGCACCAAACTTCCGGAATCAACCGTGGTGCATCTACGAAGGACCGGAGCTTAAAGGAATAGTCATCAACTCGGCAGTCGTGCACCACCTGCCCAAGTTTTCGAGACGCCAGGGAGACTCGGCCACAACGCATCTTCAGCGATACCATGGCATCTGCCAAAATCTCAGGCCATACGGAGTCGAAGTGGAGGACTTCAAGCTGAAAGCCTTTTATTTTTCTCCTATAGATACCGCTAATGATTGGTTCTTGCCTTTGCCTTCAGGTAGTATCCAGACATGGGACCAGATGCTGAAGAAGTTCCTAAACAAGTACTACCCAGTGGGCAGGGCGATGCAGGTCTGTAGGCAGCTGCAAGATCTCAGACAGGGGCCGAACGAGACAATGTACGACTACTTGGAGAAGTTCAACGCCCTTGAGCAGAGCTGCTGCAATCTCGAACTTCCTAAGAAGCTGATCGTTGAATACATGCTCGATGGATTGAGGCCACTCGACAGGAAACTACTAGATGCCTCGGCTGGAGGGACTATCATGAATCTGTCCCCAGCCGGTGTGCGAAGGAAGATTACGGAAGTAGCCGAGAATGCAAGGTTTAGAGACGAGGCCGGCAAAGAAGAAGAATTCAGCCGAACTAGGAACTTCTCAAGGGCCGAACCTCCATCCAGCTCAATGGCCAAAAAGAGGAAAAAAATAAAGAAATGATGATACATCTAATGAGGAGGCAGCCGATCCAAGCGAGGCCGTGTGAGTTTTGTAGTGCGACAGATCAAAAAATAGATGCTTGTCCGACCATAGTGGAAGAAGACCAAGGAGAGGTCAATGCAGTGGACGGGTACCAAGGATACAACAATCGAACCGGACCAAGTCGACAGTACGGGCAAGGGACCAACGGGCAAAACTGGAGGAATGATAACCAAAACAACCATGCACATAGGGAGCCAGCACAACATGCCGCACCTCAATCGACCCAGCAGTACTACCGTCCACCGTATCGCCAACAACAGGAAGGACACAACGGGCCAGGCCAATACCAACAAAGACCAAACAACAACCAGGCCGGCCCGAGCCAGCAAGGTCCCAATAATTCCTTAGAGGACATCGTGAAAGAGTTGGCAGCTAGCACCCAGCAATTGGCCACTACCATGCACCAAAACCAGGCCAAGACCAATGGAGCAATAGCCGACCTATCGAAGCAAATGTCTCAGATTGCCACCACGGTCTCCGAGCTCAAAAACGACCCAGGGCGACTCCCATCACAGACCATTCTGAACCCAATAGGGAACGTCAATGGAGTAACACTAAGGAGCGGAAGGGGATCAACAGTAGAACTCACCAGGCCCGCAGAGGACGTCGGCCCAATAGCACCCGAGGAAGAACCGGACACACTCGGCACACCAAGACCGGACCCGGTACCCACGGCCGAGAACTCTAACATTCACATTCCTCTTCCGTTTCCTATGTAGGTTCGAGCTCCTAAACAGTACGTCATGGACAAGGAGGTGTGGGAACTATTCAGCAAAGTAGAAATCAATATCCCACTCCTTGAGGCCATCAAGCAGATTCCCAGATATGCAAAGTTCTTGAAGGAACTTTGCACCAACCGAAGGCGATGCACTCGGGACGACCAAGAGCAGATGAGCAAGAATGTCTCCACTGTCATTCCGCGCAAGGTACCTCCTAAATGCAGTGATCCAGGCACCTACACTATCCCTTGCACAATTGGTAATATTCGGATAGAAAATTGCATGCTTGACCTTGGTGCCTTTATTAATGTCTTGCCATACTCTATATATTCTTGTCTTCGTATTGGTCCTCTAGAACCTGCAGGACTCATCATACAATTGGCGGACAGATCATGCAACCAGCCCGAGGGCAAGATTGAAGATGTGCTCGTGCAGGTAGGAGAACTAGTGTTCCCAGCCGACTTATATGTGCTAAAGATGGAGAATTGCGGCCTGACAGACCATGCGCCTATTCTACCAGGCTGGCCATTTTTGAAGACGTCCAAGATGAAGATCGACTGCGATAGCGGCACTCTCTCCATGGAGGTAGAAGGGGAAGTGTTTAGCTTTGATATCTTCCGGGTCATGAAGCACCCATTGGAGTTTGAAGCAGTGCATGCCCTAGACTGACTGGAGGACCTAGTCCAAGAGGTACAGCCGGAACGGGGAGCAGACCCACTCGAGCTAGCACTCGAGAGAGCCATATATTCACATGAGGACTCGTACGAGTTCTCTGAGGTCATTCTGGATGCACTGTCCCAATTGGAGATCGCACGGCGACTCACACCGAGGTATGAGGTTAATGAGGTTCGGTTATTTAAGTCTAATGTGTGTTTGCCTTCTATTGTGCAGGCACCTAAGGTGGAACTAAAACCTCTGCCCGAGCACTTGAAGTATGCATTCCTAGGGGAGAACGACACACTACCGGTCATCATCAAGAACGGCCTAGGAGCAGACCAGGAGCAATGGTTGATCGAGGTGTTGAGTCGCCACAAGCTGGCCATTGGATGGACACTTGCAGACATCAGGGGGATAAGCCCGATCGTGTGCATACACCGCATCTTGCTAGAGGATGGAGCGAAGCCCTCGAGGGAGCCTCAAAGGAGACTGAACCCGATCATGATGGAGGTTGTTCAGAAGGAGATTCAGAAGTTGCTGGACGCAAACGTGATCTACCCAATCTCGGACAGCCAATGGGTAAGTGACAGGTCGTCGTTGGTACCTGCAAATTTGTATTTATATTTACCTTACTCTGGACTGTGGGTTAGTACAGTGGCAAGCAAGGGTCGAACCCTAGGGAGCAAGATGGTTACTTATTGTTTTGAAAAAGGAAAGTTTGGTTGTGAGCAATTTAGGGAATAAGTGCGAAAATAGGAAATAAACAAAAGATGTCTATCAGTGAGGGAATATTCAGACTAGGGTTTCTAATTGTGACTTGTTATCCTTGACTACTAATGATCTAATTCAATGTTTCTAAGTGTGGTCGTTCCGACAAATGTGACTTCCCAAATAACCCGACAAAGGTGTTATTCCACAACCTAACCCGACAAAGGTGTTAGGATTCTAATTCCCCCAAGTTAAACAACCCGACAAAGGTGCTATCTAACCTAGATGTGCTATCTATCTAAACGAAAGTATTAAATAGATAATAGAGATAGAAACATTGATCAACTAGGTTTTGCGACAAAGCTTCCACCTAGACTAGCAATAGTTCATGGATATAAGCACGAGAATTAGTAAAACATGAATTTAGCATTAAGGACAAAGTCTCAAACAATCATCACAATATTCGAAACCCTAGCCCGAATAGAGGGCTTAGCTTGACATAGACATTAGAACAAAACAATGAATAAAAAGGAAAGTAAGCTTCTCTATAGCCGAGAGGATGAAGGACGGAAGACCCGACCAGGAGGGCTAAGGAACGCCGGAGCAAGCTTGATGCGCCGAGTAGAAGAAGCTTCGACCGAGAGAGGAATGGAGCACTCGGATGTGAGGAGAGGGCTCTCGGTTTTTTGGGATGCTTTTCTCTCTTGACTTGAAGCTCTATTTATAGAGTAGAGAGGCTTCAAAAGTTTCCGAAGTAGTCGGCCCAAAATTAGGTCAAATCCAAGTAGATTTAGGAGATATTTCCTAAGATTATCTTTGCTTGATCTTTAAGCAAACTTAACAAGTAAGTTTACTTGATTAGCAAGTCTTCCAGAAGGTTCCAGAAGTGTGGGTGGAATTAGGAAATTTCTCGAAGTTACTGTTCACGGCCCGAAGATACTATTCACACAGGAAATTACTGTTCACGGCCAAAAATACTATTCACGTCAGAAATTACTGTTCACGAGCCGAAATTGTGGATTCGGACCCGGCTTGGGCCGACCTTGCTTTGGTCGTGACTCGGGCTGAACTCTAACGCGGCCTGACCAAAAATGCGGGCCAGCCGGTTTTCTTCGTGCATTCCTTGAATTTCCTCGGGCATTCCTCCTTTAACTTATGTAAAAGCCGGTCAAGAACTCCTTGTGATGTTTTTGGCTCCAAATGCCGTCTTTTAAGTGCAATTCCTCCTAGAGCTTCCAAATCACCTGAAATGCAAAACAACACTAAGAAGTAACTGTTTGCATAATAAAGTGCTGGAATTGATGGGATTTGTTGACTCGATGAGTCGTATAAATACGGCTCATCAGTAAGCCCGGTTCATGTGGTCCTGAAGAAGATCGGGATCACAGTCGAGAAGAATGTCGAGGGCGAGATGGTAACGACCAGAGCCAAGAACGGATGGCGCATGTGCATCGATTACAAGAAGCTAAATGCAGTCACGCGCAAGGATCACTTTCCTCTTCCGTTCATTGACCATATGCTCGACCGGTTGGCAGGTAAGCCTTATTTTTGCTTTCTAGATGGATTTTCAGGCTATAATCAGATTCCCATAGCACCCGAGGATTTGGAAAAGACTACCTTTACATGTCCATTCGGCACGTTTGCTTTTCGCCGAATGTCCTTCGGTTTGTGTAACGCACCCGGCACTTTTCAGCGGGTGGTTACTAGTATATTCTCAGACATGATAGGTACATTTATTGAGGTGTTTATGGATGATTTTACTGTGTATGGTGACACTTTCGATGCATGCTTAGAGAACTTGAGTACAGTATTAGCACGGTGTGTTTCTATGAATTTGGTACTCAACTATGAAAAGTGTCATTTTATGGTTACTCATGGATTAGTCTTAGGTCATATTGTTTCACATAAGGGTATTGAGGTTAATAAGGCTAAGATATATTTGATTGTTACTCTTCCTTATCCCTCCACGGTGCGTGATATTAAGTCATTCCTTGGGCATGCTGGTTTCTATCGTAGATTCATTAAGGATTTTTCTAAGAAGGCGTTGCCTCTATCTAATCTTTTGTAAAAAGATGTTCCTTTTGAGTTTACAGATTCATGTAGGGAGGCTTTTGATGAGCTGAAATAGGCCCTCACCAGTACGCCCATCATCCGAGCACTAGATTGGGACCAGCCATTCGAGATCATGTGCGACGCAAGTGACTATGCTGTAGTAGCCGTTCTCGGCCAGAAGGTGGACAAGAAGCCCGTGGTGATCTACTACGCCTCAAGGACTCTGGACGCGGCTCAAAGGAACTACTCAACCACCGAAAAAGAATTGCCAGCTGTGGTGTTTGCCTTAGAGAAATTTCGGTCGTACGTATTTGCTCGGTAGTAAAGTAGTTGTGTTTTCTGATCATGCAGCTATCAGGTACTTGATGATGAAGAAGGAGGCCAAGCCGCGGCTCATTAGGTGGATCTTACTGCTACAAGAGTTTGATCTAGAGATCAAAGACAAGAAGGGGATAGAGAACACCGTGGACGACCACCTAAGCCGATTGGTTCGAGAAGAGGAGGCTGGGCAGATTACCGAGACCTTTCCGGATGAGCACTTGTATGCTCTTACAGGTAAGGTACCATGGTATGCTTCCATGGTGAACTACCTGGTCGGAGGTAAATTTCCTCCCTCTTACTTGAAAGCTCAATGCATGAAACTTAAGCATGATTTGAAATTCTATGTGTGGGATGACCCTTACTTGTGGAAAATAGGCGTAGACCAGATACTTAGGCGGTGCATCCCTGATGATGAGATAGCTTGGATCATTAGTTTCTGTCATGAGCATGCATATGGTGGCCATTTTGGGCCGAGAATAACTGGTAGGAAGATCTTAGATAGTGGTTTCTTTTGGCCGCATGTGTTTAGAGATGCCTACAATCATTGTAAGTGATGTGATAAGCGTCAACGGGTAGGCAATATATCTGCTAGGAATGAGATGCCTCAGGTGCCGATTCTAGTTAATGACGTTTTTGATATATGGGGTATTGACTTTATGGGCCCTTTTCCTGTTTCGTGTGGCTATGCTTATATCCTTGTTGTTGTAGACTATGTGTCTAAATGGGTAGAGGCTAAGGCCACTAGGTGCGATGATGCTAAAACAGTTGTAGATTTTCTGCGCACTAACATATTTTGCAGATACGAAGTGCCAAAGGCCAAAATCAGTGATCAGGGAACGCACTTCTGCAACCGGATGATGGCCACAACCTTGAAGCACTACCATGTTCACCACCAGACATCCACGGCCTATCACCCCCAAATAAACGGACAAGCGGAGATCTACAACCGCAAGATAAAGGGGATATTAGAAAAGATGGTGAACCCGACCAGGAAGGATTAGAGCCAAAGGTTGGACAAGGCACTATGGGCCTACAGGACGGCCTACAAGACACCGATTGGCACCTCGCCTTTTTGGTTAGTGTACGGGAAGGCATGCCATCTCCCGGTCGAGCTAGAGCACAAGGCCTACTGGGCGCTCAAGAAGTGCAATCCTGATTTGCAGGCAGCCGGGCTGGATAGGAAGCTACAACTTTGTGAGCTTGAGGAGCTGCGCCTAGAGACTTACGAGAGCCAATCAAACTACAAGGCACGGACCAAGCTCTATCACGACAAGTTCATCCTTCGGCGCACATTCGAGATAGGCCAGCAAGTTCTGGTATTTTCATCACACCTACGGTTGATGCCCGGCAAGCTGCGTTCTAGATGGACGGGCCCGTACACGATGACGAGCGGGTATTCAATTACGGAGCACTTGCACTAGAGAGCCCGGCAGACGGATGTCGTTTCAAGGTCAACGGGCAGCTGGTGAAGCATTATCACGGTGAGGTCGACTTGACTGTTCAGTAGTTTGACCTAGCCAAACCTCCCAACGACACATGAATGAGGTAACGTCGAGCCAACGATGTAAAACAAAGGCGCTCGCAGGGAGGCAGCCCGTCACTTTATCATTTTTTTAATTTTTCATTCATTTTGTTCTAGAGTCATATTCATCACATTGTATTTTGGAAGGGAAACAAGTTTTCATGCAGGGAACAATATCGGGCATCGGTCGGACGGTACCGGGCCGCACCCGAGAATCGCTGGCCGCATACAAATTTTACCAGACGTCGTCTGAATTTTACCAGGCCCTGACCGAACCCCGCCGAGCCTCAGCCAAATCTTACCGGTCTGGACCTCATCGTTTACTCATCCAGACGCGGCATGTCTCGACCACACGAGGGGAGTACTATTCGAACTTTTCTCATTGTTTTGTTTCCCTACATTTGTTTGCTTGCATAACATGTCTTGAATTTAAGTCGTGCCGTGAGGACACGGCTTTGTTCAAAAGCGTGGGGTGGGAGAGTCAGTTTGTTGTGTCAGCACGTTTATTTCTTGCACCTGCATAGAGTCAACACGTTTCCCTTAAAATTTTAAATTTTTGTACAAATTCCTCTCTATTTCTTAGATGCGCGGTATTGAAGTTTGATGACGTGAAATAGATAGAGCCGATTACATGCGTTTCTCTTGTGAAATTTGAATTGTGCAGTTACATGTTAACTTAATCCTCTACGTGCCTTTGTAACTTGAGATAAACAGGGATGTGGAGTTGATAGAAACGTCCTAGAAAGACTTGACAAAGCATTCAAAGGATCCGATTTCAAGTTATATGGTTATATGGATTTCGTGGAGGCTAGCACTTCGAGGCTTATTGGTTCAGAGTTGACTCCGCCACTGCAGTGTTTATGTAGGAAGGCGGGACGGGAAGCAGACCGTCCTATCTCTAGTCTGAAGTAACCGGGAAAAGAGGCGAGCGACCCTCGACTTGACTCGCGTCAAAAGGACAAGAATGAGAAAGAGCGGGGAGGTATTTCCATATGCTCGCGGGCGATGATTGGACCTCCCAAAAGTAAAGAAAGAAAGGACATGCATTTCACAACAAAGAAGCAAAGCTCAAGTGAACTCATCCCGGTTGAGAAATCGGACCGGTTGAGAAATCAGCCCAATTGTGAAGTACTACACGCAATAAAGTGAATACACCAGTGTTACATCAAAGGCCGACGGCCAAACTCACTACAAAAGCTGTCCAACAAAAGCAAATAAGAAGAACTCAAGCACCTTGAAGCTCGAACAAATCACGTGCAAGAAAAAGCAATGAAGTATAACCATATAGCGAGAATTCGGAACCGCAAGTGCAGATCATGGATCTAAAAAGGACTATCTCCCATTCATCCGAATTGGTTTGCATCTCGGATCAAAGGCAACACGTATCAATTATTTCCATGTTTGAGCACAATACTTTTAGTAACGATTGAGATATGCATAGAAAGGCGAAGTCTAGACTAGCGACGCATATTCTTGTAGCATTATCTAGGATGCCGAAGAAATTGTGGTGTTTCAGTTATTTTCCTTCTATGACCTAGTTCTTGTTCGGGACGAACAAGTTTAAGTGTGGGGTGGTTTGATGAGCCGTATTTATATGACTCATCGAGTGAACTAATCGCACCAATTCCAACACTTTATTATGCGAACAAGTTACTTGTTAGTGTTGTTTTGCATTTCAGGTGTTTTGGAAGCTCTAGGAGGAAACGCGCATTAAAGATGACATTTTGTGCCAAAAACATCACAAGGTAGTTTTGGCCAAGCAGCGCCTGAGCAGCACCCAGGCCGCATCCTAGGCCATTCCAGGCCGTGTTCCAGCACTCCAGCCGAGCTGTCCAGCGCTAAAATCAAGTCGCTCGGGCAAACCAGTTTAGCCAACGAATCCACCTCGAGAAAAGTGATCAAAATAGAAAATAAAGCGGACGACATCACTAGCCAAGGAGAACGCCCGAGTGAAACCAGCACATGCCCGAGAAATGCCCAGTTCCATCTGAGGCCACCCGAGCCGCGCTCCAGCCTACGCCTGAGCTGCGCTCCAGCCTGTGCCCGAGACGCGTTCCAACCTGCGCCCAGGCGCAACCCGGCAATTCCATCGGCTCGTCCTCAGCATGGCTGTTTAAGCCACTTTCCAAATCTTGTTCAAGGCAAGTCGGTGCTTTGGCGTAGAGGTTAAGCAAACTTGCATGCCAAGTTAGCTTGCAAACCAAGCAAAGTCGGTTGAGATATTTTGACGAGTTTCCTAATTCGATTTTGGGCTCGTTCCAAAAATAGACTTTGGAGCCCTAGGACTTTTGCTATAAATAAGACCTCAGGGCAAGGGTTTTCCATCATCAATTCGGCATCCATCATCCCTCAGCATCGAAGATCATTCCATCGGCCAAAGCTTCTCTCTCTAGTTTCTTCCCTTAGGCTTAGAGAAGAATTCCTCCCTTTCCATTATTATTATTGTTTTGTTCCATGGATATGAGTAGCTAAACCTTCCATTCGGTTTAGGGTTTTAATATATTGTGACGTAGTTTTGAGATTCTTTGCTTAAAGCTATTTTATGTTCTACTAGTTCTTGTGCATATTTATCTCGGATTTAATTGCGAAGCTAAGAGGATACTTGTAATGGTAAAACTTAGCCGAACGATTTAATCCCTTTATTCGCTGCTTGTTTGATACTAAACCGTTAGAATAAGTAGTTGCACTTAACCTAATATAATCTGAAATGGAGTATTAGGTTTGCTAGAACTAGAAGTCTATAACCTGAAACGGAGTAGATTGTGGCGTAGTGGCTTGAAACGGTCCTACCTTAGGTTATAACCTGAAACGGAGTAACCACACTTAGGAACATAAAATCTGATTATTAGAAGTCAATGATAAACGAAGTCACAATAGAAAATTCTAGACCGAATATTCTCTCTGATTGAAAACACCTTTTGTTTTATTTTCTCTTGCACTTGCTTACAATTACTCACAAACCCCAATTTCCTTTGTTTTACAGAACGATTTAGCCTCACTAGCTCTCTAGGGTTCGACCCTACTTGCCGCTTTACTGCCTATAGTAGGGAAACTATAAATTCAAATTTGACTTGATTGACGACGCTCGTCACCCGTACAACTGTGAAGGAGAACTGTTTCCTCCAAAAATTTGTGAAAGATTGGCATAACTGCGGGCTAGGGCTGAGTATCACATAGTGACGCTCTACAATCCAGTAGATGGTGTTTTTGATGTACTGACCCGAAAGAACCATGTCACGTACAAGGTTTGTCTGGCTACACGAACATGTTCGTGTGCGAAGTGGACATTGTTCAAGTACCCTTGTTCTCATGCCATCGTAGCTTGCAGAACCGCCCGGGTTGATGACAGATGCCTTGTCGCGAGGCAAATGCGCAAAATTAATTTACAAGTTCGCTACTCGTGACTTCACTATTTGGTAGTAAAGCGGTAAGTAGGGGTCGAACCCAAGGGAATTAGTGGATAGTTGTTCTTTGAGGAATTTGTACAGAAATGTAAGTGCGATTGGGGTTGATTGTGGTTTTAGTACCAAAAAGTAAATTACTAAAAAGTAAATGACTGAAAATAAAGTGCGTAAAGTAAATACTGAAAAGTAAATGACTGAAAATAAAGTGCGTAAAGTAAATAGTGAAAAGTAAGTGCAGAAAATAAATTGCTGGAACAGACGAATTCAATATCAACTGATCAATATACTTTTGGTACTGGCCGCACGCTATAAGCGTAATGCGTACCAAAGATATATTGGGTTAATATTGAAAGCGTCTGTAGTAAGCGTACGGAAATGTAAAGACTGAAAGTAAATTACTGAAAGTAAAGTGCTGAAAGTAAATGTGCGGAAAGTAAAGTACTGAAAGTAAATGTGCGGAAAAGTAAATGTTAGGTACTAAAAAGTAAAGTTAGTTGCGAAAAGTAAAATACTGAAAAGTAAAGTTAGTTGCGGAAAGTAAAATACTGAAAAGTAAATGGTACTGAAAGTAAGCAGTTGATAATAGACTGAAAGTAAAGTGACAGGTTGTGAATTGATTAATGGAAAGATTCGGTTTTAGGGGCCTTGTATCATAATCCGTTCATCATCGACCTCTAATGATCATTCTAAGTGTTCAAAGATGTATCAAGGCTATTTCTAACACTCGACTTGCCACACCGTCTAGTCCTTTTCAAGACATAGAACACTTGTTCTAGTTAGGCTAATTCCTCCTTTCGAAGTATCTTAGCCCATGTGCATCCACTTGATCAATCATTTCCGATCAACCAAGTGGTGTTTTAAAGAGGTTGAACTCCATGGAAAAGCTTTGCTCTTTCGAGCCTCCACTTAACCATGTATGCTCACGAACCCCATGGAAGAGCTTTGCTCTTTCGAGCCTCCACTCAACCATGTTGTTCTAACCTAATATATGGCACATAGAACAAGTTTCAACATAATAGAAGCGTTAAGAAAAGGGTCTAAAACGTTTGCATGATACAAGCACACCCCTTCAACTGAATGAAGGGTTTAGCTACGAATATCCATAGAGGTGGATACCATACCTAAGTGCTTGGAAAAGTAAATGGTTTTGGAAATCTAAAACAAGAAAATAAGAAAAGAATACTCAAGAACCAACAAGAGTAAACTCAAGAACAACAAGAGTTCTCAAGAACCAACAAGAGTACTCAAGATCAAAGCAAAATAAAGAAAAGTAAAGTAAAAGAGGGTTTCGGTTTTTGGCAAAGTAAATGAAGAACAAACTCAAACTTCACTCAAGAACTCTCAAGAACACTCAAGAACAAGAGAGAAGGTAGAGCTTTTGATTCAAAAGTAAAGTGTTTACAAGGATTTGTGGGATGGATTTTTGAGAACTTCTCTATCTAAGTAACAAGTGATGACATGAGGTGTGTTTTCAAGGGCCAAGCCCTTCTATTTATAGGCCAAAGAGGCGGTGGAGGAGAGGATATTTGTCCTCCCAACCGCCTCTAGTCCTCCCACAACTCCGGTTGGCCTTGGTTGCTCCTTGGTTGGAGTTTGGTTTGAGCCAAAGGGCAAGGCACATGGGCATGGCACATGGGCGGCTAGAGCTTGGTGAGCCAAGGGGAATGCACTTGACTTGTGGATTGGCTTGCATTAAAAACCCAAAAACTTGGCTAGCATATATCTCAAGCCAATCGATTTTGGCATTGGTTCCTCTCCTCAAGTGAGCTTAGTTGGACCTCAAAGGGCAACTACTTGATTAGTTGAGGCTTGGGCAACTCCTTTGAACTTGGTTGAGGTTTGGGCAACTCTTTTGGACTTGGTTGAGGTTTGGTTTCAAACCAAAAGATCAACCGATGTGAATAGTATAACCTAACTGGGAATTGAGTAGTTTGGTTGGACTTCACCTGATTTTGATTGGAGTTGGGCTAGAATGACCGGAGCAAGGTGGTGGTTGGATTTGGCTTGATCGGAGCATCACCGGAAGTTGATTGGACCATGGCCGGAGCTTGGCCAGAGCTGCCGGAATTTTGGTCGGAGGTGATTGGGTGTTGGACCATGGATTTGGAATGTTGAGACGATTCTAAGACTGATCCATGAAGGATGTTTGGCCAAATTCTGCCCGGAGCATGGTCATGGCCCGGGGTTGAAGTTTTTCTCGAGCCCTTGGTCGGCCGGGCCCGGGCGCTGCTCTCGGCGCGGTCCTAGTTTTCTCGGACGTGGGTCTCGGCGGTCTCGGACGTGGGTCTTGGCGTTCTCGGACGTGGGTCTCGGCGCTCTCGGACGTGGGTCTCGGCGTGGGCGCTCGGCTCTCTCGGCATGGGTGCTCGGCTCTCTCGGCACGGGTCTCGGCATGGGTGCTCGGCTCTCTGGGCACGGATCTCGGCACGGGCGCTCAGCTCTCTCGGAACGGGTGCTCGGCTCTCTCGGCACTCGGCACTCGGGACTTGGTTCCCGGTACTCTCGGCACTTGGGCCCGGTACCTCTCGGCAGGGACCTGAGGTTCTCGATACTGGGCCTGGGTACCCGACTGGGGTCCTCGGTCCTCGACTGGGGTCCTCGGTCCCTGGTTGATTTTTCTCGGTCCCCGACTTGACTATTAATCCATTTTTGATTTGAGAACCCCCCTTTTAGCTCGTTTCTTCTCTAAACCTCAAAATAGCCTGTACAGCAAAAAATGGAACTAACAAGTAAACGTTGTTAAGACAAAGTGTCTAATTTGGTGGGTTTAACGATCTTAATGAATCATATAAATATGGTCCATCAGATCACCCCACACTTATACTTGTTCGTCCCGAACAATGCTATTCGAGAGAGAAACACAAAATCCAAGTAATAAGCTCTAAATAGGAAAGTGAGAATGTGGAACTAGATTTATCCTATCCAAGCAATACTTACTTGTTACCAAACTAAACCGTGTAAATACTTAGAAGAAACTTGATACTTGTACCTTCGAGCCGAGATGCAAATTAATTCGGATGATTCGTGAGATAGCCCTTTTCAGGCTCCTGGACTGCATTCTCGGAACCGACTCTCACTATATGGTTAACTTGTAGCTTTCTCTAGCACGTGATTTGGTTCGGGTTTCAATGATCTGAGCTCTTTGACTTTGATGAGGGATAGCTTTTGAAGTGATTTGGTCTTTGGCCTTCGATTTTGAATTGGAGTTTCTTCACTTTTGTTTCAGTTAAAACCTTCACAATTTTGGCCTTTGGCCTTTGATTTGCTTCTTTGAGCTTTGCTCCTTTGTGATTTGCTTCTTTGAGCTTTGCTCCTTTGTGATTTTCTTGTCCATTTTCTCAACCTTTTGGGAGGTCCAATCATCGCCCTAGAGCATATGGAAATACCTCCCCGCTCTTTCTCATCCTCGTCATTTCGCGCGGGTCAAGATGAGGGTCGCTCATCTAATTTCTTGGCTACTAGGACTAGAGTTAAGACGGTTTGATTCCCGTCCCGCCTCTTGCATAAACGGTGCACGGCGGAGATGACTCTAATTTCTAATGAAACCCGAAGTGCAGCCTCCACTGACTTCGTAAACCATAGCGAAATCCGATCCTTTGAGTGCTTGCCAAGCCTCTCCAGGGCATTTTATATCAACTCCACATCCCCTGTATATCTCAGCACAAAGGGACAATTAAGAAGTTACATCCTCAAGTTTTTATACAGTTGAGATTTCACAAGGTAAATGCTTGAATTTAGATCAATCTTTTTCACATTCTCAAGTTCATATTTTCAAAAAGATAATATTAAGGGAAAAGGAAAAGGAAAGCATGTTAAACTAATTATGTGCAAAGGCAGTTCTCACCCCACACTTTTGAACGAAGGCGATGGACCAAAATTATACGAATCAAAAACACAGTAAAACCCACCAAATTAGACTGTTGGTCTATTTAACTTCTGCTTGTTAGTCCCGATTTATTTCTACAGGGCATTTTAGAGACTAGAGAGAAAACACGCTAAGGAGAGGATTTTACGCTGAAAAGATATTACGAGCCAGTCCAAGGTCACGATCAGACGCTGAATGAAGAATCTCAAGATCCTGACGTAGGAATTACTCAAATCAAATCCAACCGAGGAACAATCAAAGCCAGACCGGAGCGGAATTGGACCGATAGTTTTGTGAAAACTTCACAAAACTCACAAAAATCCTCCTCCACCTTCTAGAACCGGCGGCTCCTTGCTCATCCATATGTATGGCTTGGATGACACAAGCCTCCATGTGTCTCCTCCACACACAAAGCCGGCGGCGGCTAGAGCTCCCTCCCCATGTGTATGGCTCTCCTTGCTCCTCCTCTCCCCTTGTGCCGAATGTCATCATCTCCTCAACCCTCCATGGCTATAAATACAAGCCATTCCCTTCACTTGTAATCATCCACAAATCCACAATTCCAAAATTGTAAAACACTTATCTCTCTAAATTTTGTTACTTGTAAGTTTGGTTTTTGAAATAATACTCCTGTTGGTTCTTGAGTATTATACTGATTGGAAATAATACTCCTGTTTGTTCTTGAGTATTATACGCTTTGAAATTATAATACTCCTGTCGGTTCTTGAGTATAATAATACTGTAGAGAATACTCCTGTTGGTTCTTGAGTATTCAGTAGGAAATTAGGAATACTCCTGTTGGTTCTTGAGTATTCCACCCCTTTCCCTCTTACTGTTTTCAAAAACCCCCGAGTATTTAGTTATGATGTCCTTTTCCATGGATACTCGTAGCTAAACTCCTCATTCGGTCGAAGGTATTTTCTTGTATTATATAATGTTTTAATTTGTTTTAGTTTCATTTCTCTGTATTCAAAACTTGTTCTATGTGCCATTTATAGTCAGAGTTTCCAAGGTTGAGTGGAAGCTGTAACAAGCAAAGCTCTTCCGTGGAAATTCGTGATCATACTCGGTAAGTAGAAGCTGTAACAAGCAAAACTTATCGAGGAGTTCGGCTTATCTTAAAAAACCATTTGGAAAATGGACCAAAGAATTCAAATGGATGCACAAAAGGCTAAGATACTTTGAAAGGAGGAATTAGTCTGAAGTAGAACAAGTGTTGCTTTAAACGATGTTGCAAGTCTTGCGCTGCGAAAGGGCCTCGATTCATCTTTGAATACTTAGAAAGGTTACTAACGGTTATTAATAAACATGTTATAATACAAGGTACCTGAAGCCGAATACTTTTCCTTGAATTACAAAAAACCCCCTTGTATTTACTTTTATAAACTGCTCGATCAACTATAACCATCAACCGCTCATCTACCGGAGGAATCGCAATCACGCATCACCCACTGTAAGTCTTCTTCCCTTAACTCTTTTACTTTTAGTATTTTAATTTCTGTATTTATTTTCTGTAATTTACTTTTCCGCACTCAAAACCAAAAAAACCAAAAACAATAGCTTAGTTAATCGCGCTAAAATCTCAATCAACCTAAAAAATGCTCCCATCCTGTACAAATCTCTTAAAGAACAACGTATCCCTCTAATTCCCTTGGGTTCGACCCCTACTTACCACTTACTACCCAGTAGTGTAGTTGCGAGTAGCGGAAAATATAAATTTATTTTGCACAGAGAACATTGCACCTTAACGACAGTGCAGTGGGCTCCGTCAAAATTGGCGCCGTTGCCGGGGAATTAGCCATCGGATTAGTTGTTCTTTCCCTCCTATGTCCTCATGACGCAACCCCCTTCATATGCATGGACAACACGACATCTGCCACTATTCAGAGGTATGGATGGAGAAGACCCAGTACAACACTGCCGAAACTTTCACCACGTCTGCCACCTCATTAAACCCGCAAATGAAATGTTAGAGGAATTTAAGCTTAAATGCTTCAAATTCTCTCTAACGGATTTCGCGACGATCTGGTATTACACGTCTACCGCTAGCAGTGCAGTACATTTTGTGGACCTCTGCGTTCCATTTCTGAAAGAATTTTCCCCTCCATCCTTACGACAACAAACCCGTGAGAAGATCATGTGCCTGCAACAATCCCGGGATGAGACCTTGGATGAATACTACACGAGCTTTGACACCATCGTCTCAACCTGCCCGCACCATTGATTCACGAAGAAAATTCTGCTTCAAAAATCTCTTCGTGGGATGAAGGCCGATGATCTGACAAGGATAAACGAAGCAATGAGAAGATCAGCCAGGAACTTAACCATTGCAGACATGTGGTACCTCATAAATGACATGGCCGCAGCCACAAAACGAATACCCGAGGCTGACGGAGAAATGCAGACAGAAAGAGAAGAGACTCCCGAGCCATCAGAAGAAACTCCCGAGCCATCAGAAGACTGGGATATAGAAAGTGTCGGGAGCAACGAGGAAGTGTCAGCAATGGAAGAAGTCCAGAATACCACCGACATGCTGCCAAAGCCATACCCAGCTATCATCACCCAGGCAGCCGAAACCATCTATGACCAGTTCCTCACAAACAGACACGACGAGGCAGAACCAAGCCTGAAGATGCAAGCTTCTCGACTTTTCCCCTCGATCAATAGACAAATCGCTGAAAACTATGTGATCCATGAAGAGGCTGAAAAGAGGATGGGAAAAGGGCCTGAGCAGAACAACTCCTCAATGGAGCATGTTTTTGCCATGACTGGACAAGGCAGCCCTAAACACCAGAAAACCCAATTCAAGAAGCTAGTGGTCAAAGGTCCCTCACCTTCTCCGAGACGTTGGAAGGAGACACCATCAGAACAAGGGGAACTGGACCCAAGCACATCATCTCGCAAGAAATCGGGTAAAGGCAAGACAAAAACCAACACAGGAACGGTGGCAAAATTCGACCTAAGCCACCCATGGGATCCCAACCAGTGATCCAGGAATAAGGTACTGTCGAGCCAACGACGTTAAACAAGTGCACTGGTCGGGAGGTAACCCGACACTATCTTACTTTCCGCATTTTAATTTTCTGTCTTTTATTTTCTGTATTTTACTTTTTCAATAAGTCGCTCTCACCCACTTGGTGCATAGAAGATTTGACTATTCAGGAATCGGACTTGGGTGCAACATTAAGCCAGTCAGGGCTACGCTAAGAGTTCAAGGCCCCAGCCGAACTCCCTCGATTATCCAGCCTCGAGCCATGTCGTTCACTCGGCACCTTAAAGGGAGTTCTGTCCTTCCCTTTTCCTTAATATTATTTCCTTCTCGTATAATATCTGCTAGCATGGCTTTTGAACTAAGTAGTGCTGAAAGGCACGACTTCATTCAAAAGTGTGGGGTGAGATCCGCATGTGTACATAAAGAAATTTTTTTTCTTTTTTAATGTATCTTTTTGAAAATATGAACTTAAGAATGTGAAAAAGATACACCGAAATTTATGCATTTACCTTGTGAAAATTCAACTGTCTAAAAACTTAGAACGTAACTTCTCATTTGTCCCTTTGTGCTGAGATAAACTAGGGATGTGGAGTTGATAGAAATGCCCTAGGGAGGCTTGGCAAGCAATCGAAGGATCGAATCAAACTATATGGTTTTTGAAGTCAGTGGAGGCTGCACTTCGGGTTTCAGTGAAGATTGAAGTCATCTCCGCCATGCAGTGTTTATGCAAAAAGAAAAAAGGCGAGGATGGGAATCAGACCGTCCTCTCTCTAGTCAAAGTAGCCGAGAAAATAGATGAGCGACCCTCATCTTGACCCGCGCGAAACAACAACGATGAGAGGAGCGGGGAGGTATTTCCATAGGCTTGCGGGCGATGATTGGACCTCCCAAAAAGGCTTGAGAAAGTGGACTAGCAAAGCCACAAAAAGGCAAAAAGCTCGAAGAAGCAAATCAAGAGGCCAAAGGCCCAAAATTGTGAAGGTTTTAACCAAACAAAAAGTGAAGTACTCAAAGAGTCAAATCAAAGGCCAAAGGCCGATTCACTATAAAAAGCAGTCCCTCGCCAAAAGAAATCAAAGTACTCAAACCAGTGAAACCCGAACCGAATCACGTGCTAGAGAAAGCTACAAGGAAACCATATAGTGAGAGACGATCCCGAGGCTGCAATCCAGGAACCTGAAAAGGGCTATCTCCCGAAACATCCAGAATAATTTGCATCTCAGCACGGAGGTACAAGTATCAATTTACTTCTATTTATTTACGCAGTTCAATTTGGTAATAAGTAAGTAATGCATGAATTAGGATAAATCGAGTCCCACAGTCTAATTTTCATATTCTAAAACCAAACTTAGAGTACCGCCCTTTAATAACATTGTTCGGGATGAACAACTAAAAGTGTGGGGTGATCTGATGGACAAAAATTATACGAATCAAAAACACAGTAAAACCCACCAAATTAGACTTTTGGTCTATTTAACTTCTGCTTGTTAGTCCCGATTTATTTCTACAGGGAATTTTAGAGACTAGAGAGAAAACACGCTAAGGAGAGGATTTTACGCTGAAAAGATATTACGAGCCAGTCCAAGGTCACGATCAGACGCTGAATGAAGAATCTCAAGATCCTGACGTAGGAATTACTCAAATCAAATCCAACCGAGGAACAATCAAAGCCAGACCGGAGCGGAATTGGACCGATAGTTTTGTGAAAACTTCACAAAACTCACAAAAATCCTCCTCCACCTTCTAGAACCGGCGGCTCCTTGCTCATCCATATGTATGGCTTGGATGACACAAGCCTCCATGTGTCTCCTCCACACACAAAGCCGGCGGCGGCTAGAGCTCCCTCCCCATGTGTATGGCTCTCCTTGCTCCTCCTCTCCCCTTGTGCCAAATGTCATCATCTCCTCAACCCTCCATGGCTATAAATACAAGCCATTCCCTTCACTTGTAATCATCCACAAATCCACAATTCCAAAATTGTAAAACACTTATCTCTCTACATTTTGTTACTTGTAAGTTTGGTTTTTGAAATAATACTCCTGTTGGTTCTTGAGTATTATACTGATTGGAAATAATACTCCTGTTTGTTCTTGAGTATTATACGCTTTGAAATTATAATACTCCTGTCGGTTCTTAAGTATTATAATACTGTAGAGAATACTTCTGTTGGTTCTTGAGTATTCAGTAGGAAATTGGGAATACTCCTGTTGGTTCTTGAGTATTCCACCCCTTTCCCTCTTACTGTTTTCAAAAACCCCCGAGTATTTAGTTATGATGTCCTTTTCCATGGATACTCGTAGCTAAACTCCTCATTCGGTCGAAGGTATTTTCTTGTATTATATAATGTTTTAGTTTCTTTTAGTTTCATTTTTTTGTATTCAAAACTTGTTCTATGTGCCATTTATAGTCAGAGTTTCCAAGGTTGAGTGGAAGCTGTAACAAGTAAAGCTCTTCCGTGGAAATTCGTGATCATACTCGGTAAGTGGAAGCTGTAACAAGCAAAAATTATCGAGGAGTTCGGCTTATCTAAAAAAACCATTTGGAAACTGGACCAAAGAATTCAAATGGATGCACAAAAGGCTAAGATACTTCGAAAGGAGGAATTAGTCTGAAGTAGAACAAGTGTTGCTTTAAACGATGTTGCAAGTCTTGCGCTGCGAAAGGGCCTCGATTCATCTTTGAATACTTAGAAAGGTTACTAACGGTTATTAATAAACATGTTATAATACAAGGTACCTGAAACCGAATACTTTTCCTTGAATTACAAAAAACCCCCTTGTATTTACTTTTATAAACTGCTCGATCAACTACAACCATCAACCGCTCATCTACCGGAGGAATCGCAATCACGCATCACCCACTGTAAGTCTTCTTCCCTTAACTCTTTTACTTTTAGTATTTTAATTTCTGTATTTATTTTCTGTAATTTACTTTTCCGCACTCAAAACCAAAAAAACCAAAAACAATAGCTTAGTTAATCGCGCTAAAATCTCAATCAACCTAAAAAACGCTCCCATCCTGTACAAATCCCTTAAAGAACAACGTATCCCTTTAATTCCCTTGGGTTCGACCCCTACTTACCACTTACTACCCAGTAGTGTAGTCGCGAGTAGCGGAAAATATAAATTTATTTTGCACAGAGAACATTGCACCTTAACGACAGTGCAGTGGGCTCCGTCAGAAGGCATGCCTCTCAGCATGACTTAGTTCAAAAGCCGATTGCAAGCAAATATTTACAAGAGAAGGAAATGACATTAAGGAAAAGGGAAGAACTGAACTCCCTTTATGGTGTCGTTGCATGTCGAGGACATGCGAGAAAATGACATGGCTCGGAGCGGAATAATCGAGGGAGTTCGGCTGGGGCCTTGAACTCTCGGCGCTCCCCAAAGCTGATTCCTATACAAATAGTCATTCCTTCTATACACAAAATGGGTGAGAGCGACTGACAAGGTAAAAACTAAATGACAAAAATTAAAATGACTGAAAATAAGATAGATGTCGGGTTACCTCCCAACCAGTGCCTTTGTTTAACGTTGTTGGCTCGACGATTGGGGATCACAAGTTTGGATCCCATGGGCAGTTCAGGTCGTATTTCTGCGCAGCGCCTACCTTTATTCTTGCCTTGACTTTCCCCGAGTTCTTGTGGGATGATGAGCTTGGGTCAGGACTCCATTGTTCCGGTGGTTTTTCCTTCATATCCTCCCAAGTTGGTGAAGATCTTTTGACCATAGCTGCTGGCTTAGCTATTCTTACGGTCTCTCTTGGTAGGTCAGAAACCAGAGTTCTGAGATTCGAGGTATGCACAATGTCTGGTGATTTCCTTGTACCTGGACGGCCATCATTATCATCGATGTAGAAATCTGAAATTCTGCCACCAAATGCGAGTTATAACAAGCCCTTGCCCATGTCGGTCCTTGCCTTGGTAGCGTAGAGGATGGTCATCCCAATATAAGTTTTGGAGGGTCGTCTTTTCTGGTATCTCCCGTTTGTATTACATAAAAGTCCGTAGCAATGACGAGCTCTCCCACACAGAGTATTAGATCTTCAAACACTCCAACCGGCTGGACACACGACTTGTCCCCTAACTCGAGGGATATCCTTGGTGGCTTCAATGGACCAAGCCCTAATGAGCAATATAGAGGATAAGGCAGGACATTGACGGCGGCCCCAAGATCGATTAAGCACTGATGAATTTGGGCTTCACCAATACCACAAGTGACCGTGAAGGCCCCCAGGTCCTTATCCTTTTCCGATTATGACTCATGATCCGTAGTGAGGGATCTTTCCATTATCGGGCCATTCTACCCATTCTTTGGCTCTGATTTTGTTTTTTCCTCGTTTTTTTGGGTCGCATGGCCCTTGGAGGTGACCGTCTGTATGGAGTATAAAAAATCTTCGGGGTATGCCTGCTCATTGCTGCCTTTGTAATCAGTTGATTCGGCATCTTCCTCTGATTCAAGATTTGCTGGATCGGGTCCATTTAGCTCCTGATTTTCTAGGTAAATGCTTTGCTCTGACGCATAGATGTTAGTTGGGGAATTCCATCTGGGACCATCAGAGTCTAAATCGTCATTGTCATCCCAACAAGATGCTGGTACGTTTAAGTGTGTGATTGGTGGTGGTGTCATGCTAACGGTGAACGCATAACGTCCATTGTCAGCATGCGTGACCCATGTTCTGCCATCATTGGGTCGGTCTTCCTCTTGATTCCAATCAGGACGGTGCCTAAGGGTGAAGTGTTTATTCGTAGGTTTGTAAGTTGTGGATCGTGATGCTTCTTCCAGTGCCGCCTTCATGTTTGACCTCCTTATCATGCTAATATTCGCCTTTGGGTTTTGGATGGTTTGTGAAGGAAGTCTGCCTGGTTCATTAGTGAGCGCTGACATTGAGGTGGCTAGCTGGAACATTTGCTTCTTCAAGTCCGAGATATCTCCCTTTGTCTCGACTTGGAATCGATGCATCGAGCCCACGAGTTCCTTTACCACATCATCAAGGGATTTGTTTGGTCCTTGCGGATTGCTCGGGCCGGCTTGGTACTGATTCGCTCCCTTCTGCTGGTACTGACCCGTTGGGTACTGGTTTGGTCCTTTTTGCTGATATTGGCCTGCTGTTGGAGCGTTCTGGTTGTACTGCCGATGGGGAGGTTGGTAGAATGACTGAGCTAATTAAGGTGCGGCTTGTTGTGTCTCTCTCGGAGGGTGGTTGTCGTTCCGCCAAGTTGGGTTGGTTACTTGATTATACTGCTGGTTTGGTCCGGCTCTGTCGTTGCTGTTGTTGTTGTTGTTGTTGTATCCTTGGTATCCTACCACTGCATTCACTTCTGCTGGTTCCTATACTATTAACGTTGGACATGCGTCAGTCTTATGGTCCGTAGAACTACAAAACTCGCAAGGCTTCACTTGAACTGGCTGCCTTCGTAGGATCTGAATCATCATCTCCTTCATTTGTTTCATCTCCTCTGGCATAGAGTTCATCGGTGTTTCAGCCTTTGCCACATTCTTTGTTCGGGAAAATTCTTCCTGCCGAGTTGTCTCCTCTCTAAATCGGGCATTTTCAGCAACGTCGGTGATGAGTCGCCTTATGCCGCTCAGTGATAGATTCATCATGGATCCTCCAACTGAGGCATCCGGGAGCATTTTATCTAAGGGTCTCAATCCATCAATGAGGTATTCGATGATGAGTTTCTCAGGCAGTCCGAGGGTGCAGCAGCTTCTCTCCAGACGGTTGAATTTTTCCAGGTAGTCGTACATGGTTTCATTGGGCCCCTGCTTGATGTCCTGCAGTTGCCTCCTTACTTGCATCGCTCTTCCCGCTGGGTAGTATTTGTCCAGGAATTTCTTTTGCATCTGAGCCCATGTTCTGATGCTTCCCGAAGGCAATGAAAGGAACCAGTCATTTGCCGAGTCGATGAGGGAAAAGTAGAAAGCCTTCAATTTGAAGTCTTCTACATTCACCCCATTGGGCCTTAAATTTTGGCAAATGCAATGTAAGCGTTGGAGATGAGTTGTCGCAGATTCTGCATGAGTTCCTGAGAACTTGGGCAAATTGTGGACCACTGATGTGTTGATGGCGATGTTTTCTAGTTCAGGGCCCTCATAAATGCACCACGGCTGATTTCTGAAATCCGGTGCCGACAGTTCTCCCATAGTAGGTTCGCGGAAGTTGTTGTCCCCATAGTACTCATCGAATATGGGTTCTCGTCTTGGCTCTTGTTGATATTGCGGGGGTGGTGGATGTCTAGGGGGTTGTTGTGCTGGACCAGCTTCATTTCTGTCCTCGGGCGGGCCTTGGTTTCTCCGGATGGCCTCCCTTTCACGAGCTTTTTGGTTTCGGATTAGTTGCTCCGGATCGTCGAGAATTGGAAATGGAGGTAGCGCCTCATTATTTCGATCGAACAGATTTATCTCGTCGTCATCCTGATAGTCATGGTGGCTTCCCGCACGATACATGGTTATGCAGAAGTGAGTTTGAAATTTAAGAGAAAAAAAGAAAAAGAAAGAACAATTATCCGATTGATAATTTCTAATTCCCCGGCAACGGCGCCAATTTGACAGATGCCTTGTCGCGAGGCAAATGCACAAAATTAATTTATAAGTCCGCTACTCGTGACTTCACTATTTGGTAGTAAAGCGGTAAGTAGGGGTCGAACCCAAGGGAATTAGTAGATAGTTGTTCTTTGAGGAATTTGTACAGAAATGTAAGTGCGATTGGGGTTGATTGTGGTTTTAGTACTGAAAAGTAAATTACTGAAAAGTAAATGACTGAAAATAAAGTGCGTAAAGTAAATACTGAAAAGTAAATGACTAAAAATAAAGTGCGTAAAGTAAATACTGAAAAGTAAGTGCGGAAAATAAATTGCTGGAACAGTCGAATTCAATAACAACTGATCAATATACTTTTGGTACTGGCCGCACGCTATAAGCGTAATGCGTACCAAAGATATATTGGGTTAATATTGAAAGCGTCTGTAGTAAGCGTACGGAAATGTAAAGACTGAAAGTAAATTACTGAAAGTAAAGTGCTGAAAGTAAATGTGCGAAAAGTAAAGTATTGAAAGTAATTGTGCGGAAAAGTAAATGTTAGGTACTGAAAAGTAAAGTTAGTTGCGGAAAGTAAAATACTGAAAAGTAAAGTTAGTTGCGAAAAGTAAAATACTGAAAAGTAAATGGTACTGAAAGTAAGCAGTTGATAATAGGACTGAAAGTAAAGTGACAGGTTGTGAATTGATTAATGGAAAGATTCGGTTTTAGGGGCCTTGTATCATAGTCCGTTCATCATCGACCTCTAATGATCGTTCTAAGTGTTCAAAGATGTATCAAGGCTATTTCTAACACTCGACTTGCCACACCGTCTAGTCCTTTTCAAGACATAGAACACTTGTTCTATTTAGGCTAATTCCTCCTTTCGAAGTATCTTAGCCCATGTGCATCCACTTGATCAATCATTTCCGATCAACCAAGTGGTGTTTTAAAGAGGTTGAACTCCATGGAAAAGCTTCGCTCTTTCGAGCCTCCACTTAACCATGTATGCTCACGAACCCCATGGAAGAGCTTTGCTCTTTCGAGCCTCCACTCAACCATGTTGTTCTAACCTAATATATGGCGCATAGAACAAGTTTGAAAAGCGTTAAGAAAAGGGTCTAAAATGTTTACATGATACAAGCACACCCCTTCAACCGAATGAAGGGTTTAGCTACGAATATCCATAGAGGTGGATACCATACCTAAGTGCTTGGAAAAGTAAATGGTTTTGGAAATCTAAAACAAGAAAATAAGAAAAGAATACTCAAGAACCAACAAGAGTAAACTCAAGAACAACAAGAGTACTCAAGAACCAACAAGAGTACTCAAGATCAAAGCAAAATAAAGACAAGGAAAGTAAAAGAGGGTTTCGGTTTTTGACAAAGTAAATGAAGAACAAACTCAAACTTCACTCAAGAACTCTCAAGAACACTCAAGAACAAGAGAGAAGGTAGAGCTTTTGATTCAAAAGTAAAGTGTTTACAAGGATTTGTGGGATGGATTTTTGAGAACTTCTCTATCTAAATAACAGGTGATAACATGAGGTGTGTTTTCAAGGGCCAAGCCCTTCTATTTATAGGCCAAAGAGGCGGTGGAGGAGAGGATATTTGTCCTCCCAACCGCCTCTAGTCCTCCCACAACTCCGGTTGGCCTTGGTTGCTCCTTGGTTGGAGTTTGGTTTGAGCCAAAGGGCAAGGCACATGGGCATGGCACATGGGCGGCTAGAGCTTGGTGAGCCAAGGGGAATGCACTTGACTTGTGGATTGGCTTGCATTAAAAACCCACAAACTTGGCTAGCAAATATCTCAAGCCAACCGATTTTGGCATTGGTTCCTCTCCTCAAGTGAGCTTAGTTGGACCTCAAAGGGCAACTACTTGATTAGTTGAGGCTTGGGCAACTCCTTTGAACTTGGTTGAGGTTTGGGCAACTCTTTTGGACTTGGTTGAGGTTTGGTTTCAAACCAAAAGATCAACCGATGTGAATAGTATAACCTAACTGGGAATTGAGTAGTTTGGTTGGACTTCGCCGGATTTTGACCGGAGTTGGGCTAGAATGACCGGAGCAAGGTGGTGGTTGGATTTGGCTTGATCGGAGCATCACCGGAAGTTGATTGGACCATGGCCGGAGCTTGGCCGGAATTTTGGCCGGAGCTGTCGGAATTTCGGCCGGAGGTGATTGGGTGTTGGACCATGGATTTGGAATGTTAAGACGATTCTAAGACTGATCCATGAAGGATGTTTGGCCAAATTCTACCCGGAGCATGGTCATGGCCCAGGGTTGAAGTTTTTCTCGGGCCCTTGGTCGGCCGGGCCCGGGCGCTGCTCTCGGCGCAGTCCTGGTTTTCTCAGACGTGGGTCTCGGCACTCTCGGATAGGGGTCTCGGCGCTCTCAGACGTGGGTCTCGGCACGGGAGCTCGGCTCTCTCGGCACGGGTGCTCGGCTCTCTCGGCACGGGTCTCGACACGGGTGCTCGGCTCTCTCGGCACGGGTGCTCGGCTCTCTCGGCACTCGGCACTCGGGACTTGGTTCCCGGTACTTGATGGACCACAATTATACGAATCAAAAACACAGTGAAACCCCCCAAGTTAGACTGTTTGTCTATCTAACATCCATCTGTTAGTCCCGATATATTTCCACAGGGCATTTTAGAGACCGAAGTGAAAACACGCTAAGGAGAGGATTTTATGCTGAAAAGATAACAAGAGTCAATCCAAGGTCAAGATCATATGCCGACTGAAGAAATATCAAGGATCCTGACGTTGAATTGACCAGAATAAATTAATCAGAAGAATCAGGAGTGAAGTCAAGACAGTCCGGGGAAGGAACACACTGACAGTTTTGTGAAAAGACTGCACAAAACTGTACAAAATTCACATATGGCAAGATGACTTGGTGACTTGATGAAGAGGTGACCAAAGGAGGAAAACCTCCCCATTCCACCACCCACTACCGGCGGCGCCACCCCTCCTCCTCCTTGGTGACCGGCTACTTGCCTTGGAGGTGGAGGAAACAACCCATTGCTCCTCCACCACAACCGGCTACCGGCGGCTAAGCTCCACCACTCCTCCTCCGCCACTTGGTGGCTCCTCCTTGCCTCCTCCTCCTCCATTGGATCAAACCAATCTCCACCACCCATCTCCACCCATTTTTCCTATAAAAGGAGGTGCTCCTCCTCCTCATAAATCATCCCAAAAAATTGTAATCACTTCTCTCTACATTTTGTTACTTGTAAGTTTGGTTCGGTTTTGAAATAATACTCCTGTTTGTTCTTGAGTATTATACTAGAAATTATAATACTCTTGTCGGTTCTCGAGTATTATAATACTGTAGAGAATACTCCTGTTGGTTCTTGAGTATTCAGTAGGAATTAGGAATACTCCTGTTGGTTCTTGAGTATTCCACCCCTTTCCCTCTTACTGTTTTCAAAAACCCCCGAGTATTTAGCTATGGTATCCATCTCTATGGATATTCGTAGCTAAACTCTTTATTCGGTGGAAGGTATTTTCTTGTATTATATAATGTTGTAATATCTTTTAGTTTCATTTCTTTGTATTCAAAACTTGTTCTATGTGCCGTTTATAGTCAGAATTTCCAAGGTTGAGTGGATGCTACGAAAGGGCAAAACTCTTCCGTGGGGATTCGTGAACATACTCGGGTAAGTGGATGCTACGAAAGGGCAAAGCTTATCTGAGAAGTTCGACTCATCTAAAACACCACTTGGTCAATCGTAACTGTGAGATCAAGTGGATGCACAAAAGGCTAAGATAATTCGAAAGGAGGAATTAGTCTGAAATAGAACAAGGGTTGCTTTAAACGATGTTGCAAGTCTTGCGCTACGAAAGGGCCTCGATTCATCTTTGAATACTTAGAAAAGTTACTAACAGTTTATTATATACATGTTATAATACAAGAGTACCTGAAACCGAATGCTTTTCTTTACTGTTAAACCGCAATCACCAACTGCTGATCTACCGGAGGAATTACAATCACGCATCACCCACTGTAAGTCTTCTTTGTATTTACAGCATTTAATTTCTGTATTTACTTTTCCGCAATCAAAACCAAAAACCCCAAAAAAATCACGTAGTTAATTAGAGCGCTAAAATCTCAATCAACCATAAAACACGCTCCCCCCAGTACAATCACCCTAAAAGAATAGCCTATTCCCCTAATTCCCTTGGGTTCGACCCCTACTTACCACTTACTACCCAGTAGTGTAGTCACAAGTAGCGGATATTATAAATTTATTTGTACAGAGGACACTGCACCTTAACGACAGTGCGGTGGCCCTCCGTCAGTACTCCCGGCACTTGGGCCCGGTACCTCTCGGCAGGGACCTGAGGTTATCGGTACTGGGCCTGGGTACCCGGCTGGGGTCCTCGGTCCCTGGTTGATTTTTCTCGGTCCCCGACTTGACTTGTAATCCCTTTTTGATTTAAGAACCCCCCCTTTTAGCTCGTTTCTTCTCTAAACCTCAAAATAGCATGTACAACAAAAAATAGATTTAACAAGTAAACGTTGTTAAGACAAAGTGTCTAACTTGGTGGGTTTAACTATCTTAATGAATCATATAAATATGATCCATCAGTTGACTACACAGATTATGTTCCCACAGAATACACGCTCGAAGCGTACTACCGGACTTGGGGTTATTTTTTCAACCCCTTATTGCACGAGGATTTTTGGCGTGATTTTGAGGGCCCTATTTTTGTTCCGAATCCACGATTCAAACGTAACAAAGCTGTCAGACCCCCAACCAGACGAAGACGTAACGAGATGGATCAGCGACATCGACATTTAGGGGAATCCAGCAGCCAGGTAGTGTCTTCATCAAATCCGACCCCGCGAATCCAGAGATGCACACACTACCACTTAGTGGGTCACAACAAGCGTGCTTGTCCAACTCGCAACCAGAATTAAGCCAACTATGTTCTTTGTAATTCATCTTTCCTCATGTGTTCTAGTTGAAGTGGTTTTGCAACAACTATCATAACTTCAGTACAAATCATGAAAAAATGTTATATAAACTTTAGTAAAAACCAATATTCAACTACCATCAAATGACAAAACATGATAACACATGACACAAATGTTATACAAAACAAATGAAATCAACAACACATGATCCTCATTCTTCAGCTCCCCGTCCACCTCGTCTTCTCCGTGGTCTCTTTCCTAAATTATTGATATAAGAATATCTAGATTCTCTACGCTCGCACTCGCTTCTGCGCACTTCTTGCTGTGAAGAGCTAGAAGGTCGGTACTGATCATCGGTCGCGTCTTCAACATTTGTATCAATATCCTCCTCTCCTCCGATATCAAGATCAGCTGCATCACGTGAATCATCTTATTAAATTACCATGTTTAGTTGACAAAAATAATTGAAGTGTGTATACAAAGTACCAGTACCCATATCTAGAGTAATAGTGTCTGGATCAACACCCACAATAGCAGGATCCGTAAGCTTCCCCACTTCCGTATACAAACGGTGGAATATATCATGAAACCCCCTACGCGAATAATCATCCGTGCTATTGAGGAAGTAAGAACCGGCATCACGTGCCCCACTGACGTAACCACGTATCTATAAAATGCAAAATAATTATAAGTATGTAAACTAATTACTGACTGATATTTAATAATAATGCATATGGTTAATTGAACTTACATGATCGGGTATCATATATGAATCTAGCCGATAAGAATGACGAGTTTCCTGCACATTCTCTTCTCCATCTTCCTCCACATCCTTGTCTATCCTCGGCTGATATAAACGACGAGTGTGTCTCGAATACCAAGGGAAATACTGTGCGGTGGGATCGTCGATATTACCATACGGGTCCCCCATATCTCCATCTATCAATATCTCATGGCGATTATTCCACAATGCAATGTAGCTGGCGTGGAAGACAGCCCAATCCTTATTCTTCTTCCTATCCATTCCATGGATAGGGTCTGAACTTCCAATTGGGTGTGGCGGAACACCTTGTCGAAACCCGTACTGTCTCGCAACACGTGCAGGATGATGCCACTCAATTATGTTGTAACAGATAAGTGGCACATCAGCCCTCCAAGTGATTTGTTGACCCTCGATACAAATCGGGTTCAACAACCCAAGCATGGCGTAATCATACGGTCTCCATATGAAATCGCCCGGTTCCATTTTCTGTATACAATCACGATACTGCAACAAACTCCCTTTTGGTACTCCTACCCAACGTTTTGGCCCAATCCATTTCCTGTACATAAAAGTTAAATATCAGTTAAATATAAGTAAAGATAAAATACTTATAATAAAAAATTTTTAAACATAAATACTTACAAGTACGATAACGCTCCACGCAAAGTTGGTTCGAACTCTGCATCTGCCGGAGGCAACACGACAGGAACTAATATCTTCAGCACACCAATGCGGGATAGTCTGTCCCAGGACCAAAACTGGATAATTAAAGGCGCACCAGCAAGCCGACTGTGTGCGATCGTACATGCAGTACACATGTTACTATACAGACACGCTAACACAACACTTCCCCAACTATAGTTTCTAACCCTATCAAGGTCCTCTAACAAGGGTAGAAAGTAAGGCAGAATCACCTTACCGCTCTTGTCACCGAATAATGTCGAACCTATCAGATTGAGTAGATGCGCCCTCGCATATTTCTTCAATGTCTCATCATCTGCATACACGGGAATCTGTCACAAATGGTTTGTAAACCAACTTCTCTTTGCCATACCGGGTGCTCTGTCATAACACTCGGGGTATACTCCGAGAAATCTTACACACACCTCTTCAAAATTCAGCCTCGACTGTCCCGTCACAGGCTCTCCTTCTACAGGGAGCCCAGTAAGTAATGACATGTCCTACAACGTGATTGTGGCCTCACCATCATTGAAATGAAAGGTGTGAGTCTCTGGCCTCCACCTCTCTATCATGGCTGTCAATAATGATGGATCAGCCTTCACATCGCAGACCTGAGTCCATGCATAAAATCCAGCAGCAACCACATAATGGCGTATTCGATGATCAATGGGCAATGCACCCCCTTTGTAAATCTTAAGGGGTTCGTTTGCCTTTCCTTTTGTATCCAACTGTCAACCAAAAATGGCAATCAATATTAGTAGCATATTAAATTATGAATGATAATTAACTTAAATTAACAAACTAACCTTTGGCTTCCAAATCGCCTCTGTACGATGTTTGTCCTGCTGACGTAGGACTGATTTGTCAATCGGACCAGGATGAATTATTTCATCCGCATCCATATTCGGATGCAAAATAGCTTGTGAAGATCTTTGTGAAGATGATGCTCTATATGAGTCCATATCTGCATCACCAATTTCATCAGAAACCAAATTTAAAATTAACAATCAAATAACAATCAACAATTAACAATAACATAATTCACCAAAAATTCAAAAATTAACAATCAACAATTCACTCAAATTCTTCGATTCAAATCAGCAATTAACCCACAATAGATCAACAATTAACTAACAAAATCAACAATGACAATACCCTATTCACCAATTCCCCAATCAAAAATATATTCTATATAAAATAACTCTATGTAAACCCTAATCTATATAATTGACAATTAATGTCATTACCGGACGTTCTGCGGATTAGAGAGTAGCAGCAGGCGTCGTCGGAATGGAGTAGCGTGGGCAGAGGCACGGAGGCGAGAGCAGGAGAAGCAGCGTCGGTGGAATGGAGAAGAAGAAGGAAACCCTCCATTTTGTATTCACATGATACCGGTTCCTCCTAAAACGGGATTATTAAGATCCCGGTTTCCCTCATACCGGCATTGACGTGTATGACAAATAAGCGCCACGTGGTCCACTACGTCCCATTATCGTTCCACATCAGCCATTTTCAAAGAAGTTCCGGTCCAAGAGGAACCAGTATTGTTAAAAAATGGGGTAGATTGGTTATTTGAGTTTCAGTTGGTGCATTTGGGTTATTCGAGTTTCATTTTGGGGCAATTGGGTCAATTTTCAAAATAGACAACGTTTGCATTTACTTTTTTTCCCGGTTATAACGCCAAATTGGCTACAAACAGGCTAACACGCCCAAGAAGGGCCCAACATAAAGCTGGCCGACTACACCAGCCGACCCTAAATGAACAAATAAACGACATCCGGGCCCTTCTAATAGCCAGCCAAAGCTAACAGTGACCGGCCGAAGCTGACAGTATCTGACCTAAGCTTACAGGTTCCGGCCAAAGCCGATAACTTAACCAAACAAAAATAACTAGAACGTACAACCTGTACAAATTGAAACAAACTGTAACCTAACAACTAAACACAATAAAACCCGGTCGAAACCGGCCCACCACCAACCGCAGATGGATGAATAAGGACAACCAAAAAAACTAGCCACGATCGGAGCCGCCATCCACCGCCACCGCTCACGGAGGTCCGCTGATAAGAGAAGCCGCCATCCACCAAGCGAGCCTCTGAGAATCGCGCAACGCCACCACAGCAACCAAAACCATCCTCCCCTGCAAGGATACCAGCCACGTTGACGAAATCCATCACGCAACCGCCAGCACCAGCGAACCCGCCAGCGCCACCCACAAAAGATCGGTAAAAAAGCACTATGTACAACCGCCTACCGTCGTCCCCTAGTCCACCACCCGTCAGAAGCACCACACCACAAACACCTCCCATCCGCGACCACCCACCAAAAGCTCCACAAGCAATAGTAAGAAAACCCGCCATCACAGATGGAAAAGGACAAGGGGATGGCTGGAAAAGAGGAAAAGGAAATGATGGGCGGATAGGGGAACCGGAGGAAGCGAAGCGGTGACAAGGACGAGGCTAGAAAACTGGAAAACGGAAAAGGGGTCTCGAGGGTCTTTGAGCATCTAGAGAGAACTTGGAGTTTCCTCTTCTCCTACTACTAGTGATAATACAACGTTTGCGTTTACTTGATCGAAAAAATAAGTGATTAGGAATTGGGCTTCGTTTAATCTAGAGTTTTTTTGCCCTGTTTCCCAAACCTAATCTCAGTTTTGTCCTGTTTCCCAAACCGAATCTAAGTTTTGTCCTGTCTGAAACTCAAATATCAAATTTGCCCTATTTTTAAAGAAACCGGTTTGGGCGAAACCAGTTTTAGTCATTTTTTAGTGTAACCGGTTTCTTCCAAACTGGTTTAGTTGATTTTCAACGAAACCGGTTTCTCCAAAACCGGTTTGCTGATTGTGCGCCTGCGTGGCCACCGCGTGGCAACCCGGTTTCCTCCGAACCAGTTTCCTGCGAAACTAAGCTAGGGTTCTTCTTTCTCTCCTCCGGCCGCTGGTCCCTCCCTCCCATCCGCACCTCCGCCTGTCCAAACCGTCTAATCGCCCTTCCGACATGCTCCGACCTCCGCTACTCCGGCCTTGTGACTCCGAATCGTCAAACCGATTTCCCCCGAATCAGTTTTTATATTATGTTTAATAAGTTGAATTATATTCGATTTGGGTGTTGAATTGTTTGTATTGAATTGTTGAATTGGGTGGTAATTAGTTGTGTTTTGTGTGTTGAATTGTTGAATTGAGGGTTAATTGTTGAATTGGTTGTTAATTGTTGAATTGGGTGTTAATTGTTGAATTGGGTGTTAATTAGTTGAAATATTTGTGTTGAAATGTTGAATTAAGTGGCAATTAGTTGAAGTGTTTGAATTATTATTGATTGTGTTGAATTGTTTGAATAATTGTGAAGTGTGTTGAATTGTTTGAATTATTGTTGATTGTGTTTAATTGTTTGAATAATTATTGAATTATTGATTATGATTTTGTTGAATTGGTATATATACAAACAATAACTATTTTAGAATTGTTTTTATTTATGGACGTTTATTTATTGATTTAAGGTATGACATCACAGAGGCGATCATCTCATATGAATGTCCCATCGCAGTCGACTTTGAATCCCAATATGGATGCGGATGACATAATTAATCCTGGTCCTATCGATGATTCAGTTCTTACTCGGCAGAGTACCCACCGAACTCAAGAAATATGGAATAATTCGGTAAGTTTATCTTTTAATTAAACTTGAGTTTCTAATGTGTCTATATTTTGTATGTAATTTGTTACTAATACTGGAACACTTTTATGTAATAGAAGGATCCGAAAGTGTACGCACTGCTTAGGGTTAAGCATGTTACCATGGACCTGCCAGATGAGCGCATTATGCAGTATGTCGTCAACGCTGGCTTCTACCTGTGGAGTATCGTGTGCAATGTGAAGTTTGATCCAGGGTTGGTGACTGCACTAGTCGAGAGGTGGCGGTCCGAGACGCACACTTTCCATTTTAATGGAGGGGAGGCCACCGTAACTCTACAGGATGTGGCACTTCTTACCGGTCTACCCATATAAAGAAGGCATGTAACGGGTCACGCGCACTTGACATGACCACCAATTTGCATGAGACTGCTTGGTGACTACCCTGATTGTCACAAGGAGTCACCATCCATGGCGAAGAGTACACGGTTGGATGACAATATGTCGATCATCCCAGCCGATGCAGATGAGGAGACGTTGAAGAGATATGCTAGGGCGTATATCCTTCAATTACTGGGATTGACCTTATTTTAAAACTCAGCGGTAGCAGTGTCCCACTCCACTTTCTTCCCTTATTGGAGGACCTTGATAATGTCAGACAGTACAGCTGGGGAAGTGCAGCGCTGGCATATTTATGCAGTATGCTTTGCAGAGGCAGCAGAGGGGGTAAGAGTCAGATTGCTGGCCCCTGTGCTCATATTGCAATTCTGGAGCTAGGAGCGTATGCACTTTGGGAGGCCGAGGTGTATATTTAGGGACCTGCCCCACTGGATAATGATATTGAACCATTACAGAGGGGAGCTTGGACGTATATGTAAGCATTTTTTATGTTATTTATAAATTACTTTGCATTTTTCGTTATAAATATTGAAATTTGCGTTTATGTGAAGGAAATGGCATGGGTCACAAATTACATCGGGGTTACCTAAAGGTAGTTTGTTGTTCTACCGCGATGAGTTCCAGAAGATGCAGATCTGAGATTTCATATGGAGACCGTACGATGAGAGTTTATTTCATCTTTTGAACCCTATTTATCTCGAGGGTCGAAATTTCGGGAGAGCTGACGTGCCACAAATCTGCTTCAATGTCATTGAGTGGCATCACCCAGGACATGTTATGAGACAGTTTGGGTGTCGTCAGTTTATTCTACCGCAGCCGATAGCTTGTTCAGACGAGAATCATGCTAAGGATAGGAAGCCGAAAGTGGATTGGGGTGTGCATCAGTATTGGTACCTTCTGATGTGGTATAATCGCTTTCAGAATATTGTAGATGGAGAGGCATCTGATAGTCACATTGCATCCCCCGAGTACTATGGTTAGTACTCCATGATCACTCGCATACTGATCCAGCCCAGGTGACAGCACGTCATTGTGCGCTGCAAAATTTACATTTATAGTGTCCACTACTGTTGGCTCACTATTGGATTAGAAAGCGGTAAGTAGGGGTCGAACCCAAGAGAGTCAGTGTAGATTAGTTGTTCTTTAAAAAGAAAGAAAATGAAAGTAAAGACAGATTGGGCTTTTGTTGGTTTTTTATACAGAAAGTAAATGACAAAAAGTAAATGACTGAATTTGAAGTGCAAAAAGTAAAGTGCTGAAATATAAATGACAGAAAAGTAAAGACTGAAATGTAAAGTGTTGAAAAGTAAAGTGCGGAAAGTAAATGACAGATAAGTAAGGACGAAAGATATTCAGTCTAGGGTCTCTACTTGTGAGACAACCATCATAGACGTCAAATGATCTTACTTTGTGTTCATAAGTGTGGGGTTATTCCTTTTCAAGACTTAAATCCTAACGTAAGGCTATTTCTAGCACTTACACCACAATCTACTCCAAAATCAAGACATAGACTTCTAGTTCTAAGTGCAGCCACTTGATCTCTCATTTCTGATCAACCAAGCGACTTAAGGAAGATCAAACTACTCGGCTAAGTTTTGCCCTTTCGATGCATCAACTTAGCCTTGTTGTCTAATCAAGATTGAACCACTCAGCTACGCTTTGACCTTTCGATGCATCCACTTAGCCTTGTTGTTCAACCAAATAATGGCACCGAACTAGTTGACACACAAAATAGCATTAAGTTCTAGTCTCAAGATGAATACACAAGTATGAACACCCTTTGACCAAATATGCTTTAGCTACTTGTATTCATGTCAAGGAATACAAGCACCATACTTACAAAAGTAAAGGAAAACAAGAAAACAAGAACTTGTAAAGGAAAGGACTCGGTTTTGACAAGAAAAGTAAAGAAGTCGTGGCTTAACAAGGAAAGTAAAGGAGACGAGCTCCAAATCAAGAACAAGAAAAGTAAAGGAGAGGAGCTCCAAATCAAGAACAAGACAAGAAAGTAAAGAAAGCTTTTGGAAATCAAGAACAAGTGCAAGAACAAGTAAAGTGTTTGTATTGAAAATGAAGAGAAGAGAGTTAAGCTCTCTTCTCTCTAAGAACTTGGGACTTCGAAACACTAGGACAAGGATACATTTCTAAGGGCATGCCCTTTTATTTATAGGCAAGGGAAGTCGGTTTAGGGAGGAGAAGATAAGCTTTGGTTTGAAGAAATATCCCAAAAGCAAGCCACTTGAGTTTGTCTCTTCCAAAAGCCATCCCACTTGCCTTGCACATGATTGAGCCAACCGACTTGAGCTTGGCTTCATCCAAAGGGCAACTAATCTTGGACTAGATGAGGCCAACCGGACTTGAATAGAAGAGGCCAACCGAACTCCAAAACTAAACCGAAGTGAATAGTAGAAGCCAACCGGAATATTGAGAATTCGGTTCTTGGTTGGAACTTCTTGGCCGGAACTTGGCTGGACTTGGTTGTGCTTGGCCTGAGCTTGATCGGAGCTCTATCGGAGTTTGGCCGAAGTTGGTCGAAATCTGGCTAGAATTTTGGCCAGAGGTCCTTGGCTGCTGGACCACTGATTTGGAATGCTGAGGCAATTCTAAGACTGGCCCATGAAGGATGTTTGGCCAGATTCTGGCCGGAGCTTAGTCAGAATCCCAAAATGGCCGGAATTGCCCTAGATTGGCCGATCAGGCTTGAGCTGGTTCCACTCGGGCATTTTGTCTGGGAAGTGAGATTATCCAACTTGTTGGGTATTTCAAACAACTTGGTCGAGCCAGATTTGCTAGTTTGGTCGAGCGACTTGGTTTCGGTGCCTATCAGCGCGCGCGGGACCTTTGGAATTGGGCCAACTGCTAATCTGCTCGAGCATTCACCTTGGTTTTCCAACATTGTCCACCTTATTTGCTATTTTGATCACTTTGCTCGAGGTGGATTCATCAGATCAGCTTGTTTGCCCGAGCAACTTGAATTCAGTGCTAGACAGCTCGGCTGGTGCGCGGGGCGCGGCCTGGGCGATCATTTCTTCGGACCCGGCTTGGCCAGAAATGACTTGGCGTGCTTTTCGGCACAAATCTCCCTTTTTAGGCTTGATTCCTCTTTAGACTCCAAAATTGCCTGAAATGCCAAAACGACATTAACACGCACATGTTCTTATGACTAAGAGTCTAATTTGGTGGGTTTAGTGTACTCAATGAATCGTATAAATTCGGTCCCTCAAATACACCCACACTTAATCTTGTTCGTCCCGAACAAGTATAGCCAAAGAGGAACGACAACACCCTAAGTCCTAAATGAGAATGTGAGATGCAAAACTTGACTTCACCTTTGCATGCATAACTTACTTGCTTCCAAACAAAATTATGCTCACATATGAAAGTAACTAGATACTTGTACCTTTGAGCCGAGATGCAAACCAATTTGGATGATTGGGAGATAGTCCTTTTTAGGCCTTTGAACTGCACTCTCGGATCCGATCTCACTATATGGTTATGCTACTTGCTTCTTCTAGCACATGATTGGTTCGGGAAAATTGGGTTGAGCTCTTTGAATTTCTTTGGAAGGACAGCTTTTTGTAGTGATTTTGGCCTTTGGCCTTTGATATGACTCTTTGAGTACTTCACTTTTTTGCTTCGGTTTGGTTTCACCATTTTGGCTGATTTTTCTTTCTTTGAGCTTTGCTCCTTTGATGAGAATTGCATGTCGATTTTTTCTTTTCTTTTGGGAGGTCCAATCATCGGCCCGAAAGCATATGGAAATACCTCCCCGCTCTTTCTCATCCTTTCCTTTTTCGCGCGGGTCAAGATGAGGGTCGCTCATCTCTTTTCCCGGCTACTTTGGACTAGAGAATGGACGGTTTGATTCTCGTCCCGCCTCTTGCATAGACGCTGCACGGCGGAGTCCACTCTTCACCAAGAAGCCCGAAGTGCTAGCCTCCACAATCTTCAAATAACCATAAAGTAAGGGTCCGATCCCTTGAGTGCTTGTCAAGCCTCTATAGGGCATTTCTTTCAACTCCACATCCTACATTTATCTCAGAACGCAAAGACAAGTAGATAGTTAAGTTCACATGATCTTACACTATTAAGATTTCATAAGGAAATGTATGAATCAGATCTATCTATTTTCACATCATGAACGTTTGTATTTTCAAAAAGTTTTGACTACTATGTGCAATGATTAATATGTGCAAGACTACTCAATCACCCCCACACTTTTGAATGAAACCGTTCCTCTCGGAACGACTTAGTTCAAAACACAAAAAACAATTTTAACAATGGAAAGGAAATGACATGAAGAGTAAGGAACGAAGAGAACTCCCTTTATGGTGTCGTAGCTAAGTCAAGGCCATAGGAGCAAACGACAAGGCCTGGCTTGGCCAGATTCAGTTGATGTTCGAGGGGGTCTGGTTGGGACTTGGTTCTCTCAGGCGCAGCCCGGTCATTCTCAGTTGCGGCCCGGGTACTGGCGAGTTTCCTCGGGCGCGAGCCGGTCATTCCCGATTGCGGCTCAGTTATGCTCGGTTCATGCGGTCGTATGTTACAAAGCATGCGCTCGCATGTTGAGCATATGTTCCCAGCATAAGATAAACATTCCTTTCCCAAATACAAAGGGGTGAGTATGAAAAAAAATGACATAAACATAAAAACTGTAACAAATTAAAAATATACCGGGTTACCTCTCGGCAAGTGCCTTTGTTTAACATTGTTGGCTTGACGGTACCTCACTCACGGATCATAAGTTGGGATCCCATGGGCGTTTGAGGTTGAACTTCTTCTCGGCAGCCTTTTTGCTCCACCCAAAGAACTCAAGGAGTGATGTGCTCGGTTCTAGTTTCCATTGGTCCGGCGGGTTCTTTTCCACATACAACCGAGAAGATGAGGGCTCCTTGATCATAGCTGCTGGTCCATTGAGCCGTGGTCTCTTGCTACTCCATCCCGGCTTCCATTCCTTCGGGCCATGTCTTTGTCGCTTCTTCATGTTTGACCGGTTGGCACCTTTGCAATTTTGGAAATTCAGCATTGTACCATCAAGTGTAGGCGACTTTAAGCATGCGCCTCTGCCAAGCTTCTTCTTTGTGGCAGCGGTGATGGGTTGCTTTGAAATAAGTGAGTTTTCCGAGCCGCTTTGTTGAGTCGTGATGAGTGAGCGCTCCATCATTGGATTTTCTAGCCCTTGATTTGCCTCCAACTCCCCTTGCACCTCATCATTATTGACTACATGCTCTTCGGTGGCTATGATCTGCATAAAACATAAAGGGTTAAGTTGGGGTTTCTTGGCCATAAGGTCCAGGCCTTTCTCGACCAGCCCGTCCGTGAGGACCGGGTCTGTTTCGGGCAATTCGGCAGTGAGGTCCGGGCATGTCTTGGCTGGCTCGGCTATGAGGACCGGGACTTCTGTTGGCTCGGCAGTGAGGACCGGGGCTGACTTGGGCAGTTCGGCATTGAGGACCGGGCATGTCTCGGGTGCTCCGAGCGCAAGGATCGGGCTCGCCTTGATTTCCTCGGCCGCTGGCTCCATGGGCTCCAATGTAAGCTCTTCCTCGCTGACCCTAGGCTTCATGTTGAGCATCTCATTGACCCAATATGCATCCTCATTTTGAGCCACCCATGATTCGGTTTCAGTCTTGAATTGGTGTACCATGTTGGCTAGTTCTTCGAGTCGCATGGCCTGATCTTGTCTTGATCTCTCGGCCAAATTATCTATCAAGTTCCAAAGATCATCCATGTCTAAGTTATTCACCGAGCCTCCCGCTGCATCATTTGGCCAATTCCACTCATGTGGCATCATCCCACAGAGAAACCTTTGAAGAAGATCAAAGTTGGTGAATCCATGGTGCGGGAAGCTCATCACAATGGAATCGAAGTAAGACAAGTACTCGTCCAATGTTTCATCCCGGGATTGCTCAGGATTGATGATCTTCTCGCGGACTTCAAGTTGGAAAGATGGTGGGGAAAACTCCTCATCGTTCCAAGGCTCTCTTCCGTAGTAGGAAGACATTGTGAACTGCAAGACAAAACAAAAACAAAAGAAAAACAAAATAGAACAACTATTCCGGAACACAATTCCCCGGCAACGGCGCTAAAATTTGACATCACGTCGTTGTGCGCTGCAAAATTTACATTTATAGTGTCCACTAGTGTTGGCTCACTATTGGATTAGCAAGCGGTAAGTAGGGGTCGAACCCAAGAGAGTCAGTGTGGATTAGTTGTTCTTTAAAAAGAAAGAAAATGAAAGTAAAGACAGATTGGGTTTTTGTTTGTTTTTATACAGAAAGTAAATGACTGAATTTGAAGTGCTGAAAGTAAAGTGCAAAAAGTAAAGTGCTGAAATGTAAATGACAGAAAAGTAAAGACTGAAAAGTAAAGTGTTGAAAAGTAAAGTGCGGAAAGTAAATGACAGATAAGTAAGGATGAAAGATACTCAGTCTAGGGTCTCTACTTGTGAGACAACCATCATAGACGTCAAATGATCTTACTTTGTGTTCATAAGTGTGGGTTTATTCCTTTTTAAGACTTAAATCCTAAAGTAAGGCTATTTCTAGCACTTACCACCATAATCTACTCCAAAATCAAGACATAGACTTCTAGTTCTAAGTGCAGCCACTTGATCTCTGATTTCTGATCAACCAAGCAACTTAAGGAAGATCAAACAACTCGGCTAAGTTTTGCCCTTTCGATGCATCCACTTAGCCTTGTTGTCTAATCAAGATTGAACCACTCAGCTAAGCTTTGCCCTTTCGATGCATCCACTTAGCCTTGTTGTTCAACGGAATAATGGCACCGAACTAGTTGACACACAAAATAGCATTAAGTTCTAGTCTCAAGATGCATACACAAGTATGAACATCCTCTGACCGAATATGCTTTAGCTACTTGTATTCATGTCAAGGAATACAAGCACCATACTTACGAAAGTAAAGGAAAACAAGAAAACAAGAACTTGTAAAGGAAAGGACTCGGTTTTGACAAGAAAAGTAAAGAAGCCGTGGCTTAACAAGGAAAGTAAAGGAGACGAGCTCCAAATCAAGAACAAGAAAAGAAAGTAAAGAAAGCTTTTGGAAATCAAGAACAAGTGCAAGAACAAGTAAAGTGTTTGTATTGAAAATGAAGAGAAGAGAGTTAAGCTCTCTTCTCTCTAAGGACTTGGGACTTCAAAGCACTAGGACAAGGATACATTTCTAAGGGCATGCCCTTCTATTTATAGGCAAGGGAAGTCGGTTTAGGGAGGAGAAGATAAGCTTTGGTTTGAAGAAATATCCCAAAAGCAAGCCACTTGAGTTTGTCTCTTCCAAAAGCCATCCCACTTGCCTTGCACATGCTTGAGCCAACCGACTTGAGCTTGGCTTCATCCAAAGGGAAACTAATCTTGGACTAGATGAGGCCAACCGGACTTGAATAGAAGAGGCCAACCGAACTCCAAAACTAAACCGAAGTGAATAGTAGAAGCCAACCGGAATATTGGGAATTTGGTTCTTGGTTGGAACTTCTTGGCCGGAACTTGGCTGGACTTGGTTGTGCTTGGCCTGAGCTTGATCGGAGCTCGATCGGAGCTTGATCGGAGTTTGGCCGGAATTTTGGCCGGAGGTCCTTGGCTGCTGAACCACTGATTTGGAATGATGAGGCGATTCTAAGACTGGCCCATGAAGGATGTTTGGTCAGATTCTGGCCAGAGCTTGGTCAGAATCCCAAAATGGCCGGAATTGGCCTTGATCGGGCTTGAGCTGGTTCCACTCGGGCGTTTTGTCTGGGAAGTGAGATTGTCCGAGTGATGGACCATATTTATATGATTCATTAAGACAGTTAAACCCACCAAATTGAATGCTTTATCTGTACAACTTTTACTTGTTAGTTTCACTTTTGTTCTACAGCCTATTTCAAGGAGTAAAGATGAAAACGAGCTAAAATGGAGTTCTTAACACTGAAAGTGAATTACAAGTCAGAACTTGCCATACTCTGACAATACTCCGATCAAGCCACAACTAAGTCCCGATGACTTGTTCCAACAAAGATCAAGAACACAAGTGAAATGCCAAGTATAAGTGACTTATCTTTTGATGTCAACCAAAGGAGCAACCAAAGGGCAACCGAAGAGGCAACTAAAGGGCAACCAGAAGTCACATTTCAACCGATGGCTTTTTGGAGAAAAGATCTCATTCCACTCACACATCTCCTCCTCCTCACCACATGGGCAGCTAGCCATGGAGAAGAGGCCATGTGGCCGGCGGCTTTGGGGGAGAGACACCTCACCACCGGCGGCTTTCTCCTCCTCCACTCCTCCCTTGCCATGTGTTGGCTTCTCCTCCACATCTCCTCTCTTCCCATGCCTATAAATACCAAGCTCCTCTTCCCTTGTATCATCATCTTCATTCCATCCCAACATCCATAGTTCTTGGTTAGTGAGAGAAGCTCTCTAGATTCTACAAACACAATCCATGTAAACACTTTACTTTGAATCAAAAGCTCCAAGTTTGTTCTTAAGTACTCTTGTCGGTTCTTGAAGTACTTAAGCATTTCCTTTACTTTACGTTGTTCTTGAGTTTACTCCTGTTGATTCTTGAGTATTCTCCTTTTACTTTCCTTGTCTTTATTTCCAAAAACCTTTAAATTCCTGCCTTTCAAAACCTTTACTTTACTCAGTACTTAGCTATGATATCCACCCCTATGGATATTCGTAGCTAAACCCTTTATTCGGCTGAAGGGGTGTACTTGTATCATAAAATGTTTGAGACCCTTCTCTTAGTGCCTCTTTGTGTTCAACTTGTTCTAGGTGCCTTATATTAGGTCAGAACTCCATTGGTTGAGTGGATGCTCGGAAGAGCAAAGCTTTGCCATGGGTTCGTGATCTTCCGTGGATAAGTGGAGGCTCGGAAGAGCACAGCTTATCTGTGGAAGGCAACCTCTTTTAAACACCATTTGGTTTATCAGGAATGATGATCAAATGGATGCACATACTAGAACAAGAGTTCTTTGTCTTGCAAAAGACTAGACGGTGTGGCAAGTCATGTACCAGGAATAGCCTTTATACACTTTTGAACACTTAGTATGATCATTAGAGGTCAATGATAAATGGACTATGATACAAGGCCCCTGATACCGAATCTTTCCTTTGATTCAAACATCACCTATCATTTACTTTCAGTCTTACTATCAACTGCTTACTTTCCAATCATTTACTATCAGTAACTTTACTTTCAGTCCATATCAACTGCTTACTTTCCGCAAGTTTTGTCCTTCAAGCAATTTCTTTCCGCAAGTTTTGTCCTTCAAGCAATTTCTTTCGCAAGACTTGTCCTTCAAGCATTTACTTTCAGCAAGTCTTGTCCTTCAAGCACTTTATTTTACGCACTTATTTTTCTGCAAGTCTTGTCCTTCAAGCACTTTACTTTTCTGTATTTACTTTCTTTACTTTCAGTCATTTACTTTTCAGTACTAAAATCACAACCAACCCACGCTACTTTCAGTACTAAAATCACAACCAACCCCCAACTGTCTTAACTTTCAGTACTATAAATTTGTTTTTGCACAGAGACATTGCACCTTAACGACAGTTCAGTGCGCTCCGTCACCGAGTTGTTGGGCATTTTAAACAACTTGGTCAAGCCAGATTTGCCAGATTAGCTGGGTTGGTCGAGCGACTTGGTTTCGGTGCCTATCAACGCGCGCGGGACCTTTGGAATTGGGCCAACTGCTAATCTGCTCGGGCATTCACCTTGGTTTTCCAACATTGTCCACCTTATTTGCTATTTTGATCACTTTGCTCGAGGTGGATTCGTCAGATCAGCTAGTTTGCCCAAGCAACTTGAATTCAGTGCTAGACTCAGCTGGTGCGCGGGGCGCGGCCTGGGCGATCATTTCTCCGGACCCGGATCGGCTATAAATGACTTGGCGTGATTTTCGACACAAATCTCCCTTTTTAGGCTTGATTCCTCTTTAGACTCCAAAATTGCCTGAAATGCCAAAATGACATTAACACGCACAAGTTCTTATGACTAAGAGTCTAATTTGGTGGGTTTAGTGTACTCGATGAATCGTATAAATACGCTCCATCACCCGGATAGAGGAGGTGGTTGACGACGCAGTGGTAGTGGAGGACGCGGTGGAGGTAGAGGTCAATCCGCCGGCGTACCCAGCCATACTGTCCAAATGGACATTTTATACCAGAAAATGTAAGGTTCATTAAAACTTAACCTTTTCCCTTAATAGTAGTATATTATATGTTTAACAATTGGTTGTGTGTACAGGTAAGCACTTTAGTGTACTATGCACGAAAAGCTGCTGAGGGATTTTTTTTCCATGGAAGATCATTCACGTGAATGTTTTCATGCCATCTTCCACCAGGCATATGAGACGTTGGAGACCCTTGGTGAAGCGGGAGTGTTAGGTGTAGACCCTGATACCATTACATTTGATGCTGGTAAGTAAACATTTATATTTAGCCTTTTTATTCTGTATATTGCATTTAGCACTTTACGTATTTCATATAAATGCAGGTCAAGACGTCGTGGCTGATGAAGAGGATTATGGTAATCCAAATATCGACTCTTTCGCGGATGATCGTTATCGGCCATCTAGCTCTTCACAGCCTCAGACTGAATGTATCGTCCATCCACCTCTTCAGAACCTCCACCGCGTAGAGGTTCTTGCATTCGTCGTGAGTCCCAGCATTTAGCCATAAGGGACTTGGGCAGGGGCGATACTAGTAGATTTTGAGTGTTTGTTAACTATGGACTTATTATGTTTTATCTTATATGGACTTATTATGTATTTAGTTTCCTATGTTGTATCTGAAAGATAATGCATTAAATTGAAAAGTCATAGTACATGAAACGGGAAAACTACAATAGGAAATTAGCGATCGAAGGAATGCAGCAAACAATAACACAATGATAGTTTATCTAGAAACTCGATTTGGGCACTGACAGAACCGCTCGTCGTCAAAGCGATTGTGCAAATAAATTTATAATAGTCCGCTACTCGCAACTATACTACTGGGTAGTACTTGGTAAGTAGGGGTCGAACCCAAGGGAACTAGGGGAATAATTGTTCTTCGGGGGGATTACGCAGCGTGAGAGCGTGTTTAAGGTCGGTTGGTTGGTTTTAAAGCTACCAGCTATTTTGATTGATTGATTGGATGGTTGGTTGATTTTAATACTGGAAAGTAAATTACAGTTTATAATTAAAGAGAAATGTTCGGTTTCAGGGGACTTGTATTATATCCTGTTTATCATTGACCATTAGTGAATCATCTAAGTATTCAAACGGTGAATCGAGGCTAGTTACAGCTCAAGACTTGCAACACCGGTTTAAAGCAACTCCTGTTCTATTTCAGTCTAGCGCCAATACCCTAAGGTATGCTAGCCTGGGTGCATCCACCTGATCTCACAGTTACGCTCGACCAGATGGGGTTTAGGATGAGTCGAACTCCTCAGATAGCTTTGCTTGTTACAGCTTCCACTACCTGAGTATGATCACGAATTCCCACAGAAGAGCTTTGCTTGTTACAGCATCCACTCAACCTTGAAAATTCTGACTATATATGGCACATAGAACAAGTTTTGAATACTAAGACTAGACATTAAGTTAATAGTATAAAACATTTTATAATACAAGTGCGCCCCTTAGACCGAACTACTAGTTTAGCTACTATTCATCATGCTAAACATTATACTAAGGAAATAAAAGCAGTAAATAAATACGAAGAAATACTTACAACCGTTGAAGCGCCAAGGGAGCTTTCCTTTATTTCCAAAGCAAAATTACAACATTACAAATATTACAACTTCTAGAGAGAGAAGTGAAATGAGATTTTGGTGTGTTGAAATGAGGGGAGGAGCTCCTCCTTTTATAGCCAAAATGGGAGGAGATGGGTGGTGGAGATGGGTGGCAAGTGTTGCATTTTGATTGGAGGAGAAATCAAGGGAGGAGATGGCCACATGTGGAGGAAGGAGAGGAGGCCGGCGGCTTTTGGTGGAGGAGGTGGCGCCGCCGGTTACCGGTCACCCAAGGGGGAGGAGCTCCTCCCTTGCCCACCTCCTTGAATGGTGGCCGGTCATCCTTGCCCAATGTGTGAGTTTGTACAGTTTTGTGCAGTCTTTTCACAAAACTGTCAATGTGTTTCTTCCCCGGGCTGTCTTGACTCCACTCCTGATTCTTCTGATTAATTTGTTATGGTCAATTCAATGTCAGGATCCTTGATATTTCTTCAGTCGGCATATGATCTTGACCTTGGATTGACTCTTGTTATCTTTTCAGCATAAAATCCTCTCCTTAGCGTGTTTTCACTTCAGTCTCTAAAATGCCCTGTGGAAATATATCGGGACTAACACGTAGAAGTTAGATAGACAAACAGTCTAATTTGGTGGGTTTTACTGTGTTTCTGACTCGTATAACTTTGGTCCATCAGATTACCCCCCACTTTTAGTTGTTCGTCCCGAACAATGCTATTAAAGGGCGTAAGTTCTAAGTTTGGCTTTGGAATATGAAAATTAGACTGTGGTACTCGATCTATCCTAATTCATGCATTGCTTACTTATTACCAAATTAAACTGCGTAAATAAATAGAAGAAACTTAATATTTGTACCTCCGTGCTGAGATGCAAATTATATTGGATGTCTCGGGAGATAGCCCTTTTTAGGCTCCTGGACTACAATCTTGGGATCGTCTCGTACTTTATGGTTTTCTGGTAGCTTTCTCATGCACGTGATTCGATTCGGGTTTCAGTGGTTTGAGTACTTTGATTTTCTTTTGGCGAGGGACTGCTTTTGTAGTGAGTCGGCATTTGGCCTTTGATTTGACGCTTTGAGTTCTTCACTTTTGTTCGGTTAAAACCTTCACAATTTTGGGCCTTTGGCCTCTTGATTTGCTTCATTGAGCTTTTCGCCTTTTTGTGACTGCTAGTCCATTTTCTCGAGCCTTTTTGGGAGGTCCAATCATCGCCCGCAAGCCTATGGAAATACCTCCCCACTCCTCTCTTTTTTGCCGTTTTCGCGCGGGTCAAGGTGAGGGTCGCTCATCTATTTTCTCGGCTACTTTGACTGTCGTTTTCGCGCGGGTCAAGATGAGGGTCGCTCATCTATTTTCTCGGCTACTTTGACCGGAGATAGGACGGTCTGATTCCCGTCCTCGCCTTTTGCATTGCATGGCGGAGATGACTTCAATTTTCACTGAAACCCGAAGTGCAGCCTCCACTGACTTCGAAAACCATATAGTTTGATTCGATCCTTCGATTGCATGCCAAGCCTTTCTAGGGCAGTTTATATCAACTCCACATCCCTAGTTATCTCAGCACAAAGGACAAATGGAAAGTTACATTCTAAGTTTTTAAACAGTTGAATTTTCACAAGGTTAATGCATGAATTATGATTTATCTTTTTCACATTCTTAAGTTCATATTTTCAAAAAGGTACTATTACTAAAAAAAGAAAAAACAGCTGCATGTTATTTATGTACATAGGTGGTTCTCACCCCCCACTTTTGAACGAAGGCGTGCCTTAGTTCAAAAGTCATGCAAGCTTAAAACTAAATACTGAATTTAAATGACAGAAATTAAGGTGCGGAAAAGTAAGATAGTGTCGGGTTACCTCCCGACCAGTGCACTTGTTTAACGTCGTTGGCTCGACGATACCTCGTTTGTGGTTCATTGGTTTGGGTCCCATGGGTGGCTTAGGTCAAACTTTGCCGCGGCAAAGTTGACTTCGTCATGGTAGTGTTTGACTCGTTGCCCATTTACATTGAATTTGCTTCCATTCTCCATGCTTTCCAACTCAAGCATCCCATGGTTGTATACCTTGGTTATTGTGAAGGGGCCGGTCCATCTAGATTTAAGCTTCCCGGGCATTATCTTCAGTCGTGAGGAGAAGAGTAATACTAGTTGTCCTTCCTCGAATGAGCGCCGGAGGATGAATTTGTCATGATATAATTTTGTCCGTGCCTTGTAATCTGTTTGCTCTTCGTAGGCCTCAAGCCGCAACTCTTCAAGTTCGCATAGCTTAAGCTTCCTATCTAGTCCGGCAGCTTTTAAATCTGGATTGCATTGCTTGAGCGCCCAATATGCCTTATGCTCTATTTCTACCGGAAGATGGCATGCCTTCCCATAAACAAGCCGAAAGGGAGAGGTTCCAATTGGCGTCTTGTATGCCGTCCGGTAAGCCCAAAGGGCTTCGTCTAACCTCTGGCTCCAATCTTTCCTGCTTGGTTTCACCATTTTTTCTAAAATTCCTTTGATTTCGCGGTTGGAGATTTCTGCTTGACCATTGGATTGGGGGTGATATGCCGTGGACGTCCGGTGGTGGACATTGTAGCGTTTTAAGGTAGCAGGCATCATGCGGTTGCAGAAATGAGTTCCTTGGTCGCTTATTATGGCCTTAGGTACCCCATACCTACAAAACAGGTTAGTGCGCAAAAATTCTATGACAGTTTTTGCATCGTCGCACCTTGTGACCTTAGCTTCTACCCATTTCGAAACATAGTCTACTGCAACTAGAATATAGGTATAACCGCGTGAAACTGGAAATGGTCCCATAAAATCAAGACCCCAAACGTCGAAGACATCGTTGACGAATATGGGGACTTGAGGCATTTCATTTCTAGCTGACACATTTCCTACACTTTGACACTTATCGCATTTTTACACTTTTCGTTGGCATCTTTAAATATACTTGGCCAGAAAAATCCGCTATCTAAGATTTTTCTAGCGGTTTTCCTAGGCCCGAAGTGTCCTCCACATGTAAACTCATGGCAAAAGCTAATAACAGAAGCTATTTCATTATCAGGGATGCATCTCCTAAGTATTTGATCTACTCCTATTTTCCATAAATAAGGATCATCCCATAAGTATTGTTTAGCATCGTGTTTAAGTTTCATGCATTGTGCTTTAGTAAAAGAAGGAGGAAATGTACCTCCTACAAGGTAGTTGGCGATTGGGGCGTACCATGGCACCTTGGTTGAGATGGCATATAGGTGCTCGTCAGGGAATGACTCGGTTATGTGCCCTTCTTCTTCCTCTTTGACAATCCTGCTTAGGTGATCTGCCACAGTATTCTCGATCCCCTTTTTGTCCCTTATTTCCACATTGAATTCTTGCAATAGTAATATCCACCGAATAAGCCTTGGTTTAGCCTCATTCTTCTTCATTAGGTATCGGATGGCGGCATGGTCTGAATAAACTATTACTTTTGCTCCAAGTAAGTAGGGTCTGAATTTTTCCAGAGCAAATACTACTGCAAGAAGTTCCTTTTCAGTGATGGAATAGTTCTGTTGGGCAGGATCTAGGGTTCGTGAGGCGTAATAGATCACTCCTGGTTTCTTTTCAATCTTTTGGCCGAGAACTGCCCCCACAGCGAAGTCGCTTGCGTCGCACATTATTTCGAATGGTAGTTCCCAATTTGGTGTTTGGATGATGGGTGTGCTGGTGAGGGCTTCCTTTAGATCATCAAAAGCCTTTTTGCATGTACTGGTGAATTCAAATGGAACTTCTTTTTGTAGAAGAGAGGATAGGGGCAATGCTTTTTTGGAGAAGTCTTTGATGAATCGTCGGTAGAATCCTGCATGGCCAAAGAATGATTGGATGTCTCGGACCGTGGATGGGTATGGTAGAGTCGTGATCAGGTCGATCTTTGCTTTGTCCACTTCCATGCCTTTTTGTGAGACAACATGTCCTAAGACTATTCTGTGTGTTACCATGAAGTGGCATTTTTCATAATTGAGCACTAAGTTCATGGATACACATCGTTCCAAAACTGTGTTCAAATTGCTCAAGCATGCATCGAATGTGTCTCCATGGATGGTGAAGTCGTCCATGAAGACTTCGATGAATTCTCCGATCATGTCTGAAAAGATGCTGGTTACAACCCTTTGGAAAGTTCCAGGAGCATTGCAGAGGCCGAATGACATTCTTCTGAAGGCAAATGTACCGAATGGGCAGGTGAATGTAGTCTTCTCTTGGTCCTCAGGTGCTATGGGGATCTGGTTGTATCCTGAGAACCCGTCCAGGAAGCAAAAATATGGTTTTCCTGCCAATCTGTCTAGCATTTGATCAATGAATGGGAGCGGGAAGTGATCCTTTCGAGTCACCGCGTTCAGCTTTCGATAATCAATGCACATGCGCCACCCATTCTTTACCCGTGTTGTGACCATGTTTCCTTCAGCATCTTCCTCGACTGTGATTCCACTTTTCTTTGGTACTACGTGAATAGGACTCACCCATTGACTATCTGATATGTGATAGATAACGTCTGCATCTAGAAGCTTTTGTATTTCCTTTTGGACGATCTCCATCATGATTGGGTTGAGCCGTCGTTGGGGCTCTCTTGATGGTTTTGCTCCATCCTCAAGTAGAATACGGTGCATGCATACAGCCGGGCTGACTCCCCTTAAGTCGGCCAGAGTCCATCCAATAGCCAACTTGTGTTGCTTCAGGACTTTTATCAAACTTTGTTCCTGGCTTGTTTCCAAGCCACTTTTGATGATTACTGGGAGTGTGTCCTTATCCCCCAGGAAGGCGTACTTCAGATGTCCAGGAAGGGGCTTTAAGTCTGTTTTGGGGGCTTGCACCACCGAGGGCAGAAAAGTATTCGATTTGAATAGTTTTACCTCGTTGACTTCAAATTCTGGTGTGAGAGGCTCTGAGATCATTAAGTGGGCCACTGTTTCGTGCAAGTCTTCGGTTAATTTGTATGGGCTTATGGCTCCATTGAGCACGACTTCCAAGGGATCTGTTCTAAGTTCTGGTCGAATTTCTTGGACCAGGTCATCCAAAGTATCGAGTGCGTGTATTTCCTCGAATTCCATAGGGTGCTTCATTGCTTGGAATATGTCAAAGCTGTAGACCTCTCCTTCTACTTCCATTGAAAGCATTCCACTTCCACAATCTATCTTCATTTTTGATGTTTTGAGGAATGGACGGCCGAGAAGAATAGGTGCATGATCAGTAGGTCCGCCATTTTCCATCTTTAAAACGTAGAAGTCTGCTGGAAACACTAACTTGCCTACTTGAACCAGGACGTCTTCTATTTTGCCCTCGGGTTGTTTGCAGGACCGATCCGCTAGTTGAATAGTGAGACCGGTGGGTTTGAGTGGTCCAATCTTAAGGCATGAGTAGATAGAGAATGGAAGAACATTGATTGATGCTCCAAGGTCTAGCATGCAATTCTCGATCCTTATGTTACCAATTGTGCAAGGAATGGTGTAAGTTCTTGGATCTCCACATTTGGGGGGAACTTTTCGTTGTATGACGGCCGACAAGTTTTTACTCATCAGCTCTTGATCGTTTCCAGCATTCCTTCTCCGGTTGGTGCATAGTTCTTTTAAAAACTTGGCATACCGAGGAATTTGTTTGATGGCTTCTAAAAGGGGAATGTTGATTTCGACCTTGCTGAACAACTCAAGTACTTCCTTATCCATGACATGTTGTTTTTGCACGCGACCCGGTACTGGAAATGGAAGTGTCGTGCTTATTTTAGGGGTTTCGGTTCTGGGTACCGGGTTAGGCCCGTGTTCTTCAAATGTATTTTCTTCTTCTTCGGTAACTTCCCGCTCTTCCTCAAATATGTCATCATCTTTATCGGTCTCTTCTTCATCTAGAATTTCGAGAGGTTCGGGCCTTATTTGCTCTTTTCCTGGTAACCTTGGGTCTCTGTCTTTCATTTGCTCCACAGGTTTGCCGACAAGCGTTTTCCCACTCCTAAGAGTCACAGTATTCGTGTTCTCATGCGAGCCTTGAATAGTTTGAGACAGGAGTTTGCCGGGTTCACTAGAGAGTGCGGATACTGATGCAGCTAGTTGGGAGATATGCTCCTTCAAGTCTGATAATTCTTTTTTGTTTCGGTTTGATTTTGATGCATAGTAGTATTTAACTGCTGCACAGTACTAGTTAATTGCAGCATCATGTCCTCTAGTGATTCGTTTGGCCCTCGAGAATTGTTTGAGCTTGCATGGTACAGGTTTGGCTCCTCTTGTTGGTATTGGCTTGGTGGTGGGGTGGTCTGGTTGTACTGTCGGTGGAACGGTTGATAGAATGACTGGGCTAGTTGAGGGATAGCCGGTTGTGTCTCCGTCTGAAGATAGCTGTTGTTGTTACGCCAGCCTGGGTTGGATGTTTGACCGTACTGTCTATTTTATCCAGCTCTGACGTTGTTGTATCCTTGATATCCTCCCACTGCATTCACATCAGCCGGTTCTTCTTCTATCAATGTTGGGCATGCGTCCATTTTGTGGTCCGTAGAACCACAGAACTCGCAAGGTTTTACCGTAACTGGCTGTCTACGTATGATCTCAATCATCATCTCCTTTAACTGTTTCATCTCTTCAGTTATGGAGTTTACTGATGCCTCAGTTTGTGCTACCCTTTTTGATCGAGAGAATTCATCTTGGCGAGTGGTCTCTTCTCTAAATCGAGCATTTTCAGCAACGTTGGCGATGAGATTTCTGATGCCACTTAATGATAGATTCATCATGGACCCTCCCGCTGAGGCATCCAAGAGCATTTTGTCTAATGGTCTTAATCCATCAATAAGGTACTCGATGACGAGTTTCTCGGGCAGTCCAAGGGTACAGCAGCTCCTTTCTAGGTGATTGAACTTTTCCAGGTAATCGTACATGGTTTCATTGGGACCTTGTTTGATTTCATGTAGTTGCTTCCTTACTTGCATTGCTCTTCCAGCCGGATAGTATTTGTCTAAGAACTTCTTCTGCATCTGAGCCCATGTTCTGATGCTTCCGGAAGGCAATGAAAGGAACCAGTCGCTTGCCGGGTCTATGAGGGAAAAATAGAACGCTTTTAACTTGAAGTCGTCCATATTCACTCGATTGGGCTTTAGATTCTGGCAAATGCCATGTAGGCGTTGGAGGTGAGTTGCGGCAGATTCTCCTTGAGATCCTGAGAATTTTGGCAGGCTGTGTGCCACTGATGCGTTGATTGTTATATTTTCTAATTCAGGGCTCTCATAGATGCACCACGGCTGTGTCTCAAAATTAGGGGCATTTAACTCGCCCATAGTTGGTTCACGGTAGTAGTTATCCCCATAGTAGTCGTCGAAAGCGGGTTCTCTTCTTGGCATGTATCGAGGTTGAGGTTGTGGTCGTGGGGGATGGATAGGAGGTTGTACTGGACGAGCTGCATTTCGGTCCTCGGGTAATTCTTGGTTTCTTCTGACTGCTTCCCTATCACGAGCTCTTCTGTTTCTGATGAGTTGTTCCGGATCGTCGACGAATGGAAACGGTACCTCATCATTTTGATCGTACAGGTTTATTTCTTCGTCATCCTGGTAGTCATGGTGACTTTCTTCGCGAGACATGGTTGTTTTGAAGCGCGTAACGATTCAAAGAAAAGTTATCCGATGACTAGTTCCCCGGCAACGGCGCCAATTTGACAGAACCGCTCGTCGTCAAAGCGATTGTGCAAATAAATTTATAATAGTCCGCTACTCGCAACTATACTACTGGGTAGTACTTGGTAAGTAGGGGTCGAACCCAAGGGAACTAGGGGAATAATTGTTCTTCGGGGGGATTACGCAGCGTGGGAGCGTGTTTAAGGTCGGTTGGTTGGTTTTAAAGCTACCAGCTATTTTGATTGATTGATTGGTTGGTTGGTTGATTTTAATACTGGAAAGTAAATTACAGTTTATAATTAAAGAGAAATGTTCGGTTTCAGGGGACTTGTATTATATCCTGTTTATCATTGACCATTAGTGAATCATCTAAGTATTCAAACGGTGAATCGAGGCTAGTTACAGCTCAAGACTTGCAACACCGGTTTAAAGCAACTCCTGTTCTATTTCAGTCTAGCGCCAATACCCTAAGGTATGCTAGCCTGGGTGCATCCACCTGATCTCACAGTTACGCTCGACCAGATGGGGTTTAGGATGAGTCGAACTCCTCAGATAGCTTTGCTTGTTACAGCTTCCACTACCTGAGTATGATCACGAATTCCCACAGAAGAGCTTTGCTTGTTACAGCATCCACTCAACCTTGGAAACTCTGACTATATATGGCACATAGAACAAGTTTTGAATACTAAGACTAGACACTAAGTTAATAGTCTAAAACATTTTATAATACAAGTGCGCCCCTTAGACCGAACTACTAGTTTAGCTACTATTCATCGCGCTAAACATTATACTAAGGAAATAAAAGCAGTAAATAAATACGAAGAAATACTTACAACCGTTGAAGCGCCAAGGGAGCTTTCCTTTATTTCCAAAGCAAAATTACAACATTACAAATATTACAACTTCTAGAGAGAGAAGTGAAATGAGATTTTGGTGTGTTGAACTGAGGGGAGGAGCTCCTCCTTTTATAGCCAAAATGGGAGGAGATGGGTGGTGGAGATGGGTGGCAAGTGTTGCATTTTGATTGGAGGAGAAATCAAGGGAGGAGATGGCCACATGTGGAGGAAGGAGAGGAGGCCGGCGGCTTTTGGTGGAGGAGGTGGCGCTGCCGGTTGCCGGTCACCCAAGGGGGAGGAGCTCCTCCCTTGCCCACCTCCTTGAATGGTGGCCGGTCATCCTTGCCCAATGTGTGAGTTTGTACAGTTTTGTGCAGTCTTTTCACAAAACTGTCAATGTGTTTCTTCCCCGGGCTGTCTTGACTCCACTCCTGATTCTTCTGATTAATTTGTTATGGTCAATTCAACGTCAGGATCCTTGATATTTCTTCAGTCGGCATATGATCTTGACCTTGGATTGACTCTTGTTATCTTTTCAGCATAAAATCCTCTCCTTAGCGTGTTTTCACTTCAGTCTCTAAAATGCCCTGTGGAAATATATCGGGACTAACACGTAGAAGTTAGATAGACAAACAGTCTAATTTGGTGGGTTTTACTGTGTTTCTGACTCGTATAACTTTGGTCCATCAGGCACGCACGCCTGTTATGTCCAGCTTGATGGCAGATGGTTCAACAATGGGATCATGACGGTTGATGAGCCGTATTTATACGACTCATCGAGTCAACAAATCCCACCAATTCCAACACTTTATTATGTGAACAAGTTACTTGTTAGTGTTGTTTTGCATTTCAGGTGTTTTGGAAGCTCTAGGAGGAAACGTGCATTAAAGATGACATTTTGTGCAGAAAAACATCACAAGGCAGTTTTGGCCACTCTGGCCCGAGCAGGACCAGGCCGCGCCCGAGAAACCACAGGCCGCGCCCGAGCAGTTCAAGGCCCCAGCCGAGCAGTCTAGCACCAAAATCAAGTCGCTCGGGCAAACGAGCTGATCTGACAGTTCCGACTTGAGCAAGTTGATCAGAATAGAAGATAAGTCGGACGATGTCACTAAACCAAGGAGAACGCCCGAGCAGATTGGCAGTTGGCCCAATTCCAAAGGTCCTGCACACGCTAATAGGCACCGAAACCAAGTTGCTCGACCATACGGGCGAATCTGGCAAATCCGGCTCGACCAAGTTGTTCAAAATACCCAAACAGTCGGACGATCTCTCTTCCTAGACAAAACACACGAGTGGAATGGCCGGAATGGACAAAACGACGCCAAACTACAAAAAGGCCCCGCACGCTGGGCCAAGTCGGTGGAGCTCGAGCGTGGCGGTTTAGGAGTTTCCTAATCTCGTCTAAGGCAAGTCGGTGCAACAAGGAGTGGCGGCCAAGTTAACTTGTTGGCAAAGTTAACTTGCAGGCCAAGTTAGCTTGCAAGCCAAGCAAAGTCGGTTTTGAAGCCCTAGGCTTTTCGCTATAAATAAGACCTCTCCCGAGCCATTCAAATCATCAATTCGGAGATCCATCATCCAGCAATCGAGCAACACATCTCCATTCGGCCAGAGCTTCTCTAGTTGCTTCCTTCGGCATAGAGAAGAATTTCTACTTTCATTATGTTTTTTATTTCCAGCATGTGTAGCTAAACCTTTTATTCGGTTTTGGGTTTTAATATATTGTGACGTAGTTTTGAGATTCTTCGCTTAATGCTTTTTTTTATGTTCTACTAGTTCTTGTGCAACGGTAAAGCTTAGCCAAGCAATTCAGTCCCCATGTTTGCTGCTTGTTTGATACTAAACCGTTAAAACAAGTAGCTTGCACTTAATCTAATATAACCTGAAACGGAGTATTAGGTTTGCTAGAATGATGGACCATAATCATACGAATCATAAACACAGTTAAACCCACTAAATTAGACCTTTTGTCTATTTAACTCTTGCTTGTTAGTTCCGATATATTTCTACAGGGTATTTTGGACTCTAGAGAGAAAACACGCTAAGGAGAGGATTTTACGCTGAAAAGATATTACGAGTTAGTCCAAGGTCACGATCAGACGCTGAACGCAAAAATCTCAAGATCCTGACATGGAATCACTCAAAACAAATATCCAACCGAGGAACAACCAAAGTCAGACCGGAGCGAAATTGGACTGATAGTTTTGTGAAAACATCACAAAAACTCACAAAACTCCTCCTCCTCACCAAGGTGACCGGCGGCTTTGTGGAGGAGGTGAGTCATGGGGTGACTCACCCCCTCCTTCCTCCTCCCCACAACCCACAACCGGCGGCTAATGGAAGCCACCATGAGAGCTTGCCATGTGGAGCTCTTCTCCTCCACATCCATCTCCTCCTCTCCCATCTTGCCAAGTGTTGGCTCCTCATGGCTCATCCAAGCGTATAAATACATGCCTCTCCCTCATTTGTAATCACATCCCAAAATTGAAATCACTTCTCTCTCTAGAAATTTTGGTACATTTGTAAGCTTTGGTTTGAAATAATACTCCTGTTGGTTCTTGAGTATTATAACGGTTTGAAATAATGCTCCTGTTGGTTCTTGAGTATTATAACTGTTTTAGAGAATACTCCTGTTGGTTCTTGAGTATTCAAGTAGGATTTGGGAATACTCCTGTTAGTTCTTGAGTATTCCCCTTTACTTACTGTCTTTCAAAAACCACCGAGTATTTAGCTATGATATCCTCTTCCATGGATAATCGTAGCTAAACTCTTCATTCGGTTGAAGGGGTGTACATGTATCATAAAATGTTTTAGGCAATTCTTAGAGCCTCTTCTCTGTATTCAAAACTTGTTCTATGTGCCAAATATTAGGTTAGAACTTCCAAGGTTGAGTGGATGCTTGGAATGGCAAAGCTCTTCCGTGGGGTTCGTAAACATACTCGGATAAGTATATGCTTGGAATGGCAAAGCTTATCTGAGGAGTTTGACCTTTCTAAAACACCATTTGGTTGCTCGGGAATGACTGACCAAATGGATGCACACAGGCTAATATACCTTGGAATGGGGTATTAGTCTAAGTAGAACAAGTGCTCTACGACTTTTGCAAAAGACTAGACGATGTCGCAAGTTAAGTGCTTGGAATGGCCTCGATTCACTATCGAACACTTTTGCAAAAGACTAGACAGTGTGGAAAATCGAGTGCTTGGAATGGCCTTGATGAACGTTTGAATACTTAGAAGGATCACTAAGAGCCAATGATAAACAGGCTATGATACAAGGCCCCCGAAACCGAATGCTTTCCTGAGATTCAAACCCCCTTGCATTTACTTTCTTAGTATAAACTGCTCTATCAACCGCTCACCTTCCGGAGGACTTGCCAATCACGCATCACCCGCTGTAAGTCTTCTTCCTTTTATTTTCAGTATTTACTTTTCTGTAATTTACTTTTCCGCACTAAAAACCAAAACCAACCAAAAAAAGGCACTTACTTTTCCGCACTAAAACTCAATCAACCTAAAAAACGCTCCCATCCTGTACAAATCCCTCAAAGAACAACTTATCCCCCTAATTCCCTTGGGTTCGACCCCTACTTACCACTTGCTACCCAGTAGTAAGGTCACAAGTAGCGGAATATAAATTAGCTTTTGCACAGAGAACACCGCACCTTAACGACAGTGCGGTGGGCTCCGTCAAAACTGGCGCCGTTGCCGGGGAATTAGCCGTCGGATTAGCTGTTCTTTCCTTTCTCTCTCAATTCTCGAAATCACCTCTATACAACCATGTCTCGCGAAGAAAGTCACCATGACTACCAGGATGATGACGAGATGAATCTGTTCGATCGAAACAATGAGGTGCCACTTCCATTTGTCGATGATCCGGAACAAATCATGTGAAACTGAAGAGCTCGAGATAGGGAGGCCATCAGAAGAAACTAAGAACCACCCGAGGACCGAAATGCAACTGGTCCTGTACAACCCCTTAGATATCCCCCACCCCCTCAACCTCGACAAGTGCCTAGGCAAGAACCTGCCTTCGACGACTACTATGGGAACAATAACTACCGCGCACCTACAATGAGAGAGCTGAATGCCCCAGATTTCCAAACGCAACCATGGTGCATCTACGAGGGCCCTGAACTGGAATACATTACCATCAACGCATCAGTGGCCCATAGCTTGCCCAAGTTCTCAGGAGCACATGGAGAATCTGCAACAACTCACCTCGAACGCTTACACGGCATTTGCCAAAATCTAAAACTCAATCGAGTGAGTATAGACGACTTCAAGTTGAAGGTGTTCTATTTTTCCCTCATTGACGCGGCAAACGACTGGTTCCTTTCATTGCCTTCCGGTAGCATCAGAACATGGGCTCAGATGCAAGGAAAATTCCTAGACAAATATTACCCGGCAGGAAGAGCAATGCAAGTAAGGAGGCAATTACAAGACATCAAGCAAGGGCTCAATGAAACCATGTACGATTACCTGGAAAAGTTCAACCACCTGGAGAGAAGCTGCTGTACCCTTGGACTGCCCGAGAAACTCATCATCGAGTACCTCATTGATGGATTAAGACCCTTAGACAAAATGCTTCTGGATGCCTTAGCTGGAGGATCCATGATGAATCTATCATTGAGCGGCATAAGGAACCTCATCGCCAACGTTGCTGAAAATGCCCGGTTTAGAGAGGAGACTACTCGCCAAGATGAATTCTCCCAAACAAAAAACGTAGCACAAGCCGAGACATCAGTAAATTCCATGCCAGAAGAAATGAGACAATTAAAGGAGATTATGATTCAGTTCCTACGAAGACAACTAGTTCCAGTTAAGCCTTGTGAATTTTGTGGGTCTACGGACCACAAAACTGACGCATGCTCGACATTAATAGAAGAGGAACCGGTACAAGTGAATGCAGTAGCAGGATACCATGGATACAACAACAACAGCAACGACAGAGCCGGACAAAACAGGCAGAATGGTCAAACAACCAACCCTAGCTGGCGTAACAACAGCTACCCTCAAAAGGAAACACAACCAGTTGTCCCCCAACTAGCTCAGTCATTCTACCAACCCCCCCCCCACCGACAGTATAATCAGAACGCTCCATCAGCAGGCCAATATCAGCAAAGAGGACCAAATCAGTACCAAGCCGGCCCGAACAATCAGCAAGAACCAAGCAAGTCGCTCGATGACACGATGAAGGAGCTCGCAGGAAACATTAATCAATTGGGTACTTCGCTACACCAATACCAGGCAAAAACTGACGGGGCAATTTCAGAACTAACCAAACAAATGTCCCAGCTCGCCACGACAATGTCAACACTCACTAATGAACCTGGCTGACTCCCTTCACAAACCATCCAAAACCCAAAAGCGAATCTTAGCATGATAAAGAGGTCAAATGTGAAGGCGACACTGGGAGAAGTAGCACGATCCCCAACTTACAAACTTACAAACAAGCACTTCACCCGGAGGCGTCGTCCTGATTGGAACCAAGAGGAAGACCGACCCAATGATGGAAAAACATGGGTTAAGCATGCTGACAATGGACGATATGCATTCACCGTTTGCATAACACCACCGCCGATCATACACTCTGACATACCAGCATCTGGATGGGACAACAATAACAATTTAAAGTGGGACTCCCCAACTAATATTTATGCTTCGAAGCAAAATATTAAGGGATCCGATTATACAAATCCTAAGCCAAGGAATGGGCAGAATGGCCCGACAATAGAAAGAGCCCTCACTTCAGATCATGAGCCACAACCGGAAAGAGATAAAGATCCAGGGGCCTTCACAGTCACCTGCGGTATTGGTGAAGCACAGATTCATAAGTGCTTAGTCGATCTTGGAGCTGCTGTCAACGCCATGCCTTCCTCTTTATATTACTTATTAGGACTGGGCCCATTAAAACCGCCCAGGTCAAATATCGAGCTTGGAGATAAATCGTGCATCCGTCCGGTTGGAGTGCTGGAAGATGTAATACTCCATGTAGCAGAGCTCGTCGTTGCTGCAGACTTTTATGTAATACAAACGGGAGAGACCAGCGAAGACGACCCTCCAACAATAATATTGGGACGACCATTCCTCTACGCTACTAAAGCAAGGATCGATGTGGGCAAGGGCTCATTATCGCTTAAGTTCGGCGGCAAGGGCTCATTATCGCTTAAGCTCTACATTGACAATAGCCGCACGGATACAAAGAAACCGCTAGACATTATACCTCTCTCAGATTGCGGTACACAGATTTCTGACCTGCCTAAGGAGACCGAAAGAGTAATAAGACCAGCAGCTATGGTCAAAGGTCCCCCGTCTTCTCAGAAACAATGGAAAGAAAAAAATACCAAAACCATGGAGTTCTAACCCAAGCAAGAAATCAGGAAGAGTCAAGGCAAAAATCAACACAGGAACGGTGGCAAAATACAACCTGAGCCACCCATGGGATCCAAACCAGTGATCCAGGAATGACGTACTGTCGAGCCAACAACGTTAAACAAGTGCACTGGTCGGGAGGTAACCCGACACCTATCTTACTTTCTGTCATTTATTTTCTGTCATTTTAGTTTTTTTCCAATAAGTCGCTCTCACCCACTTGGTGCATAGAAGAAATGACTATTCAGGAATCGGTTTTTGGAGCAAGACCGGATCAGCCAGGCAGCTTCCGTGAGTTACCGGGCCTGCACTGAGAGTTCAAGGCCCCAGCCGAACTCCCTCGATTATCCAGCCTCATGCCATGTCGTTCGCTCGACACTTTAAAGGGAGTTCTGTTCTTCCCTTTTCCTTCTCATATAACATCTGCTTGCATGGCTTTTGAACTAAGTCTTGCTGAAAGGCACGCCTTCGTTCAAAAGTGTGGGGTGAGAACCACCTCTGTACATAACATGTTTTTCTTTTCCTTTTTTAATATTATCTTTTTGAAAATATGAACTTGAGAATGTGAAAAAGATAGATCTAAAATCCATGCATTTACCTTGTGAAAATTCAACTGTCTAAAAACTTAGAACGTAACTTCTCATTTGTCCCTTTGTGCTGAGATAAACTAGGGATGTGGAGTTGACATAAACTGCCCTAGAGAGGCTTGGCAAGCAATCGAAGGATCGAATCTAACTATATGGTTTTCGAAGTCAGTGGAGGCTGCACTTCGGGTTTCAGTGAAGATTGAAGTCATCTCCGCCATGCAGTGTTTATGCAAAAAAGAAAAAAGGCGAGGACGGGAATCAGACCGTCCTATCTCTAGTCAAAGTAGCCGAGAAAATAGATGAGCGACCCTCATCTTGACCCGCGCGAAACGACAAGGATGAGAGGAGCGGGGAGGTATTTCCATAGGCTTACGGGCGATGATTGGACCTCCCAAAAAGGCTTGAGAAAATGGACTAGCAAGCCACAAAAAGGCAAAAAGCTCAAAGAAGCAAATCAAGAGGCCAAAGGCCCAAAATTGTGAAGGTTTTAACCGAACAAAAGTGAAGTACTCAAAGAGTCAATTCAAAGGCCAAAGGCCGATTAACTACAAAAGCTGTCCCTCGCCAAAAGAAAATCAAAGTACTCAAACCATTGAAACCCGAACCGAATCACGTGCTAGAGAAAGCTACAAGGAAACCATATAGTGCGAGACGATTCCAAGGTTGCAGTCCAGGAGCCTAAAAAGGGCTATCTCTCGAAACATCCAGAATAATTTGCATCTCAGCACGAAGGTACACGTATCAAGTTTCTTCTAAGTATTTACACAGTTCAATTTGGTAATAAGTAAGTAATGCATGAATTAGGATAAATCGAGTCCCACAGTCTAACTTTCATAGTTTAAAACCAAACTTAGTGTGCCGCCCTTTAATAGCATTGTTCGGGACGAACAACTAAAAGTGTGGGGTGATCTGATGGACCATAATCATACGAATCATAAACACAGTTAAACCCACTAAATTAGACCTTTTGTCTATTTAACTTTTGCTTGTTAGTTCCGATATATTTCTACAGGGTATTTTGAACTCTAGAGAGAAAACACGCTAAGGAGAGGATTTTACGCTGAAAAGATATTATGAGGTAGTCCAAGGTCACGATCTGACGCTGAATGCAGAAATCTCAAGATCCTGACATGGAATCACTCAAAAAAAATATCCAACCGAGGAACAACCAAAGTCAGACCGGAGCGAAATTGGACTGATAGTTTTGTGAAAACATCACAAAAACTCACAAAACTCCTCCTCCTCACCAAGGTGACCGGCGGCTTTGTGGAGGAGGTGAGTCATGGGGTGACTCACCCCCTCCTTTCTCCTCCCCACAACCCACAACCGGCGGCTAATGGAAGCCACCATGAGAGCTTGCCATGTGGAGCTCTTCTCCTCCACATCCATCTCCTCCTCTCCCATCTTGCCAAGTGTTGGCTCCTCATGGCTCATCCAAGCCTATAAATACATGCCTCTCCCTCATTTGTAATCACATCCCAAAATTGAAATCACTTCTCTCTCTAGAAATTTTGGTACATTTGTAAGCTTTGGTTTGAAATAATACTCCTGTTGGTTCTTGAGTATTATAACGGTTTGAAATAATACTCCTGTTGGTTCTTGAGTATTATAACAGTTTTAGAGAATAATTGACGGAGCCCACTGCACTGTCGTTAAGGTGCAATGTTCTCTGTGCAAATAAATTTATATTTTCCGCTACTCGCGACTTCACTACTGGGTAGTAAGTGGTAAGTAGGGGTCGAACCCAAGGGAATTAGGGGGATACGTTGTTCTTTAAGGGATTTGTACAGCGAGGGAGCGTGTTTTAAGGTTGATTGAGATTTTAGCGGTTATGACTAAGTGACTTTTTTTGGTTGTTTTTGGTTTTGAGTGCGGAAAAGTAAATTACAGAAAATAAATACTGAAAAGTAAAAAGAAAGACTTACAGTGGGTGATGCGTGATTTGCGAGTCCTCCGGAAGGTGAGTGCAGTTGATTAAGGCAGTTATACTAGAAAAGTAAATACAAGGGGGTTTTGTAATTCAAGGAAAACATTTGGTTTCAGGGTCCTTGTATCATAGTTGTTTATCATCGACCGCTAATGATCATACTAAGTGTTCAAAGATGAATCGAGGCCATTTCTAAGCGCAAGACTTGCAACATCGTTTAAAACACTTGTTCTACTTTAGACTAATTCCTCCTTTCGAAGTATCTTAGCCTTGTGTGCATCCACTTAATCTTTCAGTTACGATCGACCGAGTGGTGTTTTAGATAAGTCGAACTCCTCAGATAAGTTTTGATTGTTACAGCTTCCACTTACCCGAGTATGTTCACGAATCCCCACGGAAGAGCTTTTCTTGTTACAGCTTCCACTCAACTTTGGAAATTCTGACTATATATGGCACATAGAACAAGTTTTGAACACAAAGCGGCATTAAGTGCTGGGTCTAAAACATTTTACAATACAAGTACACCCCTTTAACCGAATAAAGAGTTTAGCTACGAATATCCATGGAAAAGGACATCATAACTAAATACTCGGGGGTTTTTGAAAACAGTAAGAGGAGAGGGGGTGGAATACTCAAGAACCAACATGAGTATTCCCAATCCTACTGAATACTCAAGAACCAACATGAGTATTCTCTAAAACTGTTATAATACTCAAGAACCAACATGAGTATTATTTCAAAAACCAAACTTACAAAGTAACAAACTTTTAGAGAGAGAAGTGAAATGTTGATTTGAGGATGATACAAATGAGAGGAGAAGCTCTCCTTTTATAGGCTAAGGGAGGAGGAATGGGTGGAGGAGATTGATTTCATCCAAGGGTGGAGGAGGAGGGGAGGAAGATGTGGTGGAGGAGCCACCACATGTCACATTCCCATGGTGGCACAAAGAGCCGCCGGTTACAAGTCACAAATGGAGGAGAGTTTGTGGCTTTGGACACCTCCAAGCAAAAGCCACCGGTTACCCAAGGAGGAGAAGGGGAGGAAGCCACCCATGAGTCACCACTTTTTCAAAAGCCGCTGGTCATCTAGTGAAAATGGATGAGTTTTGTGACTTTTGTGCCGTTTTCACAAAACTATCAGTCCAATTTTGCTCCGGTCTGACTTTGGTTGTTCCTCGGTTGGATTTGATATGAGTAATTCAATGTCAGGATCTTGAGATTTCTTCATTCAGCGTCTGATCTTGACCTTGGAATGACTCGTAACATCTTTTCAGCGTAAAATCCTCTCCTTAGCGTGTTTTCTCTCTAGAGTCCAAAATACCCTGTAGAAATATATCGGGACTAACAAGCAGAAGTTAAATAGACAAACAGTCTAATTTGGTGGGTTTTACTGTGTTTTTGATTCGTATAATTATGGTCCATCAGATCACCCCACACTTTTAGTTGTTCGTCTCGAACAATGCTATTAAAGGGCGGTACTCTAAGTAAGTTTGTTAAAATATGAAAATTAGACAGTGGTACTAGACTTATCCTAATTCATGCATTACTTACTTATTACCAAATTGAACTGTGTAAATAAATAGAAGAAACTTGATACTTGTACCTTCGTGCCGAGATGCAAATTATTCCGGATGTTTCGGGAGATTGCCCTTTTTAGGCTCCTGGACTGCAACCTCTGGACTGTCTCGCACTATATGGTTTCCTTGTAGCTTTCTCTAGCACGTGATTCGGTTCGGGTTTCACAGTTGAGTTGAGCCTTTTTGATTTCTTTCTTCTTTTGGCGAGGGACAGCTTTTTGTAGTGAATCGGCCTTTGGCCTTTGATTTGACTTTTTGAGTACTTCACTTTTGTTCAGTTAAAACCTTCACAATTTTGGGCCTTTGGCCTCTTGATTTGCTTCTTCGAGCTTTCACTTCTCTGTGACTTGCTAGTCCATTTTCTCAAGCCTTCTTGGGAGGTCCAATCATCCCCCGCGAGCCTATGGAAATACCTCCCCGCTCTCTTTCATCATTGTCGTTTCGCGCGAGTTAAAATGAGGGTCGCTCATTTATTTTCCCGGCTACTTTGACTAGAGATAGGACAGTTTGATTCCCGTCCCGCCTTCTTCATTTTTTATGCATAAACACTGCATGGCGGAGCTGACTCTTGACTCAACTGAAAAATCCGAAGTGCAGCCTCCACTGACTTCGTAAACCATATAGTGAAATTCAGTCCTTCGATTGCTTGCCAAGCCTCTCTAGGGCATTTCTATCAACTCCACATCCCTAGTTTATCTCAGCACAAAGGGACAAATGAGAAGTTACATTCTAAGTTTTTAAACATTTGAATTTTCACAAGGTTAATGCATGAATTATGACTTATCTTTTTTACATTCTTAAGTTCATATTTTCAAAAAGATAACACTAAAAAAGAAAAACATGTTATTTATTTATGTACACATGCGGATCTCACCCCACACTTTTGAACGAAGGCGTGCCTTTCAGCACTACTTAGTTCAAAAGCCATGCAAGCAGACAATTACGAGAAGGAAATGATATTAAGGAAAGGTAAGATCAGAACTCCCTTTAAAGTGTCGAGTGAACGACATGGCATGAGGCTGGATAATCGAGGGAGTTCAGCTGGGGTCTTGAACTCTCAGCGCAAGCCTGGTAGTTCACGGAAGCTGCCTGGCTGATCCGATCGTGCTCCAAAAACCAATTCCTAAATAGTCAATTCATTCTATGCACCAAGTGGGTGAGAGCGACTTATTGATAAAAACTAAAAGACAGAAAATAAAAAGATAGAAAGTAAGATAGTGTCGGGTTACCTCCCGACCAGTGCACTTGTTTAACGTCGTTGGCTCGACAGTACCTTATTCCTGGATCACTAGTTGGGATCCCATGGGTGGCTCAGGTCGAATTTTGCCACTGTTCCTGTGTTGCTTCTTGCCTTGCCTTTTCCTGATTCCTTGCTTATGTTAGAACCCCATGGTTTTGGTGTTTTTTTGTTCCATTGCTTCTGAGAAGGTGAGGGAACTTCGACCATAGCTGCTGGTCTTGTTACTTTTTCGGTCTCTTTTGGCAGGTCGGAAATCTGCGTACCGCGATCTGAGATAGGTATTATATCTGGCGGTTTCTTTGTATCTGTGTGGCTATTGTCAATGTAGAAATATGCAATTTTGCCGCCGAACTTAAGCGATAATGAGCCCTTGCCCACATCGATCCTTGCTTTAGTAGCGTAGAGAAATGGTCGTCCCAAGATTATTGTTGGAGGGTCGTCTTCGCTGGTCTCTCCCGTTTGTATCACATAGAAGTCTGCAGCAATGACGAGCTCTCCCACATGGAGTATTACGTCTTCCAGCACTCCAATCGAACGGATGCACGATTTATCTCCTAGCTCGATATTTGACCTGAGTGGTTTTAATGGACCCAGTCCTAATAAGTAATATAAGGAGGAGGGCATGGCGTTGACAGCAGCTCCAAGATCGACTAAGCACTTATGAATCTGTGCTTCACCAATACCGCAGGTGACAGTGAAGGCCCCTGGGTCTTTATCTCTTTCCGGTTGTGGCTCGTGATCTGAAGTGAGGGCTCTTTCTATTGTCGGGCCATTCTGCCCGTTCCTTGGCTTAGGATTTGTATAATCGGATCCCTTAATATTTTGCTTCGAAGCATAAATATTAGTTGGAGAGTCCCACTTCAAATTGTTATCGTCATCCCATCCAGACGTTGGTATGTCAGAGTGTATGATCGGTGGCGGTGTTATACAAACGGTGAATGCGTACCGTCCATTGTCAGCATGTGTAACCCATGTTTTGCCATCATTGGGTCGGTCTTCCTCTTGATTCCAATCAGGTCGACGCCTCCGGGCGAAGTGCTTGTTTGTAAGTTTGTAAGTTGGGGATCGTGCTACTTCTCCAAGTGTCGCCTTTACGTTTGACCTTTTTATCATGCTAAGATTCGCCTTTGGATTCTGGATGGTCTGTGAAGGAAGTCTACCAGGTTCGTTAGTGAGTGTTGACATTGCTGTGGCAAGATGGGACATTTGTTTGGTCAATTCTAAAATTGCCCCGTCAGTTTTCACCTGGTATTGGTGTAGCGAAGTACCCAATTGATTTATGCTTCCTGCGAGCTCCTTCATCGTTTCATCAAGCGACTTGGTTGGTTCTTACTGATTCTGCGGGCCGGTTTGGTACTGATTTGGTCCTCTTTGTTGATATTGGCCTGCTGATGGAGCGTTCTGGTTATACTGCCGGTGGGGGGGTTGGTAGAATGACTGAGCTAGTTGAGGGACAGCTGGTTATGCTTCCTTCTGAGAATAGTTGTTGTTATGCCAGCTCGGGTTGGTTGCTTGACCATACTGTCTGTTTGGTCCGGCTCAGTCATTACTGTTGTTGTTGTATCCTTGGTATCCTCCCACTGCATTCACTTCTGCCGGTTCCTCTTCTATTAATGTCGGACAAGCGTCAGTTTTGCGGTCTGTAGAACCACAGAACTCGCAAGGTTTTACTGGAACTGGCTGCCTTCGTAGGATTTGAATCATCATCTCATTTAGCTGCTTCATCTCTTCAGGCATAGAGCTCATCGATGTTTCAGCTTTTGCCACATTTTTTGTCCGGGAGAATTCTTCCTGCTGAGTTGTCTCTTCTCTGAATCCGGCATTCTCAGCAACGTTGGTGATAAGATCCCTTATGCCACTTAATGATAGATTCATCATGGACCCTCCAGCTGAGGCATCCAGGAGCATTTTGTCTAAAGGTTTTAATCCGTTAATGAGATACTCGACGGTGAGTTTCTCGGGCAGCCCAAGGGTATAGCAGCTTCTCTCCAGGCGGTTGAATTTTTCCAGGTAATCGTACATGGTTTCATTGGGTCCTTGCTTGATGTCCTGCAGTTGCCTCCTTACTTGCATCGCTCTTCCTGCTGGGTAATATTTGTCTAAGAACTTCTTCTGCATCTGAGCCCATGTTCTGATGCTTCCGGAAGGCAATGAAAGGAACCAGTCGTTTGCCGCGTCAATGAGGGAAAAGTAGAACGCCTTTAACTTGAAGTCGTCTACGTTCACGCCATTTGGTTTTAAGTTTTGGCAAATACCATGTAAGCGTTGGAGATGAGTCATTGCTGATTCTCCACGCGTTCCTGAGAATTTTGGTAAGTTGTGGGCCACTGAAGTGTTGATGACGATATTTTCCAGTTCAGGGCCTTCGTGAATGCACCACGGCTGAATTCTGAAATCTGGTGCCGAGAGCTCTCCCAATGTAGGTTCGCGGTAGTTGTTGTTATCTCCGTAGTAGTCATCGAAAGCAGGTTCTCGTCTCGGCACTTGTCGAGGTTGCGGGGGTGGGTGATATCTAGGAGGTTGCACTGGACCAGCTGCATTTCGGTCCTCGGGTGGTTCTTGATTTCTTCTGATTGCCTCCCAATCACGAGCTCTTCTGTTTCTGATGGGTTGTTCCGGATCGTCCACAAATGGAAGTGGCACCTCATCATTTCGATCGTACAGGTTCATCTCGTCGTCATCTTGGTAGTCATGGTGGCTTCCTTCGCAAGACATGGTTGTTTCGAGCGCGTTTGAGAATTTAAGAGAGAGTGAAAGAAAACAACTAATCCGACGGCTAATACCCCGGCAACGGTGCCAATTTGACGGAGCCCACTACACTGTCGTTAAGGTGCAATGTTCTCTGTGCAAATAAATTTATATTTTCCGCTACTCGCGACTTCACTACTGGGTAGTAAGTGGTAAGTAGGGGTCGAACCCAAGGGAATTAGGGGGATACGTTGTTCTTTAAGGGATTTGTACAGTGAGGGAGCGTGTTTTAAGGTTGATTGAGATTTTAGCGGTTATGACTAAGTGACTTTTTTTTTGTTGTTTTTGGTTTTGAGTGAGGAAAAGTAAATTACAGAAAATAAATACTGAAAAGTAAAAAGAAAGACTTACAGTGGGTGATGCGTGATTTGCGAGTCCTCCGGAAGGTGAGTGCAGCTGATTAAGGCAGTTATACTAGAAAAGTAAATACAAGGGGGTTTTGTAATTCAAGGAAAACATTCGGTTTCAGGGGCCTTGTATCATAGTTGTTTATCATCGACCGCTAATGATCATACTAAGTGTTCAAAGATGAATCGAGGCCATTTCTAAGTGCAAGACTTGCAACATCGTTTAAAACACTTGTTCTACTTTAGACTAATTCCTCCTTTCGAAGTATCTTAGCCTTGTGTGCATCCACTTGATCTTTCAGTTACGATCGACCGAGTGGTGTTTTAGATAAGTCGAACTCCTCAGATAAGTTTTGCTTGTTACAGCTTCCACTTACCCGAGTATGTTCACGAATCCCCACGGAAGAGCTTTGCTTGTTACAGCTTCCACTCAACCTTGGAAATTCTGACTATATATGGCACATAGAACAAGTTTTGAACACAAAGCGGCATTAAGTGCAGGGTCTAAAACATTTTACAATATAAGTACACCCCTTTAACCGAATAATGAGTTTAGCTACGAATATCCATGGAAAAGGACATCATAACTAAATACTCGGGGGTTTTTGAAAACAGTAAGAGGAGAGGGGGTGGAATACTCAAGAACCAACAAGAGTATTCCCAATCCTACTGAATACTCAAGAACTAACAGGAGTATTCTCTAAAACTGTTATAATACTCACGAACCAACATGAGTATTATTTCAAAAACCAAACTTACAAAGTAACAAACTTTTAGAGAGAGAAGTGAAATGTTGATTTGAGGATGATACAAATGAGAGGAGAAGCTCTCCTTTTATAGGCTAAGGGAGGAGGAATGGGTTGAGGAGATTGATTTCATCCAAGGGTGGAGGAGGAGGGGAGGAAGATGTGGTGGAGGAGCCACCACATGTCACATTCCCATGGTGGCACAAAGAGCCGCCGGTTACAAGTCACAAATGGAGGAGAGTTTGTGGCTTTGGCCACCTCAAAGCAAAAGCCACCGGTCACCCAAGGAGGAGAAGGGGAGGAAGCCACCCATGAGTCACCACTTCTCCAAAAGCCGCCGGTCATCTAGTGAAAATGGATGAGTTTTGTGACTTTTGTGCCGTTTTCACAAAACTTTCAGTCCAATTTTGCTCCGGTCTAACTTTGGTTGTTCCTCGGTTGGATTTGATTTGAGTAATTCAATGTCATGATCTTGAGATTTCTTCATTCAGCGTCTGATCTTGACCTTGGAATGACTCGTAACATTTTTTTCAGCGTAAAATCCTCTCCTTAGCGTGTTTTCTCTCTAGAGTCCAAAATACCCTGTAGAAATATATTGGGACTAACAAGCAGAAGTTAAATAGACAAACAGTCTAATTTGGTGGGTTTTATTGTGTTTTTGATTCGTATAATTATGGTCCATCAATACTCCTGTTGGTTCTTGAGTATTCAAGTAGGATTTGGGAATACTCCTGTTGGTTCTTGAGAATTCCCCTTTACTTACTGTCTTTCAAAAACCCCCCGAGTATTTAGCTATGATATCCTCTTTCATGGATAATCGTAGCTAAACTCTTCATTCGGTTGAAGGGGTGTACATGTATCATAAAATGTTTTAGGCAATTCTTAGAGCCTCTTCTCTGTATTCAAAACTTGTTCTATGTGCCATATATTAGGTTAGAACTTCCAAGGTTGAGTGGATGCTTGGAATGGCAAAGCTCCTCCGGGGGGTTCGTAAACATACTCGGATAAGTGGATGCTTGGAATGGCAAAGCTTATCTGAGGAGTTTGACCTTTCTAAAACACCATTTGGTTGCTCGAGAATGACTGACCAAATGGATGCACACATGCTAATATACCTTGGAATGGGGTATTAGTCTAAGTAGAACAAGTGCTCTAGGACTTTTGCAAAAGACTAGACGGTGTCGCAAGTTGAGTGCTTGGAATGGCCTCGATTCACTATCAAACACTTTTGCAAAAGACTAGACAGTGTGGCAAATCGAGTGCTTGGAATGGCCTTGATGCACGTTTGAATACTTAGAAGGATCACGAAGAGCCAATGATAAACAGGCTATGATACAAGGCCCCCGAAACCGAATGGGTTGAAACGTTTCACATGCTGAAATATCATTTAAATGATTAAGTGACATGCGGCCAATGTGATGCCATTTTGAAGTGTATAATTTTTTGGGTGTTACAAAAACCTAATACAACACGGTGTTGTGCGGTGGGGTGAACGAGGTTGCAATGCTAGGGCGAGCAGAGCAACTCGGATGTATTGAACAAGCTCGTCAATACGATGCCTACGAGTGACCAAAGAAGATTACGTATATGGAAGAGGTAGGGTGTTACGAGTATGGAAGGCGTGGATCACGTGGGGAAACACCAGGAGTTGAGAAGGGGCGGGAGGCAGAGGATTAAGACTTGCCGAAATGCACCTGAAGGGTACGTGATGCAGTTGGGTACGTATTGCTTGGATGGTAGTACAATGGGGTCCACAGAGTGACATGGCGCAGTACCAGTGGAGTGACAAGAGTATTTTTAACCATTTATAATTGTCAAATTATAAGTTTTAGGCCAAGTTGTAGTAAAAAAACAATTTGTAAACATTGGTAAGCCAAGGGTCGATTCATAGAACAACGTGTGTGAATAATGGCTAACAAGCGACCTATTTAGGTATTCCAAATAATAAAAGAAAGGTTGGTGGAAAGCAATTTCTTAAAATTAAATGCTGAAAATAAAAAACGTAGATTTGATCAGAGAAAGAAATCTCAGGATCAAGCTTCACCCGTGCAAACCCACAAATTATGCAACAATATCACGCAATTCAATCATGCTATCGAGTATGGAAATAAACCAAAATAACACTAGACAAGCTACCATCCACGGATCATTGTCTAGATTAATCTCAATCGTTGAACGCCGTCCATCCACGGATTATCAACGATTTCGATTATTAAGCCTAGGGTTTTTGAGATGATGAACTTCAACTTTCCTATTACTTTATGTACTACCAGCGTAGCTACCATGACCTAATATAATTTCATATAATCTGGTTAATACCTAGGACTCATCCATCTTTTGGTAATTAACCTAAATACGCTCTAGCATGCAAACATCCCATTCAATGTAAAACTTGCAAGAACGATAAAAATAAGCACAATGAAATTGAATACTCAAATTGCATTAATGAAAAACGTTCTATTGATCATATGAAGATTTGGGTACAAGGCACGAGATCCGTAAGATCCCAGAGTAAAGAAGACTACTCACTACTCATGGTAAGACAACCAAAAATAGTGTATAATTGGAGATAAAGGATGAGGAAACCGTATTGATGAATCTTCAATCTCTTGTTGTGTTCTTCTCAGTCTTCATCTCCAAGTTAGGACTTTTTTAGTGAAGAATCGGGTCTCTATTTATAAGCCCGGATTTCCTAATTTCTGCTCTGAATTTTTGAAACACCCTGCGCCATGTTAATTTGTCTCACGCTGAGGACCACCCGTGACACCGTGACATTCAAGGCGTCACGGGCTCCATAGTATTCTTGTCGTCTGGTTCTTAAGCAGATGTCGATGTCGCCTGTTAGGCCAGTAACGATAGGCATGTGTCACGGGGTCTTGGTTAGGATAGGGTAATTTTTGCTTAGTTTTTTTACTATTTGCCATCTGAGCTTAGATCGAGTCCATGGGTGATTCAAACCGGAAACACTAGGAAAACCGTTAAATGACACTAAAACGTCAGGATAATCAAACTAGTTCATCATCGAAGTGAGATTAATTGGTCAATAATTCGACCGATCAAAACACTCGACACATTGGATTTGTTCGTCCGGGAATACATAAAGCACAAGTCAATAAACGGCAAAATAGCTACCCACTCATAATATCATGTGATCAAACTAGACTACCATGCAAATCATAACTCATTGTCGTAGAGGACACGAATGCGTTGAGCGTATGCATCAAGCCTTTAAACCCCTAGGCTGCCCTAGTAGGACGAGTATAGTCTCGTGAAGGTTTTCAGGAATGGGACTACCTACAAATCCCTTTATAATACTAGCTAACGTGTATGCATGAAATGTTGATCAACAAGTCATAGTAAAGTCATGTCATAGTCCAAAAAAAAAATTAAGTCATGTCATACCTCGTATTCATCGTGTTACCTCGACTTCAAATCAAACATTTTCATCAAAGTGGTCAGACAATCATAGTTCAAACAAGACATGCATTCAAACAGTCAATACACACGGCTTGCAAGCGTTTAATCACAAATTCTAAATAGTTATATAGCAACGTATCAAGAACAAGAAGCTAGTTACACAAAACATGCTCAACATTCACCTATGCTATATAGGGATAGTCCACAGGCTATTGCCGTAAAGCTCATTCTCAAGTGCCAATGACTAGGCAATGATCCGTAAGAGAGGATGAGCCTGGCTTAAGGAATTTCAAGTAGTACGAAAACCACATCAAAATCTTAGTGTGAAGCACCGGGATCGTCCCTCAGCATCCCAATACATGAATTCTAATACCAGTCATAACAATACGCAATGAAAAGGTGGAAATACACTACATCAAGCAAAAGGGGTAAAAATTTCACTTTTTCGAATTTTCATACACAATGGGTGATTTTTCTTACTTTGCCCTTAGTACTATTTTTCTGAACTTCCGTATTTTTTTTTTCCAAAAACAATTTTGCTTGAGGTGAATTTTTCACCCTCTTTTGATTTTTTAGAACTTTAATCTCGACTTTTTTTCTAAGTCCACACTTAAAACTTCACAAAGTGTACAAATAGAGGCGTGTGCGTGCAAATCAAACAAGTATAGAGAATACACACTAGTACTAAGGTCAAAGAGAGATGCAGTTTAAGTTTTTGAGCATTTTGAACCGATGTCTACTGATATCAAGTCTCAAACATGCTTCATAAAATACGTAGAACATGTGATAGGTAAACGCTAGCAATGATACTAACACGAGAGAATACAAGCACAAATAAAACTATTTCAAGTCCTAGATTCTGAATCCAATAGAATGACAATCAATCGAGGAGGTTCATAGAAAATAAGGATTTCAATCGCAATACATAGATAGTTAAGCATATGCAAGAGTGTATGCATGACATGTGATGTATGTGAGCCTGCGCTACCCACTCCACTTTGAAAGTTTAGCTAAGTCCCTAAGCAAGAAATAAAATGTAAGAAAAGCGTATATGAATTTCCCTCGTGTGTCGATAACTCGATGTCCACAATGATTAAAAGGTGCCTATGGAGTGACATCTGACACGTGACTTGTGAGCTGTCATACAAAGATGAAACGCATAGCTTCACAAGAATAATAAATGATGTAGTAATGAGGTGTGCTATGGACAAAAGAATGATAAATGATGCGAGTAGAAAATAGATCAAATAACAAAACGCAAGAATCAAATAACATGTAGAACAGTTATGGCAAAAGTATGCAACATGATAGCAAGTCAAATAGCCGACATAAAAACGGAAAGTAAAAAATCCAAAAAGGTGACGTAGTGGGTAGGAGGCTAAGCATTCTCATCACCAGCAGCTCTCAAGGTACCGTCCTCATGGTCAGTTTGGGTCGGATGGGGACGTAGTGGGTAGGAGTCTACGCATAACAATGACTACAAGTAGTTAACAAATACAAGTTAGAAATTAAGAACAAACGGATTCAACAACCAAAAATATATACCAGCAGCCATGAGCGACATAAACACAGTGGCAAAAGATGAATGCCACAGTCCACTGCAATTGTTTTCTTGCTCATTTCATCATCAAGCACCAAAATATGAAACAATGATGGCAACACAAATCCTAAACATAAACTCATACCTAAACACAGTAACTGCGTCGAGCGAAGGAGTCTAGCGGCAACGTGGACCGGCATCTGAGTAGCAAAGTCGTGGAAGCCTACAAAACGCCCCCCAAATCGGGTTACATGTCAACATAAACCCTAAACACACACAAATTCAACAAATTTGACCCAATATCATACTTGGGATTTGTACCATAGGGAATGGCCGTAGGAATGGAATCGAGCAGCGTCATCAATGGCGTCGTCGGAATGGAATCACAATGCGGTGCGAATAGAACAGAGTCGTCGAATGCGAATCGAACGGAATGGAATCACAGTGCGGTGCGAATCACAATGCGTCGTCAGAATCGAATGAAATCAGAGCAAAATCTAACGGAGTCGTCGAAGTTCAGGTGCGAATCGAGGGAAGTGAGACGGAGGAATTGAGCAGCTCAGCCGGGAAACCTAATTTTTAATTGACATTATGCATCGGTTCAACAAAAATTGATGCTTAAAGTTCAACAATATGCAACGGTTTTAACCGAACCGATGCATAAGGTAATTAATATGCATCGGTTTGCCCAAAACCGTTGCATATTAATTACCTTATGCATCGGTTTCTCCTAAAACCGATGCATATTAAAGAAGCGTTGCATAATCCTTTTTTTGAACCGATGCATAATAACTCGTTTGTAGTAGTAACACATCGTAGAACATCAACTTCAAATCTGATTTGAGAACAACTGAGATCCAATAAAATTATGTGTTATATATCGATAGAAAGCTCTTTCCATGTAGATACTGATAAAACCTGAAAACACTCACATTGAGTAAGAAAAAAACACAGTATTTGGGTTTGAAAATTGTTCAACGGATCTGTCCAGAATTTCACATCAGATTGAACACTCGACTTCAAAACCAGTTCCAGACCAGGTCAGATTGAATCAAAACACATACTATATATATACTGTTGTGAAGATATTTTCGATTAGAATGCAATAGAATTAAAAATCACACTATTTGAATAACTAAAACACAAGTTAGAACCACTTTAAAATCAGTCGTCAGATATGTCTAAAATGAAAAGGCAGATTCTAATACTCAATTTAGAAATCAGTTTAAAAATTATCCATATTGAATCTTGAAACAAATTTTATATGGTCGGAAAGTTATTGCAAGTAAAAAAACACTAACTCAAGAAAAACTCCATTTGAACCAATAAAACAGAAGTTACAGCGAATTTAAAATCAGTCTACAATTTACGTAAATCAGCTTCTACATCCTATGTTCAAGCTTTGTTTGTGAACCACCCAAATCGAATTATTACAAATCAGTTTTTACATCGTTGCCAAGGTTGTTTAGAGAATAACACCACAAACCCATCAAAATCCACATATGAATCTTCACCAAAAATTAAGAAGGAAACAAACATATGTGGATACATACCTGTGGTTTAATGTTAGATTGTTTTATAATCTAATGTTAGGATCATAATGTAAATAGTTTTAGATGTGTATACTATCATGGCTTATAAGTCAATAATAAAGTGATCGATTACATAGTTGGCTTTAGAGTATATAAATTAAGGTGATCATGGAATATTATATATGTGTAGATATCAGTTCGTAATTACATTTCTTTTGAGGGGAAGGATTCATAATTGTGAAAACTTATAGAAGTTGTGTACACTACTATAAAATGGGTAGTGGTCCCCAGTTTCACGCACGCTCTCAGTCTTATTTTCTCTCCAATATTTCTGGCATATGATCGCGCGAAGAAACTGGAAGTTTCCACTACGGTGTTCCTGTGAAGATTTGAAGCCTACGATCAACAATGGAATCAGGTCAGATTGTTTTACTATTCAATTAACATGAATATGGGTATTACGATCCTGGGGTACGTGAAATTAGTCTAACAATTGGTATCAGTCGCCCCATATTTTGTGTTAATTGGCTATGACTAAGGGAAGAATATGTTGAAATTAGATGTAAATCTGGGTCTAATTACGGTTAGTCACATCTTCCTGCTTCCCGTTTGTTACTTTATGTTTTCTTAACAAATCCCCGCTGCGTTTGAATCTACCAGAAACCTTTCTCAACTTCCCTGAAATCGTCGAGTAACCATTGCATTTCACTATCGCCGGAATTCGTCCAGATCTGCTCGAATCCGGCTACTCTGATGATGTCGTGCATCTTTGTCTCGGCTCGGACTCTCCTACCACCTCTCAGCCATATTCAGATTTGATGTTGTTGTTGCTTTAACGATTGAAATCCATGGTGAAACTGCCAGTAGTCGATCCGACTGCTACTATAAATTTGGTTTTCGACTGCTACTATAAATTTGGTTTTGATTGCGTTATTGAATTGATTGCGATGAGGTTGAGACGTTGAGGATGCAAATTATTATCTAATGCAATTTTTATACATATATGTGGTAATGACATGTGATGATTGTCAAGATAAACTCGGTGTGAATAATTAGTACATCTAAAGATGGCTATTTATTTGACACCATTTATCATTAATGTTTGATTACTACAACAAGAGTACCACTTACAGTTATTAGTATTATCTAAATATTTGCTATTAACGTTGTGACGGGTATCTTGATATGTCATATCTAATTGGCTTGTGTGAGCATGAAAAGCTGACTTGTGTCTTGTTCTCTTTCAGCTTACATGTCTGCCACTTCAGTTGCTGCAAACCTCAATAATATTCCCATACTAAATGGGACAAACTTTGAGGAGTGGAAAGAAAATATTAAGATTTTCTTGGGTAGCATGTATCTTGACTTAGCACTGCGAGAGGCGGAGCCGATTCATCTTGCTAATTCAAGAAGTGCATTTGATCGTCATCATTTAAGAATGTGGGAGCATTCTCTGATGATCATTCATCGCGGCATTCCAGAGGCTTTCAGGGGTATAGTGTCTGATGAGATTTCCAGTGCTAAAGATTACCTTGCAGAATTTGAAATGCGTTTTGTAGAAAATGATAAGGCGAAAACAAGTGAGCTTTTAGCAAACTTGATTTCATTGAAGTACTCCGGCAAGGGTAACGTCATGGAGCATATTATGGAAATGTCTCAACTTGCTTCAAAACATAAGGCCTTAAAGCTCGAGTTATCTGAGAACCTACTCGTGCATTTGGTGTTAATCTCTCTTCCTTCAGAGTACAGTCAGTTAAGGATTTCCTATAACTGTCAGAGGGAGAAGTGGACTCTCAATGAGCTCATTTCATTTTGTGTGGAAGAAGAGGAGATGTTGAAGCATGATGAAGCTGCTAATTCTAAGGCTTCAGTTTCCAGTACTCACATTACATGTCATTTCTGAGAGGAAACTAGACACGTGAAGAAGAAATGTCCCAAGTGGGCTAAGTATATTACTTGGCGAGTTAAAAGGGGATTGTCTGAGCTATCGATGACCTATTGACGCTGAAAGATGCATCTATTTGGGAATAGGTCATGCGGTAGAGGAGGCAATGATGAATTTCGGGTCATGAGCATTTTGTCATTTTGTTTGGATTTAATAGACATTTGTTGTATCATCGATCATGCGAAACTTAATTTATATTTCCAAATTGAGCAAATTCAGTTATTATGGTTCATTTGGTGATAGTAAATTTATTTCATCTATTAAACTCCGATTTCGGGACCGATATGCATTATGTATATAATAATCTGCCCGTGTTGGAATTTGTTCCATCAGATAATAAATCCCTACATGAGGCTTGAGTCATTGAACGTGTTCAAATCATTTAAGGCTTAAGTTGAGAAACAACTCAACTAAAGAGTAAAGGATGTTATATCTCATTGTGGTGGTGAAATCACAATAGACGTGACCAATCAGGTGAACAACGTTCTATGACTATTTGCTAGACACCTAGAAGAGTGTAAAATCAAAACTCTTAAGGACATGGTAAGAACTATGATTAGTCATTCCAACTTACCAGAAGGACTCTAGGTGAAGCACTAAAGACAGCAGCTTATATCCTTAATAAGGTACCAACTAAGTTGGATGATCCCAGTATTAAGTTAATTTTGGACGAGAATCGTAACATTTTGAGGATATTGAGTGTGGGGGAGAATTCATATTAGAAATACTGTTCAACCCAGACGGAGAATCAGAACACTATTTCTGAAGTACAAACTCAACAACCTCTTAGAAATGTATAAATAAGGAAGTCCATTATGGTTAATGGAAGATTCTCGTCAGTGGTACTCTAAGTTACATCAAGTGATAGTCTTGTATGATATTGTAATAATCTTGGTGGATAAATTTGTGTATCACAAGTTCAGTGGGAGTAAGGTTAAGATCTCACACCCCCGATCGCTAAAGGAGACAATTCAGTCTCAGTTAATGCCTTAAAAATACTCTGGAAATTAAGGAATGTAGAAAAATCTTTTACGTTTCAGCTATATAGAGATTTTTTATATATTAAGGTATGTACGAATTTGGTTATTGCGTACATTGTTGGTATGTCTGGCAGACATATAAGCAATCCATGGGTGGATCATTGGGTAGCAGCCAAGAAAATTGTTGGGTTCTTAAAGAGAACATGAGACTACATGCTCACATACAGGAAATTGGATCGGTAGAAGATCGTTATGTATTCCGATTGTTTCAGAGGATGCCTATTTGGTGAGAGATTCACGTCATGTTGTGAGGCATCTAATTAGGGAATATGACTACAAAATTTTGTCACAAGACTGCACTTTATAGAAGGTATTGAAAGACCATTAAGGATATTGTGACAATAAGGAGGTAGTATATTCCAATAAAGTACAGAGTGGTCATATTTCCATAGAGCACTTTGAGATAAAACTCGATGATTTGCACCCAAGGTTTTTCACTAGCGTACTGCTTATGCTCTATGTTGTATATGGATCCTATACATTTGAGTTCTGTAGAAATAAAGTGTACATTGCACTCTATTGTATTTTGGTTTACGGATTGATCTCCATAAAGTAAAGGTGACCAGTGGAAATAGACATGTGTAGATCACAGTTCATGTAATTTCCATGCTACACATCCATGATTGATCTGTGTCATTTGGTTGTACTAATATACGTGACAAGTTCGGTCCCGTAACGATTAATGCTACGAGTGCTGGCTTGATCCTATGTTAGTATAATTGATGGACGAGATAGTTTTGGGATATACTCTATATGATAGTACTTTTGATATCACTAAGGTTACACATCTAGTTGGATTTACATTTATGATCTAGTGGGAGATTGTTAGATTATTTTATAATCTAATGTTAGGATCATAATGTAAATAGTTTAAGATGTGTATACTATCATGGCTTATAAGTCAATAATAAAGTGATCGATTACATAGTTGGCTTTAGAGTATATAAATTAAGGTGATAATGGAATATTATATATGTGTAGATACCAGTTCGTAATTACGTTTCTTTTGAGGGGAAGGATTCGTAATTATGAAAACTTATAATAGTTGTGTACACTGCTATAAAATGGGTAGTGGTCCTCAGTTTCACGCACTCTCTCAGTCTTATTTTCTCTCCAATATTTCTGGCATAAGATCGTGTGAAGAAACTGGAAGTTTCCACTATAGTGTTCCTGTGAAGATTTGAAGCCTACGATCAACTATGGAATCAGGTCAGATTATTTTACTGTTCAATTAACATGAATATGGGTATTACGATCCTGGGGTACGTGAAATTAGTCTAACATTTAAAGCTTTCCCAAACTCCATACACGTTGTTGCACCATACTATATTTTCACAAAATCTAATTTCTTTTCTTTGATGAAGAATATGATTCACTGCCTTATACAAGAGACCTTTGTAATTGTGATGTAGAAGGTAGGGGCACATGAAGCAAGAGAAAAGAAACGAGGCAAAAATAAGCGAGGGTTTCTTCTCTTTGACCATCCATCTTTCAACAACCTTCAAATACGTGATGCAGTTGGGTACGTATAGCATGGATGTGAGTACAATGGGGGCCACCGAATGACGTGACGCAGTATCAGTGGAGCATGAATAAGTGATTAGCTGCTACGTGCAGGGGCGGATTCAGGATTCAAATATAGCCCGTGCTAATTTTTTTTTGAGGTATAGTTCTTCTTCTATACCAAGGTAGTGATGAAAAAAATATAATAAAGGCAGTGACAAAGATGTAATAAATCTCTATGTAGATAGCACTGATTAGCAAGAATTATCACAGCCATTGCCTTTTAAGGTATAGTTCTTCTTCCATACCAAGGTAGTGATGGAATCTTTCTAGAGTACTTTATGGTGCTGAAACCAGTAAATTAACCATTGAACTTTGAAGCACAGTTAACAAACGAAACACAAACTACCTACAACAATTCAAGAACTGCAAAAAGGAGTGACAACAGTCTATTAACAGATCCCAAAATCTAATTAGTTAACAATCTTGAACAAATTTACAACCTCATTCGGTAAGAAAATATTAAAATAAAATCCGCAAATAACAATGCAAGTGCAGATTCCACTGAAAATCGTGCTAAAGAAGATCGAATATACACCACAGAACATGAAACAAGACCAAAACCTAAACCCAAAATGACAATCTCGCGAACAAGGGCAAATTTAACAATCAATCTATATTGGGTAGGTAAAAAACTAATCTGCTCATCCCATACCAAACACTAAGACAAATTTTTACTATTTCAGAGAGAATATCAACAAAAAACAAACATAACAAGCAACAAAAAATTGAAAATATATCAATTAAATTCATGTTCATCAGCTTCAAAACAAATTCGAAATTTTTTAAAAATCAAACCTGATTGTCCCGTAGAATCAAAAACAGGTTCATCTGCGCAGCCATACATCGTACCTAGTAGGAAACCCAAAGAAACCTCCATCCACCGCAGACAGCTCAGCGGCAGTGATATTTGGAATGGCCTCATCATCTTCTCCAACACATCATCCAGTAACGTCTCCAGAACCCTAAATCATACAGTCTCGACTCCCTCCAATCTGACTGTCTCTCGCTCCCTAGCTTCGAATCCAGTACTACACTTCTAATCCGCTGTCGTCGTCTTCTGAAACCCTACGAGTCTTCACAATCTCAGGTGACCTAGCCTCTGCCACGACCGGATGCTTCGCAATGGAGAATAGTGAATCTCACCCTGGCTGCAGACGGCTTGGCTCCGATCAATCAGATAAGAGATAATTCGAAGGTCGGCGCCTGTCTTCTCACAATTCCTGCGATGTCGTGCGCCGTCCAGTTTTGCAATTGCAAGTTTTACAAAAAAAATTAAACCCAAATTCTACTCGGGCTGCAGCCTGACTAGCCCACCAGCTGGATCCGCCCTAGGCTATGTGTGAGAGCTCTATTATTTACATATATGTATAAGAAGGTCTGTAATGGACTGAGAAATGCAAGCAATTAATTAAATCTCTCTCTCCCTATATTCTATCACTACTAATTTTTCCAAAATTACCGTCTTCAAGAATTAGCCGGAAAGCACACGGAAAGTTGACGGAAAAACGTGAATTTCCGTCAACTTTCCTTCAAAAACGATGACGTCGGAAATTTTCCCGACGGTAAAAATTTTCCGTCGACATTTCGTTGTGTTATTCCGTCAACGTGCAGTTGATTTTCCGTCATCAGTCCGACATGTATAATTCCGTCATCAATCCGAAAGTCGACCGTTGAACATCTACAGCAAAATACCGTCTACTTTTCGTCAATATATTTTCCGTCTACATTCCAACGTATTTCTGTTTCTAAATGTTCCGTCCTTATCCCAACGCATCTCCGGCAACCTGATATTTCGTCATTACTCCATCAATAACTATTCCGTTAATCGTGCGTCTATATTACGATACTCATATTTCTGGAATAATTCCGCCAATTTATGTTATCGTCAAATATCCTTCTACACTTCGTTATCTTTATTTTTCGTCCAAATTCCGTCTATATTCCATCAATATTATATTCCGTCATTACTCCATCAATAACTATTCCGTTAATTGTTCGTCTATATTACGATACTCATATTTCCGTCATTGTTCCGGCATAATTCCGCCAATTTATGTTATCGTCAAATATCCTTCTACACTTCGTCATCTTTATTTTCCGTCCAATTTCCGTCTATATTCCATCAATATTATATTCCGCCATTGCTCCATCGTAGTTCCGTTTTCTTCATTTCCGTCACATCTGCGTTACTATTTCGATGCTTGTATTTCCGTTATTGTACAGGCATAATTCCGTCAATATATACATTATCGGCAATAATCCATCTACACTCCGTCATTTCCGTCTACATACCATTTTTGAATTTATTATTTTAAAATTGTTAAATGTTATTTAATAAAATAATGAGTGAAAAATATTTTAAAATTTATTATTTTAATTAAATGAAATTCTATTATTTAATAAAATTTTAATAGCTATTTAATGAAATAACTATTAAATTTTATTATTTAATTAAAATTCGAAATTACCATATTATCAAAGAATACCGAATGATAAATATATCAAAGAATTCGAATCAACCAAAATTAAAATGTCTAATTTCTTCAGTTATCTTCATTCGATTCTTGATGGCCATGGTTGTTTCCATCCGAGCTTCGACTGGAGGGCGGTTGGTATCCAGGAGTACTGAGCATCCTCATCATAGCAGCTTGCATTTGCATCGTTTGGTCCATGCTCTCCCTCAGGGACTGCTGTTGTAGTTGCATGCTCCTCAAATCAGCCTCTTGTCAAGATTCTATGCGCTCTAAACGCGGCAGAAGCTCCTGAGTGTAATCGTTCGACGATTGGCTCCTTGCTGCTCCTTGCGATCTGGCACACGAATGGCTGCCCGTTGAAGAGAACTTGTCCGACACTAATGTTGCTGCAGGACCATACAGATACGGTATCCCTGACCTTGGGTGAACTCCCATGACAGTTGCAGCGGCCTCTACCAGCTTTTCATCTGGTACCCTTTCATCTGCAACGTGATCCTTCAGGACCAGAGCTTCAGCATCAGCAAGCTGTTTCTGCACATTTGTACAAATGAAACAAAAATAATTGTGATCCAGTCCCAAATATATGTTATAAAAAAATACAACAAGAAACATATTAGTCTGGTAAAACTGATATAAGATAAACGAATGTAATAAACAAATATAATTTGGTAAGTGTACCCTTTTGTTCTCCCAGTCGGCTATCAAATACGTCCCATCCTTCTGCTTGTATTTCTTGTCAAACAGATCAGTTAGCAACACTTGTCTTTTATTGTCCTTTTCCTACAAATTAAATGATAATTATGTTGTGCAAAATTTAACGCTTTGAATTATTTTAGAATAGTATGTATTACCAGCTTCGCAATGTGAAAGTGTGCCGGTCTAGACCCAAATGCGTGCAATCTTGGGCCGTTTCTGGCAAGGTTGGCAGCATAAGTTTGCTTATTCTTTTCACTGCGGGCTATGCATGATGGGTCCGTATTAAATCTAGCTCTTCCCGCATCTATGTGATCTTTGGTCAACCATTTCGAACCTTTGGTTTTCCTGGTTCGCAAACCTCTCCACGCATCTTGTAGAACCTTAGCCGCCTTCTTCCTAAAGTTGGCCTCAATTTGGTCGGTGTGGATCGGATCCCACCGGTACAAGCTCTACATATACATTACATAGTTGTGTTATGAACAATGTAATAGAATCACAAAATTATGTAATCGATAACAAAATTACCCAAAAAATAACGCTACAAATACAATTTTACTACATTTTACCTGGAAGTGTCGAAACCACTTTACCGGAGCTTGTGGATCACACGTCTCCACTGTCGTCCAACCAACCTTAAAGCTAGGTCCAATACATTGAAGCCCGATTTTGTTAACAGCCGCAGGGGGGTCAAAGCTGAAAATAACGGCGGGCATAACATTTGTAATATGGTTAGTATAAACAAATTGCACAAATTTATGTACAATAAAAGTACTCACTTGTCATCCCCAGCTGGAGTGATCCATGGACGAATATCATGTGGCATTGAACCCAACGGTGTCTCCTCACTAGGTCCGCCACCGGTCGAAGTCCCTCCTCTAACAAACTCTGGCCGAATTCCGTCATCATGATCGTCATCATGTGAGGCCATCTCTTCGGCATCATCGTCAACCTCCATGTTCGCCGCCATGTTTGGTGGCACCATATTCAGCAGGTCCTCAAAATCGTAGTCATTCACATCGGGTAAGTTTCCTTCATCCATAGGTTCCACAGTATGGTCTGGTACATGCATAGAAGGCCTGTACAGGTCTGGACTTGGACGTCTGTCCTCGGTTGACAGTGTTGTACGTTGACTCGGATCCTCACCCCCTTGTCTTGCAGGGGTATGTTCCTGATCAGGTCTGTACGCATCTCGATTTTGGCTGTTGTCCCTAGCTGATGCCTGGTGTTGCATGTCCTGACTCAACTGTCTTGGTCGGCGTATGTCAGTTAGCCGCGTTTGTGATGAACCCCCTCTACTAGCCACGATATTCCTTTTACCCTGTTGTACATTTCGCTTGAGTGGTGCCATTTACCCTGCAACAAAATTTAATTTAGTATTTTCAACCCAAAAAAAGAAAACAATGTTGGCAAGCAAACAAATATACATTTCAACAGTATCCACATATTCACGACAAACAGCAAGTATTCGAGTATCTGTAAGACAAATTTTATACACAAACCCAAATTGTAACCAACTGACAATGTGCTGCATGCATTCCATCAGAATATGATAACAAGCGCTTATGATTGCAACAAGGTCCGAATATGACAACAAGCATAGCTAACACATATGCCATAAACACAATTTGTCAGCCGACCAGTTTGGACCATTTTTGTACAGAAATCCTATCAGGCATACACGAAGACAAGCCGCACAAACAAATTTGGTGTCCAGTATCGGACACACGCGCATAACATTTGAAACACCTTTAATTTTCTACAAATTGGATTCGAAAAAACTAAGAAACGCAGCCGAACAATAGAATCACGAACTCAACCGAAGTGCACAGGAGACAGACTGAACTTAACCGAACTGAAGCGCACAGTAGACGAACGAACAATAGAATCACGAAGACGTTTACTTTTTCATACCTGGGGTATTAAAGTTGGTTACGGCGGATGTCGGATGTCGAACTCGGTGGCTTACGGTGGACGGCTGATGGACCATAATTGTATGAATCATAAACACAGTTAAACCCACCAAATTAGACTCTTTGTCTATTTAACTTTTGCTTGTTAGTTCCGATATTTATCTACAGGGTATTTTGGAGTCTAGAGAGAATACAGGCTAAGGAGGAGTTTTTAAGCTGAAAAGATATTACGAGTCATTCCAAGGTCACGACCAGATGCCGACTGAAGAAATATCATGAACCTGACATGGAATCACTCAAAACAAGTCCAACCGAAGAGCAACCAAAGTCAGTCCGGAGCAGAAATGAACCGATAGTTTTGTGAAAACTTCACAAAACTCACAAACCACTCCCCTCATGCCACCTAGCTGGCGGCTTCCTCCTCACATCCCCCTCTCCTCCTCTCCCCTTCCTCCACATGGGCCGGCGGCTTTGGGAGGAGATGACAAGGGCCGGCGGCTTTGGAGAGCTCCATGGAGAGCTTGCCAAGTGTCTTCACTCCTCACCACATCTTCCTCTCCTCCAAGCCTATAAATACACCCCCCTTCCCTTTGTAATCCATCCACAATCCCATCTTCACACAACACATCACTTATCTCTCTAGACTTTTGGGCACTTTTGTACGCTTTTGTTTGAAATCTATAATACTCCTGTTGGTTCTTGAGTATTCTAGTAGTTTTTGAGAATACTCCTGTTGGTTCTTGAGTATTCTCCTTTACTTACTGTCTTTCAAAAACCCTCGAGTACTTAGCTATGGTATCCACCTCTATGGATATTCGTAGCTAAACTCTTCATTCGGTTGAAGGGGTGTACTTGTATCATAAAATGTTTTAGGCTATACTCTTAGTGCCTCTTCTTTGTATTCAAAATTTGTTCTATGTGCCATATATTAGGTTAGAATTTCCAAGGTTGAGTGGATGCTTGAAATGGCAAAACTCTTCCGTGGGGGTTCGTGAACATACTCGGGTAAGTGGATGCTTGAAATGGCAAAGCTTATCTGAGGAGTTCGATCTCTTTTAAACACCATTTGGTTTGATCGGAAATGATTGATCAAATGGATGCACATAGGCTAGTATACCTTGAAATGGGGTGCTAGTCTGAATAGAACAAGTGCTCTACGACCTTGAAATGGGCTAGACAGTGTATGCAAATCGAGCGCTTGAAATGGCCTTGACACACGTTTGAATACTTAGTAGGCTCACTAAAGGCCAATGATAAACAGGCTACGATACAAGGCCCCCGAAACCGAATGCTTTTCTTAGATTAAAAACACCACCTGCATTTACTTTCTTAGTATAAACTGCCTTATCAACTGCTCACCTCTCGGAAGACTTGCCAATCACGCAACAACCGCTGTAAGTCTTCTTCCTTTTATTTTCAGTATTTATTTTTCTGTCATTTACTTTTTCGTACTAAAAACCAAAACCAACAAAAAAGACACGTACTTGTTAACACTAAAACCTCAATCAACCTAAAACACGCTCCCTCCCTGTACAATCCCTCAAAGAACACTTATCCCCCTAATTCCCTTGGGTTCGACCCCTACTTACCACTTGCTACCCAGTAGTGAAGTCGCGAGTAGCGGACTTATAAATTTATTCTTCACGTTTGCACACGACGACTGTGCATCCATCAACGGCGGATGATTGTGTTCTAAGACGGACAATGAGGGTTTTCAACTGCGCATGTAATTTCAATTCACTTGGTTCAAACAAAATGTATTTAGTCTTTTTTAACCAAATTATTTAACTTGTCTACACGGGCGAATACGGCGGGGTTTTTTTCCGATATGGATACCACGGCGCTTTTCTTTATACGCGCTGTCTTCGGTACGTATTACTGCGCTTTTTTATATAAGCGCTATAGTTTAATGTTTTAAAACGGCGCTTACAAAATAAGCGCTGTTCTATATGTCCCATTATAACATCGCTTCTCATAAAGGCGCTATGTTTTTATTACAATATGACATCATTTATTAAAGAAGCGCCATTTCTGAGTTAAGGTAAACAATGTTTATTTAAGAAGCGCCGTTACTGAGTCCCGTTAAACAGCGCATATTTACGAAGCGCCATTTCTGAGTTCCGTTAAACAGCGCATATGCATTAAGCACCATTTCTGAGTATTAAACAGCGCATATTTACGAAGCGCTATTTCTGAGTTCCGTTAAACAGCGCATATGCATTAAGCGCCGTTTCTGAGTAAACCATACATTTATATAGAATTTTAACATATCACCTATTTTTTGTTTATTTTGCAATTCTACAACACCAACATTCGAATTTTTGGCCTACACTAAGCCTTGGGTTCTTGATTAAAATACAATGAATGATCAGAAGGCACAATGGCTTAATGCGTCAATAAATGATCAGGCTTAAAGTAGAATGAATGGTCAACCAAATGTATAGGTTGATCATACTTTAAGAGTTAATGATCATACTTACAATATAAGGAATAATCAAACTTAAAGACTTAAACTCACGAGGATTCGTCAGATTCTTCTTTGGTATATGGATTATCAGCTACGTGCTCGTCGTTCCCGTCTTCTTCTTTGGTGTCGTACTCATACATCTCATTATCAGCAAGGTTCCCTATGGATCCAGTGTCGTTGACCAATACAGACATTTCAGTTCCCATTTCACCCTCATCTTGGAACGGGACATTTGCTACCTCCATGTCGATTGCGTTTGTTGGTTTCACAGGACATATGGCTACCCAACCCTGATTACAAAGCCCTGCTAATCCCGGAAATGTAACATAGTAAACTTGCACAGCTTGCTGTGCAAGAATGTAAGGGTCGTAATGGGGGTATGGTCTATGAGTGTTCACGATGACAACCCCGTTAGACGGGTATGACCTAACAAACAGTGGGTCGTACCAACGACACTTGAACAAAACAACATTTAGGCGATGGTTGCTTCTAAATCTCATATGAATTATTTCTTCAATCACCCCGTAGTAGTGTGTACCCTCTGTTCCCTTCACGTAAACATGACTGTTCACCGTGTTCCTACCTTCACTATGGCTTTAAATGTGAAACTTGTAGTTGTTCACTTTGTATGTCGCCGAACATGCAACGTCGGATTGGAATCCAGCGGACAAGTAGTGAATCCATTGTGGTAGTCCTATTATTTCTCCGAGCTCCCAAACCTGAACATAATATTAAGCGGTGTTTATAAGGTGCATGTACAGTTTAATTTCCTACATAATGGAACGAAATTTGCCTTGATTCTACTTACATGGGAATTCAGCCATTCTAGGAATTCCATTAATAAGGCATCGTATATTTGCTAATCATTAAGTCGCGGGCGTCTTTGTCTTAACCCGGTCTCAAATAATTCCAAATATTGTTCAAGTTCAGGGGTGTTGCTAAAGATGTAATGAGTTGCTTTGTTAAATTCTCGGGTGTCTAATACCCTCCTTTTACTTTCGCTCCCACCAAATCCTGGGTAATTGAAAATAGAAATATGCGGGTCCTCGAAATCTGATGCAACAACTTCGTTTCGTTTGTATCGTACGCCGGCTGTTGTTAAATCTGGACCTAGGTAGTCGGACCCCAAATACGAAGTCTCCAGCTGTATGTATGCGTTAACAATACTAGCTTCCACCTCAACTCTGTTTCCCTTATGTTCCAACTGTTTAAGACGGTATATGAAACGCTCAAACGGATACATCCAACAATAGTGTACTGGTCCACCAAGTAGGACCTCATCAGCCAAATGAATCGGTAGGTATTCCTTTGAGTCGAAAAATGAGGGGGGAAATATGGACTCCAGCTTACACAGTGTTACCGATATATTGTTCTGCCAGTGTTCCATCCGCTCAATGTGAAGGGAAGATGCACATATATCTCGAAAAAATGTACTCAACTGGGATACAGCTTCCCAGATCTTATTTGGTAAAAACCCCTTGAAAGCAATCGGCATGAGTCGCTCTATAAATACGTGTGCGTCGTGTGACTTGTAACCAACTAGTTTTAGTGCACTCAGATCTACTTTGTTCCCCAAATTAGACGAAAATCCATCAAGAAATTTTAGAGACTTTACCCAAATAAGTACATTTATCTGTTCTTCTCTAGTTAGCTGATACTTACCCATATTCCCTACCAAACGCCCGCGGCGTGTTTGAAGTTCCAACTCTGGTCTTCGACAATACAACTCAATATCCTTTCTACACTTCACACCGTCATCTTTTGTTTTTCCCTTTACATCCATGATGGTGTTGAATAAATTCTCAAAGACATTCTTTTCAATGTGCATGACGTCTAGATTATGTCTAAGCTTTACGTCCATCCAGTAAGGTAGTCCCCAAAAAATCGATTTCTTTGTCCAGTTGTGTTCCACACCGAATCCGTCGCAAACCTCATTCATATGCTGCTCCCATATATATTTAATATTCCTAACCATGTCATGAATTGCTTGACCAGATCGAAATTGAATTGGACTATCAAAGTCGGTTCGATCTCTGTAAAAATTCCTTGCATCACCCCAATATGGATGACTTTTTGATAAAAATCGTCTGTGGCAGCCAAAATACGATACTTTTCTTCCATTTTTCAACACGAATGTCTTCGTGTCGTTCATACAGTAGGGGCAGCCGAGTTTTCCTTGGGTTGACCAGCCTGACAACATTGCATAGGCAGTGAAATCAGATACAGTCCACATGAGAGCTGCCCTCAACGTAAAACTCTGTCTGCGATTAGCATCATACGTTTCGACCCCAACATTCCAAAGATGTACCAAGTCATCAATAAGAGGCTTTAGATATATGTCCAACCGCTTCTTTGGACTAGACGGACCAGGGATTAGTATAGTCAACCAAATGAATCTCGTTTTCATGCACAACCACGGTGGTAAGTTGTATGATGTAACCATGACCGGCCAAACGGAGTACTGTTTAGTGGACATACCCCATGGATTAAATCCATCTGTGCATAAACCCAATCTTACGTTACGTGCATCCGAGGCAAAGTGAGGATGACACCGATCAAAATGCTTCCAAGATTCTTCGTCCGAAGGGTGTACCATGCGATGCACGTCTGCTTTGGGTAAAGCGTGCCAGGACATTTCTTTTGCCAGACTTTCAGATAAAAAAAATCTCTGTAAATGCGGTATAATCGGTAAGTAAAACATTTGCTCTCGCATTTCGTTGGTACGATGAAGAACTTTCTGTGCGTCTTGGAGGATGATATCTTTGTTCTGAGTAGAAACGACATACTGTCAATCCTTTGGTACCCCATTCCGAGATCCGATACCAGTTTTTTGGACTCTTTGAATGAAGATGGGATCTTATTCTCCCCCCCCCCCCATCAGATTTTTTATCGTTCCACAAACAGCGTTAAATGCGCGTTCTGATAGTCCATAATTAGCTTTCGTTGCCAACATTTTCATGTTAATTGAAAGCTCCGTCTCCGTCGTGCAACCACTGTAAGCTGTTTCCCCAGATGAAGCAAGTAGATTGAAGAATCTGTTTGCTTCGAAATTTTCTGTTTGATGTTCAATATAGTTCGACGACTCGGGAATATCATCAGTTGTGCCAATTTCTGGAACCATTTCTGGGAAGGCCTCGTCAGTCGAAATTTGTTCTTCAGTATCAATAACGGGGTAAAATGTAGTCGGTTCGGGTATAGTTGAGAATGTATTTGCGTACTACATTTCTGCCAGATCTTCACCGTGTAAGGTCCAATTGTAATAATTTGGTGTGAAACCGTATTTGTACAAATGCGCCTCCATCATTCTTACATTGATGAATTGCTTGTTTTTGCATTTTTTACATGGACAGCGGATTGAGTTGTCGCTGGCAAGAAAACCTTTTGCGACGGCTGTTTAATAAAATTATTTACCCCACAGATGAAAACATCATTGGTACATGACGCACCCGCTTCGTACATCCATCTCCGGAGTTCATATAAATATGCCATGCTTATACTAATATCAGCTTTCAAAGGAAACTAAAATGTGAGTACCTCAGATCGTGACTGAGTCGAAGCAAATATCAGCACACAAGTGGTCGGTCACAATAGGAGCTTGGCCTTAATTACTGTGAAATTGCAAAGAAACCATTTGAGTAAAATTGGAAAAGTTGAATGTAAGCGAGAAAGATGGTGTTAATAGATGTGGTCTTTGCAAGTGTTTAATATTTATATACGTCGTTTGCAACAATAAGTTTCAGATTGAAAATTCTTAACAATAAACATTAAGGTTCAACTGTTTATGTTCAGTATTCCGTCTACAATGCGATACATTTCCGTCACTTAATGACGGAATTAGGACGATCTTTCGACGATGTTTCAGAAATGAATATTTATTGCCGGTATATATATTCACTAAAAACACGGCGCATATACATGAAGCTTCGTTGTATGTAACTAAAAATGGCGCTTTCTATTAAAGCTCTGTTGAAATGGTGTTCTGATACATCGATTTCTTTCCAAACGACGTTGAAATTTTGAACTGAGCCAGCGCTTTATTTTTAAGCGATGTTATAAGTATCCCTGCTCCAGCGCTTTCTTTATAAGCGCCGTTTGAATCATATACTGAGACAGCAGTTGCTTTATAAGCGATGTTATAAGTAGATGGGTCACGGAAAATTGGCAGAAAGTAGACGCATTATATACCTTATGATGTGACCTTTTTTCTTTCAAAGATCTTCTCCGATTGCTTGTACAAGTCAGTCAACTACATTATATGCAGTATGTTCATGACAGCTCCAATCTGTTCTCATATGTCTTCTTCAGAAGTTGTCTCTCAATATGAACGACAAATTCAGAATAATACAAAGGAAAACAGATTGGAGCTGATCATGAAACACCACTATATATAATACAGTTGATTGACATGTAATTCAAATCAAAAAACATCTTTGAAAAAAAATAAGTCACAGCATAAAAAAACGGTGGAATGGGAACAATTAGAACACTTGTTTGTAAACAGAGGAAGGTTAAGGGTTTGCAAATGCCCCTATTTATAGCACATTTTGAAGATTAGGTGGATAAGAAGGTAATAAATACAATACATGTTCAGTCAACATTGAGGCTCTATTCCGTCACAAAGTGACGGAAACACGTCGAAGTCGAGTCGTTTTTATGCAACGGATAAATATTAATGCTAGCATTATTCCTCGCACAGTGAATTGATGGAATAGTAACGGAACAATGATGAAACGTTTTTCGTGAAATTTACGTTACATTTCCGATTCTGATGACGGAAATGTAAAGGAATAAAGACGTAAAAAATATGTTTACCAATTTTTGATCCAATCTTGTTATGGTTATATATATAGGGGTGGCGATAATTTGTACGGAATACGACAAAAAAAATAAAACTGGGATTCATGAAGTCACCCGACATCGCTCAATAATGATCGTCACATCATATCAAAAAAAAATATTGATCGTCACATCGTGTGGAAATTTTTTTGATACATAGATACTCATGTCTGCTTTCCTTATATATGTGGGTGGTATCGTCAACCATTCTGACACTTAATTTATTCAGCTTTGTATGATAATATATATATATATAGGGGAGCACTCGGTTGAGGCAGGTTGGTAGAATGAGGCAGTGAGGCACGATCTCGGCCTTCTGTGGTTTTGATCTAATTTTGCTGCCTCATTTGAACGCTCCTCTATATAGGGGAGCACTCGGATGAGGCAGTTTGGTAGAATGAGGCAGTGAGGCACTCGGATGAGGCAGTTTGGTAAAATCATTTAACTTCATTAACGTTAACTGAGGTGTATTTAACAATGTAACAACTTGCCCAGGAAAAAATTAACTTCAATAGTTATTTTGAACATAAAAATGAACTACTGATTAATTAAGATAAGTAACGATAATTTCATAAATTCAACGCGGGTGCGGTCATTGATTTTCTGAAAATCAAACGGGGTGATGGCAGATCAACTTCGGGCTCACTTTCAAACTGGTTTAGCTTTGAAGATGTACTTTATATACTATTGTCTTCGTCGTGTCTGTATTTTTATCAACTGAGGCTATATAATCCTAGACAAGCCGAGCCAGTATAGGAAGGATATATAAAATCTTGAACGGAGCAAATATGTCCTTCAGAACCTGATGTTCCCTTAAGTGGCATGTATTTGGCAAAACGTAGCTTAGACAGTTCGAGCAGGTGTTCAGGGGGAGTTCGAACATATCCTTGTACTCATACACAGCGTGGATAAGACGCAAGGATATTTTCCGGAAGATATTGGACTACAAAGATCTCGTCAAGTTGAAGTCGGCCAGCGACTTGTTCGAGCAATAGATATTTGAATGAATATTTACATTAAGGCGACAAAGCTTACTTGGGCAAGAAGACTTCGGATTATCTTCCAACCGATTCAAAAGATATACATTAAATATCTAGGAATATTTCCTAAATATTTGATGGGATTATCTTGTGCGAATTAGGGTTTCGTCCAAGCATATAAATACAATGCCAGGGCACCCTTATTCGCCATCGCTTTCAAAGATCAAATACACACGAGCATACCTTGCTGATTGGAGAAGACGAAAGCGACGGCCGATTGTGTATTCTCATTGAAAATACATCGGTGCAAGTGCAGTCTGTTCAAGTGCAACACAGACTGCCTGAAGCGTATCAACTACCGCACACAACAAAGGTGAACAAGCTTTCGAGAGAAAGCATCCGAGCTTCTGGAGAAGGTCGAGAACGTTCGGACTACAGGTTCTGAACAAAGGGGATCGAGGGGAATTGCGGTGAACCTCAGTTGCAAATCTGAGAGACGGAGTATTGAGGTTAGGCTATTACAAGGTGTAAGTGTAAGTCCCTGTGGAAACCCTATACTCGTAATAAAGATTTGCCGTCCCTTTTTTGGGTGTGGGAAACCCCCCAGAGTAGGCGGAGCCGAACTGGGTTATCAGTCTGTGTGTTCTATTGCTTTTGTCTGCTTCCTGAACTGTTCTGATACGAGTTCAAACTCTGTCTTGAACTGTTAGCTGAACTGTTGTGCAAAGAAGCTCAAGGTTTGTTGCAACAGTACCCTGGACACAAGCTTGAACAGTGGATATAATTTCAATTGGTATCAGAGCCGACACTCGACACACTGAGTGGGATCCTGAACTGTTCAAGATGACTCTGAAAGAATGACAAAGCATCACCAGACCCCCGCTACTCGAAGGATCAAACTATGCCACCTGGAAGCCCGTGATGAGGTCCTTTCTAAAATCTCTGGATGAAAAAGCATGGAAGGTTGTTCTGAAAGGGTGGACGGAACCCATGATGAACAATCTCACTGGAGAACCGATCGCAAAACCAGAAGCTCTGTGGACAGAAGAGGAGGACAAAGCTTCTATGGGAAACTCAAAGGCTATGAACGCAATCTTTTCGGCCGTAGATGAAAACGTCATGAAGCTAATCATCAGCTGTGAAGTAGCCATAGAAGCATGGGACATCCTCCAAACAGCTTTTGAAGGTACACATAAAGTTCGCAACTCTCGCATGCAGGCTATCACAACCAGGTTCGAAGAAATGAAGATGAAGGAGAGTGAAACCATCACTGAGTACAACATCAGAGTTCTGGAACTGTCCAACGAGGCGTCTGCTCTCGGAAAACCCATTGATGAAGAAAGATTGGCCAGTAAAGTCCTGAGATCACTCCCTCCGAGGTTTGCCATGAAGGTCACGGCCATAGAAGAAATGCACGACATTGCCAAACTGAAACTGGACGAGCTGATGGGATCTCTCAGAACCTATGAGATCAATCATGATATTCAAACTGGGGAAGTGAAGGGAATCGCCCTTAAAGCAGACATGTCTAAAGACAAACAGGATGGTGGCTGCACTACTGAACAACTGGCCAAGATGGCTCAGAACTTTGGCAGAATGGTGCGGAAAATCAACAGACGTGGACCAGAACAGGGTCAGCCTTCATCAAATAGCTTCCGAAACTGGAAACCTGACAGGTCAAGATCCAGAGACATGAGACCAGACTCTTCTGACAAAGGAAAGGAAGAAATTGAGTGTCATGAATGCAAGGGGTTTGGACATATTGCCTCCCAATGTGCGAATACACTCATGAAGAAGAAGGCAATGGTCGCTAGCTTCAGCGACAGTGAGTCAGACGAAGATAAAGGTGAGACCACTAATTGTGTGGCCTTTGTCACTACTCTAGGTGAGTACAGCGACACCAGTGAAACAGTTCCATCGCAGTTGGAACTCCCAAATGAAGACCTCTCAGACAGTGACAATGAAGAACTCACACAGGATTCTCTGGCTCAGACATATAAAGATCTGTATGATAAGTGGCTACTTCTGATCAAAATCAACAAGAAGCTAAATGACACAGTTTCCAGCGTCACTATGGAAAAAGACAAGGTCTGGCAGGAGGTCGAGATACTGCTTACACTGAAGGTAGAACTGGAAGGTACAATTGTCTCTCTGAATTCTCAACTGGCTGAGATGAAACAGGAAAGATTGGGTCTTCTTGCTCAGAGAACAGAACTCTTGGGGACTTTCTCCTCACTGAAAGTCAAAATAGAGAAGGACAGAGACACTCATCCTACAGGCATGACGGGACTAAGGAAAACCATCACAGATCTGAAGCGTAAAGAGGTGTTCCAACTGAGGAGAGTAGAACAGCTGGAACTCCAGCTAGAATCTGAAAAGATGGATCACTCAGACACTAAGAAGGAGCTCAATCACCTCAAACAGTCGGTAAAGATGCTAAACTCTGGCACTAAGGACTTAAATGATATTCTTAGATCTCAGAGGTTGGAATTTGGACATCGAGGCTTGGGGTTTACAAAAGAAGGTACCTCCAAAGGCAGCTCGTGTGTTAAAGTGATGGACCATATTTATACGATTCGTTAAGATAGTTAAACCCACCAAATTGGATGCTTTATCTGTACAACTTTTACTTGTTAGTTTCACTTTTGTTCAACAGGCTATTTCAAGGAGTAATAACGAAACGAGCTAAAATGGAGTTCTTAACACTGAAAGTGGATTACAAGTCAGAACTGACCATACCCCGACAATACTCCGATCAAGCCACAACTAAGTCCCGATGACTTGTTCCAACAAAGATCAAGAACACAAGTGAAATGCCAAGTATAAGTGACTTATCTTTTGATGTCAACCAAAGGAGCAACCAAAGGGCAACCAAAGAGGCAACCAAAGGGCAACCGGAGTTACATGACAACCGAAGGCTTTTGGGAAGAAAAGATCTAAACCCACTCAACTCACTCCTCCTCTCCTCCCTTGCCACATGGGCGGCGGCTCTTGGAGGAAGCCACCTCATGGTCGGCGGCTATATGGACTTCCTCCCTCCATTTGACAAGTGTCTTGATCTCCTCCACATCTCCTCCTCTTCCCATGCCTATAAATACCACACTTCCCTTCCCTTTGTAATGCATCCCAATCCCAACATCCTCATTCCATAGTTACTTATCTCTCTAGAGTTTGAGCACAATCCATGTAAACACACCACTTTGATATTAAAGCTCCAAATTTGTTCTTGAGTACTCTTGTCGGTTCTTGAAGTACTCAAGCATTTCCTTTACTTTTCATTGTTCTTGAGTTTACTCCTGTTGGTTCTTGAGTATTCTCCCTTTACTTTCCTTGTCTTTATTTCCAAAAACCTTTACTTTCCTGTCTTTTAAAACCTTTACTTTACTCAGCACTTATCTATGATATCCACTCCTATGGATATTCATAGCTAAACCCTTCATTCGGTTGAAGGGGTGTACTTGTATCATAAAATATTTTAGACCCTTCTCTTAGTGCCTCTTTGTGTTCAACTTGTTCTAGGTGCCTTATATTAGGTCAAAACTCCATTGGTTGAGTGGATGCTCGGAAGAGCAAAGCTCTGCCATGGGTTTGTGATCTTACGTTGATAAGTGGAGACTCGGAAGAGCACAGCTTATCTGTGGAAGTCAACCTCTTTTAAACACCATTTGGTTTATCAGGAATGATGATCAAATGGATGCACATACTAGAACAAGAGTTCTTTGTCTTGCAAAGGACTAGACGGTGTGGCAAGTCATGTGCTAGGAATAGCCTTGATACACTTTTGAACACTTAGTATGATCATTAGAGGTCAATGATAAACGGACTATGATATAAGGCCCCTGATACCGAATCTTTCCTTTGATTCAAACATCACCTGTCACTTACTTTCAGTCTTACTATCAACTGCTTACTTTCCAGTCATTTACTTTCAGTAACTTTACTTTCAGTCCATATCAACTGCTTACTTTTCGCAAGACTTGTCCTTCAAGCGATTACTTTCTGCAAGACTTGTCCTTCAAGCACTTTACTTTTCAATATTTACTTTCAGTCCCGTATTTACTTTCTTTACTTTCAGTCATTTACTTTTCAGTACTAAAATCACAACCAACCCACTTACTTTTCAGTACTAAAATCACAACCAACCCCCAACTGTCTTACTTCCATTTTCGAGAGAACAACTATCCACTAATTCCCTTGGGTTCGACCCCTACTTACCGCTTTACTAACCCAATAGTAAAGTTGCGAGTAGAGGACTTATAAATTTATCTTGCTTAGCACTCAACGACGTGCTCTGCCAAAATTGGCGCCGTTGCCGGGGAATTAGAAAATATCAATCGGATAATTGTTCTTTCTTTTTCTTTTAAAATTTCAAACTCAGCTCTCCATAACCATGTCTCGTGCAGGAAGCCACCATGACTATCAGGATGACGACGAGATGAACTTGTACGATCGAAATAATGAGGCGCCGCCTCCATTTATTGATGATCCGGAACAGCTCATCCGAAACCAAAGAGCTCGTAATAGGGAGGCCGTTAGAAGAAACCAAGGCCCGCCCGAGGACCGAAATGAAACTGGTCCAGTGCAACCCCCTAGACATCCCCCACATCCTCAACCTCGACAAGTGCCAAGGCGAGAACCCGTCTTTGATGACTACTATGGAGATAACAACTTCCGCGAACCTACTATGGGAGAACTGTCGGCACCAGATTTCAGAAACCAGCCGTGGTGCATTTATGAGAACCCTGATCTAGAAAACATCGCCATCAACACATCAGTGGTCCACAATTTGCCCAAGTTCTCAGGAACTCATGGAGAATCAGCGACGACTCATCTCCAACGGTTACACGGCATCTGCCAAAATCTAAAACCCAATGGCGTGAATGTAGACGACTTCAAGTTAAAGGCGTTCTATTTTTCCCTCACTGACTCGGCAAACGACTGGTTCCTTTCACTGCCTTCCGGTAGCATCAGAACATGGACTCAGATGCAAAAGAAATTCCTGGACAAATACTACCCAGCGGGAAGAGCAATGCAAGTAAGGAGGCAACTGCAGGACATCAAGCAAGGCCCCAATGAAACCATGTACGATTACTTGGAGAAATTCAATCGCCTGGAGAGAAGCTGCTGCACCCTTGGATTGCCCGAAAAACTCATCATCGAGACCTCATTGATGGATTGAGACCTTTAGACAAAATGCTCCTGGATGCCTCAGCTGGAGGATCCATGATGAATCTATCACTGAGTGGCATTAGGAATCTCATCACCGACGTTGCTGAAAATGCCCGATTCAGAGAAGAGACAACTCGGTAGGAAGAATTTTCCCGAACAAAGAATGTGGCAAAGGCTGAAGAAACACCGATGAACTCTATGCCAGAGGAGATGAAACAAATGAAGGAGATGATGGTTCAGATCCTACGAAGGCAGCCAGTTCCAGTAAAGCCTTGCGAATTCTGCAGTTCTACGGATCACAAAACTGACGCATGCCCAACATTGATAGTAGAGGAACCAGCAGAAGTGAATGCAGTGGTAGGATACCAAGGATACAACAACAACAACAGCAACGATAGAGCCGGACCAAACCGACAGTATAATCAAACGACCAATGCAAGCTGGCGGAACGACAACCATCCTCCGAGGGAGACACAACAAGACGCACCGCAATTAGCTCAGTCATTCTACCAACCTCCCCACCGGCAGTACAATCAGAACGCTCCATCAGCAGGCCAATATCAGTAAAAAGGACCAAATCAATACCCGATAAACAAATATCAACAGAAGGGACAAAATCACTACCAAGCCAACCCGATCAATCAACAAGTACCAAACAAATCGCTTGAAGACACAATGAAGGAACTCGCAGGAAGCGTAAATCAATTGGGTACTTCGCTACACCAATTCCAGGCGAAAACTGACGGGGCAATTTCAGATTTGACCAAACAAATGTCCCAGCTCGCCACCGCAATGTCCGCACTCACTAATGAACCTGGCAGACTTCCTTCACAAACAATCCAAAACCCAAAGGCAAATATTAGCATGATAAGGAAGGCAAACATGAATGCAGCACGGGAAGAAGCAGCACGATCCACAACTTACAAACTTACGAACAAACACTTCACCCGTAGGCACCGTCCTGATTGGAATCAAGAGGAAGACCGACCAATGATGGCAGAACGTGGGTCACGCATGCTGAAAATGGACGCTATGCATTCACAGTTAGCATGACAACTCCACCGATTACACACTTTGACATACCAGCATCTGGCTAGGAGGAGAATGACTCTGATGGTCTCAGATGGGATTCCCCAACAAACATTTATGCATCAGAGCAAGGTATCTACCTAGAAGATCAGGAGTTAGAAGGGCCCGGTCATACAAATCCAGAACCTAAGGATGGGCAGAATGCCCCGATAATGGAAAGATCCCTCACTTCAGATCATAAGTCACAACCGGAAAGGGATAAGGACCCAGGGGCCTTCACAGTCACCTGTGGTATTGGTAAAGCTCAAATTCACAAGTGCCTAATCGATCTTGGGGCTGCTGTCAATGCCATGCCTTACTCCTTATATTACTTATTAGGGCTTGGCCCATTGAAACCACCAAGGTCAAATATCGAGTTGGGAGATAAATCGTGTATCCAACCGGTTGGAGTGCTTGAAGATCTAATACTCCATGTGGGAGAGCTCGTCGTTGCTGCAGATTTTTATGTAATACAAACGGGAGAAACTAGCGAAGACGACCCTCCAACGCTCATATTAGGACGACCTTTTCTCTACACCACCAAGGCATGGATCGACATGGGCAAGGGCTTATTATCACTTGCATTTCGCGGCAAAATTTCAGATTTCTACATCGATGATTATGATGGCCACCCAAGGACAAGGAAACCGCCAGACATTGTGCCTATCTCGGATCTCAGTACACAAATTTCTGATCTGCCAAGAGAGACCATAAGAGTAGCAAGACCAGCATCTATTGTCAAAGGTCCCTTGCCTTCTCAGAGACAATGGAAAGAAAAACCACCGAAACAAAGGAGTCCTGACCCGAGCACATCATCTCACAAGAAATCAGGGAGAGTCAAGGCAAGAATGAAAGTAGGCGCTCCGCAACACTACGACCTGAGCCACCCATGGGATCCCACCTTATGATCCAGGAATGAGGTATTGTCGAGCTAACGACGTTAAACAAATGCACTGGTCGGGAGGTAACCCGACATCTATCTTATTTTCAGTCATTTAATTTCAGTCATTTAGTTTTTTGCCTTAAAACATTCTCACCTTTCCTGTATATATTTTCTTGCATAAACTTTTGAACTAAGTCGTGATGTGAGGCGCGCCTTCGTTCAAAAGTGTGGGGTGAGAACCACCTTTGTACATAGTTAATTAACATGCTATCTTTTTTCCTTTTCCCTTAATATTATCTTTTTGAAAATATGAACTTGAGAATGTGAAAAAGATAGATCTAAATTCATGCATTTACCTTGTGAAATCTCAACTGTATAAAAACTTAGGATGTAACTTCTCATTTGTCCCTTTGTGCTGAGATATACAGGGGATGTAGAGTTGATATAAATTGCCCTAGATAGGCTTGGCAAGCAATCGAAGGACTGAATTTCACTATATGGTTTACGAAGTCAGTGGAGGCTGCACTTCGGGTTTCAAAGAAGATCAGAGTCATCTCTGCCGTGCAGCATTTATGTAAGAGGCGGGACGGGAATCAAACCGTCCTATCTCTAGTCCTAGTAGCCGGGAAAATAGATGAGCGACCCTCATCTTGACCCGCGCAAAATGGCGGGGATGAGAAAGAGCGGGGAGGTATTTCCATATGCTCTCGGGCAATGATTGGACCTCCCAAAGAAAGGTTGAGAAAATGGACTAGCAAGTCACAAAGAAGCAAAAGCTCGAAGAAGCTAATCAAAGGCCAAAAGCCAAAGTATGTGAAGGTTTTAACCGAAACGAAAGTGAAGAAGCTCCAATTCAAAATCAAAGGCCAAAGGCCAATTCACTTCAGAAGCTGTCCCTCACCATAAGGAAATCAAAGTGCTCAACTCAGTGAAACCCGAACCAAATCATGTGCTAGAGAAAGCGACAAGTTAACCATATAGTGCGAGTCGGTCCAGAGAATGCAGTCCAGGAGCCTGAAAAGGGCTATCTCCCGAAACATCCAAATTAATTTGCATCTCAGCTCGAAGGTACAAGTATCAAGTTTCTTCTAAGTATTTACACGGTTTAGTTTGGTAATAAGTAAGTAATGCATGAATAGGATAAATCTAGTTCTATATTCTCACTTTCATATTTGAAGTTTTTTACTTGGATTGTGTGCATCTCTTAAATGGCATTGTTCGGGACGAACAACTAAAAGTGTGGGGTGATCTGATGGACCATATTTATATGATTCGTTAAGATAGTTAAACCCACCAAATTGGATGCTTTATCTGTACAACTTTTACTTGTTAGTTTCACTTTTGTTCTATAGGCTATTTCAAGGAGTAATAATGAAACGAGCTAAAATGGAGTTCTTAACACTGAAAGTGGATTACAAGTCAGAACTGACCATACCCCGACAATACTCCGAATAAGACACAACTAAGTCCCGATGACTTGTTCCAACAAAGATCAAGAACACAAGTGAAATGCCAAGTATAAGTGACTTATCTTTTGATGTCAACCAAAGGAGCAACCAAAGGGCAACGAAAGAGGCAACCAAAGGGCAACCGGAGTTACATGACAACCGAAGGCTTTTGGGAAGAAAAGATCTAAACCCACTCAACTCACTCCTCCTCTCCTCCATTGCCACATGGGCGGCGGCTCTTGGAGAAAGCCACCTCATGGCCGGCGGCTATATGGACTTCCTCCCTCCATTTGACAAGTGTCTTGATCTCCTCCACATCTCCTCCTCTTCCCATGCCTATAAATACCACACTTCCCTTCCCTTTGTAATGCATCCCGATCCCAACATCCTCATTCCATAGTTACTTATCTCTCTAGAGTTTGGGCACAATCCATGTAAACACACCACTTTGATATTAAAGCTCCAAGTTTGTTCTTGAGTACTCTTGTCGGTTCTTGAAGTACTCAAGCATTTCCTTTACTTTTTGTTGTTCTTGAGTTTACTCCTGTTGGTTCTTGAGTATTCTCCCTTTACTTTCCTTGTCTTTATTTCCAAAAACCTTTACTTTCCTGTCTTTCAAAACCTTTACTTTACTCAGCACTTATCTATGATATCCACTCCTATGGATATTCGTAGCTAAACCCTTCATTCGGTTGAAGGGGTGTACTTGTATCATAAAATGTTTTAGACCCTTCTCTTAGTGCCTCTTTGTGTTCAACTTGTTCTAGGTGCCTTATATTAGGTCAGAACTCCATTGGTTGAGTGGATGCTCAGAAGAGCAAAGCTCTGCCATGGGTTTGTGATCTTCCGTGGATAAGTGGAGACTCGGAAGAGCACAGCTTATCTGTGGAAGTCAACCTCTTTTAAACACCATTTGGTTTATCAGGAATGATGATCAAATGGATGCACATACTAGAACAAGAGTTCTTTGTCTTGCAAAGGACTAGACGGTGTGGCAAGTCATGTGCTAGGAATAGTCTTGATACACTTTTGAACACTTAGTATGATCATTAGAGGTCAATGATAAACGGACTATGATATAAGGCCCCTGATACCGAATCTTTCCTTTGATTCAAACATCACCATTCACTTACTTTCAGTCTTACTATCAACTGCTTACTTTCCAGTCAATTACTTTCAGTAACTTTACTTTCAGTCCATATCAACTGCTTACTTTCCGCAAGACTTGTCGTTCAAGCAATTACTTTCCGCAAGACTTATCCTTCAAGCACTTTACTTTTATGTATTTACTTTCAGTCCCGTATTTACTTTCTTTACTTTCAGTCATTTACTTTTCAGTACTAAAATCACAACCAACCCACTTACTTTTCAGTACTAAAATCACAACCAACCCCCAACTGTCTTACTTCCATTTTCGAGAGAACAACTATCCACTAATTTCCTTTGGTTCGACCCCTACTTACCGCTTTACTAACCCAATAGTAAAGTTGCGAGTAGCGGACTTATAAATTTATCTTGCTTAGCACTCAACGACGTGCTCTGCCATAAAGCAAGATCAGTGTCTGAACACCTGCCAGGACAAAAGGTGAGACAGCACCCCAGACAGAAAATTGACTTGTCCCAAGATCAGTCCAAAGGAAAGAACCGAGCTGATCACAAGGAGACGCATGGAACACTCGGTGATGGAAAGACCCGCAGATCACCCATCCAAAACCATGACTATTCACCAGTGACTCAAAGGATAGATCGGCGCACTTGCTGGTACTGCAACCAGATGGGACACATCAAGGTGGAGTGTCACCTGTTTCTTACGGAACGACGTGCTTTCCAATAACGGACCACACCACGACAGAAACAAGTCTGGGTTCAAAAGGCAGACCAAACCGTTTGCATGGTGGCCTGCTACTCCTCAAGCTACACAGCGCAAGATAGTTGGCTCTTCGACAGCGGATGTTCCGCCCACATGACAGGTAACTCTCAATATCTTACCCATATTAGACCTGTTGAGCAGACGTGGTTTGTCTTCTTCGGGGATGGTGGAAAGGGTCAGGTGATCGGCTGTGGGACATTGATGGTTCCGGATCTCCCTGCACTCAAGAACACCCTCCTTGTCGAAGGTCTGACAAGGAATCTTATCAGCATCAGTCAACTGTGCGACGATGGACACTATGTGTCATTCTCTAGCTACTCATGTCTTGTCCTAGACAAGAATGGTGATACACTGATGAAAGGAAAAAGGGATGCCAACAACTGCTATACCATTGGAATGGGTCTGATGGAAGGATCAATGGACGTCGAGAACCATGGCCAGCATCTGGTTCCTCTAGCTTGTGCAAACGTCAAACACAGATTTCTGCGAGGGGGAGTGGATACGACCTTGCACACAAGTTCTGATTGGAGATGCGCACAAATCCATGTTGCCGGGTGTCCCAGGAAACTATTGAAACAGAGGGTGTCACAGTTACAGAAGAAGTTCGTACTATGCCCACAGAAATATGAATATGGAGGGCACCAGAAGATGATAACTCTGAGGCACAGGATACGGAGTGGAACACCCAGACCCTAAGTGGGTCTATGTGGTGTCAACCACTGAAAGCATCCAACGGTGGTCAGTCATAGTCGACTCTCCAGCTGAACAGTTAGACTGACCACCTAATAAAGAGAGCTGGAACAGAAGGTACAGCGCGTGAAAACCAATTTTTTTTGAATTTTCTCGAAGATTTTTCCTGCCATTATTTGAATCAAGGGTTGTCCAATTTGGGAAGTTGAAAAGGCCAGAGGATACTTTTGAAACACAAAAACAGTTGAGTGTGTTCAATTGTCTTCTCTCTCTCGTCCCCAAAACCCTAAGAACGGCAACTTCTCTCTCAACCGTTTCCCCCTCCACAACGATGGTAAACACCAGAAAGTCAGCAAAATCTGGCGTCAAATCCGCTGAGAAGAACAAAGAGAGCATGCAGTCTTCAAAAACTCTGGCGGCGAAATCCAAAAAACCGAAATCGAAAGCTCCGATGGTGAAAAAGGCGTTGCCTTTACAATCCGCCACCGAATCTTTGGCCCAAGCGAAGAAGTATACCGCTGAAATCCCTCAGTCAACCGCGGTGGAATCGTCTGTCACATTAGATGCTGTTTCGTCTAAAGAAATTCATCCACAATCTGAGGTATTTCCAACTGCTCCTTCAGTTTCTGCAAATATTCCTATTATTGAAAAGATTGTGGAGGCTGAGAAGGTTGTTAAGTCGGTTGACGGTGATGAAGCCAGCAGGGCTGAAATTGGTGATAATGGTGGTAAGGATGTTAGTGGTGTTAAAGTTGTTGCTGTTGAAACCAGTAGGGCGGTGCCTGGTGGTGATGATGATAGAAATCTTGAGAGTGGTAGGGCTGTGGCGGTTGACAAAGCCGGTAGTGCGGTAATTGAAAAGGATTCTGTCAAGATTATGGGAGAAGAGGGACCCAGCAAGGTGGCTGGAGGCTCAGGAACATGGAGGGAAAAGATCTTTGCCACATGATACATTCCTCCGAAGGCAGGTCGCAGGAAGAAGGTTAAGCGGGCTAGTGACTCCCCCAGAAAATACCTAGCCCAGATATATGCCACTCGAGGGAGGAAGATTGCAATGTCCGATGAAGAAACAGAGAAGTTTATTAAGTCCTCGGGGAAGAGGAATTTAGTGATTAATGAGGCTGATCCGTCTGAAAATTAAGGAGGAATCACTGAAGAAGGTTCCGGTTTGCATGATGAGGCTATGACAGAGGAGATTAATCCATCAGGAAAGACAGATGTGTTGAAAGAATCAGACCCAGCAGAAAAGGATGAAGAGTTGGAGAAGTTATACAAAGACATTGATGATGTCATGGAAGACCTGGAAAAGGAGAAGGATCAGGAAGTGGCAAGTCCGGAAGAAGCTCAGTATGATCAGGCTGTTGGGGCAAAAGAATCTGATACAGACAAAGCTATAAGTGTTCCAACTATGGAACCGAGTGTTCAATCTGGTGTTGAGACTGGAACAGCTGCAGAGAAAGCTACAAGCGGTTCAACTCTGGAACCATCTGTTCAGCCCGAAGCTCAAATAGCACCAACTCCAGAGGAAGGTCTGCGTAACCAGGCTGTTGAAGCAGAAGAGTCTGTTACTCACAAGTGTTCCAACCGTGAAACAAAATGTTCAGACTAAAGTTAAGACTGGAGTTGTTCCAGAGTCAGTAATGTGTGAAGAGACAGTGGCAGTTCAAGATGATCATCGTAGGGATCTTGTGGAGGAAGATGGCTCACCCATTCGTAAGGATGGTTCTATGTCCGCAGCAAAAGGCGTTACCCTTTCAGAAGATGACCAAGACAGTGTTCCCCTGGTCAATCTCAAAAGATCAACGAAGGGCAAGGAAAAGAAAAAGGTAGTCTTTGCTAAGACTACAAAGGAACCAGTCCAGAAAGTTGCTGAAGTCAGCAGTGGTGCAGGGGGAGCTGGATCTTCCAAGAAAAGGAAACGTACTGCTGCAGTTCCCATCTCTGAAGATGCTGGGAGATGTGAAGTCCCAGCCCCTGAGTCTGAGACTGTCCCAGTGGGTAAGGTCAAGAAAGGAGTATGGTTCGTGACTAAAGAAGCTGCGTTGAAATGGGATTGTGTGCTGAAAAGGAAAATTATACCTGAGAGGCTGCTGGATGCGTCCAGTTACAAAGGGAAGGAAGTGGTTGAGGTGCTTAAAGAGTCGGATCTGGTCTGGACGTTGGACAGATGCATGCCGTTTGACGACAGCTGGTGCGTGAGGCCATGGCAAACTTGCCTCCAAAGTTTGGGGTCATTGGAGAGGCAGAGTATGGGGTCTTCCATGTTAGAGGAAGAAGGATCAAGATTGATCCAGAGCTGATCAATGTTACTTCTCCATGGACGACCTAGCTGTTGATGAAGAAGAATCTAGCTTTGAGAAGATAGTGAGCACCATCACTGCAGGCTCTGTTCAGTGGAGGCCTGAGTCAGTTGTGCATACAGCGGATCTGTCTACGTTCTATTCAATGCTGTTTTTCATAGCGGTGTTCTACTGGAGGCCGTCTACTCATCGCTCTACTGCCAACAAGGACATGGCCCAACTAATTTATCAGATAGGGAACAAGCTGAAGTTCAACCTGGGCAGAATAATGTTCAAACAGATTGCTGAACATGCTACATCGATGAGAACTCTGCACCAGATCTGCTTCCCATCTCTGATTTATGAGTTGATCATCCATCAAGCTCCAGATTTGAAGGCCTCGCCTGACCATCTCACAAAGGCACCCAGCAAGTTCATCGTCGACCACAAGTTGTTCAAAGGACGTCATGTGAACGATCTCAAGAAGGAGAACCAGACAGGAAAGGGTGTTGCGGAGTCGAGGGGGAGCCATGATGGGCCGGGATGAGAGGAGCCAGCTACTCAGGCACCTGAATATAATCATCGAAGTGGACAAGGAGCAACGCAGGCGGATCAACAAGCTTGCTCGTGCCCTCAGCTTTCCGAGTGACGATGAGTCCGAGACTACAGCTTCTGAGGATGATTCAATTGAAGAGACATCTGCATGAAGGTCCTCTAAAAACTATCTCCCTGAACTATTTGCTTAAAAACTTTAGTACTTAGTGCTTGTTCTGGCACATTTTTGCTTGACTGTTCGAACTCGGATCGCACCCCTTGCCAGTTTGTGGCAAAAAGGGGGAGTATTTTTTAGGAGACAATTCTTGTTTCCCTCAAAGTTGTCTATTGTCTAGATAGTTAGATAGACTTAGTTATCTAGTTAATTTGGTTTTGCCAAAATTCCAAGGGGGAGATTGATGTTCCCTTAAGTGGCATGTATTTGGCAAAACGTAGCTTAGACAGTTCGAGCAGGTGTTCAGGGGGAGTTCGAACATATCATAGTACTCATACACAGCGTGGATAAGACGCAAGGATATTTCCCAGAAGATATTGGACTACAAAGATCTCGTCAAGTTGAAGTCGGCCAGCGACTTATTCGAGCAATAGATATTCGAATGAATATTTACATTAAGGCGGCAAAGCTTACTTGGGCAAGAAGACTTCGGATTATCTTCCAACCGATTCAAAAGATATACATCAAATATCTAGGAATATTTCCTAAATATTTGATGGGATTATCTTGTGCGAATTAGGGTTTCGTCCAAGCATATAAATACAATGCTAGGGCACCCTTATTCGCCATCTCTTTCAAAGATCAAATACACACGAGCATACCTTGCTGATTGGAGAAGAGGAAAGCGACGGCCGATTGTGTTTTCTCATTGAAAATACATCGGTGCAAGTGCAGTCTGTTCAAGTGCAACACAGACTGCCTGAAGCGTATCAACTACCGCACACAACAAAGGTGAACAAGCTTTCGAGAGAAAGCATCCGAGCTTCTGGAGAAGGTCGAGAACGTTCGGACTGTAGGTTCTGAACAAAGGGATCGAGGGGAATTGCGGTGAACCTCGGTTGCAAATCTGAGAGATGGAGTATTAAGGTTAGGCTATTACAAGGTGTAAGTGTAAGTCCCTGTGGAAACCCTATACTCGTAATAAAGATTTAATGTCCCTTTTTCGGGTGTGGGAAACCCCCCAGAGTAGGCGGAGCCGAACTGGGTTATCAGTCTGTGTGTTCTATTGCTTTTGTCTGCTTCCTGAACTGTTGTGATACGAGTTCAAACTCTGTCTTGAACTGTTAGCTGAACTGTTGTGCAAAGAAGCTCTAGGTCTGTTGCAACAGTACCCTGGACACAAGCTTGAACAGGGGATATAATTTCAGAACCGCATTCGAATTCATCTCCAGACGACGAAGCAAATAAACGTTCAGCTACAGAATACGTTCTCATTCTTACAAATCTATGTAGTCCGTTTCCCATCATAAAAAAATTCAAACGCGCATTTATAACTGAAAAGGGTAGTTAACTTCATAAGATACGTTGCACATCAATATATAATAGAGTTTATGATACATTGATTTCAGATGATGAGGAATGTTAAATTCACAAATTCAACGAGTTTTTGGTACTTGCTTCCAGGTGACCCACGTGGTGACGGCTGGTCAACTTCTTCGTCGCCGTCACATGGATTTGTATTTGAAGACGAACACTGTCTATTGTTCTCTTCGTCGTATCTGTATTTTTCCATACTGAAGCTATGCTCTCCTAAACATTCCGAGCCATTATCACATGGATAGAATCCATCTTGAGCAGAACAAACATATCCTTCATAAACGCTTGATTCCTCGTCAGACATCTCCGCAAACAAATGGTCGGCTGTAGAATTGGAACTCATTATACGAAATTGTTGGGATGAAAATATAAGGACAAGAGCTAGTGCGTTTCCTTAAAGGGTGGACGATATCTGATTCCATCGTATTTCAGTTATTCTTCCGTGACACTTACCAACGACGCTTTCTTTATAAGCGCCGTTGGATTTATGTACACCAACGGCGCTTATAAAGAAGCGCTGCCTTAATATTTATAAACGGCGCTTTTCTTCAGAACGCCGTTATAAGTAGGTGACAACGGCGCCTCGATATATAAGCACCGTAATAACCTACTTACAACGGCGCATATATATTAAAGGCGTCGTTATATGTGTAGTGGACACGGCGACTGAAGTATAAACGCCTCTTGAACCCTAAAAATTACATTTCAACACATATTTTAACCAGACTGGTAAATTTCCTTTTACGCCGACTTCTTCGCCCGCCGTACGCATTTCACTCTTGCGGAGGTTCAAATTTGTCTGCCAGGTAATTCGTTTAGTTCTCATCCTATTTCGGCGCCTATTGTCTCTGTTTTGCAGAAGATTACGTCAAAGTTTCCTCATATATTTGTTTTACTGTAACTTTTGTCTTCCATTTCGTAGTTACGGTTGCGTGTGGTGTAGAAAAATTGGTTGACTCCGGCATATGGATGTATTCATTTAGTCAGGGTACTAAGTTCTGGCACAAATGAGTATTGTTCACTACTGTGAAACTATGAAAATGTGAAACTGATTCTACAAACCAAGTATAAGAGTGAAATACGTCTCTGTTTTGGTTTACCTTGTAATGTGCCGTCATATGCTTATGCTGTTTACTCGCAGGACGATGGTTAACACAGCAAGTAGTGTCGATGGAGCCTCATCAGCGAAAGGTAATAAAACATCGAAACGTAAACAAAGGGGTGCAACCCTACTGACCATGTTAATTGACAAGCATAAAGATGGCACGAAGGAACCGATCACGATAGCAGCAGATGGAACTATCGACAGTGAAGTTGGGAAAGTATTCAGACAATACATTGGTAATATCATACAGTATGTTATTATATTAAATGCAAAATGTGTTCTTTGTACGTTAATATGTGTGTTCGATACATGCAGGTCTGGTTGCGAAAAAGCATATGTCAATTACATATGAGAAATGGACGTTAGCACGCCCGGAACAGAGGGAGTTGGTGTGGGAATAGACTTTGGTCCGAATTATTAATTGCGAAACGATTAATTGTTAACTTTACACTTTGTGCAAGTATTAATCATTCATTTAATTATGCAAAAAATGTTTGATGTGCCTCAGAATGACTTAACGGAGGTGTTAAAGAAAATGGAGATGCGGGGAGCGGCTAAAATATGGAGAGAATTTAAGAGCGAGCTAGCAAATGAATACATTTTTTGTCCGAAAGAAGGAGAGGACCCACGACAGATGTATCCGTTCATTGATACGGATCAATGGAAGTCCTTTGTGGAACAACGTCTGACTCCCAAGGCACTACAACTTAGAGAGTTAAACATTGCGCGAGCGAAATCGAACCAGTACCCGCATACTATGTCTAGGGGCGGGTACAAAAAGGCAAAAGCGGACATTGTCGCTAAAAAATTATCGGAGATGGAGGCTCGGGGTTTAATATCCCCAGGGGATGACCCTGTCATCGATGTTGGAAGGCATGAGGTTTGGAAGAGGGGGCACCAAAGGACTAATAAAGAGTACGTGACTGACCATATGAGGGAGGTTGCCGACAAAATTGTAAGTTTTATGATCACAGTAAATAATTGCGTAAATGTAACCATTTGTGATGAACGTCCATTCACTTCTGTATCAGGATGAATTGGAGAAGCGAGTGAGGGACGGAGAATTTATATGTCATGGTCGACGTGACATATTAACAGAGGCCATAGGAAAGGACGAGTACCCTGGACGAACACGGGGGGTGGGGTCGCTGGTAGGTTGGAAGAAAGTATTTGGGAAGCAGTCTTCTTCGTCGACCACACAGTGCAATGTCAGTTCGCAAGCGCTTACGATTTATAGCCCTCAAATCCCTCAAAGTGGTTCCGATGATGACCCATTTGGAGATATACCCAAGTTAATATTCAGTCCCTTTTAAATTAAGAAGGAAATTCAATTTACATCGTTACTGTGTTTGAATTTTTTCATTTCAGGTTGGGAAGAAATGTCTGCTACACGTGGAAGGAGGAGGTTTGGATCAGGGCAGGAAACTAGTAGCACTTGGCAGAGTGATGCGAGGACGCTTCGTCCAGTGTCAAGAGCTTCCTGATGAGATGGTGAAGGTAGTTGTAGAGATTGACATTGAACCATCGACAGAGCTTCCAATGAAGTTGGAGCTAAAGGAAAAAGTATCAGATGCGCTGGGTGATTTTGTGGGATGGCCGAAATGTCTGGTAGACATTGATGGAAAGGTAGACGATGAGTAAATTCAGTTATTTGACAAGAAACACATATAAGTATATCAATGTGAATAGGTTCATCGTTTTTTTGTTTTTCGCACAGGGATATGACGATTACAGATTTTTAAAAATCCAATGCAGAAGTTTTGATAACGAAACTCTGGAAGGAATGAAAATGAATTGCCGTTTTTTGTACGAACACGCGAAAATGATGGCCACGTCGACTATCTATTCGGTGTACATTGCTAGCGAAGTTTTCGGTGAAGACTATTATATCCAGCTGGAAAAATCTGACATTGTGCAGTTCACCTCATTGGAAGCTTTGAGTGCAACCGCAGTTGAAGTGTACATAGGGTAAATATTTATTTAAATATTATTATTTGTTCTCCACGAATCGAATTTTTTATTCACGTAATTATCCAAATGGCAACAGATTTATACACGAAAAGCTCCCACCGGGCATTTGGTTTGGCTACTTCAGACCGAGTCATATGACTCCATCCGTCGATCTTGAAACGAGGGTGGTTTGCTTCAAGAAGAGATTGCAAATGCCAGACTACGTTCATAATGTTTGCTACTTCCTCCCATACGTCCATGTCAAAAAGTAAGTTGATATTTTTATTAGTGTTCTGTGGTTTTTGATGCAATGCATTGTATAAGAATATAACATTTCAACCATTTTTATTAGGTGGCATTGGATGTTAATTGTCATATTCCTCGAGAAGCGCTTGGTCCTTTGGCTTGATCCAACGGCAAAACCACCGGTGGATGATGCAATCAATTTCGTCAACATGTAACGACTACTATGCTAATCCACTATTTCGTACAAGTATTGCATGGCCTACAACTTATATTAATTACATTAATGTTACAGGGGCATGCGTACATACTTCAATCTCACGGCTGATTCAGAGATATAGTGGAGGACTGTAACGGTATGGACTTAACAAATAACAACTGGGAAGACCAAATTCTTTTATTCCTTTACTTTAACATAAATTCTTTATTTTTATCTTCTCATTTATTATTTCAGTGCCCCAAACAGCCCTATAACACTCAAGTGTGTGGCTACTATGTGTTGCAATATATCCGCGCCATAATGAATTTCGTTAATCAAACCAATGGATCTTTTCATGACGACATCACACAGGTAAATATATGCCCCGATAAGTAATAGACTATCAACCGTTAGTTTACGTATCGTTAAATTTGATAACTGTGCGCTTTGTCCCCAGTGTTTCCCAACAGGAGAGGACTCGTATTGTAACCATGTCCTGAATGAGCTGAGGTGCGACTTTGCTAATGAATTGATAGATTTCTTGCGGCAATCAGAAAATCCAGTGTAAAACACGTCATATATATGCTGTATATTGGTCCCAAAGTTTTGTACCATGGCAACGTCCAGTATCAACGAATGCGGGCGTAAACGAATACAAATGTTTTGTATATGTAATGCTGGGCAATTTAATTTATTTATTTTTTGTTGAAAATATTGAGCAATGTAATCGGAAATCAATGCTTAGTAAGGAAATGGTATTGTGCACGGGATTGTTTGTAACAATCAAAACTATCAATTTATATTCTAACTTTCGACAGCTCTTAATATGTCAGGCGCCGTTTATAAGTGCAATTACGACGACGCTTCATATGAAGCGCCGTTTTAAGTAGACCTGAACGGCGCGTATGTATTAAGCGCTGTCTATTTTCGTTAAATTTTTAATATAATAAATTACATTTGAAATCATTTGTGTAACACAAATTGATTATATGTTGAAATAAATTGATAATACACGACAAAGTAATCTTGCCGCAAAAAATTTCGAAAATCATGGTTCGAAAATAAGACATCGCTTAAATAAATGAGGCGTTGTCTTATTTGACATTAAAACGGCGCTTTTTCTATGAAGCGATGTCCTCAAGTAACGGTACAATGACGAGAATGTGACGGAAATTTGGATACATATACTGGAAATGGGATGAAGAAGATTCTAAAGAAGTTATGACTCTTGACAGAAAGACAAGAGTCATGAAATTCTTCAGAATCATCTTGCACCTCATCTCTAGTATGTTGCAAAACTTTTGTTCTAACAAATGCTGAAATGTTGAAAATGCGTGTGTTGAAAGATGCAAAGAGATATCTTATATAGGCAAAACTGAAATTTGTTTTCAGTCGAAATTCAGTCAATATTCCGTAACGTGCGACGAAAAAATAATGTACTATCGACGGAAATATTGGAATAGACGGAATATAAACGGAATAGTAATGGAATGTAACAACGCTTCATTTGTAAGCGCCGTTTAAGTATACCTGATAGATAGCTTTTTCATTAAGCGATAACTATACTCTTTTCTAGTTGACAAGTCTTTATTTCGAACATGTATCATCAAGCCGTTTAATTCGTTGGCAATGTCCAACAGTACAAATTCATTTGGAAAATATTATATGGATGTAATATAAAATTTATGAAATACATTGTAAGCCGTTGCAAATCAATAATGTAAGTAGTTCATGGAATTTAAAGTTGTCACTAATTTATTCCGTCAATATCGCTGGCGTTCACAATTATGCCATTTTTCTAGTTGGTTTAAAACCCAATCCGTGTAACCCTCCCGGACATTTGCAGTCTCATTTTGTCGGTGACGATCATTCTGCATCTTCTCATGAAATTACCTCGAATGCAACTATCATACTGTGCATCCCAAGTAGCAATATTCTACAAGTGTACAAGCAAATCATTTTTAATACCAATTACTGCTTGTGAACAAATTGTTTTATTTTAAACATTTTGAGTTACCGTTATATACCAGAAACTCCTCGTACCAAATTCCCTTAGTAGTTTCTGGGATCATGCGCCACGATGTCCAAGTTGCATCCCAGCATTTTGTTATGCATTCTCGTGCAATTCGTCGATGAACGTCGAATGGCCAGAAACTGTTACAAATATCGGGATCACATAATGGTTAAATTTATCAAAACAATCAATATGAATGGTACAATCATTAATTACTTACGCGTTTCTTCCAACAGGTGTAATATGAGCTCTACGTACGACGTCACGTTGATTGACAGCAAAATGAACACGATCAAATGAAGGAGACATGTTGACGATTATCAATCTAAATGATGTATGTTGAGGTTTTAATGAGGTTTGAATGATTTAAACGTCTCAAGATATATATAGGTTACTTGTGTGTAATATGTGTCAAAAATTAAGTCGGAATGCCGTCACCATTCCGTTGAAAAACCAACGATAAAAAATGGTAACAATTTTTGACGGAATATTGACGGATTTGTGACTGAAATTTCCAACGGTCAAAATAAACGGTAAGTAAATAAGTAACGAAACATTGACGGAAAAATGAAGGAAACATCTCATATTTTTTGCAACGGACACATGACGAAATTGTAACGGATTGATGTTGACGGTTAATGGACGGATAAGCGACGGAAATATTCAAAATGTTTCCTAAAAGAAATAGTAACGGAAATTTGATGGAATATATTTACGGAAAAATGATTGTCTGTAGACGGATTTGCTAAAAATTTGTTACCGAACCAATGACGGAAGTGTTACGGAAAAATATTGACGGTATTATGCTGGAACATCAGCGGAAGTTTGGTAGTGATGGAATGTTGTCGGAAATTTGGCGATTTTTTTCCATCATTTTGACTGTCGACTGTGTTGTGACGGAAATTTGTGTCGGAAATTTGCCAAAAATTTGTAGTGTATATTCTATATTCTATTCCTACCCAGTCAGGGACGGAACTAGGCTTACACGGGTGGGACACTTGTCACCCCCAGGTTATTTCAAAAAAAAATTCAGCCTGAAAAAGGATTTCATCCCACCTACCCAAGACCAAGAACCAGATTGAAATCTACTTGTCTTAGTCAAGACGAGTTCTAGATGGTGTTCGAACTGCGTCTCGAACACTTGTTGAACAGTTTCATGTTGTGTTCAAACAGAGGCTGGAACACCTTAGCAGACAGAACATAAACAACACAACATAGGAGCACACACGATATGATAACCCAGTTCGGCCTCTCCTACTCTGGGGGGTTTCCCACACCCGAAAAAGGGACACAAATCTTATTACGAGTTTAGGGTTACAAGAGGTCTTACTCTTACACAACTCCTCGTTTGTAATGGCCTCACCACTAACACTCCGTCTCTCGGATTTGCAATCTCGGTTCGTCGCTACTCCCCTCGATCCCCTGTGGGTAGGACGAGACTTCCCTCTCGGCCTAGTCTTGGACTTCTCGGAAGTCCAGTCGCCTTCTCTCAAAGACGTATGTTGATCACCGTGTGTGTGTGCGCTTTGTTGTCCTTCAAGAGCAGTCTGAACAGCACACTGAACAGACTGCTTCTTCCCGTTGATATTCCGGTGTGGAATAATCAGCCGGCGGTCGCTCCTCCTCCAATCTCACGAACTCTCGTGTTTATCTTTTCTCTCAGGAAGCGACACTGAATAAGGACGCCCTAGCATTGTATTTATATGCTTTGGACGAAACCCTAATCAGCACAAGATAATCCCATCAAATATTTAGGAAATATTCCTAGATATTCGATGTATATCTTTTCAAATCGGTTGGAAGAATATACGAAGACTTCTTCCCCAAGTCAGCCACGCCGCCTTCAATGTAGATATTCATTCGAATATCTGATGTTCAAATAATTCGATGGCCGACTTCAAATCTTGATCTTTGATTGTCCAGATCCAATCTAAATATCTTGTCAAATATTTCGGAGATACTCCTAAATATTTGATAGATATTCAATCTCCTCCATATCCAATCTTTGGAGATAACTTTCGTGCCAAGCCATCTTATATTCTCTCAGCCAATCTGCATATATTTGATCGCCTCTCTGATCTTCGATGATGACTTGTCGATTGGCTCCAATCAAATAACCTCATCGATATCTTTTGGATATTCAGCACTTCATTCCAATCTTCACGAAGATCTCGATCTTTCTTTATCACCAAGTAATTCCGAATCTTCTTAATCGACTCCTAATTGATGTGAGGATATTCATTTGAATATCTGATCCTCTAATTTATTGGTTAGCCAACTCCAATCAGATCAGATCTTCGATCGTCCAGATTAGGAAAACATCGTATCTTCAGATCTGCTGTATGCGAGTTCCAGTAGTTGATTGAACACTCGTTGAACTCCTGCTTGAACTGTCTAAAGCCGTTTCTCCTTGAACTCCAGCTTGAACTGTCTAAAGCCGTTTTGCCAAAGCCATGCCATTCATGGGAACATCAATCTCCCCCTTGGCATTTTGGCAAAACCAAATCTACGCTTTAGACACAACTTGAGGGACCAGAACAGTTACCTCAAAACACTCCCCCTTTTTGCCACAAACTGACAAGGGGTCCAATCGAGCAACCTGGTCTCTTCGGTAACTGAAATCTTATCAACTCCCCCTTAAACATAGCCTGGGACAGTGACACATGCTGTGAGTCTGTCAAACCATGGTGTCTCAGCAGCTGTTCGACCACGGGTCAGCAACTGATAGGTTCCTGAATTGCTCCAATCAGTGTAGCCAATGCCTTTACATCCTCCAATCATTCTCTGGGACTTCAAAATTGTATCTAGGTCTATTGATCCAGAGATTATCATCTTCACTGATTTCTTGAACTTATTCAGCTCGTCCAGTCTTGCTGCATGGTAGTCTTTCTCCAGACATATCTCTCTTTGGCTCATGGCAGCATGTCTTTTCTTCAAGCAAGACATCAACTCTCTCCGTCTTCTTTATCCTCACTGGGATATCACAGAGCGTGCACCAATTGATTGATTCTTGTCCTCTGCGCCTGTTCAACCTCCAGTATACTCTTCGCCTCCTCTAGTAGCTGTCCGCGTTCAGCTCGGGACAAGTTCTCACCAGCAGCTCTCCTTATGAAAGACTCAGGTGCGTCCTTCCTGTTCAACCCGGGGTCCTTCAGATCATTCTTATGTCGACCCTTGAACAGCTTGTGATCAACTACCAACTTCAACGAAGCACTTGACAGTCTGTCCTGGTCTGTCTTCAAATCTGGATGCTGGTTGATGTTCAGCTTATAGAAGCGATGGGAAGATTATCTGGTGCAGAGACTTTGTAGATATGGCATGTTCTGCAATCTGGTAGAGCAGCTGTCACATCTCCTTGATGTCCATGGTTCTATGAGATGTAGGCTTCCAGTTGACTATGACGATGAAGAACAACATCGAGTAGAATGTGGTCAAATCTGCAACTGGGATGGAGGTGTCTTTTCACCGAGGGTATGCTCCAGCCGTTAAACAGCTTGCAATCTTGTCATAGCTCTCCTCTTCCACCACCTCGTAAAAATCATCCATTGCGAAGTACACATTGATGATCTCAGGATCAATCTTGACCTTCTTTCCTCTGACAAAGACTATGCCGTAGTCTTTATCACCAGCAATCCCAAACTATTTTGGTAGATTTGCAATAGCTTCTCGCACCAACTGTTCATTAAACGGTTAGCATCTTTGGACGGTCCAAAATCAGATCAGTCTCCTTCAAGAGCTGAATAATCTACTCTCCTTTGTACTTCTTCTCATCAAGCATCCTCTCAGGGAAGATCTTTCTTTTCTGCACTGCTTTCCACTTGGCTGCTGCGACTGTACTGGCAAACCACACTTCATGCTTAGACACTCCACTTGGTACACTAGGCGGAACAGATCCTGGAGCACTCCTCTTCCTTTTATTGGATGCACTTGCTCCCCCTGCATCTGTTCGCTTATCATCCCGCTTGATAGTTACTTCAGTCGAGCATGCTTGGATGATCACTTTCTTCTTTTCAGACTTCTTGAGCTCACCGAATGAAGTCAAGTCCCGATTTTCTTCACAATCTCCATTATCTGGTCTCTCTAGATCAGCTTCATGTATCTCCACATCTGGGTTAGCTGGGTGTTCTAGCTCCCTCGGATCATCAGCTTCAACAGACACTTTTTCAGCAGCCTTGTCGGTCTCTGACTTCTTTTCTCCTTCCACCGAGTCTTCCTCAAGAACCAGACACCTCTTGCAGGATGATTCAACAAACTGTTCAGCCTCTGATTCTGACAAAACAAGTCTCCTCCCCCTTACAGCACAAATCCGTGCAACGTATTCCGTGGGAGTGTCATTCCTTTGAGGCACGACCTTCCTGCGAATCCTTGTCTTCTTTAGCGCGAAACCGATGGCCTGCACTTTTGCATTCAATAGTTTCTTCTTATCAGAAACCCCAATCTTGGCCCTACTGGCTTCTCCTTCTTTCACCGAACCAGAACCACTTGACAACATGCTGTCAATACCTTGTAGCTCAACTACAGGTTTAACCACTGACTTCTCTCCCTAATCATCATCTGTTTCCTCCACGCTCCTCATCGAATTCATATTCACAGAATTAGGCACATGAATCTAAGATTTGAACCACAGGATTACCTTTTAGGGGTAGATCAGCCGTCGACTGATTTTCCGCTAGCTTTCTTCCTTCAGATGGATTAAGGTTAGCCTTTGTCATCTTCGAAGTCGCCTCTTCTCCTTTCTTGATATGCTCCAATGGTTCATAATGCTGATAATATTTTGAATTGAATAACTAGTTCCAGCCACGTACCATCTGTTCCAGCCCTCTTCTTTGGTAGGTCAGCCCAACTGATTTGCTGGGGTTTGTACTCTTGGCTGACCTCCTTCTGGAACACTTAGTTGGCGACAACACACAGACCCAGAGAGGATCTAAGTGTTTCGAACTGAGCGGCATTTGGCATGTGTTTCAATGTGATGACCTTCTTCTCCACTAGCTCTCTGATGAAGTGATATCTGATCATGGAGTGTTGTACTGGGTTCTTGGGCAGAAACTTCTTCACCCGTTCCACTCCGTGTTCAGACAGATTCTGCTTCATCCATAGGAAGATGCTCTCTTGCTCTCCCAGCATCTGGTCAACGTGTGTTCCGGGAAGGCGTTTCATCTCTCCCACCATGATCTGCTGGAGCTCCTTTTGCATCCGTCTCACGCACTGTCCAACTAGCTTCTGTGTACTCGTGACGAACATATGCTTCTCTTCTCCCCCTCGCTCATAGCCATGGTAAATGAGGAAAGTCTTATACCATGCTCTGGGCGCTTGTGTGAGTCCGTATATAGTCTCCTTCAGTTCGTGACTATGCACAAGATGATATAACTTCCATGCATCATATCTGGTGAGTTCTTCCAGTTCCACGTGAATGACCACCTTCCAAATCTCATCAATAAATGCTTTGTTGACATTCTTCGGACTGGATGAACATGCAGTCAGTTCTCGACACCTGATCTCATTCGCTCGACTCTTAATTCTCCCTGAAGGTTGCAGCGCAGGTGCATCATCAAGTGTCCTAGCTGGAGTAGGTGTGGCTTCATCAACTAGACCTCCCTCTGGAATTTTATCTCCTAGAACTGAGTTGGGGGAAACATCGTCTTTCACCTTTCCAGAAGAGGACACCATACATGTCCCTTGCAATTCCATTTTATGTATCGTGTTTATCGGACAGACAGTGGCAGCTCCTGTTCCAACTGAGCCTAGACAGTAGCTATTGTTTATTGACCTGCTTCCTTCCAACAGTTTGTCTTCATTCCAATCCAGTACTTGACACGTATCACGAGAGAATGTAGCAGACTGTCTTTCACCACACAATCTACTGATACTGATCAGGTTTACCTTTAACCCATCCACTAGGAGGATATCCTCGAGCTCAGGTAGATCCGGAACCTTCAATGTCCCAAAGCCGATCACCTGGCCCTTCCCTCCATCTCCAAAAGTGACAAACTGACGCTTGCGAATAGGTTTAACATTGATGAGATGTTGAGGATTACCTGTCATAATGAGATGAACTTCTTTGCGACTCAACTCCGCATTCTTTCTCCTTAGCCCCACCAAGCCTGCATGATGTGTTTCTCTATTTTTCTCCATCATTGTATCACTGACGTTTGGGAGATCTGCCTTCACCTTTTCATCACGAAAAACATCTTGTACAATAACTGGGACGTCAGCTGTCTCCTCTACTGAGACTGCCACTGAGGCAACAACTGTCTCAACTCTCTGCTGATCTCCTGGTTCATCTGCTTGAACACTTGCCTCCTTCACAGCTTCTGGATTGACGGTAGGTGCAGAGTCTTCCACCCCTACAGCCTGGGCCTGAGATGACTTCTCTGAACTAGTTACAGTAGACACATGGACCTTGTAGATTCTGTCCAGATCATCATCCTTTTCAGCACGATAAGATACTTTCGTTATTGTATCATCAACCTTCTCTGATGGATTAACCTCCTCGGTCATATACTTTCTGAGATGTTCACCACCTGCTCCTCCAAGCTTTTCACCAGACCCATCGTTAGGTTCACTAACTGGACCCTCATAGGCTATTCGGAGAATATCCGATACTTCCTTGGCCACCTCACATTCAGCAATCAGTTTGAACACCTTCTCGTCTACTCCATAGAATATTGCATTCAGGGCCTTTGAATTCCCAATAGCCGCTACATCATCTGCTTCAGACCACAGGGCTTTGGGTTTTGGCATAACATCTCCTTCAGGGTTGGCCATCATGGGTTCTGTCCATCCTATCATTACAGCTCTCCAAGTCCTTTCATCGTGGGATTTTAGAAAGGCGTTCATCTTGGATTTCCAATAGGCATAATTCGGCCCTTCAAGCAATGGTGGTCGGTTAGTGCTCTGTCTTTTCTTCAAACTCATCTTGAACTGTCGCCGGATCACACTCTGTATGTCGAGTGCCTGCTCTGATACCAATTGAAATCTACTTGTCTTAGTCAAGACGAGTTCTAGATGGTGTTCGAACTGCGTCTCGAACACTTGTTGAACAGTTTCAGGTTGTGTTCAAACAGAGGCTGGAACACCTTAGCAGACAGAACATAAACAGCACAACATAGGAGCACACACGATATGATAACCCATTTCGGCCTCGCCTACTCTGGGGGGTTTCCCACACCCGAAAAAGGGACACAAATCTTATTACGAGTTTAGGGTTACAAGAGGTCTTACTCTTACACAACTCCTCGTTTGTAATGGCCTCACCACTAACACTCCGTCTCTCGGATTTGCAATCTCGGTTCGTCTCTACTCCCCTCGATCCCCTGTGGGTAGGACGAGACTTCCCTCTCGGCCTAGTCTTGGACTTCTCGGAAGTCCAGTCGCCTTCTCTCAAAGACGTATGTTGATCACCGTGTTTGTGTGCGCTTTGTTGTCCTTCAAGAGCAGTCTGAACAGCACACTGAACAGACTGCTTCTTCCCGTTGATATTCCGGTGTGGAATAATCAGCCGGCGGTCGCTCCTCCTCCAATCTCACGAACTCTCGTGTTTATCTTTTCTCTCAGGAAGCGACACTGAATAAGGACGCCCTAGCATTGTATTTATATGCTTTGGACGAAACCCTAATCAGCACAAGATAATCCCATCAAATATTTAGGAAATATTCCTAGATATTCGATGTATATCTTTTCAAATCGGTTGGAAGAATATACAAAGACTTCTTCCCCAAGTCAGCCACGTCGCCTTCAATGTAGATATTCATTCGAATATCTGATGTTCAAATAATTCGATGGCCGACTTCAAATCTTGATCTTTGGTTGTCCAGATCCAATCTAAATATCTTGTCAAATATTTCGGAGATACTCCTAAATATTTGATAGATATTCAATCTCCTCCATATCCAATCTTTGGAGATAACTTTCGTGCCAAGCCATCCTATATTCTCTCAGCCAATCTGCATATATTTGATCGCCTCTCTGATCTTCGATGATGACTTGTCGATTGGCTCCAATCAAATAACCTCATCGATATCTTTTGGATATTCAGCACTTCATTCCAATCTTCACGAAGATCTCGATCTTTCTTTATCACCAAGTAATTCCGAATCTTCTTATCGACTCCTAATTGATGTGAGGATATTCATTTGAATATCTGATCCTCTAATTTATTATTGAGCCGACTCCAATCAGATCAGATCTTCGATCGTCCAGATTAGGAAAACATCGTATCTTCAGATCTGCTGTATGCGAGTTCCAATAGTTGATTGAACACTCGTTGAACTCCTGCTTGAACTGTCTAAAGCCGTTTCTCCTTGAACTCCAGCTTGAACTGTCTAAAGCCGTTTTGCCAAAGCCATGCCATTCATGGGAACATCACAGATGATCATGCAAGTAGCTTGAGGCGTCATTTCATTAATGAAGTCAGTTCTGGAAGGCCTTGGTGATTCTTTTGCGTTTATGACTGGAAGTCATATTATTTTCTTCAGTAATGAAATTTATTCAGCATGACTACTTACATTTGGAACCCACTTTTTTTTATCATAGACTTCCATTTTGCAAAGTCCTTGCAGTCGTAGATGACTACTTACACAGCACGTTAGTCTTGAAGTATAAGCTCTGATGGTGATGAAATAAGGTCTGAGTTAGAAGAGGCCGAAAAAATGATGCATTACATAGCAAGTTTATTAATGGGTAAGTATTCAAACAAATATAATATACATGATGAATCCAATCACAAAACGACTTTTCTTTATTGAAAAATTCACCATTCTTTAGAAGCAGATAATTCCAGTTGTTAAAACTAAAACTGTATGGGGTATAATGTAAGAAGCAGCTCTTATGCATATTGGCCTTCATGATCGAAGGCATGAGATTCGTGGTATTTGGCAAGAAAGGCTACTGATGCTTTCTTGTTAATCTCAGGTTCAGCAATCCAGTTTACCCTATTTTTATAGCTACGGAACTCACTGGTATATTTTCTCATAATACAAAATATTTTTTTTGATTGTCACCCCCGACCCAAATTACTGGGTCCGTCCCTGTGCCCAGTCTATCTCATTTCCCATCACCATAGGGTGCGTGGAGAAAGATTCGAAGTTTGTTTGTGATGTATGCACCCTAGAAATTTAAATTGACGAAGTAGGGGCTAATTAGACCACTATATTGGGATCATAAACAAAATTTTGAAAATGTCATCAATACGTTTCTCCCTTTTTATTTATATCACAAAATTATTACATTTTCTTTCTCATAATACTAATAATTTAAAGATACTATCCAATCCCTCTCACTTTCACAATCGATATTAAGATACAGTCATACATATATGTTATATTTTCAACTTCAAGATGAAGGATACTTGGAGAGTGAGTAAACTCCTAAATTGATGTTTTGACAACGCCGGAAAATACAATGTTTCTTAGTAGCACGAGTCTCTCTTAGGACGTATTGTGTTGATAATATTGCTGAATTAAACAGGCGGATTCGCAACGAAGTTACTAAACAGAAAAAAATTCAATTCAAATGAAAATTAATCGCAAATTGGAGTGGACCGAGTCGCGTTTAACGCTGTTCTTAAAGCAAGATTGCCGCCCTACTGGTGATGGGACTCGCTGGCAGTATGCTTCCCAGGATGTAAAGATCCTCGGCACCGAAGCTTTGACGATCGAACACTTTCTGGCCTTTCACTATCACCGACAGGCAAATACGAATGAAAACCGAGAGGATGGTTGTTGTTTTCCGGTGTGTTTTGAATGAACTTCGCACTTCAATATATAGGAAATTTTGTAACTTCCCATATTCCCACGACGTTCAAACTGACCCACATTCCACGATGCCAAACGGTTCTGCAGTTGAGAGTTCGTGGGAGTCAGACCATTTCAAAAGGAAACTGAAGAGACCAAGTCGTGCGTGACAGCGTTTTGATGCCCAAAAATTGAAATTAAATAAAGAAATCGAATCGATGAGTTTACGGTTTTGCCTTATCTGGTTTGACATACAAAAACAAAAATTAATTTTTGCAACACTGAACTGCGCCTAGCCGACTTTATCGATGTTGCATTCGTGTCCCGTATGATGCGGGCGCACACATTGGAAGCCAAATCTGACGTCGTCGAACCAGATGATTAACCCCCTTGGGAAAACAATCAAAATCGATAATTAGGACTTGACTTAATGTGGTGTTAGCTTGTACGGTTGATATTTGCATATGATAGGTAGGCAACGCCCTTGAACCTTCCCTTGGGAAAGCATGTTCTCCTTCTTGACTATTCAGTAGACATGATTGTCTTTGAACTGTTTGTCTTATAATTTAAATGAAAGCATATCCCCCACAAATATCTTCTTAACCATACTTGGTTCTTACTGGTGGGTTCATTTTGGCTATGACACCCCTTTCCTGGTTCTGTAGAGTTTCTAAAGAATTATACCCTTGAATTCTCCTTTGAAGCGGCCACACTTCTTTCTCACATTGGTGATTATTTGTTAAGATAATCTCGCATTATCCATTTAAATCTCCTCATTCAAATTACTAGAATCATTAAACGCTTCGAGCTTAGCCTATTGCGCGAGTCACTATTTTATCAAGGAATAGGACTGGGGTGTTACTCCCACATTGACCTCATAGACTTAGCAGTTAGGTTGTCCCTTTGAACAAAGTTCATAGGATCTCCAGTCATCATGGTAGGGTTTTCTGTTGCTTCGACTTTATTTCCAAAGGGCTTAAGCCTGTGCTTTGATGTTAGCAATCAAAAGGCTTCAGTCCCATTCCCTTTGTCGTGTTCTCTACTTGGTCCCTATTTAACCCTTTGGTTAACGAATCTGCTATATTTTTTGGACCTCAGGTAGTCAATGCTTATGACTCCGGATGAGAGAAGTTGTCTAATGGTATTGTGTCTTCGACGTATGTGTCTAGACTTACCATTATACATGACATTCTGTGCTCTACCAATTGTTGATTGGTTATCACAATATACACATATTGGTGGCACTAGTGTTTTCCATTCCGGAATATCCTCTACAAAATTTCTTAACCAGTCTGCTTCTTTGCCGCATTTATCTAGTGCCACATAGAGGACTTCCACAACACGGCCGCACCTCCCAGAGTGAAAACATATCCACTGGTGGCCTTTGAGTCATGTCTATCAGATATCCAGCTTGTGTCAATGTATCCTTTAATGATTTCAGGATATCTTGTATAGTGAAGACCATAATTACGAGTAAATCATTGATACTTTAGTATTCTCACGATAGCATTCCAGTGTTCTGTTCCATGATTACTCGAATATCTGGCAAGCCGACTCACTGTATAGGCAATATCAGGTCTAGTACAATTCATTAAGTACATGAGACTGTCTATCACTCTTGAGTACTCTACTTGGGAGATGCTTTCTCCTTTGTTTTTAGACAAGTGTTGATTCATTTCTATAGGAGTTCTACATACTCCTAAGAAATCTCTTCCAAACTTGTCTAAGATTTTATCAACTTAGTGCGATTGGCCCAATACAAATCCATTTGCCATTCTTGTAATTTGAACCCCTAAAATTACATCAGCTCGTCCCATATCTTTCATATCAAACTTTGAGTTTAATATGGCCTTAGTGGATTTGACCAAGTTTGTATCGCTTCCTACGATGAGCATGTCATCGATATATAAGCACAAAATCACATACCCATTTTCAGTGTTTTTAATATATATACATTTGTCACACTCGTTGATTTTGAATCCGTTTGACAACATTACTCTGTCAAATTTCTCATGCCACTGTTTTGGCTCTTGTTTCAGACCATAAAGAGACTTCACAAGTTTACGAACTTTTCTCTCTTGTCCTGGCACTCTACAACCCTCAGGTTGTTCCATATATATCTCTTCCTCAAGGTCTCCATTTAAGAAAGAAGTCTTCACATCCATTTGATAAATTTCTAAATTGCGCAATGTTGCAATGGCAATTATCATTCTAATAGATGTGATCCTTGTCACAGGGGAGAACGTGTCAAAGTAGTCTAGACCTTCCTTTTGTCTATACCCTTTGATCACAAGTCTCGCTTTGTACTTTTAAATATTAACGTCTACTTTCATTTTCTTAGTAAAAATCCACTTGGAATCAAGTGGTTTGCATCCTTGAGGAAGATCAACTAGCTCCCAAGTATGATTTTGCATATGGAGTCTAATTCACTTTTTATGACTTCTTTCCATAAAGGTCCTTCAAAAGAGCTTATTGCTTCATGATCGGTCGAGTTCTTGGCCTTTTATTTACTTCATTCGATGATGGATTAGGTTTGTTTTCTGGACATTTTGTTATCATTTAATCTCTTTTCATAGTGTTTCAGACCTAAATTACCTGATGACTCGATGTGGACCTGAATGCGTGAAAAGACGATGAAATACACTGAATGGAGCAATTTTGGGTCAAGACCCCGTGACACCTCCCTGCGGTCACGGGACAATAGGAGCGTCACGGGACAAGGCCGTGGCTGTGCAGATCGAATAGCCCATGACAACATCTGTGGATCCCGTGATGTCCCGTGACAGCCCATGACAGTTAAGGTGCCACGGGACTTTCCTAATTTCGACTTTAGATAATTTTGGCAATTCGGTTATAAAAAGAGGCATTCGACCAGATTAACGTGTGTGCTTTGATTGAGAAAAGAAAAAACCCTAACTTGGGAGAGAAGACAGAGTTCATCACTAGAGATCAAGGATTCAACGAGCACCCGCGTCATTACGGTTTCCTCGTCCTTAATCTCCTTATCAACACTACTTTTGGTTAACTTACCATGAGTAGTGAGTAATCTTTTTATTCTGGGATCCTACGGATCCCGTGCTATGTACCCAACTCTTCATGTGACCAATTAAACATTTTTATTTATGCAATTCGAATGTTCAATTTCATTGTGCTTAATTTTATCGTTCTTGTAAGTTTTACATTGAATGGGATGTTTGCATGCTAGAAGGTATTAAGGTTAAATACTAAAAGATGGATGGGTCCTAGGTATTAACCGGATTGTATGAAATTGATATTAGGTCATGGTAGCTACAATGGTAGTACATGAGTTAATAGGAAAGTTGACTTTCGTCTGAAAACCCCTAAGTTTAATAATCGAGATCGTTGATAATTCGTGGATGGGCGGCGTTCAATGATTGAGATTAATCTAGACAACGGTCCGTGGATGGGCGGCTTGTCTAGCAATATTTCAGTTTATTTTCATATTCGATAGCATGAATAATTTACGTGACATGATTGCATGATTAGTAGGGTTTGCACGGGTGAAGTACCATTCTGGAGTTCTTTCTCTGATCAAGTTCAAACCTTTATTTTTTTGCATTTAATTTTTGCAAGCTTTGTTACAACAAAAACCTTTCATCAATTGGAATAGCTAAATAGGTCACTTAGTTTGCTAGTATTCGCACCCGTTGTTCCTTGGATCGACCCTTGGCTTACCAAGGTTGTAAATTTTGTTTGACTGCAATTCGACCCCAAAAACTCATAACTTGACGACTATAAAGGGTTAAAAATATGCTTGTCACTTCATCATATGTACAAGGTCATGCCTCAACCATAAAGGTTAAAAATCAGGTCCAAACGAATTTCCAACCCTAGCTCTTTTGATTCGTCTTGGTTCCTCTAAACTTGTATTCTCCTCGAATACTTCTGCTTGTTATTGAGACAGTTCCGTGAGTTCTTCGTCTATCTCATAAGATGAACTCGGTCTCGTTTCCTCGGATTTATAAGGAAACACTTGTTCAAAGAACGAGCAATTTAGACTCCATAATGGTGTTCTTGTATATATCAGGATTTTTCGACTCAAACACAAGAAATCTATACACAATACTATTTTGCGCATATCCAATAAACACAAAGTCAATTGTCTTTGGTCCTATTTTCATTTTCTTATGAACAGGAGCCATCACTTTAGCCAAACACCCTCACACTTGCAAGTGTGTGTAAGAAGGTTTTCTCCCTTTAAATAATTCATAAGAAGATTTTTCTTTCTTTATACGGAGTATCCAATTTTGGAGATAATTAGCCGACAAAATGCCCCCCCCCCCCACATTTTCTGAGGTAACCTTGAGCTGGGCAACATCGCATTCATCATTTCTCTTATAGTGTGATTCTTACGCTCAGCTATACCATTCGATTGAGGCGAATAAGGATGGAGTAACCTCATGTATGATTCCAGTTTGTGCACATAGTGTCCCAAACGATTCTACATACTCACCGCCACGATCACTCCATAGCCTCTTGATCTTTTTATTTAGTTGGTTTTCCACTTTCAACTTATACATGGCAAATTTCTCTATTGCTTCATTCTTGCTTTCAAGCAAGTATATTGAACAATATTTTAAACTATCATCTATGAAAGTCACAAAATATTTATTTCCACCTCTTGTTGGCATGAATTTCAACTCACAAAAATCACTATATATTAAGTCAAGGAGTTCAATATCTCTTTCAACACTATGAAAGGATGCTTGTTACTTTTTCTTCAACACAAATTTCACACTTGCGTTCGGAATCAAATTGAAGTTTTGGTATACAATCCAATTTCATTAGATTCCTTATTGAGTCATATTTCACATGACCTAATCTACCATGCCATAAATTTGAAGACTCAAGCAAATAAGCAGAAGAACTTTCTTTACTGATAGACTTGATGGCAATTACATTAAGTTTCCACATGCCATCTTTCACATAACCACGTCCCACATACATTCCGTTCTTTAAAAGAACGACTTTCTGAGACTCAAACACCATCTTAAAACCATGCCCATCAAGTAAAGGCTCTTCCTAATGTCGGGCACATGTGAGACATTAGTCAGCTTCAGCTCCTTTCCTGAAGTGATCTTCAAATTCACACTGCCTTGCCCCTTGACTTCTGAGGGTGGCCGAGTTGCCCATGTACACCTGTTCTCCTGCTTCAGCACAGAGAAGGCATTCTTGTCAGAACAGATGTGGTGGGTTGCTCTAGTATCCAGCCACTCCTTGAGGTTGGAATCCACCAGACTTAGCTGAGAAATCACAGCCACTAGAAGATCTTCATCCACCTCGGTGACATTCGCCTTTTTCTTCTTTTTCAGCAGCTTCTTACAGTCAGTAGCTCTGTGACCCTCTTTGTTACAGTTGAAGCACTTGCCAGTGAACTTATGCTGCACCTTCTTCTTGATAGCCCCATTTTTAGGTCCAAGTTTGCTGAAGGGCTTCTTTCCTTTGGATCTACCACCATGTTGGCCCTCTTAGAAGGGAGCCCTTATCCTTTTATCAGAGAGTCGATTATCCTCTTCAATCTTGAGGCGAATCACCAAGTCTTCCATAGACATTTTCTTTCGCTTGTGCTTAAGGTAATTCTTGAAGTCCTTCCACCCCAGAGGCAGCTTCTCAATGCTTGCAGCAACTTGGAATGATTCATTAATCTTCATTCCCTCAGTGTTCATCTCATGGATAATCAGTGTTCATCTCATGGATAATCAGCTTCCAAATCTTCTATCTTCAAGTATCTTTTGAATATCCTCTTGATTATCTTTGGCATCTTGATAATAGAGCTCGAATATCTTTCCAACCAATCTAATATTCAACCGACTCCAATTATTATTACATCTATTTAAGGAAATTCCCAGATTAGGAAACTTATGTGCGTCTGTTCCACATTGTACTTGAGTTCCAATCTTTGGTTAAACAGTTCCTCGACACCTACTGGAACACTTTGAAGACGTTTTGCCAAAATACATGCCATTATTACGAACAACAATCTCCCCTTGGCATTTTTGGCAAAACCAAATCACTTAGTTCTAACTACTTAGACTTCAGAGACTCATACGGGTAAGATTGAGGGAACTAAGTCGTCCTCAAAATTACTCCCCCTTTTTGCCACAAAACTAGCAAGGGGTGTTCAAAATAAGAGTTCACACAAAGAATGATAAACACAGTACTTCCAGCAGAATGATAGAACCAAAAAAATGTTCAAGAGACAAATATATGTCAAAGTTTTGTCAGAGTTTGGTGGCATGGACCTTCACATGGATGAACTTTGATCTGTTTCACCAGTACTTGCATCAGTTGCTTCATCTTCATCATCGCTGGGATATCTCAGTGTACTCACCAACTGAGTGATTCTATTCTTCTGCTCCTGTTGTGCTTCTAGAATGATCTCCAGTTCCTTCAGCCTTCTTTTTCTTTCTACCCGGGCATCTTCTTGCCAGCAGCGGTTCTCCTCATCGAAGACATAGGGACGTCTTTCCTCTACAGTCTGGGGTCCTTCAATTCATTGACATGATAACCCTTAAAAAACTTATGGTCAACCGTTAACTTCTACGGAGCTCTTGAAAGGCTGTCCTGGGATGTCTGCAGCTCGGATGTTGATTAATAATGAGCTCATAGATGAGGGAAGGAAACACAATCTGGTCCAGAGATTTGGTGGAGGTGGCATGTTCACCAATCTGTTGGAACATAAGTCTGCCCATATTGAAGAGCATTCGGTTCCCAATTTGATAGAGCAGCTGCCCCATATCCTTACTGACCGTGGTTCTGTGAGAGATCGACTTCCAATTCACAATTGCAACGAAGAAGAGCATTGAATAAAAAGTAGTTAGATCTTCCACTGGAAGGGAGCTATCTGCCCAGAACGGGTATGTACCAGCCGTTATGCAGTTGGCAATCTTGTCATAGTCACTTTCCACCTCATCCTTAGCCGGATCATTCATTGCATAGTAGACATTGATTAATTCAGGATCAAGCATGACCTTCTTTCTTCGCACAAATACCACTACATAGTCTTTGTCGCCAACGATGCCAAACTGTTTTGGAAAATTTGCAATAGCTTCTCGCACCAGCTACTCGTTGAACGGCTTACTCCTTGTCAGCGTCCAATATAAGTCTGTCTCTTTCAACAGATGTACAACCTCCTTTCCCTTGTACCGCTTTTCATCAAGAATTCTTTCTGGAATATTTTTTTTCTTCTGAACAGCCTTCCATTTACTAGCAACTTCCTTGCTTGCAAACCACACGCCATCTCTAGTAATCCCAGCTGGAACACCACTGGAGCCTAAAGATGAAATACTTCACTCCTCTTCTTAGATGTACGGGCCCCCCTGCAACTGGGCTTCCTTCACTCTGCTTGGTGTGGATTCCTGAAGAGTTACTGTCTTCTTTGGCTTCTTCTTCTCTGATCTCTTAAACTTAGATAGGGGAATGGCATCCGGGTCCTCCATTTGGATGACACCTACACCAGGCACCTTCTGACTTACCTTTATCTCCACATTAAAATTGACCGACTGTTTCACCTTCTTCTGAGCCTCTCGTTCATCATGAAAATGCTCTTCAACTTGCTCTGTATCTGACCTCTTTTCAGACACATCTCCCTCTTCAACAACGTCTTCCCCAGTTTCAGAAACCTTTTTAGAATTTTTGCCTTTTTAATCAACATACCCATCCTTCTGCAGATCTTGAACAACTTCATCAATCTCCTTATACATGTCCGTGAGCTCATCATCTTTCTCCGAAGGTTCTGAATCTTCTGATCCATCATCCTCAAGGTGTTGTTGCTTCTGGACATCAGATTTCGTTGAAGTATCTTCAACCCCGGTTGTCTTATCGTCAGCTATTGCCTCTTTAGTCTTTTCACTTGAGCCATCATCGGTCTCTTTATTTAGTCTTAGCCTTCTCTTGCAAGGACTCTTCACAACTCTCTCAATCTTAGAGTGTGATGTAGAACCCAACCAATCTCTAATATCACTGATCTTGGTTGCATACTTCCTCGGGGTATCACTTCATTGAATCACGACTTTCCTTCGAATTACCTACTTCTTTAACACAAAACCAGTTGCATGCAGTTTTTCTTTCAAGAAGTTCTTCTTCTTTGTAGCCACAGACTTAGCTATCTCAGCTTCCTTCTTATCAGTCTTAGCCCTACTGGCTTCACTTTCTTCCACTGTTTTAGTCACATACTCTACTACAGTTTTCATTACCTTCTGCTTTACATCAACAACTTTCCCATCCTTATCACCCCCTGAAGTTTTACCCATCTCCATCTCTTTCTCACTTATTTGCACATTCACAGAATCACGAACGGGAACTTGAGATAGGGTACTAGAGATTACCTCTTTGATGAGTTGTTCAGCTATCTGCTGGTTTTCCTTCTACGTATGCTTACTTCCTTCAGTTGGTTTAGCTGTTGAAGTCTTTGAAGACACCTCCTTCTCCTTTGGCACAGCAGCCTCTTTCCCTTTCTTTTTCTCATCTCCAATCTTAGGGCTAACTGGGACTGCTGCCTTTGTTGCCTTTGGTTCCACAGCTGTCGTTGATGTGTTACTCTCCATTGCTTTAGACTTCTTCTCCTTCGTCATCTTAGGTTTTGCTGTTTTGACAGACTTCACATTTTTGTTTGTCAAAACTCCAGCAGCAACGCTTTCTGAAACTTCTTTACTTTCTTTCTTCGATTCCGGTGAAGCTTTGATGATGGTCCTTGCGTTCTTCCGTGTGTTCACCATTGTCGCTGATTTTGTAGAAGCTTGAAGAGATGTCGGTGATTTTAGGGTTTCGGAAGCTTTTGCGAGAGAGAACGACTGACGAGCAATTTGATTTTCAAAAATTTGGACACCTTAACTTCCCAAAACTGACTTGCGTATATTGCTTGAGATATTTGTCCAATCACCTCTCTCTTTTTAACGGCTCAAAGAAGTATCTGTGAAATATTTTGAATTTAATAAGTTTTAGCCGCATACCATCTGTTCATGATCTCTTCTTTGATGGGTCAGTCCAATGGTTTTGCTAGAGTTCTGCTTTTGACTGACCACAGCCTGGAATAGTTAGTTGTTGACAACACGTAGACCTGGAGAGGATCTAAGTGTCTCAAACTAATACACATCCATTAGATTGGGGAGAATGTCGACTAGTTGCTTATCTGTTGCCGCCTGCTTCAACGTGATGACCTTCTAGTTGCTTATCTGTTGCACTAGCTCTTTCATGTGGTAGTGTCCGATAATAATGGAGTTCTTACCTGTGTTTGTGGTGCTTGTGGTGCTCATATTGTTACTGTACAGAGACATCTCTCTATGTTCCACTCTGTATTCAGACAGTATCTGCTTCATGCATACGGTCTGAGAGCAGTAGTTAACAATAGTACTGGAGATGTCCACACATGTTCCGACATCATTCTTAGCCAAGTACGCATCTGCAGCTGAGTTTGTTTTCTGCCTTGTCTGCTGACAGCACTGCCTTGTCGCGAGGCAATGTGTACAAAATTAATTAATAAGTCCGCTACTCGTGACTTTACTATTGGGTAGTAAAGCGGTAAGTAGGGGTCGAACCCAAGGGAATTAGTGGATAGTTGTTCTTTCGAAAATGGAAAATTAAATAAGACAGTTGGGGGTTGGTTGTGATTTTAGCACTGAAAGTAATGTGGGTTGGTTGTGATTTTAGTACTAAAAAGTAAATCACTGAAAGTAAAAAAAGTAAATACATGACTGAAAGTAAATACTAAAAAGTAAAGTGCTGGAACAGTCGAGTTCAATGTCAACCGCAAACACACTTTTGGTTTGTCGCACGCTGTGTCTCAAGCGTGATGCGCGCCAAAGTTGTGTTGGATTGAAGTTGAACAAGTCAGTAGTGAAAGTAAAGTGCGGAAAGTAAATTGCTGGAACAGTCGAATTCAATATCAACTAATCAACATACTTTTGGTATGGACTGATATTGAAAGGGTCTGTAATAAGCGACCGAAAGTAAATTACTGAAAAGTAAATTGCTAGAAAGTAAATGTGCGGAAATTAAAGTACTGAAAGTAAATGACTGAAAATAAGCAGTTGATAATGAGACTGAAAGTAAAGTGACAGGTGATGTTTTAATTAAATGAAAGGATTCGGTTTTAGGGGCTTTGTATCATAAATCTGTTCATCATCGACCTCTAATTATCATACTACGTGTTTAAAATGTATCAAGGCTATTTCTAGCACTCGACTTGCCACACCGTCTAGTCATTTTCAAGACATAGAACACTTGTTCTATTTAGGCTAATTCCTCCTTTCGAAGTATCTTAGCCTTATGTGCATCCACCTGATCAATCATTTCCGATCAACCAAGTGGTGTTTTAAAGAGGTTGAACTCTACAGAAAAGCTTTGCTCTTTCGAGCCTCCACATAACCACGTATGTTCACGAACCCCATGGAAGAGCTTTGCTCTTTCGAGCCTCCACTCAACCAATAGTGTTCTAACCTAATATATGGCACATAGAACAAGTTTAAACACAATAGAGGCACTAAGAGAAGGGTCTAAAACATGTTTTGATACAAGCACACCCCTTCAACCGAATGAAGGGTTTAGCTACGATTATCCATGGAAGAGGACATCATAGCTAAGTGCTTGAAAAGTAAAGGTTTTCGAAAGACAAAAAGTAAAGTTTTTTGAAAGTAAAAGACAAGGAAAAGCTTGAGCACTTCAAGAACCAACAAGAGTACTCATGAACAAACTTGGAGCTTCCAATATCAAAGTAAAGTGTTTACAAGGATTGTGCCTAAAATCTAGAGAGACTTTCTACAAGGACTAGAGAGTATGGAACATGGGACTCAAACTAGGACTATGGGACTTGAGACTACAACTTGGGACATTGAACAAAGGAGAGGGGATGTTGTATTTATAGGCAAGGGGAGAAGAGGAGGGCCAAACACATGGCAAAGGGAGAAGAGGAGGGCCAAAGCCGCCGGCCATAGGTGGCAGCATCTCATGGAAAGACGCCGGCCTTAGGTGGCTTTCCCCAAAGCCGTCGCACATGTGTCACTCCCCTAAGCAAAGCCGCTGGCCATGAGGTGGAGGAGGAAGTGAGTGGGTTGTGATATTTGTCTCCAAAAAGCAATCGGTTCCCTCTCAACTCCGGTTAGACCTTGGTTGCATTATGGTTGCTTCTTGGTTGCAATCAAAAGACAAGGCACAAGCCTTGCACATGGGTGGCAAGACTTGGCATTCACTTGAGTTCTTGATCTTTGTTGAGGTTTGGAACAAGTCATTGGGACATGTTTGAGTGATTCTACGTTGGGTTCATGAAGGTTGTAAAGCCGGAATCTGGTCGTGGCCTGGAATGACTTGTAATCCATTTTTAGCTTTAAGAACTCCTTTTTAGCTCGTTTCATCTCTAATCCTTGAAATAGCCTGTAGAACAAAAGTGAAACTAACAAGTAAAAGTTGTTAAGACAAAGCGTCTAATTTGGTGGGTTTAACTTTCTTGATGAATCATATAAATATGGTCCATCAAATCACCCCACACTTATACTTGTTCGTCCCGAACAATGCTATTTAAAAGAGGCACATACAATCCAAGTAAAAACTTTGAATAAGAAAGTGAGAATGTGGGACTAGATTTATCCTATTCATGCAATACTTACTTGTTACCAAACTAAACCGTGTAAATACTTAGAAGAAACTTGATACTTGTACCTTCGAGCTGAGATGCAAATTAATTCGGATGATTCGGGAGATAGCCCTTTTCAGGCTCCTGGACTGCATTTTCGGGACCGACTCACACTATATGGTTTTCTTGTAGCTTTCTCTAGCACATGATTTGGTTCGGGTTTCAATGATCTGAGCTCTTTGATTTCCTTTTGATGAGGGGCAGCTTTTGAAGTGATTTGGACTTCGGCCTTCGATTTTGAATTGGAGTTTCTTCACTTTTGTTCGGTTAAAACCTTCACAATTTTGGGCCTTTGGCCTTTGATTTGCTTCTTCGAGCTTTGCTTCTTTGTGACTTGCTTGTCCACTTTCTCAACCTTTTGGGAGGTCCAATCATCGCCCGAGAGCATATGGAAATACCTCCCCGCTCTTTCTCATCCTCGCCATTTCGCGCGGGTCAAGATGAGGGTCGCTCATCTATTTTCCCGGCTACTAGGACTAGAGAAAGGACGGTTTGATTCCCGTCCCGCCTCTTGCATAAACGCTGCATGGCGTAGATGACTCTAATCTCCATTGAAACCCAAAGTGCAGCCTCCACTGACTTCGTAAACCATATAGTGAAATCCGATCCTTCGAGTGCTTGCCAAGCCTCTCTAGAGCATTTTATATCAACTCCACATCCCCTGTATATCTCATCACAAAGGGACAAATGAGAAGTTACATCCTAAGTTTTTATACAGTTGAGATTTGACAAGGTAAATGCATGAATTTAGATCTATTTTTTTCACATTCTCAAGTTCATATTTTCAAAAAGATAATATTAAGGGAAAAGGAAAAAAGAAAGCATGTTAATTAACTATGTACAAAGGCGGTTCTCACCCCACACTTTTGAACGAAGGCGTGCCTCACAGCACGACTTAGCTCAAAAGTCAATTGCAAGCAAATATATACAGGAAAGGTGAGAATGACTTAAGGCAAAAACTAAATGACATAAAATAAAATTACTGAAAGTAAGATAAATGTCGAGTTACCTCCCGGCGAGTGCCTTTGTTTAACGTCGTTAGCTCGACGATACCTCACTCCTGGATCATAAGTTTGGGTCCCATGGGTGGCTCAGGTCAAATTTTGCCGCGGCTCCTGCATTGATTCTTGCCTTGACTCTCCCCGAGTTCTTGTGGGATGATGTGTTCGGGTCCTGTTCCCATTGTTCTGGTGGTTTCTCCTTCCAACACCTCTGAGAAGGTGAGGGACCCTTCACTATAGTCGCTGGTTTCTTGAGTCGGGCTCTCTTGTGTTTAGGGATGCCTTGTCTAGTTGTGGCGAAAAAATGCTCCATCAAGGAGTCGTTCTGCTTAGGCTTTCTTTCATCCTTATTTCAGACTCATCATTGATCACATAGTTTTCTGCGATTTGCATATTGATCAAGGGGAAAAGTTGGGAAGCTCTCATTAGATGGACCGGATCTGCATCGGCCAGCCTGTCCGTGAGGACCTGGTCTTCGTTGATTTCTTCAGCCACTTCGGTAGTGAGAGTAGGGTATGTCTCGGGCAGTTCGCCAGTGGCGTCCCGGGTTTCCTCCTCTGCTGGCTCGGTAGTGAGTTCCCATGAAGGCTTTTCCTCATCCCACACTGTATCGGTTTCTGGCTCTAAGTCTTCTGATGGCTCGGGAGTGATCTCCCATGTAGGCTCTTCCTCGTTGCTTCCGGTGCTTTCTGTATCTGATTCGACCATCATGGCCTCTGCAATGTCTTCTCCACTCCTTTCTAGATTAGCTTCTACCATCTGCGCTCTTCTATCAGCTTGGAGCATTGGCCTTCGTTTTGTGGCTTCGGCCAAGTCATCTATAACATCCCACATTTGAGTCATGGTTAAGTGCATGGCCGATCCTCCTACTGCGTCATTAATCCTTGATTGGTCAACCGGCCTCATCCCACAAAGAAATTTTTGAAGAAGAACCACGTTCGTGAATCCATGGTGCGGGCAGCGCGAAACAATAGTGTCAAAGTACGTATAATATTCATCTAGTGTTTCATCCCGGGATTGTTGAAGGCGGATGATCTTCTCGCGGGTATCATGTCGTAAGGATGGCGGTGAAAATTCTTTTAAGAATTGGGCACGAAGATCCTCATAATAGCCTGCACAACTAGCAGTTGATGAGTAATACCAAATTGCAGCGAAGTCAGCTAAAGTAAGTTTAAAGCATTCCATCTTAAACTTCTCTAACGTCTCATTTTCAGGTTTCATGTGGTGGCATATATGGTGAAAATGTTGGCAATGTATTACAGGGTCCTCTCCAACTGTACCTCCAAACTGAGGAAGATGTCGAGTCATCCATGCATACATAGTGGACAGTGCAATGAAGAAATGAAAAGGGAAAGAAAAGAACAACTAATCTGATAGCTAATTCCCCGGCAACGGCGCCAATTTGACAGCACTGCCTTGTCTCTAGGCAATGTGTACAAAATTAATTTATAAGTCCGCTACTCGTGACTTTACTATTGGGTAGTAAAGCGGTAAGTAGGGGGTCGAACCCAAGGGAATTAGTGGATAGTTGTTCTTTCAAAAATGGAAAATTAAATAAGACAGTTGGGGGTTGGTTGTGATTTTAGCACTGAAAGTAATGTGGGTTGGTTGTGATTTTAGTACTGAAAAGTAAATGACTGAAAGTAAAGAAAGTAAATACAAGACTGAAAGTAAATACTGAAAAGTAAAGTGCTGGAAAAGTCGAGTTCAATGTCAACCGCAAACACACTTTTGGTTTATCGCACGCTGTGTCTCAAGCGTGATGCGCGCCAAAGTTGTGTTGGATTGATGTTGAACAAGTCTGTAGTGAAAGTAAAGTGCAGAAAGTAAATATTGAAAAGTAAATTGCTGGAACAGTCGAATTCAATATCGACTAATCAACATACTTTTGGTATGGACTGATATTGAAAAGGTCTGTAATAAGCGACAGAAAGTAAATTACTGAAAAGTAAATTGCTGGAAAGTAAATGTGCGGAAATTAAAGTACTGAAAGTAAATGACTGAAAATAAGCAGTTGATAATGAGACTGAAAGTAAAGTGACAGGTGATGTTTTAATTAAATGAAAGGATTCGGTTTTAGGGGCCTTGTATCATAAATCTGTTCATCATCGACCTCTAATGATCATACTACGTGTTTAAAATGTATCAAGGCTATTTCTAGCACTCGACTTGCCACACCGTCTAGTCCTTTTCAAGACATAGAACACTTGTTCTATTTAGTCTAATTCCTCCTTTCGAAGTATCTTAGCCTTATGTGCATCCACCTGATCAATCATTTCCGATCAACCAAGTGGTGTTTTAAAAAGGTTGAACTCTACAGAAAAGCTTTGCTCTTTCGAGCCTCCACATAACCACGTATGTTCACGAACCCCATGGAAGAGCTTTGCTCTTTCGAGCCTCCACTCAACCAATAGTGTTCTAACCTAATATATGGCACATAGAACAAGTTTAAACACAATAGAGGCACTAAGAGAAGGGTCTAAAACATGTTTTGATACAAGCACACCCCTTCAACCGAATGAAGGGTTTAGCTACGATTATCCATGGAAGAGGACATCATAGCTAAGTGCTTGAAAAGTAAAGGTTTTCGAAAGACAAAAAGTAAAGTTTTTTGAAAGTAAAAGACAAGGAAAAACTTGAGCACTTCAAGAACCAACAAGAGTACTCAAGAACAAACTTGGAGCTTCCAATATCAAAGTAAAGTGTTTACAAGGATTGTGCCTAAAATCTAGAGAGATTTTCTACAAGGACTAGAGAGTATGGAACATGGGACTCAAACTAGGACTATGGGACTTGAGACTACAACTTGGGACATTGAACAAAGGAGAGGGGATGTTGTATTTATAGGCAAGGGGAGAAGAGGAGGGCCAAACACATGGCAAAGGGAGAAGAGGAGGGCCAAAGCCGCCGGCCATAGGTGGCATCATCTCATGGAAAGCCGCCGGCCTTAGGTGGCTTTCCCCAAAGCCGCCGCCCATGTGTCACTGCCCTAAACAAAGCCGACGGCCATGAGGTGGAGGAGGAAGTGAGTGGGTTGTGATATTTGTCTCCAAAAAGCCATCGGTTCCCCCTCAACTCCGGTTAGACCTTGGTTGCATTATGGTTGCTTCTTGGTTGCAATCAAAAGACAAGGCACAAGCCTTGCTCATGGGTGGCAAGACTTGGCATTCACTTGAGTTCTTGATCTTTGTTGAGGTTTGGAACAAGTCATTGGGACATGTTTGAGTGATTCTACATTGGGTTCATGAAGGTTGTAAAGCCGGAATCTGGTCGTGGCCTGGAATGACTTGTAATCCATTTTTAGCTTTAAGAACTCCTTTTTAGCTCGTTTCATTTCTAATCCTCGAAATAGCTTGTAGAACAAAAGTGAAACTAACAAGTAAAAGTTGTTAAGACAAAGCGTCTAATTTGGTGGGTTTAACTGTCTTGATGAATCGTATAAATATGGTCCATCATCTTCCTCGGATCGACATTCTTACTTAGTGAGATTAGAGTGTCATTATCCGTCTGTCCAAGCCAACAGGAAGTACTTGGCTGTGTACTGGACTCAACCACCATACCGAATATTGTATCTTCTTCCCCTCGCACAGTGTCAAGGTTACCTAGTACCTCATACCATGAACTAGGCGCTTGCTTGAGTCCATACTGTTCATTTGTCATACTCACATGCTTGATTAGAGATCCATTCCGGAACGCACTCATCTCATCCAGCCCTTCATGTATTCTCTGAACCTAGTACACATCAAGACGTGCACTATTCTTAATAATCCTCCTGGATGGTTGCAAAACTGGTATAGTGTTCCTCGTCACAGCTAGTACTCCCCCTGAAATGGTAATGCCAGACTTCAGGGTCTTGAGACTAAGATGTTCCAAGCGTTTGTGCCGCAACTCCATTTCATCACTTTGGCTGGCTAGCCAGGCAGATGAGGCATCTGTTCCATCAGTGCCGAGAAGATAGCAATTATTTATTGACCTACTTCCTTTCATTAGTGAATCTCCATTGTTATCCGGAATGCGACACGAATCATGAGTGAATGACACATGATGTCCTCCATCACATAATTGACTGATGCTAATCAAGTTCACTTTCAGTCCATCCACCAGAAGGATATCCTTGAGCTCAGGTAGATCCGGAACCTTCAATGTCCCACAGCCGATCACCTGGCCCTTCTCTCCATCTCCAAATAGAACACACTGTAATATTAATGAGATGATTAGGGTTACCTATCATATGTGTCGAGCATCCACTGTCGAAATACCAGCGGTCTTTGTCCGTTATACTGGGTGAGCTGAACGCAACCAGTCCTACTTCCTCCTTGAGCTTTGGTTTCCAGACCCATCCTGTTCGAGGGATGCTTTTGGGTTCCATTGCCCTTCGCTCAGCTAATAGTAGTCGGCAATTTAATTTGATGTGCTCCATCTGGTAGCAGTACCAGCATGTACGAGTGTCTCTCATCCATTTAGTGCCAGGTCTAACTCGTGTGGACATAGTCGGAGTCTTCCTTTGAAAATCTGATGACCTTTCAGAATTCAGAGTCATCCTCTGTCCATGCTTCAATGCTACAATGTGTTTAGCCCAGTGAAGAAAAAGGCGAAAGGCGAGCAAAGGTGAAATGGGCAATATCGCCTAGGCGAGAGGCGAAAGGCGAACGCCTTTCGGATCAAGGCGATCCTTTGTGCATTTCTTTCTTTATAGACTAAAATAGTGTCATTCTGAAGCTATCTAATTAAGTATTATTTAACTATAATCATTAATCAACAAATAAATATATAAGTTCAAGCAAAAACAAAGTTAGAGAAGGGATCAAGTACAAAGTCCATATTAATGTAAAAAATACAAAATCATCTCAACTCTTCATTTTATTAATTGGATGGATATGATTAATTGAGAATAAATCAGTTTAAATTCAATTTTTAATATGAATAGGGGCAAATATGGTGTACAATTAATATATAATTGGTTTCATCTTAACCTAATTTTCTAAATTGTCGTGTTCTATCAAATCAAATCGGGTTTGATTTCCAGTTCGTTCATGGCAAAGTCGTTCCCTCGATTCATCATCGTCCGAGCGTGTTACAAATGGAAGTGACAGCATGAGCTCTTGGTAAGACCATACTCGCCGGCGAACACGAGCTCTCCGGGTAAGACTATACTCGCCGGCGTCTAATCTGGTTAGAACTTACCCAGCCTTGAAACACTGACAATTGGTGGAACCTCCTTCACCGTACAACTTCCGGGTGAACTGGGAGGTAATCTCACCAGGATTGAGATTCAGGATAATGAATTTAGTGGTGAAATTCCTTTGACAGTCTCCAGATGGACAAATTTGATAGTCCTTAAGGCCAGTAGCAACAGATTCAGTTCCAAGTTCATTGGAAATCTCAAAATACAAAGATAGCTTCCTGGATAATCTTGACCTTTGCAGCAATCGTGTGTTTGTTAATGGGAGAAGGACTCAAAAATCATGGAGAATTATTAACGAATTATAGTCCAATTTTGACGAATTATGTCATAGTTCATCAAAAGTGGACTATAATTCGTCAAGAATTATGACTTATTGTAGTACACTTCGACAAACAATGCTACAATTCGTCAAATGTACACTAAAATTCATCCAGAATATGGCAGTATCATTGTATAATTAGTCATGACATTTTATAATTTGTCACAACCATTATATAATTTGTCATGACCATTTTCGAATAATTCTTTTTGAAAACTGTCGATTGCATTTTGGGTTGAGTTCCATTGACGTCGAAGATGATCCAGAGTGTGAACAACTAAGTTCGACGAAGTTTTACTCCTTCAATTTGATCGAATTAAATCCGATTTCTTATAATTCGTCATGCCAATTTTATAGTTCATCATGACTGTTTTGTAGTTCGACATCCCAATCCATTTCCGATCTAATTTTCCAGAATTCCGATCAGCAAACAAACAACCATGGAGAAATCAACACGCACAGAGAGCAGCGTAGAGTCGAGCATAAATTACTAATCTTAAAATCTGATTGTGAGATATGGGGAGGAGCAGCAGCAAAGCATATTTTTTGCTAAAAGCTCTCGCCTTTCACAACCTCGCACCATGGACGGCGTTGTTCTTCAGCTGCAGAGAAAATTGTTTGATTACACCAACTCCCTCTTCCAAGAGGTTCGCCTCTTAAACTACTTACAAGGACAACTAACAAGGACAACGGCTGGTGAAACTTGTTAGTGGTTCTTTGACACCGACGACGACACCATGGATGACGACGCCGACGACGTTGATGCTCATCCATGGATGACGACACTGACGCTTATCCATGGACGACGACGACGTCGATGCTCATCCAATGTCATTGCTCTGAATTCATTTTTTTGGATTTTTTCGGGGTCAATTATGCCCTTTGAGTGAGTGAGATACGCTCAAAATCCATTTATTAATTATTTTAATCTCATTAATTTACACCCACAGGATTATGCAAATCGATGGTGCTGATGATTTTGTATTTTGCACCAGATCTGGGCTTTGCACCAGATCCGGCCTCAACAAAGTTATATTACATAGAAAATAAAGCATACATAGGATGACATTTTCTAAAAACTCCGCACAATAAACCTTGTTTAGTAACACATTGACGTTGTTTAGTAACACATTGTGCAAAAAAACAAAAAAAACCATTGTTACCCGGTACGGAATTGGATACAATTCGCGAAACGGAACACAAAACGCTACTTATAATAAATTGGGTACAATGCGTATAGGTTCATTTTTTTTATTTAATTAAAAATATAATAATAAAATTGAATTGGTGAAATAAAAGATGTTGAATATATTTCATAAGCATCAATAAAAATTAGAGAAAATATCACATGAGAACAGCAAGTTACCATGAGAAATGAGAACAAATATTAACCATTAGATTATCAATCTAATGGTTATTAATTAACACTAATTTAATCTCTCAATCCCGATTTATTAAAAATTAAAGGGTAAATTAGTCATCTTCCAATTCTTCTCTCTCCTCTATCAGACTCTCTCTCTTCGATCAATCCAGATCAGAGAACCTAAAATCGATACACCCTTTCTGATCAATCGATACACGCCGACAATTGGCATGCTTGTATAGCCATGACCGACTCCAAAGGTCACTCCTTTACAACCGACTCCCCCGAAAACGATCAGGTTGGTTAAATTTTTTGATCAATTTTGAATTGGGTATGGCTCAATTGTGGAATCTGATCTGGGTTTGGATTTATTTGACAATCAGAGTGGTGGGAGGAGTCTGGGAAGCGGCGAGGGAAGTGGGGTTTCGGAGCCGGTTAGAAATTGGCGAGATGTGTTTTGGCTATTGGTGTTTGTGGTTCATTTGATTTTGTTGGCGCTAGGGCTTGTAGTTGATTGGCCATTCTATGCGGTTGCTGGTAGCGGTGGTGCGGCGATTGGGTGGGCTTGGTTGCTGTTTTTGGGTTCTAGAGCAATTCAGATGATGAAGGTGTCTGTGCATATATTGACTACCTACTTGGCTGTCATTAGTGTCTTGTGTTTCTGGAGTCACCAATTCTTTTGGTGGGGTGTGGTGTTTGCTGTCTGGGCTGGTATTTAGTACTTGTACGTCATTTCGGTCATTGACAGGTATTTCAGTTCTTGTACGTCATTTCGATCCACATTGGTTAAAGATGTGGATGTTGCCAATTTGTTTTGTTGAAGTCTTCTTGAGTGTTATGGGGCAACTTGAAAATATTTATGGTGTTGTTTCAAGATACGATTTTTTTCATGAGTTGAAAGCAAGCAAGAAATGTATTACATTGTTGTAGAGTGTTTAGTTTCCTGCGGTAACCATGTGTATGTTTTTTTCATGTTTGTGGCTTTTGATCATGCTGAGAATATGCTCTTTCTTGCTAGGGCCTGTCTCTTTTGTGAAGCAATTCAAGTACAAGGTTATAAAGCAAGCGACTGTTGATTTTCGGAGGGTCCTTTATAGTAATGCGCACGGAACAGCTTATAGGGCAGTCTTGTGCGGTGGAAGCTTTGCTTTGGTAAAAGATATAAGAGAGTGGGATCAAGACGCAGAAGTATTCTACAGGGAGGTGCAGCTCATTGGGCGCTTACATCACTGCCATATTCTGCTACTGATAGGATTTTCTACAGAACATAGTTATTACGTACCATAGTTATAATTCGTAGCTACCATTTGAGAATGTTGTACGAATATAATTCGTATATACCAAGTGAGAATGTTGTACATGTACCTAGAATGTACGTTGTATAGTTATAATTCGTAAAATGTAATTTATAATTCGTATTACTCTTTTAGTCGTAGCAAGTAAAGTGAACTTGTATTATTCATTCCAGTTAATTTTTTTATTAATGGTCTAATCCAGTACTATTATTTGTATTATCATATTTATAATTAGTAGTAACATATTTATCTTTCGTAATAACAGATTTATAATTTGTATTACCAGATTTATAATTTGTAGTACTAGTTTTATTTTTCGTAATAACAAATATTGTGAACTTGACATTCATTACAATCATTCTGGTTACATTCGCTAAAATGATAGTTTACATAGTTTGTATGAATTATGAGACAACATAGTTTGTACAAATGCTACGAATTTTAATTCGACAAATTATTACAATGCGTTAGGATGTCGCTCTAAATTCCCAGACACATCTACTAGCAGCATGTGTACTAATAAAGGACAGTGCAACTCCGTGCTCCACCCGGCTTCAAAGTGCACTGACATTCCACCCGGCAAAACTCTCACTGGGTAGAATCCTAGCATGGTCCCTGATAAGTGCAAAGCTGCCCTTGCACCTTCTGCAAGCCAAAAGAATAAAAAAAGAAGAGATTTTTATATTAGTGACGCAGTTCATTATAGAAATGAACCACAGCTATAGCTACGGCACCTTCATCGGTAAATTCAACAAAGGCAAAACGCATAACAGAGTTAGGATCTAAAATCGGCAGTGACAACCTACTTGCAATAAAATGGATGTCAGCATACAAAAGCCTCAAATTACACAATTATACATGCAAACATAGCCATATTACCTGTCCACAATTCAAAAACAATACAAAAGGCAGTAATTATACATGCAAACCTAGCTATATCCTTCATCACAATTCAAAAACAATACAAAAGGCAGTAATTATACATGCAAACCTAGCCATATCCTTCATCACAATTCAAAAACAATTTAAACAGTGCTGCAAGCTGCTCTTCAGTAACCTACATCCACAATACAAAAGGCAGTAATTAAATCATACTACGAATAATGTGTGCTAATGAAACAATATGCACTATATGTAAGCTGCAATTCAATACGAAAGATAAAACTGATACTACGAAAGATAAAACTGTTACTACAAAAGATAAAACTGATACTACGAAAGATAAAACTACGAATAAGTGTGCTAAACTACGAATAAATAAGGCATCCTACTACGAATAATGTGTGCTTCACTACGAACAAAGAAGGAACTCATTTGAACAACAGTACGAATGAACTGTGTTCACTACGAACAATAATCAAAAGTAATTAAATCACATAAGCCATTATCATAAAAAGATGAAATCTTTATAGACGATTTAGTACCTCCGGAGCTCCAATCAACTTCACAGCTAATCGATGAAGCTTTACGAACCGCAGGTAGAACCTAATAAACGAGGCTCGCCCTCCCATACCCTGTTTTCATCGCCTAAAACGCCGCCGCAGACGACAAAATCTTCTAAATCCCTTCCTCCTGTAACACTCCATCACGGACAGATCCACAATATAAAACGCTAGTTTCTCAGCAATCGAGTGGATCTGAAAGAAGAGAACAAATACAGCCACCACAATGTCTCAGTCTCTCTCTGTCGTCACAACTGGGTCAGCCATGGCGCTGTCGCTCTTCGGTCGTAGAAGTCGCCTTCGGTCGTCGTCGTAGACGTCGCGTCTGTTGTCGTCGCCGAATGAAGCCGAGAATCGATTTGTACGAATTAGGTTTAGTTAGATGAAATTAATGGGATTATGATTTCTTTAATCTATTAAATCCCTATTTTACCCTTTTAAACCATAATTAGTCCTTTTAATTCTATTTTTGTACGATTAATAAGACTAATTTTAGCCACATATTATATTAATTATATGGTCAAGATTAGTTCTCATTTCTCATGGGAACTGGGCTTTTCACGGGAATTGAACTCTAAAAATTATTTAAAATATAAATCATTTATTTATAAACGAAATATATAATAATTTTTGATGATTTTGGAGAAATAGAAATAATATTATTATATGGGGTACAAGTGTAATATTTTAAATATAAAGGATCAAATTAAACTAAAAAGTACTATTCATCATCATCTTCTTCTTCTTACTGTCTCGACAAAACCCTAAATTGACAACTGCCATTGATTTTTTTGCCAAAAACTCATTTCAGCCCAAAGGCGCTCGCCTCAAGGATGTCGCCCGCCCTAAGCCCTAAGAGGCATTTTGCTGATCGCCCGATCGCCTAGGCAAGAGGCGAGCACCTAGGCGTCGCCTTTTTCTTCACTGGTTCAGCCTTCACAAAGGTTGTCTTGCCAGAGCGGTTTTCACTAGTGAAATCGAGGCCTCTGTGTCCATCTTCCATTCTTTGAGATTTCAGAATAGCATCCAGGTTCTTTCAGCCAGAGTTCATCATCTTTACTGACCTTTTGTAGTTGCTCAATTCCTCCAAGGTGTCCGCATGGTTATCTCTCTCCGATATTATCTGCAGTTCCAATGCTTCAACTTTGTTTAGATGAAAAGCTTCTTTTCGTCCTAGTCAGCATATTTCCTTCTTAGCTCAACCATGCCTCTAGGATGTGTTTCTTTGTATTTCTCCATCTCAGCTTTCAGTGATGACACAGCACCTAGAAGTTCCACTTTCTGTGCAAGCAGAGATGATCGTTCCTGATTCATTTTAACCATCTGATACTTCAGGGTAGTGACTTCTTCTTGGAGTTTAAATTTCTGAGCTAACAACACTTCAACCTCCTGCCATATCTTGTCCTTTTCTTCTGACAGGCTGGTCACTGTTTCTGTAAGTTTCTTATTCAGGTCAATTACCATCAACCACTTTCATACAATTCTTTATATGTTTCAGTCAAACTTTCCTGAGTGAGTTCTTCATCATCCATGTCTGAGGTGTCGTCAACTAGTTGTTCAGAAACTGCGCTTGAATACTGACTTTCACTTGTTTCACAGTAACTTCAATAGTGGCGACGAATGTAACCAAATTTGTAGTCTCATCCTCCTCTTCATCGTCGTCAGACTCACTGTCACTGAGGTTAGCAGCTAGTGCCTTCTTCTTCTTAAGGATGTTGGCGCATTCAGCTTGAATATGACCATGACCTTTGCATTCATGAAACTGAATTTCTTTGCCTTTGTCACTGAAGTATTCCTGTCTGTGTTCATCAGCATTCCCTTTACCTTTCTTCAGTTTCGAAAGTTTGTCGAAGATGATTGACCTTGTTCTGATCCATGTCTGTTGATCTTCCTCACCATTCTGTCTAAGTTATGGGCCATCATTCCCAGCTGTTCAGTCGAGCAGCCAGCCTCATATTTATTATTAGATACTTCGGCTTTCAGCGCAATACCCTTGCCTCCTCTCGGTTGAGCATCTTGAAGCTAGATCATCTCGTGTGTTCTCAAAGATCCCATGAGGTCTTCTAGCTTCAGTGTGGTGATGTCATGCATTTCTTCAATTGCGGTCACCTTTATAGCAAACCTTTGAGGCAGTGAGCTCAACACCTTGCTTGCCATTCTTTCTCCCTCAATAGGTTTTCCCAGTGCGGTCGCCTAATTAAATAGATCTAAGACTCTTGCGTTAAACTCAACAAGGGTTTCTTCTTCCTTCATTTTCAGGTCGAACTTCGTTGTGACCATCTGCATTCGTGAGTTCCTTACCTTGTCTGTTCCTTCATAGTCTGTTTTGAGAGTGTCCCACGCCTCCTTGGCAATCACAGTTAGCAATCAATTTGAACACATTCTTGTCTACTTCAGAGAATATTACATTCATGGCTTTTGAATTTCCAGCAGCAGTCTGTTCATCTGCGTCAGTCCACAGTGCTTCAAGTTTCGGTACAACTGCACCTTCAGGACCTACGAGATTGGCCATTACAGGTGGCGTCCATCCAACCAGGACAGCTGTCCAAGCTTTTTCATCAAGGGATTTTAGGAAAGCCTTCATCTTGTATTTCCAGTAGCCGTAGTTTGGCCCTTCAAGCAATGGGGTCGGTTAGTGCTCTATCATTCCTTCAAACTCATCTTGCACAGTCACCGGATCACACTCTGTATGTCGAGTGTATGCTCTGATTCCAATTGAAATCTACTTGTCTTAGTCAAGATGAGTTCTAGATGGTGTTTGAACTGCGTCTCGAACACTTATCTAACAGTCACCGTAAAAAGAACAATAGAAACACACACGATATGATACCCAGTTCGGCAACTGCCTACTCTGTGGGGCTTCGCACACCCTAAAGGGACACAAATCTTTATTGAGAGCTTAGAGCTACAAGTGGACTTACACTTACATAACTCCTCGTTTGTAACTACCTAGCCTCTAACACTCCTTCTTTCAGATTTGCGATCTCGGATCCCCCTTGATCCCCTATGGGTAGGACAAGTCTTTCTCTCGACCTAGTCTTGGACCTCCCAGAAGTCCACTCACCTTCTCTCGAAAGCGTGTCGTGATGACAGTGTGTGCGCTTGGTTGTTTAGCAAAAACAGTTTGATCAGCACACTGAACAGACTGCTTCTTCGTCGTTGATATTCCGATGTGGAATGATCAGCCGGTCGTCGCTCCTCCTCCTCTACTCGAGATCACTCTCATTTTTTCTATTTTTCCAAAAGCGATACTGATGAAGGTAACTCTAGCCTTGTATTTGTAGTACACGCCTGGTTCCTAAATCAGTTGGTATATTCAACCTCGAGTATTTAGGAAATCTTTCCTAAATATTCTCAAGCTTCCAAATCTTCTATCTTCAAGTATCTTTTGAATATCCCATTTATTATCTTTGGCATCTTGATAATGTAGTTCGAATATCTTGCCAACCAATCTAATCTTCAACCGACTCCAGCCTCTAACCGACTCCAATTATCATATCATCGATATTAGGAAACTTCTATGCGTCTGTTCCACACTGTACTTGAGTTCCAATCTTCGGTTGAACAGTTCCTCGACACCTGCTGGAACACTCTGAAGACGTTGTGCCAAAAGACATGCCATCGTAGGAAAAATAGTGTCAAATGCCTCACACATTTGGCCACACACAAAAAATGTTCGTGCAGGAGCGACGACACGCTTAGATTTTTTTTGAAAGATTAACACCAAACATTAGTTGGAATCTTTCTTCTTAGGACAGGATCGAGCCGAAGCACGAATCGCACTAATACAACGACAACACGCTTAGAGGGGCCGTGATATATGGACGTGTCAATCGCCTCATACATTTGGCAAGAAAATGAGTAATCACTACTATTTTATTCTTCACATCTAACGCCAATTTTTGAACAAAAACAACAATAAGCTATAAATATGTAGATAAGATCCCAAACCTTTGTTATCAACAAAACAAGTTTTATATTGTAAAAACAACATACTTTTTTGGATGTTGTATATAGGTTTTTTTTCCAGTTTTTCTTGCTTTTAGTTTTTTTGGGCTGCACTTGTTGCAATAGTTGTCTTTCTGTCTTCGATGGTCTGGTCACCTTCCTCGGCGTGAGGCAAAGTGGAGCATCTCATTGCTCCCGGCTAGTTATCTTGTCCTACCTCTAAAGTCCTCTATGATGCCTTTTATGGAGTCTAGGTGGTGTGCTACTATTGATAGGAAGCCGACTTATGAAGATCACTTGTGTAGCCTCTTCCGATGTTCAAGGAAATCTGGCTAGAGCTTCATTGTCGCTTCGAAGTTGACTTACGAATTACTTCTTCTGTTTGGCCAGTTTGGCATGGCTTCGATCTTGGAGTGTAAGATGACTATGCAGCGGATGGATTGTTTAACTATGCTTTGGGTATTTTGCTTGTTTAAATGTACTGTTCCAATGCATGTTGGTCGTCTGTTTGCTGTTTGTTGTTGTTTCTTCTCTTCGGGTCTTTGTACGTCATTTTCTTCTATAAAAAACAAAACAAAACAACTTTTATATTGTAAAAACAACATACTTTTTCTTTTTCTTTTTGATGGGAAAAACAACATACTTTTGATAGTTTAGTTTATTTAACTAGTCAAACCTGATTAGGAAGATAAGACAAACAAGGATGTCAGTAATGATCGTGTATGTAGAATTTTCGATTTTCTTTTGAATTGTATTAAAAGATTGAACTTAGGGGCTGTTCTTTTGCACTTCGATACAGTTTTATTAAGTTTAGTACAGTTAAATTAAACTCTATACAGTTTAATTAAGTTCAGTACAGTTAAATTAAACTCGATACAGTTTAATTAAGTTCAGTACAGTTAAATTAAATTCGATACAGTTTAATTAAGTTCAGTACAGTTAAATATACTTTAAATTAATTTAAGTTAAAAAAATTAATATAATTTTTTCAAGTCAAATTAGGTTTTATAGTTTCCAACCCTATTATTTAAAACTTTTAATTTATTTTTAAAATAATTTTTGGAAAATCGTAAGATATATATGATCTAACGGTTTTTCAAGTTTGTGTACACACCTCTTCGAAAACTATTGCATTCGTTTTAAAATGGAAGTAAACTTTTTTGCACTTGATAGGAATTTAAAGAACATATGGAAATAAACATATGAATACAATATATATTTTACATAGAAATACAATGACATTCATGTGCAGTACCAATGGAAACATTTACATATCATCATCTTCCTCCATTTCATTTCCACTACATCATCTGGACAATCCTCAAATAATTTGAAACGCTATTATGTTGCGTACTTGATTCATCTGCTCTTTTCGTTGTTTATCAAATAAATTTGAATCAGCTCTTCCCAGCACGTCTCATTACCTAAAATGTGTATTGAAAAATTAAGCATGTGAATGAAGTTGTGCAATGTGAAGATAGCTGTAATTATAAATCATTTTGGCGCCCATCTGACACTTGAGGCATGACTTATGTGCAATACTTTATTACATAATATTATATTTTATACTTTCTAAAATATAATCATAAAAATATACCTAAAATATACTGAAAAAATACATATATATATATATGTCAATTTCAATAAAATTAAGTTAAATTAAATTCGATACAGTTTAATTAAGTTCAGTACAGTTAAATTAAACTCGATACAGTTTAATTAAGTTCAGTACAGTTAAATTAAACTCGATACAGTTTAATTAAGTTGAGTACAGTTAAATTAAACTCAATACAGTTTAATTAAGTTCAGTACAATAAAGTTCCAGTTCAATAAAGCTCAAAAGAACAGCCCCTTAACTTCCAAACAACAGGAGAATCAATTTGACAAACGGCTTGGGGCAGGCTTCTGCAGTTCGATCTTTGAAAGATGTGATTAGGTCACATCTCCCCCAAGTAGGGAAAATTCACCCATTTGCCCCCATTTCAAACTCAATTCACCCATTTACACCCTTTGAAACTCGAATAAATCCGAGTACCCCTCTTTTTTTATAATCCCGGTTCCTTAGGAACCGGTACTATTAATTTTGCGTAATCCCAGTTTCCCTACTACCATGAATTTACAAAAATGAAGATGTGGCTCGATTTTGAGCTTACGTGGACGAAAATGAGATGAAATAACATACACGTCAATACCGATTGCAGGGGAACCGGTATCATATTGATCCCGACTGTTGGGGAACCGGAAACATTTAAGATATAATTCTATTATTATGCTCTGTTTTTCAACTCCATGATGGCTTCATGCACAGCATTAAGGGTACGGTTGCGGGGCCGTTGAACAGCTGAGCCCTTGTTTGGAGGCCTCACAATCCTCCTGGTTGCAATATGGATCACAGATGGCTTTCATGATGCTCTGTTTTTCAGCTCCATGATGGCTTCATGATGCTCTGTTTTTGTTGTGTGCAGATTGTTAGAAGGCTACTGAGGCAGCCTAAAACAGATACAAAGGTTGTAAACAGATGTGGTGAAACAGCCATTGATACGGCTGAGAAGACTAAGCACCCGGAGGTTGGAGTTATTCTAGCGAGCCACGGAGTCCAAAGTGCCAAAATGCTGAAACCTCAAGCAACAAACCCAGCTAGGGAGCTAAAGCAGACAGTGAGCGACATAAAGCATAAAGTACACAACTAACTAGAACACACTCGTCAGACTAGAAGACGCGTCCAAGGCATTGCTAAACCCATATCCAAAATGCATGTTGAAGGCTTAAACAACGCCATCAACTCCACCACCGTTGTAGCTGTCTTGATCGCCACAGTTGCCTTCGCGGCCATTTTCAACGTCCCAGGCCAATACGGACCCAACAAACGTCCCTCCAGGACACTCCCTTGGTGAAGCCAACATTGCCCCGAAAACACCCTTTGTAATCTTCTACATCTTTCAACTCGATTGCTCTCTTCATCTCCCTTGTCGTCGTGGTTGTCCAGACCTCAGTTGTCGTCATTGAAGGCAAAGCCAAGAAACAAATGATGGCGTACATCAACAAGTTAATGTGGCTTGCTTGTGTTATGGTTTCGGTTGCTTTCTTGGCCCTCTCATTTATTGTGGTGGGCGAGGATGAGATGTGGCTCGCTATTGGTGTTACGATCATCGGATGTTGAGGCTGAAAACAGAGCATAATAATGGAATTATATCTTCAATGTTCCCCGTTCCCCAAAAATCGGGATCATAACCGGGATCAATATGATACTGGTTCCCTGCAATCGGTATTGACGTGTATGTCATTTCATGTCGTTTTGATCCACGTAGGCTCAAAATCAAGTCACATTTTCATTTTTATACATTCCCGATAGTAGGGAAATCGGAATTAAGCAAAATTAATAGTACCGGTTCCTAAGGAACCGGTGTTCTAAAAAAGAGAAGATTTTGGTATTTGAGTTTCAAAGGGTGCAAATGAGTGAATTGAGTTTGAAATGGGGGGAGAAGCTGAGGCTGCAATAAGGGGTTTTAAATTGCTTTGCGGTTGATAGGATTGGATTTTCTGGAGGTATGGTGTTGCTGTGGGAGGAAGGTGTGGAGGTGTATCTACGGAGTTTTTCTCGCTTTCACATTGATGCAGATATTTTCCTGGAAAAGGCCTTAGGCTAACATTATTTTATGGGAATCCGGTTGGTAGCAGACGAAAAGAAAGCTGGAAACTATTGAGGCAGTTGAACAGAGGACGAAGTGGCTCATGGCTGGTGGTGGGTGATTTCAACGAAGTTAGATTTAGCTGGGAGGCTAAGGGCGTGAGAGACCGAGATACATCTAGAATGAGGGAGTTTAACTCAGTGCTCGAAGATTGTGGATTGATTGACTTGGGGTTCTCAGTAAATCCTTTCACGTATACAAATAAGAGGATGTTCCCATATGAGACGAAGGCAAGGCTTGACAGGGCCTTTGGCAATGTGCAGATGAGGAACCTTATGCCGAATATAATGGTTGAGCATTCCTTTGGTTTGGGTTTGGATCACTGCCCTCTGATAATCAATTTCTGGAAAAAAAGAAAAAAGAGAAAGAGGAAAAAAAAGAAGTTATTTGCATATGAATCAATGTGGCAGAGGCATCCGATGTTTGCGTCGAAAATGGAACAGTATTGGCAAGAAGCTATGTCATTGAGCACCAACCTGAATGATTCTTTGAAGAATTGCGCGCAACTATTGAAGGGGTGGAATGATAGTACTTTTGGAAATGTGGGAAGGAGGATAAAGGAAGTCAAGGAGAAACCGAAAGTTTTGAATAAACAGGAAAGGACTAGCACAGTAGTGAATCAAGAGAAAAAGTTAACTGCAGAGTTAGAGGAATGGTTGGCGAGGGAAGAATATATGTGGCGACAAAGATCTAGAGTTGAGTGGTTAAGAGAAGGTGATCAAAATACATCATTTTTCATGCAAAAGCATCTCACAGGAGGCAAATTAATGGGATCCACAAGCTGAAAGATGGGGATAATATGGTCACTGGGCAAGCAGATATTGTAAGAGTAGCAGAGGAATATTTTGCAAAAATCTTCAAATTAGAGTTGCTGAATGTGGAGGCAGAAATGGAAGACAACTTGGATGTCATACCGGAACTTATTACAGATGATATGAAGAGAGAGTTGATGCAACCATACACTCGAGAAGAAATCAGGCGAGCAGTGTTCCAAATGGCTCAAACTAAAGCTCCGGGTGTGGATGGCTTCCCAGCACTTTTTTCCAAAGACATTGGAACATGGTGGGGGACAGTCTGTGTAAGGAAGGGTTAAAATACTTAAATGAAGGCCAGTTAGACAATAGAATTAATCTAACCAGAATCGCTCTTGTCCCCAAGTGCAAAAATGTTGTTCAGATGGAGGACTTTAGGCCAATAAGCGTATGTAACACATCGGTGAAGGTCATCTCCAAGGTGCTAGCTAACCGGCTACAAAACTTGCTCCCACAGGTAATATCTGAAGCCCAAAGTGCGTTTGTGAGAGATAGACTTATTTCTGATAACATTTTGATAGCACATGAAATAGGTCATTTTATTAAGACTACGAAGGGAAACCAGGAAAAAGTATTATCATTAAAACTGGACATGAGTAAAGCATATGACAGGCTAGAGTGGAAATTTCTGAGAGCTGTCCTTAATAAATTTGGTTTTCCTCGTGACTGGGTTGAGTTGGTAATGGGGATAGTGACATCAGTTGTGTATAGAGTAAGGGTTAATGATCTTTTCACTAATGATATTGTTCCGGAGAGGGGTTTAAGACAAGGAGATCCCCTCTCCACTTATCTCTTTATTATTTGTGCTGAATGGTTAGGTAGATCTTTGGAAGGGGGAAGGGACAGTAATAGAGTCCATGGTATTAGAATTGCAAGAGATGTCCCGTTAGTGTCCCATTTATTTTTTGCGGATGATAGATTAGTATACTTAAAAGCTGATGTGGATGAAGCTAGGCAACTTAAGGAAATTTTGAACAAATATGAGAGGCTATCTGGACAGAAAATCAACATAGAAAAATCTGAAATGGTATGTAGTCGCAACACTGAGGACGGACTTAAGGAAAGCATAATAAACTTGCTTGGGATTAAAGTGGTAGAAAAACATAGTAAATATCTTGGTCTTCCTATTGTAATCGGGTTGAACAAAAGAGAGGTGTTTAAATTTTTGAAAGAAAGAATGCAGAGGAAAATTTTAGATTGGAAGTATAAACTTTTATCATTTGCGGGGAAGGAAAAATTAGTTAAGAGTGTCCTTAAAGCCATGCCCACGTATGCAATGCAGTGTTTTAGGCTTTCGAAAAAGCTGTGCAATACATTTTTCTCAATGGAAGCTAGTTTTCTGTGGGGGAAGGGAGGAAATAGTAAGCCAATTCACTGGGTAAGTAGGAAAATCGTGATGAAAAATAAATTGGAGGGAGGGTTGGGTCTAAAAATTTTTGAATGGTTTAATGTCGCAATGTTAATGAAACAAGTGTGTAGATCGATTAATAACCCTAATTTATTAGTAACTCGGATCCTTAAGGCTAAGTATTTTAAATCATCACACCTGTTGGAAGCTTGTTTAGGCCAAAGGCCATCCCACGCATGGAGGGGCATTCTCATGGCCAAAAGTCTTCTTAAAGAAAGTGATTTTGTCATGGGGACTGGAGTTGAGCATATAAATAGGGATGGTGTGGTGAGGGAGGTGTCTTGCAAGGCCTTATATAACTGGATGGTTGAGAAGGGAAGAAAGGAGGAATGGGAAGAAGGGGAGACCTCGGATACGAAAAAACTGGAAGAGTTCTGGAGGAAGCTTTGGAAATTAGTTCTTCCAAACAAAGTGAAAAGCTTTGCTTGGAGGTTGTATCGTAATAGCCTTCCAGACTCACTGAACTTGAGGAAAAGAAATTGTGAGATGGAAGAGGAGAATATGGAATGTGGCTTTGATGTAGAAACTGCTATACATATAGTTATGGGCTGCTGGAAAGCCAGGGCGGTATGAGAAGGCTTGGGGATTAGTAGTGTTATTAAGGAGGTGTCTGAGCTAGACCCTGCGGATTGGTTATGGGACTGTGCTCTCAGGCTGGATCTTGCTGAATTCAGGCTTGTGGTGTCTGGGAGTTGGATGTTATGGTACATCAGAAATTTAGTAAGACATGGACAGAAGGGATTGGAGCATAGTTGTCTGGTAGAGAATGTGCAAAAATATGTTGATCATTGCGACAGATGGCTGAATGGCAGGAACAGGATGACGTTGGGGTTATGGGGCTACTGTCACATGAATGAAGGGTTGAGGAAACTGAATTGTGATGGCTCTTTTAGCAGGGAGAACAATATTACAGGATTTGCAATTGTTGAAAAGACGAATACACATTTAAATTGCTTCATTGCAGGTTGGAACTTTTATTGCAGGAATGCTGTTGAAGGAGAGATCTTCGCTATACTACAGGGTCTTCTGTTGGCAGCGAGACTTAAGATTGACGAGGTGGTAATTTTGTCGGACTCACTAGAAGCGGTTGATGTTGTTCTGAAAGGGAAATCTAGAATGGGAAAAGCATCGCAAGGGATTAATCAGTGTGTCAGATTGCTTGAAGTCAAGCGACGATGGACAGTGGAGCATGTGCTAAGGGAGGATAATGAGATTGCGGATAAAGGTGCTAACTGTTGATTTATATAGCGAGGACTTCGCTGATATGGTAGCCGTGACTGGACTACCGAACATAGGCCTGCAGGCATGCACTCCAACCATGAACAAGGCCCAAGAGCGGCCCAGCACATGACATGAATATTGGGGAAGCTTGCAGGTTGTTGGTGGGGATTGAACCCTCACCCTTTAACACATGTACCAACTTGTGGTAACATGATAACCATATAGGCTGCAGCTCATATGGTTAGCATGTTGCCTTAGTGCACATGTTAAAGGGTGTGTGAAGGGTTCAATCCCCACCAACAACCTGCAAGGATTAATTCCCAATTTGTCATGCCATGTGTTTGGGCCTTGGTTGCCCTCACATGTGCATTGGGCATTGTTCATGGTTGGGGTGCATATGCCTGCAGGCAGCCCAATATGTTGGGGAGCGTCATGGGCTTTGCCCAGCGTAGCCCGGGTGGTGTCTGGATGTCCAGTCCCAGCCCACCAAATCTAAAATTCAACACTAACTGGGCTAGAGTGAGGAGGAAGTCCTGGACTTGGATTGATGCTATTCCTTTGGACTGCGCATCCTTCCTAAACCAAGCCAGGTTGGAGAGTTCTTAGCTCGAGGCCTTGGAGTGATTTTGCGTGTTTTTTTGCTGGCAAACTGCCTTGGTTGTAGGCCGCTTGGCGTGGAGGCTGCTTGCTTTGGGAGTCTTTGGAGAGCTTTAGTTGTGTGATTTCAGTGGTGTTTTTAAAGTTGTTTCAGTTTTGTCTAAGGGCATCCGCAATAAGGGAGCAATAAGCAAAAATAGCATTTTTTTCATAAAAGTCATGTAGCAATGCAAAGCAAAAAGCAATGAGCGAAAATGGCTCTTTGCTCTATATATTTCAATGATGCAAGTGAGCAAAGAGCTATGAGCAAAATGCAACATATTTTTTTATAGTCAAGATGCAACATTTTCTTCCATAACCATTCAATTATCCAAAATTATCACTTCTATTATTTCATCTTTTTGTTTTGCCCCAAGATTCTTTAATTTTTCTTTAATTTTATATTTTTTTTCTCCATCTAACGTTTATTTTTTGACATTTCTAATTTTTAGTTCTTTCAAAACCAACAAAATGTAATTTACTTTTGTTTTTCTTCATAAATACATGTGGAGCCCACTTATTATTTTCCTATCCCACACCCTCTCCATTATTGCTCACCTATCAAGCATTGTTTTTTGCTCTTTTGTTGCTCCCTTGCTACATGAGAGCAATAAACAATAGTCTCTCTATTATTGCTTAATGCTCTCCTTGCTGCAAATGCCCTAAGTGTTGCTGTTGTATTAATTTTGTTTAGTTAAACAGGTTAATTGTAGCTTGATTCTTCAAAAAAAAAATTGTAGCTTGATCTCTTTCTCTTGATTGGTCGCCAGTGCAGTGTCCTGGTTCTCTTTTGTTCAGTCAGTGTCTTGTGTCTTGAGGAGTTTGTTGCCGTTTGTCTTTTGTTGGGTCTTGCTCTCCTGAGTCTTCTGGTTTGTAGGCTTCATGCCGTTTATTTATATATAAAAAATGTACTGATTTCCTTAAAAGTATTCGACTATGATCTTTGATTTGAAGCTAACATAATGAGTCATTTAATAGAAATTAAATACTTATTTACAGATCCTCAATGAATTGGTGAACTAGACAACTGAAATTTTAGGTGCAAAAGCACATACATGACATTTTTCAAAGTAAAATTTAATTTTTCCCAAAAGATGCAAGCAGCTGTGCTACCTTGTTAAGTATATTGGATGCTTCAATGTCATCATCCTGAGGGGACAAAGGAGATGCCCGTTCCTGATAATTGTGTAGACTGCCTGTAAAGTCTGTAAAAAGTCCATCTACTCCTATGACTTCGAGCCAGTAATCATACTCTTTGTATGGGTCTTGGCTAAAGTTGAAGTGTAAGAATTCATTTTCGTTCCTATAAGTATAGGGGTGGACCTGCAGAGATAAAAGGTGCTGATACATATGGATAACCAATATGGCACGAAATGGAACAAAATGCTCAATCCTGCAATAGCTTCAACTTGCAGTAAGGATGAAAATCTGTCAAATGTATTTGTCTCATTTTAAAGTTGTCATTATTGCAACAAAAAAAAGTTCAACAAAATATTGTCAGGTATTATCACTAAAACTATGTAGTCAGCAGAGGCTCCAGCAAATTTAATTACTAGCATATGTCATTTTACTACATAAGGAAAGTAAAGTAAACACCGAATGTTGACAAGAACAGGAAGCATGCATTACCTGCAGATTAAGTGCATGTGCTCTGGCAACCAGATCAGTAGGTGGTTCTAGATAGTTATTCACCACAGGAACGACTGTATCTTTCCAGGGTCCAATTCCCAATACATATTCCTTGATGTAGTTCAAATAACTATCTGATGTGATTTCCCAGTAGGACTACACAAAATAGATGATGTTGATCAATTATGTTCTAAAAAAATTTCACTATAATAATCTTCTATGTCAACTGAGGGAAAAAGACCTGATTTGTGTCCTGAGTTTGTATATCCACATCATCTATCAAGAAGATTTTCGGTGAGTCGGTCAAGTTCGATATATATACGAGTGAAGTTGGAGCAAATGACTGGATAAACACTGGCTGTTTCAACCATTCTCTTGACATGTATGAACCTTTGTATTCATACTTCTTGAGCATTTCAACAAATTTGTCCTCAAACCTTTTGCCATTCGGCCATTTTACCTGCCCATGTACACATAATCATAAATGCAATTACAAGCAAGAGTTAAAATAATAGATAAAAGAGTGACTCATGAAAAAAAATGGCAGAAAAGAATTTCGACACTACTAAAAGTCGTCTCTCCAGTGAAGGTAGTATACTTTATATTTCTCTCTCTCTCTCTCTCTCTCACGCACTCACAAACCTCTCAAGTCAGTCCTGTTGGAACTAGCAACCAAATTATTCGTGGACATGTGATGTTGGGTAGAACTATTTCCATGATTACAGTATCCAGTGTTATAATTGCAGAATACTTGATAACTGTGGTCATGGTTCCTACTGCCGGTATGGCAGAGGAGGAATGCTTTCAGATGACGAGGAAGGGAGAATGAGCAGAAAAACTAGCACTATAATGGAAACAGAGAATATGGAAGAGTATAGATACTTACATGCTGATTGATGAGTACTGGATTTTTTATTTCTGGATATATTCCTACAACTCTGGGAGCATCCAACGCAATTGAGATAAATTCTTCAAAAGTAATAATGCCAAATTTTCCTTCAATATGAGAAACATACAAAAGTGAAAATTGTTGGATAAGGTGTATTGGACAGCTCACTATGGTGAATGTTGTAAAAAGGGCAAAATATTTCCATACAGTCTCAACTCTCAAGTGATATATTGTTTTTTGAAATACATGAGTCAATTGACTTACCATTATATTGCTGATCACGGAACGGGTATCTCTGCTTCACACGTAATAACTTCAGTTCTTCCAATGTAAAATCAACTGTTTAAAATGGCAAAAACCGTTTCAGATAAGCCACTATAAAGTACTCCGTATAAACTCTACTTGGAGCTACATTCACGGTGAAATAAACATGACCAGTATGTTTGGATAACAAAGCTAGCACCTAAACATGCACCATTCACCAAAACATAGTAGAATAAACGATCTGAAACAAAGTTCTGAAGATGTCCATTTAACATACCAATGAACCAGCCAGTCGTATTTACTCCTTGGACATCATAAGTTGTTCTGCGATTTGCAAACTTCTTATGATCTGCAATATCGGTTGTCTCGTCCAGAGTAACATCATGGAAACAAATGAGAACACCATCTTTGGAAGCGAGAATATCAGTTTCTATGAAATCCGCTCCCTCCTGGATAGCTCTCTGTAACGGGCAAGTGATGAAATTTTGAATGGACAAGTAAATTGCAACAAAAGAAAAAAGCAAAAATGAATGTTTCACACAAATTAGGAACAGTTTAGCTACCCAGCTACTTCACATTCATAAGTTCTCATGCATCTTGGGTGGCTTTAAGGAGTGGAATGAAAGAAAAATGGGCTCACAATAAATCAGTAATAACTTTAAGAACTCTATTTTATTTACCATGTATGCAGGTGCCGTTTCTTCAGGGATCTCTCCATTTGAGCCTCGATGGGCTACATTGTATGGGCGAGTTGTCTGGATAGGCTTTTTATGGTGAACAGCCACCTTGCTTGGAAGAGGATAAAATGGCCGCGCGGCACATCCAAGCACAAGTAGCAGGCAAATCAAAGGGAAAAAGCCTGTAAAGTGAGATATGGGAAAAGTAATACCAGAGCAGATTCAAGAGGCTGATTTTTCAATTGTTCAACACATAAACAGCCAGCAGCACGCAAATATTTACTATGTCTTTTACCAGTTGAGTGGAGGCCTCATTTACTAAATTATGTTCATTTTAACTAGCAGTTTTCATCAAAAGCTCCTCAAACGGATGTGCTTGAAAAATAAGTATGGCGAAATCGACAATAACCATATCTTACTTGGTTGCTGCAACAGCTAAGTACTAAAAATTCACAGTTTTGAATCGCTTAAAGAATTCCAGTTACAGCAAATACATTGTTATGATAGGCAACATAAATCAGTTCATTGTCATGGCAACATAGAAAATAAAATGCATTTAAAATAAAATAAAATAATTGATCAACACGAATCAAAATACAAAGTGACTGAATCGAAGATACTTACAGAGCGATTTCATAATTGTTGCCGGAGCGGCGATCGTCTCTCCTCGCTTCTGCTTCTTCTTCTTCTTCAGTACTTCTAGTTGTTTTTATCGTCAGCTCGATGGGTTGACTTTGTGATACTTTATATGGATGGTCGCTTCTATTTTCTGTAATTATTTTTTTATTAAATGGATACAGAATATGCTTATTAGTTGTACTCTCTCGCCAAACTGTATTGCGTACTTTAAGGAACCGTACGGTGTCGTTTTCTGAGTATCTGAAACGAATATCCCATTTTTTCAGAAAAAATCAAGAGACATAGTTTTTGATGGATTTGATAGTAGCTACACGATGGAACTTGATAAGAGACTACAAGATTTCCTTTTTCCCTTGTTTTACCTTTGTGTTTTTCTCAAATACGGCATGAGTATCTACTTTTCCATGTTTTTAAAGAAATCACCATGTGAGTGCCAATCCGTTGTGTTTTTAAAAGATCAGAACACAAGAACCGGTCTCTTGCATTTTTCAATCAGATTGGCTTACCGAGTGCCGACCTATTAGAGCAGCTGCACCCATTTAATGCCTCCTTGAATTGAGAAAGTGCTCAACCAGCACTTCGGAACGAGTAGCACCTCCTCGATCCGCATTTTGTGCACCCGTTGTAACGCCCCATGATGATAAAAACTCATACGTTGTCACATTGGCTGCACGTTCCTGAACTTAGAAAGGAAAGTTCGAAGCCTTTGACATACATGTATGATTAAATGAACTTGAGTACAACTTTAGGCATCTAACATAGATTATTTAATAAAATGCAGCATATGAGTTCATGGTTTAAAAGTTATTAAATACCTGAACTAGAAATTTTCTTTCTTATTATCGTGTCTCTTCACTAACTAGTGTGCCACTCACTCAGCCCTAGTAACATCATCTTCATAATCTAAAAAGCTAAAACATAAGAAACATGAGTTGTCAAGTCGTGTATGTAACACAGATCCAAACTAGTCGAATCATGAGTATAACAGGAATGTAAATCATTTTGATATCATAAGGAGGTGGTTCACAGGATACTATCAAATAATTGAGGATTCTAATGTAGCAGATTTAACCAAGTACGCTAACTTTAGAATATATAACACAAACACGGTAACAAAACGAGGTCGTTCGAAAGTCAAGCATAATGACGGCTCCACAATCCAGCCACGCAAGCAAAGGTCCCGAAACGTTGTCGTACTTCGCCCAACATGGGCAACATGAATGTCATATTTAACCCTCTGTGGCGGGCGACGTGAATACCACATTTACACCCTATGGCGGGCACTGGCGGATCCAGAGATCCACGGGAGGGGGGTCCTATTCGGCAAAAAAAAAAAATTTGCACATATATTTCTATATATTTGATGTTTTAAGTAATTTTTTTGGAAAATATTGTTACCGTTAAACTTATGTAACTCAACAACAAAATTACGAAATATATAAGTGATACTAGGTATTTAAGCATGAATTAGGATAATTAATATGATTATAATATAGTTTCAAAAAATAATTTAAGATTTGACAAAAGTGTTTTATTAATTAACTTATCATCTTAAAATATAAATTTAATATATTGTATTCTTGTTCTTGTCATCTAGATTTGTTTTTATATGGAAAGTTATAATTTTTTGGTTAAATCTAACATTTTCATAAGATTGGAGCTATTTCAATCATATTATAGACATAAGTGATATTGTTGTAATTTTGTAAAATTTGAGGATCTATTTGGAAGACTAAATCATGTCACTATTTATCATCTTCTCAGCCAAACCCTAAACTCAATTTAGAGATTTGCTTCATGTGTCTTCGTGAGTATACTGCAAAATTTTGATCTCAAATATGAGAGGGGTCCAAGGACCCTCTAGGCCCGCCCTAGAACCGCCACTGATGGCAGGGCAACATAAAGACCACATTTACCTCCTGTGACGGGTAACATGAACATAAAGTTTTGCCTCGTGGTGGACAACATGAGTCGAATCGGATTGAGAGCCTTCGGGAATGACTCGATACACATGTACAAAAATGCGAGGGTAGTTTGGGACAATATACAACGAATAACGAGCAAAAGATTTTATTTACTTAGGATGAAATAATTTTAAAAACATTCATGATCCGAGATCTCAGAAAATCATTTTTGAGGAGACAGTGGCAGGCCATATGATTTATAAAATGTGAGTAGAAGGAAAAATAGCTAGAATGGGCCTATATTACTTACCTCTAAAGCAAACTGAATGAACTCAAATAAATAAAATCAAGCCGCAACAATCAGCAATCACATATAAGTAACACGAATATATTTTAAACTCTTGTGCACTAACAACACGGTAAACATGATACAATGTAATATCAAGAGTAACAATCAACTCAGCCATACTTCGAATTGTTTAAGCTACATAAGCGATTAGAAATAATTTTTATCATTAGCCACTGAAATTAGATTTTAATCTTGATATCAAATAAAGACATATGATCGAGCGGATTAGCTTATCGGAGTAATCATTCTAATTAGGCCACCAAGCCAGCAAAAATATATCATGGAAAACCAAGCATTCGAAATTGAGTATTCAATTTCTACGTGTTTCAGATTCTATGTCAACTTAAAGTTTATTTTCCAGATAGCCTAGAATGACTAAAATTACGTTCTATATAAGGTTAGAAAGTTCTTTTCGTGTAGAAAGTCTATTTTCAATTATTCAATTTAGACACATGAAATATAGTATAAAGATTTTTGAAAATATGCTGTCAAATTTGTCCGCACTTGATGAGTCGTATTTATACGATTCGTGTCGAATCGACTAATCCCATTTATTTCGACACTTTATTATGCGAGCAGTTACTTTTTAGTGTCGTTTTGCATTTCAGGTGTTTCGAAAGCTCTAGGAGGGAACGAGCATAAAAGACGGCATTTCATGCCAAAAGAATCACAATGGCAGATCAGACCTTTGGGCATTCGACGGAGTGCTGGGAACTGACCGCTAAGCAGACAAATATGAGATACGCGTCGTTGCGTAGCTGACTCAATTCCCTACAACTCTCTAGTTCACGCTGAGAGCATCCAAGGTCATTCAGACGGTCAAATCCAGAGTCGAAGTCCGAGCTGCGCGCAGAAAGGAGGAATCAGACTCTGAAAGGACCGCGTCTTGTAGAGACATTAGCGTTAACGCTAATGTCAATGCGAAACGTGGTGGTAACGTAGAGACGAGACGCGGTGAGTCACGAGATGGTAATGTCAGCAACGTGTTTGATGACGTCAGCGAGTACGGGATTTGGCAATTTGGGCCTAAAAACATATTTGGAAACCCAGTTTATTATAAAATAAGAAGCTTGGGTTTGGGTTTTCAGTAAATGATCTCATATTCCTACATTCGAGACGGCTCTGGAGAAGACGCAAGCTTTCGACAAGAAAGAAGAGATTTTCAACTACTTTCATCATGCATATTTGTGTTTTTATTTCGTTGATGTGTAGCTAAATTCCTAATTCAGTTTAGGGTTTCGCATATTGTGACTTATGTTTTGAGACTCTTTCCTTAATGCTATTTCATGTTTCTCTAGTTCTAGTGCTTATTCCATGAGTTAATTTGTGAGGTTAAGCGGAAGCCTTGTCGCAAAGCTTAATCAAACAATTAATTCTTATCGTTAATATCTACCGGAAACTTTGTCCTAAGGGTTGATCGTAACACCTAGATAAAATAATACCTTTGTTGGATTATTATATTTTGAAAAGAACTAGAAATCTAACACCTTGGTCGGGTTAGATGTGTTGTATCACCTTTGTCGGGATACTTAAGGAATTACCTTTGTCGGAATTCCACACTTAGAAACTTGAAATTGATTATTAGCAGTCAATGATAAATATGTCACAATAGAAACCCAAAGCTGAATATTCTCTCTGATCATATTCTTCGTGTTATTTTTCTTTTGCACTCTTATTTGCTCACAACCCCCTTTTAATTGTTTTCACAGTTACAGCTTCAACAACACTAGATCCCTTGGGTTCGATCTTGCTTGCAGCTACACTAGCTTTTAGCAGGAGATATAAATATTAAATTTGACGTGTCAGACGACGCACGTCAAATTTTGGCATCGTTGCTGGGGAGTTGCGCTTCGGTGAAGTCGTTTCTTTTTGTTTTTATTTTCTATTTTTTTATATTTTATACAGTTATTTTTTTGTGCTTCGATATGTTTTCGCAATGTCTCATGCAGGTAGTCAGATTGGTGATGACAACAACAACAACGAGATCACTTCGATTGTTGAGAACATGCCTTCATTCTTACGAGGATCCGGAGCAACTCTTTCGTGCTCGCAACCGTGTTAATAATGCCATGAGGGCTCCACAAAATCAGAGAGCTCATGTTGCACAGAATGTGAGGAATGGTGCGGGTGCGAGGCAGCCGCCTCCACCGCAACCGCCACAGCTGCAAATTCATAGGTGGCCGAAAGACGACAAAGAATACTACTACGAGCCTACCATGAAGGAGTTGTCTGCTCCTGACTTTAAGAATCAGCCATGGTGTATCAACGAATGGCCAGATTTAGCAGAGATAGAAATCAAGACTGCAGTAGTGCATCATCTACCAAAGTTCTCAGGGCGACAAGGAGAGTCAGCCACCAAGCAGCTGCAAAGCATTCATGGCATCTGCCAGACTCTCCGAACATACAGAGTCTCGGTAGAGGACTTTAAATTGAAAGCCTTCTTCCTTAACCGACACCGCTGATGCTTGGTTTTTGTCTCTTCTCCTAAGTAGCATCAGGACATGGGACCAGATGCAGAAGAAATTCTTAGCTAAATACTACCCAGCTGCCAAGGCGATGCAGGTTCGCAAGCAGCTACATGATATCACGCAGGGGCGTAATGAGTCAATGTATGACTATCTGGAGAAATTCAACGCCCTAGAACAGAGCTACAGCAACCTGGGAGTGCCTAAGAAGCTGATAATCGAGTACTTGCTGGATGGGTTGAGGCCACTCGATAGGATGCTACTTGATGCCTCAGCTGGAGGCACGATCATGAATTTATCCCCAGTTGGAGTGAGGAACTTGATCACAGAAGTGGCTGAGAACACAAGGTTCAGAGAGGAAACCAATCGACATGAAAAATTTAGCAGAACCAGAAATGTTTAGATGGCCGAAGAGTAGAAGCAGATGCGAGAAATGATGCAGAAGCTCATGATGAATCAGGTAGTCCAGGTGAGGCCGTGTGAATTTTGTGGTGCAACAGACTATAAGACATATGCTTGCTTAACAGTGGTGGAAGAAGATTATGGCAATGTCAATGCGCTTAATGGGTTTCAAAATTATAGTAACCGCACCCCTGGGGGACAGTAAGGGCAAGCAGCAAACAGACAGGGCTGGAGGAATGATAATAACGCCCCGAGGGAGCCAGCTCAGCAGGTCGCCCCTCAACAGACTCAGCAATACACTTACTACCGCCCACCATACCGTCAGCAACAAGGAGGGTACAATAATCAGGGCCAGTACCAGCAGAGAGGACATAACTACAACCAAGCTACCCCCAACAATCAGAATTCTAGCAAATCTCTGGAAGACATAATAAAAGAGTTAGCCACGACTGTAAAGCAGAACCAGGCCAAGACCGATGGAGCCATTTCAGAGCTGACCAAACAGATGTCCCAGATAGCAGGGAAGCTGCCATCACAGACCATTCCGAACCCATAGGGCAATGTTAGTGTAGTAACACTCAGGAGCGGGAAGGGCTTGAAAAATAGTGAAAAAGAACCTGCATCAGAGGGCACCACGCCTATAATAGACATTAGCTCGACGCTAATGTCTGACTCAGATGCGGTGGTAATGTCACCACCAGACGCGGCCGTAAAGTCAAGGCAGAACGTGATCCACTCGCGACGTTTTGTAAGGACCTATGCACGAACCTATGCACGAACAAGAGGTGCTCCACCGCGACGACCAAGAACTGCTTAGTAAGAATGTGTACGCTGTCATTCAGCGCAAGGTACCTCCTAAATGTGGTGATCCTGGTACCTATACTATTCCTTGCACTATCGGTAGCATTCGAATTGAGAACTGCATTCTTGACCTTTGTGCTTTGATTAATGTCCTGTTATATTCTATCTATTCTTTTCTTCGTATTGGTCCATTAGAACCTGTAGGACTCACTATACATCTGGCGGACAGATCGTGTAAGCACCCGGAAGGCAAATTTGAGGATGTACCAGTGCATGTAGGAGAACTGGCGTTCCCCGCTGATTTCTATGTGCTTAAGATGGACAACAGCGATCCGACGGACCACACACCTATTCTATTAGGTCGTCCGTTCTTAAAGACTTCAAAGATGAAGATCGACTGTGATAGTGGCACTCTATCCATGGAGGTGGAGGGCGAATTAATCCGCTTCGATATTTTTCAGGCTATGAGGCACCCACCAGAATTTGCATCGGTACATGCTCTCGATGCACTGGATGATCTTGTCCAGGAAGTGAGACCGGAGAGAGACGCCGACCCACTCGAGCTCGCACTCGAGAGAGCAGTATACTCTCATGAGGACTCGTATGAGTTTGTTGAGGTCATTCTTGAGGCGCTATCTTAACTGGAGATCGCAAGGCCACTCACACCCAGGTATGAAGTTAATGAGGTTCGTTTATTTAAATCTATTGTGTTTCTACCTTCTACTGTGCAAGCACCTAAACTGTAACTAAAACCTCTACCTGAGCACCTGAAATATGCATTCCTGGGTGAGAACAACACGCTACTCATCATCATCAAAAATGGGCTAGGAACAGACCAGGAACGACGATTGATCGAGGTGCTGAGTAGCCACTAGCTCGCTATTATATGACACTTGCAGACATCGGAGGAATCAGCCCAGCTATGTGCATGCACCGTATTTTGTTAGAGGATGGAGCTAAGCCTTCTAGAGAGCCTCAGAGCAGGCTGAACCGGATCATGATAGAGATAGTACAGTAGGAAATTCAGAAGCTACTGGACGCTGATGTGATTTACCCGATCTCAGATAGTCAGCGGGTGAGTCCAGTTCTTATAGTCCCAAAGAAGAAGGGGATTACAGTCGAGAAGAATGCTACAGGTGAGATGGTGACTACTAGAGTCAAGAACGGATGGCGCATGTGCATCGATTACAGGAAGCTGAATGTAGTAACGCGCAAGGATCACTTTCTCTTCCGTTCATTGACCAGATGCTTGACAGGTTGGCAGGTAAGGGCCTGTTCTATAGGGATTGGTTCAATCCAACCTAATCTCACCCAACAGAATCCAATCTCACTCAACACACCCCAATCTCACCCAATCTCATCCAATCTCACCCAACACAACCCAATCTAATCTAATCTCCACTCACCTAATCTACTCTCCACCCACATATATCTAATATTTTTATAATATTATTTATAAACTAGGACCCACTCACCTAAACTTCCATACACTCACATATATCTAACATTTTTATAATATTATTTTTAATGTAGGACCCACTCACTTAATCTACTCTCCACTCACCTAATCTAATACAATCTAATACAATCTCACCCAACACACCCCAATCTCACCCAACACACCTCAATCTCATCCAACACACCCAAATGTCACCCAACACAATCTAATCTAATCTAATCTAATCTAATCTCCCAATATCCCAAATCCAATCCCTGTAGAACGGGCCCTAAGCCTTATTTTTGTTTTCTTGATGGATTTTATGGTTATAATCAAATTTCCATTGCACCTGAGGACTAGGAAAAGACTACCTCCACATGTCCCTTCGGTACGTTTGCTTTTCGACGTATGTCTTTTGGATTGTGTAACGCACTCGGCACTTTCCAGCGGGTGGTTACTAGCATATTTTTTGACATGATAGGTACATTTATAGAGGTGTTTATGGTAACACTTTTGATGCATGCTTGGATAACTTGAGTAGAGTACTAGAACGCTGCATTTATATGAATTTGGTGCTCAATTATGAAAAGTGTCACTTTATGGTTACTCATGGTGTGGCTCTAGGTCACATTGTTTCACATTAAGGTCATACGGTTGACGAGCAAAAATTGATTTAATTCTTAGTCTTCCTTATTCTTCTATAGTGCATGATATCAAATCTTTTCTTGGACATGCTGGTTTTTATCATAGATTCATTAAGGATTTCTCGAAGAAGGCTCTGCCTTTATCTAACCTTTTACAGAAGGATGTTCCTTTTGAGTTTACAGATTCATGTAGGAAGGCCTTTGATGAGCTGAAATGGGCCCTCACCAGCACACCTATTATTCGAGCACCAGATTGGGACCAGCCCTTTGAGATTATGTGTGATGCCAGCGACTATGTTGTGGGAGCTGTTCTAGGGCAGAGGGTGGACAAAAAGCCAGTAGTGATTTACTACGCTTCGAGGACTTTGGATGCAGCCCAGTGAAATTACTCAACCACTGAAAAAGAATTATTAGCAGTAGTTTTCGCCTTGGAGAAATTTCGGCCATATTTGCTTGGTACTAAAGTTGTTGTTTTCTCTGATCATGCAGCTATCATGTATTTGATGACAAAGAAGGAGGCCAAGCCGCGATTGATCAGATGGATTTTGCTGCTACAATAGTTTGACCTAGAAACCAAGGATAAAAAGGGATAGAGAACACCGTAGCTGACCACCTGAGTCGACTAGTACGAGAAGAGGATGTAGGACAGATCACAGAGACCTTCCCAGATGAGCACTTGTATGCTCTCACAGGTAACGTACCATGGTATTCTCCCATTGTGAACTACCTGGTCGGAGGTAAATTTCCACCCTCTTACTCGAAAGCTCAGTGTCTGAAACTTAAGCATGATTCGAAATACTATGTGTGGGATGACCCGTATTTATGGAAAATAGGCGTAGACCAAGTACTTAGGCAGCGTATCCCTGATGATGAGATTGCTTCTGTGCTTAGTTTCTATCATGAGCATGAATGTGGTGGTCATTTTGGCCCCAAGAGGACTAGCAGAAATTTTTTGGATAGTGGTTTTTACTGGCCACATGTGTTTAAAGACGCCTATGATCATTGTAAGAGGTATGATAGTTGCCAGAGAGTAGGTAATATTTCTGCTAGGAATGAGATGCCCCAAATGCCTATTGTAGTTGATGATGTCTTTGACATATGGGGGATTGATTTTATGGGTCCTTTTCCAGCATCGTTTGGTTACCTGTATATTCTTGTTGCAGTGGATTATGTTCCTAAATGGGTAGAGGCTAAGGCTACAAGATGCGATGATGCTAAAACTGTGGTGAATTTCTTTGCACTAACATATTTTGCAGATACGGAGTGCCTAAAGCTATAATCAGTGATCAAGGGACACATTTCTGTAACCGAATGATGGCAGCTGCTTTGAGACAGTACCATGTTCACCATCGTACTTCTACAGCTTATTATTCCTAGACGAATGGACAAGCAAAAATCTCTAACCGAGAAATTAAGGGGATTCTAGAAAAGATGGTGAAGCCAACTAGGAAGGACTGGAGTCAGAGACTAGATGATGCACTTTGGGCGTACATGACAGCCTATAAGACACCGATAGGCACCTCGCCTTTTCGGCTGGTGTATGGGAAGGCATGTCACCTCCCAGTCGAGCTAGAACACAGGGCCTTTTGGGCGCTTAAGACGTGCAATTTTGACCTGAAGAAAGCAGGACTGGAGAGGAAGCTACAACTCTGTGAGCTTGAGGAGCTGAGCCTACGGGCTTATGAGAGCCAATCAGACTACAAGGCGCAGACTAAGCTGTACCATGACAAGTTCATTCTAGGACACACATTCAAGATTGGCCAGCAGGTACTTTTATTTTCATCACGTTTACGACTAATGCCTGGCGAATTGCGTTCTAGATGGACAGGTCCTTACACGGTAACGAAGGTTTTTGACCACGGAGCCCTTGAGCTGAAGAACCCGAGGAATGGAGACCATTTCAAGGTTAATGGACAACGGGTGAAGCACTACCAAGGCAAAATCGAAACACTTGTTCAGGATTTTGAGCTCACCGAACTTCCCATTGAAGGATAAATGAGGTATCATTGAGCCAACTACATAAAACAAAGGCGCTTGCAGGGAGGCAGTCCGGCAAATTTTTTGTTTTTCTCCGTTTTCTTGTGTTTTCGTGTCTTGTGTGTCAGTTTGAGTTTTATTTAGTTTTTATCGTCTAACCGGTCTATCTTGACTTGGTTTTTGTGGAAAGGAAGTTATTTTGGAGGTGAAACACACGTCCGACTCAGTGGGTACCACGCCAAGCCTCAACATTACTATCGCGTCGTGTATGCACATTATGGCCGCGTTTCAAGTAGACATTAAGACGTTGACCGACCTGTAACGTCAACACAAGACGCGGCAGACGGTTGAACAGAGTAAAAACCCCAACCTCGAGCTTCTCTCATACATCCCAACTCAAGACCACCGCCGACACTCGACCACTCTCAAATCGCTAGGGATTTCGAATCTAAGCTTATCAACATCATCGTCACATCGCCTTAGGGTTGGATTCTCAGTTCACATCGTCCTGCGGCGTCAATTGAGGTAATTAGGGTTGGTATTCTTGCTCGAGAACGTTGAACTCATACCTGAAAATTGGTTGGATTGGACATATTTTGGTGCCCTCGTTACTCGGTTGCAGTGGTTTGAATCATTGTGAGGAAGTTGGACGGAGTTCGGGTGGTTGGAAATCGAAGATCCGTCGGAGAAGACGAGCGAAGTGCCGCGCGTCCCACAACAAAATTAGATGACCATGTTTTTGAGTTAACATTAAGTTAACGTCCAAAGGAAACGTGGTGAACTAAAGTCTACACAAGGCGCGGTCAACATTGACCAGAGTTGACCAAGTGGATTTTCTTTGATTTTGAGATGTAATCAACATGCCACCATGAGAGGTACCATTTGAGGAGCTATACGCGAGACTTAGAGCCTGACAACATGTGCCGAGCAGATTTGTGGAGGCCGAGTTTCTGAGTAACAGTGGATTCGAGGATCGAGTCTGAGGCATGCTAGAGGCCAGTGGTTGGTCGAGACTCCTCACCCTTAGCTATGAAACAGACGTCGAGGACACATGCGAGTTCTTGGCATCCTTGGTCTATGAGTGAAGACAGGATAATCAGGGAATTCGCTATAGGCACCGAGGAGAGTTTTATCTCATTTGTCCCGCCCAGGTAAGAGAGATATTCGGCTGGCCGGAAGATGGGGAATGGGTTCCTCATGACTTAGCACTTACTGCTGCTTGGGGAAGGATTCAGGTGCGAGGCGCATTTGTATTTGAGCCATCTGAGTCTAGGGCAAAATGTATTCGAGACCCGGCGTTATTTTTTCTCCAGAAGGTGCTAGGAGGTACAGTTTTCGCAAGAGATAACGGGGGCAACAAGGTGACCTTCTACGATATGATCTGCCTAGACGCCATAGACCAAGGGCACCCGATTGATTTCTTCCATCTGGTCTGCCAATTCTGGAAGAATCGCACTTCCACAAGACCAGTTGCATGTGGATGGATGATTACCTATATGCTGCGCCACCTACACGGGTAGCCGAGCTTAGATTCTCATGAGCGCATCGGTCCAGCCTACTGTGATATCGAGCATTTCTCACGTGCTATTCGTAGGCGTCCTCGCAGGAGAGAGCAGTATGCATGGACTTACCATGATGACCCGAAGTACCACACTGCCATGCCTAATGACAGGCGTCGCCTACCTACACCTGAAGATAGAGCCGAATCCTCATCAGCTGCTTGTGGACGCCAGACTCGTGAGAGAGGAGTCTTCCATAGCTTGACAGAGATGTACCAGAACACTAGAGCCACCAGCAGCTGTGCTTTCTAGGGAGCAGCTAGACATGGCCTTCAATATGGCCCGAGCATTACAGTTTTTTCTGCCACCGGGGACCGAGCCAGTGCCAGCCCCACTCGGATGGGAGTTCGGAGATCATGTTCCTTCGGAGTTTGCTATTCCTCATTCAACATCATCGTCAGATTCTGACTAGGGGAGTGCCTATTTTCCTTTCCTCTTTCCTCTTTTTTTGTTTCTTTTTTTTCTCTTTGTCAGAGTCAGTCAGTTGTGTCTGCATTGTCTTTTGTCTTTGAATTAAAGTCGTGCCATGAGGACACATCTTGATTCAAAAGTGTGGGGTGGGAGAGTCAGTCTGTTGTGTCAGCACCTTTATTTTTCTTGCATATTGCACTGTGTCAGCACGTTTCCTTTAAAAAAATTTGAATGGAAGTATGAAATTTCTCTGTTTCTTGGATATGCAGTATTGAAATATGACTATGTGAAATTGTTGATGCTGATTACATGTATTTCTCTCGTGAAATTTGAATTGTGCTCTTACATGTGAATTTAACCCACTACGTATCCTTTTGAGTTGAGATAAACGGGGATGTGGAGTTGATAGAAATGTCCTAGAGAGACTTGAAGAGCATTCAAAGGACCGAATTTCAAGTTATATGGTTATGTGGACTTTGTGGAGGCTAGCACTTCGAGACGATATGGTTCAGAATGTTAGCACCGCCGCCGCAGCGTTTATGTGAGTAGGCGGGACGGGAAAACAGACCGTCCTATCTCTAGTCCAAAGTAATCGGGAAAAAAGGTGGGTGACCCTCATCTTGACTCGCGTCAAAAAGGGCGAGGATGGGAAAGAGCGGGGATGTATTTCCATATGCTTGCGGGCGATGATTTGACCTCCCTTAAAAGAAAAGAAGAAAGGACAAGCTGTTCATAATAAAGGAATAAAGCTCAGGAAAAAAAATCAGCAAAGTTGTGAAGTTCAATACAAAGAAAAAGTGAGTGCATCATTCATACACAAGAGCCAAAGGCCAAAGAAAGTCACTACAAAAGCTGTCCAACAAAAAAAAAGAAAAAATAAGAGAGAAGAACAACTCAAAAACCTTGAAGCTCGAATGAATCACGTGCAAGAAGAAGCAATGAAGTGTAACCATATAACTAGAATTCGGGACAGCGAATGCAGATCATGGGTCTAAAGAGGACTATCTCCCATTCATCCTAATTGATTTGAATCTCAGCTCAAAAGGTAACATGTATCAAGTTAATTCTGTGTTGAGCATGCTGATTTGAGTAACGATTGAGCTATGCATGGAAAGGAAGAATTTAGACTAGCAACTCATATTCATGTAGTATTATCCAGGACGTCGAAGAAATTGTGGTGTTATATTTATTTTCCTTCTATGACTTGTTCTTGTTCGGAACAAACAAGTTTAAGTGAGGGGGGGTTTGATGAGTCGTATTTATATGGCTCGTCGAATCGACTATTCCTATTTATTTCGACACTTTATTATGCGAGCAGTTACTTTTTAGTGACGTTTTGCATTTCAGGTATTTCGGAAGCTCTAGGAGGGAACGTGCATAAAAGACGGCATTTCATGCCAAAAGCATCACAATGGCAGATCAGACCTTTGGGCATTCGAAGGAGTGCTGGGAACGGACCGCAGAGCAGAAAAATATGAGCCACGCGTTGCTGCGTAGCTGAATCAATTTCCAACAACTCTCTAGTTCACACCGAGAGCATCCGAGGTCATTCAAACGGTCAAATCTAGAGTCAAAGTCAGAGCTGCGCGCAGAAAGGAGGAATCAGACTCTGAGAGGACCGCGTCTTGTAGAGATATTAGCGTTAACGTTAATGTCAACGCGAAACGCGGTGGTAACGTAGAGACAAGACGTGGTGAGTCACGAGATGCTGACGTCAGTAACACGTTTGATGACATCAGCGAGTACGGGATTTGGCAATTTGGGCTAAAAACATATTTGGAAACCCAGTTTATTATAAAATAAAAACCTTGGGTTAGGGTTTTCAGTATATGATCTCATATTCCTACATTCGAGATGGCTCTGGAGAAGACGCAAGCTTTCGATAAGAGAGAAGAGATTTTCTACTACTTTCATCATGCATATTTGTGTTTTTATTTCATGTAGCTAAACTCCTAATTTAGTTTAGGGTTTCGCATAATGTGACTTATATTTTGAGACTCTTTCCTTAATGCTATTTCATGTTTCTCTAGTTCTTGTGCTTATTCCATGAGTTAATTTGTGAGGTTAAGTGGAAGCTTTGTCGCAAAGCTTAATCAGACAATTAATTATTATCATTAATATCTACTGGAAACTTTGTCGTAAAGGTAGATCGTAACACCTAGATAAAATAATACCTTTGTCGGATTATTATATTTAGGAAAGAACTAGAAATCTAACACCTTGGTCGTGTTAGATGTGTTGTATCACCTTTGTCGGGATACTTAAGGAATTACCTTTGTCGGAATTCTACACTTAGACACTTGAAATTGATTATTAGCAGTCAATGATAAACATGTCACAATAGAAACCCTAAGCTGAATATTCTCTATGATCGGATTCTTCGTGTTATTTTTCTTTTGCACTCTTATTTACTCACAACCCCCCTTTTAATTATTTTCACAGTACAGTCTGGCCAGTTTAAGAAGGATTTTGATGCCCACGGCCGGCCCAAAGGACTTCTCCGGGTGCTTTAAGTACAGCATGGCTTGCTGTGGCCTCTGGGGAATTTGGTCAATGCGGAACAAAAGCCGCCATGACGAAGAAGTTACCCCCCTTTGGACTCATCTTTGGCGTTGGGCTGACCTCATTTCTATGTCCATCCCCTATCACTACAAGCCCTCAATGGAGATGGACTTGGCCCTCCGGAACCTTAACACCAGATACCACCCGAAGGGCCTGTCGTCCCGCAGGTGGTTCATATGGAAACCTGGGCTACAGGGCGCCACCCTAACCTTGGCCCTGAACTACATCCACCCTAAGTGCCATGGTGGGGCTATCCTCCGTAACCACAGTGGATCTTTCCTAGGAGCCTTTGGGGAGGTTTTCTCCTCCTCAGCAGACATTAAAGAGCTCCTCCATTTCGCCCTATCAGCCATGACAGCCCTCAACGCTGGTTCATGGACTGAGTGCCACCTCCATAGTTCCCACCCCCAAATGCACTCACTGGTAGGCCCTTGACGGAGGGCCACCGCACTGTCGTTAAGGTGCATTGTCCTCTGTACAAATAAATTTATAATATCCGCTACTTGTGACTACACTACTGGGTAGTAAGTGGTAAGTAGGAGTCGAACCCAAGGGAATTAGGGGAATAGGCTATTCTTTTAGGGTGATTGAACTGGGGGGAGCGTGTTTTATGGTTGATTGAGATTTTAGCGCTCTAATTAACTACGTGATTTTTTTGGGGTTTTTGGTTTTGATTGCGGAAAAGTAAATACAGAAATTAAATGCTGTAAATACAAAGAAGACTTACAGTGGGTGATGCGTGATTGTAATTCCTCCGGTAGATCAGCAGTTGGTGATTGCGGTTTAACAGTAAAGAAAAGCATTCGGTTTCAGGTACTCTTGTATTATAACATGTATATAATAAACTGTTAGTAACTTTTCTAAGTATTCAAAGATGAATCGAGGCCCTTTCGTAGCGCAAGACTTGCAACATCGTTTAAAGCAACCCTTGTTCTATTTCAGACTAATTCCTCCTTTCGAAGTATCTTAGCCTTTTGTGCATCCACTTGATCTCACAGTTACGTTTGACCAAGTGGTGTTTTAGATGAGTCGAACTTCTCAGATAAGCTTTGCCCTTTCGTAGCATCCACTTACCCGAGTATGTTCACGAATCCCCACGGAAGAGTTTTGCCCTTTCGTAGCATCCACTCAACCTTGGAAATTCTGACTATAAATGGCACATAGAACAAGTTTTGAATACAAAGAAATGAAACTAAAAGATATTACAACATTATATAATACAAGAAAATACCTTCCACCGAATAAAGAGTTTAGCTACGAATATCCATAGAGATGGATACCATAGCTAAATACTCGGGGGTTTTTGAAAACAGTAAGAGGGAAAGGGGTGGAATACTCAAGAACCAACAGGAGTATTCCTAATTCCTACTGAATACTCAAGAACCAACAGGAGTATTCTCTACAGTATTATAATACTCGAGAACCGACAAGAGTATTATAATTTCCAGTATAATACTCAATAACAAACAGGAGTATTATTTCAAAACCGAACCAAACTTACAAGTAACAAAATGTAGAGAGAGAAGTGATTACAATTTTTGGGATGATTTATGAGGAGGAGGAGCACCTCCTTTTATAGGAAAAATGGGTGGAGATGGGTGGTGGAGATTGGTTTGATCCAAGGGAGGAGGAGGAGGCAAGGAGGAGGCAAGGAGGAGGCAAGGAGGAGCCACCAAGTGGCGGAGGAGGAGTGGTGGAGCTCAGCCGCCGGTAGCCGGTTGTGGTGGAGGAGCAATGGGTTGTTTCCTCCACCTCCAAGGCAAGTAGCCGGTCACCAAGGAGGAGGAGGGGTGGCGCCGCCGGTAGTGGGTGGTGGAATGGGGAGGTTTTCCTCCTTTGGTCACCTCTTCATCAAGTCACCAAGTCATCTTGCCATATGTGAATTTTGTACAGTTTTGTGCAGTCTTTTCACAAAACTGTCAGTGTGTTCCTTCCCCGGACTGTCTTGACTTCACTCCTGATTCTTCTGATTAATTTATTCTGGTCAATTCAACGTCAGGATCCTTGATATTTCTTCAGTCGGCATATGATCTTGACCTTGGATTGACTCTTGTTATCTTTTCAGCATAAAATCCTCTCCTTAGCGTGTTTTCACTTCAGTCTCTAAAATGCCCTGTGGAAATATATCGGGACTAACAGATGGATGTTAGATAGACAAACAGTCTAACTTGGGGGTTTTATTGTGTTTTTGATTCGTATAATTGTGGTCCATCAGAATACCCCCCACTTTTAATTGTTCGTCCCGAACAATGCTATTAAAGGGCGTAAGTTCTAGGTTCGGATTTGGCATAAGAAAATTAGACTGTGGTACTCGATCTATCCTAATTCATGCATTGCTTACTTATTACCAAATTAAACTGCGTAAATAAATAGAAGAAACTTAATACTTGTACCTCCGTGCTGAGATGCAAATTATATTGGATGTTTCGGGAGATAGCCCTTTTCAGGTTCTTGGGTTGCAGCCTCGGGATCGTTTCGTATTATATGGTCTTCTGGTAGCTTTCTCATGCACGTGATTCGGTTCGGGTTTCAGTGAGTTGAACCTTCTTGATTTTTTCTTTGGCGAGGGACTGCTTTTTTGTTGTAGTGAATCGGCCTTTGGCCTTTGATTTGACTTTGTCGAGTGCTTCACTTTTGCTCGGTTAAAACCTTCACAATTTTGGGCCTTTGGCCTCTTTTGATTTTCTTCTTTGAGTTTTTCGCTTCTTTGTGACTTGCTAGTCCATTTTGTCAGCCTTCTTGGGAGGTCCAATCATCGCCCGCAAGCCTATGGATATACCTCCCCTCTCCTCTCGTCTTCGTCGTTTTGCGCGGGTCAAGATGAGGGTCGCTTATCTATTTTCTTGGCTATTTTGACTAGAGAGAGGACGGTCTGATTCCCGTCCTCGCCTTTGCATAGATGCTTCTTGGCGGAGTTTGACTCAATTATTCACTGAAAACCCGAAGTGCAGCCTCCAATGACTTCGAAAACCATATAGTTTGATCTGATCCTTTGATTGCTTCCCAAGTCCTTCTAGGGCAGTTTATGTCAACTCCACATCCCTAGTTATCTCAGTACAAAGGACAAATGGAAAGTTACATTCTAAGTTTTTAAACAGTTTGAATTTTCACAAGGTAAATGCATGAATTCTGATTTATCTTTTTCACATTCTTAAGTTCATATGTTCAAAAAGATACTATTACTAAAAAAAGAAAAACAGCAAGCATGTTATTTATGTACACAGGCGGTTTTCACCCCCCACTTTTGAACGAAGGCGTGCCTTAGTTCAAAAGTCATGCAAGCTTAAAACTAAGTACTGAAAGTAAGTGCGGAAAGTAAGATAGTGTCGGGTTACCTCCCGACCAGTGCACTTGTTTTACGTCGTTGGCTCGACGATACCTCATTGTGGATTACTGGTTTGGGTCCCATGGGTGGCTGAGGTCAAACTTTGCCACCGTTCCTGTGTTGTTTCTTGCTTTGACTTGTCCTGACTTCTTGCTGGAGTAAGAGCTCCATGGTTTTGGTGTTTTCTCTTTCCATTGCTTCTGAGAAGGCGGGAGACCTTTGACCATAGCTGCTGGTCTTGTTATTTTTTTGGTCTCTAATGACAGGTCAGAAAACTGTGCACCGTGATCCGAGATAGGCGTTATGTCTGTCGGTTTTTTTGTGTCCGGGCGGCTCTGATGAATGTAGAAGTGTGCAATTTTGCCGCCGAACTTAAGTGATAATGAGCCCTTGCCTACATCGATTCTTGCTTTAGTGGCGTAGAGGAATGGTCGTCCCAATATTATTGTTGGTGGGTCGTCTTTGCAGGTCTCTTCTGTTGGTATTACATAGAAGTCTGCAGCAACGACGAGTTCTCCCACATGGAGTATTACATCTTCCAGTTCTCCAACCGGGCGGATGCATGATTTATCTCCAATTCGATGTTTGATCGGGGTGGTTTCAATGGACCAAGTCCTAGTAAGTAATATAAGGAGGAAGGCATGGCATTGACAGCAGCCCCAAGGTCGACTAAGCACTTATGGATTTGGGTCTCACCAATACCGCAGGTGACTGTGAAGGCCCCTGGGTCTTTATCTCTTTCTGGTTGTGACTCATGATCAGAAGTGAGGGCTTTTCCCAATGCTGGGCCATTCTGTTCATCCCTTTCATTGCTATTGTAATCCCATCCAGATGCTGATATGTCAGAGTGTATGACTGACGGTGGTGATATGCAGACGGTGAATGCGTACCGTCCATTGTCAGTATGCGTGACCCATGTTCTGTCATTATTGGGTCGGTCTTCCTCTTGATTCCAGTCAGGACGACGTCTACGGTTGAAGTGCTTGTTAGTGAGTTTGTAGGCTGGGGCTCGTGCTACTTCTCCCAGGGTTGTCTTTACGTTTGACCTTTTTATCATGCTAAGATTCGCCTTTGGGTTTTGGATGGTTTGTGAAGGAAGTCTGCCAGGTTCACTGGTCAGTGTTGACATTGCAGTGGCGAGCTGGGACATTTGTTTGGTCAATTCAGAAATTGCCCCGTCAGTTTTTGCCTGGTATTGGAGTAGCGAAGTACCCAATTGATTTACGTTTCCTGCGAGCTCCTTCATCGTGTCATCGAGCGACTTGGTTGGTTCTTGCTGATTATTCAGGCCGGTTTGGTGCTGACTCTGATTCGGTCCTCTTTGCTGATATTGTCCTGGAGCGTTCTGGTTATACTGTCGGTGGGGGGGTTGGTGGTATGACTGAGCTGGTTGTGCTTCCTTCTGAGGATAGCTGTTGTTGTTACGCCAGTCTGGTTTGGATGTTTGACCGTACTGCCTATTCTGTCCTGCTCTGTCGTTGCTGTTGTTGTATCCTTGATATCCTCCTATTGCATTTACTTCCGCCGGTTCCTCTTCTATTAATGTCGGACATGCGTCAGTTTTGTGGTCTATAGATCCACAGAACTCGCAAGGTTTTACCGGAATTGGTTGTCTTCGTAGGAGCTGAATCATCATTTCTTTTAACTGCTTTATTTCCTCAGATATAGGCCCCGTCGATGTTTCAGCTTTTGCCACATTTTTCGTTCGGGAGAATTCTTCCTGCCGAGTTGTCTCTTCTCTAAATCGGGCATTTTCGGCAACGTCGTTGATGAGTTGCCTAACACCACTCAATGATAGATTCATTATGGACCCTCCAGCTGAGGCATCCAGGAGCATTTTGTCTAAGGGTCTTAATCCATCAATGAGGTACTCGATTATGAGTTTCTCGGGCAGTCCAAGGGTACAGCAGCTTCTTTCCAGGTGATTGAACTTTTCCAGGTAACCATACATGGTTTCGTTGGGCCCTTGTTTGATGTCTTGCAGTTGACTTCTTACTTGCATTGCTCTTCCTGCTGGGTAGTATTTGTCTAAGAATTTCTTCTGCATCTGAGCCCATGTTCTGATGCTTCCGGAAGGTAATGACAGGAACCAGTCGTTTTCCGCATCAATGAGGGAAAAGTAGAACGCCTTTAACTTAAAGTCGTCTACGTTTACGCCATTTGGTTTGAGGTTTTGGCAAATCCCATGTAGACGCTGGAGATGAGTCATTGCTGATTCTCCACGAGTTCCTGAGAATTTTGGCAAGCTGTGGGCCACTGAAGTGTTGATGGCGATGTTTTCTAGCTCAGGTCCTTCGTAGATACACCATGGCTGAACTCTGAAATCTGGTGCCGAAAGTTCTCCCAGGGTGGGTTCACGGTAGTTGTCATCCCCGTAGTAGTTATCGAAGACGGGTTCTTGTCTAGGAACTTGTCGAGGGCGAGGGGGTGGGGGATATCTAGGGGGTTGTCGTACTGGACCAGCTGCATTTCGGTCCTCGGGTGGTTCTTGGTTTCGTCTGATGGCCTCCCTATCACGAGCTCGTCTGCTTCTGATGAGTTGCTCCGGATCATCCATAAATGGAAGTGGCACTTCATCATTTCGCTCGTACAGGTTTATTTCATCGTCATCCTGGTAGTCATGATGACTTCCTTCGCGAGACATAGTTGTTTCGAGCGCGAGAATTTAAAAGAGATGGAGGGAGAGAAAAGAACAGTTTATTCGACGGCTAATTCCCCGGCAACGGCGCCAATTTGACGGAGGGCCACCGCACTGTCGTTAAGGTGCAGTGTCCTCTGTACAAATAAATTTATAATATCCGCTACTTGTGACTACACTACTGGGTAGTAAGTGGTAAGTAGGGGTCGAACCCAAGGGAATTAGGGGAATAGGCTATTCTTTTAGGGTGATTGAACTGGGGGGAGCGTGTTTTATGGTTGATTGAGATTTTAGCGCTCTAATTAACTACGTGATTTTTTTGGGGTTTTTGGTTTTGATTGCGGAAAAGTAAATACAGAAATTAAATGCTGTAAATACAAAGAAGACTTACAGTGGGTGATGCGTGATTGTAATTCCTCCGGTAGATCAGCAGTTGGTGATTGCGGTTTAACAGTAAAGAAAAGCATTCGGTTTCAGGTACTCTTGTATTATAACATGTATATAATAAACTGTTAGTAACTTTTCTAAGTATTCAAAGATGAATCGAGGCCCGTTCGTAGCGCAAGACTTGCAACATCGTTTAAAGCAACCCTTGTTCTATTTCAGACTAATTCCTCCTTTCGAAGTATCTTAGCCTTTTGTGCATCCACTTGATCTCACAGTTACGATTGACCAAGTGGTGTTTTAGATGAGTCGAACTTCTCAGATAAGCTTTGCCCTTTCGTAGCATCCACTTACCCGAGTATGTTCACGAATCCCCACGGAAGAGTTTTGCCCTTTCGTAGCATCCACTCAACCTTGGAAATTCTGACTATAAATGGCACATAGAACAAGTTTTGAATACAAAGAAATGAAACTAAAAGATATTACAACATTATATAATACAAGAAAATACCTTCCACCGAATAAAGAGTTTAGCTACGAATATCCATAGAGATGGATACCATAGCTAAATACTCGGGGGTTTTTTAAAACAGTAAGAGGGAAAGGGGTGGAATACTCAAGAACCAACAGGAGTATTCCTAATTCCTACTGAATACTCAAGAACCAACAGGAGTATTCTCTACAGTATTATAATACTCGAGAACCGACAAGAGTATTATAATTTCCAGTATAATACTCAAGAACAAACAGGAGTATTATTTCAAAACCGAACCAAACTTACAAGTAACAAAATGTAGAGAGAGAAGTGATTACAATTTTTGGGATGATTTATGAGGAGGAGGAGCACCTCCTTTTATAGGAAAAATGGGTGGAGATGGGTGGTGGAGATTGGTTTGATCCAAGGGAGGAGGAGGAGGCAAGGAGGAGCCAAGGAGGAGCCACCAAGTGGCGGAGGAGGAGTGGTGGAGCTCAGCCGCCGGTAGCCGGTTGTGGTGGAGGAGCAATGGGTTGTTTCCTCCACCTCCAAGGCAAGTAGCCGGTCACCAAGGAGGAGGAGGGGTGGCGCCGCCGGTAGTGGGTGGTGGAATGGGGAGGTTTTCCTCCTTTGGTCACCTCTTCATCAAGTCACCAAGTCATCTTGCCATATGTGAATTTTGTACAGTTTTGTGCAGTCTTTTCACAAAACTGTCAGTGTGTTCCTTCCCCGGACTGTCTTGACTTCACTCCTGATTCTTCTGATTAATTTATTCTGGTCAATTCAACGTCAGGATCCTTGATATTTCTTCAGTCGGCATATGATCTTGACCTTGGATTGACTCTTGTTATCTTTTCAGCATAAAATCCTCTCCTTAGCGTGTTTTCACTTCAGTCTCTAAAATGCCCTGTGGAAATATATCGGGACTAACAGATGGATGTTAGATAGACAAACAGTCTAACTTGGGGGTTTTACTGTGTTTTTGATTCGTATAATTGTGGTCCATCAGCCCTCCCTCTCATATTCCTTGGGACCTCATCTACGCTTACCGTCGGCTGAAATCCACAGCTCCGCTGGTCACCTTCAAGTACATCTGCCCGGGCCTCAACTCTCCCACCCTCGCTCTAGCTTTCTCCAAAGGTGTAGGCACCTTCTCGCAGTCTAGCCTCATCCCCAAGAGCGTTCGCCTTGCCCTTGCAGGTGACACCCTTGACCACCTTTGCGAAGACTGCTCCTACACTCACTCGGCCACTTGCACCAACGATGACTATATTCACCAATCGAGGAGGGTTAACCAGTACATAGACTAGCTCCTTGTCCTAGTCTTGTGCTCCTTTCCTCGCCAGTCTCCATCGCGTTAGGCTCCCTCTCTCCCTTGCTTAGAAGGCCTTTTCCTTTCATAGGCTAGTTTTTGTTTCTGGTCCCTTTTTGTCTAGTCCGTTCGGCGTTTTTAAGGGGTCAGATTTGTATCCCGCCTCTGGCGCTTGAGGGCTTTCGCGCCCTGTTCGGCGTTTTTAAGGGGATAGGGTTTATAGCTATCTCCTGGCACTTGAGGGGCGTTTTTGTATTAGCCACGATCCAGGCTCTTTGGATCCTTATTAATAAAAGGTGCTGGCTCCGCCCAGCTTTACAAAAAAATTGATTTTCACAGTTACATCTTCAACAACACCATCTCCCTTAGGTTCGACCCTGCTTGCCGCTACACTAGCTTTTAGAAGGAGATATAAATATTAAATTTGACGCATCAGACGACGCATCAGCACTGCAGGCAGATTCTGACTTCCAAATTCAAAAATATTTTAAAAATCATACAGAAAGAACCACAGTGAAATCTACACATAGTTAAAAAGGTCTTTTCGATTACAACATTTTAGAACAAAGATCAACACAATTGTTGGTGATTTTAGGGTTTATGAGCATGTCATAATGGTTAACCTATTAGGCTGGGATACCATAATGAAATGAAACCATTCGGTTATTGTTTAAGAAAAATTTGGTATCTGGATCAGAGAGAATCGCACCGAATGAAGACGTTAGCATGGTCGCCCCCAATGAAGATGTTAAGTTAATGTCTTCAATGGGCGCGATGAACTAATGTCAGCAATGGGCACACAAACTCGGAACACAGTTGTGACTGTTTGCTTAGATCGCATCCATTCTTTGTCTCAGTTGATCTCCTATAAATGAGAGATCGTAGTACTCGTGAAAAACGATAGAAAATACTTCTGCGTTATTCACTTTCACTCTTGCCTCCCAAAACCTAAAACCCTAAACTTGATTTCTACGTCTTTTAGCCGAGAGTAGAAATTGTTTTGATTTAATTTTCTCACTTCGAATTTCGTGAAACCGTGGGCTATTAATAGGGAAAAAATATCAATTTCAGAAAGTGAATTAACGCTATCAAATTCGATATCCAAGTTGTTGCCATTTATTTCCCTACCAAAGAGAAGTGAGAAGAAATCCTCCATTGAAGTGAAGCTGCAATTTCAAACTGCTATTTTTCCGTTGTTGTTTTCTACTGCTGTACTACTATAGAAAAGATGAATACAACCTACAAATGAAATTGATATTTACCAATCGATGGCAAGCCTACATGAGATGATGAGTTTCCAGAAGCTAGCCAAGTTTGAAGGGACCAACTCCTGGTGTTGGCTGAAGAATATGCACTTTCTTCTAACTAACCTGAAGGTGGTGTACATGCTCTCCACTCCTATTCCGGTGGTGGGCGATGATGGACCAATGGAAGCGTTCAGACAAAAAATCAAGTGGGAGAATGACGACTACATTGCTAGAGGTCACATCCTCAACGGTATGTCTGATGCCCTTTTCGATATTTATCAAAATGTAGAGTCCGTGAAGGAACTCTGGGATTCACTTGAATCGAAGTACATGGCCTAGGACGCTTCTAGCGTCTAGTTTCTTATAAGTAATTTTAATAATTACAAGATGGTTGACTCTCGGCCTGTGATGGAGAAATTCCATGACATACAGCGTATCTTGGGGCACTTTGCCCAATACAAGTAGCAGATGGATGAGTTCATTTCAGTGTCGAGTATAATCGACAAATTACAACTGGCTTGGAAAGACTTCAAGCATACGTTGAAGCACAAGAAAGAGAAATGTCTCTTGTGGAACTTGCTAGTGAACTGCGCCTCAAAGAGGAGCTTCATCCACAAGAGAATGACAAAAAAGAGGAGGCATCAAATTTACCTACGGTGAATGTGATGGAAGCGAGTTCACAAAAGATGACAAGAACAAGGGTAAGAAGATGCCTTACAATCAAGCAAGCAATGGTCCGAACATGAAGCATCCTTCAAAAGGGAATGTGTGTTGGATTTGCGGATAAGTAGGGCATTTCAAGAGGGATTTCCGCGTGGGAAATGGGAAGATCGAGAAGGCTCAAGGCCATACTTTTGGTTCTAAAGACCAAGGGTAAAAATCTGATCAAGGTCAGAAAAGTTTTTTTTTCAAATTTAGAAACTAAGTATGATACATTTTCTAGTATAGATTATGTTTCTAACTTTTCTGAATTTCGCTATGCATGATGATGAGATTTCGTGATGGGTTGACTCTAGTTCTACGACGCATGTTTGTAGAGACAAAGAGTTGTTCAAGTCTCTTGTCGCTACAAGTGAAGGAAGAGAACTTCACATGGGAGACGAGTCAACCGCCCCCTGATGCGTGTCGTCAGACGTGTTAAATTTAATATTTATATTTCTCCTGCTAAAAGTTAGTGTACTGGCAAGCAGAGTCGAGCCCAAGGGAGCTGGTGTTGTTGAAGCTGTCACTGAAAACAATTAAAGAAAAGGGGGTTGTGAGTGATTATGAGTGCAAAAGAGAGAATTAGCAAAGAAGATTTCAGTTAGAGAGAATATTCAGCTTAGGGTTTCAATTGTGACATGTTTATCATAGACCGCTAAATATCATATCTCAATTTTCTATGTGTGGAATTCCGGAAATGCTAATATCCTAAAGTATCCCGGTAAAGGTGAAACACCACAATCTAACTCGGCAAAGGTGTTAGACTTCTAGTTCTTTCCAAAACTAAATTATCTGGCAAAGATATTATTAAATCTAGGTGTTATGATCTACCTTTACGGCAAAGTTTTCAGTAGATATTAACAATAAGAATTGGTCGTCAAATTAAGCTTCACGGCAAAGTTTCCACTTAACCTAACAATTCAATTTGTGGGATGAAGCATGAAACTAGAGAAACATGAATCGCATTAAGAAAAGAGTCTCAAAACATATGTCACGGTAAACGAAACCCTAAAATGAATAAAGAGTTTAGCTACACATAATCATGGAAGTCAAACACATAGTGAAAAGTAGTAAGAAAATCTATTTTCTCGTCGAAAGCTTCGCCTTCTCCTCCAGAGCCATTTTTGATTCTTCGTAACCTTCGAATGATGAAACCATTCTCCAAACCTTTTATTTATAAGAAAACTGGGTTTCTAAATATGTTTTTGGGGCTGAAACTGCCAATTTCCAGACTTGCTAACGTCATCACTTCGCCAGGTCTCCCGCGCCCAAAGAATACTTTAGCGTCGCGCCCAAGGAATACTTTAGCGTCGCGCTCAAGGAATACATTAGCGTCGCACCCAAGGAAGAGGTTATCAGTACTAAAATGTCCTTTGGGCGTGGCATTAAAATGGCCTACGGGCGCGAGTTTCTCGGACAGTATTTTGCTCTTCTGCGCAAAAGTTCTGACTTCGACGCTGGATTTGACCTTCCAAATGACCTCGGCTGCTCTCGGTGTGAACTAAAGAGTTGTAGGTAATTGAGTCACTAGAAACGACATGTAGCGCGTATTTTTATGATCAGAGGTCACTTCCCAGCACTCCGTCGAACCTTTGAAGGTCTGATCTGCCAATGTGGTGTTTTGGGCATGAAATGCCATCTTTTATGCACATTTCCTCTTAGAGCTTCCGAAACACCTGAAATGCAAAACAACACTTAAAAGTAACTATTTGCATAATAAAGTGTCAAAATAAATGGGATTAATTGATTCAACAAGTCGTATAAATACGACTCTTCAAACCACCCCACACTTAAACTTGTTCGTCCGAACAAGAACAAGTCATAGAAGGAAAACAAATGTAACTGATGAGTCGTATTTATACGACTCGTCGAGTCAACTAATCCCATTTATTTCAACACTTTATTATGCGACTAGTTACTTTTTAGTGTTGTTTTGCATCTCAGGTGTTTCGGAAGCTTTAGGAAGAAACGCGCATAAAAGATGACATTTTGTGCCAAAAACACCATTGTGACAGATCAGACCTTTGGACGTTCGACGGAGTGCTGAAAATGTACCGTTGATCAGAAAAATACGAGCCATATTCCGTTGCGTAGGTGACTCAATTTCCTACAACTCTTTAGTTCACACCGAGAGCATCCAAAGTAATTTGGAGGGTCTAATTGAGAGCCGAAGTCAAAACAGATGCGCAGAATGGGTGAACTGCCTCCGACAGGATGGCGGACCATGTGCATTTTAACTCGCCGCTAAAGTGTTCATGGTCCTATCCATAAAGTGTTCATGGTCCGCAGAGATAAAGTGTTCATGGTCCATGGCGATGACGTCAGCGACGCATTTTGATGACGTCAGCAGGCCAAACCTTGGAAATCAAGCCCAAAAATCAGACTTGGAAACCCTACTTTTTTCTATTAATAAGATGTTTGGGTTAATGTTTCCATCACCAATTATTATACGATGACCTAGACGGCTCTGGAGGAGAAGACGAAGCTTTCGACGAGAGAGAAGATTTTCCCACTTTTCATTATGTGTTTTTGCATGATCATGTATAGCTAAACCTTTAATTTGGTTTAGGGTTTCGCACATTGTGACTACGTTTTGAGACTTTGTTCTTAATGCAATTTCTTGTTTCTCTAGTTTTTGTGCTTAATTTCAAGGATTGAATTGTGAAGCTAAGTGGATACTTGACATGGTAAACCTTAGCCGAACAATTCAGCCCCTATCGTTAATGCTTGTTTCAGACTTACCCGTAAAGACAAGTAGGAACACCTAGACTCGATAGTGCGTCTCTCGGATTATTGGTTTTAGGAGAACTAGAAGTCTAATGCCTTACCCGGATTAGATTGTGGTGTATTACCTGAAACGGAATACTTTGGGTTATAACCTGAAACGGAGTAAACACACTTAGGAACATGAAATTAGATTATTAGCAGTCGATGATAAACATGTCACACTAGAAACCCTAAGCTGAATATTCTCTCTGATTGAATTTTTTGTGTTATTTTCTCTTGTGCACTAACTATTGCTTAAAACCCCTATTCTTAATTGTTTTTTAGATACAACTTGAACAACCGGCTCTCTTGGGTTCGACCCTGCTTGCCGCTGCACTAGCTTATTGCAGGAGATTATAAATTTAAGTTTGACGAGTCAGACGACGCGCGTCAAATTTTGGCACCGTTGTCGGGGAGCTACACTTCGGTGAAGTTGTTTAATTTTTTTTGTTATTTTATTTATCTTGTTTAGCTATTGTTTTCGCTTGCTACTCATTTCACCATGTCTCGCGCAGGCAGTGAGCTTCGCAATAATGACAACAACAATGAGATTGCTCCAGTTGATGAAAAAGAAGTATTACCTCCATTCTATGAGGATCCGAAGCTGCTCATCCGTGCTCGCAACCGTGCAGTCAGATAGGCTCGACAGCTGAATCAGAGGGCACCTGTTGCACAAAATGGTGCTGGTGCGAGGCAGCCGCCTCCACCGCAACCACCACAGCCGCTAGCCAATGTGGAGCTGGAGGAAGATGAGCATTACTACTATGAGCCCACCATGAGGGAGCTGTCTGCTCCAAATTTTCAGAATATTTCTTGGTGCATCCATAAGGGGCCAGACATGCAGGAAATCGAGATCAAGACTGCGGTAGTGCACTATCTATCGAAGTTTTTGGGTCGGCAAGGAGAGTCAGCCACCAAGCATCTTCAGAGCCTTCATGGCACTGCCAGACTCTCCGACCCTATGGAGCCACAGTGGAGAATTTCAAACTTAAGGCTTTTCACTTTTCGTTAACTGATGCAGCTCACGCTTGGTTTCTGTCTCTTCCTTCAGGTAGCATCAGGACATAGGACCAGATGCAGAAGAAGTTTCTTGACAAATACTACCCAGCAGCTAAGGCAGGACAGGTCTGTAGGCAGCGGCAAGATCTCAAGCAGGGCCGAACAAGTCTATGTATGACTACCTGGAAAAATTCAACCAACAGGAGCGGGGCTGCTGTAATCTGGGAGTGCCAGAGAAGCTGATAATATAGTACATGCTTTATGGGTGGAGACCACTCGATAGGATGATGCTAGACGCCTTAGCTGGAGGCACCATCATGAATCTATCCCCAGCCGGAGTGCGAAAGATGATAGCTGAGGTGGCCGAGAATGCTAGATTCAGGGAAGAGGGGCCAACAGGCAAGATGATTTCAGCAGGACTAGGGACGTCGCAAAGGCCGAGACCCCATCTAACTCGATGGCTGAGGAGCTGAAACAGATGAAAGAGATGATGCAGAAACTCATAATGAAGTAGCCGGTTCAAGTAAAGCCTTGTGAGTTTTGCGCTGCAACGAATCACAAGACGGATTCATGCCCCAGTTTGCAGGAAGAGGAACATGGTTATGTGAATGCAGTGGGTGAATTTAAAAATTATAACAGTCAGACAACCCAGCAGCCTCAGCACTAACACTACCGCCCACCATATCATCAGCATCAGGGCAGCTACAATAATCAGAGTCAGTACGAGTAGAGAGGTCAGAACTACTATCTAACAGGCCCCAGTAATCAGAGTTGCAGCAAATCTCTAGAAGACGTAGTAAAGGAGCTGGCAGCTAGCACTCAGCAGATAGCAGCAACCTTTGTGCAACAACATTAGGTGAAGACCGATGGAACTCTCACAGAGCTGTCTAAGCAGATGTCCAACTTAGCCCAGACTATTTCCGAGCTAAAGAGAGATCCAGGGAAGCTGCCGTCGCAGATAGTGCCTAACCCGAGGGGAAATGTCAGTGCATTGGCAGTTACGGGTGAAGAACGAGTGGACATCAAGGAAAAAGTGGCACAGACAGAGAGGATTTCGGATGATGTTCATTTTAACGTCATCCGGGGTCAGCTAACATACACACCACCCGCGGCGACAAACTGTGAAGGACCCGCGGCCTGTCCATTATCCACGGAAGCTGAACATTTAAGTTGCGCAAATGATGATCATTTTATTGGTCCGCGGATGGAACACTTAAAGTGTTCTTCACCCACGATCTTGTTTGAGGTGAATTTTCAACTTGATCCTCCTTTACCGTTTTCTATGCAGGTAATAGCTCCTAAAGACCATATGATCGACAAGGATGAGTTAGGAGGCAGATTGGGGGTGAGGCATGAGCAAATCGACCCAATGATGGAGCGCCCAATTGCTGCGAGTCATGAGTCACCAAGAAAGAGTAAGGACCCAGGTGCCTTCACAGTCACCTGTGGTATCGGTGAGACTCAAATACATCATTGTTTAATTGATTTGGGTGCTGCCATTAACGCTATGCCATATTCATTATATTGTTCATTGAAATAGGGGCCGTTGAAGCCTCCTAAACTGTTGGTAGAGTTAGGAGATAAATCTTGTATTTGTCCTGATGGTTTGGTAGAGGATTGATGGACCACAATTATACGAATCAAAAACACAGTAAAACCCCCCAAGTTAGACTGTTTGTCTATCTAACATCCATCTGTTAGTCCCGATATATTTCCACAGGGCATTTTAGAGACTGAAGTGAAAACACGCTAAGGAGAGGATTTTATGCTGAAAAGATAACAAGAGTCAATCCAAGGTCAAGATCATATGCCGACTGAAGAAATATCAAGGATCCTGACGTTGAATTGACCAGAATAAATTAATCAGAAGAATCAGGAGTGAAGTCAAGACAGTCCGGGGAAGGAACACACTGACAGTTTTGTGAAAAGACTGCACAAAACTGTACAAAATTCACATATGGCAAGATGACTTGGTGACTTGATGAAGAGGTGACCAAAGGAGGAAAACCTCCCCATTCCACCACCCACTACCGGCGGCGCCACCCCTCCTCCTCCTTGGTGACCGGCTACTTGCCTTGGAGGTGGAGGAAACAACCCATTGCTCCTCCACCACAACCGGCTACCGGCGGCTGAGCTCCACCACTCCTCCTCCGCCACTTGGTGGCTCCTCCTTGCCTCCTCCTCCTCCCTTGGATCAAACCAATCTCCACCACCCATCTCCACCCATTTTTCCTATAAAAGGAGGTGCTCCTCCTCCTCATAAATCATCCCAAAAATTGTAATCACTTCTCTCTCTACATTTTGTTACTTGTAAGTTTGGTTCGGTTTTGAAATAATACTCCTGTTTGTTCTTGAGTATTATACTGGAAATTATAATACTCTTGTCGGTTCTCGAGTATTATAATACTGTAGAGAATACTCCTGTTGGTTCTTGAGTATTCAGTAGGAATTAGGAATACTCCTGTTGGTTCTTGAGTATTCCACCCCTTTCCCTCTTACTGTTTTCAAAAACCCCCGAGTATTTAGCTATGGTATCCATCTCTATGGATATTCGTAGCTAAACTCTTTATTCGGTGGAAGGTATTTTCTTGTATTATATAATGTTGTAATATCTTTTAGTTTCATTTCTTTGTATTCAAAACTTGTTCTATGTGCCATTTATAGTCAGAATTTCCAAGGTTGAGTGGATGCTACGAAAGGGCAAAACTCTTCCGTGGGGATTCGTGAACATAATTGGGTAAGTGGATGCTACGAAAGGGCAAAGCTTATCTGAGAAGTTCGACTCATCTAAAACACCACTTGGTCAATCGTAACTGTGAGATCAAGTGGATGCACAAAAGGCTAAGATACTTCGAAAGGAGGAATTAGTCTGAAATAGAACAAGGGTTGCTTTAAACGATGTTGCAAGTCTTGCGCTACGAAAGGGCCTCGATTCATCTTTGAATACTTAGAAAAGTTACTAACAGTTTATTATATACATGTTATAATACAAGAGTACCTGAAACCGAATGCTTTTCTTTACTGTTAAACCGCAATCACCAACTGCTGATCTACCGGAGGAATTACAATCACGCATCACCCACTGTAAGTCTTCTTTGTATTTACAGCATTTAATTTCTGTATTTACTTTTCCGCAATCAAAACCAAAAACCCCAAAAAAATCACGTAGTTAATTAGAGCGCTAAAATCTCAATCAACTATAAAACACGCTCCCCCCAGTACAATCACCCTAAAAGAATAGCCTATTCCCCTAATTCCCTTGGGTTCGACCCCTACTTACCACTTACTACCCAGTAGTGTAGTCACAAGTAGCGGATATTATAAATTTATTTGTACAGAGGACACTGCACCTTAACGACAGTGCGGTGGCCCTCCGTCAAATTGGCGCCGTTGCCGGGGAATTAGCCGTCGAATAAACTGTTCTTTTCTCTCCCTCCATCTCTTTTAAATTCTCGCGCTCGAAACAACTATGTCTCGCGAAGGAAGTCATCATGACTACCAGGATGACGATGAAATAAACCTGTACGAGCGAAATGATGAAGTGCCACAGAAGCAGACGAGCTCGTGATAGGGAGGCCATCAGACGAAACCAAGAACCACCCGAGGACCGAAATGCAGCTGGTCCATTACGACAACCCCCTAGATATCCCCCACCCCCTCGCCCTCGACAAGTTCCTAGACAAGAACCCGTCTTCGATAACTACTACGGGGATGACAACTACCGTGAACCCACCCTGGGAGAACTTTCGGCACCAGATTTCAGAGTTCAGCCATGGTGTATCTACGAAGGACCTGAGCTAGAAAACATCGCCATCAACACTTCAGTGGCCCACAGCTTGCCAAAATTCTCAGGAACTCGTGGAGAATCAGCAATGACTCATCTCCAGCGTCTACATGGGATTTGTCAAAACCTCAAACCAAATGGCGTAAACGTAGACGACTTTAAGTTAAAGGCGTTCTACTTTTCCCTCATTGATGCGGCAAACGACTGGTTCCTGTCATTACCTTCCGGAAGCATCAGAACATGGGCTCAGATGCAGAAGAAATTCTCAGACAAATACTACCCAGCAGCAAAAGCAAAGGAAGTAAGAAGACAATTGCAGGACATAAGGCAGGAACAAAACGAAACCATGTACAACTACCTAGAAAGGTTCAACCGCTTGGAGAGAAGCTGCTGTACCATTGAACTGCCCGAGAAATTCATCATCGAGTACCTCATTGATGGGCTTAAACCCTTGGAAAAAATGCTACTAGATGCCTTAGCAGGAGGGTCCATGATGAATCTATCATTAAGCGGCATAAGGAATCTCATCACCAATGTAGCCGAAAACGCTCGGTTTAGAGAAGAGACTGTCCGTAAAAACGAATTCTTCCGATCAGAAAATGTCTCACAAGCTGAGACACCAGTAAGCTCAATACCAGAAGAGATAAGACAAATAAAGGAAATGATGATGCAATTACTACAAAAGCAGACAGTTCAAGTAATATCTTGCGAATTTTGCAATTCTACGGACCACAAAACTAACGTGTGTCCAAACAATCATCTGGGACCAAACAAGTCACTTGAGGACACTGCACCTTAACGACAGTGCGGTGGCCCTCCGTCAATAAACCCCCCCCCCCCCCAAAGAACAACTAATCCACACTGACTCCCTTGGGTTCGACCCCTACTTACCAAGTACTACCCAGTAGTATAGTTGCGAGTAGCGGACTATTATAAATTTATTTGCACAATCGCTTTGACGACGAGCGGTTCTGTCAAATTGGCGCCGTTGCCGGGGAGTTGTGCATCGGAATAGTTGTTCTATTTTCTATTTTCTTTTTTCTTTTATCATGCAATTCACCAAGTCATACTACTACGGAATGGAACCTTGGAACAATACGGAGTTTTCCCCACCACCCTTCGAACTTGAAATCCGCGAGAAGATCAATAAAATAACCCAATCCCGGGACGAAACATTGGATGAGTACTTATGGTACTTCGATTCCATTGTGACGAGCTGCCCGCACCATGGATTTACCAACTCCGATCTTCAAATAAAATTTCTCTGTGGAATGTTGCCACATGAGTGGGACCAGCTAAATAATGCAGCAGGAGGATCAATGTGGGACTTAACCGTGGATGATCTTTGGATATTAATCAATGATTTGGCTGCAAGGTCAAGACCAAGCCAAGATCAAGCCGAGCCAATCGAGGACGGTATAACAGAGCTGGCATCTAGCATCCAGCAGTTGGACAACACGATGCAACAAATCAGGGCCAAAACTGAACTATGGGCGGCAGAAAAGGAGCTGGCAGCTAGCACCCAGCAATTGGCCACAGACATGCAGCAATTGAGTGCATTGATACACCAATTCACGGCTGAACCCGAGGAGCCGACTGAGGATGAGGACCCGCAAATGACCGAAGAAGAACTGCCCCAATCAGACCCGGTCCTTATCACCAATCCATCCGAGGAAATCACTGTCCTAACTGCCGAGCCTACAGAAGTCCCGAACCTCACTGCTAAAGCGGCCAAAGAAATCAAGCCAGGCCCGGTACTTACGCTCGGAGCACCCGAGAAAGTCCCGAACATCATAGCCGAACTATCCGAGAAAGCCCCAATCCCACTCACCATGACTCAACAAGGAAAACCGACTGAAAACTCACTCGTTCCAAGACAACCATCCATCACTGCCGCAATAAAGAAGATTGGCAGAGGCGCATGCCTGATGTCGCCTACATTGAATGGCACAAAACCAAATTTCCAAACTCACAAAGGTGCCAACTATTCCAACATGAAGAGGCGGCAAAGACATGGGCTGAAAGAATGGAAACCCGGAAGGAGTAACAAGCAAGCACGACGCATTGGACCAGCAGCTATGGTCAAGGAAACCTCACCCTCTCGGAGCAAAAGGGCTGCCGAGAAGAATTTTGACCTCACTCACCCTTGGGATCCGACCTTATGATCCATGATTGAGGTACTGTCGAGCCAACGACGTTAAACAAGTGCACTGGTCGGGAGGTAACCCGACACTATCTTACTTTCTGCACTTTATTTTCTGTCTTTTTATTTTCTGTCTTTTAGTTTTTATCAATAAGTCGCTCTCACCCACTTGGTGCATAGAAGATTTGACTATTCAGGAATCGGACTTGGGTGCAACATTAAGCCAGTCAGGGCTACGCTCAGAGTTCAAGGCCCCAGCCGAACTCCCTCGATTATCCAGCCTCGTGCCATGTCGATTCACTCGACACCTTAAAGGGAGTTTGTTCTTTCCTTTTCCTTAATATCATTTCCTTCTCGTATAACATCTGCTTGCATGGCTTTTGAACTAAGTAGTGCTGAAAGGCACAACTTCGTTCAAAAGTGTGGGGTGAGAACTGCATGTGTGCATAGTAAACATGTTTTTTCTTTTTCTTTTTCTTTTAGTAGTATCTTTTTGAAAATATGAACTTGAGAATGTGAAAAAGATATACCAAAATTCATGCATTAACCTTGTGAAAATTCAACTGTTTAAAAACTTAGAATGTAACTTTCCATTTGTCCTTTGTGCTGAGATAACTAGGGATGTGGAGTTGACATAAACTGCCCTAGAGAGGCTTGGCAAGCAATCAAAGGATCAGATCAAACTATATGGTTTTCGAAGTCAGTGGAGGCTGCACTTCGGGTTTTCAGTGAATAATTGAAGTCAACTCCGCCAAGAAGCATCTATGCAAAGGCGAGGACGGGAATCAGACCGTCCTCTCTCTAGTCAAAATAGCCGAGAAAATAGATGGGCGACCCTCATCTTGACCCGCGCAAAACGACAAAGACGAGAGGAGCGGGGAGGTATTTCCATAGGCTTGCGGGCGATGATTGGACCTCCCAAAAAGGCTTGAGAAAATGGACTAGCAGTCACAAAAAGGCGAAAAGCTCAATGAAGCAAATCAAGAGGCCAAAGGCCCAAAAATGTGAAGGTTTTAACCGAACAAAAAGTGAAGAACTCAAAAAGTCAAATCAAAGGCCAAAAGCCGATTCACTACAACAAAAAAGCAGTCCCTCGCCAAAAAAAGAAAATCAAAAAGGCTCAACTCACTGAAACCTGAATCAAATCACGTGCTAGAGAAAGCTACAAGAAAACCATATAGTGCGAGACGATCCCAAGATTGCAGTCCAGGAGCCTAAAAAGAGCTATCTCCCGAAACATCCAATACAATTTGCATCTCGGCACGAAGGTACACGTATCAAGTTACTTCTACTTATTTACACAGTTTAATTTAGTAATAAGTAGTAATGCATGAACTAGGATAAATCTAGTTCATAGTCTCACTTTCATATTCAAAGTTTTTACATGGATTGTGTGCACGCCCTTGAATAGCATTGTTCGGGACGAACAACTAAAAGTGGGGGGTAATCTGATGGACCAAAGTTATACGAGTCAGAAACACAGTAAAACCCCCTTAATTAGACTGTTTGTCTATCTAACTTCTACGTGTTAGTCCCGATATATTTCTACAGGGTATTTTGGCGCTTAGAGAGAAAACACGCTAAGGAGGAGTTTTTAAGCGGAAAATGAAGAACGAGTCATTCCAGGTCACGACCATGCTACACTCAAAATCAGCCTTAACATCCTTCATGGAACCGACTTGGAATCACTCAAATATTCTAGAACCGTCGGCAAATGGACAAGAACGCAAGGCAAAAGCACCGAGCCCGGTAAAGGCCAAACAAGGGCAATTTCATCGGATTTGGGATTTCGACCATGTTCCAAGCAGAATTTGGCTTAGGTTCCTTCTTGAGATCATCTTAGAATGACATTTTCATTCAAAATACACTCTCCAAAATCCAAGAAGCTCCGGCCAAAGCTCCCGTCGGATCCGGTCAAACCGATGGCTTTTGTGAAAGGTCACACAAGCTTCTAGAAGGGGTGGCTCCTCCACTCTCCTCCCTCCAAGTGGCGGCTCCTCCTCCATCCTCCCAAAGCTGCCGGCTGCTCCTCCTCCTCCATGGAGAATGTGACATGTGGTGGCTCCTCCACCACATCCTCCTCCCAAAGCTTGCCTTGCACTCTTCCTCCTCCACCCTTGGATGCTCCTCCACATGCCACCATCTCCACCACCCATCCTCCTCCTCTTTGGCTATAAATACAAGCCTCCCCTTCACTTGTAACACACCCCAAAATGTGGAGAGCTTTTCTCTCTACAAAATCTCTCTAGCTTTTGTGGGCACAATTATGTAATATTACTTTGGAATAAAGAATCTCTTGGCGCTTCAACGGTTGTAAGTATCTCTTAGTATTTATTTATTTAACTGTTGTCTTTATTTCCTTAGTAATAATGTTTAGCGCGATGAATAGTAGCTAAACTAGTAGTTCGGTAGAAGGGGCGTACTTGTATTATAAATGTTTTAGACTTTACTCTTAGTATACCTTTGTATTCAAAACTTGTTCTATGTGCCATATATAGTCAGAGTTTCCAAGGTTGAGTGGATGCTGTAACAAGCAAAGCTCTTCTGTGGGAATTCGTGATCATACTCAGGTAGTGGAAGATGTAACAAGCAAAGCTATCTGAGGAGTTCGACTCATCCTAAAACCCATCTGGTCGAGCGTAACTGTGAGATCAGGTGGATGCACACAGGCTATTGGCGCTAGACTGAAATAGAACAGGTGTTGTTTTAAACCGGTGTTGCAAGTCTTGAGCTGTAACTAGCCTCGATTCATCGTTTAAATACTTAGCATGATCATATCTTGCGCTAGAAATAGCCTCAATTCATCTTTGAACACTTGGTATGATCATTAGCGGTCAATGATAAACAAATATAATACAAGGCCCCTGAAACCGAACATTTCTCTTAATTATTAAATCTGTAATTTACTTTCAGTATTAAGACCAACCAACCTATCAAACAATCATATAGCTGGTAGCTTTAAAACCAACCAACCAACCTAAAACACGCTCTCTCGCTGGATAAACCCCCCCCCCCAAAGAACAACTAATCCACACTGACTCCCTTGGGTTCGACCCCTACTTACCAAGTACTACCCAGTAGTATAGTTGCGAGTAGCGGACTATTATAAATTTATTTGCACAATCGCTTTGACGACGAGCGGTTCTGTCAGCTACTCGTGACTTTACTATTGGGTAGTAAAGCGGTAAGTAGGGGTCGAACCCAAGGGAATTAGTGGATAGTTGTTCTTTCGAAAATGGAAAATTAAATAAGACAGTTGGGGGTTGGTTGTGATTTTAGTACTGAAAGTAATGTGGGTTGGTTGTGATTTTAGTACTGAAAAGTAAATGACTGAAAGTAAAGAAAGTAAATACAGGACTGAAAGTAAATACTGAAAAGTAAAGTGCTGGAACAGTCCAATTCAATATCGACTAATCAACATACTTTTGGTATGGACTGATATTGAAAGGGTCTGTAATAAGCGACATAAAGTAAATTACTGAAAGTAAATTGCTGGAACAGTCGAATTCAATATCGACTTAATCAACATACTTTTGGTATGGACTGATATTGAAAGGGTCTGTAATAAGCGACAGAAAGTAAATTGCTGAAAAGTAAATGTGCGGAAATTAAAGTACTGAATGTAAATGACTGAAAATAAGCAGTTGATAATGAGACTGAAAGTAAAGTGACAGGTGATGTTTTAATCAAAGGAAAGATTCGGTTTTAGGGGCCTTGTATCATAGTCCGTTTATCATTGACCTCTAATGATCATACTAAGTGTTCAAAGATGTATCAAGGATATTTCTAGCACTTGACTTGCCGTCTAGTCGTTTTCAAGACATAGAACTCCTGTTCTAGTTGGGCTAATTCCTCCTTTCGAAGTATCTTAGCTTATGTGCATCCTTTTGATCAATCATTTCCGATCAACCAAATGGTGTTTAAAAGAGGTTGAACTCCACAGATAAGCTGTGCTCTTTCGAGCCTCCACTTATCCACGGAAGTTCACGAATCCATGGAAGAGCTTTGCTCTTTCGAGCCTCCACTCAACCAATAGCGTTCTGACCTAATATATGGCACATAGAACAAGTTGAACACAAAGAGGCACTAAGAGAAGGGTCTAAAACATTTTGTGATACAAGCACACCCCTTCAACCGAATGAAGGGTTTAGCTACGAATATCCATAGGGGTGGATATCATAGCTAAGTGCTTAGAAAAGTAAAGGTTTTTGAAAGACAAGAAAGTAAAGGTTTTGGAAAGTAAAGACAAGGAAAGTAAAGGTTTTCGAAAGTAATACTCAAGAACAAACTTGGAGCTTTTGATTCAAAGTAAAGTGTTTACAAGGATTGTGGGATGGATTGTAGAGAGATTTCTATCCAAGCAACAAGTGATCAAAGGACCCCAAACTCTAGCTATGAGATTAGAACTTGGAACTAGAACTTGGGACCAAAGACATTTTTTCAAGGAGGAGGAGATGTAGTATTTATAGGCAAGAGGGAGAAGAGAGGAGCCAACACATGTCAAATGGGGAGAGGAGGGCTTAAAAGCCGCCGGCCATGAGGTGGCAACACCCCAAATCCGCCGCCCATGTGTCACTCTCCCATTGAAGCCGCCAGCCTTAGGTGGAGGAGGAAGTGAGTTAAGTGGGTTGTGATATTTTGTTCTCCAAAGATATTTTGTTCTCCAAAAGCCATCGGTTGCCTCCCAACTCCGGTTAGACTTTGGTTGCCCTTGGTTGCTTCTTGGTTGACATCAAAGGTTGGCTAGGCTGTGGCTTGTGCCAAAGGGCATTAACTTGAGTTCTTGATCTTTGTTGGAACAAGTCATTGGGACTTAGTTGTGGCTTGATCGGAGTACTGCCGGAGCATGGCCAGTTTTGACCTGTAATCCACTTTTAGCGTTAAGAACTCCTTTTTAGCTCGTTTCATCTCTACTCCTTGAAATAGCATGTAGAACAAAAGTGAAACTAACAAGTAAAAGTTGTCAAGACAGAGCGTCTAATTTGGTGGGTTTAACTGTCTTAATGATTCATATAAATATGGTCCATCAATTGGGTTAATATTGAAAGCGTCTGTAGTAAGCGTACGGAAATGTAAAGTGCGTAAAGTAAGTACTGAAAGTAAGTGCTGAAAGTAAAGTGTTGGAACAGTAGAATTCAATATCAACTGATCAATATACTTTTGGTACTGGGCGCACGCTATAAGCGTAATGCGTACCAAAGATATATTGGGTTAATATTGAAAGCGTCTGTAGTAAGCGTACTGAAAGTAAATGACTGAAAAGTAAATGACTGAAAAGTAAATGTGCGGAAAGTAAAGTACTGAAAGTAAATATACTGAAAGTAAACAGTTGATATTTAGACTGAAAGTAGAATGAAGAGTTGGTGTGTTGTCAAAGGAAAGTATTCGGTTTTAGGGGCCTTGTATCATAAATCTGTTCATCATCGACCTCTAATGATCATACTAAGTGTTCAAGATGTATCAAGGCCATTTCTAGCACTCGACTTGCCACACCGTCTAGTCCTTTTCAAGACATAGAGCACTTGTTCTATCTAGGCTAATTCCTCCTTTCAAAGTATCTTAGCTTATGTGCATCCAATTGATCAATCATTTCCGATCAACCAAATGGTGTTTAAAAGAGGTTGAACTCCATGGAAAAGCTTTGCTCTTTCGAGCCTCCACTTAACCACGTATGTTCACGAACCCCATGGAAGAGTTTTGCTCTTTCGAGCCTCCACTCAACCAATAGTGTTCTAACCTAGTATATGGCACATAGAACAAATTTGAACACAATAGAAGCACTAAGAAAAGGGTCTAAAACATGTTTTGATACAAGCACACCCCTTCAACCGAATGAAGGGTTTAGCTACGATTATCCATGGAAGAGGATATCATAGCTAAGTGCTTAGAAAAGTAAATGGTTTTGAAATCTAAAACAAGAAAAGCAAAGAGGGCTCTCGATTTTGACAAGGAAATAAAGAGAAGAATAATCAAGAACCAACAAGAGTAAACTCAAGAACAACAAGAGTACTCAAGAACCAACAAGAGTAATCAAGATCAAAGCAAAATAAAGACAAGAAAGTAAAAGAGGGCTCACGGTTTTTGGCAAAGGAAATGAAGAACAAACTCAAACTTCACTCAAGAACTCTCAAGAACACTCAAGAACAAGAGAGAAGGTAGAGCTTTTGATTCAAAAGTAAAGTGTTTACAAGGATTGTGGAATGGATTGTGAGAGATTCTCTACCTAAGTTACAAGTGATGTTGATTCAAGGAGGCGAGCTCTCCTTTTATAGCCAAATGTGGCGGTTTAGAGGAGTGAGTGGAATGAGATATATGCTCTCAAAAGCCTTCGGTTCCCCCTCAACTCCGGTTAGAGCTTAGTTGGCCTTCGGTTGGACTTGTTTGACACCAAAGGGTGCACTTGCCTTGCACATGGGCGGCTGAGCTTGAGATGTGCCAAAGGGCAACTACATGAGCTTGGTTGAGCCCCTTGAACTTGGTTGAGGTTTGGTTTCAAACCAAAAGATCAACCGATGTGAATAGTATGCCCTAACCGGGAAACAAGTAGTTTGGTTGGACTTCGCCGGATTTTGACCGGAGTTGGGCTAGAATGACCGGAGCAAGGTGGTGGTCGGAATTGGCTTGATCGGAGCATCATTGGAAGCTCGCCAGAGCTTGGCCGGAATGTGGCCGGAGGTGGCCGGAAATTGGGCCGGCGGTCCTTGAGTTGATGACCGATGATTCTGAACGACAAGAGAAATATAAGAATGTTTCATCAAGGGAGTTAAGCCGGATTTTGGCCGGAGAATGGCCAAAATCCCAAAACAGATGAAAATCCCCTTGAATGGCCTCTACCGTGCTTGGTGTCTTTGCCTTGCGTTCTTGTCCATTTGCCGACGGTTCTAGCCTATTTGAGTGATTCCAAGTCTGGTCCATGAAGGATGTTAAGGTTGATTCAGATCGTAGCATGGTCCAGTCCAATGATGGCCTAGAACTAGGTCCCTTGGCCTAAGATGGCTTGAATTTTGGACATTGCGTTCCTAGCCTTTTGAGTGTTGTTCTGGAACAACATTGACATTTGAAAATGAGTGCTCGAAGTAATTTGGTCGGAACGCCACCGGAGATAGGTCGTGGCCTATGTTCTTCATATCGGGCCTTGGCGCATGGGCGCACGGCACAGGCACACGGGCGCAGGGCCTGGGACGCGGACGCAAGCGTCCGGACGTGGTTCTCGAGCGGTCCCGGGACGCGTCCCGGCTCTCTCGGCACTCAGCCTGGCTCTCTCGGCACTCGGCCCGGTACTCTCGGCAGGGACCTGCGGTCCTCGGTATGGGCTCCCGGGCGCATCCGGCATTTCCAGGACGCGGCTCGATATTTCTCGGTCCCGGCTGGGCTCTTATGATCCCGACTTGACTTGTAATCCATTTTTAGCTTTAAGAATCCCTTTTTAGCTTGTTTTCTCTCTAAACCTCAAAATAGCCTGTAGAACAAAAGTGGAACTAACAAGCAAAAGTTAAATAGACAAAGTGTCCAATTTGGTGGGTTTAACTGACTTAATGAATCATATAAATATGGTCCATCAAATCACCCCACACTTTTAGTTGTTCGTCCCGAACAATGCTATTCGAGGGCGGAACACAAAATCCAAGTAAACTTTTAAATAAGAAAGTGAGAATATGGGACTAGATTTATCCTATTCATGCAATACTTACTTGCTACCAAACTAAACCGTGTAATTACTTAGAAGAAACTTGATACTTGTACCTTCGAGCCGAGATGCAAATTAATTCAGATGATTCGGGAGATAGCCCTTTTCAGGCTCCTGGACTGCATTCTCGGGACTGACTCGCACTATATAGTTATCTTGTAGCATTCTCTAGCACATGATTTGATTCGGGTTTCAATGAGTTGAGCTCTTTTTCTTTGTTTGCGTGGTTGGACAGCTTTTTGTAGTGAATTGGCCTTCGGCCTTTGATTTGACTCTTTGAGTACTTCACTTTTGCTTCGGTTTGGTTTGGTTTCATCATATTGGCTGATTTCTTTCTTTTCTTTTCTTCATTGAGCTTTGCTCCTTTGATGATTGCTGGTCCATTTCTTCACTTTTTGGGAGGTCCAATCATTGCCCGAGAGAATATGGAAATACCTCCCCGCTCTTTCTCATCCTCGCCATTTTGCGCGGGTCAAGATGAGGGTCGCTCATCTATTTTCTCGGCTACTAGGACTAGAGCTAGGACGGTTTGATTCCCGTCCCACCTCTTGCATAAATGCTGCACGGCGGAGATGACTCTAATCTTCAATGAAACCCGAAGTGCAGCCTCCACTGACTTCGTAAACCATATAGTGAAATCCAGTCCTTCGAGTGTTTGCCAAGCCTCTTTAGGGCAGTTTATATCAACTCCACATCCCCTATATATCTCAACACAAAGGGACAAATGAGAAGTTACATCCTAAGTCTTTAAACAGTTGAGATTTCACAAGGTAAATGCTTGAATTTAGATTTCTCTTTTTCACATTCTCAAGTTCATATTTTCAAAAAGATAATATTAAGGAAAAAGGAAAAAAAAAGCATGTTAAACTAATTATGTACAAAGGCAGTTCTCACCCCACACTTTTGAACGAAGGCGTGCCTCACAGCAAGACTTAGTTCAAAAGCTGATTGCAAGCAAATATTTACAAGAAAGGAAATGACATTAAGGAAAAGGGAAGAACTGAACTCCCTTTACTGTGTCATTACATGTCGTGGACATGCGAGCAAACAACATGGCTCGGAGCTGGATAATTGAGGGAGTTCGGCTGGGGCCTTGAACTCTCGGTGCAGGCCCGTCAATTCTCGGAAGCTACCTGGCTGGTCTGATCTTGCTCCCGAAACTGATTCCTACATACGTGGTCATTCTTTCTATACGCAAAGTGGGTGAGTACGACTTAAGGTAAAACTAAATGACATAAAATAAAATGACTAAAAATAAGATAAGTGTCAGGTTACCTCCCGACCAGTGCCTTTGTTTAACGTCGTTAGCTCGACGATAGGGGATCACAAGTTTGGATCCCATGGGCGGTTCAAGTCATATTTGTGTGTTGTCAAGTTGACCTCGCCATGGTAGTGTTTGACTCGCTGCCCATTCACATTGAATCGGCTTCCAGTCTCCATGCTTTCCAACTCAAGCATTCCATGGTTGAATACCTTAGTCACGGTATAAGGGCCGGTCCATCTTGATTTCAGTTTGCCGGGCATCAACTTCAACCGTGAGGAGAAGAGTAGCACTTTCTATCCTTCCTCAAATGAGCGACGGAGGATGAATTTGTCATGATATAATTTGGTCCGCGCTTTGTAGTCCGTCTGCCCTTCATAGGCCTCAACCCGCAACTCCTCAAGCTCACACAGATTAAGCTTCCTATCAAGTCCTGCAGCCTTCAAATCCGGATTGCAATGCTTGAGCGCCCAATAGGCTTTATGTTCTAATTCCACCGGAAGGTGGCATGCCTTCCCATAAACAAGCCGAAAGGGGGAGGTTCCAATTGGCGTCTTGTATGCTGTTCGATAAGACCAAAGAGCTTCATCTAGTCTTTGACACCAATCTTTCCTCGCCGGTTTTACCATCTTTTCTAAAATACCTTTGATTTCGCGGTTGGAGATCTCCGCTTGAACATTGGTTTGGGGATGATATGTCGTGGACGTCCGGTGGTGGACATGGTAGTGCTTCAAGGTGGCAGCCATCATGCGGTTGCAAAATTGCGAGCCCTGGTCACTGATTAATGCCTTGGGTACCCCGTACCTACAAAACAGGTTAGTGCGCAAAAAATCTACTACTGTCTTTGCATCGTCGCTCTTAGTGGCCTTAGCCTCTACCCATTTTGACACATAATCAACGGGAACAAGAATATAAGTATAACCGCAAGAAACTGGGAATGGCCCCATGAAGTCAAGACCCCAAATGTCGAAAACATCGTTGACCAATATGGGTACTTGAGGCATCTCATTTCTAGCCGACACATTTCCTACTCTTTGACACTTATCGCACTTTCTACACTTCTCATATGCATCTTTAAATATACTCGGCCAAAAGAAGCCGCTATCTAGGATTTTCCTAGCGGTTCTCCTAGGCCCGAAGTGTCCTCCACATGCAAACTCATGGCAAAAGCTAATCACAGAATCGATTTCACTATCGGGGATGCATCTCCTAAGTATTTGATCTGCTTTTATTTTTCACAAATAGGGATCATCCCATAAATAAAACCTAGCGTCATGCCTAAGTTTCATGCACTGTGCTTTAGTAAAAGAAGGAGGAAATGTACCTCCTACAAGGTAGTTGACGATTGAGGCATACCACGACACCTTGGTTGAGACGGTGTATAGGTGCTCATCTGAAAACGATTCAGTGATATGTCCTTCCTCTTCTCCTCGGACGATTCGGCTCAAATGGTTAGCCACCGTATTTTCGATCCCCTTCTTGTCCCTTATCTCCACATCATATTCTTGCAACAGCAAGATCCATCGTATAAGCCTAGGTTTGGTCTCTTTTTTCTTCATTAGGTACCGGATGGCCGCATGATCCGAGAAGACAATTACTTTTGCTCCGAGTAAGTAGGCTCGGAACTTCTCTAGAGCGAACACCACGGCCAAGAGTTCCTTCTTGGTGGTGGAGTAATTTCTTTGGGTTTTATCAAGGGTCCTTGAAGCGTAGTAGATGACTACTGCCTTCTTGTTAATTCTTTGGCCGAGTACTGCCCCCATCGCATAATCGCTCGCGTCGCACATGATTTCGAATGGCAGCTCCCAATTCGGTGTTTGGATGATAGGTGTGCTAGTGAGGGCTTTCTTCAGATTATCAAAGGCCTCTTTGCATGCATTAGTGAATTCAAAAGGGACTTCTTTTTGGAGAAGAGTGGATAGAGGCAACGCCGTTTTAGAGATGTCCTTGATGAATCGTCGGTGGAATCCCGCATGCCCAAGGAAGGATTGGATGTCTCGGACAGTGGAAGGGTATGGTGGAGTCATGATTAGGTCTATTTTTGCTTTGTCCACCTCTATGCCCTCTTGTGAGACGATATGCCCTAAGACCACTCCATGAGTTACCATGAAAAGGCACTTCTCATAATTGAGCACAAGGTTCATCGAGACACATCGTGCCAGAACTGTGCTCAAGTTATCTAGGCAAGCGTCGAATGTACTGCCATAGATGGTGAAGTCGTCCATGAAGACTTCGATGAATATCTCGATCATGTCCGAGAAGATGCTGGTCACCACTCTTTGGAAAGTCCCCGGAGCATTGCATAGACCGAACGACATCCTTCTGAAGGCGAATGTGCCGAATGTGCAGGTGAATGTAGTCTTCTCTTGGTCCTCAGGCGCTATGGGAATCTGGTTGTTGCCCGAGAATCCGTCCAGGAAGCAAAAGTATGGCTTGCCCGCCAGTCGGTCTAACATTTGATCGATGAATGGCAGAGGGAAATGGTCCTTCCTTGTGACGGCGTTCAATTTTCTGTAGTCGATGCACATTCTCCAGCCGTTCTTGACCCTTGTTGTCACCATTTTTCCTTCGGCATCTTCCTCGACCGTGATTCCAGTTTTCTTCGGAACTACATGGACAGGGCTCACCCATTGGCTATCCGAGATTGGATAGATGACATCTGCATCCAGGAGCTTCTGAATTTCCTTCTGGACGATCTCCATCATGATAGGGTTGAGTCGCCGCTGAGGTTCTCTTGACGGCTTAGCTCCACCCTCAAGTAGGATGCGGTGCATGCATATTGCCGGGCTAACTCCTCTTAAGTTGACTAGAGTCCATCCAATAGCAAACTTGTGATGTCTTAACACTTTTACCAACTAACGTTCCTGTTCTGCTTCCAAGCCACTATTGATGATTACCGGAAGTGTGTCATTTTCCCCTAGGAAAGCGTACTTCAGATGACCGGGCAGGGGTTTCAACTCTATTTCGGGAGCTTGCATAACTGAGGGCAGAAAGGTATTGGATTTGAATAATTGTACCTCATTGACTTCATATTCTGGCATGAGAGGCTCCGAGATTGTTAAGTGGGCTAGCGTTTCATGCAAGCCTTTGGCCAGTTCATATGAGCTTTCTGCTCCATTGAGTATGAGTTCCAAGGGATCTGCTCTTGGTTCTGGTTGAACCTCTTGGACTAGGTCGTCCAAAGCATCGAGAGCGTGCACTTCCTCGAACTCCATGGGATGCTTTATTGCTCTGAATATGTCGAAGCTGAAGGTCTCTCCTTCCACCTCCATTGAGAGCATGCCACTTCCACAGTCTATCTTCATTTTTGATGTTTTGAGAAATGGACGGCCGAGAAGGATGGGTGCATGGTCTGTTGGTCCGCCATTCTCCATTTTTAGGACGTAGAAGTCCGCCGAAAATACCAATTCGCCAACTTGAACCAGGACTTCTTCTATTTTGCCCTCGGGCTGTTTGCAAGATCGGTCCGCCAGCTGGATAGTGAGACCGGTGGGTTCAAGGGGTCCAATCCTGAGGCACGAGTAGATAGAGAAGGGCAAGACGTTAATTGATGCTCCAAGGTCTAGCATGCAGTTCTCGATCCGGATGTTACCAATTGTGCATGGAATGGTGTAAGTTCCCGGATCACCACATTTGGGGGGCATCTTCCGCTGCATGACGGCTGACACGTTTCTACTCATCAGCTCTTGATCATATCTAGTACTTTTCCTCCGGTTGGTGCAAAGCTCTTTTAAAAACATAGAATACCGAGGGATTTGCTTGATGGCTTCCAAGAGGGGGATGTTGATTTCGACTTTACTGAACAACTCAAACACGTCCTCATCCATGACATGTTGTTTTGGTACTCGGGCTGGCACTGGAAATGGAAGAGAGGTGTTGATTTTAGCGGTCTCGGTTCTGGGCACTGGGCGCTCCTTGTATTCCTCGGACGTGGGAACCGGGCCAGGCATGCATTCTTCGGCCGCGTCCTTCTCTTCCTCGGATGCGTCCTCATTTTTCTCGGCCGTGTCCTGCTCAAAAGTTTCGAGAGCCTCGGGCCTCATTTGTTCTTTTCCAGGCAGCCTCGGGCTTTTGTCCTCCTCTTGCTCCATGGGTTTGACGACAAGCTTTCTCCCACTCCTAAGGGTCACGGCATTAACATTTCCCTTCGGGTTTTGAATGGTTTGTGAAGGTAGTCTGCCAGGCTCATTAGTAAGTGTGGATACTGAGTTGGCGAGTTGGGACATTTGTTTGGTCAAATCTGAAATTTCCCCCGTCAGTTTTTGCCTGAAATTGGTTTAGCGAAGTGCCTAATTGATTTACGCTTCCTACGAGTTCCTTCATTGTGTCCTCCAGCGATTTGTTCGGTCCTTGCTGATTGCTCGAGCTAGCTTGGTACTGATTCTGTCCCTTCTGTTGATATTGGCCCGTCGGGTACTGGTTTGGTCCCCACTGTTGGTATTGGCTTGCTGGTGGGGCGTTTTGGTTGTACTGCCAGTGGGGCGGTTGGTAGAACGTCTGAGCTAGTTGAGGTGCGGCTTGTTGTGTCTCTCTCGGAGGATGGTTTTCGTTCCGCCAGTTCGGACTGGTTGCTTGACTATACTGCCGGTTTGGTCCGGTTCTATCGTTGTTGTTGTTATTATTGTTGTTGTTGTATCCTTGGTATCCCACCACTGCATTCACTTCTACCGGTTCCTCTACTATCAATGTCGGGCATGCGTCAGTTTTGTGGTCTGTAGAACCACAAAACTCGCAAGGTTTCATCTGAGCTGGCTGCCTTCGTAGGATCTGAACCATCATTTCCTTCATTTGTTTCATCTCCTCTGGCATAGAGTTCATCGATGTTTCAGCCTTTGCCACATTCTTCATTCGGTAAAATTCTTCCTGCCGAGTTGTCTCCTCTCTGAATCTGGCATTTTCAACAACGTCTGAGATGAGTTGCCTTATGCCGCTCAATGATAGGTTCATCATGGATCCTCCAGCTGAGGCATCCAGGAGCATTTTGTCTAATTGCCTCAGTCCATCAATGAGGTACTCGATGATGAGTTTCTCGGGCAGTCCAAGGGTGCAGCAGCTTCTCTCCAGGCGGTTGAACTTTTCTAGGTAATCGTACATGGTTTCGTTAGGTCCTTGCCTTATATCCTGCAGTTGCCTTCTTACTTGCATTGCTCTTTCTACCGGGTAGTATTTGTCCAGGAATTTCTTTTGCATCTGAGCCCATGTTCTGATGCTACCGGAAGGCAATGAAAGGAACCAGTCGTTCGCCGAGTCAATGAAGGAAAAGTAGAATGCCTTCAACTTGAAGTCGTCTACATTCACTCTATTGGATTTTAGGTTTTGGAAAATGCCGTGTAAGCGTTGGAGATGAGTTGTCGCAGATTCTCCATGAGTTCCTGAGAACTTGGGCAAGTTGTGGACCACTGATGTATTGATGGCAATGTTTTCCAGTTCAGGGCCCTCGTAAATGCCCCACGACTGATTTCTGAAATCTGGTGCCGATAGTTCTCCCATTGTAGGTTCGCGGAAGTTGTTATCCCCATAGTATTCGTCGAAGATGGGTTCTCGCCTGGGTGCTTGTTGATATTGAGGAGGTGGTGGATGTCTAGGGGGCTGCCTTGGGCCAGCTTCATTTTGGTCCTCGGGTGGTCCTTGGTTTCTTCGGATGGCCTCCCTATCACGAGCTCTTTGGTTTCGGATGAGTTGTTCCGGATCGTCAAGAATTGGAAATGGAGGCGGCGCCTCATTATTTTGATCGTACAGATTTATCTCATCGTCATCCTGATAGTCATGGTGGCTTCCTTCACGAGACATGGTTATGAAGAAGAGGGTACAAAATCAAAGAACTTTATCCGATTGTAATTTCAATTCCCCGACAACGGCGCCAATTTTGACACGCCCTACCTTGTCGCGAGGCAAGTGTGCAAAAATATATTTATAAGTCCACTACTTTAGTGACTTCACTATTTTGGGTAGTAAAGTGGTAAGTAGGGGTCGAACCCTAGGGAATTGTTGGATAGTTGTTCTTTGAGGAGTTTGTACAGAAATATAAGTGCGATTGGGGTTGGTTGTAGTTTTAGTACTGAAAAGTACATGATAAGATTGGAAGTGCAGAAAAGTAAAGACTGAAAGTAAATTGCTGAAAGTAAAGTGCTGAAAATAAGTGCGGAAAAGTAAAGTGCGTAAAGTAAATTGCTGGAACAGTTGAATTCAATATCAACTGATCAATATACTTTTGGTACTAGCCGCACGCTATAAGCGTAATGCGTACCAAGGATATATTGGGTTAATATTGAAAGCGTTTGTAGTAAGCGTACAGAAATGTAAAGTGCGTAAAGTAAGTACTGAAAGTAAGTGTTGAAAGTAAAGTGCTGGAACAGTAGAATTCAATATCAACTGATCAATATACTTTTGGTACTGGCCGCACGCTATAAGCGTAATGCGTACCAAAGATATATTGGGTTAATATTGAAAGCGTCTGTAGTAAGCGTACTGAAAGTAAATGACTGAAAAGTAAATGACTGAAAAGTAAATGTGCGGAATGTAAAGTACTGAAAGTAAATGTACTGAAAGTAAACAGTTAATATTTAGACTGAAAGTAGAATGAAGAGTTGGTGTGTTGTCAAAGGAAAGTATTCAGTTTTAGGGGCCTTGTATCATAAATCTGTTCATCATCGACCTCTAATGATCATACTAAGTGTTCAAGATGTATCAAGGCCATTTCTAGCACTCGACTTGCCACACCGTCTAGTCCTTTTCAAGACATAGAGCACTTGTTCTATCTAGGCTAATTCCTCCTTTAGAAGTATCTTAGCTTATGTGCATCCATTTGATCAATCATTTCCGATCAACCAAATGGTGCTTAAAAGAGGTTGAACTCCGTGGAAAAGCTTTGTTCTTTCGAGCCTCCACTTAACCACGTATGTTCACGAACCCCATGGAAGAGTTTTGCTCTTTCGAGCCTCCACTCAACCAATAGTGTTCTAACCTAGTATTTAGCCCATAGAACAAATTTGAACACAATAGAAGCACTAAGAAAAGGGTCTAAAACATGTTTTGATACAAGCACACCCCTTCAACCGAATGAAGGGTTTAGCTAGAATTATCCATGGAAGAGGATATCATAGCTAAGTGCTTAGAAAAGTAAATGGTTTTGAAATCTAAAACAAGAAAAGCAAAGAGGGCTCTCGGTTTTGAGAAGGAAATAAAGAGAAGAATACTCAAGAACCAACAAGAGTAAACTCAAGAACAACAAGAGTACTCAAGAACCAACAAGAGTACTCAAGATCAAAGCAAAATAAAGACAAGAAAGTAAAAGAGGGCTCACGGTTTTTGGCAAAGGAAATGAAGAACAAACTCAAACTTCACTCAAGAACTCTCAAGAACACTCAAGAACAAGAGAGAAGGTAGAGCTTTTGATTCAAAAGTAAAGTGTTTACAAGGATTGTGGAATGGATTGTAGAGAGATTCTCTACCTAAGTTACAAGTGATGTTGATTCAAGGAGGGGAGCTCTCCTTTTATAGCCAAATGTGGCGGTTTAGAGGAGTGAGTGGAATGATATATTTGCTCTCAAAAGCCTTCGGTTCCCCCTCAACTCGGGTTAGAGCTTAGTTGGCCTTCGGTTGGACTTGTTTGACCCTAAAGGGTGCACTTGCCTTGCACATGGGCGGCTGAGCTTGAGATGTGCCAAACGGCAACTACATGAGCTTGGTTGAGTCCCTTGAACTAAGTTGAGGTTTGGTTTCAAACCAAAAGATCAACCGATGTGAATAGTATGCCCTAACCGGGAAATAAGTAGTTTGGTTGGACTTCGCTGGATTTTGACCGGAGTTGGACTAGAATGACCGGAGCAAGGTGGTGGTCGGAATTGGCTTGATCGGAGCATCGTCGGAAGCTCGCCGGAGCTTGGCCGGAATGTGGCCGGAAATTGGGCCGGCGGTCCTTGAGTTGATGACCGATGATTCTGAACGACAAGAGCAATATAAGAATGTTTCGTCAAGGGAGTTAAGCCGGATTTTGACCAGAGAATGGCCAAAATCCCAAAACAGATGAAAATCCCCTTGAATGACCTCTACCGGGCTTGGTGTCTTTGACTTGCGTTCTTGTCCATTTGCTGACGGTTCTAGCCTATTTGAGTGATTCCAAGTCTGGTCCATGAAGGATGTTAAGGTTGATTCGGATCGTAGCATGGTCAAGTCCTATGATGGCCTAGAACTAGGTCCCTTGGCCTTAGATGGCTTGAATTTTGTACCTTGCGTTCCTAGCCTTTTGAGTGTTGTTCTGGAACGACATTGCCATTTGAAAATGAGTGCTCGAAGTAATTTGGTCGGAACGCCGCCGGAGATAGGTCGTGGCCTATGTTCTTCATATCGGGCCTTGGCGCATGGGCGCACGGCGCAGGCACATGGGCGCAGGGCCTGGGACGCGGACGCAAGCGTCCGGACGTGGTTCTCGGGCGGTCCTGGGACGCGTCTCGGCTCTCTCGGCACTCGGCCCAGTACTCTCGGCAGGGACCTGCGGTCCTCGGTTTGGGCTCCCGGGCGCGTCCGGCATTTCCAGGACGCGGCCCGATATTTCTCGGTCCCGGCTAGGCTCTTATGATCCCGACTTGACTTGTAATCCATTTTTAGCTTTAAGAATCCCTTTTTAGCTTGTTTTCTCTCTAAACCTCAAAATAGCCTGTAGAACAAAAGTGGAACTAACAAGCAAAAGTTAAATAGACAAGTGTCCAATTTGGTGGGTTTAACTGACTTAATGAATCATATAAATATGGTCTATCAGGCACTTTCTGTTGACCTTAGTTGACCGTTGACCATGGTTGACCAGTGTTGACTGACTCGTTTGACCAAAATTCTCACCATCACGCGACGATACGAGGGGAGTGCCTGTTCTCTTTTATTCTCTATTTGTTTTTCCTACATTTGTGTCTTTGAATTTAAGTCGTACAGTGAGGACATGGCTCAAATCAAAAGTGTGGGGTGGGAGAGTTAGTCAGTCTGTTGTGTCAGCACGTTTATTTTTTCTTGCCTATTATACTGTGTCAGCACGTTTCCCTTTAAAAAAATTTGAGAGTATGAAATTTCTCTCTATTTCCAGGATATACAGTATTGGATTTTGATGATGTGAAACAGATGATGCTGATTAGAAGCGTTCCTTTCGTGAAATTTGAATTGTGCTTTCACATGTGAATATAACCCACTACGTGACTTTTGAGTTGAGATAAACAGGGATGTGGAGTGGATAGAAATTTCCTAGAGAGACTTGACAAAGCATTCAAAGGACCAAATTTTGAGTTATATGGTTATGTGGATTTCGTGGAGGCTAGCACTTCGAGACTATATGGTTCAGAGTTAGCTCCGCCACTGAATTGTTTATGTAGGTAGGCGGGATGGGAAAACAGACCATCCTATCTCTAGTCTGAAGTAACCAGGAAAATAGGTGGTGGGCCCCCATCTTGACTCGCGTGAAAAAGGTCGAGAATGAGAAAGAGCGGGGAGGTATTTCCATATGCTTGCGGGCAATGATTGGACCTCCTTCAAAAGAAAAAAGGGGACAAGCAATTCACAATAAAGGAGCAAAGCTCAAGAAAAATCAGCCACGTTGTGAAGTTTTATACAACAAAAAAGTGAAGTACATCATTCATACATCAAGAGCCAAAAGGGCAAAAAAGTCACTACAAAAGCTGTCCAACAAAAAAAAGCTCAAAAAACCTAGAAGCTCGAATGAATCACGTGCAAGAAAAAGTAGTGAAGTATAACCCATATAGCTAGAGTTCGGGACAGCGAGTGCAGATCATGGGTCTAAAAAGGACTATCTCCCATTCTTCTGAATTGGTTTGAATTTCAGCTCAAAGGTAACATGTATCAAGTTGATTCTATGTTGAGCATGATGATTTTAGTAGCGATTGATTTATGCATAGAAAAGTGAATATAGACTAGCAACTCGTATTCATGTAGCATCTATTCAGAACGTCGAAGAAGTTGTGGTGTTACATTTATTTTCCTTCTATGACTTAGTTCTTTTTCGGGACGAACACGTTTAAGTGTCGGGTGGTTTGATGAATCGTATTTATACGACTCGTCGAGTCAACTAATCCCATTTATTTTGACACTTTATTATGCGAATAGTTACTTTTTAGTGTTGTTTTGCATCTCAGGTGTTTCGGAAGTTTAAGGAGGAAACGCGCATAAAAGATGACATTTTGGGCCAAAAACACCACTGTGACAGATCGGAATTTTGGACGTTCAACGGAGTGTTGGAAATGGACCGCTGATCAGAAAAATAAGAGTCATCTGCCGTTGCGTAGGTGACTCAATTCCCTACAACTCTCTATTTCACACCGAGAGCAACCGAGGTCATTTGGAGGGTCTAATCGAGAGCCGAAGTCAAAACAGATGCGAAGAATGGGTGAACTGTCTCCGAAAGGATGGCGGACCTTGTGCATTTTAATGTGCCGCTAAAGTGTTCATGGTCCGCTCCATAAAGTGTTCATGGTCCGCGGAGATAAAGTGTTCATGGTCCGCAGAGATAAAGTGTTCATGGTCCGGGGAGATGACATCAGCGGCGCATTTTGATGACGTCAGCAGGCCAAAACATGGAAATCAAGACCAAAAATCATACTTGGAAATCCTACTTTTTTCTATTAATAAGATGTTTGGGTTAGGGTTTCCATCACCAATTATTATACGAAGACCTAGATGGCTCTGGAGGAGAAGACGAAGCTTTCGACGAGAGAGAAGATTTTCCTACTTTTCATTATGTGTTTTTGCATGATCATGTGTAGCTAAACCTTTAAATCGGTTTAGGGTTTCGTACATTGTGACTACGTTTTGAGACTTTATTTTTAATGCAATTTCTTGTTTCTCTAGTTTTTGTGCTTAATTTCAAGGATTGAATTGTGAAGCTAAGTGGATACTTGACATGGTAAAGCTTAGCCGAACAATTCAGCTCCTATCATTAATGCTTGTTTGAGACTTACCCGTAAAGACAAGTAGGAACACCTAGAATCGATAGTGCCTTTCCCGGATTATTGGTTTTAGGAGAACTAGAAGTCTAATGCCTTACCCGGATTAGATTGTGGTGTATTACCTGAAACGGAATACTTTGGGTTATAACCTGAAACGGAGTAAACACACTTAGGAACATGAAATTAGATTATTAGCAGTCGATGATAAACATGTCACAGTAGAAACCCTAAGCTGAATATTCTCTCTGATTGGATTTTTCGTATTATTTTCTCTTGTGCACTCACTATTGCTTAAAACCCCCATTCTTAATTGTTTTTCAGATACAACTTGAACAACCAGCTCTCTTGGATTCAACCCTGCTTGCTGCTGCACTAGCTTATTGCAGGAGATTATAAATTTATGTTTGACGCGTCAGACGACGTGCGCCAGTAACACCACAATTTCTTCGACGTCCTAAATAGATGCACAAGAATATGAGTTGCTAGTTTAGATTCAGCTTTTCTACGCATAACTCAAATCATCATGCTCAACACATAAATAACTTGATACATGTAACCTTTGAGCTAAAATTCAAATCAATTCGGATGAATGGAAGATAGTCCTCTTTAGACCCATGTTCTGCATTAGCTGTTCCGAACTCTAGCTATATAGTTATACTTTATAGCTTTTTCCGGCACGTGATTCATTCGAGCTTCAAGGTTTTGAGTTTTGAGTTTTTCTTTTTTTTAATTGGATAGCTTTTTATGTAGTGAACTTTCTATGGCCTTTGGCTCTTGTGTATGAATGATGTACTTCACTTTTCTTTGTATAGAACTTCACAACTTGGCTGATTTTTCTTGAGCTTTGCTCCTTTATTGCGAATTGCTTGTCCTTTTTTCTTCTTTTCTTTTGAAGGAGGTCCAATCATCACCAGCAAGCATATGAAAATACCTCCCTGCTCTTTCTCATTCTCTCCCTTTTTGATGCGAGTTTAGATGAGGGTCGCTCACCCTTTCCCGGTTACTTCGGACTAGAGATATGATGGTCTCTATTCCCGTCCCGCCTACCTACATAAACGCTGTAGCGACGGAGCAAACTCTGAACCATAAAGTCTCGAAGTGCTAGCCTATACTAAATCCATATAACCATATAACTGGAAATCCGATCCTTTGAATGCTTCGTCAAATTTCTCTAGGACATTTCTATCAACTTCACATCCTTGTTTATCTCAACTCAAAAGGACACGTAGTGGGTTAAATTCACATGTAAGAACACAATTCAAATTTCACGAGAGAAACTCAATATAATTAGCATCATCTATTTCACATCATCAACATTCAATACTGCATATTCAGGAAATATGGAGAAATTCATACTTTTCATTCAAAAAAATTAAAAAGAAATGCACTGACACAGTACAATATGCAAGAAAAATAAATATGCTGACACAACTGACTGACTGACTCTCCCACCCCACATTTTTGAACCAAGTCTTGTCCTCACGGCACGACTTTAGTTCAAAGACACACAATGCAAGACCCACATGTATGTGGCAAATTGAGATTAAAGTGAACAGGCACTCCCCTCGTCTCATTGCGTGATGGTGAAAATTCTATTCAAACGAGTCGGTCAACACTGGTCAATAGTGAACCTCGCCCAGTGTAGACATTAGAGGCACGGTTAACTCTTAATGTTGATGTCCGGTGTGGCACTAGAGTTGCCTGTGGGTGCGGTGATGGACCAAAATTATACGAATCAAAAACACAGTAAAACCCACCAAATTACACTATTGGTCTGTTTAACTTCTGCTTGTTAGTCCCGATTTATTTCTACAGGGCATTTTAGAGACTAGAGAGAAAACACGCTAAGGAGAGGATTTTACCCTGAAAAGATGATAAGAGTCAATCCAAGGTCAAGATCAGACGCCGAACGAAGAAATCTCAAGATCCTGACGTAGGAATTACTCAAATTAAATTCAACCGAGGAACAATCAAAATCAGACGGAGCGAAATTGGATTGATAGTTTTGTGAAAAGACTGCACAAAACTGTCAAAATGCACCCATGGACCAAGGTGACCGGCCACCTTGCTTGGAGGTGGCCAACGCCACCCTTCTCCTCCTTGGACAACCGGCAACCGGCGGCCCAACCCTCCCCCAACCGGCGGCTTTCCTTCCCCCCATGTGTCACCTCCTCCTTCCTCCTCCCTTCTCCTCCCTTGGATGAAAAACACTTGCCTCCCATCTCCACCCTCCATTTCTCTCAAGTTTGGCTATAAATACCAAGCCAAATCCTTTGTAAAATTCATTCCAAAATTGTAAAACACTTATCTCTCTACATTTTGTTACTTGTAAGTTTGGTTTTTGAAATAATACTCCTGTTGGTTCTTGAGTATTATACTGATTGGAAATAATACTCCTGTTTGTTCTTGAGTATTATACGCTTTGAAATTATAATACTCCTGTCGGTTCTTGAGTATTATAATACTGTAGAGAATACTCCTGTTGGTTCTTGAGTATTCAGTAGGAAATTGGGAACACTCCTGTTGGTTCTTGAGTATTCCACCCCTTTCCCTCTTACTGTTTTCAAAAACCCCCGAGTATTTAGTTATGATGTCCTTTTCCATAGATACTCGTAGCTAAACTCCTCATTCGGTTGAAGGTATTTTCTTGTATTATATAATGTTTTAATTTCTTTTAGTTTCATTTCTCTGTATTCAAAACTTGTTGTATGTGCCATTTATAGTCAGAGTTTCCAAGGTTGAGTGGAAGCTGTAACAAGCAAAGCTCTTCCGTGGAAATTCGTGATCATACTCAGTAAGTGGAAGCTGTAACAAGCAAAACTTATCGAGGAGTTCGGCTTATCTTAAAAAACCATTTGGAAACTGGACCAAAGAATTCAAATGGATGCACAAAGGCTAAGATACTTCGAAAGGAGGAATTAGTCTGAAGTAGAACAAGTGTTGCTTTAAACGATGTTGCAAGTCTTGCGCTGTGAAAGGGCCTCGATTCATCTTTGAATACTTATAAAGGTTACTAACAGTTATTAATAAACATGTTATAATACAAGGTACCTGAAACCGAATACTTTTCCTTGAATTACAAAAACCCCCCCTGTATTTACTTTTATAAACTGCTCGATCAACTACAACCATCAACCGCTCATCTACCGGAGGAATCGCAATCACGCATCACCCACTGTAAGTCTTCTTCCCTTAACTCTTTTATTTTCAGTATTTTAAATTCTGTATTTATTTTCTGTATTTACTTTTCCGCACAAAAAACCAAAAAAACCAAAAAACAGTAGCTTAGTCAATCGCGCTAAAATCTCAATCAACCTTAAACACGCTCCCTCACTATACGATCCCCTAAAGAACAGTTATCCCTCTAATTCCCTTGGGTTCGACCCCTACTTACCACTTACTACCCAGTAGTGTAGTTGCGAGTAGCGAAAAAATATAAATTTATTTTGCACAGAGAACATTGCACCTTAATGACAGTGCAGTGGGCTCCGTCAAAATTGGCGCCGTTGCCGGGGAATTAACGAATGGATAGTTGTTCTTTTTTCTGTTATACATATTCCGCCATGTCTTCCTACTACGAAAACGAGCCTTGGATCAATGAGGAGTTTTTCTCTCTAATCCGCGAAGAGATCATCAACATTAAACAATCCCGGGACGACACTTTGGACGAGTACTTGGCGTACTTTGACTGCATTGTGACGAGCTGCCCGCACCATGGATTCACCAGATCCAATCTTATTCAAAGGTTTCTCGGTGGAATGATGCCACTTGAGCAGAAAAGGTTTAACGATGCAGCGGGAGGCTCGATCAAGAAGTTAACTGTGGGTGAAGCCTGGCGCCTCATAAATGATTTGGCAAAGAACACAACAAGGTCAGTGGCACCAAACTGACGATAAGGCACCGACGATGGAAGTGGACTCAGTACAAAACAAGCCCGACACCACACCCATTACGAGCTTGCCCGCAACAAAGCCGAGAGAAGACATCAGTACAAGGGCAGTAATGGACGTGAAGGAGGCTCTAAAGGAGCCAATATTAGAGCCCACGGAGCCAACTGAGGATGAGGACTCGCAAATGACCGAAGAAGAACTGGCCAAATCTAGCCCGGTCCTCATCACCAATCTGCCCGAGGTAGTCCCGGCCCTACTTGACAAACCAAATGAAGTCCTGGACTTCACTATCAAACCAGCCGAGACATACCTTGACCTCACTACCGAACTGACCTAAAAAATCACGGCCGGCCCGGTCCTCACTAAAGAGCTGCTCGAGAAAGGCCCTGTCCTTATGGCCGAGAAGCCCCTACATAACCCTTCATGTTCTATAAAGATCACAGCCACCAGAGATGAGGTGATCGATGATGATGCAGTGCTAGGCAAGTTGGAGGAGAAGCATGAGCCAAAACAGCCAACGAAGGAGCTCCCACTCGTCACAAACCTAAAAGAGCCTCCTGAAAGGTGTAAGGATCAAGGACGACCAATCATCTCTGCCACGAAGAAGAGGGTTAGCAAGGGCGCATGCTTGAGGTCGCTTGGCAAAAGACTGAACTTCCAAAACTGCAAAAATGCCATCCGACCATGCATGAAGAAGCGGCAAAGACATGGGCCAAGAGAATGGAAACCCGGAAAGAGAAGCAAGAAATCGGGTAAAGGCAAGGCAAAAACCAACACAAGAACAGTGGCGAAATTCGACCTAAGCCACCCATGGGACCCCAACCAGTGATCCAGGAATAAGGTACTGTCGAGCCAATGACGTTAAACAAGTGCACTGGTCGGGAGGTAACCCGACACTATCTTACTTTCCGCACTTTAATTTTCTGTCTTTTATTTTTCTGTATTTTACTTTTTCAATAAGTCGCTCTCACCCACTTGGTGCATAGAAGATTTGACTATTCAGGAATCGGACTTGGGTGCAACATTAAGCCAGTCAGGGCTACGCTAAGAGTTCAAGGCCCCAGCCAAACTCCCTCGATTATCCAGCCTCGAGCCATGTCGTTCACTCGACACCTTAAAGGGAGTTCTGTTCTTCCCTTTTCCTTAATATCATTTCCTTCTCGTATAATATCTGCTTGCATGGCTTTTGAACTAAGTAGTGCTGAAAGGCACGACTTCGTTCAAAAGTGTGGGGTGAGATCCGCATGTGTACATAAATAAAAAACTTTTTCTTTTTTAATATTATCTTTTTGAAAATATGAACTTAAGAATTGAAAAAGATAGACCGAAATTCATGCATTTACCTTGTGAAAATTCAACTGTCTAAAAACTTAGAACGTAACTTCTCATTTGTCCTTTTGTGCTGAGATAAACTAGGGATGTGGAGTTGATAGAAATGCCCTAGAGAGGCTTGGCAAGCAATCGAAGGATCGAATCAAACTATATGGTTTTCGAAGTCAGTGGAGGCTGCACTTCGGGTTTCAGTGAAGATTGAAGTCATCTCCGCCATGCAGTGTTTATGCAAAAAGAAAAAAAGGCAAGGACGGGAATCAGACCGTCCTCTCTCTAGTCAAAGTAGCCGAGAAAATAGATGAGCGACCCTCATCTTGACCCGCGCGAAACAACAACGATGAGAGGAGCGGGGAGGTATTTCCATAGGCTTGCGGGTGATGATTGGACCTCCCAAAAAGGCTTGAGAAAATGGACTAGCAAAGCCACAAAAAGGCGAAAAGCTCGAAGAAGCAAATCAAGAGGCCAAAGGCCCAAAATTGTGAAGGTTTTAACTGAACAAAAAGTGAATTACTCAAAGAGTCAAATCAAAGGCCAAAGGCCGATTTACTACAAAAAGCAGTCCCTCGCCACTCAAACCAGTGAAACCTGAACCGAATCACGTGCTAGAGAAAGCTACAAGGAAACCATATAGTGAGAGACGATCCCGAGGCTGCTGTCCAGGAACCTGAAAAGGGCTATCTCCCGAAACATCTAGAATAATTTGCATCGAAGCACGGAGGTACAAGTATCAATTTACTTCTATTTATTTACGCAGTTCAATTTGGTAATAAGTAAGTAATGCATGAATTAGGATAAATCGAGTCCCACAGTCTAATTTTCATATTCTAAAACCAAACTTAGAGTACCGCCCTTTAATAGCATTGTTCGGGACGAACAACTAAAAGTGTGGGGTGATCTGATGGACCAAAATTATACGAATCAAAAACACAGTAAAACCCACCAAATTAGACTGTTGGTCTGTTTAACTTCTGCTTGTTAGTCCAAATTTATTTCTACAGTGCATTTTAGAGACTAGAGAGAAAACACGCTAAGGAGAGGATTTTACGCTAAAAAGATGATAAGAGTCAATCCAAGGTCAAGATCAGACGCCGAACGAAGAAATCTCAAGATCCTAACGTAGGAATTACTCAAATTAAATTCAACCGAGGAACAATCAAAGTCAGACGGAGCGAAATTGGATTGATAGTTTTGTGAAAAGACTGCACAAAACTGTCAAAATGCACCCATGGACCAAGGTGACCGGCCACCTTGCTTGGAGGTGGCCAAAGCCACCCTTCTCCTCCTTGGACAACCGGCAACCGGCGGCCCAACCCTCCCCCAACCGGCGGCTTTCCTTCCCCCCATGTGTCACCTCCTCCTTCCTCCTCCCTTCTCCTCCCTTGGATGAAAAACACTTGCCTCCCATCTCCACCCTCCATTTCTCTCAAGTTTGGCTATAAATACCAAGCCAAATCCTTTGTAAAATTCATTCCAAAATTGTAAAACACTTATCTCTCTACATTTTGTTACTTGTAAGTTTGGTTTTTGAAATAATACTCCTGCTGGTTCTTGAGTATTATACTGATTGGAAATAATACTCCTGTTTGTTCTTGAGTATTATACGCTTTGAAATTATAATACTCCTGTCGGTTCTTGAGTATTATAATACTGTAGAGAATACTCCTGTTGGTTCTTGAGTATTCAGTAGGAAATTGGGAATACACTTGTTGGTTCTTGAGTATTCCACCCCTTTCCCTCTTACTGTTTTCAAAAACCCCCGAGTATTTAGTTATGATGTCCTTTTCCATGGATACTCGTAGCTAAACTCCTCATTCGGTTGAAGGTATTTTCTTGTATTATATAATGTTTTAATTTCTTTTAGTTTCATTTCTCTGTATTCAAAACTTGTTCTATATAGTCAGAGTTTCCAAGGTTGAGTGGAAGCTGTAACAAGCAAAGCTCTTCCGTGGAAATTCGTGATCATACTTGGTAAGTGGAAGCTGTAACAAGCAAAACTTATCGAGGAGTTCGGCTTATCTTAAAAAACCATTTGGAAACTGGACCAAAGAATTCAAATGGATGCACAAAAGGCTAAGATACTTCGAAAGGAGGAATTAGTCTGAAGTTGCTTTAAACGATGTTGCAAGTCTTGCGCTGCGAAAGGGCCTCGATTCATCTTTGAATACTTAGAAAGGTTACTAACGGTTATTAATAAACATGTTATAATACAAGGTACCTGAAACTGAATACTTTTCCTTGAATTAAAAAAAACCCCCCCTGTATTTACTTTTATAAACTGCTCGATCAACTACAACCATCAACCGCTCATCTACCGGAGGAATCGCAATCACGCATCACCCACTGTAAGTCTTCTTCCCTTAACTCTTTTATTTTCAGTATTTTAAATTCTGTATTTATTTTCTGTATTTACTTTTCCGCACAAAAAACCAAAAAAACCAAAAAACAGTAGCTTAGTCAATCGCGCTAAAATCTCAATCAACCTAAAACACGCTCCCTCACCATACGATCCCCTAAAGAACAGTTATCCCTCTAATTCCCTTGGGTTCGACCCCTACTTACCACTTACTACCCAGTAGTGTAGTTGCGAGTAGCGGAAAAATATAAATTTATTTTGCACAGAGAACATTGCACCTTAACGACAGTGCAGTGGGCTCCGTCATACGGTCATAATATCTGTGCTCGGCGCGACCTGCACTGAGTTGGGCCTATTTTTTACCTACAAAAAATCTTTCCCACAAAAACCAAGTCTAGATACACTGGTTAGATGACACAAGACTGAACAAGACTCAAATAAACTCAAAAGACATGAAAACAAAGGCAAAAATAAAAATTTGCCAGGCTTGCCTCCCTACGAGTGCCTTTGTTTTACGTCGTTGGCTCGACGTTACCTTATTAAGGATCACAAGTTAAGATCCCATAGGCGTTTGAGGTCAAACTTCGCCTCAGCTACTCCTTCATTCTGCTCATAGCCCTCATTGGATGGTTCTCTCACATCTCTCCTCCACCGATCAAGCGAATTAGCCTTCACATCCTTCTAAGGTTGCGAGGACACTTTGCTCATGGCTACTGGTCTAGCTGCACAACTAGTCTCATCCGGTAGGTAAGGAGATATGGCACCAAGATATGGTGTGTGCACGATGTCCGGTGGCTTCTTCATGCATGGATGGTTGGCATCCTCATAAATATGGAAGTTCGATGTCTTATCACCAAACACAAGTGACAACAAGCCTGTTACCATGTCAATCTTGGTCTTTGTGGCAAAGAGGAATGGTCGTCCCAAAATAAGTGTTGGAGGATTGTCATCTCTAGCATGTCCCTTCTGTAAAACATATAAGTCTGCATGAACAACAAGGTCTCCTACATGGAGTGTTAGATCCTCATGTAAGCCAACAGGACGAATACATGATTTATCTCCTAACTCTACCAAGAGTTTTGGAGGTTTCAACGGTCCCAGCTTCTAAAAACAGTATAAAGAGTACGGCATGGCATTAATAGCGGCACCAAAATCGATTAAGCATAGATGTATTAGAGTCTCACCAACACCACAGGTGACTGTGAAAGCACCTGGCTCCTTACACTTTCCAGGTGGTGCCTCTTAACTCGCAGCAAGCGGGTGCTCCTCTGTTGACTTTTCTGGCTCATGCATCCGCCTTCTACCTCGTCCTTGTCGATCTCATGCTCATCAGGAGCTTTTATCTGCATAGAAAATGAAAGCGGGGTCTCTGAATTTGAAAGTGTCGTGTTCATAGAGCACATTAAATCGTCGTGCCCAGCTGTAATGTCCTCATGGGGCGCGGCTCTAATATACTCGTTGAGCATGCCTAATCTGCTCACCGCATCCGCTGACTCTTTGAACGCCACATCCAATGAAAATGTTACGTTGGCGCGCCCAACCTCAATGTTGTCTTTGGGCGCGAGACTCACGGACTCCGACTCGTTTTTATTGTTTTCTTCTTCCAGTCCGTCTATGATGGAAAATAAACTGATGTTTCCCTTCGGATTAGGCACTGTCTGCGACATTGGCTTTACTGGATCTCTCTTCACCTCAAAAATAGGCTGCGCTAAGTTGGACATCTGCTTAACAAGCTCTGCTAATGATCCATCGGTCTTGGCCTGATTTTGCTGCACAGTGGTGGCTAATTGCTGGGTGCTAGCTGCCAGCTCCTTCACCACATTCTCTAGAGGCTTGCTTCATATTTGATTACTAGGGCCTCCTTGATTGTAACCTTGCCCTCTCTGGTGATACTGACCATGATTACTGTAGCTACCCTGTTGCTAACAATATGGTGGACGGTAGTACTGCTGAGGTTGCTGGGGTGCATGGTTGTTGTAATTTTGAAATTCACCCACTGCATTGACATTGGCCTGTGCATCCTCCTGTAAAGTGGGGCAGGCATCCGTCTTATGGTTAGTCGCACCAAAAAATCCACAAGGCTTCACCTGGACCACCTGATTATTTATGAGATCCTTCATCATCTCCTTCAGCTCATTCAGCTCATCGGAAGCTGGGGTCTCTGCCCTTACAACATTTCTGGTTTGGCTAAATTCGTCTTGGCAGCTGACCTCATCTCTGTAGTTAGCATTCTCGGCCACCTCAGCGATCAACTTCCTTACTCCGGCTGGAGATAAATTCATGATCGTGCCTCCAACTGAGGCATCAAGCAACATCCTACCGAGTGGTCTCAACCCATCTAGCAAGTATTCGATTATTAGCTTCTCAGGCACTCTTAGGAGCAGCTCTGCTCTAAGGCATTAAACATCTCAAGATAGTCATACATTTACTCATTAGCTCCTTGCTTGATACCTTATAGCTATCTCTGAGCCTGTCCTACCTTAGCTACTGGGTAGTACTTTGCTAGGAACTTCTTCTACATCTGGTCCCATGTCCTGATGCTACCTAGAGGAAGAGACAAAAACCAAGTCTGAGCCATGTCAGTTAAAGAGAAGTGAAAAACTTTTATTTTAAAGTTCCCCACTGAGACTCCGCAAGGTTGGAGAGTCTGGCAGATGCCATGAAAGCTCTGCAGATGCCTGGTAGCTGACTCTCCCTGTCACCCTGAAAACTTCGGCAGATGGTGTATTACTGGGGCCTTGATCTCGATTTTAGCTAATTCTGGCCCCTCATAGATGCATTATGGCTGATTCTAAATATTAGGAGTAGATAGCTCCTTCATTGTGGGCTCGTAGTAGTCTTCATCCTCTTCTTCCGGCTCCCTGTTGATTTGTGGTTGAGGTGGTAGCGGTGGAGGTGGCCGCCTCGCATTAACGCCATCCCTAGCATTCTGTGCGATGGGTGCTCTCTGATTTTGTTGTGCCTATTTGGCTCGATTATTTGCCCTGTTGCTAGCATGTAGAACTTGTTCAGGCTCATCGTAAAATGCAGGCACGTCCTCCTTAACAATCGGGGAGATCTCGTTATTGTTGTTGTTGTTACCAATCTCACTACCTGCACGAGACATTTTGAAGCAAGTAGCAAGGCACACAAAAACCAAAAATAAAAACAAAAACATAATAAATAATGAAAAGAAACAACTTCACCGAAGCGCAGCTCTTCGGCAACGGCGCAAAAATTTGACGCGCATCGTCTGACGCGTCAAATTTAATATTTATATTTCTCCTGCTAAAAGCTAATCTAGCGGTTAGCAGGGTCAAACCCAAGGGAGCCGTTGTTGTTGAAGCTGTCACTGAAAACAATTAAAAAAGGGGGTTGTGAGTGATTATGAGTGCAAAAGAGAGAATTAGCAAAGAAGATTTCAGTGAGAGAGAATATTCAGGTTAGGGTTTCTATTGTGACATGTTTATCATACACTACTAAATATCAAATCTAAAGTTTCTAAGTGTGGAATTCTGGAAAAAGTAATATCCTAAAGTATCCCGGCAAAGGTGATACACCACAATCTAACCCGGCAAAAGTGTTAGACTTCTAGTTTTTTCCTAAACTAAACAATCCAGCAAAGGTATTATTAAATCTAGGTGTTATGATCTACCTTTACAAAAAAATTTCCAGTAGATATTAACAATAAGACTTGGTTGTCAAATTAAGCTTTACGGCAAAGTTTCCACTTAACCTAACAATTCAATTCGTGGGATGAAGCACAAGAACTAGAGAAACATGAAATCGCATTAAGAAAAGAGTCTCAAAACATATGTCACAGTAAACGAAACCCTGAACTGAATTAAGAGTTTAGCTACACATAATCACGTAAGTAAAACACATAATGAAAAGTAGTAAGAAAATCTCTTCTTTCGTCGAAAGCTTCGTCTTCTCCTCCAGATCCGTCTTCTGACCTTCGAATGATGAAACCATTCTCCAAACCTTTTATTTATAAGAAAAATGGGTTTCTAAATCTATTTTGGGCTGAAACTGCCAATTTCCGGACTTGCTGATGTCATCACTTCATCGGGTCTCCGCGCCCAAGGAAGAGGTTATCGGTACTAAAATGGCCTTTGGGCATGGAATTAAAATAGCCTACATGTGCGACTCTCTCGGACAGTATTTTGCTCTTCTGCACAGAAGTTCTGACTTCGACTCTCAATGTGACCTTCCAAATGACCTCGACTGCTCTCGGTGTGAAATAGAAAGTTGTAGGGAATTGAGTCAGCTACGCAATGACATGTAGCACGTATTTTTCTGATCAGTGGAAACTTCCCAGTACTCCGTTGAACCTCTGAAGGTCTGATCTGCCATTGTGATGTTTTGGGCCCAAAATGCCGTCTTTTATGCGTGTTTCCTCCTAGAGCTTCTGAAATACCTAAAATGCAAAACAACACTAAAAAGTAACTGTTTGCATAATAAAGTGTCGAAATAAATGGGATTAATTTATTCGACGAGTCGTATAAATACAACTCATCACCCCTATTCTAGGACAAGGCCAAGGCCAAGTTGAAGTAGAATTTTCTTTGAGAAAAACTATTGTTCTTACTAATGTCCTGTTTGTACCAAATATCAGAAAATAATTATTATTGTGGGTACTGTTTTGAATAAATTGGGTTATCGGTAAGTGTATGAAGCCGATACGTACATTTGATCCAAGGGTGGTGTATTTGTTGGAAAAAGATACTTGTGTAATGGAAAGTTCAAGCTTAGTATCAATAAAGTTATTTCTTTTTTGTATATCAATTTTGAGCATGCATTTTCTTCTAAGTCTTCAAATTCAAACGATGATGTTTCTACACTTTGGCATGCAGGTTTAGGACATGTTCATTAAAGAAGATTATATGAAATATGTTAATTCCTATGTGGCATGGAGTTTGGTAAACGACTTCAGAGTGTTCAAGAACAAAGATGAGGAGCTGTTCAAGAGATGATAGAACTCAGACGCCGCACAGAACTAACGGCAGGATGTTGCCTAAATTGAGAGTTTCAAAGATTTGAGCAGGTCAGCTATAGAGATATAAGGCGGCTGAAGTATATTACAAATATTGAAGATATTCAGAAGATACTAAAATAAGATATTCGCATGCTTATAAAGATAGAAAATTTGGCAACTAGGATTATCTTTTAGGTAATATTCCTAACGATTGGAAGATAGAGTATCTTGTTGGTTAAGATACTCTTAACCGAATAGGAAATCTAGCCGAGTACCATATAAATACGAGGCTAGAGTTTCCCATTCAGTAGTGTTTTTGGAAAAGGATATCACGAGCATACAATCACGTAGAGGAGGAGGTAGGATGATGGGCCTAAGCTTTTCTCACCGAAAAGTTAAGGCGAGTCAGTCTGTTCAATGTGCTATTCTAGACTGATTGGGGGATACATTCTGCTGAACACACACGATTTGTTGCTACTATGCTGTCAGGAGATAGAAGTTATCTTCGGAAGAAGATCCACTGGTGAACAATGAGAGGGAGTTTCTGATCTAGAGGGAGCCTAGATCGCAAGTCTTGAAGAGTGTTAGAGGTCAGGCTGTTTAAAGAGGGAGTCTTGTAAATGTAAGTCCGTGTACTCTAAATTCATATTATAAGATTTGCTTTTCACCGGGCTTGGGAAAGCCCCCCAGAGTAAGCTATTTACCGAATTGGGATTTACATTGTTTGTTCCAGTTACAAACTATAGATTTTCAATTGATATCAGAGCAGGACACTCTGTATACAGAGTGTGATCTAGTTTCTATTCAAGATGAGTATGTAGGAAGGGCAGAACATTAGCCGGCCTCCGCTGCTAGAAGGGCCGAACTAAGGCTACTGGAAGTCTGAAATGAAGGCTATCTGATGGACCATAATTGTATGAATCATAAACACAGTTAAACCCACCAAATTAGACTCTTTGTCTATTTAACTTTTGCTTGTTAGTTCCGATATTTATCTACAGGGTATTTTGAAGTCTAGAGAGAATACAGGCTAAGGAGGAGTTTTAAAGCTGAAAATGAATTACGAGTCATTCTAGGTCACGACAAATTTCTGACTTTCAAGAACCAGACGTGGAATCACTCAAAACAAGTCCAACCGAAGAGCAACCAGAGTCAGTCCGAAGCTGAAAGGACCGATGGCTTTTTGGGATGAGACTCACAAAACTCAAACTCACTCTCCTTCCTCCATGTGGCCGGCGGCTAAATCCACAAGCCACTCCTTCTCCTCCATGTGGCCGGCGGCTTTGGGAGGTGATGACATCACCCGATGGCTTTGAGCTCATCCACCCATTCCATGCCAAGTGGCTATCTTCTCCTCCACATCTCTCACTCCCCCATGCCTATAAATAGACACTTCCCTTCCCTTGTATCATCATCCTCATTTCAAAACATCATCCATCACAAAGCTCAAGCTTCTCTCTAGATTTTGGGCACTACTCTTGTAAACACTTGTTTTAAATCTATAATACTCCTGTTGGTTCTTGAGTATTCTAGTAGTTCTTGAGTTTACTCCTGTTGGTTCTTGAGTATTCTCCTTTTACTTTACTGTCTTTCGAAAACGTTCCCTACTCTTAATGCCTCTATGTGTTCAAAACTTGTTCTATGTGCCACATATTAGGTTAGAACTTCCAAGGTTGAGTGGATGCTTGGAATGGCAAAACTCTTCCGTGGGGTTCGTAAACATACTCGGATAAGTGGATGCTTGGAATGGCAAAACTTATCTGAGGAGTTTGACCTCTTTAAAACACCATTTGGTTGATCGGGAATGATTGATCAAATGGATGCACATAAGGCTAATATACCTTGGAATGGGGTATTAGTCTAAATAGAACAAGTGCTCTATGTCTTGGAATGGACAAGATAGTGTGGCAAATCAAGTGCTTGGAATGGCCTTGATACACTTTTGAATACATAGTATGATCATTAGAGGTCAATGATAAACAGATTATGATACAAGGCCCCTAAAACCGAATACTTTCCTTAACTTAAAACATCACCTGCACTTTACTTTCAGTCTCAATATCAACTGCAATATCAACCGCTTACTCTCCGCAAGACTTATCCTTCAAGCATCCCACTTGCTGTAAGTCTTCTCCTTTTATTTTCAGTACTTTACTTTCTGCACTAAAATCACAACCAACCCACTTACTTTTCTGCATTAAAAACCAAAACCAACCAAAAAGACACTTACTTTTCAGCACTAAAACCTCAATCAACCTAAAATCACGCTCCCTTTCTGTACAAAGAACAACTATCCCCCTAATTCCCTTGGGTTCGACCCCTACTTACCACTTGCTACCCAGTAGTAAAGTCGCAAGTAGCGGACTTATAAATTTATTGTTGACTTTTGCACACGACGACTGTGCTGGTTGGATGGACTCCTCTGACTCTGAATGATCCCGAAGGAAAAAATGTGCCTAAAACGGAAGAGCTGTGGGTTGAGGCTGACGAGAAAGCTGCTTGGGAACTCGAAAGCTATGAACACTATATTTTTTGCCATCGACGATAACATCTTTAAGCTCATTGCAAACTGTGAGATCGCCAAGAATGAATGGGAGATACTCAGAACCGCTCATGAAGGCACTGACAAAGTAAAGAACACTTGCATGTAGATGATCACCTCAAAGTTTGAAGACTTGAAGATGAAGGAGGGGGAAACAATTGCTGAGTTCAACGCTAGAGTTCTTGATCTCTCAAACGAGTCACCCGCATTGGGAATTTCCATGAAAGAAGAGAAGCTTGTGAGGAAAGTTCTGAGGTCGCTCCCTCAACGCTTTGCTATAAAGGTGACTACCATTGAGGAAGCACGAGACATTACTTAGATGAAGCTTGACAAACTCATGGGATCCCTGAGGACATATAAGATGAATTTTCCAGATGATGTTTAAGGAAAGAAAGCAAAAGATATTGTACTGAAGGCTGATGAGACTAAAGATCAGGAGGATGTGTAAGATCCGTCCGAACAGTTTGCAATGGTGGACAGGAACTTTGTAAGGATTGTTATGAAGCTGAACAAACATGGATAAGGATCTACGTCAATTTTTCAAAGTCGCAAAGGAGGAAGGTTGCAGAAGAGAAATATATCTAGAGAGAACAACCAAGAGTCCAAAGGCGATCATGGCAAAGGAATCCAGTGCAGAGAGTGCGAAGGCTTTGGACACATACAAGCTGAATGTGTCAACACCCTCAAGAAAAACAAGAACGCTTATGTTGTTAGTTGGAGTGATAGTGAATCTAAGGACAATCAGCAAGAGGATGAATCGGAAACTTTGTTGCACTCACCAGCACAATTGAAGAAGATTATGAAAAGAGTGACAACCAGTATTCAAACGCTAAGTCTGAATAATCAGATGAAAAGTCATGTAGCAGTGATGATGAAGAGATTATCGATGAATCAATTGCTAAAAACTGCAAGTTGCTCTTGAGAGAAGTTGATGTTCCCATGATTGGTATGTCTTTGACAAAATATCTTTAGACAGTTCAAGCTAGAGTCCAATCAGATATTGGAACAGAAGTACAGCGTACAGAAGACGCATGATCAAGATACGGTTTATTCTGAAGATACTAAAGATTGAGGATCTTTCCAGTTGGAGTCGGTCTAACTCTTTCCAATTGGAGACACAGATCCTTTGAGAGGTCACTCTAATATTTCCTTACCAGAATTGGAAACCACCTGTCTAACTTGACAAAGAAGATATCTTATGAAGAAGATGTTGACGACGAGATTTGTGCGATCGAATCCTGAAGATGTCAACGAAGTTATTTGATTGGAGCACGGCGAGATTTGTGCGATCGAATCCCGAAGATGTCAACGAAGTTATTTGATTGGAGCCAATCGACAGATCATCATCAAAGATTTGTGCGATCAAATATACGCAGATTGGCTGAGAAAATATCGGATGGCTTGGGGTGGAAGTCATCTTCAAAGATTGAATATAGATTGAATATTCAGCAAATATTTCGCAACATCTCCGAATTATTTGACGACATATTCTGATCGGATTAGGGTTTCGTCCAAGCATATAAATACAATGCTAGGGCGTCCTTATGTGTGCGACTCCCGAGATAAAAGCTAAACACGAGAGTTCGTGAGATTAGGGGAGAAGCGACGGCTGATCATTCCACATCGGAATATCAGCCCCAAAGCAACAGTCTGTTCGGTGTGGTGTTCAGGCTGTGCTGGAGGATCAACGAAGTACACACACACAGCTATCAAGCTACGTCTTTGAGAGAAGGCGACTGGACTTCCGAGAAGTTCAAGACTAGGCCGAGAGAGAAGTCTCGTCCTACCCACTGGGGATCGAGGGGAGTAGCGACGAACCGAGATTGCAAATCCGAGAGACGGAGAGTTAGAGGCTAGGCGATTACAAACACGGGGTTGTGTAAGAGTAAGACCATTTGTAGCTCTAAATCTCGTAATACAATTTGTGTCCCATTATAGGGTGTGGGAAGCCCCCCAGAGTAGGCGAGGCCGAACTGGGTAACATATCGTGTGTGCTCCCGTTTCGTTCCCTTTGGTTCCCGTTACTGCTTCATTAACTGTTTAATCATCTGTTGGAACACTCTCTGGTAGAGTTCGGTTCTGGTTAACTATGTGTGTCTCAGTTATCTTCACTAACTGCTGGATTATTGCGAGAGGTGTCCAAGGGCTGTCTCAACTATACCTTGAACTGTCAGCTGAACTGTTGTGCAAAGAGTTCAAGGACTGTTGCAACAGTACCCTGGACACAAGCTTGAACAGGGGATATAATTTCAATTGGTATCAGAGCAAACACTCGACACACTGAGTGGGATCCTGGAACTGTTCAAGATGTCTGCCCAGCAAGGACAGCTACCATCAAGCACGGTCCATGACTGGAAGATAGACACTAAAACTTACAGAAGTAAAGATGTTTGCATGGTTGCGTTCAGCTTCTCAAGTCACATGGAGAAAGATCGCTGGTACTTCGACAGCGGATGCTCTGCCCATATGACAGGAGACCCCAGATTTCTTACACAGATTCGACCTGTGATCAAAAAGAAGTTCGTCACCTTCGGAGACGGAGGAAAGGGACATGTAATCGGCTATGTGACATTGAAGGTTCCGGATCTACCTGTCCTCAAAGACACTCTCCTGGTTGAAGGACTGAAAGTGAACCTGATCAGCATAAGTCAACTTTGTAACGGAGGATACCACGTCAAGTTCACTCACAACTCATGCCAAGTTCTCGACAAGGATGGAGGATTATTGATGAAAGGAAGCAGAGCAGCCAACAATTGTTATCTCATCAGATCTGATGGAACAGGCTCTGGAACAGGTGCTGGAACAGCCTGCTTGTCTAGTCAAGCAGATGAGATGTCCCTTTGGCACAGACGGTTGGGACATCTGAATCTCAAAACATTGAAGAAACTCTGCTCACCTGGACTCATCAGAGGAATGCCAAATGTCAAAGGAAGTCAGGATGTGATGTGTGGAGAATGTCAGATCGGGAAACAGACGAAAGCATCACACCCCAAGGTCTCTCAAATCAGCACCAACCGACCTCTGGAACTGATCCATATGGACTTGATGGGACCAATGCAAACTGAGAGCTATGGAGGAAAGAAGTATGTTCTGGTCTGTGTTGACGACTTCACCAGATTCACCTGGACAAGGTTTCTTCGTGACAAGACCGAAGCTGCTCAACAATTCATAGAGCTTGCTACTCTTATCCAACGAGAAAGGGAAGACAAAGGAGAAAAACTGGTATCCATCAGGAGTGATCATGGCACTGAATTCAAGAATGTTACCATGAGTATCTACTGTACGAAACACGGAATTGCTCATCAGTTCGCATCTGCAATCACCCCTCAGCAGAATGGAGTGGTGGAATGGAAGAATCATACCATTCAAGAGATGGCCCGGGTAATGATCCATGCCAAAAAGATTCCTCTAAAGTTCTGGTCTGAAGCTATGAATACAGCATGTCACATCATAAATCGAGTTACTATACGCACTGGAACGGAGAAGACATGCTATGAACTCTGGAAAGGAAAGAAACCCACTGTCAAGTATTTCCACATTTTTGGAAGTGAGTGCTACATTCTGAACGACCGGGAGTACCGACAGAAGTTGGATCCAAAGAGTGATGAAGGGTTCTTTCTTGGTTATTCCTCAAACAGTCGAGCATACCGGGTGTTCAACAAACGCACAGGATCAGTCATGGAATCTATAAATGTCAAAGTAAAGGATGAAGTGATCGTACAGGTGGCCCTGGACGACGCTGACGACAGTACTAGCACAGCACCTGCGACACAACCATCATCCTAGCAGACTGAGCATAACCCGTCTGAAGGCACCTCTGATAACTCACCTGTAGATCATTCCTCTGACGACGCTGTTACTGTCAACCCCCAAGAAAATGTCACTACGCTATAACCCTTCCGACGAATTGCCAGGGATCACCCAATCTCTGAAGTTATTGGTTCACCTAGTGACGGAGTTCAAACTTGCAGAATTCTGAGCAACTCCAAAGAATCGACTGCCTGCTCGTGTTTCCTCTCTTCAATCGAGCTGAAAAACATAAAGGAAGCATTACTTGATGAGTATTGGGTCCTCGATATATAGGAGGAACTAGAAGAATTTGCTCGAAACGATGTATGGGATTTGGTTCCAAGACCTGATGGGGTCAACGTCATTGGTACGAAATGGATCTTCAAAAACAAGTCCGACGCATCGGGGAACATCACAAGAAACAAAGCTCGTCTCGTGGCACAAGGATACACTCAAATAGAAGGGATAGACTTTGAGGAAACCTTTGCTCCGGTCGCACGTCTTGAAGCCATCCGCCTGCTGCTTGCTCTGGCATGTCACTTTAAAGTTTTGACTGTTCCAGATGGATGTCAAAAGTGCCTTCCTAAACGGATTTCTGAATGAGGAGGTCTTTGTCGCTCAACCGAAAGGGTTTGGGATCCGCATCACCCAGCATCTGTGTACCACCTGAAGAAAGCCCTGTATGGTCTCAAACAAGCACCCAGAGCTTGGTATGAGCGTCTCACTGTGTTCCTCGTCGACCATGGATATGTGCGAGGGGGAGTGGACAAGACCCTGTTTGTTAAACACACGAGGTCAGACTTTATTATCGCACAAATCTATGTTGACGATATTGTGTTTGGGTCCAATACCCAGAAACTGGTGGATCAGTTTGTTGAACAGATGCAGAAGGAGTTCAAGATGAGCATGGTTGGGGAAATGAACTACTTTCTAGGACTCCAGGTGACTCAGAAAGAAGACGGCATCTTCATCTCACAAAGCAAGTATGCCAAGAATCTGATAAAGAAGTTTGATCTTGAGAAAGCAAGTCACAAACGAACTCCGGCCGCTACTCACTTAACGATAACCAAAGACGAGGCTGGAACAAAGGTCGATCAGACGCTGTACAGGAGTATGATTGGAAGCCTCCTGTACTTGACAGCCAGTAGACCAGATATAGCATATGCCATTGGCGTGTGTGCAAGATACAAGGCGGATCCCAAGGAAAGTCATCTCCTACAAGTTAAGAGAATCATAAAGTATGTATGCGGGACTGTTGATTTTGGAATCTGGTATACCAAGGACACCAACCCACATCTGGTTGGCTACTGCGACGCAGACTGGGCAGGAAACGCTGAAGATCGAAAGAGCACATCTAGAGGATGCTTCTTCTTAGGAAATAACTTGGTCTCGTGGTTCAGCAAAAAGCAAAATAGCATCTCACTATCTACGGCTGAAGCAGAATACATAGCAACAGGAAGCAGCTGCACTCAACTACTATGGATGAAGCAGATGCTATCTGAATACGGAGTTAAACAAGAAGAAATGACTCTGTACTATGACAATATGAGCGCAATCAGCATCTCCAAGAACCCAGTGCAACACTCCAGGACGAAGCACATAGACATCAGACATCACTTCATCCGAGAGCTGGTTGAACAGAAGGTGGTTACTCTTACGCATGTTACAACAGACAAGCAATTGGCGGACATATTCACCAAACCACTCGATGCCGCTCAGTTTGAAACACTCAGATCCTCCTTGGGTCTGTGTGTTATCAAGGACTAAGTGTTCCAGACAGTGTTCAGTCACAGGCAGAACACCAGCTTAAACAGTTGGGCTGACCACCTATCAACAGGAAGCTGGAACAGAAGGAAAAGGAGGGAGTGTCAGATCTGAAACAAACCTACCCTAAATGAGGAGAGTGTGCAGACTACGATGGAAAATCAGACGATTTCTCAACCCTAAATGAGGCAATATGCTCTGCTCACCCAAGGCATGCTCTCATACTACTAAGGAAGTACGAACAATTGGTCAAGCTTGAGTGAGCTAAAGGTGACAAAGCGGTTAACAAAAGTCGAAGGAATTGAAACCTGCTACAGATTCTGTGACCGGTACTGCAGAAGAAGGTTAAGTCCGCAGGGCTACGAGTGTGATTCTGATAAGCTGGAGAATGAGAATGCAAGTGGAGAACTGCAAGCGAAGCAATTGGGTAATATGATGGAAGAGTCCCATACATCCGGCAAGAATGAAGAACTGGATGTGCCGCCCAAAGATATTGATGATGTTGTCAATGAGTTACTAAACGAGAAGGTTTCAACTCTTGTCGAGACAAAAGGTAACCAGTTGTCAGAAGCCCAGGTCGTAGATATGGAGGCAAGTGTGGCAGATGATGCAGTCTCAACTATGGAGTAAGGTGGTGAGACAGTTTTACCGGGAGACTCGTCTAGCTCTTGTCCAGAGAAAAATTAAGGGACCGGAAGGGTGCATGACAGCTTTACGGAGGATGCCCACATAATGGTGGATCCCCCAGCTATCCCTGACTTGGTGACAAAGAAAGACAGATAATGAGAATGCTTCAATGTGGTTAAGGATCAAGTTTCCAGAAAAGTCAGACACCGACAGGGCTGCTGAGAAGACATCTGTTGAAGCAGTGTTCCGGTGACTGGAGACCAGATAATGGAGTTTTTAAGGGGAATCGGAACTCAGTGTCACTGGCTGAACTAAAAAGAATACTGATAAGGAGAAACCAAAGAATAAAGTGACCATCCAATCATACTCGACTGAAGTATCCACCCAGAGGAATAGCACGAATACAGATGCAGGAAGAGCAAGTACATCCAAGAAAAGGAAGAGGAGTGCTCCAGGATCTGATCCACCCAGTGTATCAATTGAAGCATCTGAGCATGAAATGTGGTTAGTCAGTACACAGGCAGAAGCTAAGTGGAAGGGAGTGTAGAAGAAGGTCATCTCTAAAAGGCTACCTAATAAGACGTCAGTCCCAAGGGAGTCTTCCCTAACAGCAGCTCTGATTATATTCAACTGAAGGAAGTAGAGATCATTCAGGGGTTCGAACAGCCGCTAAAACATCTTAGTCCGACAATCTCACGGTATGTGTCTCTGTCCCAGGCCATGTTCGAGGGGGAGTTGACCAGATTCCAGATACCGAAGAGTCGTAAGTGCTCTTTCTGTCTACCTGCCCTGATTGATTGGCTGGTTGAACTCGAGTGGTCCCCTTGCCAGTTTGTGGCAAAAAGGGGGAGTAGTTCCGCCGTCTAAAGATACATTCGGTTTTGCCAAAATGCCAAGGGGGAGATTGATGTTCCCATGATTGACATGTCTTTGACAAAACATCTTTAGACAGTTCAAGCTAGAGTCCAATCAGCTATTGGAACAGAAGTACAGCGTACAGAAGACGCATGATCAAGATACGGTTTATTCTGAAGATACTAAAGATTGAAGATCTTTCCAGTTGGAGTCGGTCTAACTCTTTCCAGTTGGAGACACAGATCCTTCGAGAGGTCACTCTAATATTTCCTTACCAGAATTGGATACCACCTGTCTAACTTGACAAAGAAGATATCTTATGAAGAAGATGTTAACGACGAGATTTGTGGGATCGAAACCCAAAGATGTAAACGAAGTTATTTGATTGGAGCACGACGAGATTTGTGCGATCGAATCCCGAAGATGTCAACGAAGTTATTTGATTGGAGCCAATTGACAGATCATCATCAAAGATTTGTGCAATCAAATATACGCAGATTGGCTGAGAAAATATCAGATGGCTAGGGGTGGAAGTCATCTTCAAAGATTGAATATAGATTGAATATTCAGCAAATATTTCGCAACATCTCCGAATTTTTTGACGACATATTCTGATCTGAATAGGGTTTCGTCCAAGCATATAAATACAATGCTAGGGCGTCCTTATGTGTGCGACTCCCAAAAGAAAAGCTAAACACGAGAGTTCGTGAGATTGGGGGAGAAGCGACGGCTGATCATTCCACATCGGAATATCAGCCCCAAAGCACAGTCTGTTCGGTGTGGTGTTCAGGCTGTGCTGGAGGATCAACGAAGTACACACACACATACAGCTATCAAGCTACGTCTTTGAGAGAAGACGACTGGACTTCCGAGAAGTTCAAGACTAGGCCGAGAGAGAAGTCTCGTCCTACCCACTGGGGATCGAGGGGAGTAGCGACGAACCGAGATTGCAAATCCGAGAGACGGTGAGTTAGAGGCTAGGCGATTACAAACACGAGGTTGTGTAAGAATAAGACCATTTGTAGCTCTAAATCTCGTAATACGATTTGTGTCCCATTATAGGGTATGGGAAACCCCCTAGAGTAGGGGAGGCCGAACTGGGTAACATATCGTGTGTGCTCCCGTTTCGTTCCCTTTGGTTCCCGTTACTGCTTCATTAACTGTTTAATCATCTGTTGGAACACTCTCTGGTAGAGTTCGGTTCTGGTTAACTGTGTGTGTCTCAGTTATCTTCACTAACTGCTGGATTATTGCGAGAGGTGTCCAAGGGCTGTCTCAACTATACCTTGAACTGTCAGCTGAACTGTTATGCAAAGAGTTCAAGGACTGTTGCAATAGTACCCTGGACACAAGCTTGAACAGGGGATATAATTTCAGAAGTGGCTGCTATGAATGATGTGAACAAGAAATTCTACTTGATAGTAGGTGAACTGAAGGATGAAAATGAAAAAATATGGGATGAAGCTGCTATCCAATTTGCACAAAAGGTGGAACAACATAAGAAGATTAACTCTTTAAAACGTCAGATGAAGGAAATTAAGGATGAGCAGGCGATCATGTTTTGACAAAAGTAGAACTGCTTGGAGTTGTGTCATCCTTGAAGATACAGATGGAGAAAGACAAAGATAAACACCCTGAAGGCATGGAATAGGTGAAGCAAAAATATGCAGTCCTATGCCGAAAGGAGGTACGTCTACTTGAAACGATTGAGGCCCTAAAACTGTAGATTGAGATGGAGAAAGAAGGCCATGTAGTAGCAATAGAGGAGCTGAATCCATTTAAGAAATCATTAAAGATGTTGAACTTTGGATCCAATAATCTAGACTCCATACTCATGTCCGAAAGAAGAGTTGGAAGCAGTGAAGGTCTCGGCTTTAGAGGAAGAAGCAGTTCAGGAAAGACTAACTTTGTTAAGGCCGCAAAGCTGAAGCACGGGGAGCAGAACAAAAGTCCTATGACCACTCAGAGAAGGTTCAATGGAGAATGGAAGACCACAAAAGCGAGCAGTTCCACACACACGACAAATATGGAGAGTGAAGCAAAAGGAGGAAGTGTGCTCTGTCTCATTCAGTTTAACAAGCACTATGAAGATAGGTTGTTTGTAGTTCAATAGTGGATGACCAGCTCACATGAGAGGTAACTCAGAACATCTTGAAATTATGTCCCCTGTTCAAGCTTGTGTCCAAGGTAGTGTTGTGACAGACCTGGGACTCTTTGCACAACAGTTCAATACACAGAGGTTGAACTCTTATCACAACAGTTCAGCAAACAGATAAAGGCAATAGAGACACACAGACTGATAACCCAGTTCGGCTCCGCATACTCTGGGGGGTTTCCCACACCCGAAAAAGGGACAGCAAATCTTTATTACGAGTATAGGGTTTCCACAGGGACTTACACTTACACCTTGTAATAGCCTAACCTCAATACTCCGTCTCTCAGATTTGCAACCGAGGTTCACCGCAATTCCCCTCGATCCCCTTCGTTCAGAACCTGCAGTCTGAACGTTCTCGACCTTCTCCAGAAGCTCGGATGCTTTCTCTCGAAAGCTTGTTCACCTTTGTTGTGTGCGGCAGTTGATACGCTTCAGACAGTCTGTGTTGCACTTGAACAGACTGCACTTGCACCGGTGTATTCTCAATGTGAAAACACAACCGGCCGTCGCCTTCTTCTTCTCCGATCAGCAGGATATGCTCGTGTATTTTTGATCTTTGAAGGCGATAAGAATTAGGGTTGCCCTTGCATTGTATTTATATGGTCGAGCGAAACCCTAATTCACACAAGATAATCCCATCAAATATTTAGGAAATATTCCTAGATATTTGATGAATATCTTTTAAATCGGTTGGAAGATAATCCGAAGTCTTCTTGCCCAAATAAGCTTTGCCGCCTTGATGTAGATATTCATTCGAATATCTACTACTCGAATAAGTCGTTGGCCGTCATCATATTGATGAGTTCTTCGTAGTCCAATATCTTCCGGGAATATCCTTGCGTCTTGATCACGCTGTACAGGAGTACCAGGATATTGTTCGAACTCCCCCTGAACACCTTCTCGAACTGTCTAAGCTACGTTTTGCCAAATACATGCCACTTAAGGGAACATCAATCTCCCCCTTGGCATTTTGGCAAAACCAGATCTACTAGATAACTAAGTCTATCTAACTATCTAGACAGTAGACAACTTTGAGGGAAACAAGAATTGTCTCCTCCAAAATACTCCTCCTTTTTGCCACAAACTGGCAAGGGGTGCGATCCGAGTTCGAAAAGACAATCAAAATGTGCCAGAACAAGCACTAAGAACGATAGTTTTAAACAAATAGTTCAGGGAGAAAGTTTGAAGAGGACCTTCAATAAGAAGCTTCTTCAATGGAATCATCTTCAGAGGCAGTAGCTTCTGATTCATCATCACTGGGAAAGCTGAGAGCTCGAGCGAGCCTGTTGATCCGACGGCGTTGTTCCTTGTCCGCAGTAATGATAGCCTGGAGGTCCTTCAGCAGCTTGCTCCTCTCATCCACGCCCATTCTGGCTCCCCCTCGACTGGATTCCCCAACTTCTTTACCTCTCCTGCTCCCCCCTTTCAGATCATTCACATGACGCCCTTTGAAAAGCTTGTGGTCCACTGTGAATTTGCTTGGAGCTTTGGTAAGATGGTCCGACGAGGCTTTCAAATCAGGAGCTTGGTGGATGATCAGCTCATAGATAAGTGAAGGAAAACATATCTGGTGCAGGGATCTCGTAGAAGTAGCGTGTTCAGCAATCTGTTTGAACATCATTCTGCCCATGTTGACCTTCAGCTTGTTCCCTATCTGATAAATCAGTTGGGCCGTGTCCTTGTTGACAGTAGAGCGATGAGTAGACGGCCTCCAGTTGAACACAGCAATGAAGAACAGCATTGAATAGAACGTTGACAGATCTGCTGTATGCACAACTGACTCAGGCCGCCACTGAACAAAGCCTGCAGTGATAGTCCTTACTACCTTCTCAAAGCTGGGTTCCTCCTCATCAGCAGCGGGGTCATCCATGGAGAAGTAGACATTTATAAGTTTAGGATCAATGTTGATCCTTCTCCCTCTGACGTAGAATACCCCGTATTCTGCAACTCCAACGACCCCAAACTTTGGAGGCAAGTTTGCCATGGCCTCACGCACCAGCTGTTCGTTGAACGGCTTGCATCTGTCTAATGTCCCGAATAGATCCGATTCTTTGAGTACCTCAACTACTTCTTTTCCTTTGTAACTCGATGCATCCAGCAGCCTCTCCGGTATGATTTTCCTTTTCAGCACACATTCCCATTTCAATGCAGCTTCTTTGTTTACGAACCATACTCCTTTCTTGACCTTACCGACTGGGACTGCCTCATATTCAGGGGCTGGGACTTCACATCTCCCAGTATCTTCAGAGATGGGAACTGCAGCAACGCGCTTTCTTTTCTTGGAAGAGCCAACTCCCCCTGCACCACTGCTGACCTCAGCAACCTTCTGGGATGGTTCCTTTGTAGACGTAGCAAAGGCAACCTTTTTCTTTTCCTTCCCCTTCGTTGTCCTTTTGAGGTTGACAAGGGGAACACTGTCTTGGTCATCTTCTGAAAGGGTAACACCTTCTGCTGCTGATATAGGGGCATCCTTACGAATGGATGCTTCATCCTCCTCTAAATGATTCCTACGATCACCTTGAACTGTCGTGGTTTCTTCACTCATTACTTTCTCTGGAACTACTCCAGTCTTAACTTCAGTTTGAACACTCTGTTCCGCTGTTCGAACACTTGAGATCTTTTCAGTACCAGAGTCTTCTGCTTCAACACCTAGGTTACGCAGACCTTCCTCTGAAGCTGGTGCTGTTTGAGCTTTGGTCTGAATAGAGGGTTCCACAGATGAACCGCTTGCAGCTTTCTCTACAGCTCCTCCAGTCTCAATGCCAGACTGAACACCTGGTTCCATAGGTGGAATACTAGTAGCTTTGTCTGCAACCATTTCTTTTGCCCCAACAGCCTGATCATACTGAGCTTCTTCCGGACTAGCCACTTCCTGATCCTTCTCCTTTTCCAAGTCTACCATGACATCATCGATGTCTTTGTATAACTTCTCCAATTCCTCATCTCTTCCCGCAGGGTCTAATTCTTTCAGCACATCTGTCTTAATCTCCTCTGCCATAGTCTCATGATGCATACCGGAATCTTCTTCAGTGATTCCTTCTTGACTCTCAGACGGATCAGCAACACTCAACACCACATTCCTCTTCCCCGAGGACTCGATAAACTTCTCTGTTTCCTCATCGGACATTGCAATCTTCCTACCTCGAGTGGCATAGATCTGGGCTAGATATTTATTGGGAGAGTCACTGGCCCGCTTCACCTTCTTCCCGCGGCCAGCTTTCGGAGGAATGCATCCAGTGGCGAAGATCTTTTCTCTCCACGTTCCTGAGCCTCCAGCCCCCCTGCTGGGTTCCTTTTCTTCCACGTTCTTGACAGATTGCTTCTTAGAAACCGCACTACCGGCTTTGTCAACCGCCCTACCACTCTCATTATCACCATCAAGAACCACTCTACTGGTTTCAACACCATCAGTTTTGACACCACTAACAGACATACCACCATTATCGTCAATTGCAGCCCTTCTGGCTTCATCACCGTCAATCGACTCAATAACCTTCTCACCCTCCATACTTGATTCTTCATTCAACACCGATTTTTCAACAACGGGGATATTCACAGAGACAGAAGGAATATTGGGATTTACCTGAACCTTTGGAGATGAATCCACTGTGCCCGGCTGAGGGATCCCAGCGGTAACTCCTTCCGCAGACTTCTCTCTGGCCAAAGATTTGGTGGCTGAGTGTAAAGGCGACGCCTTTTTCATCTTCGCAGCTTTTGATTTCGGAATCTTTGATTTCACCGCCATCGCCTTTAAGGTCTGCATGCTTTCTTTGCTTTTCTCTGCAGTTTTGACGCTGGATTTCACTGATTTCCTCGTGTTCACCATCTCCGTTGAGTGTATGAGCGGTTGAGAGAGAGAATAAGATGTCGTTCTAGGGTTTTGGAGACGAGAGAGAGAAGAAATTGAACACACTCAACTATTTTGTGTTTCAAAAATATCCTCCGGCCTTTTCAACTTCCCAAATTAGCCAACCCTTGATTCAAATAACGGCAGGAAAAATCTTCGAGAATATTAAAAAAATGATTTTCATGCGCTGTGCCTTCTGTTCCAGCTCTATATATTAGGTGGTCAGTCCAACTGTTTCAGCTGGAGATTCGACTATGACTGACCACCATTGGATGCTTTTAGTGGTTGACACCACGTAGACCCCCTGGGGATCTAGGTGTTTCACTCTGTGACCTGCCATATGGTTTCACACAAGTATGCTGCCTCAGAGTTACCATCTTTCGTGAGCATTCATATTTTCTTGTACGGGGCCAGGCACATTCCTGTGTGCAGTGTACGAACTCCTTTTGCAACTGTACCACCGACTGATTCAACAGCTTCTTGGGACACCCGGCAACCTTGATTTGTGCGCATCGACAATCAGATCTTGTGTGCAAGGTCTTCTCCACTCCCCCTCGCAGAAAGCTAGGTTGTGCGTATGCACATGGGAGAGCAGCCGGTTGCTGGCCATGGTGCGAATGCACATTGTTCATCGACTCTGTCAGACCCACCCTAATAGTATAGCAGTTGTTGGCATCCCTTTTTCCTTTCATCAGCGTATCGCTATTCTGGTCTAGAACAAGACACGAGTAGCTGGAGAATGACACATAGTGTCCATCGTCGCATAGTTGACTAATGCTGATAAGATTCCTGGTCAGTCCCTTCACAAGGAGGGTGTTCTTGAGTGCAGGGAGATCCGAAACCATCAATGTCCCACAGCCGATCACCTGACCCTTTTCACCATCCCCGAAGGTGACAAACCACATGTGCTCAACAGGTCTAATGTGGGTAAGATATTGAGAGTTACCTGTCATGTGTGCGGAGCATCCGCTGTCGAAGAGCCAATTATCATGCGATAAGTAGTTTGAGGTGTAACAGGCTACCATGCAAATGGTTCGGTCTGCCTTTTGAACCCAGACTTGTTTCTGTTGCGATGTGGTTCGTTGCTGGAAAGCACGTCGTTCGGATAAAAACAGGCGACACTTTAGTTTAATGTGTCCCATCTGATTGCAATACCATCAGGTGCGCCATTCTCCCCTTGGCCTTACTGGTGAGAAATCTCGGCGTTGGACAGGAGTTCCACGAGTCTTTCCACCCCCGAGTGTTCTCTGCGTCTCCTTGTGATCAGCTCGGTTGTTTCCTTTGGACTGATCTTGGGACAAATCCACTTTCTGTCTCGGGTGCTGTCTCACCTTCTGTTCTGGCTTCTGTTCAGACACTGGTCTTGCTTTAGTAGACATAGTGCCTTTGGAGCTGCCTTCTCCTGTGAACCCCAATCCTCCATGTCCGGACTCCATTCTCTGAGATCTAAGAATATCATTTAAGTTCTTGGTGCCAGAGTTAAGCATTCTTACCGACTGTTTGAGGTGATTGAGTTCCTCCGTCGTGTTAGAGTGATCCATCTTTTCAGATTCTAGTTGAAGTTCCAGCTATTCTACCCTCCTCAGTTGGAACACTTCTTTTCGCTTCAGGTCTGTGATGGTTTTTCTTAGACCCGTCATGCCTCCAGAATGAGTGTCATAATCCATTTCGACTTTCAGTGAGGAGACGGTCCCCAGGAGTTCTGTTCTCTGAGCAAGGAGGTCCACTTTTTCCTATTTCATCTCAGCCAGTTGAGTATTCAGAGAGTCCACCGTGCATTCGAGCTCTTCCTTTTGTGTTAGTAGAATCTCAACCTCCTGCCAGACCTTTTCTTTTTCTATAGAGACGCTAGCAATTGTGTCATTCAGCTTCTTATTGATCTTGGCCAGTTGCAGCCACTTCCCATATAGATCTTTGTATGTCTGAGCTAGGGACTCCTGTGTGAGTTCTTCATCATCACTGTCTGAAGGATATTCAGCTGGGAGTTCCGGCTGAGATGGAACTGTTTCACCAGTGCTGCTGCATTCACCCAGAGTTGTAGTGAAGGCCACAAAGTTGGTGGTTTCACCTTCTTCTTTCTCTTTATCTGACTCACTGTCGCTGAAGCCAGCAACCATTGCCTTTCTCTTCATGAAAGTGTTTGCACATTGTGAAGCAATATGACCAAAACCCTTGCATTCATGACACTGAATCTCTTCTTTTCCTTTGTCAGACGAGTCTTGCCTCGAATCGCTTGACATTGGCCTGCTGGATTTCCAGTTTCTGTAACCAGTTGATGAAGACTGACTTTGTTCTGGACCGCGTCTGTTGATTTTCCGCACCATTCTTCCAAAATTTTGTGCCATCATAGCCAGCTGCTCAGTGGTGCAGCCAGCGTCCAGTTTATCTTCCGTCATGTCTGCTTTAAGGGCGATTCCTTTCTACTCACTGGTTTGGAAATCACAATTGATCTCGTAGGTTCTGAGAGAACCCATCAGTTCGTCCAGCTTCAGTTTGGTGATGTCGTGCATTTCCTCAATGGCAGTGACTTTCATGGCGAATCTTGGAGGAAGTGATCTCAAGATCTTACTGGCCAATCTCTCTTCATCAATGGGTTTTCCCAATGCAGACGCCTCGTTGGACAGTTCCAGAACTCTGGTGTTGTACTCAGAGATATTCTCATCCTCCTTCATTTTCATCTCTTCGAACATGGTTGTAACAGCCTGCATGCGAGAGTTGCAAACCTTGTCTGTACCTTCAAAGGCTGTCTGGAGAATGTCCCATGCTTCCTTGGCGACTTCACAGTTGATGATCAGTTTCATGACGTTTTCATTCACTGCTGAGAAGATTGCATTCATAGCCTTTGAGTTTCCCATGGAAGCTTTATCCTCGTCTTCTGTCCACAGAGCTTCTGGTTTTGGAACCGGCTCTCCAGTAAGGTTATTCATCATGGGTTCCGTCCAACCTCTCAGCACTACCTTCCAGGCCCTCTCGTCTAGTGATTTCAGAAATGATCTCATCACGGGCTTCCAGGTGGCATAGTTAGATCCCTCAAGCAAAGGAGGCCTGGTCATGCTTTGTCCTTCTTTCAGAGTCATCTTGAACAGTTCAGGATTCCACTCAGTGTGTCGAGTGATCTGCTTTGATACCAATTGAAATTATGTCCCCTATTCAAGCTTGTGTCCAAGGTACTGTTGCGACAGACCTGGGACTCTTTGCACAACAGTTCAATACACAGAGGTTGAACTCTTATCACAACAAGTCAGCAAACAGATAAAGGCAGTAGAGACACACAGACTGATAACCCAGTTCGGCTCTGCCTACTCTGGGGGGTTTCCCACACCCGAAAAAGGGATAGCAAATCTTTATTACGAGTATAGGGTTTCCACAGGGACTTACACTTACACCTTGTAATAGCCTAACCTCAATACTCCGTCTCTCAGATTTGCAACCGAGGTTCGCCGCAATTCCCCTCGATCCCCTTCGTTCAGAACATGCAGTCTGAACATTCTCGACCTTCTCCAGAAGCTCGGATGCTTTCTCTCGAAAGCTTGTTCACCTTTGTTGTGTGCGGCAGTTGATACGCTTCAGACAGTCTGTGTTGCACTTGAACAGACTACACTTGCACCGGTGTATTCTCAATGAGAAAACACAACCGGCCGTCGCCTTCTTCTTCTCCGATCAGCAGGATATGCTCGTGTATTTTTGATCTTTGAAGGCGATAAGAATTAGGGTTGCCCTTGCATTGTATTTATATGCTCGAGCGAAACCCTAATTCGCACAAGATAATCCCATCAAATATTTAGGAAATATTCCTAGATATTTGATGAATATCTTTTAAATCGGTTGGAAGATAATCCGAAGTCTTCTTGCCCAAATAAGCTTTGCCGCCTTGATGTAGATATTCATTCGAATATCTACTACTCGAATAAGTCGTTGGCCGTCATCATATTGACGAGATCTTCGTAGTCCAATATCTTCCGGGAATATCCTTGCATCTTGATCACGCTGTACAGGAGTACCAGGATATTGTTCGAACTCCCCCTAAACACCTTCTCGAACTGTCTATGCTACGTTTTGCCAAATACATGCCACTTAAGGGAACATCACATCTCACTCATATAAAGCCATTGGATAGTGCTCGCTTTATTACGTTTGGAGGAGAAAAGGGCCAAATGATCGGATGTGGGACATTAAAAGTTTTGGGTCTACCTGAGCTCAAGGAAGTGTTCTCATAATTGATGGGCTAAAGGCGAAACTTATAAGCATTAGTCAACTGTGTGATGGAGGTCACCATGTACGGTTTACTCAGGACTCCTGTCAGGTACTCAACAAGAAGGGAAGATGTCTGATGGAAGGAACGAGATCATGCTAACTATTATTTGGTGGGTACAGGTGGAACTGTTTCTAAGAATGCGTGCATGATCAGTCATAGCGAGGAAATGGAACTTTGGCATAAATGCATGGGGCATCTACACTTGAAGGCACTGAAGAAAGTCTCTACAGGAGGTATTGTACAAGGCCTTCCTATGGTGGAAGGAGATCTGGATGTTGTGTGTGGAGATTTCAGATTGGGAAGCAAACGAAGGATGCTCACAAAGGAACAAATTGGATCAACACCCAGAGGCCTCTAGAAATCATTTATACTGATTTGATGGGGCCAATGCAAGTGGGAGCTATGATGGAAAGAAGTATATTTTGGTGTACGTAGATGATTTCTCACGATTTACCTTGGCGAGCTTCTTGCGTGAGAAATCAGATGTTGTTCATGCTTTCGTTCAGTTGTGCACTCAGCTCCAAAGAAAACGAGAAGACAGCGGAGAGCGACTAGTGACAATACAAAGTGATCACGGTTGAGAATTTGAGAATAGTGCTCTCTCTGCATTCTGTTCACAACATGGTATTTCATATCAGTTCTCATCCCACATAATGCCTCAACAGAACGGAGTAGTGGAGCGCAAGAACTGCACCATTCAATAGATGGCTAGAGTAATGTTACATGCAAAGAAAGTGTCACTGAAGTTCTGGTCAGAAGCTATGAACACTGCCTGTTACAACATGATGAGGAGAGATTTGGTCGTGGTCGTGGAAGAGGTAATATCAATCATGGTGCTATTGATGATGAATATGAGGATGATAATTATGGACTGCATATAAATGATGGGTTTCGTCGACAAGAAAACTGTGGACGTGAACAACATGATGAGGAGAGATTTGGCAAACTGAAATTTCCCATGCCAAAGTTTGATGGTGGATCTGACCCGTAAATTTATCTTACATGGGAGCTTAAGGTTGATAAGATATTTTGCATGCACAACTATTCTAAGGAGAAGAATGTTGCCATGGCTTCACTTGAGTTTGAAGATTATGCCCTAATTTGGCGGGAGCAAGTTCAATCTCATAGAGAAAAAGAAGAAGGAGCGCCTATTTCTACATGGGCAGAATGAAAAGGGAGATGAGGGCAAGATTCATTCCAAGGCATTATTGAAGAGACATCTTTGATAAACTTCAGAATTTGAGGCAAGGGAAATAATCTATTGTTGAGCTGGAGAAAGCCATGATTCGAGCCAACATACATAAAGATGAAGAGACGTCCATGGCATGATTTTTGTATGGACTCAATCCAAATGTGAAGCAAGTTGTTGAGCTACAACCTTACCGTAATGTTAGCTTCAAAGGCTGAGCGTCAAATACAAGATGACTCCAAACAACGTAGATATACCTCATTCACCGCTTGATGTAGAGCAAGTGGAAGCAAGTTTGTACCATCAATTAGTGTTTGTCGAGGAATCACATTAAATGCTAAAGGAGGTAGCCGAGCCATTGCTCGATCAACTACAAGTGGAACTAAGGTTTTGATTCCAAGGGAGAAAGGTAAACAAGTAGCTGCATGTATCTGTTCTTCTATTGAATCTATAGTTAAGAGTCGTGACATTGTATGCTTTAAGTGCAAAGGACGCGGTCATATGATCAAGGAGTGCCCTAATAATCTCACTATGCTTGTAACTGAGGAAAGGAAATATGAATCTGCTAGCGATTTGGATGAAGATATGGGAGCTGATATGTTAGAAGGAGAGGAACAAACATACTGCAACTTTAAACAAAGCGCATCACGTATTGTCATCTAAGTGCTTAGTGTACAAATCAAGGAGACTGAAAAATTGTCAGCACCACAATCGTTTCCAAACAAGAGCTAGAATCGAAGATAAGGTATGCAAGGTTATAATTGATGGAGGAAGCTTCTGTGATCTTGCAAGTAAGGAGATGTGTGAAAAACTTGGACTCAAGCTGTTGCAACATCCCTACCCATACCATGTGCAATGGTTAAGTGATTGTGGTAAGATGAAGACTACTCACAATGTAAAGGTTCAAATTAACATTGGTGATTACATCGACATAGTCTAGTGTCATGTTGTACCGATGAAGATATAGCACTTGCTATTGGGAAGACCGTGGTCATATGATCTTTTAGCCCAACACTGTGGACGGGCCAACCAATACACTATCAAGTGGAAACGGAAAGATTTAGTGCTCAGACCCATGACGCCACAGCAAATCATGGCTGAAAAACGTGCAAAAAGTTTCTTCACAAAGGAGTGAGAATGAGCGAAAGAGAAAGAATTTGAGTGACCTACACAAATCAGAGAGTGAGCGCTCCAAACCAAATACGAGAGACAAAAAGAAAAGAGAGGAAGAGAATTTAGTCATGCTAGCCAAAGAATTCTGAGTTGAGAGATGTGAGGCAAAGCCAAATTGGAGTGATCTTTGTACTCATGTACTAAGATGCTTTGTATCTACTAACGACTTAACTCCTTTTCCTAATGCCTTTTCTCATGTTTTACAGGAATACAAGGATGTCTTTCTGGAGGAGGTTCCAGCAGGTCTACCTCCATTGGGTGGCATTAAAATCGACCACTATACCGCGCAAATCCTGAAGAAACAAAGGAGATACAAAGGCAAGTACAAGAACTTTTAAATAAAGGTTATGTACGTGAAAGTTTATAACATAACTGTTAATTATTATCATCCTGTTCATAGGCTAGATGATATGCTAGATGAATTGAGTTGCTCTATTATCTTCTCTAAATTGATTTGCAAAGTGGATATCATCATATTAGGATGAAAGAAGGAGATGAATGGAAAACAGCATTCGAAACAAAATTTGATTGTATGAAGGGTTAGTCATGCCTTTTGGTTTAACTAACGCCCCTAGTACTTTCATGAGATTAATGAACCATGTTTTGAGAGCTTATATTGGCAGATTTGTGGTTGTGTACTTTGATGATATCTTGATATACAGTAGGTCCAAAGACAAGCATATTGATCATATCAAACAGGTGTTGGATGTTCTTAGGAAGGAAAAGGTATATGCTAACATGGAAAAGTGCTCATTTAGCACAAACAAGGCTGTGTTTCTTGGTTATATTGTTTTTTTAGGACAAGGAATTAAAAGGATGAATCTAAGGTGGAGGCGATCAAGAATTGGCCAAATCCTATCAATGTAAGTCAAGTAAGAAGTTTTCATGGTCTTGCTGTTTTCTACAAAAGATTTTTGAGAGATTTTAGTACCATTGCTGCACCATTAAATAAACTAACAAAGAACGGAGGTGTTTTTAAAAGGGAAGAGCCACAAGAAAATGCTTTCCTTGAGCTTAAGAAACGATTAACTGCAGCACCTCTGCTAGTCTTATCTGATTTAACCAAAACCTTAGAAATAAAATTGTGATGCTAGTGAAATAGGTATTGGAGGTGTATTGATGCAAGAAAATAAGCCGGTTGCATATTTTAATGAGAAATGGAGTGGTGCACAACTGAATTATTCTGTTATGATAAATAATTGTATGATTTGGTTCGTGTACTTGAAACATGGCAACATCACTTATGGAGGCATGCTAAATGGGTTGAATTCATTGAAACGTTTCTATATGTTGTGAAGTATAAGAAGGGCCAAGAAAATATGGTTGCTGATGCTTTATCTCGTAGACATGTTTTGTTGCAACAATTAGAGGTAAAAGTGCTTGAAATTGAGAGTTTGAAAGATTTTTATGTTGCGGATCCTAACTTTTCGGAACCATGTGAGAAATGCCGCGACACAAAAGGATGGGATAAATCATGTGCATGGTGGATTTCGATTTTGGGCTGACAAACTTTGTATTCCAGATTCTTCGGTTTGACCCTTGTTAGTGCAGGAATCACATGAAGGAGGTTTGATGGGCCACTTTGGCCATGAGAAGAGTTATGAGATTTTGGCAGATCATTTCTATTGGCCAAAGATGAGGAAGGATGTTTGCAATCTACTTGTCTTAGTCAAGACGAGTTCTAGATGGTGTTCGAACTGCGTCTCGAACACTTGTTAAACAGTTTCAGGTTGTGTTTAAACAGAGACTGGAACACCTTAGCAGACAGTACCGAAAACAGAACAAACAGGAGCACACACGATATGATAACCCAGTTCGGCCTCGCCTACTCTGGGGGGTTTCCCACACCCTAAAAGGGACACAAATCGTATTATGAGATTAGAGCTACAAGTGGTCTTACTCTTACACAACACCTTGTTTGTAATCGCCTAGCCTCTAATTCTCCGTCTCTCGGATTTGCAATATCGGTTCACTGTAACTCCCCTCGATCCCCTATGGGTAGGACGAGACTTCCCTCTCGGCCTAGTCTTGGACCTCCCAGAAGTCCAGCCACCTTCTCTCAAAGACGTATCTTGGTCACTGTGTGTGTGTGTGTGCGCTTTGTTGTTCTTCAGGAACAGTCTGAACAGCACACTGAACAGACTGTTACTTCCCCGTTGATATTCCGGTGTGGAATAGTCAGCCGGCGGCCGCTTCTCCTCCAATCTCACGAACTCTCGTGTTTTTCTTTTCTCTCAGGAAGCGACACGGATTATGGACGCCCTAGCCTTGTATTTATATGCATAGGCGAGATCCAAATCTGTTCCAAATATCCTCATCAAATATTTAGGAAATATTCCTAAATATTCGATGGATATTTCCAATCCAATCTTTGGGAAGATCTTGATAATTCTTCAACGACAAGTCAGCCAATCAAATCGTAAATCTGATCGGAAGATATTCGTATGAATATCTGAATCTTTGAATTCCTCACTGGCCGACTTCAGATCGAAATATTCTTGTCAAATATTTCGGAGATACTCCTAACTATTTGATAGATATTCAATATTTTCCATATCCAATCTTTGGAGATTACTTCCGTGCCAAGCCATCCAATATTCTCGAATCCAAGCTGAAGATATTCATTTGAATATCTGATCTTTAATGATGGCTCGTCAATTGATCCCCAATCAAATAATCTCGTCGATCTTCTGGATACGGAAATCTTCTTGCGTCTGCTGTACGCTGAACTGCAGTTCAATCGCTGTCTTGAACTGCAGTTCAGCGTACAGCAATTGAACTCTTCTAGAACTCCATCTTAAACTGTCTAAAGCCGTTTTGCCAAAGACATGGCATTCATGGGAACATCAATCTCCCCCTTGGCATTTTGGCAAAACCCAATCTAGGCTTTAGACACACTTGAGGGAACTAACCAGTCACCCCCAAAACACTCCCCCATTTTGCCACAAATTGGCAAGGGGTCAAATCAACTAACCTGGTCTCCTCGGCATCTGGAATCTTATCAACTCCCCCTCGAACCTAGCCTGGGACAGTGACACATACTGTGAGTCTGTCGGACCATGGTGTCTCAGCAGCTGTTCGACCACGGCTCAGCAAATGACAGGTTTTTGATGATCTGGTTTCTTGAACTGATTTAGCTTGTCCAGTACTGCCGCGTGGTAGTCCTTCTCCAGATATACCTCTCTTTGGCTCATGGCAGCATGTCTTTTCTTCAAGAAGGACATCAACTCTCTTCGTCTTCTTTATCATCACTGGGATATCACAGAGCGCACGCCATTTATTGATTCTTGTCCTCTGCGCTTATTCGACCTTCAGTATAGTCTTCACCTCCTCTAGTAGCTGTCCGCGTTCAGCTCGGGACAACTTCTCACCAGCAGCTCTCATTATGGAAGACTCAGGTGCGTCCTTCCTCTTCAACCCGGGGTCCTTCAGATCATTCTTATGTCGACCCTTGACCAGCTTGGTCTATTACCAACTTCAATGGAGCACTTGATAGTCTGTCCTGGTCAAGCATAGTTCTTCCCATGTCAATGAGCATCCTGTTTCCAATCTGGTACAGCAGCTGTCCCATCTTCTTACTGAGAGTACAGTATAGTCAGATCTGCAACTAGGATGGAACTGTCTTCCCATTAAGCAGCCTTTCATGGACGATCTTTCTTTTCTGCACTGCCTTCCACTTGGCTGCTGCTTCTGTACTGGCACACCATACTCCATTTTTCACAATTCAAGTTGGAACATGGGTAGGAACAGGATCTGGACAATACCTTTTCCACTTCTTAGACGCACTTGCTCCCCCTGCGTCTGTGTTCCCATTCATCTTGATAGTTGCCTTAGATGAGCATTCTTGGAAGGTCACTATCTTTTTGGGTTTCTTCTTTTCAGCTTTCTTGAGCTCAGACAGTGAAACTGTGTCCTGATCCTCCTTCTGAGTGTTCTCATTCTCAGCCTCTTCTTGATCAGATAATTACATCTCTACATCTGTATTAGCTGGATGTTCCAACTCAGTCGGCACAGTCGGTGCGTCAGATGCTTTTTCTTCAACATGTTTATTTTCTGATTATGCTGCAGACCCAATATGCACATCTCTTTCCTTCTATTTTTCTTTGCCTTCCTTGGTTCAGAAAGAGGGACGAAGTCCTGAGCATCCTCTGGATGAGTTTCTGACAAGGTGGCAGCCTGAGTAGCATCCTCTATCTCAAAAATAGGAATAGCTGGGGGATCCACCACCACATGTGCATCTGGAACAAAATCATCAAGTAACCCTCCTTGCACAACGTCCGGTGCTTCAATTGACTCACCCTCTGGGACTGCATCAGAACTAGAGGACTTTTGGGGTAAAACTGTCTCACCACCTTGCTGCATATCTGAGACAGCATCATCTGGCACACTTGCCTCCTTCTCAACCCCTACGACCTGGGCTCCTGAGGACTGATCAGCTCTTGTCTCAACAGGTATTGTAACCTCCTCTTTTTGCAACTCATCAACAACATCATCAATGTCCTTGAACAACACATCCAGTTCTTCATCATTGCCGGATGCTGGAGACTCTTCCATCACATTGCCAGATTGCTTAGCTTGCTGTTCTCCACTTGCATCCTCATTCTTCTGCTTATCAGGACCACAATCTTAGCCCTACTGGCTTCACCTTCTTCTGCAGCATCGGCCACAGAATCTACAGCAAATTTCACACCCTTCGGCTTCCCATTAACCACTTTGTCACCCTTATGACTCACTGAATCTTTACCAATCACCCGTACTTCCTCATTAACAAAACTGAGTGCAATAGCTCAGGAGTGAGAACAATGGATTACCTCATTGAGGAGTGGTTCAGCCATCGCCTGATTTTCCTTCGCAGTCTGCACACTCCCTTTAGTTGGATTAGGATTAGCCTTTGACGCCTTTGAAGTAGCTTCTTTAAGTTCTGTCACAGCCGCCTCTTCTCCCTTCTTTTCCCTTTTCCGATCTTAGGGTTTGCTGATATTGTATCCTCATCCGACTTCGATTCAACTGCCTTTTTGATTTCTCAAATACTTGGACTCCTCCACTTGCCAAAAATGGTTATGTTTATATCTCTTGAGATATTTGTCCAATCACCTCTCTCCTCCTTGATATGCTCCAACGCCTCATAAAGCTGCAAATATGTTGAACTTAGTAATCAGTTCCAACCACATACCATCTGTTCCAGCCCTCTTCTTTGCTAGGTCAGCCCATCTGATTTGCTCGGGCTCTGCTCTTGGCTGACCTCCGTCTGGAACACTTAGTTGGTGATAACACGTAGACCCAGAGAGGATCTAAGTGTTTCGAATTGAGCGGCGTCTAGTGGCATGGTGAGTACGATAGTTACATATGTCATGTGTTTCGATGTGATGACCTTCTTCTCCACTAGCTCTCTGATGAAGTGATATCTGCTCATGGAGTGTTGTACTGGGTTCTTGGGCAGAACCTTCATCACCCATTCCATTCCGTGTTCAGACAGATTCTGCTTCATACATAGGAACTGAGTGCAGCAGCTCCCTGCAGCGATGCGCTCCTGCTCTCCCAACACCTGGTCAACATGTGTTCCAGGAAGGTGTTTCATCTCTCCCATCATGGTCAGCTGGAGCTCCTTTTGCATCTGTCTCACGAACTAGCCAACCAGCTTCTGTGTACTCGTGACGAACATATGCTTCTCTTCTCCCCCTCTCTCATAGCCATGGTCGATGAGGAAAGTCTCGTACCATGCTCTGGGCGCTTGTGTGAGTCCGTATATAGTCTCCTTCAGTTCGTGACTGTGCACAAGATGATATAACTTCCATGCTTCATATCTGGTGAGTTCTTCCTGTTCCACGTGAAAGGCCACCACCCAAAAGTCATCAATAAATGCTTTGTTGACATTCTTCGGACTTGATGAACACGCAGCTAGCTCTCGATACTTGATCTCATTCGCTCGACTCTTAATTCTCCATGAGGGTTGCAGCGCAGGTGCATTGTCAAGTGTCCTAGCTGGAGTAGGTGTGGCTTCATTAGCTGGACCTCCCTCTGGAATTTTATCTTCTGTAGACTTGGTCTGAACGGGTGTTTCAGACGATGTCCCACCTCTACATTTATCATCTTTTGGAACTGAGTTTATGGCATCTTTGTCTTTTACCTTTCTAGAAGAGGACACCATACCCGTCCCTTGCAATTCCATCTCATGTATCGTGTTTGTCGGACAGATAGTGGCAGCTCCTGTTCCAACTGTGCCTTGGCAGTAGCTTTTGTTTGTTGACTTGCTTCCTTCCAACCGTGTGTCTCCATTCCTATCCAGTACTTGACACGTTTCACGAGTGAATGTAACAGACTATCCGTCATCACACAATCTACTGATACTGATCTGGTTCACCTTAAACCCATCCACTAGGAGGATATCCTCGAGCTCAGGTAGATTCGGAACCTTCAATGTCCCACAGCCGATCACCTGGCCCTTCCCTCCATCTCCAAAAGTGACAAACTGATGCTTGCGAATAGGTTTAACATTGATGAGATATTGAGGATTACCTGTCATATTGAGATGAACTTCTTTGCGGATGTGCAACTCAGCATTCTCTCCTTAGCCCCACCAAGCCTGCAGGATGTGTTTCTCTATTTTTCTCCATCTCAGCTTTCAGAACCAATACGGTGTCTAGCAGTTTCACCTTCTGTGCAAGAAGTGAAGAGTGTTCTTGATTCATTCCAATCATCTCGTGCTTCAAAGCAGATATTTTCTCCTGGTGTTCCACCTTCTGGGCAACGAGAAGTTCAACCTCCTGCCACTTTTTATCTTTTTCTTCTGTCAGGCTTGCCACTGTTTCTGTGAGCTTCTTGTTCAGGCCAATCACCAATAGCCACTTCTCATAGAGTTCCTTGTACGTCTCGGCTAAGGTCTCATGAGCAAGTCCTTCGTCATCACTGCTTGATGCATCGTCAATAGGCTGTTCAAACAGTGCACTGGAATATGGGCTTTTACTTGTCTCACTGCAGTCTTCAATAGTGACTACAAGTCCCATGATATTGACATTTTCATGCTCTTCTTCATCATCGTTAGATTCACTGTCTGGACCCTCATAGGCTATTTTGAGAGTATCCCATGCTTCCTTGGCCACCTCACATTCAGCAATCAGTTTGAACACATTCTCGTCCACTCTATAGAATATTGCATTCAGGGCCTTTGAATTCCCAACAGCCGCTACATCATCTGCTTCAGACCACAGGGCTTCGGGTTTTGGCATAACAACTCCTTCAGGGTTTGCCCTCATGGGTACTGTCCATCCTATCATTACAGCTCTCCAAGCCCTTTCATCGAGGGATTTCAGAAAGGCTTTCATCTTGGATTTCCAATAGGCATAATTCGGCCCTTCAAGCAACGGTGGTCGGTTAGTGCTCTGTCCTTGCTTTAAACTCGTCTTGAACAGTCGCCGGATCACACTCTGTATGTCGAGTGTCTGCTCTGATACAAATTGAAATCTAGTTCTAGATGGTGCTCGAACTGCGTCTCGAACACTTGTTGAACAGTTTCAGGTTGTGTTTAAACAGAGACTGAAACACCTTAGTAGACAGTACCGAAAATAGAACAAACAGGAGCACACACGATATGATAACCCTGTTCGGCCTCGCCTACTCAGGGGGGTTTCCCACACCCTAAAAGGGACACAAATCGTTTTACGAGATTAGAGCTATAAGTGGTCTTACTCTTACACAACACCTTGTTTGTAATCGCCTAGCCTCTAATTCTCCGTCTCTCGGATTTGCAATCTCGGTTCACCGCAGCTCCCCTCGATCCCCTATGGGTAGGACGAGACTTTCCTCTCGACCTAGTCTTGGACCTCCCAGAAGTCTAGCTGCCTTCTCTCAAAGACGTATCTTGGTCACCGTGTGTGTGTGTGTGCGCTTTGTTATTCTTCAGGAACAGTCTGAATAGCACACTGAACAGACTGTTACTTCCCGGTTGATATTCCAGTGTGGAATAGTCAGCCGGCGGCCGCTTCTCCTCCAATCTCACTAACTCTCATGTTTTTCTTTTGTCTCAGGAAGCGACACGGATTATGGACGCCCTAGCCTTGTATTTATATGCATATGCGAGATCCAAATCTGTTCCAAATATCCTCATTAAATATTTAGGAAATATTCCTAAATATTCGATGGATATTTTCAATCCAATCTTTGGGAAGATCTTGATAATTCTTCCACGACAAGTCAGCCAATCCAATCGTAAATTTGATCAGGAGATATTCGTATGAATATCTGAATCTTTGAATTCCTCACTGGCCGACTTCAGATCGAAATATTCTTGTCAAATATTTCGGAGATACTCCTAAATATTTGATAGATATTCAATCTTTTCCATATCCAATCTTTGGAGATTACTTCCATGCCAAGCCATCCAATATTCTCGAATCCAAGCTGAAGATATTAATTTGAATATCTGATCTTTAATGATGGCTCGTCAATTGATCCCCAATCAAATAATCTCGTCGATCTTCTGGATACGGAAATCTTCCTGCGTCTGCTGTATGCTGAACTGCAGTTCAAGACAGCGATTGAACTCATCTTGAACTCCATCTTGAACTGTCTAAAGCCGTTTTGCCAAAGACATGGCATTCATGGGAACATCAATGTTGAAAGATTCGTACAGTGATGCATCACATGTCACAAAGCTAAGTCAAAGCTTAATCCCAACGGTTTATACACTTTATTACCTGTTCCAAATGCTCCTTGGGAAGATATTAGCATGGATTTCATTTTAGGACTACTTATGACTACGAGGGGGAGGGATTCAGTATTTGTAGTTGCTAATAGAGGTTCAAAATGGCACATTTCATTCCATGTCATACGAGCGATGATGCTTCACATGTTGCGGATTTGTTTTTGAGGGCAGTCGTGCGTCTTCATGGAATTCCAAGAACAATTTTTATGTGAGCTACTTTTGGAAAACATTATGGGCTAAGCTTGGAACTAAGTTGCTATTTTCGAACTCTTTCAACACTATTGAGGACAATGATCAAGAAAAATTTGAAGGAATGGAAAGATTGTTCACCACACGTTGAGTTTGCTTATAATATAGCGATTCACTCTACTAGCGGAATGTGTCCCTTTGAGGTGGTTTATGGATTCAAGCCAATTATACCAATTGGCTTGCTGCCACTTCCATTGTAAGAGAGGAGTAATATGGAGGATACAAAACGTACTAAATATGTGAAGAAAATTAATGAGAAAACCGAAGAGGAATAATGGAAAAAGGGAGAGTACTACGCAGAGGAAAGGCCAACAAAAATCACAAGAACGTGACTTTTTACCTCGGTGATCTTGCTTGGGTGCACCTGCATAAAGATCGTTCCCGGACAAATGCAAGTCCAAACTAATGCTTCGTGAAAATGGACCATTCAAAATGCTTTCGAGGATAAATTACAATGCTTACAAAATTAAGCTTCTAAAGATTATGCTGTGAGTCCAACATTCAATGTAGCTTATTTGTGTCCTTACATGGCTCGAGATGAAACAGAGTCAAGATGACTCATTTTCAAGAGGGGGAGGATGATGAGGACCCCATACATCTACAAGCTTATAAATCAACTAAAGAAGCTTACCTTGGTCCCTTGACTAGGAACCGCGCTAAACAAATTCAGCAATAGGTGAATTCGTTCCAAGCTAGCTTTTATGATGTTGGTAATGAAAATTACGTATTGCCTAAGTCTCGGGTACTTCTTTTACTCAGGTTTTTTACGGAAGTAATTCAAGCTAAAGGAGCTTATAAGGAGAATCAAAGCTTAGTTGTTGTCGTGCAGGGTCTATGAACATCAATCTACGAAGAACATGACATGATGAATTCAAAGTTTGACACAAAGAATGATAACATGCTTTCCATGCAATCAATTATTGCACAATGGAAGCTCGCTCATCAACACTTCATTATGGACATATTAATCCCAATAAGATGCAATTAATGCAGCCACCAAAGCATTAACTGTTGCCACCCAAGGAATGAATGTTGCACATGGCTCAACCATGATGGTACAAGAACCAACTTTGTTTGCACACGACTCCGACATTACTGCACAAGAGTCCACATGATTGCACAAGGCTCAACAAAGGATGCACAACACTTTACAAGCCAAAGAATTTAATTGCTTTCCTAGTACAAGTAACTCATTGTTATTTCATAGAAAAAACTTTACTTTTGAATTTGTTTTTTCACATGAAACTTTGCAAAGTGATATTTCAATATCAGTGAGAGATTTCTTTACCCCATTGCTCTTGTGATTTCCTAGTGATACTACAGAAGCGGTCGTTCAACGTCAACCTTTCTGTGCTTCCAACTTTGTGCATGGTGGTGTGGTTAGGAAACATAGAGTGTGGTTAGGTGAATACTTGTCGTATGTCATTGCACTAGCAGTTGTTGGCATCAAGACTCATCGGGTTGCACTATTATCCAAAGTTGATCTTAGTTGGAGTCGGTGGCAGCATCAACTTCTTCAAGGGGCCTCAAATATTCTTGTTGTTCAAATCCTACGTCGTGAAGATCGAAACCAAACCCTTATCAGCTTAAGCAAGCACTTTAGCAATGGCATAAAAAATTGGTGAGGTTGTGTTATCCGATGGATTTATCTTAAATCAGTCGGATAAGTGTGTCTATAGCAAGTTTGACAACTCCGGAAATGGAGTTATCATTTGCCTATATGTGGATGATATGTTTATTTTTTGGCACTAACCTAGAGTGCATAAATCAAACAAAAGAATTTTTATCATCTAAGTTATCCATAAAGGACATGGGGGAGGTGGAGATTATTCTTGGTATAAGAATAAAAAGAGTAGAGGGAGGCCTTGCGTTGACACAATCTCATTATATTGAGAAAGAGTGAAAGAAATTCAATCATTTAGAATGCCATCCAGCAAGTACCCCTTTGGATCCCTCTACTCGCCTATTCCATAATACTAAAAAATCCCGTGTCCCAACTTGAATATTCAAGAGTTATTGAGAGCTTGATGTATGCCATGACAAGTACAAGACCCGACATAGCATTTACGGTGGGTAAGCTAAGTCGCAATACTAGTAATCCTAGTTTGCAACATTGGCAAGCGGTCCATTGAGTACTGCATTACCTTAAAGGGACCATGGACCTTGGTCACACCCAATTCATATCTAACTAGCGTTAGCTATGATTTCAATGTGGAAAGCCCACACCTAGAAGATCGTTGAACAAACCTTAATTATTCCCGGGTTAGTGTTCATAACTACAAGTACTGTGTTGAAGAAGAACTCTTCTTAATAGATTCTTTGAAAAAAGTGATGATTGTAGAAGCACATTCGGGTAATGTGACCACTAAGGAATTTACCTATATAAACGTAAAGTTGTTGGTTGCTTCATGAGATTTCAAGTTTGATCTCAATACGTTTATGAATTGATAGAGACTCAAGGGCCATTAAGAGTCAAGTTAAAACGTTATAGTTTGGGAAGTAACTCATGTATGTGTTTATCTTCAGGTATCCAGGTGGATTGACTGGTTCAATCTTTTAAAGACACCATTATTTTTGGGTATTTAGAATGTGTACTACACATCAAATCCTTGCGACATCTTTGTTTATGCGTGTTTTACTTAAAAACAAAGGTATTTGGGAAACAAAAGAAATCCTAAAACAGAGGAGAATTGTTGGTGATTTTAGGATTTATGAACATGTCATAATGTTTAAACCTATTAGGGTAGGATACCCTAATGAAATGAGATCATATGGATATTGTTAAAATAAATTCGGTATCTGGATTAGAGAGGATCGCGCCCAATGAAGACTTTAACATGGTCGCGCCCAATGAAGACATTAAGTTAATGTCTTCCCTGGGCGTGGTGAACTAATGTCAGCAGTGGGCACATAAACTCTTAGCACAGCTGCGACTGTTTGCTCAGGTCGCATCCATTCTTCGTCTCGGTTGATCTCCTATAAATTGGAGGTCATAGTATTCATGAAAAATACTATAAAATCATTCTGAGTTATTCACTTTTACTCTTCCCTCCCAAAACCTAAAACCCTAAAGTTGATTTCTACGTCTTTTAACCGAGTGTAGAAATTGTTTCGATTTGATTATCACACTTTGAGTTTTGTGAAACCCTGGGCTATTGTTAGTGACAAAATATCAAATTTTGAAAAGAAAATTAACGCGATCCAATTCGATATCCAAGTTGTTGCCATTGATTTTCCTACCAAAGAAAAGCTGCAGAAGAAATCGTCCATTGAAGTGAAGCTATAATTTTCAGACTGCTATTTATACTGTTGTTTTCTACTATAGTACTACTACAAAAAAGACAAATAGAACCTATAAATGGACGTTAGAAAAATAACATAATGCTGTCAGAAAATACGCTCTCAGATCTGTCCGCACTGTAGGCAGATTTTGACTTTCAACTTCACAATTGTTTCAAAAATAGCATCGGTTGAATCAGAGTATGTTCTACGTATCCTTGAAAAGATCTTTTTCACTATGACACCTTAGAACAAAGAATAACACATTCTGAAAATCTGAAACATCAGTTATTTCTGTTTGAAAATTTGCGACAGATTTGAATTCATCACCGATGAATCAGAGGATTGTAATTATCGGGATGAGTAGTACCTCTGTTTATGCAACCTCCAAGGACTATTTTCAGAGCCTCCCTCTTACAATTTGTCTCTAAAAATCAAAGTTCCAGAAACCTCAGTTCGATCAAAATTATAATTATATTCCAAAATTAACGCTCTTAGGGGTTAGGACCTTACCATGTTCTTTTCCAACAGTTGAGATGTTTCTTTTGTGATGTTTCTGCAATTGTATTTTTTGCAGAATTTTCTTGCATTAGATTTATAGGAATTAAGAAGGAAATCAAATGTGAGGTTATTTCCTTCCTTTAATTTTCTCAATAAAATATATTGAAATAATTAGGTTATTTATTTACCTTTTAAAACCCAATTATTTCCATATAATACACTCGTTTAAATGTTACGCACATCCTTGCACTATTTATAAAATATTATTATTTTTTAGTTTACAAATGAATTATAACTTGAAATTTATTCGAGATTTTATAAATTGTTTTGTGTTGTAAAATAATAGGGAAGAACAAGATTTGAGAGAAAATGTGTAGGGAGAATTGTATTTCTTCTTGTTTACAATGACCTCTATTTATAGGTTACATGGAGGCTAATGAAAGGACATGATCTTGAACACAAATAAATAGAGGTAGATGGAGTGATCTAAATAAGGGTGTAAATGGGTCTAGCCAAAGGTTAAAAACTAAAGGTTGAGTGTGCATTATGAAATTCTGTTGTCTGTTCAAGACCAGATCCAAGTTGTGTTCTACCAGCGACTAGAATACCTCAGCATACAGTATCCAAAAAAAGAACAATGTATGCACGCACAATGTGATACCCAATTCGGCAACAGCCTACTCTGGGGGGCTTCCCACACCCCAAAGGATAGCAAATCTTTATTAAAAAGTTTAGAGCTACAGATGGTCTTATGCTTACTATCTCCCGAAAGTAATCATCTAGCCTCTAATCGTCTAGATTTACGATCTCGGCTCCCCCTCGATCATCTATGGGTAGGAGGAGACTCCCTCCCGACCTAGTCTTGGACCTCTCCCGAAGTCCAGAGCCTTCTCCCGAAGACTGACGCCTTCTCCCAAACGCGTGAACTCAGTTTGGTGTGTGCAGCAGTATGTGTTCCACAGTCTGTTCTGATCAGCACACTGAACAGATAGACTCATCGTCGTCAACTTTTCGGTGAGAAAAGTTTTCCGGCTGATCGTTCCTCCTCCTCCTCTGCAGAATATAGGCATGTATAACTTCGCCAACAACGATACTGGTTAGGAAACCCTAGCCCCATATATATAGTATCCGGCTGGTTCCAAATCGGTTAGGATATTCAATCTCGAATAATTAGGAAATATTTCCTAAAGATTTTCAAGCTTCCAAATCTTTGATCTTTGAGAATCTCTTGATAATTTTGGCGTCCGGATAATATAGCTCGAATATCTCGCCAGCCAATCTGATCTTCAACCTATTTGAATCTTTAACTAGCTCCAATCTGCATATCTTTGATATTAGGAAATTCCCAGATTAGGAAACTTCCAGTTTCTGTTCTGCGATGTACGCGAGTTCCTAGCTTCGGTTGAGTAGCTCCTTGACTTCTAGCTTGAACACTCTGAAATCGTTTTGCAAAAACCCATGCCACATAGGAACAACACATTCATAATGTCATATTATTACAACACTCCCCCTTGAATGTGTACTCCATATTTTGTGAACTCCATATTACAACGAGATGATGACTTCTTTCGAAGACAGATTCAATGGATATCATGCTTGACAACCTACTACAAATCTTCACTAAGTTGTTGGAGATAGACGACTATCCAACTCGAAGACTGATTCAGACTCGATGATTAAATTTATGCTGGATAATTTTATGATGGACGAGTATAATTGAGACGAGATGAAATGTTTAGGGTACCTCGTTGCGGAAGATGATGAGTTTGAAAAAATAGAACCTTAATATGTTTGGGATCATGTTACGGCGTGGGAAATGAATCAATGGCTGATGAATTTTGTGTCACTTTCTAGGCTCCAATTTTTTAAATAGATTTTGGGACATTTTTAGCGATACTTTTTTTTTGTAATGTGCCTTTGAGTATTTTAGCTCACGTAGACCAGCAAACACTAAAACAGGCTAAAATATACAAAGATTGACCAAAAATGGACAAAAGGTGACACCTGTCTAAGGAGGCACCGCCATTCATGGATATAAAACGAACAGTCAAGCAACCCAAGGGATGAGGAGGTATTGCCTAGGGGAGGCGGCACCTATCTTTGGCGACTATAAAAGTAGGTTCATCATTCATTCCAAAATAACTCAGAAATCGACGATCTAGTTCCATTAGAACAAGCTAAGCATTTGAGGGAGAAGAAGTGCACCCTAATGGGAGTAAAGCGTTTCAGCAAGGGTCAACACTTGTATAGGTTCGGATCGTTTAAACTAATCTTTACAAGATAGGATTAGTATCCACTTGCCGTATGCGTCATTGTTGTTTACTATTCGTATAAACCTTTCAATATTTTTACTTATGCAATACATGTTGGAACAAGGTGCACTCTGTTCATTGTTGTTAGGCTAATACAAACTACTCCAAGCTCCGTGCATCTACTTCTGTGAATCCATTTTTCCTATTTTATATTTTTTAGTCGAAAACCCCATAACCAAAGAACGGTTAGAATAAATTAGTTGAAGCTAATTCTATCCTTGTGTTGGATGCTAGTAGCTCCTTGAACAACCCTAGACTTGCCTAGGCTAGTATAAATTTTTTTGATGGAGTAAAATACAACAACTTTAAAATGACGTTGTTGCCGGGGAGTTACTTTTAAGTATGATATTATAAATGTATTACTGGAAACTAAACCTATACTTTATTTGTTGTAAATTTTCATAAATAATTGTATGTGTAAAACAAAATTAGGCGGCGAATTGTATGATATTTTATATATTGTAAATACATAAAAAAATAATATTCTTTGTGTAAGATGGAGTCTTAGTTTTTTGGGTAAATCCCACTACGTTTACCGGAGGAGTTCTCGAGCAAGACCTCAAGATAGAAGCTTGTACGGAAATGCTGTAGTGGCGACTTAGTACTTCCATGTTAAAAGAATCAATGTTAAATTTCTTTACACGCTAAGATTGTATATCCTATGTACCCTATCTGGCTGCCCGGCCGATACGTTACCACAAACCCATGATTTACAGAGTGATAAGACCACTCTCTCGGGTTTTTAGTGATTGTTGATTTCCTTAAATAGACACATCTATATATCATTAGTCTTATTTTTAGAATTATTTTAGGGGAAGATATTTGTATAGATATATTCTTTTGTAATTATGATAATGTACATATCATTACCTTTGTGTTAGTTAGAACTGACTGTAATACTAGTTTAGACGTAATGCATTTTGATTTCACTCACTGCTACCTGAACCTATGAACACTCTTAATAAAAGAAGCATAGGGGTCGGTATGGGCAAAACAAGACGAGGGTGCACAAAATAATAATTTTTGTTCTCTCCTATATTTTAATGCTCAAGGACTAAGTAAATTTTTAAGTGTGGAGTGAGATTATGTTGCATATTGATGGGTTACAAAAGGTGGCAACTCATACACATGCCATGAACAAGGCGCATGGGGAGGCCTCACCAGAAGCACCTGCACCACTCCGTAGGGGGGCTCGCCACAAGGAAGCTTCCAGACACTATCCAGCTGGGGAATACGTACTGCAAGAATTTGTTGGTGCGTCTGAGAATTAGTTATGGTGCAGCAGAGAATGACCACATTGCCCTAGACTAGCAATTGGTACAAATAATATAACGGCACGGAATGAAAGGCAACAATCAATTAACAAATCATTCCTTACTCTCCTTGTCTACTCTCCCTTCCCCTCTTCCTCCATCATTTGGTGCTTTTATTGCACCATGCCCACCCACGCGGAATCAATCGCAACCCTAAACACTGGCATGGAATCTCTGGAAAAACGTATGGCTGCGATGGAGGACAACCGGACCTCTGACGTCCAACAGATGATGGCGGCCATGGAGCGTTTAACCAATGCAATAGAGGAAATCAAGCTGACAAACCAGTCCCAAGCTGACCACTGTAATGGAAAATAACCAGTTTTTCCAAACCCAGTCCCACCACTGCACGAAACTCCAGCAGCCACAACATTCAGCAACTCTGGCATGTCACAGGAGCTCCTCAGCAACCACCATCAGCCTCACGCTTCCGACTACCACCAACGACCATTCCACACACCTCGCTTCGACGTACCTATCTTCACTGGTGAGGGAGCAACAGGTTGGCTGTTTCAGCTCAACCGCTATTTTACGATGAACAACATAACCCCAGATCAGATGCTCGAGTCCATCCCTTTGTTCCTGTCGGGCGATGCCTTACTTTGGTATCAATGGAAGGCCACCACGGAACAGATCACAACATGGGAACAACTGGCGTGTGACATCAAACGGAGGTTTGGCCCCAGTGAGTATCATACTGCCGAGTTTGCCATCAACAGGCTGGTGCAAACATCCTCAGTCCAAACATACATCTCGGAGTTCATCAATCTGTCTGCTAAAGCCCCTCGCTTGGTCGGTTACGACCTCCTCACCCACTTTATCGCAGGCCTCAAGGATGACATCCACCATGAACTGGTCATGCTCCGTCCCACTTCGTTGGAACAGGCCATGGGGTTAGCTCGTGTCGCGGATGATAAGCTCCAATCCATTCGCCGTTCGACTGCTCGACCAACCTACCCACGCTCCCCATATTGTCCAAACAATGACCATCCTCGCCCGCAGCATACACCATTACCCACCAAACGACTAACCACGTTGGAAATGGCAGCAAGGCGTGAAAAAGGCCTCTGCTTTAACTGTGATGAAAAATACCTCCCCGGCCACAACTGTCGACCTAAGTTCCAGTGCCTCCTCATGGAGAACCCAGACGATGCTGATGGGTTCGAGCTCATCGACCACGAGCCAGCGACACCTGAGGAGTATACTGAGACCACGGATATCACCACGGCCACCGATCCTGCACCATGCATTACCTTTCATGCCCTCCAAGGCCGAGCAGCACCTTCCACCCTTCGTTTTTAGGCGACAATTCACGGCCAACCAGTTCTCATTTTGGTCGATAGCGGCTCCACACATAACTTCATCCAAACGAGAGTTGCTCGCTTTCTCAAGCTCCCGATCGAACCCTCTAATCACCTCAGTGTCACAGTCGGCAACGGAGACGAGATGCAGTGTGAGGGTGTATACCGCGAAGTCCCAGTCTAGATTGAGGGCAATACCTTCCCGTTTGAAGCTCATCTGTTACCCGTATTCGGGGCAGACATGGTGTTAGGCGCCCAGTGGTTGGCAGGCGTGGGCCGCACAACTTTTTGCTACAAAAATATGTGGATGAGTCTTCAAAGAGATGATCAGCGCATACAACTTTTCGGCCTTAAGCCCTCGACCCATTGATGAGCCGTATTTATACGACTCATCGAGTCAGCAAATCCCACCAATTCCAGCACTTTATTATACGAACAGTTACTTCTTAGTATTGTTTTGCATTTCAGGTGTTTCGGAAGCTCTAGGAGGAAACGTGCATAAAAGACGACATTTTATGCCGAAAACACCACAATGGCAGATCAGACCTTTGGACGCTCGACGGAGCACTGGGAATGGACCTTTGATCAGAAAAATACGAGCTACATAGCGTTGCGTAGCTGACTCAATTCCCTACAACTCTCTGGTTCACACCGAGAGCATCCGAGGTCGTTCGGAAGGTCAAAACGAGAGTCAAAGTCGGAATTGGCGCATAGAAGAGAGCAGCAACTCAGACCAGATCGCGGATGAACAGTAATTCCGGTGTGAACAGTAATTCCGGCGTGAACAGTAACTTCGGAAAAAAATCCAAATTTCATGCATGACTGTTTATAAGCTGCTACAAGGTTCTGGAAGGCTCTACACAGATCTGGAAGACTTGCAGAAGAAGAAAACTTAGAGACCAAGCAAAGTCGGTTTTAGGACATGTTTCCTAAAACCATTTTTGGACCGACTTCAATTTGAAAACTTTGAGGCCTGAGTTTTCTCTATAAATACAGCCTCATATCAACCTTTCAAAGCATCCCAAAACGTGGAGAGCTCCTCTCTCCACAAGCATCCCAAATCTGCCCGACCATTCCTCCTCTCGGCCGAACCCTTGCTCCGCCCTTTCCTCCGCCTTGCGCCACCCTTGCTCAGCCGTGCTCAGCCCCTGCCTCAGCCGTGCTCAGCCCTTGCTCAGCCGCACCTCAGCCCTCACGGCCCGGTCTTCAGTCACTCTCGGCACTAGTGAAGTTTACTTGTTTTTACTTATTGTTTTTGCCCTAATGGCCATGTGTAACTAATCCTGTTATTCGGGCTAGGGTTTATACATTGTGACGAATGTTTTTGAGACTTGGTTTTTAATGCTATTCATGTTTTACTAATTCTCGTGCATAAATCCCATGAACTATTGCTAGACTAGGCGGATACTTTGTCGTAAAATCTAGTTGCGCAATATTTCTATATTTATCATCTATCTAATACTTTGTCGTTTGGATAGGTAGCACGGCTAGGTTAAATAACACCTTTGTCGGGTTATTAAACCTAGGGAAATTAGAAGCTTTAACACCTTTGTTGGCGTAATACCTTTGTCGGGTTACTTGGGAAGTCACCTTTGTCGGGACAACCACACTTAGAAACTATGAATTAGATCATTAGAAGTCGATGATAAAACAAGTCACAATCAAACCCTAGTCTGAATATTCTCATCATTATAAGTCACTCACTTTATTTCCTTATTTGCACTTGTTTCCTAAACTGTTTACTCTCACCCAATCGTTTCTTTTCCTCTCTTACAGAACAAAGTAGTAACCATCTAGCTCTCTAGGGTTCGACCCCTTATTTACAGCTATACTAAGCCAAGAGTAAGTGGACATTATAAATTTAGATTTGCAGGTATCAACGACGACCTGTCAAATTTTGGCGCCGTTGCCGGGGAGCTACGCACGGTGAAATATTTGTTCTGTTTTTTTTGTTTTTTCGGTTTTGTGCTTTTTTCACTGTTTTTGCAGTCTTGCGAAAAGTTCTCAGGATTGGTGCTCCCGGTGTCTGATTTCAGCCCATAATACCTTCTTCTGAGCGGAACGACGAGTAGATCAGAAATCACCAGCTTTGCTCGTGATATACGGTGTTTTTGGCCATCCGAGATCGTTTACTATTTTATTTTGAATTTGTAGTGTTTTTAGAAATTTCCAAATTTTCGGTTTTTGTCTTTATTTCCTTTTTATTTCGATTTCCCTTTTCGATTTCTAGCTTTTAAAGGGTTCTGTCACCAAGACTTACGAGTCTAAGGAGATTGGGTTTTAAGTGAGACCATTGTGACTCCTCCAATCTCCTGGGGACCCTTTACTGCTAGTCTGTGCTTGCTATTCGGTGCTTTGCTAGTTTGTGCTTTGCTACTCTTGTGCCATGTCTCGCGCAGGTAGTAGAGTTGATAATGAGGAACAGTACGAGGAAGAACAGTTCGAGCTTGAAAACCTTGACCAAAACCCACCAATAATCAACAACAACAACGAAGGAGTACAACAAGTGATCTACGACGATCCAGAACAGCTAGTCCACGATCAAAGGCGAGCACAACGAGAAGCAGCTTGATAGAACCAAGGACCGGCCCGACAGCAGGCACCGGTCCAGCAGCAAGCTCCGGCCCAAAATCTGATCCAGGGTCCGCAACAAGTCCGACAACATGCCCCAGCTCGACAACAAGTCCAGGCCCGACCGCAGGTCCAGGCACGACAACAACACCCGGTTCAGCATCAGGTCCAGGTCCAACAATAGATCAGGCAACCCAGACAGCCGGTGTACGAGGAAGAAGCATACTATCACGATGAGGAGCCATCCATGGGAGAGCTCTCGGTCCCCGACTTCAAAGACCAGTCATGGTGCATCTATGAAGGACCGGAACTTGAAGAAATTGCCATCAGCACCTCAATCGTCCATCACCTTCCCAAATTTTCGGGAGCAAAGGGAGAATCAGCTACAGGGCACCTGAAGCGCTACCATGGCAGTTGCCATAATCTCAGGCCCTACGGAGCTTCAGTGGATGACTTTAAACTCAAGGCATTCTATTTTTCACTCACTGACTCCACCACCGACTGGTTTCTGTCTTTGCCCTCAGATAGCATCTATACATGGGAGGAGATGCAGAGACAGTTTCTCACCAAGTACTACCCAGCAGGACGAGCCATGCAGGTCAGGCGCCAGTTGCAAGAGCTCAAACAAGAACCCAATGAGACCATGTACGAGTACGTGGAGAAATTCACCGCTTTAGAGAAGAGCTGCTGCAACCTTGGGCTACCAGAGAAGTTGATCGTGGAATACATGCTAGACGGTCTTCGTAGGCTCGATAGGAAGCTCTTAGACGCCTCAGCTGGAGGTAACCTTATGGACCTATCCCCAGCCAAAGTCCGACAGAAGATACTGGCAGTAGCAGAGAGCGAACGGTTCCAAGATGAGTCTACCAAAGAGGAGGAGTTCACCCGAACCAGAATCATGTCCAAAACCGAGCCCGCATACAGTGCCATGGCCGCAGAAATCAGGGAGCTCAAGGACATGATGCAACATGTGATCAGGAGGCAACCGGTCCAGACCAAACCGTGCGGTTTCTGTGCCGCCACGGATCACAAAACAGATGAGTGCCCGACCATAGTGGAAGATGACCAGGCCGAAGTAAATGCGGTAGGCGACTACCAGGGCTACCAGGGCCACAGCAACTAGGCCGGGCAAGCACGACAGTATGGTTCTGCCGGGAACGGACAGGGAGCCAATAGACAGCCTTGGCAGAACGAAAATCATCAGACCGGGCCAAATCATCAGTATCAGACCCAGAGAGAGTCGGCACGACAGAACACGCCTCAGCAGAACCAGCAGCCTTATCAGCCCCCACATCGACAGTATCAGCAGAATGCGCCAGGTCAGTACCAGTAGAGAGGTCCGAACAATAATCAGCCGAGCCCAAGCAGTCACGGCCCCAATAAGTCACTGGAGGACATGATGAAAGAGCTGGCAGCTAGCAACCAGCAGTTGAATGCAACCATGACCCAGCACATAGCCACGACCAACGGAGCAATAACCGACTTGAAAAAGCAGATGTCGCAGATTGCTACGACAGTCTCAAGGCTCGAGGACAACGCTGGACGACTTCCCTCGCAAACCATTCAGAATCCAAAGGGGAATGTCAGCATGGTAGGAGTGGTGGACATGACACCAAAGAAGTCCGCATGTTGGGAGGACGAGATGCTCGACATTATGGCAAGATACAGCACGGAAGAGCCTACCCCACAGCCTACCAGGCCAGCAGAAGCCTTCAGCCCGATGGTGCCAGAAAGAGAACCGGCCAAGGCGCTCAGCCCGGACACACTCGGCACAGCCCGGACAGACCCGGATGCTCTCGGAACCAGCAGACAGGACGCGCCCGAGACCTCTCGGTCAGGCCCGGTCCTCAATGCCGAGGAGTCCAACACTCACAGTTCTTCATGGGCTATGCAGGTAGTTACTTCCGAAGGACATATGACCATCAAGGACGAGCTGGAAGGTAGGATGGAGACGAGGCCTAAGCAGAACGGTACAACGATAGAGTGCCCACTCTCTACGAACCATGAGACACCGCCAGGAAAGAATAAGGACCCAGGGGCCTTCACGGTCACCTGTGGTATCGGTGAGACCCAGATACATCACTTTTTAATTGATTTGGGTGCTGCTATTAATGTCATGCCGTACTGTTTATATCGTTCGTTGGGACTTGGTCCATTGAAACCACCTAGGTTGTCGATTGAATTAGGGGACAAATCTTGTGTTCGACCTACTGGTTTGCTATAGGATCTAACCCTCCGAATTGGAGATCTTATTATTCCTGTAGATTTCTATGTCTTGCAGATGGGCGATGCTAGCGACGACAAGCCGCCAGGGCTAATTTTGGGGCGACCATTCCTTCATACCACCAAGACCAAGATTGACATGGGCATGGGCTTACTGTCATTAGCATTCGGTGGAAAGGAGGCAGATTTCTATGTCTATGAGGATGTTGACCGACCATGCACAAGAAAACCGCCAGATATTGTGCACACATCAGATTATGATGCCCTAGTTCCAGACCTACCAGAGCATACCATGCAGACGACTAGGCCAGCAGCTATGGTCAGAAAATACTTACCTTCTCGGGGATATGTGAAGAAGAACCCGCCTGATCGATGGAGAACAGAACCGAGCACACAGGCATGTGAGCACTTTGGGCAGATTGACGGAGTTGCTGCAGGGAAGTATGACCTCACACACCCATGGGATCCTAACTTGTGATCCCTAAAGAGGTAACGTCGAGCCAACGATGTAAAACAAAGGCGCTCGCAGGGAGGCAGCCCGGCACTTTTTATTATTCTTTCAGTTTTATTTACTTATTTTCTGTTTTATTTGAGTCTTGAGTCCTTATTGTCACATTGTACTTGGGAAAGAAGATGATTTTCATGCAGGGGACAGATGCAAACGTATCCGAAATATTGGCATAAGACTGTTATCCAACGTGAGTAGCTTCACACCTTGAATAAATTGTGTCGAGAAACTTAAGCGTTTAAAGATTCTGTCACCAAGACTTACGAGTCTAAGGAGGTTGGGTTTTAAGTCAGACCATTGTGACTCCTCCAACCTCCTGGGAATCCTTTATTCGTCTTGATGTCATTGACACAGCCCTTTCATTTTGTGACGAACTCACGTTGCGATGCAAGCTTCGATGGTGCTCTCCTCGAGGACTCATAGGAGAATACAGTTGCTTCTGATCGTCAAGCACCGCACGAGGGAAGTGCCTGTCCAACCTTACTCTCTTCTTATTTCCCTTTTGTTTGTTTGCATGCATTGTGAATCTAGATTTGAGTCGTGCCGTGAGGACACGGCTTATTTCAAAAGTGTGGGGTGGGAGAGTCAGTCATTGAGTCAGCACGTTTATTTACTTGCACCCTGCACAGAGTCAACACGTTTCCCGTAATTTTTTAAAATTTTGTACATGATTCTTCACTATTTCCTAGACTTGCAGTATTGGATAATGATATGGTGAAATAGATAGAGCCGATTACATGCATGTCTTTGGTGAAAATTGACTTGGGCAATTAACATGTGATTTTAAAATTTTGCGTGCCTTTGTTAGTTGAGATAAACAGGGATGTGGAGTTGATAGAAACGCCCTAGAGAGACTTGACAGATCATTCATAGGCCGAACTCCGGATATATGGTTATGTGGAGCTCGTAGAGGCTAGCACTTCGAGGCAACATAGTACGAGTCTGCTCCACCACTGCGGTACCCTTGCGGTTGGTCGGAACGGGAATACTTCACATCGTCCAAGCTCTAGTCCAAGTAGCCGGGAAAATAGACAAGCGACCCTTGGCTTGACCCGAGTCAAAAGAACGATGATGAGTGAGAGCAAGTAGGTTCGAGCTAGTCACAATCCGCACCACAAAGCAACAAATCCATCATCATTGTGATAGTCCACACCGAAATCAAGTGTAGAGCGCCATTGAAATATCAAAACCGAGACACCTATAGCTGGCCGAAAAGCACTCAACACTTTGGAACTCGAATCAATCACGTGCAAGAAAAAGCGGCAAAGCATAACCATATAGCAAGAGTTCGAGTCCAAGAATGCGGTTCAGGGGTCTAAAAAGGGCTATCTCCCGATACATCCGAATTGATTTGCATCTGGGCCCAAAGGTAACACGTATCATTAACCCATGTTTTCGCACAAGACTATTAGTAACGAGCATGCATAGAAGGCGAAATCTAGATTAACCGAATCATATTAATGTAGCATGTCTAGGATGCCAAAGCATTGTGGTGTTACAGTATTTCGTTCCTCTTATGACCTAGTCCTTGTTCGGGACGAACAAGTTTAAGTGTGGGGTGGTTTGATGAGTCGTATTTATACGACTCATCGAGTCAGCAAATCCCACCAATTCCAACACTTTATTAAACGAACAGTTACTTCTTAGTATTGTTTTGCATTTCAGGTGTTTCGGAAGCTCTAGGAGGAAACGTGCATAAAAGACGGCATTTTATGCCGAAAACACCACAATGGCAGATCAGACCTTTGGACGCTCGACGGAGCACTGGGAATGGACCTTTGATCAGAAAAATACGAGCTACATGGCGTTGTGTAGCTGACTCAATTCCCTACAACTCTCTAGTTCACACCAAGAGTATCCGAGGTCGTTTGAAAGGTCAAAACGAGAGTCAAAGTTGGAATTGGGGCGCAGAAGAGAGCAGCAACTCAGACCAGATCGTGGATGAACAGTAATTCCGGCGTGAACAGTAATTCCGGTAGTCATGGTGACTTTCTTCGCGAGACATGGTTGTTTTGAAGCGCGTAACGATTCAAAGAACAGTTATCCGATGACTAGTTCCCCGGCAACGGCGCCAATTTGACAGAACCGCTCGTCGTCAAAGCGATTATGCAAATAAATTTATAATAGTCCGCTACTCGCAACTATACTACTGGGTAGTACTTGGTAAGTAGGGGTCGAACCCAAGGGAACCAGGGGAATAATTGTTCTTCGGGGGGATTACGCAGCGTGGGAGCGTGTTTAAGGTCGGTTGGTTGGTTTTAAAGCTACCAGCTATTTTGATTTATTGATTGGTTGGTTGGTTGATTTTAATACTGGAAAGTAAATTACAGTTTATAATTAAAGAGAAATGTTCGGTTTCAGGGGACTTGTATTATATCCTGTTTATCATTGACCTTTAGTGACTCTCCTAAGTATTCAAACGGTGTATCAAGGCCATTCCAAGCACTCGATTTGCGTACACTGTCTAGCCTATTCCAAGGACGTAGAACACTTATTCTATTTAGACTAATACTCCATTCCCGGTTATATTAGCCTATGTGCATCCATTTGATCAATCATTCCCGATCAACCAAATGGTGTTTAGGATGAGTCAAACTTCTCAGATAAGCTTTGCCATTCCAAGCATCCACTTATCCGTACAAGTTTACGAACCCCGCTGTTTGCCATTCCAAGCATCCACTCTACCTTGGACGTTCTGACTTAATATATGGCACATAGAATAAGTTTTGAATACTAAGACTAGACACTAAGTTAATAGTCTTAAAACATTTTATAATACAAGTGCGCCCCTTAGACCGAACTATAAGTTTAGCTACTATTCATCGCGCTAAACATTATACTAAGGAATTAAACAGTTGAATAAATACGAAGCAATACTTACAACCGTTGAAGCGCCAAGGGAGCTTTCCTTTATTTCCAAAGCAAAATTACAACATTACAAATATTACAACTTCTAGAGAGAGAAGTGAATTGAGATTTTGGTGTGTGAAATGAGGAGGAGGAGCTCCTCCTTTTATAGCCCAAAGGGGAGGAGATGGGTGGTGGAGATGGGTGGCAAGTGTTGCATTTTGATTGGAGGAGAAAATCAAGGGAGGAGATGGCCACACATGGAGGAAGAGGAGTGGTGGAGGAGGAGGAAGGTGGTGGTGACATGTGGAGGAGGGGCAAAAGCCGCCGGTCACCACCACCCAAAGCCGCCGGTAGGCGGTGGTGGAAGGGGAGGAGCTCCTCCTTTGGCCACCACTTCTTCAAGTGGTCGGTCATCTTGCCCAAATGTGAGTTTTGTACAGTTTTGTGCAGTCTTTTCACAAAACTGTCAATGTGTTTCTTCCCCGGGCTGTCTTGACTCCACTCCTGATTCTTCTGATTAATTTGTTATGGTCAATTCAACGTCAGGATCCTTGATATTTCTTCAGTCGGCATATGATCTTGACCTTGGATTGACTCTTATTATCTTTTCAGCATAAAATCCTCTCCTTAGCGTGTTTTCACTTCAGTCTCTAAAATGCCCTGTGGAAATATATCGGGACTAACACATAGAAGTTAGATAGACAAACAGTCTAATTTGGGGGGTTATACTGTGTTTCTGATTCGTATAATTTTGTTCCATCAGATTACCCCCCACTTTTAGTTGTTCGTCCCGAACAATGCTATTAAAGGGCGTAAGTTCTAAGTTTGGCTTTGGAATATGAAAATTAGACTGTGGTACTCGATCTATCCTAATTCATGCATTGCTTACTTATTACCAAATTAAACTGTGTAAATAAATAGAAGAAACTTAATACTTGTACCTCCATGCTGAGATGCAAATTATATTGGATGTCTCGGGAGATAGCCCTTTTTAGGCTCCTGGACTGCAATCTTGGGATCGTCTCTTACTATATGGTTTTCTTGTAGCTTTCTCATGCACGTGATTCGATTCGGGTTTCAGTGAGTTGAGCCTTTTTTATTTTCTTCTTTGGCGAGGGACTGCTTTTTTGTTGTAGTGAATCGGCCTTTGGCCTTTGATTTGACTTTTTGAGTGCTTCACTTTTGCTCGGTTAAAACCTTCACAATTTTGGGCCTTTGGCCTCTTTTGATTTTCTTCTTTGAGTTTTTCGCCTTTTTGTAACTGCTAGTCCATTTTCTCAAGCCTTTTTGGGAGGTCCAATCATCGCCCGCAAGCCTATGGAAATACCTCCCCGCTCCTCTCATCTTTGTCGTTTTGCGCGGGTCAAGATGAGGGTCGCTCATCTATTTTATCGGCTATTTTGACTAGAGAGAGGATGGTCTGATTCCCATCCTCGCCTTTGCATAGATGCTTCTTGGCGGAGTTGACTTCAATTATTCACTGAAAACCCGAGGTGCAGCCTCCACTGACTTCGAAAACCATATAGTTTGATTCGATCCTTCGATTGCTTGCCAAGCCTCTCTAGGGCAGTTTATATTAACTCCACATCCCTAGTTATCTCAGCACAAAGGACAAATGGAAAATTACATTCTAAGTTTTTAAACAGTTTGAATTTTCACAAGGTTAATGCATGAATTATGATTTATCTTTTTCACATTCTTAAGTTCATATTTTCAAAAAGATACTATTACTAACAAAAGAAAAAACTGCATGCATGTTATTTATGTACATAGGTGGTTCTCACCCCCCACTTTTGAAGAAGGCGTGCCTTAGTTCAAAAGTCATGCAAGCTTAAAACTAAATACTGAATTTAAATGACAGAAATTAAAGTGCGGAAAAGTAAGATAGTGTCGGGTTACCTCCCGACCAGTGCACTTGTTTAACGTCGTTGGCTCGACGATACCTCGTTTGTGGTTCATTGGTTTGGGTCCCATGGGTGTCTCAGGTCAAACTTTGCCACCGTTCCAGTGTTGCTTCTTCCTGACTTCTTGCTGGAGTAAGAGCTCCATTGTTTTGGTGTTTTCTCTTTCCATTGTTTCTGAGAAAGCGGGAGACCTTTGACCATAGCTGCTGGTCTTGATACTTTTCTGGTCCTTAATGACAGGTCAGAAAACTGTGCACCGTGATCTGAGATAGGTGTTATGTTTGGCGGTTTCTTCATGTCCGGGCGGCTCTTATTAATGTAGAAGTGTGCAATTTTGCCGCCGAACTTAAGTGATAATGACCCCTTGCCCACATCGATTCTTACTTTAGTGGCGTAGAGGAATGGTCGTCCCAATATTATTGTCGGAGGATCGTCTTCGCTGGTTTCTTCTGTTGGTATTACATAGAAGTCTGCAGCAACGACGAGCTCTCCCACATGGAGTATTACATCTTCCAGTTCTCCAACCGGACGGATGCATGACTTATCTCCTAGCTCGATATTTGACCGGGGAGGTTTCAACGGACCTAGTCCTAGTAAGTAATACAAGGAGGAAGGCATGGCGTTGACAGCAGCCCCAAGATCGACTAAGCATTTGTGGATCTGGGTTTCACCAATACCGCAAGTGATTGTAAAGGCTCCTGGGTCTTTATCTCTTTCCGGTTGTGACTCATGGTCTGAAACGAGGGCTCTTCCTATTCTTTAACCAGTCTGCCTATTCCTTGGCCTTAAGTTGTTGTCGTCGTCCCATCCTGATGCTGGTACGTCGGTGTGTATAATAGGCGGTGGTGTTATGCAGACGGTGAATGCATATCGTCCATTGTCGGCATGTGTAACCCATGTTTTGCCATCATTGGGTCGGTCTTCTTCTTGATTCCAATCAGGTCGACTCCTACGGTCGAAATGATTGTTTGTAAGTCTGTAAGTTGGGGACCGTGCTACTTCTCCTAGAGTAACCTTCATGTTTGACCTCCTTATCATGCTTATGTTCGCCTTAGGATTTTGGATGGTCTGTGAAGGAAGTCTGCCAGGTTCAGTAGTGAGTGTTGACATTACGGTGGCGAGCTGGGACATTTGTTTGGTCAATTCTGAAATTGCACCGTCAGTTTTTGCCTGGTACTGGTGTAGTGAAGTACCCAATTGATTAATGTTTCCCGTGAGCTCCTTCATCGTGTCATTGAGAGACTTGCTTGGTTCCTGCTGATTGCTCGGTCTGGCTTGGTACTGATTTGGCCCTTTTTGGTGATATTGGCCTGCCGATGGAGTGTTCTGGTGATATTGTCGGTGAGGTGGTTGGTAGAATGACTGCGCTAGTTGAGGGACAGCTGGTTGTGTCTCCGTCTTAAGATAGCTGTTGTTGTTACGCCAGCCTGGGTTGGATGTTTGACCGTACTGTCTATTTTGTCCAGCTCTGTCGTTGTTGTATCCTTGATATCCTCCCACTGTATTTACGTCAGCCGGTTCTTCTTCTATCAATGTTGGGCATGCGTCCGTTTTGTGGTCTGTAGAACCACAGAACTCGCAAGGTTTTATCGTAACTGGCTGTCTACGTACAATCTCAATCATCATCTCCTTTAACTGTTTCATCTCTTCAGTTATGGAGTTTACTGATGCCTCGGTTTGTGCTACCCTTTTTGATCGAGAGAATTCATCTTGGCGAGTGGTCTCTTCTCTAAATCGAGCATTTTCAGCAACGTTGGCGATGAGATTTCTGATGCCACTTAATGATAGATTCATCATGGACCCTCCCGCTGAGGCATCCAAGAGCATTTTGTCTAATGGTCTTAATCCATCAATAAGGTACTCGATGACGAGTTTCTTGGGCAGTCCAAGGGTACATCAGCTCCTTTCTAGGTGATTGAACTTTTCCAGGTAATCGTACATGGTTTCATTGGGACCTTGTTTGATTTCCTGTAGTTGCTTCCTTACTTGCATTGCTCTTCCAGCTGGATAGTATTTGTCTAAGAATTTCTTCTGCATCTGAGCCCATGTTCTGATGCTTCCGGAAGGCAATGAAAGGAACCAGACGCTTGCCGAATCTATGAGGGAAAAATAGAACGCTTTTAACTTGAAGTCGTCCATATTCACTCGATTGGGCTTTAGATTCTGGCAAATGCCATGTAGGCGTTGGAGGTGAGTTGCGGCAGATTCTCCTTGAGATCCTGAGAATTTTGGCAGGCTGTGTGCCACTGATGTGTTGATGGTTATATTTTCTAATTCAGGGCTCTCATAGATGCACCACGGCTGTGTCTCGAAATTAGGGGCATTTAACTCGCCCATAGTTGGTTTACGGTAGTAGTTATCCCCGTAGTAGTCGTCGAAAGCGGGTTCTCTTCTTGGCATGTATCGAGGTTGAGGTTGTGGTCGTGGGGGATGGATAGGAGGTTGTACTGGACCAGCTACATTTCGGTCCTCGGGTAATTCTTGGTTTCTTCTGACTGCTTCCCTATCACGAGCTCTTCTGTTTCTGATGAGTTGTTCCGGATCGTCGATGAATGGAAACGGTACCTCATCATTCTGATCGTACAGGTTTATTTCTTCGTCATCCTGGTAGTCATGGTGACTTTCTTCGCGAGACATGGTTGTTTTGAAGCGCGTAACGATTCAAAGAACAGTTATCCGATGACTAGTTCCCCGCCAACGGCGCCAATTTGACAGAACCGCTCGTCGTCAAAGCGATTATGCAAATAAATTTATAATAGTCCGCTACTCGCAACTATACTACTGGGTAGTACTTGGTAAGTAGGGGTCGAACCCAAGGGAACCAGGGGAATAATTGTTCTTCGGGGGGATTACGCAGCGTGGGAGCGTGTTTAAGGTCGGTTGGTTGGTTTTAAAGCTACCAGCTATTTTGATTGATTGATTGGTTGGTTGGTTGATTTTAATACTGGAAAGTAAATTACAATTTATAATTAAAGAGAAATGTTCGGTTTCAGGGGACTTGTATTATATCCTGTTTATCATTGACCTTTAGTGACTCTCCTAAGTATTCAAACGGTGTATCAAGGCCATTCCAAGCACTCGATTTGCGTACACTGTCTAGCCTATTCCAAGGACGTAGAACACTTATTCTATTTAGACTAATACTCCATTCCCGGTTATATTAGCCTATGTGCATCCATTTGATCAATCATTCCCGATCAACCAAATGGTGTTTAGGATGAGTCAAACTTCTCAGATAAGCTTTGCCATTCCAAGCATCCACTTATCCGTACAAGTTTACGAACCCCGCTGTAGAGTTTTGCCATTCCAAGCATCCACTCTACCTTGGACGTTCTGACTTAATATAGGGCACATAGAATAAGTTTTGAATACTAAGACTAGACACTAAGTTAATAGTCTTAAAACATTTTATAATACAAGTGCGCCCCTTAGACCGAACTACAAGTTTAGCTACTATTCATCGCGCTAAACATTATACTAAGGAAATAAAACAGTTGAATAAATACGAAGAAATACTTACAACCGTTGAAGCGCCAAGGGAGCTTTCCTTTATTTCCAAAGCAAAATTACAACATTACAAATATTACAACTTCTAGAGAGAGAAGTGAATTGAGATTTTGGTGTGTGAAATGAGGAGGAGGAGCTCCTCCTTTTATAGCCCAAAGGGGAGGAGATGGGTGGTGGAGATGGGTGGCAAGTGTTGCATTTTGATTGGAGGAGAAAATCAAGGGAGGAGATGGCCACACATGGAGGAAGAGGAGTGGTGGAGGAGGAGGAAGGTGGTGGTGACATGTGGAGGAGGGGCAAAAGCCGCCGGTCACCACCACCCAAAGCCGCCGGTAGGCGGTGGTGGAAGGGGAGGAGCTCCTCCTTTGGCCACCACTTCTTCAAGTGGTCGGTCATCTTGCCCAAATGTGAGTTTTGTACAATTTTGTGCAGTCTTTTCACAAAACTGTCAATGTGTTTCTTCCCCGGGCTGTCTTGACTCCACTCCTGATTCTTCTGATTAATTTGTTATGGTCAATTCAACGTCAGGATCCTTGATATTTCTTCAGTCGGCATATGATCTTGACCTTGGATTGACTCTTGTTATCTTTTCAGCATAAAATCCTCTCCTTAGCGTGTTTTCACTTCAGTCTCAAAAATGCCCTGTGGAAATATATCGGGACTAACACATAGAAGTTAGATAGACAAACAGTCTAATTTGGGGGGTTATACTGTGTTTCTGATTCGTATAATTTTGGTCCATCAACTATTAACTTAGTGTCTAGTCTTAGTATTCAAAACTTGTTATATGTGCCATATATCAAGTCAGAGTTTCCAAGGTTGAGTGGAAGCTGTCACAAGCAAAGCTCCGCAGTGGAAATTCGTGATCATACTCGGTAAGTGGAAGCTGTCACAAGCAAAACTTATCGAGGAGTTCGACTTATCTAAAACACCACTTGGTCAATAACGTAACTGGGAGATCAAGTGGATGCACTTATAGATAAGATACTTCGAAAGGAGGAATTAGTTTTGATTAGAAAAAGTGTGGCTTTAAACGATGTTGCAAGTCTTGCGCTACGAAAGGGCCTCGATTCATCTTTGAATACTTAGATAATTCACTAAAGGTCAATGATAAACAGGATATAATACAAGGCCTCTGAAACCGAACATTTCTCTTTAATTATAAACTGTAATTTACTTTCCAGTATTAAAACCAACCAACCAACCAATCAATCAATCAATCACTTAGCTGGTAGCTTTAAAACCAACCAACGGACCTAAAACACGCTCTCTCGCTGGACAACCCCCTCAAAGAACATCTATTCCCCTGATTCCCTTGGGTTCGACCCCTACTTAACACTTGCTACCCAGCAGTAAAGTCGCGAGTAGCGGACTATTATAAATTTATTCTTGGCGTTTGCACATAACGACTGTGCATCCATCAAAATTAGCGCCGTTGCCGGGGAATCAGCCATCGGATAAAGTTCTTTGAATCGTTACGCGCTTCAAAACAACCATGTCTCGCGAAGAAAGTCACCATGACTACCAGGATGACGAAGAATTAAACCTGTACGATCAAAATGATGAGGTACCGTTTCCATTCGTCGACGATCCGGAACAACTCATCAGAAACAGAAGAGCTCGTGATAGGGAAGCAGTCAGAAGAATCCAAGAATTACCCGAGGACCGAAATGCAGCTGGTCCAGTACAACCTCTTATCCATCCCCCACGACCACAACCTCAACCTCGATACATGCCAAGAAGAGAACCCGCTTTCAACGACTACTACGGGGACAACTACTACCGTGAACCAACTATGGGCGAGTTAAATGCCCCTAATTTCGAGACACGGCCGTGGTGCATCTATGAGAACCCTGAATTAGAAAACATAACCATCAACGCATCAGTGGCACACAGCCTGCCAAAATTCTCAGGATCTCAAGGAGAATCTGCCACAACTCACCTCCAACGCCTACATGGCATTTGCCAGAATCTAAAGCCCAATCGAGTGAATATGGACGACTTCAAGTTAAAGGCGTTCTATTTTTCCCTCATAGACTCGGAAAGCGACTGGTTCCTTTCATTGCCTTCCGGAAGCATCAGAACATGGGCTCAGATGCAGAAGAAATTCTTAGACAAAAACTATCCGGCTGGAAGAGCAATGCAAGTAAGGAACCAACTACAGGAAATCAAACAAGGTCCCAATGAAACCATGTACGATTACCTAGAAAAGTTCAATCACCTAGAAAGGAGCTGCTGTACCCTTGGACTGCCCGAGAAACTCGTCATCGAGTACCTCATTGATGGATTAAGACCATTAGACAAAATGCTCTTGGATGCCTCAGCGGGAGGGTCCATGATGAATCTATCATTGAGTGGCATCAGAAATCTCATCGCCAACGTTGCTGAAAATGCTCGATTTAGAGAGGAAACCACTCGCCAAGATGAATTCTCTCGATCAAAAAGGGTAGCACAAGCCGAGGCATCAGTAAACTCCATAACTGAAGAGATGAAACAGTTAAAGGAGATGATGACTGAGATCATACGTAGACAGCCAGTTCCGGTAAAACCTTGCGAGTTCTGTGGTTCTACAGACCACAAAACTGACGCATGCCCAACACTGATAGAAGAAGAACCGGCGGAAGTGAATATAGTGGGAGGATATCAAGGACACAACAACAACAACGACAGAGCTGGACAAAACAGACAGTACGGTCAAACATCCAACCCAGGTTGGCGTAACAACAACAGCTATCCTCAGACGGAGACACAACCAGCTGTCCCTCAACTAGCGCAGTCATTCTATCAACCACCCCACCGACAATATCACCAGAACGCTCCATCGGCAGGCCAATATCACCAAAAAGGGCCAAATCAGTACCAAGCCAGCCTGAGCAATCAGCAGGAACCAAGCAAGTTGCTCAATGACACGATGAAGGAGCTCACGGGAAACATTAATCAATTGGGTACTTCACTACACCAGTACCAGGCAAAAACTGACGGGGCAATTTCAGAATTGACCAAGCAAATGTCCCAGCTCGCCACCGCAATGTCAACACTCACTACTGAACCTGGCAGACTTCCTTCACAGACTGTCCAAAATCCTAAGGCGAACATAAGCATGATAAGGAGGTCAAACATGAAGGTTACTCTCGGAGAAGTAGCACGGTCCCCAACCTACAGACTTACAAACAATCACTTCAATCGTAGGAGTCGACCTGATTGGAATCAAGAAGAAGACCGACCCAATGATGGCAAAACATGGGTTACGCATGCTGACAATGGATGGTACGCGTTTACTGTTTGTATAACACCGCCGCCGATCACACACTTTGACATACCAGCATCTGGTTGGGACTCCCCAACTAATATTATTGCTTCGAAGCAAAATATTAAAGGATCCGAGTACGCAAATTCTAAGCCAGGGAGTGGGCAGAATAGTCCGACAATAGAAAGAGCCCTCACTTCAGATCATGAGCCACAACCGGAAAGAAATAAAGACCCTGTGGCCTTTACAATCACCTGTGGTATTGGTGAAATCCAGATCCATAAATGCTTAGTCGATCTTGGGGCTGCTGTCAACGCCATGCATTCCTCCTTGTATTACCTACTAGGACTTGGTCCGTTGAAACCACCTCGATCAAATATCGAGCTAGGAGATAAATCATGCATCCGCCCGGTTGGAGAACTGGAAGATGTAATACTCCATGTGGGAGAACTTGTCGTTGCTACAGACTTCTATGTGATACCAACAGAAGAAACCTGCGAAGACGACCCACCAACAATAATATTGGGATGACCATTCCTCTACGCCACTAAAGCAAGAATCGATGTGGGCAAGGGGTCATTATCACTTAAGTTCGGCGGTAAAATTGCACACTTCTATATTAATAAGAGCAGCCCGGACTCAAAGAAACCACCAGACATAACACCTATCTCAGATCACGGTGCACAGTTTTCTGACCTGTCATTAGAGACCAAAAAAGTATCAAGACCAGCAGCTATGGTCAAAGGTCTCCCGCCTTCTCAGAAACAATGGAAAGAGAAAACACCAGAACCATGGAGCTCTTACTCCAGCAAGAAGTCAGAAAGAAGCAACACTGGAACGGTGGCGAAGTTTGACTTGAGCCACCCATGGGACCCAAACCAGTAATCCACAACGAGGTACTGTCGAGCCAACGACGTTAAACAAGTGCACTGGTCGGGAGGTAACCCGACACTATCTTACTTTTCCGCACTTTAATTTCTGTCATTTAAATTCAGTATTTAGTTTTAAGCTTGCATGACTTTTGAACTAAGGCACGCCTTCGTTCAAAAGTGGGGGGTGAGAACCACCTATGTACATAAATAACATGCTTGCTGTTTTTTCTTTTTTAGTAATAGTATCTTTTTGAAAATATGAACTTAAGAATGTGAAAAAGATAAATCATAATTCATGCATTAACCTTGTGAAAATTCAACTGTTTAAAAACTTAAAATGTAACTTTCCATTTGTCCTTTGTGCTGAGATAACTAGGGATGTGGAGTTGACATAAACTGCCCTAGAGAGGCTTGGCAAGCAATCAAAGGATCAGATCAAACTATATGGTTTTCGAAGTCAGTGGAGGCTGCACTTCGGGTTTCAGTGAAAATTGAAGTCATCTCCGCCATGCAATGCAAAAGGCGAGGACGGGAATCAGACTGTCCTATCTCCGGTCAAAGTAGCCGAGAAAATAGATGAGCGACCCTCATCTTGACCCGCGTGAAAACGACAGTCAAAGTAGCCGAGAAAATAGATGAGCGACCCTCACCTTGACCCGCGCGAAAATGGCAAAAATGAGAAGAGCGGGGAGGTATTTCCATAGGCTTGCGGGCGATGATTGGACCTCCCAAAAAGGCTTGAGAAAATGGACTAGCAGTCACAAAAAGCGAAAAGCTCAATGAAGCAAATCAAGAGGCCAAAGGCCCAAAATTGTGAAGGTTTTAACCGAATAAAAAGTGAAGAACTCAAAAAGTCAAAACAAAGGCCAAATGCCGACTCACTACAAAAGCAGTCCCTCGCCAAAAGAAAATCAAAGTACTCAAACCACTGAAACCTGAACCGAATCACGTGCTAGAGAAAGCTACCAGAAAACCATATAGTGCGAGATGATCCCAAGATTGCAGTCCAGGAGCCTAAAAAGGGCTATCTCCCGAGACATCCAATATAATTTGCATCTCAACACGGAGGTACAAGTATTAAGTTTCTTCTATTTTTTTACGCAGTTTAATTTTGTAATAAGTAAGCAATGCATGAATTAGGATAGATCGAGTACCACAGTCTAATTTTCATATTTCAAAGCCAACTTAGAGTACAGCCCTTGAATAGCATTGTTCGGGACGAACAACTAAAAGTGTGGGGTAATCTGATGGACCAAAATTATACGAATCAGAAACACAATATAACCCCCTTATTTAGACATTTTGTCTATTTAACTTTTGCTTGTTAGTTCAGATATATTTTTAAAGGGTAATTCAGAGCTTAGAGAGAATACACTCTAAAGAGGAGCTTTTTAAGCAGAAAAGATGTTACGAGTCAATCCAAGGTCAAGATCATATGCCGACTGAAGAAATATCAAGGATCCTGACGTTGAAGCACTCGTAATAAATTAATCAGAAGAATCAGGAGAGGAATCAAGACAGCCCGGGGAAGAAACACATTGACAGTTTTGTGAAAAGACTGCACAAAACTGTATAAAATCACACATTGGGCAAGGTGACCGGCCACTTGGGCAAGAGGTGGCCAAAGCCACCCCTCCTCCTCCCTCCACCACCGGCAACCGGCGGCTCCTCCACCCATGGTGACCGGCGGCTTTCCTCCTCCTCCACATGTCTCCTCCTCCTTCCTCCTCCTCTCCTTCCTCCATGTGTGGCCATCTCCTCCCTTCATTTTCTCCTCCAATCACCATGCAACACTTGCCTCCATCTCCTCCTCCTCCCATGGCTATATAAGGAGGAGCTCCTCCCCTCATTTTAATCATCCCTCACTTGTAAAAAAACACTTCTCTCTCTAAGTTATGTATTTGTAAAGTTTGGCTTTGAAAATAAAGGATAGCTCCCTTGGCGCTTCAACGGTTGTAAGTATTATTTTTAGTATTTATTCAACTGTTTATTTCCTTAGTTATAATGTTTAGCACGATGAATAGTAGCTAAACTAGTAGTTCGGTAGAAGTGGCGCACTTGTATTATAAAATGTTTTAAGACTATTAACTTAGTGTCTAGTCTTAGTATTCAAAACTTGTTCTATGTGCCATATATCAAGTCAGAGTTTCCAAGGTTGAGTGGAAGCTGTCACAAGCAAAGCTCTACCGTGGAAATTCGTGATCATACTCGGTAAGTGGAAGCTGTCACAAGCAAAACTTATCGAGGAGTTCGACTTATCTAAAACACCACTTGGTCAATAACGTAACTGGGAGATCAAGTGGATGCACTTACAGCTAAGATACTTCGAAAGGAGGAATTAGTTTTGCTTAGAACAAGTGTTGCTTCAAACGATGTTGCAAGTCTTGCGCTACGAAAGGGCCTCGATTCATCTTTGAATACTTAGATAATTCACTAAAGGTCAATGATAAACAGGATATAATACAAGGCCCCTGAAACCGAACATTTCTCTTTAATTATAAACTGTAATTTACTTTCCAGTATTAAAACCAACCAACCAACCAATCAATCAATCAATCACTTAGCTGGTAGCTTTAAAACCAACCAACCGACCTAAAACACGCTCTCTCGCTGGACAACCCCCTCAAAGAACATCTATTCCCCTGATTCCCTTGGGTTCGACCCCTACTTACCACTTGCTACCCAGTAGTAAAGTCGCGAGTAGCGGACTATTATAAATTTATTCTTGACGTTTGCACATAACGACTGTGCATCCATCAACAGGCATGTGAGCACTTTGGGCAGATTGACGGAGTTGCTGCAGGGAAGTATGACCTCACACACCCATGGGATCCTAACTTGTGATCCCTAAAGAGGTAACGTCGAGGCAACGATGTAAAACAAAGGCGCTCGCAGGGAAGCAGCCCGACACTTTTTATTATTCTTTCAGTTTTATTTACTTATTTTCTGTTTTATTTGCGTCTTGAGTCCTTATTGTCACATTGTACTTGGGAAAGAAGATGATTTTCATGCAGGGGACAGATGCAAACGTATCCGAAATATTGGCATAAGACTATTATCCAACGTGAGTAGCTTCACACCTTGAATAAATTGTGTCGAGAAACTTAAGCGTTTAAAGATTCTGTCACCAAGACTTACGAGTCTAAGGAGGTTGGGTTTTAAGTGAGACCATTGTGACTCCTCCAACCTCCTGGGAATCCTTTATTCGTCTTGATGTCATTGACACAGCCCTTTCATTTTGTGACGAACTCACGTTGCGATGCAAGCTTCGATGGTGCTCTCCTCGAGGACTCATAGGAGAATACAGTTGCTTCTGATCGTCAAGCACCGCACGAGGGAAGTGCCTGTCCAACCTTACTCTCTTCTTATTTCCCTTTTGTTTGTTTGCATGCATTGTGAATCTAGATTTGAGTCGTGCCGTGAGGACACAGCTTATTTCAAAAGTGTGGGGTGGGAGAGTCAGTCATTGAGTCAGCACGTTTATTTACTTGCACCCTGCACAGAGTCAGCACGTTTCCCGTAATTTTTAAAATTTTGTACATGATTCTTCACTATTTCCTAGACTTGCAGTATTGGATAATGATATGGTGAAATAGATAGAGCCGATTACATGCATGTCTTTGGTGAAAATTGACTTGGGCAATTAACATGTGATTTTAAAATTTTGCGTGCCTTTGTTAGTTGAGATAAACATGGATGTGGAGTTGATAGAAACGCCCTAGAGAGACTTGACAGATCATTCAAAGGCCGAACTCCGGATATATGGGTATGTGGAGCTCGTGGAGGCTAGCACTTCGAGGCAACATAGTACGAGTCTGCTCCACCACTGCGGTACCCTTGCGGTTGGTCGGAACGGGAATACTTCACACCGTCCAAGCTATAGTCCAAGTAGCCGGGAAAATAGACAAGCGACCCTTGGCTTGACCCGAGTCAAAAGAACGATGATGAGTGAGAGCAAGTAGGTTCGAGCAAGTCACAATCCGCACCACAAAGCAACAAATCCATCATCATTGTGATAGTCCACACCGAAATCAAGTGTAGAGCGCCATTGAAATATCAAAACCGAGACACCTATAGCTGGCCGAAAAGCACTCAACACTTTGGAACTCGAATCAATCACGTGCAAGAAAAAGTGGCAAAGCATAACCATATAGCAAGAGTTAGAGTCCAAGAATGCGGTTCAGGGGTCTAAAAAGGGCTATCTCCCGATACATCCGAATTGATTTGCATCTGGGCCCAAAGGTAACACGTATCATTAACCCATGTTTTCGCACAAGACTATTAGTAACGAGCATGCATAGAAGGCGAAATCTAGATTAACCGAATCATATTCATGTAGCATGTCTAGGATGCCGAAGCATTGTGGTGTTACAGTATTTCGTTCCTCTTATGACCTAGTCCTTGTTCGGGACGAACAAGTTTAAGTGTGGGGTGGTTTGATGAGCCGTATTTATACGACTCATCGAGTCAGCAAATCCCACCAATTCCAACACTTTATTATACGAACAGTTACTTCTTAGTATTGTTTTGCATTTCAGGTGTTTCGGAAGCTCTAGGAGGAAACGTGCATAAAAGATGGCATTTTATGCCGAAAACACCACAATGCCAGATCAAACCTTTGGATGCTCGATGGAGCACTGCGAATGGACCTTTGATCAGAAAAATACGAGCTACATGGCGTTGCTTAGCTGACTCAATTCCCTACAACTCTCTAGTTCACACCGAGAGCATCCGAGGTCGTTTGAAAGGTCAAAACGAGAGTCAAAGTCGGAATTGGAGCGCAGAAGAGAGCAGCAACTCAGACCAGATCGCGGATGAACAGTAATTCCGAAGTGAACAGTAACTTCGGAAAAAAAATCAAAATTTCATGCATGACGGTTTAGAAGCTGCTAGAAGGTTCTGGAAGGCTCTACACAGATCTGGAAGACTTGCAGAAAAAGAAAACTTAGAGACCAAGCAAAGTCGGTTTTAGGACATGTTTCCTAAAACCGTTTTTGGACCGACTTCAATTTGGAAACTTTGAGGCCTGAGTTTTCTCTATAAATACAGCCTCATATCAACCTTTCAAAGCATCCCAAAACGTGGAGAGCTCCTCTCTCCACAAGCATCCCAAATCTGCCCGACCATTCCTCCTCTCGGCCGAACCCTTGCTCCGCCCTTTCCTCCGCCTTGCGCCACCCTTGCTCAGCCGTGCTCAGCCCCTCCCTCAGCCGTGCTCAGCCCTTGCTCAGCCGCACCTCAGCCCTCACGGCCCGGTCTTCAGTCACTCTCGGCACTAGTGAAGTTTACTTGTTTTTACTTATTGTTTTTGCCCTAATGGCCATGTGTAACTAATCCTATTATTCGAGCTAGGGTTTATACATTGTGACGAATGTTTTTGAGACTTGGTTTTTAATGCTATTCATGTTTTACTAATTCTCGTGCATAAATCCCATGAATTATTGCTAGACTAGTGATGGACCAAAGTTATACGAGTCAGAAACACAGTAAAACCCATCAAATTAGACTGTTTGTCTATCTAACTTCTATGTGTTAGTCCCGATATATTTCCACAGGGCATTTTAGAGACTGAAGTGAAAACACGCTAAGGAGAGGATTTTACGCTGAAAAGATAACAAGAGTCAATCCAAGGTCAAGATCATATGCCGACTGAAGAAATATCAAGGATCCTGATGTTGAATTGACCATAACAAATTAATCAGAAGAATCAGGAGTGGAGTCAAGACAGCCCGGGGAAGAAACACATTGACAGTTTTGTGAAAGACTGCACAAAACTGTACAAATCTCACACATAGGGCAAGATGACCGACCACTTGAAGAAGTGGTGGCCAAAGGAGGAGCTCCTCCCCTTCCACCACCGCCTACCGGCGGCTTTGGGTGGTGGTGACCGGCGGCTTCACTATTCCGCCACATGTCACCTCCTCCTCCTCCTCCCTTCTCCTCCCTCGGATCAAATGCACATGTCCACCATCTCCACCACCCATCTCCTCCCCTTTTGGCTATAAAAGGAGGCCTCCTCCTCCTCATTTCACACACCAAAATCTCATTTCACTTCTCTCTCTAGAAGTTGTAATATTTGTAATGTTGTAATTTTGCTTTGGAAATAAAGGAAAGCTCCCTTGGCGCTTCAACGGTTGTAAGTATTTCTTCGTATTTATTTACTGCTTTTATTTCCTTAGTATAATGTTTAGCGCGATGAATAGTAGCTAAACTAGTAGTTCGGTCTAAGGGGCGCACTTGTATTATAAAATGTTTTAGACTATTAACTTAGTGTCTAGTCTTAGTATTCAAAACTTGTTCTATGTGCCATATATAGTCAGAGTTTCCAAGGTTGAGTGGATGCTGTAACAAGCAAAGCTCTTCCGTGGGAATTCGTGATCATACTCAGGTAGTGGAAGCTGTAACAAGCAAAGCTATCTGAGGAGTTCGACTCATCCTAAACCCCATCTGGTCGAGCGTAACTGTGAGATCAAGTGGATGCACCCAGGCTAGCATACCTTAGGGTATTGGCGCTAGACTGAAATAGAACAGGAGTTTCTTTAAACCGGTGTTGCAAGTCTTGAGCTGTAACTAGCCTCGATTCACCGTTTGAATACTTAGATGATTCACTAATGGTCAATGATAAACAGGATATAATACAAGTCCCCTGAAACCGAACATTTCTCTTTAATTATAAACTGTAATTTACTTTCCAGTATTAAAATCAACCAACCAACCAATCAATCAATCAAAATAGCTGGTAGCTTTAAAACCAACCAACCGACCTTAAACACGCTCCCACGCTGCGTAATCCCCCCGAAGAACAATTATTCCCCTAGTTCCCTTGGGTTCGACCCCTACTTACCAAGTACTACCCAGTAGTATAGTTGCGAGTAGCGGACTATTATAAATTTATTTGCACAATCGCTTTGACGATGAGCGGTTCTGGCAACTAGGCGGATACTTTTTCGTAAAACCTAGTTGCACAATATTTCTATATTTATCATCTATCTAATACTTTGTCGTTTGGATAGGTAGCACGGCTAGGTTAAATAACACCTTTGTCGGGTTATTAAACCTAGGGGAATTAGAAGCTTTAACACCTTTGTCGGGTTGAGTTGTGGCGTAATACCTTTGTCGGGTTACTTGGAAAGTCACCTTTGTCGGGACAACCACACTTAGAAACTATGAATTAGATCATTAGAAGTCGATGATAAAACAAGTCACAATCAAACCCTAGTCTGAATATTCTCATCATTATAAGTCACTCACTTTATTTCCTTATTTGCACTTGTTTCCTAAACTGTTTACTCTCACCCAATCGTTTCTTTTCCTCTCTTACAGAACAAAGTAGTAACCATCTAGCTCTCTAGGGCTCGACCCCTTACTTACAGCTATACTAAGTCAAGAGTAAGTGGACATTATAAATTTAGATTTGCAGGTATCAACGACGACCTGTCACCCATCTATCTCAAACTACTGTAGCACAAATGCAGAAAATGGCTCACCAGAAAGGTGCTTTATGTTTTCTCCAGCTCTTTACCACCTGGGCACCGTCCACCTCTTCACAGACCTCCCTTACGCCAGTACCTGAACTCACCCTACCCCAAAACCTTCCTCCTGAATTCCACAAAAGTCTCACTGGCTTACTACAATCCTACTCCACAGTCTTTACTCCACCTCACGGCCTTCCACCCAACCGTTCCACTAACCACACTATCCCACTTATCTCAGGTACAAATCCTATCAATGTTCACCCTTACAGGTACCCGCATTATCAGAAAACAGAGATAGAAACAATGATCAAAACTATGCTCGACGACGGGATCATCCGCCCCAGCCACAGTCCATTCTCCTCACCCGTTTTGCTAGTCAAGAAAAAGGATGGATCGTGGCGATTGTGTGTGGATTATCGTGCACTCAACACCTTTACCAGCAAAGACAAGTTTTTGATCCCTACCGTCGATGAGCTCTTAGATGAATTACACAGTGCAACCCTATTCACCAAACTTGACTTACGGGCAGGTTATCACCAGTTGCGAATGAATGAAGCCGATGTGTACAAAATGGCATTCCAGACACACGAAGGTCATTACGAGTTCCTTGTAATGCCTTTCGGACTTACAAATGCGCCGGCTAGCTTTCAGGCAGAGATGAATGCCATCTTCAAACCCTTACTTTGGCGCTGCGTCCTGGTATTTTTCGACGACATACTAGTGTATAGTACCAACCCAACCGAACATCTGAGCCACTCGTGGGAGGTACTCATGACCCTTAGTACACACTATTTTTTTGCTAAACCATCTAAATGTGACATTGCTAGGTCGTCCTTGACATATTTGGGGCATGTAATCAGCCATGAAGGGGTGGCAATAGATCCAGAGAAAATAACAGCTATTCAACAATGGCCTCAACCTCACTCTATCAAAAAATTTAGAGGATTTCTCGGGCTCACAGGGTATTATCGCCGTTTTGTCGGAATTATGCATCCATAGCAGCACCCCTTACAAATTTGCTAAGAAAGGATGCTTATATCTGGTCCCCTGCAGCGACCATGGCGTTCCAACAACTCAGACACGCCTTGACCATGACCCCGGTGCTGGTACTTCCTAATTTTGCATTACCATTTCACGTTCACACCGATGCTTCCGGAACAGGTATTGGTGTCGTGTTAGAACAAGGAGGCCACCCTGTCTCATACTTTAGCAAGCAACTCAGTTTAAGGTTGCATAGTACCTCTGCTTACAATAGAGAACTCTGCGCCCTAGCTTGCACAGTCCAAAAATGGAGGCAGTACCTCCTCGGTCATAAGTTCATCATTGAGACGGACCATCAGCCCCTCAAGACGATCTTATCGCAAATAGTTCACACTCCGAAACAACAACACTGGATCGTCAAACTACTCGGCTTTGATTTGGAGGTTCGATATCGGCCGGGTAAGGATAATAAGCCAGAAGATGCCTTGTCAAGGTTGGATGAGGACATACACACGGACACATCCACATGCATGGTAAGCTTGGCCATCACCAAACCGGAATATGGAATTCTTTGAGCTCTCAGAAGTTACTACTCCACAGAGCTATCCTTGCGCGATGGCATTGTTCTGCACCAAGGCAAGCTACGAATTCCCAATGATTCAACTCTTAGAGAACTCATCATCTATGAGTTCCATAACACAACCTCAGGCAGCCACCCGGGAGTACGTTGTACTTTGACTCGACTTTCTGCCAACTTTTATTGGAAGACCTTACGAACTGATGTCAAAGCTTATGTTCAGCAATGCGAGACTTGCCAACAGGATAAGGCCCCAAACTCAGCCCCTTCCGGTCTGATACAACCACTGCCTATTCCGGATAAGATTTGGAACGACCTCTCCGTGGATTTCATTACACACCTTCCCCCTACAGCGGGCAAAACGAAAATCGTGGTGGTCGTCGATCGGCTCTCTAAATACGCACACTTCTCCCATCTAAAGCATGGTTACAATGCCAGCGATGTCGCCCATGTCTTTGTCCGTGATATCATCAAACTGCATGGCTTTCCACGCACCATAGTTTCAGACCGTGATCCAATCTTTATGAGTAAGTTTTGGAAGGAGTTATTTCTCCAACATGGCACTATGCTAGCTCACTCAACCACCTACCATCCTCAAAGAGATGGCCAGACCGAGGTGACAAACCGCAGCCTGGAAGACTACCTCCGATGCTTTGTCAGCGACCATCAAAAAGACTGGCTACAACTCCTTCCCTGGGTAGAGTATTCTTACAACACAGCCATGCATTCTTCGACCGACATTGATTGGTTGTAATTTAGCGTAAATATTCGAATAGAATTCAAATACTATTGCTAGTCATGATTAATCAAAACAATTTGTAATGACTCGGGTGAACCGAGGTCATACCCAAAAGTTAGGTGATTAAACTAATGGTGCTAAAGATTCAATTTAGAACGTTTGTCGTTTTGGGGGGAAATTTGTTGTTGATAGCAAGTTTTTACTATCCAAAGGAGATTTTAAACAATGAAACAAGTAAACAATCGATTAAAAGATGACTAAGGATTACTTCCCCACCTAGACAATTATTGTGACAATGATATTGGATGCCAATGATGAATTTACATGCACATGAGTAGAATTTAGCCATGCAACATTCAAGCTAAGTTCAACTCGCGCTACAACTTAGAATGAAGGGGTTACATCTCGCATAGGACCTCACACTCGCGCTCTATTGGTCCTATAGAACATGCATGTCTAGTCTCACACTCGCGCTCTATTGACTAGATAAACACATTCTTGTTAAGTTCAAGCCATTCTCATTAGAATTTAGGTGTCGCCATGTAACACAAAGACTCTAATGCCTCTTCATTCATTTCATTGAAGTCATATTGATCAACGTGAGCTACATCAAACATGAGATCAAGCTAAGTTTCCATTGAGGACATTTCACAAACACCTTATAGGCAACTATAAACATTTAGTTTAAATGAAGAAGATTCATGTGCAAACTCATTCAACATTAGCATCAATGGTATTTACATCATCACAAATGTGTCTAGGGGATCCATAATCCCCAATCAAAGTCACTACTCACTCATGGTGAGATTACAAGCAAAACAAATGAAAGAGATGGAGTTTAGGAGTCTAAAACCAAAATGAGATTGAAGAGTATGAGAATCCTTGTTGTTGATATTCTTCTCCACTCAATCCACCTTGAAATCAGTGCAGGTCTCCTCAAAATCTGTGCCAAAAAAAGTCTTCTTTGAAAATCCCCAAAAGTTTCTATTTATAGCCCAAGTTAGGGTTTCCGGTACTGTAGCTCCAGTCGGTCGACTGGCGGGAGCTGGTTATCCCAGTCGGTCGACTGATGCTGAAAATGTGGCTGATGAAGGAGTTTCTCAGTCGATCGACTGGCTGGTCCAGTTGACCGACTCGATGGAGGCGCATGGAAGGCCATCAGAGGTGCTTGCCAACTCGACCGACTGGTGCTGCGAGTCGACCGACTCGATTGGCGCACTTGAGGAGGCCATCTGAGAAGTTTCCCAACTCGACCGACTGGAGGTGGCCAGTCGACCGACTCGATGGGAGCATTTAAGGGGCATTGTGGGACCTCTTCTACTCGACCGACTGGCGCAGGGGAAGTAGCCAGTCGGTCGACTGGAGCACCTTTCAGTCCAAATTTGCTCAAATCTTCGATTTTTCCTTGATTCTTCGTGTCAAGGTCCTGAGCTCAATGTATGGTTGCTCCAAGCCTGAAATGCAATGATAATGGTCAAATGGCATTGAAATAGCATCGGGAATGGACCAAAACTCTTCGTAAATGGGTATGTAAATGAGTCGAGAATTCGACTCATCAAAACACTCCACACTTAGAGTTTGATCGTCCCGAGCAAACAATAAGAACAAGCCAAGGAGACACAATGGGTAAACTTTATTTCTAACTACTCTAACACATATTTACAATCTAACTCCTTTTCGTAGGTGTGACGAGTGCATTTAGCATATGCACCAAGCCTTTAAACCCCTAGGCTACCCTAGTGGACGAGTTATAGTCTCGTGAGAGTTTTCAGAAAAGGGAATACTCACAAATCCGAAGTGCACTTATCCCATGAGAATTGAATTCAAGAGTGTTTAACCAAGGCTATGATTTCTCAAAGCCAATTCCTCACCCCACGCTAGGGCTATCATCACAGTACCGTCAAAAGGACTTTCGAACCACTTTGAGTACCTTTGAGATTGTGCATTCAAGGTTATCAATACTAGAGCTATCAATCGTCTCGTCCAAATGTCTATTCATTTTCAAGGTAATACAATAGAAGTAGAGCTTTTAGTTTGCACAAAAAGTGTCAATCGCTCGCCTATGCTAGCTAGGGCTAGTCCACAGGCTTGCGACATGGAACTCGTTCCCAAGTTTTAGGCGCTTAAGCCGTAATCCATAAGGGAAGAGGAGTTCGACACGAGAGTTCTTTACAAACAAGTCATAAACCGAATGAATACTCTCGTGCAAGCACATGGGTCGTCCAAGAGTTGTTACAACTAGCACACAATGCAAATGTTGAATCCCGCACAAGTGAATAATGTTGGAAGAACATAGAGTCAAGTTTTAAGTGCCTCTTATTTTCATTTCCCCCTTTTTTTTCTTTTTTTTTGAATGGCCTTTGGCCTACAAATGCTTTCGAGGGGGGACTTACCTCCCTAACCCCTGACATTTGTATCATTTTTCTTTTTTTTTTGTGCGTGGGGGGCTTCGCCCTCTTTTGACTCCACACTTAAAACTTGACAATATGTTCAGAAAGTGTATGGAATGTGCGGGGAACAAACATGAGTAAGGCACCGTGTTAGAGAACTCAAGTCACCAAGGAATATTCAAGGGGTCTAAGTTTTTCATGGCGATTTTTAAAAGTGCTTGCTATAGCTTGATCCAAGGTATTTCAACGAAAATACTTAGAAAATTAGATAGACGAGAGATAGCAATGATATTGGTTTTCAAGAATACATATTCAATGGACTAGGTCGGTTCTAAGTTCAAAATCCAATAAATGTGATAAATAGGCTAGATGTGATTTATAGGAATTGGAATCGATAGTCACAAGCCTATGTGGTTAAGAACACTCTCATGTAGGGATAAGGTGCAAAAGATGCAAGTGTCCATCAAAAATGATATGCAAGGCATGCAAACATGTGAACTATGCGCATAGAACCACTCCACACTTAACTCAAGCTTAGTCCCTAAGCGCAAAGAATAATAAAATAAAGGCAAAGGCGCATAGGAACTCCCCTCGTTTGTAGAGCCGACGACTAAACTCATGGGAGTGAGAAATACCCTTTGGTTGCAAATGTAGACAAGAAGGTGAATTTTGAACATGAGAAGAATATAAATGTGCATGTCCTGTAGAGTGAACAGTAGAAATGGTAAACACCTTCAATATCATATGAAATGTAGCATACAACCAAAAGCAAGTAAAGGGCAAATCACTCAAAATGGCATACATCATCTAAAATTTGCGCCATAAGGCGACTTAACATCCAAAACAGTCATCCAATGTAACAAGTAAAATAGAAGATAAACATGTGAGTGCTAAATGAAACATGGAATCATGATGTAGCCTCGTCGTCTCCGGGCTTAACTGAATCAGCGACACCCTCATCATCAGGCGGTGCCGTGGTGCCCGTCATCAGTGGGCTCTCCTCCCTGAAAGAACGAACCGGCTCCGCGGTCTCTCCTGAGAGACGTGACCCCGCCTCTCCGACTCTGGAAGCTGGCGTGGTAGGCAAGGGAGAGGCGCCACGAGGGACAAAAAACTCTGGAGCAGCTGGGGAAGCAACTGGGCCACCAGAACCACTGACCATGGATAACACTGTGGACCGGAGCCACGCCCACTCCTGGCGAGCTCTCGCGTCAGACTCTCAAACAAAGTCCTCAAGGCGAGTCAAGCCGCTCCTCAAATCAGCCACTCCACCCTTCAGGTCAGCAATGTCAGAGGAGGTCCTCTATCTTCACTCGGTCAGATCATCTGTGGCAGGGGGAGGTCTCTCCACAGTAGCGTCAGCGTGAGGCAAATCCTCCCGAATGAGTGGCTCCTCAGGGATAGGGGCATCAGGATCATCGGCCGGAGGAGGGGAAGGTATGGGAGAGGCAAGAGGGGAAGGGGTGAGATGGGTGCTGCAATACAGTGGATTCGCCCTCTTGAACACCCGCCTCCTATATGCGGCATTAGACACGAGGTCTGGCTGATGAGGCTTCATGTCCACCTCCCAAGTCTTCCCGTCCTTCTTGACGATGTGCATTCGCTTCATGGTTTTCAGAGTAAGAGTACTCTTGGAAGGCTTGGGGCATCCCTCATGGCCGAAGGTGAAGTTACACCTAAGGGCAATCAAAGTAATCAAAGAGCCTCCTCCTAAGGCGCGGTTCCTCACACCCTTCTTCACAATGTTTTTGAAACGAATAGCAAGGGTAGCGAGCCAATCGATGCCCTCCTCGTGATCAATGGCAAGCATGAGGTCCATGTCCGGGAGAGTGAATGAACGAGCCTTCGCCGTCCGGGTGTTTATCCCAATAGCAATGAGATGATGGATAATCTTCCACACCGGGTCGGTGATCGCCGAAGAATTGTATGAAGAAATGAACCACTCGTTCCTCCCCAAAATCCGCTTCCAAAATCGGCTCTGATCATGTTCGGAGTATTTCCGGGCTATGGCATCATAAGGGGGGAATCCCAACCATTCACTGATCACACTCTCCTTAATCGCAAAATTCCGCCCACCCAACACAAACTTCCAATAATATTCCCTTCCTTCATCCCCCTCCTCTCTGATCCAATCAAATGAGCTAATAAACTCCTTCACTACCCTCTCATAGCAATCGGGATCATCATTCAATAAAAAGCTCAAACCACAACGGGAGAGACGCGAATGTACCTCATCGGTGACCGCACTGTCAATGCCTCTGAGGAGTCCCATGTCGGGGTAGAGAGCGGGGATGACAGTCTTCCTCTTCCTCACGATCGTGGCCAGATTGGTCTAGTGCGTCTCATCCATAAATGCTAGAGGCACTGAGAAAGGGTAAGGAGTCGGGAAGGGCAACGGTCCATCCAACGGTCCCTCATTCGGCAATACCGGGACGATAGCACTGGAGGACGGTGCAAGAGCTGGAGGAGAGGGTACTCTGGGCATCGGAGGTGAAGGGGCTCTAGGAATGGGTGGCACGGGAACTCTCCTCTTCTGCACCGGTTTCTTCGGTGGAGGCCTTTTCCTCTTAGGCGGAGGCGTGGGACAAACCGGTGTAGCATCCAATTCCTCCTCCGAGGATGAGCTAGAGTCTGTTAGCGAAGCTCTAAACTGTTTCCTCTTGCGAGAGACGAGAGGCATGCCATCCTCGTCGTCTTCACTTTGCTCGATAATGCGCTCAACTCGTGTAGGCTCATGGGCAACCTCTTTCCCCTTTGATGTGGATTGAGATGAAGAACCGGCACGAGGCATGATGATCAAACTGAGCAAAAACTCAGCAAAAATCCCACTAAAATCCAATCAACTCGACCGACTGGCGTGAAGCAGACTCTTCAGTCGGTCATGGAGGGTGGTTAGGGCACAAAATCGAGATTTCTGAGATCGGGCTAGGAGGCTCAAATCAATGGTTGGGGAATGAAATTGGATGGATTTCGAGTTTGGTGGATGGTTGGACGAGGGTTAAAGGTGCAGGGGCGAGGAGATCGGGCTATATTTCAGTTCGTCGGCCGGGACGGGGATGCGGGAAGCGGGCTTGGGTTGGGGGTGGTGACGGCAAGGCGAGCGGTCGGTGAGGAGGTGGTGAGCCTGGTCGGACGGTGGCAGGCCTTGGCTGAGGTCGGGAGGTTCGATGTATGGGGGAGTCGGGCGATTGGGGAAGGTTTGGGAGTTGGATGAAGTGAGTTTGAAAAGAGGAAAAGGGTTTTGAAATAAGGGGATTCCAGTCGGTCAACTGGCTGGCGAGTCGGTCGACTAGAATGGCATGAAAATAGGGTCTCGCTGAAACTTGGCCAACTCGACCGACTGGGGTACGAGTCGACCGACTCGATTGGCAAGAAAATGACGCTTCGCTGATTCTTCGCCAACTCGACCGACTGGATGTTTGGTCCTCTCTCAGTCGGTCGACTGGGGGCAAAGTCCAACTCCAATGAATTTTTTTCTTCTTTTTCGAACTCCCCAACTCAACACTTAAGATTTTTACTCCGTACCACGAAATAGCACCGCACAATGATCATACAAATTCAATTCAAACATAGTCATGCTTCACCAATAAATCACTAGCATAAACATGTTTCGCAATAAAATGCAAGCTAGGACCAAAGACTCCACACGCACGACCTCACCGTCACCAAGATAATTCATGCAAGCACAAAACCACACTAAGCACACCAAATCATGCATTTTTAATCATACAAGCACCAAGTTCACATACATAGTTCTATGACGCATGCCAAACATACATGAAATTAATTGTGCATCAATGGACAACTCACAAACCGGGCTACCTCCCGTAAGGGCCTAGTTTAACGTCTTGGCGAAGACCGAGCCGAGGCTTGATACGTAGAGAAGAACACTAAGAGAAGTCCCGAGCGGGATCCCTTCTCTAGCGGTATTGCGTATAGCATTCACGATGGTGCTTCCAATAGGTCCTGGTTTCCATCAGCAGCATGATAGATCTTAACTCTTTGCCCGTTTGCCTTGAAGATGTTCTCATGGTTGTCAATTAGCTCTAGGTGGCCATCGTTGAAAACTCTATGAATTTTATATGGCCCAAACCACCTAGACTTGAACTTCCCGGGAAATAACTTGTATTTATAGTTGAATAGCAAAACCTTGTCTCCCACCGAGAATTGTTTCTTCAGAATGAGCTTGTCATGCCATCTCCAGGTTTTCTCCTTATAGATTCTTGAACTCTCGTAGGAGTCTAATCGGATTTCATCTAGTTCATTTAGCTGAAGGAGTCTCTTTTCCCCCGAAGCTTTCGTGTAAAAATTTAGCTCCTTGACCGCCCACATGGCCTTATACTCGAGTTCCACCGGAAGATGGCATGATTTTCCATACACTAGCCTGTAAGGAGACATCCCAATTGGTGTCTTGAACGCGGTCCTATATGCCCATAGCGCATCGTCAAGCTTCAATGCCCAGTCCTTTCCTGACTTTCCAACTGTCTTTGTCAAGATGTTTTTTATTTCTCTGTTTGACACCTCGACTTGACCATTGGCTTGAGGATGATATGGAGTGGAACACCTATGGTAGATCCCGTGTTTCTTTAGCATGGACTCAAATCTCCTTTCCTTGAAATGGGAGCCATTGTCACTGATTACTGCTCTAGGGACTCTGAATCTTGGGAATATGATCTTCTTGAACATTTTAGTCACTACTTTAGCGTCGCAAGATGGGGAAGCTAAGGCTTCAACCCATTTGGACACGTAGTCCACCGCTACTAGAATAAATGCATTCCCTTGTGACGACGGTAGGGGTCCCATGAAATCCACGCCTCAAACATCAAATATCTCGACCTCTAATATGTCTTTCTGAGGCATTTCTTCCCTTCTAGCAATGTTTCCCATTCGTTGACATTCATTGCAAGCTTTGACAAATTCATACGTATCTTTAAACATGCTTGGCCAATAGAAACCCGATTGAAAAATTTTAGAAGTGGTCTTTGAGGCCGAACCATGGCCACCATAAGAAGAAGAGTGACAACAAGCTATGATTTCCTTGAAGTCTTCCTTGGGCACACATGTTCTATATATCCCATCCGAGCATAGCCTGTATAAGAACGGGTCATCCCAATAATACCTCGAGACGTCATGCAAGAACTTGCTCTTCTGATTGTAATTAAGGCGTTCTGGAAGAATGTTGCATGTCAAGTAATTCACAAAATCTGCATACCACGGGGCATCATCTTCGGCACTCATCAAATATTTGCCGACAAAAGAGTCTTGGATAGGCGCCGAGAACCACTTTGAATCATAGAGCTCGACCCTTGAGAGGTGATCCGCTACTACATTTTCCACCCCTTTCTTGTCTCTAATCTCAATATTGAACTCTTGTAGAAGGAGGACCCAACGAATAAGCCGTGGCTTTGCATCTTTCTTAGCCATCAAATACTTAATAGCGGCGTGGTCCGTGTAGACAATAGTCTTGGTTCCAACGAGATAAGGCCTGAATTTTTCAAAGGCGTAGACTACCGCTAACAACTCCTTTTCGGTGGTTGTATAGTTCATTCGGGCATTATCGAGCACCTTGCTCACGTAGTAAATCACGTGGAGTTTCTTCTCAACTCGTTGTCCTAAGACGGCCCCAATGGAATAGTCGCTTGCATCGCACATTAGTTCGAAGGGAAGATCCCACTTCGGCGGTTGCACTATAGGTGCCGACACAAGGTTCTTCTTCAGTTTTTCAAATGCCTCAAGGCATCCTTCATCAAAATTGAAATCCACATTGTTGCAAAGGAGATGAGTCAACGGCTTGGCAATTTTTGAGAAATCCTTGATAAACCTTCGGTAAAAACCGGCGTGGCCTAGGAAACTTCTCACTCCCTTTTGATTTTTCGGAGGAGGTAGTTGCTCAATAACTTGAATTTTTGCTTTATCAACTTCCACTCCTCTTTTAGAAACTAAATGCCCGAGCACAATTCCTTCTTGCACCATGAAATGGCACTTCTCCCAATTTAGCACCAAATTCGTCTCGATGCACCTAGCAAGAACATGAGCAAGATTAGCTAAACAATCATCAAAAGAGGATCCATGAATAGAGAAATCATCCATGAAAACTTCAATGCATTTCTCAATATAGTCACTAAAGATGGACGTCATACAACGTTGAAAAGTTCCCGGTGCATTACATAAACCAAAAGGCATGCGCCTAAACGCAAAGGTTGCATATGGACATGTAAAAGTGGTTTTTCCTTGATCATTTGACAAAATGGGAATTTGGTAAAAACCGCTATATCCATCTAGGAAGCAAAAATAATCGTGTCCCGCAAGCCTCTCAAGCATTTGATCAATAAATGGAATAGGAAAGTGATCTTTCTTAGTTGCCTTATTTAGTCTCCTATAGTCAATGCACATCCTCCATCCATTCACGGTTCTCGTAGGGACTAATTCCCCTTTTTCATTTTTCACTACCGTGAGTCCTCCCTTTTTAGGGACGACGTGGATGGGGCTTACCCATTCCGAGTCCGGAACGGAGTAAATGATGCCCGCATCTCTTAACTTGGTGATTTCTTTGAAGACCACCTCGCTAAGTTTAGGATTCAACCTCCTCAACAATTCCCTAGAGGGTTTCACATTTTCCTCAAGATTTATCCTATGCATGCATAGTGAAGGGCTAATTCCCATAATATCATCAATGGAGTACCCTAGGGCTTTCCTATTAGCCTTCAAAACATGCACAAGTTTGGACGTTTCATCCTCATTCAAAGTTGCACCAACTATAACGGGGTAAGTAGCATTGGACCTAAGAAATTCATACCTTAGATTCGAAGGTAGAGGTTTTAACTCTCCTTCGAATTCCTTACCTCTTGGCACCGGGTCTTCCTTATTTTCATGAGCACTCGGCTCTTTCTCACCTTCACCCAAGGTTATGTCGCCCAAATCCTCATCTTCCATATTCATCAATGAAGCAAAAAGTGTACTAGAGTCGTCTAACTCCATAACTTCATTCTCAAAAGAGGTTAGCCCAAAATTTTCACAAGATATATCAAGCATATTGCATTCAAAGGACGAAGTAGGAGCTTTCATGGCATTTTTCAAAAAAAAAATCAGTTTTTCATTCCCTATCTTCAATTCAATAGACCCTTCACCACATTTAATGACCGCCTCAACGGTGTTTAGAAAGGGTCTACCTACGATAACGGGTGTTTCTTGCTCACTATCCATATCTAGCACATAGAAGTCTACGGGGATGAAAAATTTTCCAACTCTAATAGGCACATCCCTTAGGACTCCATTAGGAATTCTAGAACTCCTATCGGCTAGCTTCAAAGAAATGGTTGTGGGATGGAGCTCACCCATATCAATTTTCTCATACAACGAATAAGGAATCAAAGAAATGCTAGCTCCTAAATCACATAAGGCTCTATCAATTTCAATTTTTCCTAAAGAGATAGGAATAGAGAATGATCCTTGATCTTGCATTTTTTTAGGCATACGACTTTGCACAATTGCACTACATTCCGCATTCAAAGCTACCATGCTAGATTCCTCAATGACTCTACGATTAGACACAATATCCTTTAGAAATTTAGCATAGGTAGGGTTTTGAGTAATTACCTCATGGAATTGAAGTGTGACGTACAACTTCTTTAGCATCTCAACGAATCGTTGAAAGTGAGCATCAAGCTTGCTTTTGTTTAGTCGTTGAGGGAAAGGAACCATCGGCACATACTTCCTCATTAGGATTGGCTCTTCTTCCTTTTTCTCTTCCTCGGTAGGGGCTTGAGGTTCATCTTCCAAACTTTCTTTGACCACTCCTCCTTCCACTTCCTTGCCATTGAGACTAGATTTCCCTTGAGGGGTAGGTAGAACTTTCCCGCTCTTCAATGTGATGGCTTCAACATGTTCTATGGAATTCACGTCCGGTTGAGAGGGAAGTTTCCCTATTTGCTTCAGTTGAGTATTCTCTTTAGCAAGTCTTTTGTTCTCGGCCACTATTTCATCCATCTTTGCTTCCATTCTTCTAGTGCTCTCCTTGTTACTTTCCATCATTTGCGCCATCATGGACATTATAGAGTTATCTTGAGAGTTAGAAGAAGAAGAATTTCCTTGCTCATTCATGTTGGACTTGGCTTGATAGGGTTTTTGATAATTCCCTTAGGAATATTGCGAATTTTGGTTCAAACCTTGGCCTTGATTTGAATAGGAATTTTGCCCTTGGTTTGCATAGGAGTTTTGCCCTTGATTTTGGTTAGAGCCATACCCTTGCCTTTGGTAGTTCCCTTGGAAATTATTCTGTCCTTGAGGCTTTGGAGGGAAATTTGAGTCATTGGACATTCTTCGTTGAGGAGGCTCGTAATTCCTAGTAATAGGACTAGCATTTTGAGCATAATTCCTTTGTCGATTTACAAAGTGTGCCTCTTCATAACCGTCATCATCATCCTCATATTTCCCTTCCGGGCAATTCTTTGTAGAATGTCTCGTGCTAGCACACAAGAAACAAGATTGTTGCGCCGAGACTTACTCTTTATCGGCTTTGGCCTTAGTTGCCTCAACGGAATTCACCATACTTATCATGTTCTCCACTTTCTTCGTCAAATCTGCCATTTGTTCTTTAATTGCCGAATTTGAGGAGTCATCTCTTGATTTAGCCATCTTTTTGTGGTCCACTCCTTGATATCTATCAGAGTTTATAGCAATTTTATCCACAATTTTGAACCCTTGGCTTGCCGGTAGATCCATAATTGCACCTCCGCTTGCCGTATCCATTTGGTTCTTAGCTTCTTTGCTCATGCCAAGATAGAAATATCTCATAAGATCGGCTTTTCTGAAGTTGTGGTGAGGGCATTCCTTTAAGTAATGCTTGAACCGATCATACGCTTGATGGAAAAGCTCGTTGTCTCTTTGGGAGAAAGTCAATATGAAATCAGTAAATTTCTTGGTTCTTGACGGTGGAAAGAACTTATTCAGAAAAGTAGTAGCTAAATGGTCCCAAGTACGAAAAGTCCCCGGTTCATGATTTTGTAGCCATTCCTTGGCGTCCCCATATAGCGAAGAAGGAAATAGCTTTAGATAGACGTACTCAATGGGTATATTCTTTGGCTTATAGGTCCGACAATATTCTTGAAAATTGGCTAGATGATTAGAGGGATTACCAACTCCTTGATATTGATCATGGGTTACCATGTGCACTAAAGAAGATTTCACGTCGAAGTCAAAGGCATCCTCATCCGGAGGCATGATAGCCGAGCCATTCCCTTCAAGGGTGGGAGTCATATAATCTCCCACGGGCCTTTCATACTCTTCCTCTTCATCGTATCTATAGTTTCGGTTTTCTCTACGAAGAATTGGAGGATTCCGTATAGGATTTTGATCATCAACATTGTTCCGTCTAGCGGGAGGATCTTCTTCCCTATCCTCTTCCATTCTAAAGTTTCGGTTGTTTCTTTGAAGAGCGGGAGGGTTCTCTATCTCATCTTCCATTCTAAATCCCGGTGGCAAGTAGGGTAGTGGATTTAGGAGTGGAGGTGGACGAGGCCTTGGGCCTTGGAAAGCCGGAGGATTAATAGGATCAAGGGGAGGCGGGTTCTTGCGAGGTCTACCTCTTGGTTTCTTGACGGTTGGGAGGTTTGAAGTTGAACCGGTAGCTACTTGTTTTTGCCCCTTAAATCTTGTGTTCATTCAAGTTCCTGCGAGAACAAAGGAAATTCTTAGCAATGAAAGGCAAGAGAAACTAACACAATCAAGCTCAAAACAAGCAATAACTATCGAACAAGGGAAAGTAGACAAACTAAACAATCTAGTAGCACCTAGTTAATTAACCTATCCCCGGCAACGGCGCCATTTGATCGGTTGTAATTTAGCGTAAATATTTGAATAGAATTCAAATACTATTGCTAGTCATGATTAATCAAAACAATTTGTAATGACTCGGGTGAACCGAGGTCGTACCCAAAAGATAGGTGATTAAACTAATGGTGCTAAAGATTCAATTTAGAACGTTTGTGGTTTTGGGGGGAAATTTGTTGTTGATAGCAAGTTTTTACTATCCAAATGAGATTTTAAACAATGAACCAAGTAAACAATCGATTAAAAGATGACTAGGGATTACTTCCCCACCTAGACAATTATTGTGACAGTGATATTGGATGCCAATGATGAATTTACATGCACATGAGTAGAAGTTAGCCATGCAACATTCAAGCTAAGTTCAACTCGCGCTACAACTTAGAATGAAGGGGTTACATCTCGCATAGGACCTCACACTCGTGCTCTATTGGTCCTATAGAACATGCATGTCTAGTCTCACACTCGCACTCTATTGACTAGATAAACACATTCTTGTTAAGTTCAAGCCATTCTCATTAGAATTTAGGTGTCGCCATGTAACACAAAGACTCTAATGCCTCTTCATTCATTTCATTGAAGTCATATTGATCAACGTGAGCTACATCAAACATGAGATCAAGCTAAGTTCCCATTGAGGACATTTCACAAACACCTTATAGGCAACTATAAACATTTAGTTCAAATTAAGAAGATTCATGTGCAAACTCATTCAACATTAGCATCAATGGTATTTACATCATCACAAATGTGTCTAGGGGATCCATAATCCCCAATCAAAGTCACTACTCACTCATGGTGAGATTACAAGCAAAACAAATGAAAGAGATGGAGTTTAGGAGTCTAAAACCAAAATGAGATTGAAGAGTATGAGAATCCTTGTTGTTGATCTTATTCTCCACTCAATGCACCTTGAAATCAGTGCAGGTCTCCTCAAAATCCGTAAGTCTTCTTTGAAAATCCCCAAAAGTTTCTATTTATAGCCCAAGTTAGGGTTTCCGGTACTGTAGCTCCAGTCCGTCGACTGGCGGGAGCTGGTTATCCCAGTCGGTCGACTGACGCTGAAAATGTGGCTGATGAAGGAGTTTCCCAATCGATCGACTGGCTGGTCCAGCTGACGGACTCGATGGAGGCGCATGGAAGGCCATCTGAGGTGCTTGCCAACTCGACCTACTGGTGCTGCGAGTTGACCGACTCGATTGGCGCACTTGAGGAGGCCATCTGAGAAGTTTCCCAACTCGACCGACTGGAGGTGGCCAGTCGACCGACTCGATGGGAGCATTTAAGGGGCATTCTGGGACCTCTTCTACTCGACCGACTGGCGCAGGGGAAGTAGCCACTCGGTCGACTAGAGCACCTTTCAGTCCAAATTTGCTCAAATGTTTGATTTTTCCTTGATTCTTCGTGTCAAGGTCCTGAGCTCAATGTATGGTTGCTCCAATCAAAGTCACTACTCACTCATGGTGAGATTACAAGCAAAACAAATGAAAGAGATGGAGTTTAGGAGTCTAAAACCAAAATGAGATTGAAGAGTATGAGAATCCTTGTTGTTGATATTCTTCTCCACTCAATCCACCTTGAAATCAGTGCAGGTCTCCTCAAAATCTGTGCCAAAAAAAGTCTTCTTTGAAAATCCCCAAAAGTTTCTATTTATAGCCCAAGTTAGGGTTTCCGGTACTGTAGCTCCAGTCGGTCGACTGGCGGGAGCTGGTTATCCCAGTCGGTCGACTGACGCTGAAAATGTGGCTGATGAAGGAGTTTCTCAGTCGATCGACTGGCTGGTCCAGTTGACCGACTCGATGGAGGCGCATGGAAGGCCATCAGAGGTGCTTGCCAACTCGACCGACTGGTGCTGCGAGTCGACCGACTCGATTGGCGCACTTGAGGAGGCCATCTGAGAAGTTTCCCAACTCGACCGACTGGAGGTGGCCAGTCGACCGACTCGATGGGAGCATTTAAGGGGCATTGTGGGACCTCTTCTACTCGACCGACTGGCGCAGGGGAAGTAGCCAGTCGGTCGACTGGAGCACCTTTCAGTCCAAATTTGCTCAAATCTTTGATTTTTCCTTGATTCTTCGTGTCAAGGTCCTGAGCTCAATGTATGGTTGCTCCAAGCCTGAAATGCTATGATAATGGTCAAATGGCATTGAAATAGCATCGGGAATGGACCAAAACTCTTCGTAAATGGGTATGTAAATGAGTCGAGAATTCGACTCATCAGACACCACCCCTTTTGATATTGTTTATGGTCGACCTCCGCCGACCCTGCTCGATCATATTCCGGGTAGCATATCCTTAGCCACAGTCGAAGACCAGATCAAGCAGCGAGAACATCTCTTATACGCCCTCAAAACCAACCTCGCAAAGGCACAACAGCGCATGCGGCAACAAGCAAACCTAAACGACAGAACAGAGACTTCACTGTTGGAGACTTTGTCTGGGTTCGCCTGCAACCTTATCGGAAAAATACCTTGTGCATGAAATGGACCAACAAGCTCGCAAAACGTTTCTTTGGTCCTTTCCAGATTGCTGAGCGCATAGGCGCGGTTGCTTATCGCCTTAACCTCCCATCATCTGCCCGCATTCACAATGTGTTCCATATCTCCTCGCTGCGCCGTTTTGTTGTTGACCCGACCAATGTCACACGAGATTTCCCATCCCATATGGACGGCCTCAAACCCATCCTCACGCCAGAACGTGTCTTAAAGACTCGCCTTGTCCAAGTGCTGAAGGAATGGAAGCTGCAATGGCTTGTACAGTGGACCGGCTCACCTGCCGACGAAGCCACGTGGGAATTTGCTGACACCATCTCTACGGAATTTCCCTCCTTCAACCTTGAGGACAAGGTGACTTCCAATTGGGGTGGTATTGATGGGTTACAAAAGATGGCAACTCATACACATGCCATGAACAAGGCGCATGGGGAGGCCACACCAGAAGCACCTGCACCACTCCGTAGGGGGGCTCGCCACAAGGAAGCTTCCAGACACTATCCAGCTGGGGAATACGTACTGCAGGAATTTGTTGGTGCGTCAGAGAATTAGTTGTGGTGCAGCAGAGAATGACGACATTTCCCTAGACTAGCAATTGGTACAAATAATGTAACAGCACGGAATGAAAGGCAACAATCAATTAACAAATCATTCCTTACTCTCCTTCTCTACTCTCCCTTCCCCTCTTCCTCCATCACATATAGATTAAATAAGAACTGCATGATAACCATGGTCTGCATGCATGACATATAGAATTGCATATTAGTTAATATCATTATCACGAACATATGTTTACATGTTATAAGCTTAAAAGGTTTTTCTTCATTCCGAAGTTAACATAAGATTACGCATGACAACCTTGACATAGAATTGAAAACTTAAAAAATGTATGACATAAGTAAGAATGCATAGTACTAAAACTTTGGCAACACTTTCTGTACATATATAATTTTTAAAACAAAAATATGCCTATACCTAAAATATGGTCAAGTCTTTAGTGTGGAGTCCCTAAAATGAGAAACTATCCAAAAATAAAGAGGGTGAAGAATTAACCCCAAGAAAAAGAAAAAGAAAAAGATATTTTCGCTTAGGAGGTAAGCACAACTAAAAGAAACTATTTTAGCATTGGAGGTAAGTCCCTGCTATAAAGAAAAAATATGTTGTTTAAGACTTCTACCTTACCAAAGCTCGCCGAAAGAGGAATTGTTTTTGCACTCTATTAGCTTTTGTTTAACTTAGAATTACACATTAATAAACTTAGGTTGGAATATGTATAATTTACTGAAATTCGAGCTCCTCTTCTCTTACGGGCACAGGTAGAGACCTTTGCACATGAGAATGAGCTTTGACCTATCCTGCCCATCTAATTGAACTAAGGATAATCGATCAACAATGTGGTATCAGAGCAAAGACCGTTCTTGATCCTTCTTGGCAGTTTTCTGTTGTATACCTTCTCTTGTTTGTTCCTACTTTGTCATCAGCCATATCCTTGTCATGAGGATGGCTGATGATATGATAATCAAGCCATTTGATCGCACCACGAATTTCTCTGTGTGAAAGATGAAATGAAGGTCATTCTCATCAAAGAAAAATGTTATAGGGCAGTGACTGAAGAGTGGATTGAACCCACTTCAGTCCGAGCCAAGAAAGATTCAAGGGAACTTGCATGTTCTGAATAAATGATCAGATTGTCTGATGATGTTGCTAGCCAAGTTATTCATCATACTGAACCTAAAAAATTATGGGATGCTTTGGAAATTATTTTCTCGACTAACTATTTGCCTAATAGAATTTCTTTGTTGAGCAAGTTGTTTACTTTTAAAATGAACGTCTTCTATGAGCTTGCATGAGAACTTTGATGTTTTCTTAAGGTTAACTCAGAATTTAAAATGGTGTAAAAAATGAAATTAATGCTGAATATTAAGTTGTTATTCTTCTTTATTCTCTTCCTCCACAGATTGACACCTTATGGACATTATTTAGTATGTAAGAGATGACTTGACAGTCTTCAAGATAATTGAAATCGTCAGTCAAAAGGATAAAAGTCTCAAAATTTCCAAAATCAAACCTCTTGTTAAAACTGGAGTCAAGTCTGAAGTGACAAGGTAAATGCAAACGGTATCGTTTAACTAGTGTTTAAACTTTAAAGGCGCGAGTATTCCATCACAACAGTCAAACAACGTTGGTCTTTCCCTCCATCTCTTTGTTTAAAACCTCTGTAGTAAAAACACATGTTTCTTTTCTCCCAAATTTCTATGTACACTCGCGAATCATCACAAGATAAGTGTTCTCAAAATTACAGCCTAGCGCTCCAGGCCAGGCTGCTTCTCAGACTTAGCCAAGTATTTAACAGTCAATAATCTGTGCTGGTGCAACACTTAAAAGTATATGATTGGTCGGGCATTAAAGATGTTGCAAGTATCAATTGCATTCAGCGAAACCGAAAGAAAAAGGCTTCATTTTGAACTTGGAGCACGTAAGTTGGATGCTCCATTTTGGTATACTGCTAAACATTGAGAAAGTTACAGAATGTGGGAAATTTTCAAGTCTCCATACATATACTTAAATCCAATCGGATGCAATTGACATCACATTCAGCAAATGAAATGTCCATACTCCTCTAATATAATGGATGAGTTTAATGAGGACGGGTGGGCCTAATGCTATTCAGATTAAAAACATGAAATGGCAATCACAGTGGTCTACTTGCCGCATCCTGAATGAGTGCCGTGGCTTCTTCATCGGAGAGTTGTTCCCCTTCCACCAATCCTCTCACTAAAACATTTGAGTACTCCTTGGCAGGAGGGCAAACTGGATATTGGCCAACTTTGAAACTTTCAACATCAGAATTGGAGCACCTACCACAATCAGAAATAATTCACATAAATTGCCATCCAAGTCAAGGCTCAGACTGTTTAAAATCTAGGTTATTATTTCATGATGAATAAATTGAAATTGGCAATGATCAACCACATACGTCATTGTCAGTATGGGAATACCGCTGTCGTAACCCAGATACAGAACAGTGTGGTACCAGCCTCTCTGAAGAGTACACATTGAATTGTTAAACAGAAAAGGATGATGCAACTGAAGTAATTTCAAGTAGGAAACAGAAATAAGTAGGTTATATTTTCTTGTAATGAATAGTTACATACTCGGGTGTGATAACCGATAGCAACTGTTCAAAATACTTTATATACCTTAAGACGCTCAACAAAAATGGTTTTGTTTTTTGTGATGTAATCTAAATCATCCGGAGACACAAGATGAGATTCTGCAGTGGTTGGGTTCAAGCAGTTTTCCTGGATTAAAACATCATTGAACTGCTCAAGCCTGCACATTACACAAAGGACATTACAAAAAAAAATTTCTTCGGATTGCTCTGCAGCAACCAAATATTCAGTATTCAAAGTTAGTGTAAAATGGCTCAAATAAAAAACAAAGGTTCAAATACAATTCACAACCTAAAGACAAGACTAACTTGTGATTTTGATTGAGCGAACATTTCAAGAGTATGGAATTAGTCTACCTTCCTGACTCATTATGTTGAGTTTATAATAGTGCTAAAAGGCTTTTTTGAACATTCTTGTTTCTTTTTGTAACTGGTACACCATTTGGATGCTATGTTTCAGGTGTCCAAAGTGTGGTACCTATGTCCCACATTCTGGATGAAAAGCAATACCCATTGACAAATGTAGCGAAGAAATGTAATCCCATGGACTACAATATCATCATCGACTTCGTCAAACACCCCCTTCAGGAATTTTTTTTTTGAAAAATGATGTGAATTCATTGATCAAAAAAGGGACAAACAACGCTGCACAAGGACACAAAACTGACTAAAACGACAACCACAAAACTAACAAAGGCCTACTACCAGCCCCCTGCACCAAGACCTGACTCCAAAACTCGCCAAGCCTAAACTGAGGCAGCTAAAGCACACAAAAAACCTACTGAACACAACCTAAAAGAATCATTAATCAATGAAATTCATGTCAATCATCCAAGCTAAATCTCCTTTGTCACAGTCCTCCTTCTTGATCGCCCCAATCTTCATTTTCAAGTACCACACCGTGTCTCGGACAAGTCTGATCACAGTGGTTTCCTCCTCTCTGAAGACAGTGGCGTTCCTAGCTAACCAAATACCATTCATAGTTCTGGTACACGCTGCTGCAATCAATTTTGTTTTGAGTCGCTTTTGTGGAATTTGTTACATGGACTATATGAATTTGTTACATGGACTATATGAAAAAAACTAGCTACGCATTTTCCACAAATCTACAAGTCACCAATGTAACTACCAGAGAATGCATGGACAGAAAAAAGCTACAAGTCTATGTAACTATCCTGTACAGAGTGCATTACCTACTGCAGGCAAAGAGATGCATAGTAGACTTCACCATTGTATATAACAAATGAAAAACCAGAAAATAAGCAGCAAAAAAAAAGAAAAGAAAACGCTACATACGTAATGCGATAGAGGCACATATGTGTGGAAGCTTTACTGCTACTTTCATAACTTAAGAAAGCAACCCCACCAGGGCCCCATGTAGCTGTACTTTCATGTCCAAAAAATAATCGATGATCCACAGTTTTCCACTTTATTTCCTTTGGAGGATTAGAGTCAACTGCGCCACAACAAGCCCTTTTCATTCCTTCCACCTTAACACCATATAAAATCACATAAAGAAGTGCAATTACTATCGTATTGTCACTAAGGCATAGAATTGAGATATAACACAATACAAATAAATGAAATCAGTTGTAAGAAGTTCTCACGGGCAAACAAATTTTGTTTTGTTTGGAACTTTACATGTGAGTAAGATGTACTGGTTTACCTTTCCACCATTAAGCAAAGGAACCTTGGCTTGTACATATTTGAGCCAAATGTGGCATACCACACTTCGACCTTTGAAAGCTCAGACCTCCAGGCATTGGAATCAGAAAGAAGTTTATCTGTGCATAGTTTAAAACTTAAAACAACAGCAACTCTGCAAAGTAATCAAATTTCCGACTACAGCACCTACCTTCATTAACTGTCAGATTTGACAAAGGTCCAACTATGTCCTGATCAAGCAGAGAGACGTTCTGTAACTGGGTGTCCAAACATTCATCATTTTCACTTTCAGAGTCTGAGCTGAACATCTTAGTACCCTTGGAGTGGAAACCCAAAAAAGAACACAAAAAAAAGGTCAGCGCGAGGTCAGATATACTGGCTGAACCACATCCATATTGACTCAAATTGACAGTCAGAAATAGCACACAAATAATTATAAGCAGGAGAATCAAGCATGAATAGGGTACAACATCACTACATGTTCTGTTCAATGCTAGTTTAATGTTCAAGTTAAATAATTCTGATTCTCATTCCTACGTTTGTATTAATTCTTGTTTCAACAATAAGCAAGGCTTCAGAGTTATTAGAAACTGGCAATAGTTCGCCCAGCTTGGATATGGTAAGCTATTATTGGCCTTTTAGTCCTCTACTTTGCAATGGCTAGCCTAGAAGTCAGCTTACCAGTGTTCATTGCTCTAAATAGAAAATCAATTAAAAATTAATAAAACAAAGACCTACTGACATTAAGGTACATAGCAAATTTTGAGATGGCAATAGCCATGAATCTGAAACAGCTAGAGGTTTGGATCAAATCGTGCAACAAAAAACAAAAAAGACAATAAGCTGAATCAAATGGCAAACAATAAAAAGATAAATCATAGAGCGACGCGATACCAAATTCACTGCAGAGCTAGTTATATCATTTGGTAGATCATCTGCAAGTATTGGCCAATATTGACACAAATGTCGACGAACCTGCATTTCAGTCCAGTGGTAGACTCAAATTAGCTTGATTGCCACATAGGGGTAGAACAGAACAAACAAAATGGATAACTTTTCCCCAAAGCTAATTTACCGCTTCTATTACACGCCATGTAGATTGAAATGGGTAGCCCCCTAAAGAGCCAGGAATGGGTTTATGTTCAAGCAAAACTTTCATACAAGCCAGTACTGAATTGGCAGTAGATTTGAGATTATACCCGCCTTCTAGCGCCATTACAACTTTACCATTAGCCAAGTCGAGCAACTGAAAAATGAAAGACAAAAAACATCAGCACTTCCGTAACAAAAATGTTAAAGTTTTAGACATAATTATTTAAGACCTGAGCAAGAGCAACAAGATAATGTTTCACTTGCTGGGGCATCAGAAAGGCACGCATAACTAAAAGGTATATTACTATTATGAAAGCACCCAAAGTTGTTACCTTTTCCAGCATAACTGAATATCCATATGGTGTAAGGCAACAACCACCAAGGGGGTCGCCAAGAGCTGTTAAGGGCATAACAGTAGTGAACGTTAAATAGAAGCACGAAATATGATGGTAAATGGCAATTACATCTGAATTTTTTTGTCTCTACATACACCAACACTAAAAACATCAGCATGGCTTTAAATAGAACGCAGTCATTTTTTGTTGTTTGCAAGAGGAACGAAGTTCAAGGAAATTGAAAGAATGAAAAAAGAATTATCCTTGTTGAACTCTGTCCTCTCATGCAGGTCACATTCTTCAAACAGTAGCATTGATTCGTTCTTTTCTGAGCATACACAATCACCAATTGGTATCACAACAAATAGCCGGAATGGTGGATCCAGTACCACCATACAAACTAACTGATCTATAAGGATTTCATATTTTGCAGAATTTATCCATATTTATAGTGGTTCCTGATTTTAAATGTTCTGCTCCTGTATCCTGATCTGACAAATTTTCACCCAATACCTGACTCATCTAATGAAAAAACTTAAATTTTCTTTAGCATAGGATGGTAACAAGCAAAATACATCATGGTCATGATGGACATTTAGAAAATCTTAGTCCGGCAAAATATTTCTTCAATTCTAAATCAGTTAAATTAATATATAGACCGAAAAAATTTGGTCGTGTTAATAATGGGCATATCCGTGGCGTAGGCCAAACATTAGCGCACCAAAGCGAGCATGGATTAGCAAAATGCAGACACTGACGTTTAGTAGGGACGGAAAACTCATCCAAAAGGAGTATCGAATGATATCCCTAGGATCACGTCAAGCTTTACAGTAGAGAGGGAGTTTAGGCATAAAAAAAGATTTATATACCCACAAGCCATATACCACCATACCTGCATCAAATCCTGCAGAAACTATTATCAAATCTGGATTATAATTCCTTGCCAGTGGAATCAAAATATGGTCCCAAACTGCAAGGTAGTCTGGATCCCCGCATCTGCCGTTCTCCCAAGGAACATTAATGTTATATCCTGCACCCAGTCCTTCTCCAACCATATTAAAGTCTCCGTCGTCATTGGCTGGATAGAAGCTTCCAAACTCATGTCTACATAAGAAGGGTGGTAAGATGATGTAACAGCTCTTAAAAAAAGTAAACCCAGTTTCACATCAACTTGATGAATTTGGAAAACGAGCAGGCATCGCTAGAAAAGAATATAGGATAATAATGCAACAATGGAAAGAGATGAAACACTTTCCAAAAGATGACCAAGTTGTGAAAACAACAATATTCAGTTGCATAGGTACATTTCACATTTCAGACGAAGTTACAAGATGCTTCCTTGCCTGTGCACGGAGAAGAAAAGAACTTGAGGATCGTTCCAGAACATTTTCTGAGTACCATTACCATGATGCACATCCCAGTCAACAATCAGAATTTTTTTGACACCCAACTCTGGCTGAAAGCAGTAACTGATATCAGTAACAGAAAGATATACACCATAAAAGGAATCGACAGACGACAATTATTTGAAATACAAATCATTTGGCTCACTCTTTATTCCAGGAGGAAACTAGCGGCAATTGCTACATTATTAAATAGGCAGAATCCCATAGGTTCATTTTTTTCAGCATGATGCCCAGGAGGCCTGACAATCGCAAATGCCGACTCCAATTCCCCACTAGCAACACTTTGAGCAGCCTTCCAATATAAATCAAACTACTCAAAATCACTGACAAAAAGGGTATATATATAATAGAAGATATGTATTGTAACAATATGCAAGAACAAGTATCCAACATCAAGATTTTTACAGCTCATATGGCAACTACTTTCAGTAAATGAAATATTGCAGGGAGCGCTAAACACATTTGATGGGGCGTCTTTCAGCAGACGAGTTCAATTTGAATGAAATATTTTATTAAGATGAGAAAAGAAAAAATAAATACTAAAGATATTAGATACTTACCTCCAATACATAACCAGCTGCTAGGTATGCAGCCTCTGTTGACCCTTCATTCAGATAAATTGAATTTAATTTTGATTCAATTTTACGCCTTTGTGAGTCCATTTTCAAACAACTGACACTTCGTACTAACTTAATGTGATTCTTGGAGTGCACGAGTCCAATAAATTCATCTTTAGCTTCTTTTGCATTCAACATCACACACCTGAACATCCACCAAAAAATATCTCATGATGTAAAGGGGTGTCCTTGTGGTCCATATACTAATGCGTAATGCCTAATGATAAGTCATTTCAAGTAGATCGAAGGATCTTCATTTCCTGGATTTCAACTAATCTGAAACCTTGACATAATGCATGCCAATAGTTTACATGACGCTGCGAATTAATTCAAGTTGATCCCTTTTCAATGTCAATGCAGTAATGGTGCAATTGTTTAGTTGAGATCGAAGTCGTAACCTATTATCATGTTTGCTACAATACCTTACCTGGCGTACATCCACTGCTGCATTCAGTACAATACAACTACACTAGCAATAAACCAATATTAATCTAAGCAAATTAATACATAAAAAAAGAATCAAGAACAGTGCTTTTCTTCATGTGGAATTACCAATTTCTCAGCTACAATACATGAGAGGTGGTCTTGTGAAATGTTAAAAGTCAATAGACTAAACCAACAAAATGCTTCACAAGGATACGTAGCAAATCATAAATGCCACAACTTTATCCGGCACAGGAACCGACCCACCCAAAATAAATGACTGACCTTTGAGAAACTCCTTCGCTCTGAAGCATCTTCCATATAGTTTTAATGCGGTCAGGATTTTCAGGATGATCCTCGCCATCAGTATTAAAATGCTTACACATGCGGTCATCATATACAAGGCCCACTTTTCTATCACACTTTACTTTCTCCATGCCTTAAGCAACTGTTTTCCAGGGACAAGCAGTCGGGAAAAAACAAGGCTAGGGCTTTGGAAAGCATAAACATGTAATAAAATTTACTTAGCAAAGAACTCAGAACCGCATGATTTTTTAGAACCAAAATAAGTGAATGACATTACGAAGTAAACAAAAACCCTAGTGGGGGCAGTAACGGTGAGGGAGAGCGAAGTAAAAGACCGTGTCAAAGTTATAAGTTGAGATTGAGATGAGAGAGAGCAATACCGCCGGGGATGAGTTTGGAAGAGGAGACAGCAGATTGGATGGAGAAGCTCCACACCATATTGCGGCTTGCTTGAATTATGTCGTCTTTTGTTTTGTTGACATAACATATTTTGAGCTGAATTTAACCAAATGGAATGAGCGTCTTTCGTACTTCATGTGTACCGGGCAGTGATCTAAAAATCTCCGTTAGGTTCCGTCTAGAAGTTGAAATTTACGAATTCGTCTCATTATTATTAGAAGATTTGAAAGTTCACGCGATTTATAGACATTGAATTGCTTATAGATATTTGATAAACTATTAAAATATCTTTATTATCAGATTATTTTTTATATATATTAAAATATAATAAAATATATATAATAATAATATTTATATGATGATTAATTATTTAAAAATATAAAATTGTAAAACCGATTAATCCCTACCCAGGCCCTCATTAATCTTCAAGGACCCTTTCCGTCCGACTAGTGCCTAACGTTTTTTACAACCTTGATTCTAGGTTGGAATCGAATTGTAAACAAGTATATTATCTATTTAACATTCACCCAAAACATCATATGAGAACCATTATATTTGGTCAGAATTTAAAACTTTTTTTCTCTAGGATCAAATTGATCTACAGTGTTAAAGTTAAGCAATTATTTAAATCTAATAAATTAGAATATAACCGTGTGAGGGCATTTTAGTCCGGTAAATTATCAATCACACTATGTAAAATAGAAAAAAATGTTTCCTAACCCTAATCCTCGCATCTTTAAAATCATTCAGCAATTCAACTGTAACCTATCGTCTGTCGAGAGAATCACATCGCATGTGTATGGATAAGTATGATAAGCACAAACTACTAAATTTACATGCTACGGAGACTGGAAACGCATTAGATGTTGCAGACCGCATAGGTCGAGAAGCCGATCGCAGAGGCTACCCCGTCACCATTCGCTCCATCAACGACTTCGATGTCGCTTGTTTGCCTGGTGAAGATGCTTGTCATTTTTGTTGTTTTCACCACTAGACAGGGAGATTCACCTAATTCTATAAAGAGCTTTAGGAAGTTTCAGCCGAAGAAAAAATTTGAATCAAAATTGGCTGGTTGGAATTCGTAGATTAAATACAGTTGTTCGTGATTCTGAACTTGATTAGTCGCAGATTAAATCCCGTTGTATGTGATTCTGAACTTGATTATTCGTAGATAAGATTAGGACATTCGTGATTTTGCTAATATTTTTGTAAAAGTCTGACCAACTAATTCACGAGCTTTAATGATTTAATACACGAATTTTCCTTCTGAACTTGATTATTAGTGGATAAAATCATGATGTTCATGATTTTGCTGTTATTTTTGCAAAAGTCTGACCAACAGATTCACAAACTTTAGTAATCCAATACATGAACTTTTTGGCGTAGAAAGAATCCCGCCTTATTCGTTAGTAGAAAATTTAGGGTATGACGTAACAAACAAAATTGTAAATCTAGCGCGATATATCCGAGATTAACTTTACTGAAAAATTATGTTAAAGTTCCTCTTTTAACATTATACGTTAATAGAGTCATTAATTAATATTTAATCTTTAAAAAAGTGATTAATCTTAACTGTTTAGATTATCAAATCAACGGATATTAAAAGTTTTATGTTCTGACAAAAACTAGTGGTTCAGAACAGAACTCAACCCTAACATTCAACGGAATAAATTGAAATTTAATTTAATTATTTAATTTCAATTACATTTAATTACAGATGGACGAGCTACTCATTTAAGGCATATGCACCCATGAGGAAGAGTATAATTACCTCGCCTAGCACTTCCTGCAAACAATGTATAAATTAGGTAGGAGTCACATGCTGAAGTAGCATGTGAGAGAGAACTTCAAACCTAATTTTGTGATTTGTTTGAAAGAAGTGCTATGCGAGGAACTCTTATCCTTCCTCATGGGTGTGGATGCCCTTATCATCACACAACTACATACACAAAGTGGGTCGAGTAGTTGGTGGATAAGCTCAAATGTGTTGTCAGTGGATTCAACGTTGTTTGATCAAAATAGACAAAACTCGACCTGTTTGAATTGTGGGCTATAGCTCGCAAGCAAGCTCCTATCAATAATAAAGACTTAGACCATCACTTACACATCTCACTCAACTCGCAAATTACACACGTAAGCTCGACCTATGAAACTTATTTTTCTCCAGGTACAAGGGTGTTCGGTGATAAAAGTGTTGGGTTTTGGATCCTGAGTAGATTATTCGGCTAGTCCAGTTTAGGAAGTCCATAATTTTGACATGTAGGCTTAGGATATCTATTTCCTAATTAGATAAATAGGGTTTAGATGTTCACCATATACATACCATACTGATTATTGTAATTGTATCCAGCATCTGATAGTTAAAACCCTGGCTTCGTAATGCCCCCAGACGTAGTCACGGTATAGTGACAAACCTGGTAACAAATCTTGGTGTCCTCGCATCGTTTCTTTGATTTTCACTCAGCATCGCTGCGTAGCATCATTTATCGAGTTGCGTAATTTAGTTTTTGGTGGAGTGATAAAATACGTAGCATCATATATACGCAGCTTATGATGTAGTTTTATTTAGAACTCTTGTAGTTTTATTTCGAACTCTTGTAGTTTTATGGTTACTTCTAGGCGTATGTATCTTATTACTTCAAAAACATCATAACCGATGAAAGGCTGCCAATTTTAAACAAAAATCCACGCATTATATTGGTAGTAGTCGTATTGGTTTAATATTGGTAGTAAATGATCATAATACGTACCATTCCCATCATAATTCGTATACTGAAGGATATGTAAAATTTGTACTATAATGATCATAATTCGTAGCTTATACTTCATAATTGGTTTCTTGTATCATAAACTACGTAAGATGAGACTTTTAGATTTATCTGCCTGAATTTTCTGTACCATTCGAACTCTTATAATCATAAATAGTAGCTTATGGTTGATAATTGGTACCTTGTAGTTTTTCTGCACCATTATTCGTAGCTGATGACGCGGTTCTGATGTACAATTTGAAATTTCTTTATAGAACGCAATAGGAAAAGGAAGTCTTGGGTAAAAATACCAACCACAGACGTAGCATCGAAAGAGCAACAAGCTAAAAACAGAAATAGATTTCTTACCAAACAAGCACCCAAATACTTAAAGGAATTATTATATTGTTTCTATTCAACTTAACTTAGAATTATAAGCTAATTAACCGGCTACACTAACTTATTTTGTACTCATTACAGTTGGGGGATACACATCAACTACAAAGGGCAACAAACAAGAAAATGCTAAAAATAAACCTCAAGTAACCAGGAAATCAGATACATATTGTGGATAATTTTTGCAAAAATCCATAAATAAATGGAAAATAGTTAAAGCTCAAGGCAAGCAAAGAAACTATCTCTATCAGGTAATGTACAAGGTTCACATTGTTGCCAATTTTTTCGAAAAAGAAATTATAATTTGTATCAAATTGGTTAACATTTGTAGCTGCGTGCTACTTATGTTTTAGGGAAAAGTACAGTTTGGGGACCTGAACTATCACCATTTTCTAATTTTTGGGCCGAACTATAAAATCTTCCAAACAATGGGCGAACTATCAAACAATTTTCCAAACGAGGGCTATCGTCCAACGATATTAGGGTTTTCACTAACGCCGTTAGTTAATAAATTAATTTTAAAAATAACAAAAAAAATTAAACAATTGTGAAATTGCCAAACTTTTTTAAAAATTTTAAAAAATTAAACGAATTTATCAAAATTATAAAAACTTTAATTTTTAAAAAAAGGAATATAATTTTTTTTAATACTATAGTAATGTCGAAGTCTTACCTTTTTGTTTGGTTTCACTAATGAAAGTTGTTTCTTCAATCATCAAATAGAATTCGCACGGATTTGAAGGTTTGTTGAAAAGATTTAAATTTAATAATTTTTAAAGATTCAAATTGAAACGGAACTTTTTAAAAAATTTCAAAAATAATTTTCATTTTTTGTTTAATTTTTTCTAAAGTTTATGTTTTTAATTTTGACATTTTATATTCCTATTTTTATAAAAGTAAAATTCGTTTTATTTTTTACATTTTTATAAAAAGTTTGGCAATTTTTAAGTTTTTAAAATTTTTTTATGTTATTTTTAATTTTTCTTACAATTAATTTATTAACTAACTGTGTTAACGGCATCCAATGACGTTAGTGAAAACCCTAAATTGTTTTTTAGTTTGCCCCTTGTTTGGAAGTTTTATAGTTCGGCCCACAAGTTGGAAAATTGTGATAGTTCTGGTCCCTATACTGTACTTTTCCCTATGTTTTATCATTCTTTTTCATAGAAGGAAGAGAAGGAAAGCTCAGAATCCAGGGAAAATGAAGCCAGCAAAACTGAAGATACCAACAACTTTAAAATAGTGTTGTCTAATGGTAACCCACAACCTAAAAAGCAACGCAAAACAGAAGGTAAAAAGAAAAGGTCCCTTACTGATGCACAGGGGGTAGCAGTGAGTTCTATGGGTTTGGACGACATGTTACACTTGAGGATCACCAAAGGTGCCTACCCAATTTGCAAAGTGGCTGGTAGAATCATTCGACTCCAAGACTTGCAACCTGAAGACTCCAAGAGGGGATGTTGAAATATTGCCAAAGGATGTCTATTTCACACTAGGACTACCAATGGACGATTGATGGACCAAAATTATACAAATCAAAAACACAGTAAAACCCACCAAATTAGACTGTTGGTTTATTTAACTTCTACTTGTTAGTCCCGATTTATTTCTACAGGGTATTTTGGCGCTTAGAGAGAAAACACGCTAAGGAGAGGATTTTACGCTGAAAAGATATTACGAGTCATTCCAAGGTAAAGATCAGACGCTGAACGAAGAAATCTCAAGATCCTGACATTGAATTACTCAATTCAAATTCAACCGAGGAACAACCAAGTCAGACCGGAGAGAAATTGGACTGATAGTTTTGTGAAAACACTGCACAAAAATCACAAAACTCATCCATGGACCAAGTGACCGGTGGCTTTGGGTGAAATGGATGACTCATGGGTGGCTTCTCCTCCTTCTCCTCCATGGCAACCGGCGGCTCTTGGCAAGAGGTGGCCAAAGCCACCTCCCTTCCTCCCTTGCAACCGGCCACCGGCGGCTTAGGCTCCTCCATGGAGAAGTTGCCATGTGATGCCTTCTCCTCTACATGCTCCTCCCCTCCTCCTCCACCCTTGGATGCAAAACCACATGCCACCATCTCCACCATCCATCTCCTCCCCTTATGGCTATAAAAGGAGCTCATCCCCTCCTCATTTGTATCATCCAAAATCCACAAATTGTAAAAACACTTCTCTCTCTAAGTTACTTTGTAAGTTTGGTTTGGTTTTTGAAATAATACTCCTGTTTGTTCTTGAGTATTATACGCTTTGAAATTATAATACTCCTGTCGGTTCTTGAGTATTATAATACTGTAGAGAATACTCCTGTTGGTTCTTGAGTATTCAGTAGGAAATTGGGAATACTCATGTTGGTTCTTGGGAATTCCACCCCTTTCCCTCTTACTATTTTCAAAAACTCCCGAGTATTTAGTTATGATGTCCTTTTCCATGGATACTCGTAGCTAAACTCCTCATTCGGTTGAAGGTATTTTCTTGTATTATATAATGTTTTAATTTCTTTTAGTTTCATTTCTCTGTATTCAAAACTTGTTCTATGTGCCATTTATAGTCAGAGTTTCCAAGGTTGAGTGGAAGCTGTAACAAGCAAAGCTCTTCCGTGGAAATTCGTGATCATACTCGGTAAGTGGAAGCTGTAACAAGCAAAACTTATCGAGGAGTTCGGCTTATCTTAAAAAACCATTTGGAAACTAGACCAAAGAATTCAAAAGGATGCACAAAAGGCTAAGATACTTCGAAAGGAGGAATTAGTCTGAAGTAGAACAAGTGTTGCTTTAAACGATGTTGCAAGTCTTGCACTGCGAAAGGGCCTCGATTCATCTTTGAATACTTAGAAAGGTTACTAACGGTTATTAATAAACATGTTATAATACAAGGTACCTGAAACCGAATACTTTTCCTTGAATTACAAAAAACCCCCTTATATTTACTTTTATAAACTGCTCGATCAACTACAACCATCAACCGCTCATCTACCGGAGGAATCGCAATCACGCATCACCCACTGTAAGTCTTCTTCCCTTAACTCTTTTATTTTCAGTATTTTAATTTCTGTAATTTACTTTTCCGCACTCAAAACCAAAAAAAACCAAAAACAATAGCTTAGTTAATCGCGCTAAAATCTCAATCAACCTAAAAAACGCCCCCATCCTGTACAAATCCCTTAAAGAAAAACGTATCCCTCTAATTCCCTTGGGTTCGACCCCTACTTACCACTTACTACCCAGTAGTGTAGTTGCGAGTAGCGGAAAATATAAATTTATTTTGCACAGAGAACATTGCACCTTAACAACAGTGCAGTGGGCTCTGTCAAAATTGGTGCCGTTGCCGGGGAATTAGCCATCGGATAAGTTCTTTAAACCAATACGCGCTCGAAACAACCATGTCTCGCGAAGGAAGTCACCATGACTACCAAGATGACGACGAGATGAACCTGTACGATCGAAACAATGAGGTGCCACTTCCATTTATGGATGATCCGGAGCAACTCATCCGAAGCAGACGAGCTCGTGATAGGGAAGCCATCAGATGAAACCAAGAACCACACGAGGACCGAAATGCAGCTGGTCCAGTACGACAACCCCCTAGATATCCACCACCCCCGCAACCTAGACAAGTACCGAGACGAGAACCCGCTTTCGATGACTACTACGGAGATAACAACAACTATCGCGAACCTGCATTGGGAGAGCTCTCGGCACCAGATTTTAGAGTTCAGCCATGGTGTATCTATGAAGGCCCGGAGCTAGAAAACATCGTCATCAACACTTCAGTAGCCCACAACTTGCCAAAATTCTCTGGAACTTGTGGAGAATCAGCAATGACTCATCTCCAGCGCTTACATGGGATTTGTCAAAACCTCAAACCGAATGGCGTAAACGTAGACGACTTTATGTTAAAGGCGTTCTATTTTTCCCTCATTGACGCGGCAAACGACTGGTTCCTTTCATTGCCTTCCGGAAGCATCAGAACATGGGCTCAGATGCAGAAAAAGTTCTTAGACAAATATTACCCAGTAGGAAGAGCAATGCAAGTAAGGAGGAACCTGCAGGACATCAGGCAAGGACCTAACGAAACCATGTACGATTACCTGGAAAAATTCAACCGCCTGGAGAGAAGCTGCTGTACCCTTGGACTGCCCGAGAAACTCACCGTCGAGTATCTCATTAACGGATTAAGACCCTTAGACAAAATGCTCCTGGATGCCTCAGCTGGAGGGTCCATGATGAATCTATCATTAAGTGGCATAAGAGATCTTATCACCAACGTTGCTGAGAAAGCCCGATTCAGAGAAGAGACGACTCAGCAGGAAGAATTCTCCCGGACAAAAAATGTGGCAGAAGCTGAAACATCGATAAGCTCTATGCCTGAAGAGATGAAGCAGCTAAAGGAGATGATGATTCAAATCCTACGAAGGCAGCCTGTTCCGGCAAAACCTTGCGAGTTCTGTGGTTCGACAGACCACAAAACTGACGCATGTCCAACATTAATAGAAGAGGAACCGGTAGAAGTGAATGCAGTGGGAGGATACCAAGGATACAACAACAACAGTAATGATAGAGCCGGACAAAACAAACAGTATGGTCAAGCAACCAACCCGAGCTGGCGTAACAATAACTATTCTCAGAAGGATGCACAACCAGCTGTCCCTCAACTAGCTCAGTCATTCTACCAATCCTCCCACCGGCAGTATAACCAAAACGCTCCATCAGCAGGCCAATATCAGCAAAGAGGACCAAATCAGTACCAAACCGGCCCGCATAATCAGCAAGAACCAACCAAGTCGCTTGATGACATGATGAAGGAGCTCGCAGGAAGCATAAGTCAATTGGGTACTTCGCTACACCAATACCAGGCGAAAACTGATGGGGCAATTTCAGAATTAACCAAACAAATGTCCCATCTCGCTACAGCAATGTCAACACTCACTAATGAGCCTGGCAGACTTCCTTCACAAACCATCCAAAACCCAAAGGTGAATCTTAGCATGATAAAGAGGTCAAATGGAAAGGCGACACTGGGAGAAGTAGCACGATCCCCAACTTACAAACTTACGAACAAGCACTTCGCTCGGAGGCGTCGACCTGACTGGAATCAAGAGGAAGACCGACCCAATGATGACAAAACATGGGTCACGCATGCTGACAAGGGACGATATGCATTTACCGTTTGCATAACTCCACCACCGGTCATACACTCTGACATACCAGCATCTGGATGGGATGACACTGACAATTTAAGGTGGAACTCTCCAACTAATATTTATGCTTCTGAGCAAAATATTAAGGGATCCAGTTATACTAATCCTAAGTCAAGGAGTGGGCAGAGTGACCCGACAATTAAAAAAGCCCTCACTTCAGATCATGAGTCACAACCGGAAAGAGATAAAGACCTAGGGGCCTTCACAGTCACCTGCGGTATTGGTGAAACTCAGATTCATAAGTGCCTGGTCGATCTTGGAGCTGATGTCAACGCAATGCCCTCCTCCTTATATTACTTGTTAGGACTTGGTCCATTAAAACCACCCAGGTCAAATATCGAGCTAGGAGATAAATCGTGCATCCATCCGATTGGAGTACTGGAAGACGTAATACTCCATGTAGGAGAGCTCGTCATTGCTGCAGACTTCTATGTGATACAAACGGGAGAGACCAGCGAAGACGACCCTCCAACAATAATCTTGGGACGACCATTCCTCTACGCTACTAAGGCAAGGATCGATGTGGGCAAGGGCTCATTATCGCTTAAGTTCGGCGGCAAAATTGCATATTTCTACATTGACAATAGCCACACGGATACGAAGAAACCGCCAGATATAATACCTATCTCAGATCGCGGTACGTAGATTTCCGACCTGCCAAAGGAGACCGAAAGAGTAACAAGACCAGCAGCTATGGTCAAAGGTCCCCAGCCTTCTCAGAAACAATGGAAAGAAAAAACACCAAAACCATGGAGTTACAACCCAAGCAAGAAATCGGGTAAAAGCAAGACAAAAAGCAACACAGGAACGGTGGCAAAATTTGACCTAAGCCACCCATGGGATCCCAACCAGTAATCCAGGAATGAGGTACTATCGAGCCAACGACGTTAAACAAGTGCACTGGTCGGGAGGTAACCCGACACTATCTTACTTTCCGCACTTTAATTTTCTGTCTTTTATTTTCTGTATTTTACTTTTTCAATAAGTCACTCTCACCCACTTGGTGCATAGAAGATTTGACTATTCAGGAATCGGACTTGGGTGCAACATTAAGCCAGTCAAGGCTACGCTGAGAGTTCAAGGCCCCAGCCGAACTCCCTCGATTATCCAGCCTCGAGCCATGTCGTTCACTCGGCACCTTAAAGGGAGTTATGTCCTTCCCTTTTCCTTAATATCATTTCCTTCCCGTATAATATATGCTTGCATGGCTTTTGAACTAAGTAGTGCTGAAAGGCACGACTTCGTTCAAAAGTGTGGGGTGAGATCCGCATGTGTACATAAATAAAAAACTTTTTCTTTTTTAATGTATCTTTTTGAAAATATGAACTTAAGAATGTGAAAAAGATAGACCGAAATTCATGCATTTACCTTGTGAAAATTCAACTGTCTAAAAACTTAGAACGTAACTTCTCATTTGTCCCTTTGTGCCGAGATAAACTAGGGATGTGGAGTTGATAGAAATGCCCTAGAGAGGCTTGGCAATCAATCGAAGGATCAAATCAAACTATATGGTTTTCGAAGTCAGTGGAGGCTGCACTTCGGGTTTCAGTGAAGATTGAAGTCATCTCCGCCATGCAGTGTTTATGCAAAAAGAAAAAAGGCGAGGACGAGAATCAGACCGTCCTCTCTCTAGTCAAAGTAGCCAGGAAAATAGATGAGCGACCCTCATCTTGACCCGCGCGAAACAACAACGATGAGAGGAGCGGGGAGGTATTTCCATAGGCTTACGGGCGATGATTGGACCTCCCAAAAAGGCTTGAGAAAATGGACTAGCAAGCCACAAAAGGCGAAAAGCTCGAAGAAGCAAATCAAGAGGCCAAAGGCCCAAAATTGTGAAGGTTTTAACCGAACAAAAAGTGAAGTACTCAAAGAGTCAAATCAAAGGCCAAAGGCCAGTTCACTACAAAAAGTAGTCCCTCGCCAAAAGAAATCAAAGTACTCAAACCAGTGAAACCTGAACGGAATCACGTGCTAGAGAAAGCTACAAGGAAACCATATAGTGAGAGACGATCCCGAGGCTGCAGTCCAGGAACCTGAAAAGGGCTATCTCCCGAAACATCCAGAATAATTTGCATCTCAGCACGGAGGTACAAGTATCAATTTACTTCTATTTATTTATACAGTTCAATTTAGTAATAAGTAAGTAATGCATGAATTAGGATAAATCGAGTCCCACAGTCTAATTTTCATATTTTAAAACCAAACTTAGAGTACCGCCCTTTAATAGCATTGTTCGGGACGAACAACTAAAAGTGTGGGGTGATCTGATGGACCAAAATTATACGAATCAAAAACACAGTAAAACCCACCAAATTAGACTGTTGGTCTATTTAACTTCTACTTGTTAGTCCCGATTTATTTCTACAGGGTATTTTGGCGCTTAGAGAGAAAACACGCTAAGGAGAGGATTTTACGCTGAAAAGATATTACGAGTCATTCCAAGGTCAAGATCAGACGCTGAACGAAGAAATCTCAAGATCCTGACATTGAATTACTCAATTCAAATTCAACCGAGGAACAACCAAGTCAGACCGGAGAGAAATTGGACTGGTAGTTTTGTGAAAAGACTGCACAAAAATCACAAAACTCATCCATGGACCAAGTGACCGGCGGCTTTGGGTGAAATGGATGACTCATGGGTGGCTTCTCCTCCTTCTCCTCCATGGCAACCGGCGGCTCTTGGCAAGAGGTGGCCAAAGCCACCTCCCTTCCTCCCTTGCAACCGGCCACCGGCGGCTTAGGCTCCTCCATGGAGAAGTTGCCATGTGGTGCCTTCTCCTCCACATGCTCCTCCCCTCCTCCTCCACCCTTGGATGCAAAACCACATGCCACCATCTCCACCATCCATCTCCTCCCCTTATGGCTATAAAAGGAGCTCATCCCTCCTCATTTGTATCATCCAAAATCCACAAATTGTAAAAACACTTCTCTCTCTAAGTTACTTTGTAAGTTTGGTTTGGTTTTTGAAATAATACTCCTGTTTGTTCTTGAGTATTATACGCTTTGAAATTATAATACTCCTGTCGGTTCTTGAGTATTATAATACTGTAGAGAATACTCCTGTTGGTTCTTGAGTATTCAGTAGGAAATTGGGAATACTCCTGTTGGTTCTTGAGTATTCCACCCCTTTCCCTCTTACTGTTTTCAAAAACCCCCGAGTATTTAGTTATGATGTCCTTTTCCATGGATACTCGTAGCTAAACTCCTCATTCGGTTGAAGGTATTTTCTTGTATTATATAATGTTTTAATTTCTTTTAGTTTCATTTCTCTGTATTCAAAACTTGTTCTATGTGCCATTTATAGTCAGAGTTTCCAAGGTTGAGTGGAAGCTGTAACAAGCAAAGCTCTTCCGTGGAAATTCGTGATCATACTCGGTAAGTTGAAGCTGTGACAAGCAAAACTTATCGAGGAGTTCGGCTTATCTTAAAAAACCATTTGGAAACTGGACCAAAGAATTCAAAAGGATGCACAAAAGGCTAAGATACTTCGAAAGAAGGAATTAGTCTGAAGTAGAACAAGTGTTGCTTTAAACGATGTTGCAAGTCTTGCGCTGCGAAAGGGCCTCGATTCATCTTTGAATACTTAGAAAGGTTACTAACGGTTATTAATAAACATGTTATAATACAAGGTACCTGAAACCGAATACTTTTCCTTGAATTACAAAAAACCCCCTTGTATTTACTTTTATAAACTGCTCGATCAACTACAACCATCAACCGCTCATCTACCGGAGGAATCGCAATCACGCATCACCCACTGTAAGTCTTCTTCCCTTACCTCTTTTATTTTCAGTATTTTAATTTCTGTATTTATTTTCTGTAATTTACTTTTCCGCACTCAAAACCAAAAAAAACCAAAAACAATAGCTTAGTTAATCGCGCTAAAATCTCAATCAACCTAAAAAACGCTCCCATCCTGTACAAATCCCTTAAAGAACAACGTATCCCTCTAATTCCCTTGGTTTCGACCCCTACTTACCACTTACTACCCAGTAGTGTAGTTGCGAGTAGCGGAAAATATAAATTTATTTTGCACAGAGAACATTGCACCTTAACGACAGTGCAGTGGGCTCCGTCAACGATCGTTCGATAAAAGTTCCTCTAAGGACAATCCCTGAAGCCCTACTTGTTCAAACTCCAATATGTTGCTCCATGTGCCTCAAAAGTCAGTTGCACAGAAATATCAGAGATGATACAAGCATCTAATGAAGCTAACGACAACTTTAAGCTGAATTTTCTAGTACTGTTCTACTCGATAATAGTGGATAGCACAAAGACGGGCAAAGCTAAATAAAGAATTCTCAATGACATAGAAGGGGTAGATGATATCCGCTCACTTAACTGGTGCAAGTTTATGATTGAACGACTGCATCATACAAAGGACGAATGGGATAAAAACAAAGGGAATTCATACACCGGGCCCATGCCATTTCAGATGGTAATTTGCTGGTTAAAATTTGTAATATCCTGCACATAATTTGTATCAAAGTACGCATTGATTTCAATTTTTTCGTAAGCACTGTACCTGGATAGATTTTATGACAGACTTGTTAAAGTCGAGAGACCAATTCCTGCATTAATAGCAATCAATGATGATGTCACTGAAAAGAGAATCAAATAAGAGAACAACCAAGGTGGATTTAGGAAGCATGTGACATTGCTACGGCGTAATGCACCTCCTGATCTTGCTAGGATGTTAGAAGCAGTGTCCGGCGTGGTAGAAGAAGAACAAGAAGACAGTGGCGTCAAAAAACATGTTTTGTAAGTTCATACACAAATTTACTTTAATGCTATGTTTGTTAGTAACACCTTTATAATACAAAGGGTTTCTTTTAAGAATTCGTAGATTAATTTTTGATACATTCAATGGGCATAATACGTAGAATATCGTTATGCATGTGTTTATAATATGTAGCAACTGTACTAAAATGCGTAGTGACTAGGCTGTTTGCATGGAATAGTTTTATGCATGTATTTGTAATACATATCAACTGTTTAAAATGCGTAGTGTGTAGACAGTTTTCATAGAACATTCTTATGCATATTCTTCTTCTGTTTGCGTATTAGTTTGTCAAAGTACTTACACATTGTGTAAATACCAGAAATTGGTAACAACGCAAGAAAAGGTCATAAAATTGCTGGTTGCATCAATTAAAAATTAAGAAATAGTTGAACATTGACAATAAGAGAGATGTTCGGAAGAAAAAAAGTAAAGATGATTCAGTAGTGCATCAATCATCATCTACCAAAGTTCTCAGGGCGACAAGGAGAGTCAGCCACCAAGCATCTGCAAAGCTTTCATGGCATCTGCCAGACTCTCCGAACATACAGAGTCTCGGTAGAGGACTTTAAATTGAAAGCCTTCTTCCTTAACCGACACCACTGATGCTTGGTTTTTGTCTCTTCCCCCAAGTAGCATCAGGACATGGGACAAGATGCAGAAGAAATTCTTAGCTAAATACTACCCAGCTGCCAAGGCGATGCAGGTTCGCAAGCAGCTACATGATATCAGGCAGAGGCCTAATGAGTCAATGTATGACTATCTGGAGAAATTCAACGCCCTAGAACAGAGCTACTGCAACCTGGGAGTGCCTAATAAGATGATAATCGAGTACTTGCTGGATGGGTTGAGGCCACTCGATAGGATGCTACTTGATGCCTCAGCTGGAGGCACGATCATGAAATTATCCCCAGTTGGAGTGAGGAACTTGATCGCAGAAGTGGCTGAGAACACAAGGTTAAGAGAGGAAACCAATCGACATGAAAAATTCAACAGAACAAGAAATGTTTAGATGGCCGAAGAGTAGAAGTAGATGCGAGAAATGATGCAGAAGCTAATGATGAATCAGGTAGTCCAGGTGAGGCCGTGTGGATTTTGTGGTGCAACAGACTATAAGACAGATGCTTGCTTAACAGTGGTGGAAGAAGATTATGGCAATGTCAATGCGCTTAATGGGTTTCAAAATTATAGTAATCGCACCCCTGGGGGACAGTAAGGGCAAGCAGCAAATAGACAGGGCTGGAGGAATGATAATAACGCCCCGAGGGAGCCAGCTCAGCAGGTTGCCCCTCAACAGACTCAGCAATACACTTACTACCGCCCACCATACCGTCAGCAACAAGGAGGGTACAATAATCAGGGCCAGTACCAGCAGAGAGGACATAACTACAACCAAGCTACCCCCAACAATCAGAATTCTAGCAAATCTCTGGAAGACATAGTAAAAGAGTTAGCCACGACTGTACAGCAGAACCAGGCCAAGATCGATGGAGCCATTTCAAAGCTGACCAAACAGATGTCCCAGATAGCAGGGAAGCTGCCATCACAGACCATTCCGAACCCAAAGGGCAATGTTAGTGTAGTAACACTCAGGAGCGGGAAGGACTTGAAAAATAGTGAAAAAGAGCCTGCATCAGAGGGCACCACGCCTACAATAGACATTAGCTCGATGCTAATGTCTGACTCAGATGCGGTGGTAATGTCATTACCAGACGCGGCCGTAAAGTCAAGGCAGAATGCGATCCACTCGCGACGTTTTGTAAGGACCTATGCACGAACCTATGCACGAACAAGAGGCGCTCCACCGCGACGACCAAGAACTGCTTAGTAAGAATGTGTCCGCTGTCATTCAGCGCAAGGTACCTCCTAAATGTGGTGATCCTGGTACCTATACTATTCCTTACACTATCGGTAGCATTCGAATTGAGAACTGCATGCTTGACCTTTGTGCTTCAATTAATGTCCTGTTATATTCTATCTATTCTTTTCTTCGTATTGGTCCATTAGAACCTGTAGGACTCACTATACAGCTGGCGGACAGATCGTGTAAGCACCCGGAAGGCAAATTTGAGGATGTACTAGTGCATGTAGGAGAACTGGCGTTCCTCGCTGATTTCTATGTGCTTAAGATGGACAGCAGCGATCCGACGGACCACACACCTATTCTATTAGGTCGTCCGTTCTTAAAGACTTCAAAGATGAAGATCGACTGTGATAGTGGCACTCTTTCCATGGAGGTGGAGGGCGAATTAATTCGCTTCGATATTTTTCAGGCTATGAGGCACCCACCAGAATTTGCATCGGTACATGCTCTCGATGCACTGGATGATCTTGTCCAGGAAGTGAGACCGGAGAGAGATGCCGACCCACTCGAGCTCGTACTCGAGAGAGCAGTATACTCTCATGAGGACTCGTACGAGTTTGTTAAGGTCATTCTTGAGGCGCTATCTCAACTGGAGATCGCAAGGCCACTCACACCCAATTATGAAGTTAATGAGGTTCGTTTATTTAAATCTAACGTGTTTCTACCTTCTACTGTGCAAGCACCTAAACTGTAACTAAAACCTCTACCTGAGCACCTGAAATATGCATTCCTGGGTGAGAACAACACGCTGCCCATCATCATCTAAAATGGGCTAGGAACAAACCAGGAACGACGATTGATCGAGGTGCTGAGTAGCCACAAGCTCGCTATTGGATGACACTTGCAGACATCGGAGGAATCAACCCAGTTGTGTGCATGCACCGTATTTTGTTAGAGGATGGAGCTAAGCCTTCTAGAGAGCCTCAAAGCAGACTGAACCAGATCATGATGGATGTAGTACAGAAGGAAATTCAGAAGCTGCTGGACGCTGATGTGATTTACCCGATCTCAGATAGTCAACGGGTGAGTCCAGTTCATGTAGTCCCAAAGAAGAAGGGGATTACAGTCAAGAAGAATGCTACAGGTGAGATGGTGACTACTAGAGTCAAGAACGGATGGCGCATGTGCATCGATTACAGGAAGCTGAATGCAGTAACGCGCAAGGATCACTTTCCTCTTCCGTTCATTGACCAAATGCTTGACAGGTTGGCAAATAAGGGTCTGTTCTATAGGGATTGGTTCAATCCGACCTAATCTCACCCAACACAATCCAATCTCACCCAATCTCACTCAACACACCCCAATCTCACCCAATCTCATTGATGGACCATATTTATATGATTCATTAAGACAGTTAAACCCACCAAATTAAACTCTTTGTCTATTTAACTTTTGCTTGTTAGTTTCACTTTTGTTCTACAGGCTATTTTGAGGTCTAGAGATGATACGAGCTAAAAAGGAGTTTTAAAGCTGAAAATGGATTACGAGTCAGGACATGACTAGATTCCGACTGTACAACTTTCATGATCTTAACCTGGAATCACTCAAACAAGTCCAACCGAAGGGCAACCAAGGTCAGACCGGATCTGAAAGGACCCGATGGCTTTTGGGGAAAAGATCACAAAGCTCTCCACCACTCTCCTTTTGCCACATGGGCGGCGGCTTTGAGCTCAAAGCCACCTAGCCGGCGGCTCTCCTCCCTTGCCACCTCACCCCGGTGGCTAAAGCCCTCCCCCTCCCATCTCATGCCATGTGTTGAGCTTCTTTTCTCCTCCCTTGCCAAGTGTGTGGCTCTCATTCCTCCCCTTAGCCTATAAATAGACATCTTCCACTCCTTTGTAAATCATCCCACAATCCCATTCACAACAATCATCTCATACCACAAGCTCTCACTTCTCTCTAGATTTTGGGCACAATCATGTAAACACTTTACTTTGATATTGAAGTTTGATCTTGAGTACTCTTGTCGGTTCTTGAAGTACTCAAGCTTTTCCTTACTGTTCTTGAGTTTACTCCTGTTGGTTCTTGAGTATTCTCCCTTTTACTTTCCTTGTCTTTACTTTCGAAAACTTTACTTTACTGTCTTTCAAAAACCTTTACTTTTCCAAGTACTTAGCTATGATATCCACCTCTATGGATATTCATAGCTAATCCCTTCATTCGGTTGAAGGGGTGTACTTGTATCATAAAATGTTTTAGACCCTTCTCTTAGTGCCTCTTTGTGTTCAGAACTTGTTCTATGTGCCATATATTCGGTTAGAACACACATGGTTGAGTGGATGCTAGAAATGGCAAAACTCTTCCATGGGGTTCGTGAACATACACGGTTAAGTGGATGCTTGAAATGGCAAAGCTTAATCGTGGAGTTCAACCTTTCTTAAACACCACTTGGTTGATCGGAAATGATTGATCAGGTGGATGCACATAGGCTAGTATACCTTGAAATGGGGTGCTAGTCTAAATAGAACAAGTGCTCTATGCCTTGAAATGGGCTAGACAGTGTGGCAAGTCAAGTGCTTGAAATGGCCTTGATACACTTTTAAACACTTAGTATGATCATAAGAGGTCGATGATAAACGAAAATATGATACAAGGCCCCCAAAACCGACTCTTTCCTTTGATTCAAACATCACCTGTTACTTACTTTCAGTCTTACTATCAACTGCTTACTTTCCAGTCATTTACTTTCAGTAACTTTACTTTCAGTCCATATCAACTACTTACTTTCCGCAAGTCTTGTCCTTCAAGCAATTTCTTTCCGCAAGACTTGTCCTTCAAGCATTTACTTTCCGCAAGACTTGTCCTTCAAGCACTTACTTTTCAGTATTTACTTTCAGTCTCGTATTTACTTTCTTTACTTTCAGTCATTTACTTTTCAGTACTAAAATCACAACCAACCCACGCTACTTTCAGTACTAAAATCACAACCAACTCCCAACTGTTTTATTTTCCACTTTCCAAAGAACAACTATCAACTAATTCCCTTGGGTTCGACCCCTACTTACCGCTTTACTACCCAATAGTAGAGTACGAGTAGCGGACTTATAAATTTATTTTTGACCAGAGCCATCGCACATTAACGACGGTGTGGTGCGCTCCGTCAAAATTGGCGCCGTTGCCGGGGAGTTAGCTTTCTGACTAGTTGTTCTTTTCTTTTGTACCCATTTCTACATAACCATGTCTCATGCAGGAAGCCACCATGACTATCAGGATGATGACGAGATGAACCTGTACGATCGAAATAATGAGGCACCGCTTCCATTTATTGATGATCCAGAACGACTCATCCGAAACCAGAGAGCTCATGAAAGGGAGGCCATCCGGAGAAACCAAGGCCTGCCCGAGGACCGAAATGAAGCTGGTCCAGTGCAACCCCCTAGACATCCACCACCCCCTCAACCTCGACAAATGCCAAGGCGAGAACCCATCTTTGATGACTACTATGGGGATAACAACTTCCGCGAACCTACTATGGGAGAACTGTCAGCACCAGATTTCAGAAATCGGCCGTGGTGCATTTACAAGGGCCCTGAGCTAGAAAACATCGCCATCAACACATCAGTGGTCCACAACCTGCCCAAGTTCTCAGGAACTCGTGGAGAATCAGCAACAACTCATCTCCAATGCTTACACGGCATTTGCCAAAACCTAAAACCCAATGGCGTGAATGTAGACGACTTCAAGTTGAAGGCGTTCTATTTTTCCCTCATTGACTCGGCGAACGACTGGTTCCTTTCATTGCCTTCCGGTAGCATCAGAATATGGGCTCTGATGCAAAAGAAATTCCTGGACAAATACTACCCAGCGGGAAGAGCAATGCAAGTAAGTAGGCAACTGCAGGACATCAAGCAGGGCCCCAATGAAACCATGTACGATTACCTGGAGAAATTCAATCGCCTGGAGAGAAGCTGCTGCACCCTTGGACTGCCCGAGAAACTCATCATCGAATACCTCATTGATGGATTGAGACCCTTAGATAAAATGCTCCTGGATGCCTCAGCTGGAGGATCCATGACGAATCTATCACTGAGTGGCATAAGGAATCTCATCACCGACGTTGCTGAAAATGCCCGATTCAGAGAAGAGACAACTCGGCAGGAAGAATTCTTCCGAACAAAGAATGTGGCAAAGCCTGAAGAAACACCGATGAACTCTATGCCAGAGGAGATGAAACAAATGAAGGAAATGATGGTTCAGATCCTACGAAGGCAGCCAGCTCAAGTGAAACCTTGCGAATTTTGCGGTTCTACAGACCACAAGACTGACGCATGCCCAACATTAATAGTAGAAGAACCGGGAGAAGTGAACGCAGTGGTAGGATACCGAGGATACAACAACAACAACAACAATAGCAACGACAGAGCTGGACCAAACTGGCAGTTTAATCAAACGACCAATCCAAGCTGGCGGAACGACAACCATCTTCCGAGGGAGACACAACAAGCCGCACCACAATTAGCTCAGTCATTCTACCAACCTCCCCACCGGTAGTACAACCTGAACGCTCCATCAGCAGGCCAATATCAACAGAAGGGACAAAATCAGTATCAAGCCAACTTGAGCAATCAGCAAGGACCAAACAAGTCGCTTGAAGACACAATGAAGGAACTCGCAGGAAGCGTAAATCAATTGGGTAATTCGTTTAACCAGTTCCAGGCAAAAACTGACGGGGCAATTTCAGATTTGACCAAACTAATGTCCCAGCTCGCCACTTCAATATCCGCACTTACTAATGAGCCTGGCCGACTACCTTCACAAACCATCCAAAACCCAAAGGCGAATGTCAGCATGATAAGGAAGTCAAACATGAAGGTAGCATTAGAAGAAACAGTACGATCCACAACTTACAAACTTACGAACAAACACTTCACCCGTAGGCACCGTCCTGATTGGAATCAAGAAGAAGACCGACCCAATGATGGCAGATTGTGGGTCACGCATGCTGACAATGGACGTTATACATTCACGGTTAGCATGACACCTCCATCGATTACACACTTTGACATACCGGCATCTGGCTGGGATGACAATGACTCTAATGGTCTCAGATGGGATTCCCCAACTAACATCTATGCATCAGAGCAAAACATTTACCTAGAAGATCAGGAGTTAAAAGGGCCCGATCATACAAATCCAGAGCCAAAGGATGAGCAGAATGGCCCGATAGTGGAAAGATCCCTCACTTCAGATCAGGAGTCGCAACCGGAAAGGGATAAGGACCCATGGGCCTTCACAGTCACCTGTGGTATTGGTGAAGCCCAAATTCACAAGTGCTTAATCGATCTTGGGGCTACCGTCAATGCCATGCCTTACTCCTTATATTACTTATTGGGGCTTGGTCCATTGAAACCACCAAGGTCAAATATCGAGTTGGGAGACAAGTCGTGTATCCGTCCGGTTGGAGTGCTTGAAGATCTAATACTCCATGTAGGAGAGCTCGTCGTTGCTGCAGACTTTTATGTAATAGAAACGGGAGAGGCCAGCGAAGACGACCCTCCAACGCTTATATTAGGACGACCTTTTCTCTTCGCCACCAAGGCATGGATCGACATGGGCAAGGGCTTGTTATCACTTACATTTGGCTGCAAAATTTCAGATTTCTACATTAATGATTATAATGGCCGCTCAAGTACAAGGAAACCGCCAGACATTGTGCCTATCTCGGATATGAGTACACAAATTTCTGACCTGCCAAGAGAGACTGTAAGAGTAGGAAGACCAGCAGCTATGGTCAAAAATCCCTCGCCTTCTCAGAGACAATGGAAAGAGAAACCACCAGAACAATGGGAACAGGACCCTAGCACATCATCCCACAAGAAATCGGGAAAAGTCAAGGCAAGAATGAAAGTAGGCACACCACAACACTATGACCTAAGCCACCCATGGGATCCCACCTTATGATCCAGAAATAAGGTACTGTCGAGCTAACGACGTTAAACAAATGCACTGGTCGGGAGGTAACCCGACACCTATCTTACTTTTAGTCATTTTATTTTATGTCATTTAGTTTTTGCCTTAAGTCATTCTCACCTTGCCTGTATATATTTGCTTGCAATTAACTTTTGAACTAAGTTGTGCTGCGAGGCACGCCTTCGTTCAAAAGTGTGGGGTGAGAACTTCCTTTGTACATAGTTAATTAACATGCTTTTTCTTTTCCTTTTCCCTTAATATTATCTTTTTGAAAATATGAACTTGAGAATGTGAAAACGATAGATCTAAATTCATGCAATTACCTTGTGAAAATTCAACTTTTTAAAAACTTAGGATGTAACTTCTCATTTGTCCCTTTGTGCTGAGATATACAGGGGATGTGGAGTTGATATAAACTTCCCTAGAGAGGCTTGGCAAGCACTCGAAGGACTGGATTTCACTATATGGTTTACGAAGTCAGTGGAGGCTGCACTTTGGGTTTCAGTGAGTCAGAGTCATCTCCGCCGTGCAACGTTTATGCAAGAGGCGGGATGGGAATCAAACCGTCCTATCTCTAGTCCTAGTAGCCGGGAAAATAGATGAGCGACCCTCATCTTGACCCACGTGAAACGGCAAGGATGAGAAAGAGCGGGGAGGTATTTCCATATGCTCTCGGGCGACGATTGGACCTCCCAAAGAAAGGTTGAGAAAATGGACTAGCAAGTCACAAAGAAGCAAAAGCTCAAAGAAGCTAATCAAAGGCGAAAAGCCAAAATTGTGAAGGTTTTAACCGAACAAAAGTGAAGAAACTCCAATTCAACATCAAAGGCCAAAGGCCAATTCACTTCAGAAGCTGTCCCTCACCAAAAAGAAATCTAAGTGATCAACTCAGTGAAACCCGAACCGAATCATGTGCTAAAGAAAGCGACAAGTTAACCATATAGTGCGAGTCGGTCCAGAGAATGCAGTCCAGGAGCCTGAAAAGGGCTATCTCCTGAAACATCCAAATTAAATTGCATCTCAGCTCGAAGGTACAAGTATCAAGTTTCTTCTAAGTATTTACACAGTTTAGTTTGGTAATAAGTAAGTAATGCATGAATAGGATAAATCTAGTCCCACAATTTCACTTTCCTATTTGAAGTTTTTACTTGGATTGTGTGCGTATCTCTTAAAAGGCATTGTTCGGGACGAACAACTAAAAGTGTGGGGTGATCTGATGGACCATATTTATATGATTCATTAAGACAGTTAAACCCATCAAATTAGACTCTTTGTCTATTTAACTTTTGCTTGTTAGTTCCACTTTTGTTCTACAGGCTATTTCGAGGTCTAGAGATGATACGAGCTAAAAAAGAGTTTTAAAGCTGAAAATAGATTACGAGTCAGGACATGACCAGATTCCGACTGTATAACTTTCATTCTTAACCAGGAATCACTCAAATAAGTCCAACCGAAGGGCAACCAAGGTCAGACCGGAGCTGAAAGGACCCGATGGCTTTTGGGGAAAAGATCACAAAGCTCTCCACCACTCTCCCCTTGCCACATGGGCGGCGGCTTTGAGCTCAAAGCCACCTAGCCGGCGGCTCTCCTCCCTTGCCACCTCACCCCGGTGGCTAAAGCCCTCCTCCTCCCATCTCATGCCATGTGTTGAGCTTCTTTTCTCCTCCCTTGTCAAGTGTGTGGCTCTCATTCCTCCCCTTAGCATATAAATAGACATCTTCCCCTCCTTTGTAAATCATCCCACAATCCCATTCACAACAATCATCTCATACCACAAGCTCTCACTTCTCTCTAGATTTTGGGCACAATCATGTAAACACTTTACTTTGATATTGAAGTTTGATCTTGAGTACTCTTGTCGGTTCTTGAAGTACTCAAGCTTTTCCTTACTGTTCTTAAGTTTACTCCTGTTGGTTCTTGAGTATTCTTCCTTTTACTTTCCTTGTCTTTACTTTCGAAAACTTTACTTTACTGTCTTTCAAAAACCTTTACTTTTCCAAGTACTTAGCTATGATATCCACCTCTATGGATATTCGTAGCTAATCCCTTCATTCGGTTGAAGGGGTGTACTTGTATCATAAAATGTTTTAGACCCTTCTCTTAGTGCCTCTTTGTGTTCAGAACTTGTTCTATGTGCCATATATTCGGTTAGAACACACATGGTTGAGTGGATGCTTGAAATGGCAAAACTCTTCCATGGGGTTCGTGAACATACACGGTTAAGTGGATGCTTGAAATGGCAAAGCTTAATCGTGGAGTTCAACCTTTCTTAAACACCACTTGGTTGATCGGAAATGATTGATCAGGTGGATGCACATAGGCTAGTATACCTTGAAATGGGGTGCTAGTCTAAATAGAACAAGTGCTCTATGCCTTGAAATGGGCTAGACAGTGTGGCAAGTCAAGTGCTTGAAATGGCCTTGATACACTTTTGAACACTTAGTATGATCATTAGAGGTCGATGATAAACGAAAATATGATACAAGGCCCCCGAAACCGAATCTTTCCTTTGATTCAAACATCACCTGTTACTTACTTTCAGTCTTACTATCAACTGCTTACTTTCCAGTCATTTACTTTCAGTAACTTTACTTTCAGTCCATATCAACTGCTTACTTTCCGCAAGTCTTGTCCTTCAAGCAATTTCTTTCCGCAAGACTTCGTCCTTCAAGCATTTACTTTCCGCAAGACTTGTCCTTCAAGCACTTACTTTTCAGTATTTACTTTCAGTCTCGTATTTACTTTCTTTACTTTCAGTCATTTACTTTTCAGTACTAAAATCACAACCAACCCACGCTACTTTCAGTACTAAAATCACAACCAACCCTCAACTGTTTTATTTTCCACTTTCAAAAGAACAACTATCAACTAATTCCCTTGGGTTCGACCCCTACTTACCGCTTTACTACCCAATAGTAGAGTACGAGTAGCGGACTTATATATTTATTTTTGCACAGAGCCATCGCACATTAACGACGGTGTGGTGCGCTCCGTCACTCATCCAATCTCACCCAACACAACACAACCCAATCTAATCTAATCTCTACTCACCTAATCTACTCTCTACTCACCTAATCTACTCTCTACTCACATATATCTAACATTTTTATAATATTATTTATAAACTAGGACCCACTCACCTAAACTATCATACACTCACATATATCTAACATTTTTATAATATTATTTTTAATGTAGGACCCACTCACTTAATCTACTCTCCACTCACCTAATCTGATACAATATAATACAATCTAATACAATCTCACCCAACACACCCCAATCTCACCCAACACACCTCAATCTCATCCAACACACCCCAATCTCACCCAACACAATCTAATCTAATCTAATCTCCCAATATCCCAAATCCAATCCCTATTGAACGGGCCCTAAGCCTTATTTTTGTTTTCTTGATGGATTTTATGGTTATAATCAAATTTCCATTGCACCTAAGGACCAGGAAAAGACTACCTTCACATGTCCCTTTGGTACGTTTGCTTTTCGACGTATGTCTTTTGGATTGTGTAACGCACTCGGCACTTTCCAGCGGGTGGTTACTAGCATATTTTCTGACATGATAGGTACATTTATAGAGGTGTTTATGGTAACACTTTTAATGCATGCTTGGATAACTTGAGTAGAGTACTAAAACGCTGCGTTTATATGAATTTGGTGCTCAATTATGAAAAGTGTCACTTTATGGTTACTCATGGTGTGGCTCTAGGTCACATTGTTTCACATTAAGGTCTTAAGGTTGACGAGCAAAAATTGATTTAATTCTTAGTCTTCCTTATTCTTCTACTGTGCATGATATCAAATCTTTTCTTGGACATGCTGGTTTTTATCATAGATTCATTAAGGATTTCTCGAAGAAGGCTCTGCCTTTATCTAACCTTTTACAGAAGGATGTTCCTTTTGAGTTTACAGATTCATGTAGGAAGGCCTTTGATGAGCTGAAACGGGCCCCACCAACACACCTATTATTCGAGCACCAGATTGGGACCAGTTCTTTGAGATTATGTGTGATGCCAGCAACTATGATGTGGGAGCTGTTCTAGGCCAGAGGGTGGACAAAAAGCCAGTAGTGATTTACTACGCTTCGAGGACTTTGGATGCAGCCCAGTGAAATTACTAAATCACTGAAAAAGAATTATTAGCAGTAGTTTTCGCCTTGGAGAAATTTTGGCCATATTTGCTTGGTACTAAAGTTGTTGTTTTCTCTGATCATGCAGCTATCAGGTATTTGATGACAAAGAAGGAGGCCAAGCCGCGATTGATCAGATGGATTTTGCTGCTACAATAGTTTGACCTAGAAACCAAGGATAAAAAGGGATAGAGAACACCGTAGCTGACCACCTGAGTCGACTAGTACGAGAAGAGGATGCAGGACAGATCACAGAGACCTTCCCAGATGAGCACTTGTATGCTCTCACAGGTGAAGTACCATGGTATGCTCCCATTGTGAACTACCTGGTCGGAGGTAAATTTCCACCCTCTTACTCGAAAGCTCAGTGTCTGAAACTTAAGCATGATTTGAAATACTATGTATGGGATGACCCGTATTTATGGAAAATAGGCGTAGACCAAGTACTTAGGCAGCGTATCCCTGATGATGAGATTGCTTCTGTGCTTAGTTTCTATCATGAGCATGGATGTGGTGGTCATTTTGGCCCCAAGAGGACTAGCAGAAATTTTTTGGATAGTGGTTTTTACTGGCCACATGTGTTTAAAGACGCCTATGATCATTGTAAGAGGTATGATAGTTGCCAGAGAGTAGGTAATATTTCTGCTAGGAATGAGATGCCCCAAATGCCTATTATAGTTGATGATGTCTTTGACATATGGGGGATTGATTTTATGGGTCCTTTTCCAGCATCGTTTGGTTACCTGTATATTCTTATTGCAGTGGATTATGTTCCTAAATGGGTAGAGGCTAAGGCTACTAGATGCGATGATGCTAAAACTGTTGTGGATTTTCTTCGCACTAATATATTTTGCAGATACGGAGTGCCTAAAGCTATAATCAGTGATCAAGGGACACATTTCTATAACCGAATGATGGCAGCTGCTTTGAGACAGTACCATGTTCACCATCGTACTTCTACAGCTTATCATTCCCAGACGAATGGACAAGCAAAAATCTCTAACCGAGAAATTAAGGGGATTCTAGAAAAGATGGTGAAGCCAACTAGGAAGGACTGGAGTCAGAGACTAGATGATGCACTTTGGGCGTACATGACAGCCTACAGGACACCGATAGGCACCTCGCCTTTTCGGCTGGTGTATGGGAAGGCATGTCACCTCCCAGACGAGCTAGAACACAGGGCCTTTTGGGCGCTTAAGACGTGCAATTTTGACCTGAAGAAAGCAGGACTGGAGAGGAAGCTACAACTCTGTGAGCTTGAGGAGCTGAGCCTACGGGCTTATGAGAGCCAATCAGACTACAAGGCGCAGACTAAGCTGTACCATGACAAGTTCATTCTAGGACGCACATTCGAGATTGGCCAGCAGGTACTTTTATTTTCATCACGTTTACGACTAATGCCTGGCGAATTGCGTTCTAGATGGACAGGTCCTTACACGGTAACAAAGGTTTTTGACCACGGAGCCCTTGAGCTGGAGAACCCGAGGAATGGAGACCATTTCAAGGTTAATGGACAACGGGTGAAGCACTACCAAGGCAAAATCGAAACACTTGTTCAGGATTTTGAGCTCACCGAACCTCCCATTGAAGGATAAATGAGGTATCATCGAGCCAACTACATAAAACAAAGGCGCTTGCAGGGAGGCAGTCTGGCAAAATTTTTGTTTTTCTCCGTTTACTTGTGTTTTCGTGTCTTGTGTGTCAGTTTGAGTTTTATTTAGTTTTTATCGTCTAACCGGTCTATCTTGACTTGGTTTTTGTGGAAAGGAAGTTATTTTGCAGGTGAAACACACGTCCGACTCAGTGGGTACCACGCCAAGCCTCAACATTACTATCGCGTCGTGTATGAACATTATGGCCGCGTTTCAAGTAGACATTAAGACGTTGACCGACCTGTAACGTCAACACAGGACGCGGCAGACGGTTGAACAGAGTAAAAACCCCAACCTCGAGCTTCTCTCATACATCCCAACTCAAGACCACCGCCGACACTCGACCACTCTCAAATTGCTAGGGATTTAGAATCGAAGCTTATCAACATCATCGTCACATCGCCTTAGGGTTGGATTCTCAGTTCACATCGTCCTGCGGCGTCAATTGAGGTAATTAGGGGTTGTATTCTTGCTCGAGAACGTTGAACTCATACCTGAAAATTGGTTGGATTGGACATATTTTGGGGCCCTCGTTACTCGGTTGCAGTGGTTTGAATCATTGTGAGGAAGTTGGACGGAGTTCGGGTGGTTGGAAATCGAAAATCCGTCGGAGAAGACGAGCGAAGTGCCGCGTGTCCCACAACAACATTAGGTGACCATGTTTTTGAGTTAACATTAAGTTAACGTCCAAAGGAAACGTGGTGAACTAAAGTCGACACAGGGCGCGGTCAACGTTGACCAGAGTTGACCAAGTGGATTTTCTTCGATTTTGAGCTGTAATCAACATGCCACCACGAGAGGTACCATTTAAGGAGCTATACGCGAGACTTAGAGCCTGACAACACGTGCCGAGCAGATTTGTGGAGGCTGAGTTTCTGAGTAAGAGTGGATTCAAGGATCGAGTCTGAGGCATGCTAGAGGCCAGTGGTTGGCCGAGACTCCTCACCCTTAGCTATGAAACAGACATCGAGGACACATGCGAGTTCTTGGCATCCTTGGTCTATGAGTGAAGACAGGTGACGGAGCCCACCGCACTATCGTTAAGGTGCGATGTTCTCTGTGCAAAAATAAATTTATATCTCCGATACTCGCGACTTAACTATTTTTGGTAGTCAGTGGTAAGTACGGGTCGAACCCAAGGGAGTCAGGTGAATAGTTGTTCTTTCGAAAAGGGGAGATTAAATAAAGCAGTTAGGGGGTTGTTTTTGGTTTTTAGTACTGAAAAGTAAAGTAACAGTTGATATTGCAATTAAAGGAAAGATTCGGTTTCAGGGGCCTTGTATCATAGTCTGTTTATCATTGACCTCTAATGATCATACTAAGTGTTCAAAGATGAATCAAGGCTATTTCTAGCACAAGACTTGCAACATCGTTTAGAACACTTGTTCTATTTAGACTAATTCCTCCTTTCGAAGTATCTTAGCCTTATGTGCATCCATTTGATCTTCAGTTACGACCAACCAAATGGTTTTTGAAAGAGGTCAAACTCCTCAGATAAGCTTTGCCCGTTAAAGCATCCACTTACCCGAGTATGTTCACGAACCCCACGGAAGAGCTTTTCCCGTTAAAGCATCCACTCAACCTTGGAAGTTCTAACCTAATATGTGGCACATAGAACAAGTTTTGAACACAGAGAGGCACTAAGCGAAGGGTCTAAAACATAGTATGATACAAGTACACCCCTTCAACCGAATGAAGAGTTTTGCTACGACAATCCATGGTACAGGTCATCATAGCTAAGTACTTGAAAAAGTAAAGGTTTTTGAAAGACAGTAAAGTAAAGTTTTCGAAAGTAAAGACAGGAAAGTAAAGTACCTTGAAAGACAGTAAAGTAAAGAAGAGAGTACTTACAAAAACCGTTGAGAGTGATAAAGATCAAGCTTTGATTCCAAAGTAAAGCGATTACATGATTGTGCTCTTAATCTAGAGAGATAAGTGACTTGTGCTTCTTGCACACAAAATGGGATTGAGGATGGGGATGATTTACAAAGAGGAGGGCATCTCTATTTATAGGCTAAGGGAGGTGTGGTTTGTGGAGGAAGAAGAGACACATGGCAAAGGATGCATGGAGGACTCAAAGCCGCCGGTATTTATTTCGACACTTTACTATGCGAGCAGTTACTTTTTAGTGACGTTTTGCATTTCAGGTATTTCGGAAGCTCTAGGAGGGAACGTGCATAAAAGACGGCATTTCATGCCGAAAGCATCACAATGGCAGATCAGACCTTTGGGCATTCGAAGGAGTGCTGGGATTGGACCGCAGAGCAGAAAAATATGAACCACGCGTTGCTGCGTAGCTGACTCAATTTCCAACAACTCTCTAGTTCACTCCGAGAGCATCCGAAGTCATTCAAATGGTCAAATCCAAAGTCAAAGTCAGAGCTGCGCGTAGAAAGGAGGAATCAGACTCTGAGAGGACCGCGTCTTGTAGAGACATTAGCGTTAACGTTAATGTCAACGCGAAACGCGGTGGTAACGTAGAGACAAGACGTGGTGAGTCACGAGATGCTGACGTCAGTAACGCGTTTGATGACATCAGCGAGTACGGGATTTGGCAATTTGGGCTAAAACCATATTTGGAAACCCAGTTTATTATAAAATAAAAAGCTTGGGTTAGGGTTTTCAGTATATGATCTCTCATATTCCTACATTCGAGATGGCTCTGGAGAAGACGCAAGCTTTCGACAGGAGAGAAGAGATTTTCTACTACTTTCATCATGCATATTTGTGTTTTTATTTCGTGTAGCTAAACTCCTAATTTAGTCTAGGGTTTTGCATAATGTGACTTATATTTTGAGACTCTTTCCTTAATGCTATTTCATGTTTCTCTATTTCTTGTGCTTATTCCATGAGTTAATTTGTGAGGTTAAGTGGAAGCTTTGTCGCAAAGCTTAATCAGACAATTAATTATTATCATTAATATCTACTTGAAACTTTGTCGTAAAGGTAGATCGTAACACCTAGATAAAATAATACCTTTGTCGGATTATTATATTTAGGAAAGAACTAGAAATCTAACACCTTGGTCGTGTTAGATGTGTTGTATCACCTTTGTCGGGATACTTAAGGAATTACCTTTGTCGGAATTCTACACTTAGACACTTGAAATTGATTATTAGCAGTCAATGATAAACATGTCACAATAGAAACCCTAAGCTGAATATTCTCTCTGATCGGATTCTTCGTGTTATTTTTCTTTTGCACTCTTATTTACTCACAACCCCCCCCCCCCTTTTAATTATTTTCACAGTACAGTCTGGCCAGTTTCAGAAGGATTTGGATGCCCACGGCCCGGCCAAAGGACTTCTCCGGGTGCTTTAAGTTCAGCATGGCTTGCTGTGGCCTCTGGGGAATTTGGTCAATGCGGAACAAAAGCCGCCATGACGAAGAAGTTACCCCCCTTTGGACTCATCTTTGGCGTTGGGCTGACCTCATTTCTATGTCCATCCCCTATCACTACAAGCCCTCAATGGAGATGGACTTGGCCCTCCAGAACCTTTACACCAGATACCACCCGAAGGGCCTGTCGTCCCGCAGGTGGTTCATATGGAAACCTGGGCTACAGGGCGCCACCCTAACCTTGGCCCAGAACTACATCCACCCTAAGTGCCATGGTGGGGCTATCCTCCGTAACCACAGTGGATCTTTCCTAGGAGCCTTTGGGGAGGTTTTCTCCTCCTCAGCAGACATTAAAGAGCTCCTCCATTTCGCCCTATCAGCCATGACAGCCCTCAACGCTGGTTCATGGACCGAGTGCCACCTCCATAGTTCCCACCCCCAAATGCACTCACTGGTAGGCCCTCCCTCTCATATTCCTTGGGACCTCATCTACGCTTACCGTCGGTTGAAATCCACAGCTCCGCTGGTCACCTTCAAGTACATCTGCCCGGGCCTCAACTCTCCCGCCCTCGCGCTAGCTTTCTCCAAAGGTGTAGGCACCTTCTCGCAGTCTAGCCTCCTCCCCAAGAGCGTTCGCCTTGCCCTTGCAGGTGACACCCTTGACCACTGACGGAGCGCACTACACTGTCGTTAAGGTGCAATGTCTCTGTGCAAAAATAAATTTATAAGTTCGCTACTCGTACTCTACTATTGGGTAGTAAAGCGGTAAGTAGGGGTCGAACCCAAGGGAATTAGTTGATAGTTGTTCTTTCGAAGATGGAAATTAAGACAGTTGGGGGTTGATTGTGATTTTAGTACTGAAAGTAGCGTGGGTTGGTTGTGATTTTAGCACTGGAAAGTAAATGACTGAAAGTAAAGAAAGTAAATACAAGACTGAAAGTAAATACTGAAAAGTAAAGTGCTTGAAGGACAAGACTTGCTGAAAGTAAATGCTTGAAGGACAAGTCTTGCGGAAAGAAATTGCTTGAAGGACAAGACTTGCGGAAAGTAATTGCTTGAAGGACAAGACTTGCGGAAAGTAAGCAGTTGATATGGACTGAAAGTAAAGTTACTGAAAGTAAATGACTGGAAAGTAAGCAGTTGATAGTAAGACTGAAAGTAAATGACAAGTGATGTTTGAATTAAAGGAAAGATTCGGTTTCGGGGGCCTTGTATCATAATTTCGTTTATCATTGACCTCTAATGATCATACTAAGTGTTCAAAAGTGTATCAAGGCCATTTCAAGCACTTGACTTGCCACACTGTCTAGCCCATTTCAAGGCATAGAGCACTTGTTCTATTTAGACTAGCACCCCATTTCAAGGTATACTAGCCTATGTGCATCCACCTGATCAATCATTTCCGATCAACCGAGTGGTGTTTAAGAAAGGTTGAACTCCACGATTAAGCTTTGCCATTTCAAGCATCCACTTAACCGTGTATGTTCACGAACCCCATGGAAGAGTTTTGCCATTTCAAGCATCCACTCAACTATGTGTGTTCTAACCGAATATATGGCACATAGAACAAGTTCTGAACACAAAGAGGCACTAAGAGAAGGGTCTAAAACATTTTATGATACAAGTACACCCCTTCAACCGAATGAAGGGATTAGCTACGAATATCCATAGAGGTGGATATCATAGCTAAGTACTTGGAAAAGTAAAGGTTTTTGAAAGACAGTAAAGTAAAGTTTTCGAAAGTAAAGACAAGGAAAGTAAAAGGGAGAATACTCAAGAACTAACAGGAGTAAACTCAAGAACAGTAAGGCCCGATTCGGCTGGGGCCTTGAACTCTCAGCGTAGGCCCGGTAACTCACGGAAGCTGCCTGGCTGATCCGGTCTTGCTCCAAAAACCGATTCCTGAATAGTCATTTCTTCTATGCACCAAGTGGGTGAGAGCGACTTATTGGAAAAAAAAACTAAAATGACAGAAAATAAATGACAGAAAGTAAGATAGGCGTCGGGTTACCTCCCGACCAGTGCCTTTGTTTAACGTCGTTGGCTCGACAGTACCTCATTCCTGGATCATTGGTTTGGATCCCATGGGTGCTTGAGGTCGAACTTCTTCTCGGTAGCTCTTTTGATTTGAGAGGGTGAGGCTTTCTTGACCATAGCTGCTGGTCCAATGAGTCGTGCTTGCTTGTTACTCCTTCCGGGTTTCCATTCTTTCGGCCCATGTATTTGCCGCTTCTTCATGTTTGAATAGTTGGCACCTTTGCGAGTTTGGAAGTTTGGTTTTGTGCCATTAAATGTAGGCGACATCAAGCCTGTTCCGATGTGAAGCCTCTTCTTTGTGGCAGCGACGAATGGTCGTCCTAGAACGAGTGAGTTTTCAGGGCCGATTTGTTGAGTCGTGGTGAGTGAGAGCTCCATTGATGGTTTTTCTTGCCCTTGATTTGCCTCCAACTCGCCTTGCACCTCAGTGTTAATTACTTCATTTTCAGGGGCTGTGATCCGCATACAAACCGAAGGGAAAAGTTGGGGAACTTCCACCATAAGGGCCAGGTCTTTCTTGGATAGTTTGATAATGAGGACCAGTCCTGCCTTAGGTGCTTCGATAGTGAGGAGCGGGCATGTCTCGGCTGATTCGGCAGTGAAGTCCGAGACTTCCTCGGGCAGATTGCACAGGCTCGTGTTGGGTGCTTTGACAGTGAGGACTGGGCCTGTCCTGGCCGGTTCTTCTTCGGTTATTTGTGAGTCCTCATCCTCTGTCGGCGCTTCATCATCAGTTTGGTGCATCAGCCCTTGTTTTGTGCTTTCTGCCAAATCGTCTATGAGGTCCCAAGTTTCAGCCATGGTTAACTTCATGATTGAGCCTCCCGCTGCATCGTTAAGTTTTTTCCACTCAAGGGGCGTCATTCCAGCAAGAAACCTTTGAATAAGATAGTGGTTGGTGAATCCATGGTGCGGGCAGCTCGTCACAATGGAGTTAAAGTACGCCAAGTACTTGTCCAAAGTTTCGTCCCGGGATTGCTCAAGATTGAGAATCTGCTCGCGGGTTTCAAGTCGGAGAGATGGAGGGCAAAACTTCTCTAGGAATTTGATTTGTAGATCCCCATAATCACTTTCATACTCAGCACATGAGTAATACCATTTTAATGCCGAGTCAGTTAAAGAAAATTTGAAGCATCTCAGCTTAAACTCCTCTAACGTCTCGTTCTCGGGTTTCATGTGGCGGCAGATGTGGTGAACATGTTGGCAATGTATCACAGGGTCCTCTTCAATGGTACCTCCGAATTGGGGGAGACGTCTAATCATTTCAAACATAAGGTTGCTGCCTCCATTATTCCAAAGCTCGCTTCCGTAGTACGAAGACATGGTTGCGTAGAAGTGATTTCGAGAATTGAGAGAGAGAAAGAAAAGAAAAGAACAACTAATCGGAAGCTAACTCCCCGTTAACGGCGCCAGTTTTGACGGAGCCCACCGCACTGTCGTTAAGGTGCGGTGTTCTCTGTGCAAAAGCTAATTTATATTCCGCTACTCGTGACCTTACTACTGGGTAGCAAGTGGTAAGTAGGGGTCGAACCCAAGGGAATTAGGGGGATAAGTTGTTCTTTGAGGGATTTGTACAGGATGGGAGCATTTTTTAGGTTGATTGAGTTTTAGTGCGGAAAAGTAAGTGCCTTTTTTTTGTTGGTTTTGGTTTTTAGTGCGGAAAAGTAAATTACAGAAAAGTAAATACTGAAAATAAAAGGAAGAAGACTTACAGCGGGTGATGCGTGATTGGCAAGTCCTCCGGAAGGTGAGCGGTTGATAGAGCAGTTTATACTAAGAAAGCAAATGCAAGGGGGTTTGAATCTCAGGAAAGCATTCGGTTTCGGGGGCCTTGTATCATAGCCTGTTTATCATTGGCTCTTAGTGATCCTTCTAAGTATTCAAACGTGCATCAAGGCCATTCTAAGCACTCGATTTGCCACACTGTCTAGTCTTTTGCAAAAGTGTTTGATAGTGAATCGAGGCCATTCCAAGCACTCAACTTGCGACACCGTCTAGTCTTTTGCAAAAGTCGTAGAGCACTTGTTCTACTTAGACTAATACCCCATTCCAAGGTATGTTAGCCTGTGTGCATCCATTTGGTCAGTCATTCCCGAGCAACCAAATGGTGTTTTAGAAAGGTCAAACTCCTCAGATAAGCTTTGCCATTCCAAGCATCCACTTATCCGAGTATGTTTACGAACCCCACGTAAGAGCTTTGCCATTCCAAGCATCCACTCAACCTTGGAAGTTCTAACCTAATATATGGCACATAGAACAAGTTTTGAATACAGCGAAGAGGCTCAAAGAATTGCCTAAAACATTTTATAATACAAGTACACCCCTTCAACCGAATGAAGAGTTTAGCTACGATTATCCATGGAAGAGGATATCATAGCTAAATACTCGGGGGTTTTTGAAAGACAGTAAGTAAAGGGGAATACTCAAGAACCAACAGGAGTATTCCCAAATCCTACTTGAATACTCAAGAACCAACAGGAGTATTCTCTAAAACTGTTATAATACTCAAGAACCAACAGGAGTATTATTTCAAACTAAAGCTTACAAATGTGCCAACTTTCTAGAGAGATAAGTGAAATGTTGATTTGAGGATGGATTACAAATGAGGGAGAGGCATGTATTTATAGCCATGGAGGATGGAGGAGAAGATGACACTTGGCACAAGATGATTGGAGGAGCAAGGATGTGGAGGAGGAGGGGACAAGTGGCAAGCTCCCATGGTGAGCTCCATAGCCGCTGGCGGCTTTGTGAGGGAGAGGAGGAGCCGCCCCCTAGGTGGCAAAAGGGGAGTGGTTTGTGGCTTTTGTGATATCATTCCAAAAAGCCATCGGTCCATTTCAGCTCCGGACTGACTTTGGTTGCTCCTCGATTGGATTTGTTTTGAGTAATTCAATGTCAGGATCTTGAGATTTCTGCATTCAGCATCTGATCGTGACCTTGGACTAACTCGTAATATCTTTTCAGCGTGGAATCCTCTCCTTAGCGTGTTTTCTCTCTAGAGTCTAAAATACCCTGTAGAAATATATCGGAACTAACAAGCAAAAGTTAAATAGACAAAAGGTCTAATTTAGTGGGTTTAACTGTGTTTATAATTCGTATGATTATGGTCCATCAACACACCACTTTGATATTAAAGCTCCAAGTTTGTTCTTGAGTACTCTTGTCGGTTCTTGAAGTACTCAAGCATTTCCTTTACTTTTCGTTGTTCTTGAGTTTACTCCTGTTGGTTCTTGAGTATTCTCCCTTTACTTTCCCTGTCTTTATTTCCAAAAACCTTTACTTTCCTGTCTTTCAAAACGTTTACTTTACTCAGCACTTATCTATGATATCCACTCCTATGGATATTCGTAGCTAAACCCTTCATTCGGTTGAAGGGGTGTACTTGTATCATAAAATGTTTTAGACCCTTCTCTTAGTGCCTCTTTGTGTTCAACTTGTTCTAGGTGCCTTATATTAGGTCAGAACTCCATTGGTTGAGTGGATGCTTGGAAGAGCAAAGCTCTGCCATGGGTTCTTGATCTTCCGTGAATAAGTGGAGGCTCGGAAGAGCACAGCTTATCTGTGGAAGTCAACCTCTTTTAAACACCATTTGGTTTATCAAGAATGATGATCAAATGGATGCACATACTAGAACAAGAGTTCTTTGTCTTGCAAAGGACTAGACGGTGTGGCAAGTCATGTGCTAGGAATAGCCTTGATACACTTTTGAACACTTAGTATGATCATTAGAGGTCAATGATAAACGGACTATGATATAAGGCGCTTGATACCGAATCTTTCCTTTGATTCAAACATCACCTGTCACTTACTTTCAGTCTTACTATCATCTGCTTACTTTCCAGTCATTTACTTTCAGTCCATATCAACTGCTTACTTTCCGCAAGACTTGTCCTTCAAGCAATTACTTTCCGCAAGACTTGTACTTCAAGCATTTTACTTTTCAGTATTTACTTTCAGTCCCGTATTTACTTTCTTTACTTTCAGTCATTTACTTTTCAGTACTAAAATCACAACCAACCCCCTACTGTCTTACTTCCATTTTCGAGAGAACAACTATCCACTAATTCCCTTGGGTTCGACCCCTACTTACCGCTTTACTAACCCAATAGTAAAGTTGCGAGTAGCGGACTTATAAATTTATCTTGCTTAGCACTCAACGACGTGCTCTGTCAAAATTGGCGCCGTTGCCGGGGAATTAGCTTTCGATTAGTTGTTCTTTTCTTTCCCTTTTCATTTCTTCATTGCACTGTCCACTATGTATGCTTGGATGACTCAACATCTTCCTCAGTTTGGAGGTAAAGTTGGAGAGGACCCTGTAATACACTGCCAACACTTTCACCATATATGCCGCTACATGAAACCTGAAAATGAGGATCTAGAAGAGTTTAAAATGAAATGCTTTAAATTCTCTCTAACTGACTTTGCGACTGTATGGTATTACTCATCAAATGCTAGTTGTGCAGGTTATTATGAGAACCTTCGTGCTCGATTCCTGAAAGAATTCTCCCCCCCCATCTATACGACATGACACCCGAGAGAGGATCATCCGCCTTCAACAATCCCGGGATGAGACTTTGGACAAATACTACACGTACTTTGACACCATAGTCTCACGCTGCCCGCACCATGGATTCACGAATGTGGTTCTTCTTCAAAAATTCCTTTGTGGAATGAGGCCAGTTGACCAGTCAAGGTTTAACGACGCAGTAGGAGGATCGGCCTTGCACTTAACCATGACTCAAATGTGGGATATTATAGATGATTTGGCAGAAGGCACAAAACAAAAGCCAATGCTCCAAGCTGATGGAAGAGCGCAGATGGTAGAAGCTGATATAAACAGGAGTGGAGAAGGCAATGCAGAGGCCATGATGGTCGAATCAGATGTAGAAAGCACCCGGAGCAACGAAGAAGAACCTATATGGGAGATCACCCCCGAGCCATCAGAAGACCCAGAGCCGGAAGCTGATTTAGAGGAGGATGAAGAAAAGCCTTCATTAGAATTCACTCCTGAGCAGGCCGAAGAGGAAATCCAGAACGCCACTAGCGCGCAACCCGCGACATACCCAACCCTCACCACTGTAGCAGTCGAAGAAATCAATCAAGACTAGTTCCTCACGGATAGTCTGGCCAATATGGATCCGGCGCTTATAATGGAAGCCTCGCAACTTTTCCCTCTGATCAATATGCAAATCGCAGAAAACTATGTGATCAATGGAGAGACTGAAAGAAGGATGGAAGAAGGGTCTAATCAGAACGACTCCCTGATGGAGCAGTTTTTCGCCACAACTAAACAAGACAGCCCTAAACATAAGAAAGCCCGACTCAAGAGACCAGCAGTTAAGGGTCCCTTACCTTCTCAGAGACAATGGAAAGAAAAACCACCAGAACAATGGGAACAGGACCCGAGCACATCATCCCACAAGAACTCGGGAAGAGTCAAAGCTCGAATCAACGCAGGAGCCGCGGTAAAATTTGACCTGAGCCACCCATGGGATCCCACCTTATGATCCAGGAATGAGGTATTGTCGAGCTAACGATGTTAAACAAATGCACTGGTCGGGAGGTAACCCGACATCTATCTTACTTTCAGTCATTTAATTTCAGTCATTTAGTTTTTTGCCTTAAAACATTCTCACCTTTCCTGTATATATTTGCTTGCATAAACTTTTGAACTAAGTCGTGCTGTGAGGCGCGCCTTCATTCAAAAGTGTGGGGTGAGAACCGCCTTTGTAAATAGTTAATTAACATGCTATCTTTTTTCCTTTTCCCTTAATATTATCTTTTTGAAAATATGAACTTGAGAATGTGAAAAAGGTAGATCTAAATTCATGCATTTACCTTGTGAAATCTCAACTGTATAAAAACTTAGGATGTAACTTCTCATTTGTCCCTTTGTGCTGAGATATACAGGGGATGTGGAGTTGATATAAATTTCCCTAAAGAGGCTTGGCAAGCAATCGAAGGACTGAATTTCACTATATGGTTTACGAAGTCAGTGGAGGCTGCACTTTGGGTTTCAAAGAAGATCAGAGTCATCTCCACCGTGTAGCGTTTATGCAAGAGGCAGGACGGGAATCAAACCGTCCTATCTCTAGTCCTAGTAGCCGGGAAAATAGATGAGCGACCCTCATCTTGACCCGCGTAAAACGGCGAGGATGAGAAAGAGCGGGGAGGTATTTCCATATGCTCTCGGGCAATGATTGGACCTCCCAAAGAAAGGTTGAGAAAATGGACTAGCAAGTCACAAAGAAGCAAAAGCTCGAAGAAGCTAATCAAAGGCCAAAAGCCAAAGTATGTGAAGGTTTTAACCGAAACGAAAGTGAAGAAGCTCCAATTCAAAATCAAAGGCCAAAGGCCAATTCACTTCAGAAGCTGTCCCTCACCATAAGGAAATCAAAGTGCTATACTCAGTGAAACCCGAACCAAATCATGTGCTAGAGAAAGCGACAAGTTAACCATATAGTGCGAGTCGGTCCAGAGAATGCAGTCTAGGAGCCTGAAAAGGGCTATTGATGGACCATAATTATACGAGTCAGAAACACAGTAAAACCCACCAAATTAGACTGTTTGTATATCTAACTTCTATGTGTTAGTCCCGATATATTTCTACAGGGCATTTTAGAGACTGAAGTGAAAACACGCTAAGGAGAGGATTTTATGCTGAAAAGATAACAAGAGTCAATCCAAGGTCAAGATCATATGCCGACTAAAGAAATATCAAGGATCCTGATGTTGAATTGACCATAACAAATTAATCAGAAGAATCAGGAGTGGAGTCAAGACAGCCCGGGGAAGAAACACATTGACAGTTTTGTGAAAAGAGTGCACAAAACTGTACAAACTCACACATTGGGCAAGGATGACCGGCCACCATTCAAGGAGGTGGGCAAGGGAGGAGCTCCTCCCCCTTGGGTGACCGGCAACCGGCGGCGCCACCTCCTCCACCAAAAGCGGCCGGCCTCCTCTCCTTCCTCCACATGTGGCCATCTCCTCCCTTGATTTCTCCTCCAATCAAAATGCAACACTTGCCACCCATCTCCACCACCCATCTCCTCCCATTTTGGCTATAAAAGGAGGAGCTCCTCCTCCTCACAATACACACCAAATCTCAAATTCACTTCTCTCTCTAGAAGTTGTAATATTTGTAATGTTGTAATTTTGCTTTGGAAATAAAGGAAAGCTCCCTTGGCGCTTCAACGGTTGCAAGTATTTCTTCGTATTTATTCAACTGTTTTATTTCCTTAGTATAATGTTTAGCGCGATGAATAGTAGCTAAACTTGTAGTTCGGTCTAAGGGGCGCACTTGTATTATAAAATGTTTTAAGACTATCAACTTAGTGTCTAGTCTTAGTATTCAAAACTTATTCTATGTGCCATATATTAAGTCAGAACGTCCAAGGTAGAGTGGATGCTTGGAATGGCAAAACTCTACAGCGGGGTTCGTAAACTTGTACGGATAAGTGGATGCTTGGAATGGCAAAGCTTATCTGAGAAGTTTGACTCATCCTAAACACCATTTGGTTGATCGGGAATGATTGATCAAATGGATGCACATATGCTAATATAACCGGGAATGGAGTATTAGTCTAAATAGAATAAGTGTTCTACGTCCTTGGAATAGGCTAGACAGTGTACGCAAATCGAGTGCTTGGAATGGCCTTGATACACCGTTTGAATACTTAGGAGAGTCACTAAAGGTCAATGATAAACAGGATATAATACAAGTCCCCTGAAACCGAACATTTCTCTTTAATTATAAACTGTAATTTACTTTCCAGTATTAAAATCAACCAACCAACCAATCAATCAATCAAAATAGCTGGTAGCTTTAAAACCAACCAACCGACCTTAAACACGCTCCCACGCTGCGTAATCCCCCCGAAGAACAATTATTCCCCTGGTTCCCTTGGGTTCGACCCCTACTTACCAAGTACTACCCAGTAGTATATTTGCGAGTAGCGGACTATTATAAATTTATTTGCACAATCGCTTTGACGACGAGCGGTTCTGTCAAATTGGCGCCGTTGCCGGGGAACTAGTCATTGGATAACTGTTCTTCCCTCCCCTTTTTCTTTTCTGTTCATCTCTCTATGACACTACCCGTTACGCATGCATGGACAACGCGATTTCTGCCCCTGTTCGGAGGAACGGAGGGAGAAGACCCTGTACAGCACTGCCGAAACTTCCACCAAGTCTGCCACAACATCAAACCTGAAAACGAAGTGTTAGAAGAGTTTAAGCTGAAATGCTTCAAATTCTCTCTAACCGACTTCGCCACGATATGGTACTACACATCCACCGCTTGCAGTGCAGAACGTTTCGTAGACCTCTGCGTTCCGTTCCTGAAAGAATTCTCCCCACCATCTTTACGCCAAGAAACCCGTGAGAAGATCATGAGCCTTCATCAATCCCGGGATGAGACTTTGGACGAATACTACATGAACTACGATGCCATCGTCTCAAGCTGCCCGCACCATGGATTTACGAAGAAAATTCTTCTCCAAAAATTTCTTCGTGGGATGAGGTCCGAAGAGCTGGGAAGAATCAACGAAGCTATGAGAAGGTCTGCCGCGAACCTCACCATTGCAGACATGTGGTACCTGATAACTGGCCTAGCCGCTGCCACAAGACGAGTTCCCCACACTGACGAGGAAATGCAGACAGAAGAAGCTGACCCTGAGGCTGACAAAGAAGAAACCACCGAACCGTCAGAAGAGACTCCCGAACCATCCGAGGAATCAGACATGGAAAGCACCGGAAGCAACGAAGTAGAAGTCCAGAACACCACTGACGAACTGCCCAAGCCATACCCGACTATCATTACCCAGGCAGCTGAAACTATCTACGACCAGTTCTTCACGAACCAACATTACGAGGCAGAACCAAGCCTCATGAGGCCTTCCCGACTTTTCCCCTTAATTAATGAGCAAGTCGCCGCGAACTATGCGATCCAAGAAGAAGCTCAAAGGAGAATGGGAAAAGGGCCTGAGCAGAATGACTCCTACATGGAGCACGCTTTCGCCATGACTGGACAAGGCAGCCCTAAACAGGAGAACACCCAGTTCAAAAAGCTGATAGTGAAAGGTCCCTCGCCTTCTCAGAGACGTTGGAAGGAGATACCATCAGAACTGGACCCAAACCCGTCATCTGCTAAAAAATCAGGAAGACTCACCGCAAGAATCAAAGTCGGTGGAATCAAGAAGTTTGACCTCAGCCACCCATGGGACCCAAACCAGTAATCCATAACGAGGTATCGTCGAGCCAACGACGTTAAACAAGTGCACTGGTCAGGAGGTAACCCGACACTATCTTACTTTTCCGCACTTTAATTTCTGTCATTTAAATTCAGTATTTAGTTTTAAGCTTGCATGACTTTTGAACTAAGGCACGCCTTCGTTCAAAAGTGGGGGGTGAGAACCACCTATGTACATAAATAACATGCGGCTGTTTTTCTTTTTTAATAAGTACCTTTTTGAAAATATGAACTTAAGAATGTGAAAAAGATAAATCATAATTCATGCATTAACCTTGTGAAAATTCAAACTATTTAAAAACTTAGAATGTAACTTTCCATTTGTCCTTTGTGCTGAGATAACTAGGGATGTGGAGTTGATATAAACTGCCCTAGAGAGGCTTGGCAAGCAATCATAGGATCGAATCAAACTATATGGTTTTCGAAGTCAGTGGAGGCTGCACTTCGGGTTTCAGTGAAGATTGAAGTCATCTCCGCCATGCAATGCAAAAGGCGAGGACGGGAATCAGACCATCCTATCTCCGGTCAAAGTAGCCGAGAAAATAGATGAGAGACCCTCATCTTGACCCGCGCGAAAACGACAGTCAAAGTAGCCGAGAAAATAGATGAGCGACCCTCACATTGACCCGCGCAAAAACGGCAAAAAAGAGAGGAGCGGGGAGGTATTTCCATAGGCGTGCGGGCGATGATTGGACCTCCCAAAAAGGCTCGAGAAAATGGACTAGCAGTCACAAAAAGGCGAAAAGCTCAATGAAGCAAATCAAGAGGCCAAAGGCCCAAAATTGTGAAGGTTTTAACCGAACAAAAGTGAAGAACTCAAAGCGTCAAATCAAAGGCCAAATGCCGACTCACTACAAAAGCAGTCCCTCGCCAAAAGAAAATCAAAGTACTCAAACCACTGAAACCTGAACCGAATCACGTGCTAGAGAAAGCTACCAGAAAACCATATAGTACGAGATGATCCCAAGATTGCAGTCCAAGAGCTTAAAAAGGGCTATCTCTCGAGACATCCAATATAATTTGCATCTCAGCACGGAGGTAAAAGTATTAAGTTTCTTCTATTTATTTACGCAGTTTAATTTGGTAATAAGTAAGCAATGCATGAATTAGGATAGATCGAGTACCACAGTCTAATTTTCATATTCCAACGCCAAACTTAGAACTTACGCCCTTTAATAGCATTGTTCGGGACGAACAACTAAAAGTGGGGGGTAATCTGATGGACCATAATTATACGAGTCAGAAACACAGTAAAACCCACCAAATTAGACTGTTTGTCTATCTAACTTCTATGTGTTAGTCCCGATATATTTCCACAGGGCATTTTAGAGACTGAAGTGAAAACACGCTAAGGAGAGGATTTTATGCTGAAAAGATAACAAGAGTCAATCCAAGGTCAAGATCATATGCCGACTGAAGAAATATCAAGGATCCTGACGTTGAATTGACCATAACAAATTAATCAGAAGAATCAGGAGTGGAGTCAAGACAGCCCGGGGAAGAAACACATTGACAGTTTTGTGAAAAGAGTGCACAAAACTGTACAAACTCACACATTGGGCAAGGATGACTGGCCACCATTCAAGGAGGTGGGCAAGGGAGGAGCTCCTCCCCCTTGGGTGACCGGCAACCGGCGGCGCCACCTCCTCCACCAAAAGCCGTCGGCCTCCTCTCCTTCCTCCACATGTGGCCATCTCCTCCCTTGATTTCTCCTCCAATCAAAATGCAACACTTGCCACCCATCTCCACCACCCATCTCCTCCCATTTTGGCTATAAAAGGAGGAGCTCCTCCTCCTCACAATACACACCAAATCTCAAATTCACTTCTCTCTCTAGAAGTTGTAATATTTGTAATGTTGTAATTTTGCTTTGGAAATAAAGGAAAGCTCCCTTGGCGCTTCAACGGTTGTAAGTATTTCTTCGTATTTATTCAACTGTTTTATTTCCTTAGTATAATGTTTAGCGCGATGAATAGTAGCTAAACTTGTAGTTTGGGCTAAGGGGCGCACTTGTATTATAAAATGTTTTAAGACTATTAACTTAGTGTCTAGTCTTAGTATTCAAAACTTATTCTATGTGCCATATATTAAGTCAGAACGTTCAAGGTAGAGTGGATGCTTGGAATGGCAAAACTCTACAGCGGGGTTCGTAAACTTGTACGGATAAGTGGATGCTTGGAATGGCAAAGCTTATCTGAGAAGTTTGACTCATCCTAAACACCATTTGGTTGATCGGGAATGATTGATCAAATGGATGCACATAGGCTAATATAACCGGGAATGGAGTATTAGTCTAAATAGAATAAGTGTTCTACGTCCTTGGAATAGGCTAGATAGTGTACGCAAATCGAGTGCTTGGAATGGCCTTGATACACCGTTTGAATACTTAGGAGAGTCACTAAAGGTCAATGATAAACAGGATATAATACAAGTCCCCTGAAACCGAACATTTCTCTTTAATTATAAACTGTAATTTACTTTCCAGTATTAAAATCAACCAACCAACCAATCAATCAATCAAAATAGCTGGTAGCTTTAAAACCAACCAACCGACCTTAAACACGCTCCCACGCTGCGTAATCCCCCCGAAGAACAATTATTCCCCTGGTTCCCTTGGGTTCGACCCCTACTTACCAAGTACTACCCAGTAGTATAGTTGCGAGTAGCGGACTATTATAAATTTATTTGCATAATCGCTTTGATGACGAGCGGTTCTGTCAGCTATCTCCCGAAACATCCAAATTAATTTGCATCTCAGCTCGAAGGTACAAGTATCAAGTTTCTTCTAAGTATTTACACGGTTTAGTTTGGTAATAAGTAAGTAATGCATGAATAGGATAAATCTAGTTCTATATTCTCACTTTCATATTTGAAGTTTTTTACTTGGATTGTGTGCATCTCTTAAATGGCATTGTTCGAGACAAACAACTAAAAGTGTGGGGTGATCTGATGGACCATATTTATATGATTCGTTAAGATAGTTAAACCCACCAAATTGGATGCTTTATCTGTACAACTTTTACTTGTTAGTTTCACTTTTGTTCTACAGGCTATTTCAAGGAGTAATGACGAAACGAGCTAAAATGGAGTTCTTAACGCTGAAAGTGGATTACAAGTCAGAACTGACCATACCCCGATAATACTCCGATCAAGCCACAACTAAGTCCCGATGACTTGTTCCAACAAAGATCAAGAACACAAGTGAAATGCCAAGTATAAGTGACTTATCTTTTGATGTCAACCAAAGGAGCAACCAAAGGGCAACCAAAGAGGCAACCAAAGGGCAACCGGAGTTACATGACAACCGAAGGCTTTTGGGAAGAAAAGATCTAAACCCACTCAACTCACTCCTCCTCTCCTCCCTTGCCACATGGGCGGCGGCTCTTGGAGGAAGCCACCTCATGGCCGGCGGCTCTATGGACTTCCTCCCTCCATTTGACAAGTGTCTTGATCTCCTCCACATCTCCTCCTCTTCCCATGCCTATAAATACCACACTTCCCTTCCCTTTGTAATGCATCCCAATCCCAGCATCCTCATTCCATAGTTACTTATCTCTCTAGAGTTTGGGCACAATCCATGTAAACACACCACTTTGATATTAAAGCTCCAAGTTTGTTCTTGAGTACTCTTGTCGGTTCTTGAAGTACTCAAGCATTTCCTTTACTTTTCGTTGTTCTTGAGTTTACTCCTGTTGGTTCTTGAGTATTCTTCCTTTACTTTCCTTGTCTTTATTTCCAAAAACCTTTACTTGCATGTCTTTCAAAACCTTTACTTTACTCAGCACTTATCTATGATATCCACTCCTATGGATATTCATAGCTAAACCCTTCATTCGGTTGAAGGGGTGTACTTGTATCATAAATTGTTTTAGACCCTTCTCTTAGTGCCTCTTTGTGTTCAACTTGTTCTAGGTACCTTATATTAGGTCTGAACTCCATTGGTTGAGTGGATGCTCGGAAGAGCAAAGCTCTGCCATGGGTTCGTGATCTTCCGTGGTTAAGTGGAGGCTCGGAAGAGCACAGCTTATCTGTGGAAGTCAACCTCTTTTAAACACCATTTGGTTTATCAGGAATGATGATCAAATGGATGCACATACTAGAACAAGAGTTCTTTGTCTTGCAAAGGACTAGACGGTGTGGCAAGTCATGTGCTAGGAATAGCCTTGATACACTTTTGAACATTTAGTATGATCATTAGAGGTCAATGATAAACGGACTATGATATAAGGCCCCTGATACCGAATCTTTCCTTTGATTCAAACATCACATGTCACTTACTTTCAGTCTTACTATCAACTGCTTACTTTCCAGTCATTTACTTTCAGTAACTTTACTTTCAGTAACTTTACTTTCAGTCCATATCAACTGCTTACTTTCCGCAAGACTTGTCCTTCAAGCAATTACTTTCCGCAAGACTTGTCCTTCAAGCACTTTACTTTTCAGTATTTACTTTCAGTCCCGTATTTACTTTCTTTACTTTCAGTCATTTACTTTTCAGTACTAAAATCTCAACCAACCCCCAACTGTCTTACTTCCATTTTCGAGAAAACAACTATCCACTAATTCTCTTGGGTTCGACCCCTACTTACCCCTTTACTAACCCAATAGTAAAGTTGCGAGTAGCGGACTTATAAATTTATCTTGCTTAGCACTCAACGACGTGCTGATGAGCCGTATTTATACGGCTCATCGAGTCATTAAATCCCACCAATTCCAGCACTTTATTATACGAACAGTTACTTCTTAGTGTTGTTTCGTGTTTCAGGTGATTTGGAAGCTCTAGGAGGAATCGCGCTTAAAAGACGGCATTTTCATGCCAAAAACACCACAATGGCATATCAGACCTTTGGACGCTCGACGGAGCACTGGGAATGGACCTTTGATCAGAAAAATACGAACTACATGGAGTTGCGTAGCTGACTCAATTCCATACAACTCTCTAGTTCACACCGAGAGCATCCGAGGTTGTTTGGAAGGTCAAATCGAGAGCCAAAGTCAAAACAGATGCGCAGAATGGATGAACAGTGTCCGTGGATGAACAGTACTTCCGGCGTGAACAGTAACTTCCGGCCGCGAACAGTGTTTTTGGGCCATGAACAGTAACTCCGCCGTGAACAGCAATTTCGGCCCAAATCAATGTGATATTAGGGCAAATTCAAAAGCTAGGGTTTTGAAATTATCTAGAAGATCAAGGTGGCTTTATCATCAAGCAAAGATTATTATGGAAATATTTCCATGATTATCTTTGGGGCTTATTTTGGGAACCTTAGGGTTTTCAAAATTCTATATAAGGAGGAGCATACAAGACCAAATAATTATCCCACAATACACACTAGACGTGTGCTCTCCTCATCTCAGCCGTGCCCTAGCTGCTCACCACCGTCGCGCCACCTTGCCTAGCCGTGCACCACCACTCCACGGCCGTAGCTCCTCCACTCTCGGCCAGCCCTAATTCTTGGTTATTTAGTGAAGTATTATTGTTCTTTTATTTTCTGCATTATTTCCATGGCCATGTGTAACTAAACTCTCTATTCGGATTAGGGTTTAATATATTGTGACTATGTTTTTGAGACTTGGTTCTTAATGCTATATTCTATGTTTTACTAATTCTCGTGCATGAATTCCATGAAATATTGCTAGACTAGGCGTATACTTTGTCGTGAAACCTAGTTGCACAATATTTCTATATTAATCATCTATCTAATACTTTGTCGTTTGGATAGGTAGCACGTCTAAGTTAAATAACACCTTTGTCGGGTTATTAAACTTAGGGGAATTAGGTTGTGGCGTAACACCTTTGTCGGGTTACTTGGGAAGTCACCTTTGTCGGGACAACCACACTTAAAACACGAATTAGATACTTAGAAAGTCTATGATAAAACAAGTCACAATAAAACCCTAATCTGAATATTTCTCTCTGATATTTACAACCTTGCAATTTTCGTGATTTACAGTTGTTTCACTAACCTTTACTCTCACCGAATTTTCTTGTCTTTCTCTCTTACAGAACAAAGTAGTAACCACTCTAGCTCCCTTGGGTTCGACCCATGCTTGCCATTGTTCTAATACACAGTCTACAGCAAGGAAAATATAAATATCAAATCTGCAGGTCAAACGACGGCCTGTCAAATTTTGGCGCCGTTGCCGGGGAGCTACGCACGGTGAAATATTTGTTCTGTTCTTTTTTTGTTTTTGTTTTTCGGTTTAGTGCTTTTTCACTGTTTTTGCAGTTTTGCGAAAAGTCTGCAGGATTCGAGCTACCGGTGTCCGATTTCAGCCCATAATACCTTATTCTGAGCGGAACAACGAGTAGATCAGAAATCACCAGCATTCGCTCGTGACATATGCTTTTTTCGGCCATCTGAGATCATTTAGTATTTTATTTTGAATTTTTAGTGTTTTTGGAAATTTCCAAATTTTTGTTTATTTCCTTTTTATTTCTGTTATTTCGTTATTTCTTGCTATTCTGTGATTTCCTAGTTCGTTATTTTCAACAGCTTGTTTTCCGATTTCCGGTTATTCGATTTCCAATTTCTAGCTCTCAGAGGGTTCTGTCACCAAGACTTACGAGTCTAAGGAGATTGGGTTTTAAGTGAGACCATTGTGACTCCTCCAATCTCCTGGGGACCCTTTGTTGCTAGTCTGTTCTTGCTATCTCGGTGTATTGCTATTTCGGTGCTTGTTATTCTCGTAACATGTCTCACGCAGGAAGTATATTTGGTGACAACAGTCAGAATAATGAAGTCGAACAGGTACAGAATGGAGAGATCTGGGGGGCTATCCCGGGACAATTTCAACAACAACAAAACCAACCTCAAGACCAACCCCAACCACAATATCCACAGTACCCTCAGTATCCACCACCATATCAGCAATATCCACCACCACCGTATCCACAGTACCCACAACCGCCATACCAACAATACCCGCCATTACCATATCACCCACACCAGCAATACCCACCACCTCAGAGACCTCCACGCCAGCCAGTAGTAAGAGACGATGAGGAGGACGAAAATGAAGGACCTACCATGGGCGAGCTCTCGGTTCCTAATTTCAAAGACCAGTCATGGCCCATCTATGAAGGACCAGACATCGCAGCCATCTCAGTCAGCACCTCAGTCGTCCATCATCTGCCCAAGTTCTCAGGAATGAAGGGAGAGTCGGCCACGTCTCACCTAACACGCTTTCACGGAATATGCCTGAACCTCAAGACATTCGGAGTAGAAGTGGATGATTTCAAACTGAAGGCATTCTACTTCTCACTCGCTGATGCTGCTACAGATTGGTTTCTATCCTTGCCCTCAGGCAGTATTTACACATGGGAGCAGATGCAGAGGCAATTCGTCAGCAAATACTATCCAGCTGGGCGTGCAGCGCAAGTCCGGAGACAATTGCAAGAGCTCCAGCAAGGCCCAAATGAGACCATGTACGAGTATGTGGAGAAGTTCCTAGCCTTGGAAAAGAGTTGCTGCAACCTTGAGCTCCCAGAGAAAGTTATCGTCGAGTATATGCTAGATGGACTGCGCAGGCTAGAAAGGAAGTTACTGGAAGCCTCAGCTGGAGGTAATCTCATGAACCTGACGCCAGCCAGAGTAAAGCAGAAGATTATATCAGTAGCGGAGAGTGAGCGATTCCAGGATGAGACTACCAAGGAGGACGAGTATGCCCGAACAAAGAACGTGTCAACGGTTGAGCCCTCAATCAGTGCTATGGTCGCAGAAATGAAGGAAATGAGGGAGCTGATGAAGCATGTAGTCCGAAGGCAACCAGTCCAGATCAAGCCATGTGAGTTCTGTGCAGCTACAGATCACAAGACAGATGAGTGTCCTACCTTAGTAGAAGAAAACCAGGCTGATGTGAATGCAGTGGGCAATTATCAGACTTATGGCAATCAGCCAGGGCCAGTCAGACAGTATGGCGCAGCAGCGCCCAATCAAGGAACCAATGGACAGCCCTGGAGGAACAACTACCAGCAGAATCAGGCCCAGCCAGCACGTCAGAATGTGCCTCAGCAGACTCAGCAGCCCTACCAGCATCCCCATCATCAGTTTCGACAGAATGCACCTGGACAGTATCAGCAGAAAGGGTCGAACAGTAATCAGGCAGGCCCGAGCAATCACGGTTCCAACAAGTCCCTTGAAGAGATGATGAAAGAACTAACAGCGACCGTGCACCAGCACATGGCCAAAACTGACGGGGCAATAACCGACCTGCAGAAGTAGATGTCCCAGATGGCCACAACAGTCTCAAGGCTCGAAGACAACACAAGACAACTTCCGTCGCAGACCATTCAGAATCCAAAGGGGAACGTCAGTGCTGTAACATTGAGGAGCGGACGAAGAGCAGCAGGACCAGCAGAGCCCGAGGATGAGGCAGTCGAGCCTAGTACCTTAGGCCAGGACGAGCCCGGACCAGACTTGATCACATCAGTAGAGGCCTCTCGGCCAGTTCAGGTACCCATCGTCGAGAATTCTAATGTTCAGGTACCCTTACCTTTTCCTGTGCAGGTTCGAGCTCCGAAGAAGTATGTGATGGACAAGGAAGTGTGGGAGCTATTCAGTAAAGTAGAAATCAACATCCCACTCCTTGAGGCCATCAAGCAGATCCCGAGGTACTCCAAGTTTCTGAAGGAGTTGTGCACAAACTGACGGAAAGGAACCCGGCCAGACGAGGAGCTATTGAGCAGGAATGTTTCAGCAGTGATTCAGCGCAAGGTGCCACCAAAATGCGGTGATCCAGGCACATACACCATTCCCTGCACGATCGGTAACATTAGGCTAGAAAATTGCATGCCTGATCTTGGAGCTTCTATTAATGTTTTACCGTATTCGATATACTCCTGTTTGCGCATTGGTCCTCTAGAACCTGCAGGTCTCACCATACAGCTGGCAGACAGGTCATGCAAGCAGCCCGAGGGCAAGATTGAGGATGTGCTAGTGCAGGTGGGAGAGCTAGTATTCCCAGCAGACTTCTATGTGCTCAAGATGGAGAACAGCAGCCCGACAGACCATGCACCGATCCTACTTGGCCGGCCATTCCTCAAGACGTCGAAGATGAAGATAGACTGTGACACTGGGACGTTGACCATGGAGGTTAAGGACGAGATGACCAGTTTTGACATCTTCAGGGCCATGAAGCATCCTACAGAGTACGAGGCGGTCCATGCCTTAGACACCTTGGACGACCTTGTCCAGGAGGTACATCCGGAGAGACGAACCGACCCGCTAGAGGAAGTCATTGAGGAGGCAGTATACTCGCCCGAGGATTCTTATGAGCATACAGAGGCGATCATGGATGCCCTAGATCAGCTAGAGATCACCCCACCACTTACACCGAGGTATGAGGTTAATGCAATTCGTCAATTTAAATCACAAGTGTGTTTGCCTTCTATTGTGCAGGCACCTACGGTTGAATTGAAGCCACTACCTGGTCACTTGAAGTATGCATTCTTAGGAGAGAACAGCACGCTGCCAGTCATCATTAAGAACGGCCTAGAGACAGATCAGGAGCAGCGGTTGATTGGAGTACTGACCGAGCATAGACAGGCCATTGGATGGACGCTAGCCGACATCAAGGGAATCAGCCCGACTATCTGTATGCATCGGATTTTGCTGGATGATGGAGCAAAGCCCTCGAGGGAGCCTCAACGCAGATTGAATCCTATTATGATGGAGGTGGTCCAGAAGGAAATTCAGAAGCTGTTGGATGCTGACGTGATTTACCCGATCTCAGATAGTCAGCGGGTAAGTCCGGTACATGTTGTGCCAAAGAAGACAGGGATCACAGTGGAGAAGAATGCCGAGGGCGAGATGGTCACGACACGAGTCAAGAATGGATGGCGCATGTGCGTAGACTACAGGAAGCTGAACGCAGTTACACGCAAGGATCACTTTCCTCTTCCATTCATTGATTAGATGCTCGACCGCTTGGCAGGTAAGCCTTACTTTTGCTTTCTAGATGGATTTTCAGGCTATAACCAGATTCCCATAGCACCCGAGGATCAGGAGAAGACGACCTTCACATGTCCATTCGGTACGTTTGCTTTTCGCCGGATGTCCTTTGGCTTATGTAACGCACCCGGCACTTTTCAGCGGGTCGTTACTAGCATATTCTCTGACATGATAGGTTCGTTTATTGAGGTGTTCATGGATGATTTCACTGTGCATGGTGACACTTTTGATACATGTCTAGGTAATTTGAGCACGGTATTAGCACGTTGTGTTTCTATGAATTTGGTGCTCAATTATGAAAAGTGTCATTTTATGGTCACTCATGGAGTAGTACTCGGTCATATAGTCTCGCATAAAGGGATAGAGGTAGACAAAGCTAAGATAGATTTGATTGTTACTCTGCCATATCCCTCTACAGTTCGTGATATTAAGTCGTTTCTAGGGCATGCTGGTTTCTATCGTAGGTTCATAAAGGATTTCTCTAAAAAGGCGCTGCCTTTATCTAACCTCTTGCAGAAAGATGTTCCTTTTGAGTTTACAGATCAGTGTAGGGCAGCGTTTGACGAGCTGAAGGAGGCCCTCACCAGCACGCCCATCATTAGAGCTCCGGACTGGGCACAGCCCTTTGAGATTATGTGCGACGCGAGTGATTATGCTGTAGGAGCAGTTCTTGGTCAGAAGGTGGACAAGAAGCCCGTGGTGATCTACTACGCTTTGAGGACATTGGACGTGGCCCAGAGGAACTATTCGACCACAGAGAAGGAGCTACTAGCCGTGGTCTTTGCCTTGGAGAAATGTAGGTCTTATTTGCTATGTACTAAAGTTGTTGTCTATTCTGACCATGCAGCTATTAGGTACTTGATGACGAAGAAGGAGGCAAAGCCAAGGCTCATCAGGTGGATCCTGCTCCTACAGGAGTTTGACGTAGAGATAAGGGACAAGAAGGGCATAGAGAACACAGTGGCAGATCACTTGAGCCGCCTTGTCCGAAAGGAGGATGCCGGGCATATTACCGAGACGTTTCCAGATGAGCACTTGTATGCTATTTCGGGTAAGATGCCATGGTTCGCTCCCCTAGTGAACTACCTGGTAGGAGGTAAGTTCCCGCCCTCATATTCTAGGGCTCAGTGTTTGAAATTGAAGCATGATGCTAAATACTATGTGTGGGATGATCCGTACTTGTGGAAAATAGGTGTAGATCAGATTCTTAGACGGTGCATCCCCGATGATGAGATTGCTTCAGTTATTAGCTTTTGCCATGAGTTAGCATGTGGTGGCCATTTCGGCCCTAGGAGGACGGCTAGAAAGATTTTAGATAGTGGTTTCTTTTGGCCGCATGTTTTTAGAGATGCCTACAACCATTGTAAGAGATGTGATAAATGCCAGCGTGTAGGTAATATTTCGGCCAGACAAGAGATGCCACAGGTCCCCATATTAGTGAATGATGTGTTTGACATTTGGGGGATAGATTTTATGGGTCCTTTTCCTCCTTCATGTGGATTTTCTTACATCTTAGTTGCAGTTGACTATGTGTCCAAGTGGGTAGAGGCCAAGGCCACTAGGTGTGATGATGCTAAAACTGTCGTAGACTTTTTGCGCACTAACATCTTTTGCAGGTACGGAGTACCCAAGTCCATTATCAGCGATCAGGGGACACACTTCTGCAACCGTATGATGACATCCACATTGAAGCACTACCATGTTCACCACCGGACGTCTACAGCATATCACCCCCAGACGAATGGGCAAGCGGAGATCTCCAACTGCGAAATTAAGGGAATTCTGGAGAAGATGGTGGGACCGAACAGGAAGGACTGGAGCCAGCGGTTAGAGGAGGCACTTTGGGCATACAGGACAGCCTACAAGACATCGATAGGCACCTCGCCTTTTTGGTTAGTCTATGGGAAGGCATGCCATTTACCAGTCGAGCTAGAGCACAAGGCATATTGGGCACTGAAGAAGTGCAATCCAGACTTACAGGCAGCCGGGCTAGACAGGAAACTGTAGTTGTGCGAGCTTGAGGAGTTGCGCCTCGAGGCTTATGAGAGCCAGACAGACTACAAGGCGCGGACCAAGCTCTACCACGACAAATTCATACTCAGGCGCATGTTTGAAGTCGGACAGAAGGTGCTCTTGTTCTCATCTAGGTTACGACTCATGCCCGGAAAGTTGAGGTCCAGATGGACCGGACCTTACACGATTGCACATGTCTTCAATCACGGGGCACTAGAGCTGGAAAACCCAAAGGATGGCCATCGGTTCAGGGTCAATGGACAGAGAGTTAAGCACTACCATGGAGAGATTGACACCGCCACCGATGAGATTGACCTAGACGAGCCTCCTGACACTTAGAGGAGGTACTGTCGAGCCAACAACGTTAAACAAAGGCGCTCGCAGGGAGGCAGCCCTGCACGGTTTGCACTTCAGTTTATTTACTTACTATGTTTATTTATGTTTTGAGTCATTATTGTCACATTGTACTCGGGAAGGAAGACGATTTTCATGCAGGGACAGAGGCGAACGAATCCGCAATATTGGCATAGGACTGTATCCAACGTGAGTAGTTCACACCTTGAATAAATTGTGCCAAGAAACATGAGCGTTTAAAGATTATGTCACAAAGACTTACGAGTCTAAGGAGGTTGGGTTTTAAGTGAGACCGTTGTGACTCCTCCAACCTCCTGGGAATCCTTTATTCGTCTTAATGTCATTGACACAGACCTTTCATTTCGTGACAAACTCACGTTGTGATACAAGCTTCGATGAGGCTCTCTTTGAGGATTCATAGGAGAATAATCAGTCATCTCTGATCGTCACGCGTCGCACGAGGGAAGTGCCTGTCCAACCTTATTCTCTTCTTATTTCCCTTATATTTATTGCATGCATTGTGAGTCTAGACTTAATTCGTGCCGTGAGGACACGGCTCATTTCACAAGTGTGGGGTGGGAGAGTCAGTCATTGAGTTAGCACGTTTATTTACTGCACCCTGCACAGAGTCAGCACGTTTCCCATGATTTTTAAATTTTTTGTACATTATACTTCACTACTTCCTAGACTTGCAGTATTGGATAATGATATGGTGAAATAGATAGAGCCGATTACATGCATGTCTTTGGTGAAAATTGATTTTGTGCGACTAACATGTGATTTTAAAACTTTGCGTGCCTTTGTTATTTGAGATAAACAGGGATGTGGAGTTGAGAGAAATGCCCTAGAGAGACTTGACAGATCATTCAAAGGTCGAACTCAGGATATATGGTTATGTGGAGCTCGTGGAGGCTAGCACTTCGAGGCAACATAGTACGAGTCTGCTCCGCCACTGCGGTACCCTTTGCGGTTGGTCGGGACGGGAATACTTCACACCGTCCAAGCTCTAGTCCAAGTAGCTGGGAAAATAGGCAAGCGACCCTTGACTTGACCCGAGTCAAAAGGATGATGATGAGTGAGAGCAAGTAGGTTTGAGCAAGTCACAATCCGCACCACAAAGTAACAAATCCATCATCATTGTGAAAGTTTACACCGAAATCAAGTGAAGAGCTCAATTGATACATTAATCCGAGACACTATAGCTGGCCGAAAAGCACTCAACACTTTGAAGCTCGAATCAATCACGTGCAAGAAAAAGCGGCAAAGCATAACCATATAGCAGCGAGTTCGAGTCCAAGAACGCGGTTCATGGGTCTAAAAAGGGCTATCTCCCGATACATCCGAATTGATTTGCATCTCGGCCCAAAGGTAACACGTATCATTAACCCGTGTTTTCGCACAAGTTTAATTAGTAACAAGCATGCATAACAGGCGAGATCTATAGTAGCTAAATCACGTCCATGTAGCACGTCTAGGATGACCGAAGCATTGTGGTGTTTACATTAGTTCATTCCTCTTATGACCTAGTTCTTGTTCGGGACGAACAAGTTTAAGTGTGGGGTGGTTTGATGAGCCGTATTTATACGGCTCATCGAGTCATTAAATCCCACCAATTCCAGCATTTTATTATACGAACAGTTACTTCTTAGTGTTGTTTCGTGTTTCAGGTGATTTGGAAGCTCTAGGAGGAATCGCGCTTAAAAGATGGCATTTTCATGCCAAAAACACCACAATGGCAGATCAGACCTTTGGACGCTCGACGGAGCACTGGGAATGGACCTTTGATCAGAAAAATACGAGCTACATGGCGTGGCGTAGCTGACTCAATTCCATACAACTCTCTAGTTCACACCAAGAGCATCCGAGGTCGTTTGGAAGGTCAAATCGAGAGCCGAAGTCAAAACAGATGCGCAGAATGGATGAACAGTGTCCGCGGATGAACAGTACTTTCCGGCGTGAACAGTACATCCGGCCGTGAACAGTGTTTTGGGCCATGAACAGTAACTCCGCCGTGAACAGCAATTTCGGCCCAAATCAATGTGATATTAGGGAAAATTCAAAAGCTAGGGTTTTGGAATTATCTAGAAGATCAAGGTGGCTTTATCATCAAGCAAAGATTATTATGGAAATATTTCCATGATTATCTTTGGGGCTTATTTTGGGAACTTTAGGGTTTTCAAAACTCTATATAAGGAGGAGCATACAAGACCAAATAATTATCCCACAATACACACTAGACGTGTGCTCTCCTCATCTCAGACGTGCCCTAGCTGCTCACCACCGTCGCGCCACCTTGCCTAGCCGTGCACCACCACTCCACGGCCGTAGCTCCTCCACTCTCGGCCAGCCCTAATTCTCGGTTATTTAGTGAAGTATTATTGTTCTTTTATTTTCTGCATTATTTCCATGGCCATGTGTAACTAAACTCTCTATTCGGATTAGGGTTTAATATATTGTGACTATGTTTTTGAGACTTGGTTCTTAATGCTATATTCTATGTTTTACTAATTCTCGTGCATGAATTCCATGAAATATTGCTAGACTAGGCGTATACTTTGTCGTGAAACCTAGTTGCACAATATTTCTATATTAATCATCTATCTAATACTTTGTCGTTTGGATAGGTAGCACGTCTAAGTTAAATAACACCTTTGTCGGGTTATTAAACTTAGGGGAATTAGGTTGTGGCGTAACACCTTTGTCGGGTTACTTGGGAAGTCACCTTTGTCGGGACAACCACACTTAAAACACGAATTAGATACTTAGAAAGTCTATGATAAAACAAGTCACAATAAAACCCTAATCTGAATATTTCTCTCTGATATTTACAACCTTGCAATTTTCGTGATTTACAGTTGTTTCACTAACCTTTACTCTCACCGAATTTTCTTGTCTTTCTCTCTTACAGAACAAAGTAGTAACCACTCTAGCTCCCTTGGGTTCGACCCTTGCTTGCCATTGTTCTAATACACAGTCTACAGCAAGGAAAATATAAATATCAAATTTGCAGGTCAAACGACGGCCTGTCACGTGCTCTGTCAAGGTCATATCCTCAACGGTATGTCTGATGCCCTTTTCGATATTTATCAAAATGTAGAGTCCGTGAAGGAACTCTGGGATTCACTTGAATCGAAGTACACGGCCTAGGACGCTTCTAGCGTCAAGTTTCTTATAAGTAATTTTAATAATTACAAGATGGTTGACTCTCGGCCTGTGATGGAGAAATTCCATGACATACATCGTATCTTGGGGCACTTTGCCCCATACAAGTAGCAGATGGATGAGTTCATTTCAGTGTCGAGTATAATCGACAAATTACAACCAGCTTGGAAAGACTTCAAGCATACGTTGAAGCACACGAAAGAGAAATGTCTCTTGTGGAACTTGCTAGTGAACTGCGCCTCAAAGAGGAGCTTCATCCAAAAGAGAATGACAAAAAAAGAGGAGGCATCAAATTTACCTACGGTGAATGTGATGGAAGCGAGTTCACAAAAGATGACAAGAACAAGGGTAAGAAGATGCCTTACAATCAAGCAAGCAATGGTCCGAACATGAAGCATCCTTCAAAAGGGAATGTGTGTTGGATTTGCGGATAAGCAGGGCATTTCAAGAGGGATTGCCGCATGGGAAATGGGAATATCGAGAAGGCTCAAGGCCATACTTTTGGTTCTGAAGACCAAGGGCAAAAATTGGATCAAGGTCAGAAAAGTTTTTTTTTTCAAATTTAGAAACTAAGTATGACACATTTTCTAGTATAGATTATGTTTCTAACTTTTCTGAATTTGCTATGCATGATGATGAGATTTCGTGATGGGTTGACTCTAGTGCTACGACGCATATTTGTAGAGACAAAGAGTTGTTCAAGTCTTTTGTCGCTACAAGTGAAGGAAGAGAACTTCACATGGGAGACGAGTCAACCGCCCCCTGATGCGTGTCGTCAGACGTGTTAAATTTATTATTTATATTTCTCTTGCTAAAAGTTAGTGTAGTGGCAAGCAGAGTCGAGCCCAAGGGAGCTGGTGTTGTTGAAGCTGTCACTGAAAACAATTAAAGAAAAGGGGGTTGTGAGTGATTATGAGTGCAAAAGAGAGAATTAGCAAAGAAGATTTCAGTTAGAGAGAATATTCAGCTTAGGGTTTCTATTGTGACATGTTTATCATAGACCGCTAAATATCATATCTCAAGTTTCTAAGTGTGGAATTCCAGAAATGCTAATATCCTAAAGTATCCCGGTAAAGGTGAAACACTACAATCTAACTCGGCAAAGGTGTTAGACTTCTAGTTCTTTCCAAAACTACATAATCCGGCAAAGATATTATTAAATCTAGGTGTTATGATCTACCTTTACGGCAAAGTTTTCAGTAGATATTAACAATAAGAATTGGTCGTCAAATTTAGCTTTACGGCAAAGTTTCCACTTAACCTAACAATTCAATTTGTGGGATGAAGCACAAGAACTAGAGAAACATGAATCGCATTAAGAAAAGAGTCTCAAAACATATGTCACGGTAAATGAAGCCCTAAAATGAATTAAGAGTTTAGCTACACATAATCATGGAAGTAAAACACATAGTGAAAAGTAGTAAGAAAATCTATTCTCTCGTCGAAAGCTTCGCCTTCTCCTCTAGAGCCATTTCTGATTCTTCGTAACCTTCGAATGATGAAACCATTCTCCAAACCTTTTATTTATAAGAAAACTGGGTTTCTAAATATGTTTTTGGGGCTAAAACTGCCAATTTCCAGACTTGCTAACGTCATCACTTCGCCAGGTCTCCCGCGCCCAAAGAATACTTTAGCGTCGCGCCCAAGGAATACTTTAGCATCGCGCCCAAGGAATACTTTAGCGTCGCACCTAAGGAAGAGGTTATCAGTACTAAAATGTCCTTTGGGCGTGGCATTAAAATGGCCTACGGGCGCGAGTTTCTCGGACAGTATTTTGCTCTTCTGCGCAAAAGTTCTGACTTCGACGCTGGATTTGACCTTCCAAATGACCTCGGCTGCTCTCGGTGTGAACTAAAGAGTTGTAGGTAATTGAGTCACTACGCAACGACATGTAGCGCGTATTTTTATGATCAGAGGTCACTTCCCAGCACTCCGTCGAACCTTTGAAGGTCTGATCTGCCAATGTGGTGTTTTGGGTATGAAATGCCATCTTTTATGCGCATTTCCTCTTAGAGCTTCCGAAACACCTGAAATGCAAAACAACACTTAAAAGTAACTATTTGCATAATAAAGTGTCACATCGAGACATATTCCGTTGCATAGATGAGTCATGTTTTTATACTGTCTTTTGGGAAAGAAGAACGTTGCATAGATGACTCAATTCACTACAACTCTTTAGTTCACACCGAGAGCATCCAAAGTAATTTGGAGGGTCTAATCGAGAGCCGAAGTCAAAACAGATGCGCAGAATAGGTGAACTGCCTCCGACAGGATGGCGGACCATGTGCATTTTAACGCGCCGCTAAAGTGTTCATGGTCCGCTCCATAAAGTGTTCATGGTTCGCAGAGATAAAGTGTTCATGGTCCATGGCAATGACGTCAGCGACGCATTTTGATGACGTCAGCAGGCCAAACCTTGGAAATCAAGCCCAAAAATCAGACTTGGAAACCCTACTTTTTTCTATTAATAAGATGTTTGGGTTAATGTTTTCATCACCAATTATTATACGATGACCTAGACGGCTCTGGAGGAGAAGACGAAGCTTTCGACGAGAGAGAAGATTTTCCCACTTTTCATTATGTGTTTTTGCATGATCATGTATAGCTAAACCTTTACTTTGGTTTAGGGTTTCGTACATTGTGACTACATTTTGAGACTTTGTTCTTAATGCAATTTCTTGTTTCTCTAGTTTTTGTGCTTAATTTCAAGGATTGAATTGTGAAGCTAAGTGGTTACTTGACATGGTAAACCTTAGCCGAACAATTCAGCCCCTATCGTTAATGCTTGTTTCAGACTTACCCGTAAAGACAAGTAGGAACACCTAGACTCGATAGTGCCTTTCTCGTATTATTGGTTTTAGGAGAACTAGAAGTCTAATGCCTTACCCGGATTAGATTGTGGTGTATTACCTGAAACGGAATACTTTGGGTTATAACCTGAAACGGAGTAAACACACTTAGGAACACGAAATTAGATTATTAGCAGTCGATGATAAACATATCACAGTAGAAACCCTAAGCTGAATATTCTATCTGATTGAATTTTTCATGTTATTTTCTCTTGTGCACTAACTATTGCTTAAAACCCCTATTCTTAATTGTTTTTTAGATACAACTTGAACAACCAGCTCTATTGGGTTCGACCCTGCTTGCCACTGCACTAGCTTATTGCAGGAGATTATAAATTTAAGTTTGATGCGTCAGAAGATGCGCGTCAAATTTTGGCACCATTGTCGGGGAGCTACACTTCGGTGAAGTTGTTTCATTTTTTTTGTAATTTTATTTTCTATTTTTTATTTATCTTGTTTAGCTATTGTTTTCGCTTGCTACTCATTTCACCATGTCTCACGCAGGCAATCAGCTTGGCAATAATGACAACAACAATGAGATCACTCCAGTTGATGAAAATGATGTAATACATCCATTCTATGAGGATCCGAAACAGCTCGTCCGTGCTCGCAACCGTGCAGTCAGATAGGCTCGACAGCTGAATCAGAGGGCATCTATTGCACAGAATGGAGCTGGTGCGAGGTAGCCGCCTCCACCGCAACCACCACAGCCGCTAGCCAATGTGGAGCTGGAGGAAGACGAGCATTACTACTACGAGCCCACCATGAGGGAGCTGTCTGCTCCAAATTTTCAGATTATTTCTTGGTGCATCCATAAGGGGCCAGACATACAGGAAATCGAGATCAAGACTGCGGTAGTGCGCTATCTACCAAAGTTTTCAGGTCGGCAAGGAGAGTCAGCCACCAAGCATCTTCAGAGCCTTCATGGCACTGCCAGACTCTCCGACCCTATGGACCCACAGTGGAGAATTTCAAACTTAAGGCTTTTCACTTTTCGTTAACTAATGCAGCTCACGCTTGGTTTCTGTCTCTTCCTTCAGGTAGCATCAGGACATAGGACCAGATGCAGAAGAAGTTTCTTGACAAATACTACCCAACAGCTAAGGCAGGACAGGTCTGTAGGCAGTGGCAAGATCTCAAGCAGGGCCGAACGAGTCTATGTATGACTACCTGGAAAAATTCAACCAACTGGAGCAGGGCTGCTGTAATCTGGGAGTGCCAGAGAAGCTGATAATATAGTACATGCTTTATGGGTTGAGACCACTCGATAGGATGCTGCTAGACGCCTTAGCTGGAGGCACCATCATGAATCTTTCACCAGCCGGAGTGCGAAAGATGATAGCTGAGGTGGCCGAGAATGCTAGATTCAGGGAAGAGGGTCCAGCAGGCAAAATGATTTCAGCAGGACTAGGGACGTCGCAAAGGCCGAGACCCCATCTAACTCGATGGCTGAGGAGCTAAAACAGATGAAAGAGATGATGCAGAAACTCATAATGAAGTAGCCGGTTCAAGTAAAGCCTTGTGAGTATTGCGGTGCAATGAATCACAAGACGGATTCATGACCCAGTTTGCAGGAAGAGGAACATGGTTATGTGAATGCAGTGGGTGAATTTAAAAATTACAACATTCAGACAACCCAGCAGCCTCAGCACTAGCACTACCGCCCACCATATCATCAGCCTCAGGGAAGCTACAATAATCAGAGTCAGTGACAGTAAAGAGGTCAGAACTACTATCTAACAGGCCCCAGTAATCAGAGTAGCAGCAAATCTCTAGAAGACGTAGTAAAGGAGATGGCAGCTAGCACTCAGCAGATAGCAACCTTTGTGCAACAACATCAGGTGAAGACCGATGGAACTCTCGCAGAGCTGTCTAAGCAGATGTCCAACTTAGCCCAGACTATTTCCGAGCTAAAGAGAGATCCAGGGAAGCTGCCGTCGTAGATAGTGCCTAACCCGAGGGGAAATGTCAGTGCATTGGCAGTTACGGGTGAAGAACGAGTGGACATCAAGGAAAAAGTGGCACAGACAGAGAGGATTGCGGATGATGTTCATTTTAACGTCATCCGCGGTCAGCTAACATACACACCACCCGCGGCGACAAATTGTGAAGGACCCGCGTCATGTCCATTATCCGTGGACGCTGAACATTTAAGCTGCGCAAATGATGATCATTTTATTGGTCCGCGGATGGAACACTTAAAGTGTTCTTCACCCACGATCTTGTTTGAGGTGAATTTTCAACTCGATCCTCCTTTATCGTTTTCTACGCAGGTAATAGCTCCTAAAGACCATATGATCGACAAGGATGAGTTAGGAGGCAGATTGGGGGTGAGGCATGAGCAAATCGACCCAATGATGGAGCGCCCAATTGCTGCGAGTCATGAGTCACCAAGAAAGAGTAAGGACCCAGGTGCCTTCACAGTCACCTGTGGTATCGGTGAGACTCAAATACATCATTGTTTAATTGATTTGGGTGCTGCCATTAACGCTATGCCATATTCATTATATTGTTCATTGAAATTGGGGCCGTTGAAGCCTCCTAAACTGTTGGTAGAGTTAGGAGATAAATCTTGTATTCGTCCTGTTAGTTTGGTAGAGGATCTAACCCTACATGTAGGTGACCTTGTTGTTCCTGCAGACTTTTATGTTTTGTAGATGGGAGATGCTAGAAACGATGATCATCCAGCACTTATTTTGGGACGTCCATTCCTCTTTGCCACTAAAACAAAGATTGACATGGACACAGGCTTATTATTATTTACATTTCGTGGCAAGACATCAGATTTTTATATTTATGAGGATGATGACCGTCCATGCGCGAAGAAACCACCGGCCATAGTGCACACGCCATATCTTGGTGCCTTACCTCCGAACCTACCAGATGAGACTACGCATGCAGCAAATGAAGTAGCTATGAGCAGAGTGTCCTCGCAAACTCAAAAGGATGTAAAGGCGAACCCTCCTGATCGATGGAGAGGAGACACAAGCACACTATTACAAGATGATTTTGGGCAGACTGAAGGAGTAGCTGAGTTGAAATTCGACCTCACACGTCCATGGGATCCTAACTTGTGATCCCTAAAGAGGTATCGTCGAGCTAACGACGTAAAACAAAGGCGCTCGCGGGGAGGCAGCTCAGCAAAAAAAAAATTTCCATTTTTATTTCATTTTATGTTTGTTTGAATCTTGAGTCATGTTTTTATACTGTCTTTTGGGAAAGAAGAACGTTTTTATCCAGGAAACAGGTGACATCCCGATAGGATCGTGGCTCACGCACACTTTATTCACCGCGCCCGCAAGCCATTTTAAATGGCTAATGTGTTCGTCAGGCGCGGCGTAATCTCTTCATCAGGCGCGGCACTGACACGCCCTACCTTGTCGCGAGGCAAGTGTGAAAAAATATATTTATAAGTCTACTACTTTAGTGACTTCACTATTTTGGGTAGTAAAGTGGTAAGTAGGGGTCGAACCCAAGGGAATTGTTGGATAGTTGTTCTTTGAGGAGTTTGTACAGAAATGTAAGTGCGATTGGGGTTGGTTGTAGTTTTAGTACTGAAAAGTAAATGATAAAATTGGAAGTGCTGAAAAGTAAAGACTGAAAGTAAATTGCTGAAAGTAAAGTGCTGAAAATAAGTGCGTCAAAGTAAAGTGAGTAAAGTAAATTGCTGGAACAGTCGAATTCAATATCAACTGATCAATATACTTTTGGTACTGGCCGCACGCTATAAGCGTAATGCGTACCAAAGATATATTGGTGACAGCACTGCCTTGTCGCGAGGCAATGTGTACAAAATTAATTTACAAGTCCGCTACTCGTGACTTTACTATTGGGTAGTAAAGCGGTAAGTAGGGGTCGAACCCAAGGGAATTAGTGGATAGTTGTTCTTTCGAAAATGGAAAATTAAATAAGACAGTTGGGGGTTGGTTGTGATTTTAGTACTGAAAGTAATGTGGGTTGGTTGTGATTTTAGTACTGAAAAGTAAATGACTGAAAGTAAAGAAAGTAAATACAGGACTGAAAGTAAATACTGAAAAGTAAAGTGCTGGAACAGTCCAATTCAATATCGACTAATCAACATACTTTTGGTATGGACTGATATTGAAAGGGTCTGTAATAAGCGACAGAAAGTAAATTACTGAAAGTAAATTGCTGGAATAGTCGAATTCAATATTGACTTAATCAACATACTTTTGGTATGGACTGATATTGAAAGGGTCTGTAATAAGCGACAGAAAGTAAATTGCTGAAAAGTAAATGTGCGGAAATTAAAGTACTGAAAGTAAATGACTGAAAATAAGCAGTTGATAATGAGACTGAAAGTAAAGTGACAGGTGATGTTTTAATCAAAGGAAAGATTCGGTTTTAGGGGCCTTGTATCATAGTCCGTTTATCATTGACCTCTAATGATCATACTAAGTGTTCAAAGATGTATCAAGGCTATTTTTAGCACTTGACTTGCCACACCGTCTAGTCCTTTTCAAGACATAGAACTCCTGTTCTAGTTGGGCTAATTCCTCCTTTCGAAGTATCTTAGCTTATGTGCATCCATTTGATCAATCATTTCCGATCAACCAAATGGTGTTTAAAAGAGGTTGAACTCCACAGATAAGTTGTGCTCTTTCGAGCCTCCACTTATCCACGGAAGTTCACGAACACATGGAAGAGCTTTGCTCTTTCGAGCCTCCACTCAACCAATAGCGTTCTGACCTAATATATGGCACATAGAACAAGTTGAACACAAAGAGGCACTAAGAGAAGGGTCTAAAACAATTTATGATACAAGCACACCCTTTAACCGAATGAAGGGTTTAGCTACGAATATCCATAGGGGTGGATATCATAGCTAAGTGCTTAGAAAAGTAAAGGTTTTTTTATAACGAAAAGTAAAGGTTTTTGAAAGACAAGAAAGTAAAGGTTTTGGAAAGTAAAGACAAGGAAAGTAAAGGTTTTCGAAAGTAATACTCAAGAACAAACTTGGAGCTTTTGATTCAAAGTAAAGTGTTTACAAGGATTGTGGGATGGATTGTAGAGAGATTTCTATCCAAGCAACAAGTGATCAAAGGACCCAAACTAAGGCTATGAGATTAGAACTTGGAACTAGAACTTGGGACCAAAGACATTTTTTCAAGGAGGAGGAGATGTAGTATTTATAGGCAAGAGGGAGAAGAGAGGAGCCAACACATGTCAAAGGGAGAGAGGAGGGCTTAAAAGCCGCCGGCCATGAGGTGGCAACACCCCAAAGCCGCCGCCCATGTGTCACTCTCCCATTGAAACCGCTGGCCTTAGGTGGAGGAGGAAGTGAGTTGAGTGGGTTGTGATATTTTGTTCTCCAAAAGCCATCGGTTGCCTCCCAACTCCGGTTAGACTTTGGTTGCCCTTGGTTGCTTCTTGGTTGACATCAAAGGGTGGCAAGGTTGTGGCTTGTGCCAAAGGGCATTCACTTGAGTTCTTGATCTTTGTTGGAACAAGTCATTGGGACTTTGTTGTGGCTTGATCGGAGTACTGCCGGAGCATGGCCAGTTTTGACTTGTAATCCACTTTTGGCGTTAAGAACTCCTTTTTAGCTCGTTTCATCTCTACTCCTTGAAATAGCCTGTAGAACAAAAGTGAAACTAACAAGTAAAAGTTGTCAAGACAAAGCATCTAATTTGGTGGGTTTAACTGTCTTAATGATTCATATAAATATGGTCCATCAATTGGGTTAATATTGAAAGCGTCTGTTGTAAGCGTACGGAAATGTAAAGTGCGTAAAGTAAGTGCTGAAAGTAAAGTGTTGGAACAGTAGAATTCAATATCAACTTATCAATATACTTTTGGTACTGGGTGCACGCTATAAGCGTAATGCGTACCAAAGATATATTGGGTTAATATTGAAAGCGTCTGTAGTAAGCGTACTGAAAGTAAATGACTGAAAAGTAAATGACTGAAAAGTAAATGACTAAAAAGTAAATGTGCGGAAAGTAAAGTACTGAAAGTAAATGTACTGAAAGTAAACAGTTGATATTTAGACTGAAAGTAGAATGAAGAGTTGGTGTGTTGTCAAAGGAAAGTATTCGGTTTTAGGGGCCTTGTATCATAAATCTGTTCATCATCGACCTCTAATGATCATACTAAGTGTTCAAGATGGATCAAGGCCATTTCTAGCACTCGACTTGCCACACCGTCTAGTCCTTTTCAAGACATAGAGCACTTGTTCTATCTAGGCTAAATCCTCCTTTCGAAGTATCTTAGCTTATGTGCATCCATTTGATCAATCATTTCCGATCAACCAAATGGTGTTTAAAAGAGGTTGAACTCCATGGAAAAGCTTTGCTCTTTCGAGCCTCCACTTAACCACGTATGTTCACGAACCCCATGGAAGAGTTTTGCTCTTTCGAGCCTCCACTCAACCAATAGTGTTCTAACCTAGTATATGGCACATAGAACAAATTTGAACACAATAGAAGCACTAAGAAAAGGGTCTAAAATATGTTTTGATACAAGCACACCCCTTCAACCGAATGAAGGGTTTAGCTACGATTATCCATGGAAGAGGATATCATAGCTAAGTGCTTAGAAAAGTAAATGGTTTTGAAATCTAAAACAAGAAAAGCAAAGAGGGCTCTCGGTTTTGACAAGGAAATAAAGAGAAGAATACTCAAGAACCAACAAGAGTAAACTCAAGAACAACAAGAGTACTCAAGAACCAACAAGAGTACTCAAGATCAAAGAAAATAAAGACAAGAAAGTAAAAGAGGGCTCACGGTAATTTTTGCCACGGAAATGAAGAACAAACTCAAACTTCACTCAAGAACTCTCAAGAACACTCAAGAACAATAGAACAGGTATATCTTTTGATTCAAAAGTAAAGTGTTTACAAGGATTGTGGAATGGATTGTAGAGAGATTCTCTACCTAAGTTACAAGTGATGTTGATTCAAGGAGGGGAGCTCTCCTTTTATAGCCAAATGTGGCGGTTTAGAGGAGTGAGTGGAATGAGATATTTGCTCTCAAAAGCCTTCGGTTCCCCCTCAACTCCGGTTAGAGCTTAGTTGGCCTTCGGTTGGACTTGTTTGACACCAAAGGGTGCACTTGCCTTGCACATGGGCGGCAGAGCTTGAGATGTGCCAAAGGGCAACTACATGAGCTTGGTTGAGCTTGGTTAAGTCCCTTGAACTTGGTTGAGGTTTGGTTTCAAACCAAAAGATCAACCGATGTGAATAGTATGCCCTAACCGGGAAATAAGTAGTTTGGTTGGACTTCGCCGGATTTTGACCGGAGTTGGGCTAGAATGACCGGAGCAAGGTGGTGGTCGGAATTGGCTTGATCGGAGCATCGTCGGAAGCTCGCCGGAGCTTGGCCGGAATGTGGCCGGAGTTGGCCGGAAATTGGGCTGGCGATCCTTGAGTTGATGACCGATGATTCTGAACGACAAGAGCAATATAAGAATGTTTCGTCAAGGGAGCTAAGCCGGATTTTGGCCGGAGAATGGCCAAAATCCCAAAACAGATGAAAATCTCCTTAAATGGCCTCTACCGGGCTTGGTGTCTTTGCCTTGCGTTCTTGTACATTTGCCGACGGTTCTAGCCTATTTGAGTGATTCCAAGTCTGGTCCATGAAGGATGTTAAGGTTGATTCGGATCGTAGCATGGTCAAGTCCTATGATGGCCTAGAACTAGGTCCCTTGGCCTAAGATGGCTTGAATTTTGAACCTTGCGTTCCTAGCCTTTTGAGTGTTGTTCTGGAACGACATTGACATTTGAAAATGAGTGCTCGAAGTAATTTGGTCGAAACGCCTCCGGAGATAGGTCGTGGCCTATGTTCTTCATATCGGGCCTTGGCGCATGGGCGCACGGCGCGGGCGCACGGGGGCTTGGCCTGGGACGCGGACGCAAGCGTCCAGACGTGGTTCTCGAGCGGTCCCGGGACGCGTCCCGGCTCTCTCGGCACTCGGCCTGGTACTCTCGGCCGGGACCTGCGGTCCTCGGTATGGGCTCCCCGGCGCGTCCGGCATTTCTGGGATGCGGCCCGATATTTCTCGGTCCCGGCTGGGCTCTTATGATCCCGACTTGACTTGTAATCCATTTTTAGCTTTAAGAATCCCTTTTTAGCTTTAAGAATCCCTTTTTAGCTTGTTTTCTCTCTAAACCTCAAAATAGCCTGTAGAACAAAAGTGGAACTAACAAGCAAAAGTTAAATAGACAAAGTGTCCAATTTTGTGGGTTTAACTGACTTAATGAATCATATAAATATGGTCCATCAAATCACCCCACACTTTTAGTTGTTCGTCCCGAACAATGCTATTCGAGGGCGGAACACAAAATCCAAGTAAACTTTTAAATAAGAAAGTGAGAATATGGGACTAGATTTATCCTATTCATGCAATACTTACTTGCTACCACACTAAACCGTGTAATTACTTAAAAGAAACTTGATACTTGTACCTTCAAGCCGAGATGCAAATTAATTCAGATGATTCGAGAGATAGCCCTTTTCAGGCTCCTGGACTGCATTCTCGGGACCGACTCGCACTATATGGTTATCTTGTAGCTTTCTCTAGCACTTGATTTGATTCGGGTTTCAATGAGTTGAGCTCTTTTTCTTTGTTTGCGTGGTTGGACAGCTTTTTGTAGTGAATTGGCCTTCGGCCTTTGATTTGACTCTTTGAGTACTTCACTTTTGCTTTGGTTTGGTTTGGTTTCATCATATTGGCTGATTTCTTTCTTTTCTTTTCTTCATTGAGCTTTGCTCCTTTGATGATTGCTGGTCCATTTCTTCACTTTTTGGGAGGTCCAATCATTGCCCGAGAGCATATGGAAATACCTCCCCGCTCTTTCTCATCCTCGCCGTTTCGCGCGGGTCAAGATGAGGGTCGCTCATCTATTTTCTCGGCTACTAGGACTAGAGCTAGGACGGTTTGATTCCCGTCCCGCCTCTTGCATAAACGCTGCACGGCGGAGATGACTTTAATCTTCAATGAAACCCGAAGTGCAGCCTCCACTGACTTCGTAAACCATATAGTGAAATCCAGTCCTTCGAGTGTTTGCCAAGCCTCTCTAGGGCAGTTTATATCAACTCCACATCCCCTATATATCTCAACACAAAGGGACAAATGAGAAGTTACATCCTAAGTCTTTAAACAGTTGAGATTTCACAAGGTAAATGCTTGAATTTAGATTTCTCTTTTTCACATTCTCAAGTTCATATTTTCAAAAAAATAATATTAAGGAAAAGGAAAAAAAGCATGTTAAACTAATTATGTACAAAGGCAGTTCTCACCCCACACTTTTGAACGAAGGCGTGCCTCACAGCACGACTTAGTTCAAAAGCTGATTGCAAGCAAATATTTACACGAAAGGAAATGACATTAAGGAAGAGGGAAGAACTGAACTCCCTTTACTGTGTCGTTACATGTCGTGGACATGCGAGCAAACGACATGGCTCGGAGCTGGATAATCGAGGGAGTTCGGCTGGGGCCTTGAACTCTCGGCGCAGGCCCGGCAATTCTCGGAAGCTGCCTGGCTGGTCTGATCTTGCTCCCAAACTTGATTCCTACATACGTGGTCATTCTTTCTATACGCAAAGTGGGTGAGTACAACTTAAGGTAAAACTAAATAACATAAAATAAAATGACTGAAAATAAGATAAGTGGCGGGTTACCTCCCGACCAGTGCCTTTGTTTAACGTCGTTAGCTCGACGATAGGGGATCACAAGTTTGGATCCCATGGGCGGTTCAAGTCATATTTCTGTGTTGTTAAGTTGACCTTGCCATGGTAGTGTTTGACTCGCTGCCCATTCACATTGAATCGGCTTCCATTCTCCATGCTTTCCAACTCAAGCATCCCATGGTTGAATACCTTAGTCACGGTATAAGGGCCGGTCCATCTTGATTTCATTTTGCCGGGCATCAACTTCAACCGTGAGGAGAAGAGTAGCACTTGCTGTCCTTCCTCAAATGAGCGACGGAGGATGAATTTGTCATGATATAATTTGGTCCGCGCTTTGTAGTCCGTCTGCCCTTCATAGGCCTCAAGCCGCAACTTCTCATGCTCACACAGATTAAGCTTCCTATCAAGTCTTGCAGCCTTCAAATCCGGATTGCAATGCTTGAGCGCCCAATAGGCTTTATGTTCTAATTCCACCGGAAGGTGGCATGCCTTCCCATAAACAAGCAGAAAGGGGGAGGTTCCAATTGGCGTCTTGTATGCTGTTCGATAAGCCCAAAGAGCTTCATCTAGTCTTTGACTCCAATCTTTCCTCGCCGGTTTTACCATCTTTTCTAAAATACCTTTGATTTCGCGGTTGGAGATCTCCGCTTGACCATTGGTTTGGGGATGATATGCCGTGGATGTCCGGTGGTGGACATGGTAGTGCTTCAAGGTGGCAGCCATCATGCGGTTGCAAACATGCGAGCCCTGGTCGCTGATTAATGCCTTGGGTACCCCGTACCTACAAAATAGGTTAGTGCGCAAAAAATCTACTACGGTCTTTGCATCGTCGCTCTTAGTGGCCTTAGCCTCTACCCATTTTGACACATAATCAACGGGAACAAGAATATAAGTATAACCGCAAGAAACTGGGAATGGCCCCATGAAGTCAAGACCCCAAATGTCAAAAACATCGTTGACCAATATGGGTACTTGAGGCATCTCATTTCTAGCCGACACATTTCCTACTCTTTGACACTTATCGCACTTTCTACACTTCTCATATGCATCTTTAAATATACTCGGCCAAAAGAAGCCGCTATCTAGGATTTTCCTAGCAGTTCTCCTAGGCCCGAAGTGTCCTCCACATGCAAACTCATGGCAAAAGCTAATCACAGAATCGATTTCACTATCGGGGATGCATCTCCTAAGTATTTGATCTGCTCCTATTTTCCACAAATAGGGATCATCCCAAAAATAAAACCTAGCACCATGCCTAAGTTTCATGCACTGTGCTTTAGTAAAAGAAGGAAGAAATGTACCTCCTACAAGGTAGTTGACGATTGAGGCATACCACGGCACCTTGGTTGAGACGGTGTATAGGTGCTCATCTGGAAACGATTCAGTGGTAAGTCCTTCCTCTTCTCCTCGGACGATTCGGCTCAAATGGTCAGCCACCGTATTTTCAATCCCCTTCTTGTCCCTTATCTCCACATCGTATTCTTGCAACAGCAAGATCCATCGTATAAGCCTAGGTTTGGTCTCTTTTTTCTTCATTAGGTACCGGATGGCCGCATGATCCGAGAAGAAAATTACTTTTGCTCCGAGTAAGTAGGCTCGGAACTTCTCTAGAGCGAACACCACGGCTAAGAGTTCCTTCTCGGTGGTGGAGTAATTTCTTTGGGATGTATCAAGGGTCCTTGAAGCGTAGTAGATGACTACTGCCTTCTTGTTAATTCTTTGGCCGAGTACTGCCCCCACGGCATAATCGCTCGCGTCGCACATGATTTCGAATGGCAGCTCCCAATCCGGTGTTTGGATGATAGGTGTGCTAGTGAGGGCTTTCTTCAGATTATCAAAGGCCTCTTTGCATGCATTAGTGAATTCAAAAGGGACTTCTTTTTGGAGAAGAGTGGATAGAGGCAACGCCGTTTTAGAGAAGTCCTTGATGAATCGTCGGTAGAATCCCGCATGCCCAAGGAAGGATTGGATGTCTCGGACAGTGGAAGGGTATGGTAGAGTCATGATTAGGTCTATTTTAGCTTTGTCCACCTCTATGCCCTCTTGTGAGACGATATGTTCTAAGACCACTCCATAAGTTACCATGAAATGGCACTCCTCATAATTGAGCACAAGGTACATCGAGACACATCGTGCCAGAACCGTGCTCAAGTTATCTAGTCAAGCGTCGAATGTACTGCCATAGATGGTGAAGTCGTCCATGAAGACTTCAATGAATATCCCGATCATGTCCGAGAAGATGCTGGTCACCACTCTTTGGAAAGTCCCCGAAGCATTGCATAGACCAAACGCATCCTTCTGAAGGTGAATGTGCCAAATGGGCAGGTGAATGTAGTCTTCTCTTAGTCCTCGGGCGCTATGGGAATCTGGTTGTAGCCCGAGAATCCATCCAGGAAGCAAAAGTATGGCTTGCCCGCCAGTCGGTCTAACATTTGATCGATGAATGGCAGAGGGAAATGGTCCTTCCTTGTGACGGCGTTCAATTTTCTGTAGTCGATGCACATTCTCCAGCCGTTCTTGACCCTTGTCGTCACCATTTTTCCTTCGGCATCTTCCTCGACCGTGATTCCAGTTTTCTTCGGAACTACATGGACAGGGCTCACCCATTGGCTATCCGAGATCGGATAGATGACATCCGCATCCAGGAGCTTCTGAATTTCCTTCTGGACGATCTCCATCATGATAGGGTTGAGTCGCCGCTGAGGTTCTCTTGACGGCTTAGCTCCACCCTCAAGTAGGATGCGGTGCATGCATACTGCCGGGCTAACTCCTCTTAAGTCGGCTAGAGTCCATCCAATAGCCAACTTGTGATGTCTTAACACTTTTACCAACCGACGTTCATGTTCCGCTTCCAAGCCACTCTTGATGATTACCGAAAGTGTGTCATTTTCCCCTAGGAAAGCGTACTTCAGATGACCGGGCAGGGGCTTCAACTCTATTTCGAGAGCTTGCATAACTGAGGGCAGAAAGGTATTGGATTTGAATAATTGTACCTCATTGACTTCATATTCTGGCGTGAGAGGCTCCGAGATTGTTAAGTGGGCTAGCGTTTCATGCAAGCCTTTGGCCAGTTCATATGAGCTTTCTGCTCCATTGAGTATGAGTTCCAAGGGATCTGCTCTTGGTTCTGGTTGAACCTCTTGGACTAGGTCGTCCAAAGCATCGAGAGCGTGCACTTCCTCGAACTCCATGGGATGCTTCATTGCTCTGAATATGTCGAAGCTAAAGGTCTCTCCTTCCACCTCCATTGAGAGCATGCCACTTCCACAGTCTATCTTCATTTTTGATGTTTTGAGAAATGGACGGCCGAGAAGGATGGGTGCATGGTCTGTTGGTCTGCCATTCTCCATTTTTAGGACGTAGAAGTCCGCCGGAAATACCAATTCGCCAACTTAAACCAGGACGTCTTCTATTTTGCCCTCGGGCTGTTTGCAAGATCGGTCCGCCAGCTGGATAGTGAGACCGGTGGGTTTGAGGGGTCCAATCCTGAGGCACGAGTAGATAGAGAAGGGCAAGACGTTAATTGATGCTCCAAGGTCTAGTATACAGTTCTCGATCCGGATGTTACCAATTGTGCATGGAATGGTGTAAGTTCCCGGATCACCAGGCATCTTCCGCTGCATGACGGCTGACACGTTTCTACTCATCAGCTCTTGATCATATCTAGTACTTTTCCTCCGGTTGGTGCAAAGCTCTTTTAAAAACTTAGCATACCGAGGGATTTGCTTGATGGCTTCCAAGAGGGGGATGTTGATTTCGACTTTACTGAACAACTCAAACACGTCCTCATCCATGACATGTTGTTTTGGTACTCAGGCTGGCACTGGAAATGGAAGAGAGGTGTTGATTTTAGAGGTCTCGGTTCTGGGCACCGGGCGCTCCTTGTATTCCTCGGACGTGGGAACGGGCCAGGCATGCATTCTTCGGCCTTGTCCTTCTCTTCCCCGGATGCGTCCTCATTTTTCTAGGCCGTGTCCTGCTCAAAAGTTTCGAGAGCCTCGGGCCTCATTTGTTCTTTTTCGGGCAGCCTCAAGCTTTTGTCCTCCTCTTGCTCCATGGGTTTGACGACAAGCTTTCTCCCACTCCTAAGGGTCACGGCATTAACATTTCCCTTCGGGTTTTGAATGGTTTGTGAATGAAGTCTTCCAGGCTCATTAGTAAGTGTGGATACTGAGGTGGCGAGTTGGGACATTTGTTTGGTCAAATCTGAAATTGCCCCATCAGTTTTTGCCCGAAATTGGTTTAGCGAAGTACCTAATTGATTTACGCTTCCTGCGAGTTCCTTCATTGTGTCCTCCAGCGATTTGTTCGGTCCTTGCTGATTGCTCGAGCTGGCTTGGTACTGATTCTGTCCCTTCTGTTGATATTGGCCCGTCGGGTACTGGTTTGGTCCCCTCTGTTGGTATTGGCTTGCTGGTGGGGCGTTTTGGTTGTACTGCCGGTGGGGCGGTTGGTAGAACGTCTGAGCTAGTTGAGGTGCGGCTTGTTGTGTCTCTCTCGGAGGATGGTTTTCGTTCCACCAGTTCTGACCGGTTGCTTGACTATACTACCGGTTTGGTCTGGTTCTATCGTTGTTGTTGTTATTATTGTTATTGTTGTTGTTGTTGTATCTTTGGTATCCCACCACTGCATTCACTTCTGCCGGTTCCTCTACTATCTATGTCGGGCATGCGTCAGTTTTGTGGTCCGTAGAACCACAAAACTTGCATGGTTTCATCTGAGCTAGCTGCCTTCGTAGGATCTGAACCATCATTTCCTTCATTTGTTTCATCTCCTCTGGCATGGAGTTCATCGGTGTTTCAGCCTTTGCCACATTCTTCATTCGGGAAAATTCTTCCTGCCAAGTTGTCTCCTCTCTGAATCGGGCATTTTCAGCAACGTCTGAGATGAGTTGCCTTATGCCGCTCAATGATAGGTTCATCATGGATCCTCCAGCTGAGGCATCCAGGAGCATTTTGTCTAATTGCCTCAGTCCATCAATGAGGTACTCGATGATGAGTTTCTCGGGCAGTCCAAGGGTGCAGCAGCTTCTCTCCAGGCGGTTGAACTTTTCCAGGTAATCGTACATGGTTTCGTTAGGTCCTTGCCTTATGTCCTGCAGTTGCCTTCTTACTTGCATTGCTCTTCCTGCCGGGTAGTATTTGTCCAGGAATTTCTTTTGCATCTGAGCCCAGGTTCTGATGCTACCAGAAGGCAATGAAAGGAACCAGTCGTTCGCCGAGTCAAAGAGGGAAAAGTAGAACGCCTTCAACTTGAAGTCGTGTACATTCACTCTATTGGATTTTAGGTTTTGGCAAATGCCGTGTAAGCATTGGAGATGAGTTGTCGCAGATTCTCCATGAGTTCCTGAGAACTTGGGCAAGTTGTGGACCACTGATGTATTGATGGCAATGTTTTCCAGTTCAGGGCCCTCGTAAATGCACCACGGCTGATTTCTGAAATCTGGTGCCGATAGTTCTCCCATTGTAGGTTCGCGGAAGTTGTTATCCCCATAGTAATCATCGAAGATAGGTTCTCGCCTGGGTGCTTGTTGATATTGAGGAGGTGGTGGATGTCTTGGGGGGCTGCCTTAGGCCAGCTTCATTTTGGTCCTCGGGTGGTCCTTGGTTTCTTCAGATGGCCTCCCTATCACGAGCTCTTTGGTTTCGGATGAGTTGTTCCGGATCGTCAAGAATTGGAAATGGAGGCGTCGCCTCATTATTTTGATCGTACAGATTTATCTCATCGTCATCCTGATAGTCATGGTGGCTTCCTTCACGAGACATGGTTATGAAGAAGAGGGCACAAAATCAAAGAACTTTATCCGATTGTAATTTCAATTCCCCGGCAACGGCGCCAATTTTGACACGCCCTACCTTGTCGCGAGGCAAGTGTGCAAAAATATATTTATAAGTCCACTACTTTAGTGACTTCACTATTTTGGGTAGTAAAGTGGTAAGTAGGGGTCGAACCCAAGGGAATTATTGGATAGTTGTTCTTCGAGGAGTTTGTACAGAAATATAAGTGCGATTGGGGTTGCTTGTAGTTTTAGTACTGAAAAGTAAATGATAAAATTGGAAGTGTAGAAAAGTAAAGACTGAAAGTAAATTGCTGAAAGTAAAGTGCTGAAAATAAGTGCGTAAAAGTAAAGTGCGTAAAGTAAATTGCTGGAACAGACGAATTCAATATCAACTGATCAATATACTTTTGGTACTGGCCGCACGCTATAAGCGTAATGCGTACCAAAGATATATTGGGTTAATACTGAAAGCATCTGTAGTAAGCGTACGGAAATGTAAAGTGCGTAAAGTAAGTACTGAAAGTAAGTGTTGAAAGTAAAGTGCAGGAACAGTAGAATTCAATATCAACTGATCAATATACTTTTGGTACTGGCCGTACGCTATAAGCGTAATGCGTACCAAAGATATATTGGGTTAATATTGAAAGCGTCTGTAGTAAGCGTACTGAAAGTAAATGACTGAAAAGTAAATGACTGAAAAGTAAATAACTGAAAAGTAAATGTGCGGAAAGTAAAGTACTGAAAGTAAATGTACTGAAAGTAAACAGTTAATATTTAGACTGAAAGTAGAATGAAGAGTTGGTGTGTTGTCAAAGGAAAGTATTCGGTTTTAGGGGCCTTGTATCATAAATCTGTTCATCATCGACCTCTAATGATCATACTAAGTGTTCAAGATGTATCAAGGCCATTTCTAGCACTCGACTTGCCACACCGTCTAGTCCTTTTCAAGACATAGAGCACTTGTTCTATCTAGGCTAATTCCTCCTTTCGAAGTATCTTAGCTTATGTGCATCCATTTGATCAATCATTTCCGATCAACCAAATGGTGTTTAAAAGAGGTTGAACTCCATGGAAAAGCTTTGCTCTTTCGAGCCTCCACTTAACCACGTATGTTCACGAACCCCATGGAAGAGTTTTGCTCTTTCGAGCCTCCACTCAACCAATAGTGTTCTAACCTAGTATTTGGCACATAGAACAAATTTGAACACAATAGAAGCACTAAGAAAAGGGTCTAAAACATGTTTTGATACAAGCACGCCCCTTCAACCGAATGAAGGGTTTAGCTACGATTATCCATGGAAGAGGATATCATAGCTAAGTGCTTAGAAAAGTAAATGGTTTTGAAATCTAAAACAAGAAAAGCAAAGAGGGCTCTCGGTTTTGACAAGGAAATAAAGAGAAGAATACTCAAGAACCAACAAGAGTAAACTCAAGAACAACAAGAGTACTCAAGAACCAACAAGAGTACTCAAGATCAAAGCAAAATAAAGACAAGAAAGTAAAAGAGGGCTCACGGTTTTTGGCAAAGGAAATGAAGAACAAACTCAAACTTCACTCAAGAACTCTCAAGAACACTCAAGAACAAGAGAGAAGGTAGAGCTTTTGATTCAAAAGTAAAGTGTTTACAAGGATTGTGGAATGGATTGTAGAGAGATTCTCTACCTAAGTTACAAGTGATGTTGATTCAAGGAGGGGAGCTCTCCTTTTATAGACAAATGTGGTGGTTTAGAGGAGTGAGTGGAATGAGATATTTGCTCTCAAAAGCCTTCGGTTCCCCCTCAACTCCGGTTAGAGCTTAGTTGGCCTTCGGTTGGACTTGTTTGACACCAAAGGGTGCACTTGCCTTGCACATGGGCGGCTAAGCTTGAGATGTGCCAAAGGGCAACTACATGAGCTTGGTTGAGCTTAGTTGAGTCCCTTGAACTTGGTTGAGGTTTGGTTTCAAACCAAAAGATCAACCGATGTGAATAGTACACCCTAACCGAGAAATAAGTAGTTTGGTTGGACTTCACCGGATTTTGACCGGAGTTGGGCTAGAATGACCGGAGCAAGGTGGTGGTCGGAATTGGCTTGATCGGAGCATCGTCGGAAGCTCGCCAGAGCTTGGCCGGAATGTGGCCGGAGGTGGCCGGAAATTGGGTCGGGAGTCCTTGAGTTGATGACCGATGATTCTGAACGACAAGAGCAATATAAGAATGTTTCGTCAAGGGAGTTAAGCCGGATTTTGGCAAGAGAATGGCCAAAATCCCAAAACAGATGAAAATCCCCTTGAATGGCCTCTACCGGGCTTAGTGTCTTTGCCTTGCGTTCTTGTCCATTTGACGACGGTTCTAGCCTATTTGAGTGATTCCAAGTCTGGTCCATGAAGGATGTTAAGGTTGATTCGGATCGTAGCATGGTCAAGTCCTATGATGGCCTAGAACTAGGTCCCTTGGCCTAAGATGGCTTGAATTTTGGACCTTGCGTTCCTAGCTTTTTGAGTGTTGTTCTGGAACGAAATTGACATTTGAAAATGAGTGCTCGAAGTAATTTGGTCGGAACGCCTCCGGAGATAGGTCGTGGCCTATGTTCTTCATATCGGGCCTTGGCGCATGGGCGCACGGCGCAGGCACATGGGCGCAGGGCCTGGGACGCGGACGCAAGCGTCCGGACGTGGTTCTCAGGCGGTCCTGAGACGCGTCCCGGCTCTCTCGGCACTCGGCCCGGTACTCTCGGCAGGGACCTGCGGTCCTCGGTATGGGCTCCCGGGCGCGTCCGGCATTTCTGGGACGCGGCCCGATATTTCTCGGTCCCGGCTGGGCTCTTATGATCCCGACTTGACTTGTAATCCATTTTTAGCTTTAAGAATCCCTTTTTAGCTTGTTTTCTCTCTAAACCTCAAAATAGCCTGTAGAACAAAAGTGGAACTAACAAGCAAAAGTTAAATAGACAAAGTGTCCAATTTGGTGGGTTTAACTGACTTAATGAATCATATAAATATGGTCCATCAGGCACTCTCTGTTGACCATAGTTGACCGTTGACCATGGTTGACCAGTGTTGACTGACTCGTTTGACCAAAATTCTAACCATCACGCGACGATACGAGGGGAGTGCCTGTTCTCTTTTATTCTCTATTTGTTTTTCCCTACATTTGTGTCTTTGAATTTAAGTCGTACTGTGAGGACATGGCTCAAATCAAAAGTGTGGGGTGGGAGAGTTAGTCAGTCTGTTGTGTCAGCACGTTTATTTTTTCTTGCCTATTATACTGTGTCAGCACGTTTCCCTTAAAAAAAATTGAGAGTATGAAATTTCTCTCTATTTCCTGGATATGCAGTATTGGATTTTGATGATGTGAAACAGATGATGCTGATTAGAAACGTTCCTTTCGTGAAATTTGAATTGTGCTTTCACATGTGAATATAACCCACTATGTGACTTTTGAGTTGAGATAAACAGGGATGTGGAGTGGATAGAAATGTCCTAGAGAGACTTGACGAAGCATTCTAAGGACCAAATTTTGAGTTATATGGTTATGTGGATTTCGAGGAGGCTAGCACTTCGAGACTATATGGTTCAGAGTTAGCTCCGCCACTGCATTGTTTATGTAGGTAGGCGGGATGGGAAAACAGACCATCCTATCTCTAATCTGAAGTAACCGGGAAAATAGGTGGTGGGCCCCCATCTTGACTCGCGTCAAAAAGGTCGAGAATGAGAAAGAGCGGGGAGGTATTTCCATATGCTTGCGGGCAATGATTGGACCTCCTTCAAAAGAAAAAAAGGAGACAAGCAATTCACAATAAAGGAGCAAAGCTCAAGAAAAATCAGCCACGTTGTGTAGTTTTATACAACAAAAAAGTGAAGTACATCATTCATACATCAAGAGCCAAAGGGCAAAAAAAGTCACTACAAAAGCTGTCCAACAACAAAAAAAAGCTCAAAAAACCTATAAGCTCGAATGAATCATGTGCAAGAAAAAGTAGTGAAGTAAAACCCATATAGCTAGAGTTCGGGACAGCGAGTGCAGATCATGGGTCTAAAAAGGACTATCTCCCATTCTTCCGAATTGGTTTGAATTTCAGCTCAAAAGGTAACATGTATCAAGTTGATTCTATGTTGAGCATGATGATTTTAGTAGCGATTGATTTATGCATAGAAAAGTGAATATAGACTAGCAACTCGTATTCATATAGCATCTATTCAGAACGTCGAAGAAGTTGTGGTGTTACATTTATTTTCCTTCTATGACTTAGTTCTTGTTCGGGACGAACAAGTTTAAGTGTCGGGTGGTTTGATGAATCGTATTTATACGACTCGTCGAGTCAACTAATCCCATTTATTTTGACACTTTATTATGCGAATAGTTACTTTTTTGTGTTGTTTTGCATCTCAGGTGTTTCGGAAGCTTAAGGAGGAAACGCGCATAAAAGATGACATTTTGTGCCAAAAACACCACTGTGACAGATCAGACTTTTGGACGTTCGACGGAGTGATGGAAATGGACCGCTGATCAGAAAAATACGAGTCATCTGCCGTTGCGTAGGTGACTCAATTCCCTACAACTCTCTATTTCACACCGAGAGCAACCGAGGTCATTTGGAGGGTCTAATCGAGATCCGAAGCCAAAACAGATGCAAAGAATGGGTGAACTGCCTCCGAAAGGATGGCGGACCTTGTGCATTTTAATGTGCCGCTAAAGTGTTCATGGTCCGCTCCATAAAGTGTTCATGGTCCGCGGAGATAAAGTGTTCATGATCCGCGGAGATAAAGTGTTCATGGTCCGGGGAGATGACATCAGTGGCGCGTTTTGATGACGTCAGCGGGCCAAAACATGGAAATCAAGACCAAAAATCATACTTGGAAATCCTACTTTTTTCTATTAATAAGATGTTTGGGTTAGGGTTTCCATCACTAATTATTATACGAAGACCTAGATGGCTCTGGAGGAGAAGACGAAGCTTTCGACGAGAGAGAAGATTTTCCTACTTTTCATTATGTGTTTTTGCATGATCATGTGTAGCTAAACCTTTAATTCGGTTTAGGGTTTCGTACATTGTGACTACGTTTTGAGACTTTATTTTTAATGCAATTTCTTGTTTCTCTAGTTTTTGTGCTTAATTTCAAGGATTGAATTGTGAAGCTAAGTGGATACTTGACATGGTAAAGCTTAGCCGAACAATTCAGCTCCTATCATTAATGCTTGTTTGAGACTTACCCGTAAAGACAAGTAGGAACACCTAGACTCGATAGTGCCTTTCCCGGATTATTGGTTTTAGGAGAACTAGAAGTCTAATGCCTTACCCGGATTAGATTGTGGTGTATTACCTGAAACGGAATACTTTGGGTTATGACCTGAAACGGAGTAAACACACTTAGGAACATGAAATTAGATTATTAGCAGTCGATGATAAACATGTCACAGTAGAAACCCTAAGCTGAATATTCTCTCTGATTGAATTTTTCGTATTATTTTCTCTTGTGCACTCACTATTGCTTAAAACCCCCATTCTTAATTGTTTTTCAGATACAACTTGAACAACCAGCTCTCTTGGGTTCGACCCTGCTTGCTGCTGCACTAGCTTATTGCAGGAGATTATAAATTTATGTTTGACGCGTCAGACGACGTGCGTCAGTAACACCACAATTTCTTCGACGTCCTGAATAGATGCACAAAAATATGAGTTGCTAGTCTAGATTCAGCTTTTCTACGCATAACTCAAATCATCATGCTCAACACATAATTAACTTGATACATGTTACCTTTGAGCTGAAATTCAAATCAATTCGGATGAATGGAAGATAGTCCTCTTTAGACCCATGTTCTGCATTAGCTGTTCCGAACTCTAGCTATATAGTTATACTTTATAGCTTTTTCCGGCACGTGATTCATTCGAGCTTCAAGGTTTTGAGTTTTGAGTTTTTCTTTTTTTTAATTGGATAGCTTTTGATGTAGTGAACTTTCTATGGCCTTTGGCTCTTGTGTATGAATGATGTACTTCACTTTTCTTTGTATAGAACTTCACAACTTGGCTGATTTTTCTTGAGCTTTGCTCCTTTATTGCGAATTGCTTGTCCTTTTTTCTTCTTTTCTTTTGAAGGAGGTCCAATCATCACCAGCAAGCATATGAAAATACCTCCCTGCTCTTTCTCATTCTCTCCCTAATAGAAAAAACTTTACTTTTGAATTTGTTTTTTCACATGAAACTTTGCAAAGTGATATTTCAATATCAGTGAGAGATTTCTTTACCCCATTGCTCTTGTGATTTCCTAGTGATACTGCAGAAGCGGTCGTTCAACGTCAACCTTTCCATGCTTCCAACTTTGTGCATGGTGGTGTGGTTAGGAAACATAGAGTGTGGTTAGTTGAATACTTGTCGTAGGTCATTGCACTAGCAGTTGTTGGCATCAAGACTCATCGGGTTGCACTATTATCCAAAGTTGATCTTAGTTGGAGTCGGTGGCAACATCAACTTCTTCAAGGGGCCTCAAATATTCTTGTTGTTCAAATCCTACGTCGTGAAGATCGAAACCAAACCCTTATCAGCTTAAGCAAGCACTTTAGCAATGGCATAAAAAATTGATGAGGTTGTGTTATCCGATGGATTTATCTTAAATCAGTCGGATAAGTGTGTCTATAGCAAGTTTGAAAACTCCGGAAATGGAGTTATCATTTGCCTATATGTGGATGATATGTTTATTTTTTGGCACTAACCTAGAGTGCATAAATCAAACAAAAGAATTTTTATCATCTAAGTTATCCATAAAGGCCATGGGGGAGGTGGAGATTATTCTTGGTATAAGAATAAAAAGAGTAGAGGGAGGCCTTGCTTTGACACAATCTCATTATATTGAGAAAGAGTTCAAGAAATTCAATCATTTTGAATGCCATCCAGCAAGTACCCCTTTTGATCCCTCTACTCGCCTATTCCATAATACTAAAAAATCTCGTGTCCCAACTTGAATATTCAAGAGTTATTGAGAGCTTGATGTATGCCATGACAAGTACAAGACCCGACATAGCATTTACGGTGGGTAAGCTAAGTCGCAATACTAGTAATCCTAGTTTGCAACATTGGCAAGCGGTCCATTGAGTACTGCATTACCTTAAAGGGACCATGGACCTTGGTCTTGTGTATTCTGATTTTCCTTCCGTTATAGAAGGATATTCGGATGCAAGTTGGTTTTCAAATGATGAGGACCATTCCTCGACAAGTGGATGGGCATTCCTACTTGGGAGAGGTGCCATTTCATGGGCATCTAAGAAACACACTTGCATAACAAGTTCAATAATGCAATCTGAGTTTGTTGCCTTAGCGGCTTCTTCAAAAGAAGCAGAATGGTTAAGGAACATAATACAAGGAATTCCATTGTGGAAAAAATCGATATCACCATTGTATATTCATTGCGGTAGCGCTACAACATTAGCTAAGGCATATAGCCATGTATACAATGAGAAGTCTAGACACTTAGGTGTTAGACATGGTGCAGTAAGAGAGTTCATTATGCACGGGGTGATATCAGTGGATTTTGTTAGATCACAATAAAATTTAGCCGATCACTTGACGAAGGGATTAGCTAGAGACTTGGTTTCCAAGTCTGTTAAGGGAATGGGACTAAGACCCGTATAATCTTCTAGTGGTGGGACACCCAATTCATATCTAACTAGCGTTAGCTATGATTTCAATGTGGAAAGCCCACACCTAGAAGATCGTTGAACAAAACTTAATTATTCCCGGGTTAGTGTTCATAACCTACAAGTACTGTGTTGAAGAAGAACTCTTCTTAATAGATTCTTTGAAAAAGTGATGATTGTAGAAGCACATTCGGGTAATGTGACTGACAGGTCGTCGTTGGTACCTGCAAATCTAAATTTATAATTCCACTTACTCTTGGCTTAGTATAGCTGTAAGTAAGGGGTCGAACCCAAGGGAGCTAGATGGTTACTACTTTGTTCTGTGAGAAAGGAAAAGAAACAATTGGGTGAGAGTAACAGTTTAGGAAACAATGCAAATAACGAAATAAAGTGGGAGTGTAATAATCAGAGAGAAGATATTCAGGCTAGGGTTTCTTAATTGTGACTTGTCTTATCATTGACGTCTAAATATCATATTTCGAATTCCTAAGTGTGGTTACTTCCATTCCAAGTTGTAACCTAAATTAAAGTAGGGTCTTTCCGGACGCCTACACCACAATCTACTTCCTTTCCGGGTTGTAGAATTCTAGTCCTAGCAATTTAATACTCCATTCCAAGATATATCAAATTAGTGCGCTATTTGTTTTCAACGGTCTAGTATCAGACAAATAGTAAATAAGGGAATTGAATCACTCGACTAAATCTAACCATTCCAAGTATCAATTTAGTTTTGCAATTCAACCAAGATAATTTAGCACAAGAACTAGTAGAATAACGAAATAAGCATTAAGTATCAAGTCTCAAAAACAAACGTCACAATGTTTAAAACCCTAGCCCGAACAACGGGTTTAGCTAGACATGGCCATGGAAAAGTAAATAACAAGGGGATGAAAACACTTCTCTATTGTGCCGAGATGAAGAACGAACGACCGGGCCGAGAGGCTGATGCGCCGAGAGGGAGAAGAGAGCTCGCTTGTGGGATTTTGTGGAGAGAGGAGCTCTCCACGTTTTGGGATGCTTTGAAAGGTTGATATGAGGCTGTATTTATAGAGAAAACTCAGGCCTCTAAGCTTCCAAATTGAAGTCGGTCCAAAACGGTTTTAGGAAACATGTCCTAAAACCGACTTTGCTTGGTCTCTAAGTTTTCTTCTTCTGCAAGTCTTCCAGACCTGTGTAGACCCTTCCAGAACCTTCTAGAAGCCTCTAAACCGTCATGCATGAAATTAGGAAATTTCCCAAAATTACTGTTCACTGCCGGAATTACTGTTCACTGCCGGAGTTACTATTCACGGCCGGAGTTACTGTTCATCCGCGGACACTGTTCATCCGTTATGCGCATCTATTTTGACTTCGGCTCTCGATTTGACATTCCAAACGACCTCGGATGCTCTCGGTGTGAACTAGAGAGTTGTAGGGAATTGAGTCACCTACGCAACAGTATATGCCTCGTATTTGTCTGATCAACGGTCAGCTCCCAGCACTCCGACGAACGTCCAAAGGTCTGATCTGCCATTGTGATGTTTTCGGCATAAAATGCCGTCTTTTATGCACGTTTCCTCCTAGAGCTTCCGCAACACCTGAAATGCAAAACAACACTAAGAAGTAACTGTTCGCATACAAAAGTATCAAAATTGATGGGATTTGATGACTCGATGAGTCGTATAAATACGGCTCATCAGTGACCCACTAAGGAATTTACCAATATAAACGTAAAGTTGTTGGTTGCTTCATGAGATTTCGGGTTTGATCTCAATACGTTTATGAATTGATAGAGACTCAAGGGCCATTAAGAGTCAAGTTAAAACATTATAGTTTGGGAAGTAACTCATTTGTGTGTTTATCTTCAGGTATCCAGGTGGATTGACTGGTTCAATCTTTTAAAGACACCATTATTTTTGGGTATTTAGAATGTGTACTACACATCAAATCCTTGCGACATCTTTGTTTATGCGTGTTTTACTTAAAAACAAAGGTATTTGGGAAACAAAAGAAATCCTAAAACAGAGGAGAATTGTTGGTGATTTTAGGATTTATGAACATGTCATAATGTTTAAACCTATTAGGGTAGGATACCCTAATGAAATGAGATCATATGGATATTGTTAAAATAAATTCGGTATCTGGATTAGAGAGGATCGCGCCCAATGAAGACGTTAACATGGTCGCGCCCAATGAAGACATTAAGTTAATGTCTTCCCTGGGCGTGGTGAACTAATGTCAGCAGTGGGCACATAAACTCTGAGCACAGTTGCAACTGTTTGCTCAGGTCGCATCCCTTCTTCGTCTCGGTTGATCTCCTATAAATTGGAGGTCATAGTATTCATGAAAAATACTAGAGAATCATTCTGAGTTATTCACTTTCACTCTTCCCTCCCAAAACCTAAAACCCTAAAGTTGATTTCTACGTCTTTTAACCGAGTGTAGAAATTGTTTCTATTTGAGTATCACACTTTGAGTTTTGTGAAACCCTGGGCTATTGTTAGTGACAAAATATCAAATTTTGAAAAGCAAATTAACGCGATCCAATTCGATATCCAAGTTGTTGCCATTGATTTTCCTACCAAAGAAAAGCTGCAGAAGAAATCGTCCATTGAAGTGAAGCTATAATTTTCAGACTGCTGTTTATACTGTTGTTTTCTACTATGGTACTACTCCAAAAAAGACGAATAGAACCTATAAATGGACGTTAGAAAAATAACATAATGCTGTCAGAAAATACGCTCTCAGATCTGTCCGCACTGTAGGCAGATTCTGACTTTCAACTTCACAATTGTTTCAAAAATAGTATCGGTTGAATCAGAGTATGTTCTACGTATCCTTGAAAAGATCTTTTTCACTATGACACCTTAGAACAAAGAATAACACATTTTGAAAATCTGAAACATCAGTTATTTCTGTTTGAAAATTTGCGACAGATTTGAATTCATCACCGGTGAATCAGAGGATTGTAATTATCGGGATGAGTAGTACCTCTGTTTATGCAACCTCCAAGGACTATTTTCAGAGCCTCCCTCTTACAATTTGTCTCTAAAAATCAGAGTTCCAGAAACCTCAGTTCGATCAAAATTATAATTATATTCCAAAATTAACGCTCTTAGGGGTTAGGACCTTACCATGTTCTTTTCCAACAGTTGAGATGTTTCTTTTGTGATGTTTCTGCAATTGTATTTTTTGCAGAATTTTCTTGCATTAGATTTATAGGAATAGAAGGAATTAAGAAGGAAATCAAATGTGAGGTTATTTCCTTCCTTTAATTTTCCTTAATTTCTCAATAAAATATATTGAAATAATTAGGTTATTTATTTACCTTTTAAAACCCAATTATTTCCATATAATACACTCGTTTAAATGTTACGCACATCCTTCCACTATTTATAAAATATTATTATTTTTTTAGTTTACAAATGAATTATAACTTGAAATTTATTCGAGATTTTATAAATTGTTTTGTGTTGTAAAATAATAGGGAAGAACAAGATTTGAGAGAAAATGTGTAGGGAGAATTGTATTTCTTCTTGTTTACAATGACCTCTATTTATAGGTTACATGGAGGCTAATGAAAGGACATGATCTTGAACACAAATAAATAGAGGTAGATGGAGTGATCTAAATAAGGGTGTAAATGGGTCTAACCAAAGGTTAAAAACTAAAGGTTGAGTCTGCATTATGAAATTCGGTTGTCTGTTCAAGACCAGATCCAAGTTGTGTTCTACCAGCGACTAGAATACCTCAGCAGACAGTATCCAAAAACAGAACAATGTATGCACGCACAATGTGATACCCAATTCGGCAACAGCCTACTCTGGGGGGCTTCCCACACCCCAAAGGGTAGCAAATCTTTATTAAAAAGTTTAGAGCTACAGATGGTCTTATGCTTACTATCTCCCGAAAGCAATCATCTAGCCTCTAATCGTCTAGATTTACGATCTCGACTCCCCCTCGATCATCTATGGGTAGGAGGAGACTCCCTCCCGACCTAGTCTTGAACCTCTCCCGAAGTCCAGAGCCTTCTCCCGAAGACTGACGCCTTCTCCCAAACGCGTGAACTCAGTTTGGTGTGTGCAGCAGTATGTGTTCCACAGTCTGTTCTGATCAGCACACTGAACAGATAGACTCATCGTCGTCGACTTTTCGGTGAGAAAAGTTTTCCGGCTGATCGTTCCTCCTCCTCCTCCTCTGTAGAATATAGGCATGTATAACTTCGCCAATAACGATACTGGTTAGGAAACCCTAGCCCCATATATATAGTATCCGGCTGGTTCCAAATCAGTTAGGATATTCAATCTCGAATATTTAGGAAATATTTCCTAAAGATTTTCAAGCTTCCAAATCTTTTATCTTTGAGAATCTCTTGAATATTCTCTTGATAATTTTGGCGTCCGGATAATATAGCTCGAATATCTCGCCAGCCAATCTGATCTTAAACCTATTTGAATCTTTAACTAGCTCCAATCTGCATATCTTCGATATTAGGAAACTTCCAGTTTCTGTTCTGCGATGTACGCGAGTTCCAAGCTTCGGTTGAGTAGCTCCTTGACTTCTAGCTTGAACACTCTGAAGTCGTTTTGCAAAAACCCATGCCACATAGGAACAACACATTCATAATGTCATATTATTACAACACTCCCCCTTGAATGTGTACTCCATAATTTGTGAACTCCATATTACAACAAGATGATGACTTCTTTCGAAGACAGATTCAATGGATATCATGCTTGACAACCTACTACAAATCTTCACTAAGTTGTTGGAGATAGACGACTATCCAACTCGAAGACTGATTCAGACTCGATGATTAAATTTATGCTGGATAATTTCATGATGGACGAGTATGATTGAGACGAGGTGAAATGTTTAGGGTACCTCGTTGCGGAAGATGATGAGTTTGAAAAAATAGAACCTTAATATCTTTGGGATCATGTTACGGCGTGGGAAATGAATCAATGGCTGATGAATTTTGTGTCACTTTCTAGGCTCCAATTTTTTAAATAGATTTTGGGACATTTTTTAGCGATACTTTTTTTGTAATGTGCCTTTGAGTATTTTTAGCTCACGTAGACCAGCAAACACTAAAACAAGCTAAAATATACAAAGATTGACCAAAAATGGACAAAAGGTGACACCTGTCTAAGGAGGCACCGCCATTCATGGATATAAAACGAACGGTCAAGCAACCCAAGGGATGAGGAGGTATTGCCTAGGGGAGGCGGCACCTATCTTTGGCGACTATAAAAGTAGGTTCATCATTCATTCCAAAATAACTCAGAAATCGACGATCTAGTTCCATTAGAACAAGTTAAGCATTTGAAGGAGAAGAAATGCACCCTAATGGGAGTAAAGCGTTTCAGCAAGGGTCAACACTTGTATAGGTTCGGGTCGTTTAAACTAATCTTTACAAGATAGGATTAGTATCCACTTGCCGTATGCGTCATTGTTGTTTACTATTCGTATAAACTTTTCAATATTTTTACTTATGCAATACATGTTGGAACAAGGTGCACTCTGTTCATTGTTGTTAGGCTAATACAAACTACTCCTAGCTCCGTGCATCTACTTCTGTGAATCCATTTTTCCTATTTTATATTGTTTAGTCGAAAACCCCATAACCAAAGAACGGTTAGAATAAATTAGTTGAAGCTAATTCTATCTTTGTGTTGGATGCTAGTAGCTCCTTGAACAACCCTAGACTTGCCTAGGCTAGTATAAATTTTTTTGATGGAGTAAAATACAACAACTTTAAAATGACGTTGTTGCCGGGGAGTTACTTTTAAGTATGATATTATAAATGTATTACTGGAAACTAAACCTATACTTTATATGTTGTAAATTTTCATAAATAATTGTATGTGTAAAACAAAATTAGGCGGCAAATTGTATGATATTTTATATATTGTAAATACATAACAAAATAATATTCTTTGTGTAAGATGGAGTCTTAGTTTTTTGGGTAAATCCCACTACGTTTACCGGAGGAGTTCTCGAGCAAGACCTCAAGATAGAAGCTTGTACAGAAATGCTGTAGTGGCGACTAAGTACTTCCATGTTAAAAGAATCAATGTTAAATTTCTTTACACGCTAAGATTGTATATCCTATGTACCCTATATGGCTGCCCGGCCGATACGTTACCACAAACCCATGATTTACAGAGTGATAAGACCACTCTCTCAGGTTTTTAGTGATTGTTGATTTCCATAAATAGACACATCTATATATCATTAGTCTTATTTTTACAATTATTTTTGGGGAAGATATTTGTATAGATATATTCTTTTGTAATTATGATAATGTACATATCATTACCTTTGTGTTAGTTAGAACTGACTGTAATACTAGTTTAGACGTAATGCATTTTGATTTCACTCACTGCTACTTGAACCTATGAACACTCTTAATAGAAGATGCATAGGGGTCGGTATGGGCAAAACAAGACGAGGGTGCACAAATTAATAATTTTTGTTCTCTCCTATATTTTAATGCTCAAGGACTAAGTAAATTTTTAAGTGTGGAGTGAGATTATGTTGCATATTGATGGGTTACAAAAGGTGGCAACTCATACAAATGCCATGAACAAGGCGCATGGGGAGGCCACACCAGAAGCACCTGCACCACTCCGTAGGGGGGCTCGCCACAAGGAAGCTTCCAGACACTATCCAGCTGGGGAATACGTACTGCAAGAATTTGTTGGTGCGTCAGAGAATTAGTTATGGTGCAGCAGAGAATGACCACATTGCCCTAGACTAGCAATTGGTACAAATAATATAACGGCACGGAATGAAAGGCAACAATCAATTAACAAATCATTCCTTACTCTCCTTCTCTACTCTCCCTTCCCCTCTTCCTCCATCATTTGGTGCTTTTATTGCACCATGCCCACCCACGCGGAATCAATCGCAACCCTAAACACTGGCATGGAATCTCTGGAAAAACGTATGGCTGCGATGGAGGACAACCGGACCTCTCACGTCCAACAGATGATGGCGGCCATGGAGCGTTTAACCAATGCAATAGAGGAAATCAAGCTGACAAACCAGTCCCAAGCTGACCACTGTAATGGAAAATAACCAGTTTTTCCAAACCCAGTCCCACCACTGCACGAAACTCCAGCAGCCACAACATTCAGCAACTCTGGCATGTCACAGGAGCTCTTCAGCAACCACCATCAGCCTCACGCTTCCGACTACCACCAACGACCATTCCGCACACCTCGCTTCGACATACCTATCTTCACTGGTGAGGGAGAAACAGGTTGGCTGTTTCAGCTCAACCGCTACTTTACGATGAACAACATAACCCCGGATCAGATGCTCGAGTCCATCCCTTTGTTCCTGTCGGGCGATGCCTTACTTTGGTATCAATGGAAGGCCACCACGGAACAGATCACAACATGGGAACAACTGGCGTGTGACATCAAACGGAGGTTTTACCCCAATGAGTATCATACTGCCCAGTTGGCCATCAACAGGCTGGTGCAAACATCCTCAGTCCAAACATACATCTCGGAGTTCATCAATCTGTCTGCTAAAGCCCCTCGCTTGGTCGGTTTCAACCTCCTCACCCGCTTTATCGCAGGCCTCAAGGATGACATCCACCATGAACTGGTCATGCTCCGTCCCACTTCGTTGGAACAGGTCATGGGGTTAGCTCGTGTCGGGGATGATAAGCTCCAATCCATTCGCCGTTCGACTGCTCGACCAACCTACCCACGCTCCCCATATCGTCCAAACACTGACCATCCTCACCCGCAGCATACACCATTACCCACCAAACGACTAACCAAGTTGGAAATGGCAGCAAGGCGCGAAAAGGGCCTCTGCTTTAACTGTGACGAAAAATACCTCCCTGGCCACAACTGTCGACCTAAGTTCCAGTGCCTCCTCATGGAGAACCCAGACGATGCTGATGGGTTCGAGCTCATCGACCACGAGCCAGCGATACCTGAGGAGTATACTGAGACCACGGATATCACCACGGCCACCGATCATGCACCATGCATTACCTTTCATGCCCTCCAAGGCCGAGCAGCACCTTCCACCCTTCATTTTTAGGCAACAATTCACGGCCAACCAGTACTCATTTTGGTCGATAGCGGCTCCACACATAACTTCATCCAAATGAGAGTTGCTCGCTTTCTCAAGCTCCCGATCGAACCCTCTAATCACCTCAGTGTCACAGTCGGCAACGGAGACGAGATGCAGTGTGAGGGTGTATACTGCGAAGTCCCAGTCTAGATTGAGGGCAATACCTTCTCGGTTGAAGCTCATATGTTACCCATATTTGGGGCAGACATGGTGTTAGGCGCCCAGTGGTTGGCAGGCGTAGGCCCCACAACTTTTTGCTACAAAAATATGTGGATGAGTCTTCAAAGAGATGATCAGCGCATACAACTTTTCGGCCTTAAGCCCTCGACCCATCTATCTCAAACTACTGCAGCACAAATGCAGAAAACGGCTCACCAGAAAGGTGCTTTATGTTTTCTCCAGCTCTTTACCACCTGGGCACCGTCCACCTCTTCACAGACCTCCCCTACGCCAGTACCTGAACTCACCCTACCCCAAAACCTTCCTCCTGAATTCCACAAAAGTCTCACTGGCTTACTACAATCCTACTCCACAGTCTTTACTCCACCTCGCGGCCTTCCACCCAACCGTTCCACTGACCACACTATCCCACTTATCTCAGGTACTAATCCTATCATTGTTCGCCCTTACAGGTACCCGTATCAGAAAACAGAGATAGAAACAATGATCAAAACTATGCTTGACGACGGGATCATCCGCCCCAGCCACAGTCCATTCTCCTCACTCGTTTTGCTAGTCAAGAAAAAGGATGGATCGTGGCGATTGTGTGTGGATTATCGTGCACTCAACACCTTTACCATCAAAGACAAGTTTTCGATCCCTACCATCGATGAGCTCTTAGATGAATTACACGGTGCAACCCTATTCACCAACTTGACTTACGGGCAGGTTATCACCAGTTGCGAATGAATGAAGCCGATGTGTACAAAACGGCATTCCAGGCACACGAAGGTCATTACGAGTTCCTTGTAATGCCTTTCGGACTTACAAATGCGCCGGCTAGCTTTCAGGAAGAGATGAATGCCATCTTCAAACCCTTACTTTGGCGTTGCGTCCTGGTATTTTTCGACGACATACTAGTGTATAGTACCAACCCAACCGAACATCTGAGCCACTCGCGGGAGGTACTCATGACCCTTAGTACACACTGTTTTTTTGCTAAACCATCTAAATGTGACAATGCTAGGTCGTCCTTGACATATTTGGGGCATGTAATCAGCCATGAAGGGGTGGCAGTAGATCCAGAGAAAATAACAGCTATTCAACAATGGCCTCAACCTCACTCTATCAAAAAACTTAGAGGATTTCTCGGGCTCACAGGGTATTATCGCTGTTTTGTCGGAATTATGCATCCATATCAGCACCCCTTACAAATTTGCTAAGAAAGGATGCATATATCTGGTCCCCTGCAGCGACCATGGCGTTCCAACAACTCAGACACGCCTTGACCATGACCCCTGTGCTGGTACTTCCTGATTTTGCATTACCATTTCACGTTCACACCGATGCTTTCGGAACAGGTATTGGTGTCGTGTTAGAACAAGGAGGCCACCCTGTCTCATACTTTAGCAAGCAACTCAGTTTAAGGTTGCGGAGTACCTCCGCTTACAATAGAGAACTCTGCGCCCTAGCTTCCGCAGTCCAAAAATGGAGGCAGTACCTCCTCGGTCATAAGTTCATCATTGAGACGGACCATCAGCCCCTCAAGACGATCTTATCGCAAATAGTTCACACTCCGAAATAACAACACTGGATCGTCAAACTACTCGGCTTTGATTTTGAGGTTCGATATCGGCCGGGTAAGGATAATAAGCCAGCAGATGCCTTGTCAAGGTTGGATGAGGACATACACACGGACACACCCACATGCATGGTAAGCTTGGCCATCACCAAACCGGAATATGGAATTCTTTGAGCTCTCAGAAGTTACTACTCCACAGAGCTATCCTTGCGCGGTGGCATTGTTCTGCACCAAGGCAAGCTTCGAATTCCCAATGATTCAACTCTTAGAGAACTCATCATCTATGAGTTCCATAACACAACCTCAGGCGGCCACCCGGGAGTACGTTGTACTTTGACTCGACTCTCTGCCAACTTTTATTGGAAGACCTTACGAACTGATGTCAAAGCTTATGTTCAGCAATGCGAGACTTGCCAATAGGTTAAGGCCCCAAACTCAGCCCCTTCCGGTCTGCTACAACCACTGCCTATTCCGGATAAGATTTGGAACGACCTCTCCGTGGATTTCATTACACACCTTCCCCCTGCAGTGGGCAAAACGAAAATCGTGGTGGTCGTTGATCGGCTCTCTAAATACGCACACTTCTCCCATCTAAAGCATGGTTACAATGCCAGCGATGTCGCCCATGTCTTCGTCCGTGATATCATCAAACTGCATGGCTTTCCACGCACCATAGTTTCAGACCGTGATCCAATCTTTATGAGTAAGTTTTGGAAGGAGTTATTTCTCCAACATGGCACTGTGCTAGCTCACTCAACCGCCTACCATCCTCAAAGAGATGGCCAGACCGAGGTGACAAACCGCAGCCTGGAAGACTACCTCCGATGCTTTGTCAGCGACCATCAAAAAGATTGGTTACAACTCCTTCCCTGGGTAGAGTATTCTTACAACACAGCCATGCATTCTTCGACCGACACCACCCCTTTTGATATTGTTTATGGTCGACCTCCGCCGACCCTGCTCGATCATATTCCGGGTGGCATATCCTTAGCCACAGTCGAAGACCAGATCAAGCAGCAAGAACATCTCTTATACGCCCTCAAAACCAACCTCGCAAAGGCACAACAGTGCATGCGGCAACAAGCAAACCTAAACGACAGAACAGAGACTTCACTGTTGGAGACTTTGTCTGGGTTCGCCTGCAACCTTATCGGCAAAATACCTTGCGCATGAAATGGACCAACAAGCTCGCAAAACGTTTCTTTGGTCCTTTCCAGATTGCTGAGCGCATAGGCATGGTTGCTTATCGCCTTAACCTCCCATCATCTGCCCGCATTCACAATGTGTTCCATATCTCCTCGCTGCGCCGTTTCGTTGGTGACCCGACCAATGTCACACGAGATTTCCCATCCCATATGGACGGCCTCAAACCCATCCTCACGCCAGAACGTGTCTTAAAGACTCACCTTGTCCAAGTGCTGAAGGAATGGAAGCTGCAATGGCTTGTGCAGTGGACCGGCTCACCTGCCGACGAAGCCACGTGGGAATTTGCTGACACCATCTCTACGGAATTTCCCTCCTTCAACCTTGAGGACAAGGTGACTTCCAATGGGGGTGGTATTGATGGGTTACAAAAGGTGGCAACTTATACACATGCCATGAACAAGGCGCATGGGGAGGCCACACCAGAAGCACCTGCACCACTCCGTAGGGGGGCTCGCCACAAGGAAGCTTCCAGACACTATCCAGCTGGGGAATACGTACTGCAGGAATTTGTTGGTGCGTCAGAGAATTAGTTGTGGTGCAGCAGAGAATGACGACATTGCCCTAGACTAGCGACTGGTACAAATAATGTAACAGCACGGAATGAAAGGCAACAATCAATTAACAAATCATTCCTTACTCTCCTTCTCTACTCTCCCTTCCCCTCTTCCTCCATCACATATAGATTAAATAAGAACTGCATGATAACCATGGTCTGCATGCATGACATATAGAATTGCATATTAGTTAATATCATTATCACGAACATATGTTTACATGTTATAAGCTTAAAAGGTTTTTCTTCATTCCGAAGTTAACCTAAGATTACGCATGATAACCTTGACATAGAATTGAAACTTAAAAAATGTATGACATAAGTAAGAATGCATAGTACTAAAACTTTGGCAACACTTTCTGTACATATATAATTTTTAAAACAAAAATATGCCTATACCTAAAATATGGTCAAGTCTTTAGTGTGGAGTCCCTAAAATGAGAAACTATCCAAAAATAAAGAGGGTGAAGAATTAACCCCAAGAAAAAGAAAAAGAAAAAGATATTTTCGCTTAGGAGGTAAGCACAACTAAAAGAAACTATTTTAGCATTGGAGGTAAGTCCCTGCTATAAAGAAAAAATATGTTGTTTAAGACTTTTACCTTACCAAAGCTCGCCGAAAGAGGAATTGTTTTTGCACTCTATTAGCTTTTGTTTAACTTAGAATTACACATTAATAAACTTAGGTTGGAATATGTATAATTTACTGAAATTCGAGCTCCTCTTCTCTTACGGGCACAGGTAGAGACCTTTGCACATGAGAATGAGCTTTGACCTATCATGCCCATCTAATTGAACTAAGGATAATCGATCAACAATGTGGTATCAGAGCAAAGACCGTTCTTGATACTTCTTGGCAGTTTTCGGTTGTATACCTTCTCTTGTTTGTTCCGACTTTGTCATCAGCCATATCCTTGTCATGAGGATGGCTGATGATATGATAATCAAGCCATTTGATCGCACCACTAATTTCTCTGTGTGAAAGATGAAATGAAGGTCATTCTCATCAAAGAAAAATGTTATAGGGCAGTGACTGAAGAGTGGATTGAACCCACTTCAGTCCAAGCCAAGAAAGATTCAAGGGAACTTGCATGTTCTGAATAAATGATCAGATTGTCTGATGATGTTGCTAGCCAAGTTATTCATCATACTGAACCTAAAAAATTATGGGATGCTTTGGAAATTATTTTCTCGACTAACTATTTGCCTAATAGAATTTCTTTGTTGAGCAAGTTGTTTACTTTTAAAATGAACGTCTTCTATGAGCTTGCATGAGAACTTTGATGTTTTCTTAAGGTTAACTCAGAATTTAAAATGGTGTAAAAAATGAAATTAATGCTGAATATTAAGTTGTTATTCTTCTTTATTCTCTTCCTCCACAGATTGACACCTTAGGGACATTATTTAGTATGTAAGAGATGACTTGACAGTCTCCAAGATAATTGAAATCGTCAGTTAAAAGGATAAAAGTCTCAAAATTTCCAATATCAAACCTCTTGTTAAAACTGGAGTCAAGTCTGAAGTGACAAGGTAAATGCAAACGGTATCGTTTAACTAGTGTTTAAACTTTAAAGGCGCGAGTATTCCATCACAACAGTCAAACAACGTTGGTCTTTCCCTCCATCTCTTTGTTTAAAACCTCTGTAGTAAAAACACATGTTTCTTTTCTCCCAAATTTCTATGTACACTCGCGAATCATCACAAGATAAGTGTTCTCAAAATTACAGCCTAGCGCTCCAGGCCAGGCTGCTTCTCAGACTTAGCCAAGTATTTAACAGTCAATAATATGTGCTGGTGCAACACTTAAAAGTATATGATTGGTCGGGCATTAAAGTTGTTGCAAGTATCAATTGCATTCAGCGAAACCGAAAGAAGAAGGCTTCATTTTGAACTGGGAGCACGTAAGTTGGATGCTCCATTTTGGTATACTGCTAAACATTGAGAAAGTTACAGAATGTTGGAAATTTTCAAGTCTCCATACATATACTTAAATCCAATCGGATGCAATTGACATCACATTCAGCAAATGAAATGTACATACTCCTCTAATATAATGGATGAGTTTAATGAGGACGGGTGGACCTAATGCTATTCAGATTAAAAACATGAAATGGCAATCACAGTGGTCTACTTGCCGCATCCTGAATGAGTGCCGTGGCTTCTTCATCGGAGAGTTGTTCCCCTTCCACCAATCCTCTCACTAAAACATTTGTGTACTCCTTGGCAGGAGGGCAAACTGGATATTGGCCAACTTTGAAACTTTCAACATCAGAATTGGAGCACCTACCACAATCAGAAATAATTCACGTAAATTGCCATCCAAGTCAAGGCTCAGACTGTTTAAAATCTAGGTTATTATTTCATGATGAATAAATTGAAATTGGCTGTCAGTATGGGAATACCGCTGTCGTGACCCAGATACAGAACAGTGTGGTACCAGCCTCTCTGAAGAGTACACATTGAATTGTTAAACAGAAAAGGATGATGCAACTGAAGTAATTTCAAGTAGGAAACAGAAATAAGTAGGTTATATTTTCTTGTAATGAATAGTTACATACTCGGGTGTGATAACCGATAGCAACTGTTCAAAATAATTTATATACCTTAAGACGCTCAACAAAAATGGTTTTGTTTTTTGTGATGTAATCTAAATCATCCGGAGACACAAGATGAGATTCTGCAGTGGTTGGGTTCAAGCAGTTTTCCTGGATTAAAACATCATTGAACTGCTCAAGCCTGCACATTACACAAAGGACATTACAAAAAAAAATTTATTCGGGTTGCTCTGCAGCAACCAAATATTCAGTATTCAAAGTTAGTGTAAAATGGCTCAAATAAAAAACAAAGGTTCAAATACAATTCACAACCTAAAGACAAGACTAACTTGTGATTTTGATTGAGCGAACATTTCAAGAGTATGGAATTAGTCTACCTTCCTGACTCATTATGTTGAGTTTCTAATAGTGCTAACAGGCTTTTTTGAACATTCTTGTTTCTTGTTGTAACTGGTACACCATTTGGATGCTATGTTTCAGGTGTCCAAAGTGTGGTACCTATGTCCCACATTCTGGATGAAAAGCATTACCCATTGACAAATGTAGCGAAGAAATGTAATCCCATGGACTACAATATCATCATCGACTTCGTCAAAAACCCCCTTAAGGAATTTTTTTTTTGAAAAATGATGTGAATTCATTGATCAAAAAAAGGGACAAACAACGCTGCACAAGGACACAAAACTGACTAAAACGACAACCACAAAACTAACAAAGGCCTACTACCAGCCCCCTGCACCAAGACCTGACTCCAAAACTCGCCAAGCCTAAACTGAGGCAGCTAAAACACACAAAAAAACCTACTGAACACAACCTAAAAGAATCATTAATCAATGAAATTCATGTCAATCATCCAAGCTAAATCTCCTTTGTCACAGTCCTCCTTCTTGATCGCCCCAATCTTCATTTTCAAGTACCACACCGTGTCTCGGACAAGTCTGATCACAGTGGTTTCCTCCTCTCTGAAGACAGTGGCGTTCCTAGCTAACCAAATACCATTCATAGTTCTGGTACACGCTGCTGCAATCAATTTTGTTTTGAGTCGCTTTTGTGGAATTTGTTACATGGACTATATGAATTTGTTACATGGACTATATGAAAAAAACTAGCTATGCATTTTCCACAAATCTACAAGTCACCAATGTAACTACCAGAGAATGCATGGACAGAAAAAAGCTACAAGTCTATGTAACTATCCTGTACAGAGTGCATTACCTACTGCAGGCAAAGAGATGCATAGTAGACTTCACCATTGTATATAACAAATGAAAAACCAGAAAATAAGCAAAAAAAAGAAAGAAAAGAAAACGCTACATACGTAATGCGATAGAGGCACATATGTGTGGAAGCTTTACTGCTACTTTCAGGACTTCAGAAAGCAACCCCACCAGGGCCCCATGTAGCTGTACTTTCATGTCCAAAAAATAATCGATGATCCACAGTTTTCCACTTTATTTCCTTTGGAGGATTAGAGTCAACTGCGCCACAACAAGCCCTTTTCATTCCTTCCACCTTAACACCATATAAAATCACATAAAGAAGTGCAATTACTATCGTATTGTCACTAAGGCATAGAATTGAGATATAACACAATGCAAATAAATGAAATAAGTTGTAAGAAGTTCTCACGGGCAAACAAATTTTGTTTTGTTTGGAACTTTACATGTGAGTAAGATGTACTGGTTTACCTGTCCACCTTTAATATAGCAAAGGAACCTTGGCTTGTACATATTTGAGCCAAATGTGGCATACCACACTTCGACCTTTGAAAGCTCAGACCTCCAGGCATTGGAATCAGAAAGAAGTTTATCTGTGCATAGTTTACAACTTAAAACAACAGCAACTCTGCAAAGTAATCAAATTTCCGACTACAGCACCTACCTTCATTAACTGTCAGATTTGACAAAGGTCCAACTATGTCCTGATCAAGCAGAGAGACGTTCTGTAACTGGGTGTCCAAACATTCATCATTTTCACTTTCAGAGTCTGAGCTGAACATCTTAGTACCCTTGGAGTGGAAACCCAAAAAAGAACACAAAAAAGAGGTCAGCGCGAGGTCAGATATACTGGCTGAACCACATCCATATTGACTCAAATTGACAGTCAGAAATAGCACACAAATCATTATAAGCAGGAGAATCAAGCATGAATAGGGTACAACATCACTACATGTTCTGTTCAATGCTAGTTTAATGTTCAAGTTAAATAATTCTGATTCTCATTCCTACGTTTGTATTAATTCTTGTTTCAACAATAAGCAAGGCTTCAGAGTTATTAGAAACAGGCAATAGTTCGCCCAGCTTGGATATGGTAAGCTATTATTGGCCTTTTAGTCCTCTACTTTGCAATGGCTAGCCTAGAAGTCAGCTTACCAGTGTTCATTGCTCTAAATAGAAAATCAATTAAAAATCAATAAAACAAAGACCTACTGACATTAAGGTACATAGCAAATTTTGAGATGGCAATAGCCATGAATCTGAAACAGCTAGAGGTTTGGATCAAATCGTGCAACAAAAAACAAAAAAGACAATAAACTGAATCAAATGGCAAACAATAAAAAGATAAATCATAGAGCGACGCGATACAAAATTCACTGCAGAGCTAGTTATATCATTTGGTAGATCATCTGCAAGTATTGGCCAATATTGACACAAATGTCGATGAACCTGCATTTCAGTCCAGTGGTAGACTCAAATTAGCTTGATTGCCACATAGGGGTAGAACAGAACAAACAAAATGGATAACTTTTCCCCAAAGCTAATTTACCGCTTCTATTACACGCCATGTAGATTGAAATGGGTAGCCCCCTAAAGAGCCAGGAATGGGTTTATGTTCAAGCAAAACTTTCATACAAGCCAGTACTGAATTGGCAGTAGATTTGAGATTATACCCGCCTTCTAGCGCCATTACAACTTTACCATTAGCCAAGTCGAGCAACTGAAAAATGAAAGACAAAAAACATCAGCACTTCCGTAACAAAAATGTTAAAGTTTTAGACATAATTATTTAAGACCTGAGCAAGAGCAACAAGATAATGTTTCACTTGCTGGGGCATCAGAAAGGCACGCATAACTAAAAGGTATATTACTATTATGAAAGCACCCAAAGTTGTTACCTTTTCCAGCATAACTGAATATCCATATGGTGTAAGGCAACAACCACCAAGGGGGTCGCCAAGGGCTGTTAAGGGCATAACTGTAGTGAACGTTAAATAGAAGCACGAAATATGATGGTAAATGGCAATTACATCTGAATTTTTTTGTCTCTACATACACCAACACTAAAAACATCAGCATGGCTTTAAATAGAACGCAGTCATTTTTTGTTGTTTGCAAGAGGAACGAAGTTCAAGGAAATTGAAAGAATGAAAAACAAATTATCCTTGTCGAACTCTGTCCTCTCATGCAGGTCACATTCTTCAAACAGTAGCATTGATTCGTTCTTTTCTGAGCATACAAATCACCAATTGATGACCACTTTACATCGATTAAAGTACGAGCCTATTCAATAAAAGTTTACCCAAACTAAAATTGGGCTCGTATCCTACCATAGAGTTCGGTTCCGGTGAGAAGTGTATGTTACGATGAGAAATGAGAACTAATCTCATCTATTCATATTTGTAATCAATGGCTACGATTAATAAGAATTAAATACATTATTCCTAGCTTTTCATTTACTACGAATAATGTATTTAATGCATAATCTTTTTAAAAGATACGAATAATATATTTAATTCTATTTAATCCTAGTCATTGATTACAAAATATGGATGGATGAGATTAGTTCTCATTTCTCACCGTAACATACACTTCTCATGTGATCTTTACTCTCCTACCATATTCTTTAAAATTTGCAAATCTATAAAAATAAATGTTTTCTGATAGAGTTACAAAGTTTATAAAAATAAATCAAGAAAATTCTTATAAGAAAATATTTTAATTATGGACTAAAAATAATTATGTTTATATTTTTATAAGACATTTGACGGAGTTATATAGTGTCCATTAGTAAATTGTAATATGTCATCATAAAATCATGGCATGTGGTCGTGACTCCGATGGAGTCATATCCAGTACAACCAAGCTATAAACAGCGATTTGAAAACGACGTAGTTTAGATAAACAATATCAAAACTACATCGTTTCATTTATATAACCCCTAAGTCGAAAATGAACCATTTTCAAAACTACACAATTTTATTTTAAAACTTACAAAACTACGCCGTTCTTATTTTGGCAGCAAATAACTGAGATGCTTGGGATTTTATTCTTGACTCTGATCCGAAAATTGACAGTAATAAAATACATATCACACATGCTTTCATTTTCATGTACAACAGCCATTTCTGCTGAAAAGTTCCATCAGACGAGATATCTTTTTTTTGTAGCCAGGCTTTACGTTATGTTACAATTACAATATAAGGGTATAAACCCATCTTCTAGTCTCTACCTATCCCTGAGCTATTCAAACTTCCTTACTGCTGATATCCTTATCCATTATGTTAGTATCACTATTTCAATAAAACTATCACTATTCTAGATGATAAAGAATTGAGCTCTAACCTACCTGTAGGGATAATGCTATGTCCAGAGCTGCATGATGCTATGGAGGATTTCTATACTTGAATGACTCGACTCACGGAAACTTCTCCGTGGAGAGAAAACGTACACAGAAAGGAGGTGCCAATGGATTTGCAAATCATGTACATGTTGGTAGGCAATTGGACTTCTGAGCACATAGCCAGAGGTAGGTTGCTGTATAGAACAGCATCAGGTGGATGTGCGAATGATGATGTATTTCTCCTGACGTTGCAGCAGAAAATATCTTCTGTCAGAGCAGCTGTCATGTGCTTCGAGGTCATTATAGAACATCCTGATGTCTCGACCAGGAAGGCTTCTTGGTATTTTTGTACCACCTTGATGAGCCTAGTATGAAGCACACTCCTGAAGATGTGAATTAATTTACCAGCTTCTGAGTGCTACATCTTGTCAAATCCTGAATCGATTTCACAGGAGCAGGCCTCTCCGATGCACAGCTCCCATATCTGGCATAAAAGAGAAAACATTTAGCTATTTTGCACTTTTTGCCATCAGGTTGATTCCCTTTGCCTTCTCCATCTCGGCCTCCTTCGCAGCCTTCTTCTTTTCCAGCTCTGCCTGCTTAATATTTTCTTCATGAGCTTTTTTAAAAAGTCTCACAAAAGTTAAAAGCGTTGCAGTCACTGAGAAAATTTAACACGAAAAAAATTCACACAGTTAAACAACCATTGAGTTGAAGCCCAAAGCCAATAAAACAAAATAGAAGTTAGTACATTAGTGAGCTCTACCCTGTTCGAATGGATACCGGGCAGGGTCTTCACCGAAATACTGGGCAAGTGCATCTGCATTTCTGCCCTGAGCATAAATTGCAAAGAGAACTCAGAATCCACAAATATGAAGTACCTTGCGAAACCAAAAAAATGGTCTGATCATTCTTATTACCACGACAGAATATAAAGTGGTCAAAGCAGCAACTTCTGCTTCAGATTCACCTACAAACTCTTTCAGCCTCTACAGCGAAAGACGACCCCAAAAATATTATTAGTTAGTGAACATGAAATGCACTTCGTCATTTGTTTATTTCATGATGAGGCACATCAAGACATTTCATAAAAAGCTAATTGTAATTTGATCAGCGTTAATGATCATAAATCCATATTCGCTGCTACTCACGGAAGTAAACCTTTCGCATGTCGGGCCACTTATTAATCTCATATATTTGAAATTTATGCTACAGTTATTCTAGTCTATACGGAAATGACTGGAAAGAACAACAACATTACTGAATCTATTGACGTGTCTTCAAAAAAGGACAAAACATTTCTGATGTTAGTTCCACTGCAAGCACGAAGTATGTGATACTCTACAACTCAAAATACAATGACAAAGTCAAATTTATTCCTAAACTGGCATGTACTGTAACTTTTTAGTTTTTACTGTGCGGCAATGGTGCATATTTCATTTGTGAGAGACACAACCTCAGACTAAATGTCATCTAGTATTATCACGACAGCCATTGCACAAAAGAAATTAACCTGATGAAGTTAAAACAAAGAAGGTTTCTGAAAACATATCAACCTGCTGACTAGAAACTAGATAAGACCAAGTGAGTACAAGACTATGTTACTCCACTACACAAGACCAGAGGTTATTGAATATGAATTATGAAGACTACGATGAATTAGGGTCTAATATCAACCACTTGGAAATACACAGCCATGACCCTTGTGAGGTCACACGTGCACTCATTATTAGATTCAATTTTAACATTTGAAGTGTAAGAAAGACGCAATTCTTAGGCACTTCAACTTCCAAGTCAATATGTGTTCCAAAAATATATATAAAAAAGTTTCAATACATTCACGATCAGTCTTAACTATTCTTGACGTCTGAGTGTCTAATTGATTTTTTGACACATTACTAACATAACTCAAAGGATGCTCAAAATGGACACCAAAACAAATTATCTCACTAAAACTCAAAATGGGCACCAAAAAGAATTACCTCACTAAAATCAGCAGAAACAGCACCATCATTTTCAGATGCAGTGAGCTCCTGTTTCACCTTTTCCAGCCCTTTGATTATAGCTTGCATTTCTTCCGCCAACGACTTTAGTTGTATCTGCAGATCTTGGGATCAATATATGTATCTAGTACAATATTTAGTAAACGAAAAAAAATAAGTAGAATGAAACCTTAGTAGCGGCTTCAAGACTAGCAAGGTCCTTGTCAAAATCAAGAAGCGCTGGTGATTTAGAAGCAAGAACCTACAAGTAAGCGTCAAACTGATTAAGTTCACCAAAATGAATATAAGCACACAAGAAGAGTTGTTCAACTTGGCTGCAGCAAAATATTTACACTTCACATGTACGTCATTTCAGTTTAGTTAGCTTACTTTTTCAAGTCCGCATAAACATTGGTTAAACAAAATTATGTCAGGACAACAATGAGCAAATCTTCAAGGCCATTCCTTGCTTAGCACATGACTATTATAAGCAACCAGTGCTTCAACTGTTTGTCATGATTTAAAAACTATAGAATATAAAAGACATAATAACCAGCAGCTTTCAATCTTTTGATGCCACACGATAATTATTAACTAGTATTCATAATAAGAAAAGGCTATTGTACACGAAGAGCACTTCCGTCGCTTCTCATGATTATATTATTGTCATGTTCAATTTTCGCTAGTTAATGAAAATCAAAACAGATTGACCGAATTAGAAACTGAATTTTTGAAACAGGAGGCAATCCAAGAATGATTGGTGGAATTTGTCACTATTATTCGTTTCGTCTCATGTGGTTGCGTTGTTTCCGAGTGTTACTGGGTCAAGCGACGCCTCACTTGGGAATACATAACATCAAAGGTCAAGCTTCGCCTCTGTTTGTTCTGGCCAAGCGACACCTGAAGATGAAAGGCCAAGGGTGAGGCGTCGTTTGACTTGAGTCTTAATGGTTCCATCCTAGGCAGCGCCTTGGCTGAGCCGTTGCCTTGGCTCTTACCCCAGGCGACCCCTGACTTCAACAGCTATAAAAAGACTTCAAATATCCATTTCCAAATTATATGGAGGTAGCAGCTCAGGATTTTAGCTGGTTGGGAAGATTTAATTGAGAGCTACAGCATTTCAAGAATGATAGTCTTGATAAAGGCAAGAAAAGTTGATGCATGTCACTAAGAGTCATTGTGAACTTATCGTGGCAGATCTCGTGAACTCCTTCCTCACGCTATTTTTGTTTATCGTTAATACAAACTAATTTATTGTTTGAAAATTGCATCTTTGACTTAGGCCATGGTAGTTATCACATTCATATTTTATGCCTCTTAAAGTTATTTGCTAGATGCAGATCAAGCACCAACACTAGACTTATGTCCCTTGAGCTTGCATCCTCTCAGTCCCAATTTGCATACTAGTCATTAGACTTTTTTTCGTGTAGAATAGATGAGGAAAGCCAGTTAATACTGAGTATATAACCACGTTTTTGTGGACAATACAAGGGTTGACCTTAGTACTACGACACGTTTGACTAAATTACAACCGACCTCGAAAACAACTCGCTTTATTTGGAACATAATGTGACGTAAACATTTAGAAACTTTTTGTGTAGTATCAATAAGAAATGGCAATTATTAACGCTTCCAATAAACATAACAATCACAACATTTGCAAATTAACCATTTCACATAATTGAACCAATCTAGAATCTACTAGATTAGGTGCATTGATATGTCATGCTGACGCTTTATTTACTACCCCATACTATACAGCAGAGCTACTCCATGTTTTTCATAGATCAGTTCACATGGGATTGGCTACATCTCTGATAATAATTTCAGCTACTCATAGACAAAATAAAAAAGAGATATTTTGAACATCATAACATTCTCTCACGAGTCCAGATTTCATAGCCGTGTAAGATGCAAAAATAAAGGTCAGATACCTTGCATAAATAATGCATAAGAGTCATTTTGCCAGTGGAAGCACGTGTATCAGTAAGTTTTAACAGGCTGTCCAATTTGAATCCAACTGCAGCTCCTACAAAACATCAGAACTTTTAGTTCTAGGAACAAATCACCAGCTTACAAGTGCTGAGGCAAACGGCACCTTCATTGGTTAACTTTTCATTTGCATACAAAAGAATATAATATAGAAATTAAGTGATACAATCAACTATCATGCCAAGACACACCACACACACAACCACTCCCTTCCACCGACCACAAGTTAAGGCAAGCACACATTAGATCAATTTAAGTACATACGATCTTACCCCTTGCTGTGCCTTGGTTCAAAGTGTTACCCAGATAGAGTATCTTCTTCATTATTTCCTTTAACTTGAGTGACATTCTGACCTAATCCACAATGAGAAAAACATAACTGAGACGGAGGAACCTGGTAATAGTTTTGAACTAGTCTTTCTGGTCTCGATAAAGTTACCTCTTGACATGCAGAGTTCACTGTGTTCAAACTGTTTCTAAATTCTGTAGTCTGCAAGCAAAAAAGAGAACGAAGAATGAAACAATAACCATATAATATAACTCAATAACTTCAGGCACCATACCTGAGACCGGAACTGAATCTTGAAAGCAAACACTCTTAACTTGGACTCCACCCGAGGCACTTTCATCAGCTCAAGGAAAAACTAAACCAAATATTTTAACATCAGCAACCCAGATACTTCAATATTGTATGTGTTACTCAAATTATTGTCACTGGTTTTTGGACACTACAAAAGATTTTGCCATTGACAAGAATTACAATGGAAATAAAAACAAGAACATCAGACAACCAGCTTTTTCTGAAAAGGCTAAACGGGGGCTACTTCACCTGTTCACACTTTCCCAAACCGGTCTTGTCTCCGGTGTAGTTCTAAAATCAAAGAGAAAAATGCACATATGAGTCGAGTTTAGTCATGAAATACAATGAAAAATAACTACTACATCCTCTGAGGCCAGTAGAGAACAATAAGCATTTTGGAACCATAACAGTCACACGAAAACAACCATACTAAATTTTGAGAAACATCAATAGAAACACTACTAGAGCTACGCTTCACCTTGAGAAGCTCCATCTCCTCTTTGGTAGGGCAAAATTTAATGAGATTTTCCACTTGATCAATATCTAAAATTGACTCGTCCATCTTGAGCACTGCAGCCTGATCAATGATAAATCATCAATTCCCATATTCCATAATGAATGACACCAAGTGGATCATATAATAGAACACGTATAGGGCAAATATCTATTTAAAACATGAGGAAAATGAAACACTGAACGAGCACGTTATAAGCAATCAAACACATTTAGACGTTTTAATTATGGTCATCGAAGAGATAAACAAAGTATCAATCTTCATGAACTACGTTATGGGGTGTTCGCCTATACATGAATAACGATCAAGTTATTAAAAATCAAGTCCTCTCTCCCAACTGGGCACGTAAATTTTTTGATTGTGCTCGAACTTAAATTTGGTGTTCTTTATGATGAATGGACCAGGAAAGTTTCAGCTATTTGACAAATACAATGAACCAACAAAAAGGAGACTGCTTTTCATTTCCCTCATACGAACTCCATACATGGTCAACATCTTGACAACTATTTTTGGTTAAAACTCTACATGTTTTTGCTTAAAACCCGACTAAGCAAAAACATCAGCTGCATTTTAATGTCTGAAAATGATGTGATGAGAAGGATGAGCCAACCTGCAATTCTAGACTCAGAAAAGTTCTGGTTTGAGTGCAATCATTGCAGTACATATGAGACGAACATTAAGGTTTAAGATCAACATAAAGAAACTTTAATATAATTTATATGAGGAATGTTACACGCTATGGATGCTCCAACAACACACTGATCTCTCTTAGAGAGACTAAGACTTTGTACGTTGCTAAATATAGAAGCCTAGAAAAGTGGACGCTGTATAAGCATTTTGTAATTGTATTCCCAAAAAGAGTGTTTAGCATTTGTGATGGGAGGTATCAACTGAAGTTTTAAAAAACCAGGGCACCAAGCTCTGGGAAGAACTTTTTACAAGCAATAGTCATAAGGTAGAAAATTCAGCTAACAAGTTCCAAAGGTACATGTGCACCTACTTTTATAAATACACAATGCAATAGCATTCAGACTCCTTAATTTTTTTCTGCCACTTCGTTTACTAAATTAGCAGTTTAGCACGTCAAACCCTGGTATAATTTTCCATGACTAGGATGACAGTTTAGTCTAATCCTTTCGCCGATTCAACACACCCACAAGTCAGTTAAATATAAAGTAGGTTCCCATCAAACAGACCTATCACCCCTAACCAAAATAAATCTTTCAAAATAAACATTTCATACAGGAAGACCATACTCACCATCATTTCAGGGAAGGGCATCTTAACTTTGGTAAGCATAATTTCAGTATTGTAAGCCCTTCTGATATCTATCTGCAGTTGCAAACTCATGTGAGGCCCAAGACAGGATAAGCTAGAGCAGGTATCAAAAGCAATAGGATGGTCAACAGTTATTACAATCTAAAAAGAAGCAACTTCCTAAATAAAACAATACAACAACCACTGTGTAAATTTAAAAATGAAAATACACAAATATTTTTCCGTCTAAAAATAATAATAAAAAAGCATGTAACATAGTTCCTGTTCTCATTTCAGATAAAACTTAGAAATCAAAACCTAATGTAACAAAGGAAGAATCCATGTAAAGAAACAACTAGCTCTCACAGCTGAATAATGCACAAATAAGCAAAATGTTTATTTTCTATTCTATTTGGTTTGATCAAGTCAGGCTGTCTTAGCATATTCTCAAAGGGAACATCATCTATCCGGCGAACGTGCAATTGATGAAATCACTCCAAAATTATAAAAGTAAAATGGTTTCACACAAACAAACAAAATAAGTATATATATATATAAAGAGAGGAGCGATCGAGTGGATCCCTTCACTTCTGTGGAACTTAAGACAATTATGGAGATTTTTTTGTTACCAGAGTGACTTTTTCGGTTTTCGCTCCAGCAGACTTGCGTCGCCCATCTTTAGCACCTGACTTGTCAGAAGTTGGGGCTGTAGCCGAGAAAAGTTTTTCTATCTCTGACACGTCAAACTCTGGTGCGCTGAGAACAAAACTATAATAATCAGTAGCTAGATTCAGCTACACTACAGAAGCATACCCTACCAATGAACACAATAAAACACCACAAGCAGAGAGACCAGTTGCAACTCGCATGCATTTGAAACAAAAATAAATGAGCCCGAGTCCAACAGAGATAGAAAAATATGTGACTACATCCCCTGTTCGTGTTCCACAGCTCATCTGTCCCGATTTACTTGCCCAGATTTATCATGGCACGATGATTAAAAAATGAACATCGTGTTAGAAGATTGCAGCTTAGATTCATGGTTAGAAATATTACCATCTACTTAGGAACAGCTAATAATTGCAACAACAAAAATCATAAATGGAATGTAAAATGAAATAGTAAAGTGAAAACACATCAAATAGGTGATGAGAAGTAAACTGTGATGGAAGGAGCATACTAAAAAAAAGAAACAAAGCAAACAGAGTATTAAGTGATAGTTGATTACATTTGAGGTTCTCCATATCTTTGTAACTCTTCCCACAAGCTTCCTTGCACTGCCCTCGTCACTTTGCTCCAATGCAAAGGCTTTAGAGAAGATCTGCGAGTAGCTGTTGCAGGACCCAAGGTTCGTGAAGGTCCACGTCCCAAAGATGTTGAACCGGCAAGTGAACCTTTTGCAACAAGAGGGGGTGGCGCAAGACCACCTGGGCCTCGCGGGGGTGTCGGTGGACCAGGAGGCCCTTTGCCTCCAAGAGGAGCTGGAGGACCCCTGCCTCCAGGAGGAGGTGGTGGCGGCGGACCCCTACCTCCAGAAGGAGATGGTGGCGGCGGACCCCTACCTCCAGAAGGAGGTGGTGGCGGCGGACCCCTACCTCCAGGAGGAGGCGGTGGCGGTGGACCCTTGCCTCCAGGAGGAGGTGGAGGCGGTGGACCCCTACCTCCCGGAGGAGGTGGAGGCGGTGGGCCCTTGCCTCCCAGAGGAGGTGGAGGGGGAGGACCATTACCTCCCGGAAGAGGTGGTGGCGGGGGACTCTTACCTCCAGGAGGAGGTGGTGGCGGTGGAGGACCATTGCTACCTGGGGGAGGTGGGGGTGGCGGAGGACCATTGCTACCCGGGGGAGGTGGGGGTGGCGGAGGACCCCTGATCCCTAGTGGCGGTGGCGGTGGCGGAGGACCCCAGATCTCTGGGGGAGGTGGCGGAGGACCCATTCTCCCTGGTGGAGGTGGCGGAGGCGAAGGAACCATTCTCCCCGGTGGTGGTGGCGGAGGTGGAGGACCCTTGCTTCCTGGTGGTGGTGGCGGGGGAGGAGGACCCCTGCTTCCCGATGGTGGTGGCGGGGGAGGAGGACCCCTGCTTCCCGGTGGAGGTGGCAGGGGAGGAGGACCCCTGCTCCGTGGTGAATCCATGCTCTTTGTGGGAGATGGCAAAGGAGGAGAACCCTTTACCTCTAGCGAATACGATTGTGACCGAGAAGCCTTACGCCCTGGTTGGGGTGGTGGTGGTGGCGGAGGCGACAGACTCTCTGAATGAGGTGGTGGAGGTGATTGTGCTCTATCTCGAAACTGAGGTTGAGGTGGATGGACTTCTGACAAAGGAGGCGGAGGTGGTGGTGGCAGCTGCCCTCGAGGAAGTGAAGGAGGAGGGCCTCCTTGAGGCAATGATGGTAACTGTGGAGGTGTCACTTCATCAGGAAAAGGTGGCTGCAGTAAATGTGTTCCATATTTGGGTGGCGGTGGGGGCACTGCTCGAGTAAAAGAAGGCAGTGGTTCCCTGCATATTTGTGGCGGAGGAGGGGGAGGGGGAGGAGGTCTTGTATGGATAGGTGAAGATATGCACTGTTGTGGAGGAGTAGCGGCATGTGGTTCCACAAGACAAGGCGGAGACTTACTTATTGATGGTGGAGCAGGAGAGGGTGGAGGAGGTTCCGCCATATTCAATGATGATGTTGGCGAGGGAGATGGAGGCTCATCTCTGACAGTAGACAGTAAAGTAGGCCTTTCCAGTGTTGGCTGCGTCGGCTGAGGGGCATGAGAGGGAGAAACAGAAGCGGCTAGTGTTGACGGAGATTCATGAGACAGTGGGAGTGGGGGTGGAACGGCAGTGGGACCATGCTGACTACTCACTGAATGCAAAGCGGGACCAAACTGTTTGTTGTTTGGTGAAGCAAAGCGTGGCAGTGGTGGAGGTGGAGGTGGAGGTGGAGGCGGTGGAGACAATACACTGTAAGTAGAAGAAGCAGATGGACACAGTGGCGGCGAGGATGGCTGCAGAATCTGGAAAACCAATTTGCTTTGGGCAGGTTGTGAGTGGATGGAGACTGTAGCCTGTACCACTTGTTGGGACAGAATTGACAAATGAGCACCTGTATCTACATCAGCTGATTCAATAAATCCCGAGGCCTGGGTGATTGATTCCTTTGCAGAATCGACAGACTTGACTTGATTATTGGATCCAAGTAGCTCTTTTCCATCATCAGTTCTATGTATAAATCTGGCGCTGGCAGTATCAGATGAAGCGGTCGGAAGCGAATTTGCTTCAGTAAGTTTAGCAAGAGCAGCAAATGCTAAAGCTGAGGGTGCACTATTATATCTTGATGGTGGGTGAGCTGTTGAATTTCCAAGAAAATCTTTGCTGGGTTGTATCCACCTAGATATTAATGCTTTTGGGTTAACTGTCCTTTCAGGATCTCTCAGGGTCTCTAGTTGACCAAGTGTTTGTTTAGCAAACAACATATCCTCAGCAGGCTGCTTGCAGGAGGCTAGTGGATTCTCTGATGTGGGTAGTACACTCTTTTTGAGCTTGTGCTGTGCTGAATCAGAATTCGGAAAATCTCTCTGATAATTCCGATCTAGAGTCTCTACTTTTGTACCATCCTCATCTGCTTCACCCTTTGGATTCGCAGGAATATTTGGAGTTGCTGCCTGGTCACTTGAGTTATTCAACATGCCAGATAAGGTGGCCGAGGATTGCATCTCATTCTCATGACCCCATCCATCTACAATGATGTCTTTTACTTCGTGGAGATCAAGATCAAAATTTCCATCCTTCTTTCCATGCATAACATCGACACCAATGTCTTTCACTTCATGATGACTTAGGTCCACTTTCCCATCCTGCCTAGTGTACTCATTATCTGAAGTACAATCTTCAAATGTACGTGGATCCACTTCCTCCCTCCAAACATCTGGGGAACCCCCTGAACTGTTCTCTTTTACAATCACAAAATCATCTTGATTTACAACTTGTGTATCCACAGTATTACTGAAAATCTCTTCAACTTCGAAAAACTCATCTGGTGAGGCACTTTCAGTCTCATTCCCATCTTCACCTGCAGAGTCACTAACTCTAGTAGCTACAAAAGCATGGGCATCCAGAAAGAGTACCTAGCAAATATCAGCATGCAATTCAACCAACATGCAAAAGGAATGAAGTGACAGCATCAAAATCTGAAATGTACCTCTGCCTTAAAGTCTTTTGGGAACTGCTCTCTTGAATCCCACTGAACATCAACTTCATCACGACTGAGAGTAAGATAGTTAGATCTGACAAAACCTGTGTTAAACATAGCTTTAAACATCACATCCTCCCGGACAAAATCATCATCTAGATGAACACACTCGAGCACGACATCGCCTTGAATACGACAATGGATATCTATCTTTACCAGCATACATTCTGCCTGTGGTTAAAAGTCATTAGAACTGTGAAAACTTACTCGAGTATGCTTTGAGCTTCAGGTCTGGCAAGAGAATTGATTTTACCTGTTTATAGTAACGAGCACGCTTCTTTATCCTCAGGGACGAGTAGAGAAGCTTAGAGCTTCTATCAGCAGGAATGGAAGGGTCTTGCCCATAAACATGGACTACAGGCCTGCATCCTTTTCCTTCATCAAACAATGGAAGCACCCTAAGCATGATACAATCCAAAACTAAAGGTGTATCCACCGGTGGCCAGTCTACTCCCAAGTTTCTTCTAGAAATATATTGAAGATATCTCAAATGAGAGGGCTGTGGGTTTAGAGGAGATAAAAGATGGAGAAGTTCTTTGGGTGCCTGTTTGTAGACCGTTTCAAGGGTCTTCTGCTCTCCTGAGTACTGTTTCCTATATAACAAAAGACCAGCAAGCATAAATGCTAGAACAGGCCATCCTCCTCTTTCACAATGCATCAGCAAAACATTGTGTTGCCCCTCCAATGACAACCAGCTTTCACTGGATCGTAAAAAATGGTGGATCATCTCCAATGGCAGCATTGGACATCCCTCATACTGCCGAGGGTAATCCATTACTGTCATGTCATATTGACTTAAAATGTCCGAGATTTGGCTCCTCTTGTCCCCCTCTCTAAAGTTGAAAACCATGAAAGAAGCATCCGGAAAGTGGTCCTGGAGTTGTGCTACAATACCAGTCATATAAACTTTGTATTCATCCTCCTCCAGCACATCCGTGGAGAAGCAACAATCAAATACTGCAAACAGCGAAAAACAAAATTAATCATCACGGAAGCAACTTGAACTGTTAATGGCCTTTGATATGTAAAAAGGAAAGACAAAAAAAAGTGAATTGAAAAAGACACAAAGGGGTTTTTGAGAAACAGCAAATTCAATGCAACAGCAGGAAATGTGTGGATTCAGCTTACCATAAACTCTCTCGGAGATCTCAAGAAGGTGATCCGGCGGCTTCCTGTAAAAGAATCGTCTGAACAGCGCCATATGCTGGCGCTGTTTCTCGCTCCGATCGGATCCAAACCAGTGATTTGGTCAAAATGTCCAGAGTTTAGGAAAAACTGACCGAAAAATCGTAACAGATCTGGGGAAAGCGCAGTTAAGGTAGCTGCCGAGGCAATGGCAGAATCGAGCGAATGTGAAATTGAAAAGGCGAAGATGTAGTGATTGTAAGTGATAGAGTGAAATTGGGGGTAATTTGAAAAGCACCGAGCCCTAGGGTTTGCGGAACGAAACTATCGAAGAGGAGACACAAAATAATTCAACCAATTAAATCCAAAAAAAAAGTAAAAAAACGTGCAGTGGACTAAAACTGGGAGTTACAGATACAGATACAATACAGTCACGAGAGAGAGAGCTGATTGAACCTTGAGCATTAAAATGAGGGAAATCTAATTAGGGTTTGGTGGTGGATCGGGGAAGGGAGAGATAGGGTGTTGAACACGTGGCAGATGCTGACAACCAGTCCGACAGCAGATGAATGTAACGTAATGAAGAGGAGAGGCAGAAGAAGAAGAAGATGAAAATGATTATATCAGAAAGAGAGGAGAGGAGAGGAGAGGAGAGGAGAGGCAGAAGATTTAGGCTTAGGTAGCAGGTAGTTGCAAGCAAGTTTGAACAATCAGCTTTACATGTCTTCTTCGGTTCTTTCTTTATGCTCTGGTCGTCTAGACACATTATTTTCAATTTTATTTTGTTTTGTTTCATTTTCCTTTTCTTCTTTTATTTTAACCAATCGATCACACAGTTTTGTATTTTGCGGATGAAATACAAACCATAATTATAATTTAAAATTATCCACGTGGACTTATTTAAAAATACATAAAAGATATGAGGGGTATAATCATCCAAAATTTATTACAGTAATGACAAGACTTAAAAAAATAATTATCAGACTTAAACCAGTAATGCCAACACTTAAAAGGAACAATGATCAGATTTAAAAAAACAATGATCAGACTTTAAAAATAATAATGATCAGACTTTAAAAGAACAATGATCAGACTTAAAAAACAATGATCAGACTTTAAAAAAAATAATGATGAGACTTAAACCAGTAACGATCAGACTTACAAAACAATGATCAGACTTAAACCATTAATGACCAGACTTAAAAAAATAATGATCAGACTTAAACCAGTAATGACAAGACTTAAAAAGAACAATGATCAGATTTAAAAAACAATGATCAGACTTAAAAAAATAATGATGAGACTTAAATCAGTAACGATCAGACTTAAAAAATGATCAGACTTAAACCATTAATGACTAGACTTAAAAAAACAATGATCATTGTCTATTTTTAAATCTGATCATTAAGTCTTTTAAGTCTGATCATTATAAATTTTAAGTATGGTCATTATCAATTTTAAGTATGATCATTATCAATTTTTAGTCTGATTATTATCAATTTTTTTGTCTGATCATTATCTATTTTAAGTCTGATCATAAAATGATGCAGACAGATTAGCGAAAACTAAGGTTGTGGCGAAATAGCAGGATTTGAGTTGCCGGTGTCTGATTTCAGTCCATAATACCTTATTCTGAGCAGAACGGCGTGGCGGTCAAAAACCACACGCTTTTCTTGTGACATAGGGGCTTTTTTAGCCATCCGGAGTCGTTTCCTATTTTATTTTGAATTTTTAATGTTTTTAGAAATTTTCGGTTTTTAGTAATTTTTGTATTAGGGCTTTGTAAGTCTGATCGTTGCTTGTTTTAAGTCTGATCATTGCTGTTTTTAAGTCTGATCATTGCTTTGTAAGTTTGATCATTGCTTGTTTTAAGTCTGATCGTTGCTTGTTTTAAGTCTGATCATTGCTATTTTTAAGTCTGATCATTGCTGTTTTAAGTCTGATCATTCTCAATTTGTAGTCTTTTAGTTATCAATGTTAAGTCTGATCATTTTTTGTATAAGTCCAATCATTATCGATTTGTAGTCTTTTAGTTATCAATTTTTAAGTCTGATCATTAAGTCTTTTAAGTCTGATCATTAACTCTTTTAAGTCTGATCATTAAGTCTTTTAAGTCTGGTCATTATGTTTTTTAAGTCTGATAATTAACTCTTTTAAGTCTGATCATTAAGTATTTTAAGTCTGATCATTGCTGCTTTTTAAGTCTGATCATTAAGTCTTTTAAGTCTGATCTTTGTCTATTTTTAAGTCTTATCATTAAATCTTTTAAGTGTGATCATTAAGTCTTTTAAGTCTGATCATTAAGTCTTTTAAGTCTGATCAATACGTCTTTTTAGTCTGATTATTGTCTATTTTTAAGTCTAATCATTAAAGTCTTTTTAGTCTGATTATTGTCTATTTTTAAGTCTAGTCATTAAAGTCTTTTTAGTCTGATTATTGTCTATTTTTAAGTCTGATCATTAAGGCTTTTAAGTCTAATCATTGCTACTTTTTAAGTCTGATCATTTCCAAGTTTAAGTCTGATCATTGCTACTTTTTAAGTCTGATCATTTCCAAGTTTAAGTCTGATCATTAACAACTCGTGGACTAAATTGAAAATAACATTATTAGGTTTATACCCCTCCGTGTGGAATGACTATAATACCCCTCCGTGTGTTGTTCGGGATTTCGGCTAAAATGGGACACGTGTCAGCTTATAAATTGGTTTGTAGTTTTTATTTATAATTTGGTTTGTACCTGAACTGCACCCTTGTTTATTTAGAATAAAGATTAGGTGCAAATCATATTTTTTTTGTAAATTGTAAAATTCGTTAAAAGTGGGTTATAATTCATCGCCAAAAAACAAAAAGTACGACATAATTCGTCAAAAGTAATTGTCGCAGAAAAATCATCCATACGACGGGATTTAATCTCATCCATCTTGTTAGTTTTATGGCATGTTGTTTGGCAAAACTTAGTATAGTTGTTCTAGCTGTTGTTCTAGACCGGAAGAGACAACTGTCCTGGAACAAGTTGAAGCAGAAGAAGTGTTTCCTAAATCAGATTAGGAAACCTAGTCGACCGTTGGAAGATCAAGGCGGTTGCACATCAGTGGACAGAAGTTGGAAGTTTCCAAATTCAGATTTGGAAACTTGTCTCAGCCGACGTAGCACAAGTTTGCCTGAAGATATTCCTGAAGATCAGTTTTGGCAAGTCGGTGCATATGCTTATCAAAGATATCAAAGTCGGTTAGGAGTTTGCTTGCGCGTAAAGTTATCTTAGTCTAGAAGATAATCGAAGGTTGCCTAATCTACATTGAAGATTCAAACGGAGGATTATCTACAAGAGATTTGCGCAAAAGATTAGGAAAGGTTTCCTAATAGGTTATAGGCGGTTTAGCTTAGAAATCCTATTCGTCCTAGGGTTTCTACCGCTCTATATAAGGAAGACTAATGCTTAGGTATTAGCTAGCACTTAAGGAGATATTATTCACGCTCATACTCATAGAAGGGAGGAGGTGGCAAACGGCGGTGAATTAATCGTAACTGGTTATTCACGACGCACGTATACGGCTGGAGAATTAACCGTCACTGGGTACTCAAAGGCGCTAGGAATCAATCTGTGGTGGTGCTCAACAGATTGTTCGAAGGACGAAGCTGAAGGCTCGCACTGAAGTTCTGTTACTGCGCATTCGGGAGAAGGCTCTGATTCTCACGGAGAATCATTCTGGTGGATATTGAGCGGGAGCGAAGATCTAGGGGGAGACCTAGATTGCAATTACTAGAGTGTCCGAGGCTCAGGTTGTTTAAGAGGGATTCTGTAAACGGTAAATCCTGTACTCGCAATATTCAATAATAGTGAATTGCTGTCCACCGGGCTAGAGAACGCCCCCCAGACGTAGGCTTGTTAACGCCGAACTGGGTAACAACTTTGCGTGTCGTTTTTATTTCCGCACTATTTGTTTTAGCGCATAAGTTGTGTTAGAAATTGTTCTGGATCTCGACCAGAACAACATCTCATCTACCAGGGGAAGATTTCATTTGGTATCAGAGCAAATACTCGACACACAGAGTAAGATCCGAAGGCTGGTAAGATGGATTTAAGAGAAGGACAGAACATCACGCGACCTCCTCTACTTGAAGGAAACAAATATGGTTATTGGAGAGTCCGTATGAAGGCGTTTCTAAAGTCCCAAGACGAATCAGTTTGGGAAGCTGTTGAACAAGGATGGACTCACCCGGTAGCTACCGACGAAGAGGGTAAAGTTAACCTTCTTGCTAAAGATAAGTGGACTGAGGTTCAAAAGAAAGCTGAAGCGGCAAACTCCAAAGCAATGAATGCCATATTCTCTGGAGTTGATGGAAAGAATTTCAAGATGATCTCTACCTGTGAGATTGCCAAGACTGCTTCGGATATTTTACGAACTGCTCATGAAGGTACAACAAAAGTTAAAATATCTAGAATGGAGATGGTCACGTCAAAATTCAAAAATCTCAAAATGCAGGAGGACGAGACAATTGCTGACTTCAATACTCGGGTTCTCGACATCTCCAACGAAGCTTTCGCACTTGGAGAACCACTGTCAGAAGAAACACTGGTAAGAAAAGTTCTGAGGTCTCTAACAAAGCGGTACGCCATGAAGGCACTTGCAGTCAAGGAAGCAAACGATGTTAAGACCATGAGGTTGGATGAACTAATGGGTTCTCTTCAGACTCATGAGATGGACATGAATGAAGAAGATCAACTCGGGAAAGATAGACGTATTGGTCTAATATCTGAAGTCTCAGCTGTTTCAGATAAATTCGGAGGGATGTCAGAACAACAATTTGCCTTACTCTCAAGGAACTTCGGAAAATTCATAAAAGAGCAATACAATAAAGGTGCTGATGCAGGTCAGTCATCCAGAACCAGGTTCCAGAAAGACGAAAAAGGCTACAAGAAAAATAGAACTGAAGACTCCATGACCAACAACAGAGGTAAAGGGATACAATGCAGAGAGTGTGAAGGCTTTGGTCATATTCAGGCAGAGTGTATTAACACACAAAAGAAAAAGAATGCCTATGCAGTCAGCTGGAGTGATAGTGAGTCTGAAGGAGAGATCAATAATTTTGTTGCTCTTTCCAGCCGTCTCAAGCCGGAAGAAGATCAAAACAAAGAAGAAGGGAAGAACACATCGTTTAAAGATAAACTCCTATATTCCAGCTGCAGTGACAATGAAGAAATCACTGATGAAGAAATTGCTAACAACTACAAAGAACTGTATCAACAGTGGTTGTTAGAGGTCAAGCAAAGAACAAAATTACAAGACCTTCTGGGAGACCTAACTGCAGAAAAAGAGAAGCTCAAGGAGGATGTCACTTCCTTAAAACTAAAACATCAACAGACAATCACTGATCTTAAAACACAGCTGGTTGATGCAAACAACGAAAGGACTGAGCTAATTTCTCAAAAGGCGGAGCTTCTGGAAGTTGTTTCATTCCTCAAGCACCAGAATGGAGGAACTCAAGAAGACTGTCCAGCAGTCACATATGATCTAAAACAGGAGAATGAAGCTCTAAAGAGGCGAGAGGAAAATCTTGTTAATATTATGGATGCTCTCAAGTGTGAAATAGAAACAGAGAAACTTGCGCATGAGGCGACTATAGAAGAGCTGAATCACTTAAAAAAAACCATCATGATGCTGAATTCAGGAACAAAAAATCTAGACTCCATTCTGGGAGCTCAACGGATAGGCGGTGGTCATAAAGGTCTTGGATTTTCAGGAAGGTCAGGCTCCGGAAAGACGACTTTTGTTAAGGCTGTGCCGCAATCACAACCACATCTTGTTCCAACTCAACATCATCCTCTGAGAAATACCTTTGCTGAACCACAACCGCAATTTGTTACAACCAATGATTACCCTCGAAGAAAGTCGTCCTGGTTTAGCACACAGCATCTCCCTAAACAGCGAGACAAACGAAGATGTTTCTTTTGTAATCAAGTCGGTCACATTAGAGCAAGATGTCATGATTTTCACTTGTCTTACAGGAAGGTGAAACAAGTTCAGAAACCACGAACGAAGCAAGTATGGAGAATTAAGCAAAAAGGTGAAGTATGCTATGTTGCGTTCAGTTCCTCTAGTCATCTGAAAAGGGAAAAGTGGTACTTTGACAGTGGATGTTCAAGACACATGACTGGAAATTCTGAGTTTCTGACCAATATAGAGGAGTGCAAAGGAAGTTCTAACGTGACTTTTGGAGATGGAGTTGAAAGCAAGGTTATTGGAAAAGGAATTCTTAATGTTCAAGGTCTGCCCAGATTAAAAGAAGTTCTTCTTGTCAAAGGTTTGCAGGCTAACCTCATTAGCATAAGCCAGTTGTGTGATGGAGAACACCATGTTCAATTCTCCCAGGATGAATGTGTGGTGCTAAATCAGAAGAATGAACCAGTGCTCACAGGAAGAAGGTCGTCAAACAACTGCTATCTTCTCAACCTAGGTAAACCCAATGCTGAAACAACATGCTTACTGAGCCGTACTGAAGAGATGAACTTATGGCATCAGCGAATGGGTCATGTGAACCTAAGAACGTTACAGAAGATTTCTTCAGAAGGGCTTGTTCGAGGCATTCCCAGAATTCAAGGAGAACTTAGCATTGTTTGCGGAGATTGTCAAATTGGAAAACAAATCAAAGTCCCTCACAAAAGCACCACTCAGATTAATACGAGCAGACCCCTGGAACTGCTTCATATTGACCTAATGGGGCCAATGCAAGTAGAAAGCTACTCTGGCAAAAGGTATGTTCTTGTTTGTGTTGACGATTTTACAAGGTTCACCTGGCCGTGTTTCTTGAGAGAAAAGTCAGATGCGGTTCAGGCATTTGTTCAGCTGTGCACTCTATTGGAACGTGAAAGAGAGGATAAAGACGAGCCTATAGTAAAAGTTCGAAGTGATCATGGGAAAGAGTTTGAGAATGCTGCTCTTGCTGATTTTTGCTCAAAAAGAGGAATCACTCAACAATTCTCTTCTCCTATCACCCCTCAACAGAATGGAGTTGTGGAGAGAAAGAATCGGACTATTCAGGAAATGACTCGAGTTATGCTTCACTCAAAGAAGGTGCCTTTAAAATTTTGGGCGGAAGCAATGAATACGGCTTGCTATGTCATTAACAGGGTGACGATTCGATCCGGAACAGAGAAGACTTGCTACGAGTTATGGAAGGGTAAAAGACCTACAGTTAAGTATTTTCATGTCTTCGGAAGCCAGTGCTATATTCTCAGAGATCGTGAGTATCTGCAGAAGCTGGACCCTAAAAGTGATGAAGGGATCTTTCTGGGTTATTCTTCTAACAGCAGGGCATATCGTGTCTACAACAAGCGCACTGGAGTCGTCATGGAATCTATTAATGTGGTTGTTCAAGATGTTGTGCCAGGAGCTCCTGAAACGTATGCTGCAGATGATGATGATGCTCCATCTCTTCCAGACCATTTAGGAACCAATTGTCCCAACACAAATGCTTCCTCTAACGCAAATCCCACACTTTCGACTTCGAATGACAATCAGCCAGCAGAAGATGATGATCCGGATACAACACCTCCTGATTCCCCACGTGTCCTTCATCCTTCAAGGGCCATCGAGAAGAATCATCCCATCAGCGGGGTAATTGGTGATCCAAATGATGGGATCATTACTAGAGGTAAACAAGTAAATTTTCGTGATTTAGCTGGCTTTGCATGCTTCATATCGTCTATCGAACCCAAGAACGTCAAGGAAGCCATCAATGATGAATACTGGGTGGTTGCCATGCAAGAAGAACTTGGTGAATTTCAGCGCAATGATGTTTGGGACCTTGTTCCACGTCCTGAAAATGTGAACGTTATTGGCACAAAGTGGATTTTCAAGAACAAGACTGATGAGCAAGGAAACATCACCAGAAACAAGGCAAGACTTGTAGCTCAAGGCTATACTCAGATTGAAGGAGTAGATTTTGATGAGACATTTGCCCCTGTTGCCCGGTTGGAAGCCATTCGACTTCTCTTAGCTCTTGCATGCCACCTGAAGTTCAAGTTGTTTCAGATGGACGTAAAGAGTGCTTTTCTGAACGGGGTACTAAATGAAGAAGTTTATGTAGCTCAACCAAAGGGTTTCGAAGATCCTCATCACCCAGAATATGTGTATCACTTGAAGAAGGCTCTATATGGTCTTAAACAGGCGCCCAGGGCCTGGTATGAGCGACTCACAGTGTTTCTTGTCACTCATGGATATGTGCGAGGGGGAGTAGATAAGACGCTGTTTGTGAAACACTCAGGGTCAGACTTCATCATTGCTCAGATTTACGTGGATGATATTGTGTTCGGCTCCAGTAGACAGACGCTGGTAGACAAATTTGTTGAACAAATGAAAAGCGAGTTCCAGATGAGCATGGTAGGAGAGATGAGTTACTTCCTAGGGTTACAAGTTAAGCAAAAGACAGACGGAATCTTTATCTCCCAAAGCAAGTATGCAAGGAACCTTATCAAGAAGTTTGATCTGGAGAAAGTCACTCATAAAAGAACCCCTGCTGCAACTCATGTGAAGGTCACAAAGGATGACACTGGTACTAAGGTGGATCAAACCTTATACAGAAGCATGATTGGAAGCCTTTTATACTTAACAGCCAGTAGACCTGATATTGCTCATGCGGTTGGTGTCTGTGCCAGATTTCAAGCCAATCCCAAGGAAAGTCATCTGATGCTGGTCAAGAGAATTATCAGGTATGTGTGTGGAACAATCGACTATGGTCTGTGGTACACCAAGGATACGAACGCATGTCTGGTTGGATATTGTGATGCAGACTGGGCTGGGAATGCAGAGGATCGCAAAAGCACCTCAGGCGGATGTTTCTTTCTTGGAAACAATCTGGTCTCTTGGTTTAGTAAGAAGCAGAACAGCATCTCGTTATCTACTGCTGAAGCAGAATATATTGCAGCCGGAAGTAGCTGTGCCCAGATGTTGTGGATGAAGCAGATGTTAGAAGAATACGGAGTAAAACAAGGCTTGATGACTCTCTACTGTGACAACATGAGTGCCATCAACATATCAAAAAATCCGGTTCAACACTCTAGAACAAAGCATATTGACATCAGGCATCATTTCATTCGGGAGCTTGTTGAAAAGAAGATTCTTACCTTGACTCACGTTTCTACTGCAAATCAGCTTGCAGACATCTTCACAAAAGCTTTGGACAATCTTCAGTTTGAGACACTTAGATCCTCACTGGGTCTGTGTGTCATTGACAACTAAGTTGTTCCGGTTCAAGGCGGTCAACCCAGTTGTGTGAATGGTTGACTTAAAAGCGAGGTATGTCGTTCTGTTCTGTGCTGTTTTGGTGCACTCCCTTGTCACTTTGTGGCAAAAAGGGGGAGTAAATATGGAGTTTGAAAGCTCCTTAAAAGATTCATTTGCGCTAGCTTGTTAGTCACATGTTACGGAGTTTGAAAGCTCCTTAAAAGATTCGTTTGCGCTCTTATTTTGTACGGAGTTTGAAATCTCCTCAAAGATTCAGTTGGTAGCTTAGTTAGTAGCTCAGCTAGGGAGTTTGAAATCTCCACAAAGATTCATCTGTATTAGTAGTACAGGTAGCTTCAAGTAGGTAGTTTTGCCAAAAATGCCAAGGGGGAGATTGTTAGTTTTATGGCATGTTGTTTGGCAAAACTTAGTATAGTTGTTCTAGCTGTTGTTCTAGACCGGAAGAGACAACTGTCCTGGAACAAGTTGAAGCAGAAGAAGTGTTTCCTAAATCAGATTAGGAAACCTAGTCGACCGTTGGAAGATCAAGGCGGTTGCACATCAGTGGACAGAAGTTGGAAGTTTCCAAATTCAGATTTGGAAACTTGTCTCAGCCGACGTAGCACAAGTTTGCCTGAAGATATTCCTGAAGATCAGTTTTGGCAAGTCGGTGCATATGCTTATCAAAGATATCAAAGTCGGTTAGGAGTTTGCTTGCGCGTAAAGTTATCTTAGTCTAGAAGATAATCGAAGGTTGCCTAATCTACATTGAAGATTCAAACGGAGGATTATCTACAAGAGATTTGCGCAAAAGATTAGGAAAGGTTTCCTAATAGGTTATAGGCGGTTTAGCTTAGAAATCCTATTCGTCCTAGGGTTTCTACCGCTCTATATAAGGAAGACTAATGCTTAGGTATTAGCTAGCACTTAAGGAGATATTATTCACGCTCATACTCATAGAAGGGAGGAGGTGGCAAACGGTGGTGAATTAATCGTAACTGGTTATTCACGACGCACGTATACGGCTTGAGAACTAACCGTCACTGGTTACTGAAAGGCGCTAGGAATCAATCTGTGGTGGTGCTCAACAGATTGTTCGAAGGACGAAGCTGAAGGCTCGCACTGAAGTTCTGTTACTGCGCATTCGGGAGAAGGCGCTGATTCTCACGGAGAATCATTCTGGTGGATACTGAGCGGGAGCGAAGATCTAGGGGGAGACCTAGATTGCAATTACTAGAGTGTCCGAGGCTCAGGTTGTTTAAGAGGGATTCTGTAAACGGTAAATCCTGTACTCGCAATATTCAATAATAGTGAATTGCTGTCCACCGGGCTAGAGAACGCCCCCCAGACGTAGGCTTGTTAACGCCGAACTGGATAACAACTTTGCGTGTCGTTTTTATTTCCGCACTATTTGTTTTAGCGCATAAGTTGTGTTAGAAATTGTTCTGGATCTCGACCAGAACAACATCTCATCTACCAGGGGAAGATTTCACATCTGAATGATCAAATTAAGGATTTTCATTAGTTTGTATTTTTTACGAAATAATGTTGCTTGCACTGAATTCTTTTACTGTTTATTTGATGAAAAAATTTGAAGTATCCTAATGGTGACCTCCGGCGTGGGGGGCCAAAGACAACCGCGGCGGGCGATGGAGGAGGAAAGAAGCAACATTCTCCGACAGATGAAAGCTCCAAGCAGATGGAAGCATTTCAAGAGCGAAAAGGAGCGGGCCTGGCAGATCGGAATAAGAGATTTTGGGAAGAGAAGAACCAAGCGTTCAGTAATCGGGAGAGGGGGACGCGGCTCCAGTCCGTAGCTCAACTTCAAGGTGCGAATAGAGTTGTCATCCCGGCGGATGAGTGGGAAAGTGCGACGGGTAAGTTTAAGAATGCCCTTGTCGGGTTCGTGGTTGGATTGAAACCGTTTCTGGGAAGATGAGAGGGTTTATCAGAGCTAAATGGGGGGATGAGTCTGTCGTTAAGGTCTCGCTGCTGAACAATGGCTTCTTTTTGTTGAATTTTGCGGAGGAAGAGAAGAAAGTGGAAGTTTTACTAGGCGGCCCTTGGACATTCGATAATCGTCCGTTGATTCTAAAGGAATGGTCGGAGCATGAGGACTACAAGTGCGGCAGTGTAGCTTCGCTTCCAGTATGGGTGAGGTTGCCTGCTATCAAAGCTCACCTGATGGACCCTAAGATACTAAGCCGCATATGTTCCAAATTGGGCAGACCTATCTGTACTGATGGTGTTACAGCCGAGGGTACCAGTTTGAGTTTTGCAAGGGTATGTGTGGAGGTCTATGGAGAAGTTGAGCTAGAAAACTTCATTGAGTATGAGGACCCCTTCGAAAACAGATACGTTCAACCAGTGTTGTATGAATGGCGGCCTCCGAGATGCAACAACTGTTGTAATTTTGGTCACCTCAAAGAACAATGCCCTGAACCTAACTTGGATCAAATGTTAGCAGCGTTAAAAGCAAAAGAATTGGCAACGAGTAAGGAGAAAGACAAAAGGGAGGCCGTAGAAGATTTGGAGGACTTGGAGGTAGTTGAAGAAACTCCGCTTGAAGTTATAAGAAAAGAGAGTGATGTTGAAAACGGAAATCTCAGCTATGAGAAAGGGGCAGTTGACAAAGGAGGAAGAGTTATAACTGTAGAAGGGGATTCAAGTAAGCAGGGAGGGACAGGAGCTTTTCAAGTAGTCCCCTCAAAAAGTGCCCAAAAGAGGGCTAGACAAAAGGAGAAAAGATCAGCAAGGGCCAACGACAGTGGGATTTCTAAAAGTGTTTGAACAGTAACACAGCTGTGAAGCAGAATGACGAAGTGTCGAGCAGGAGGAGACAGAAAGACCCAAAGGGGTAGAAAGGTGACATTGTGAGGAAGGAGGGAGGTAACACTCATACTTACTTCTGATGTTTATTCTATTGACGGGCGTCGTTGTACCCGTCAAAAATAATATTTTCTTTTATTTCTGACTAGCAAGTGGTAAGTCGGGTCGTATCCACAGAGATCGGTATAAGAATCTATTCACTAAGTAAGAGCGTGACAATGGGGGGATTTTGAAATTCAACAAGTAAATAAAAACGCAAGTAAGCAGCAATGATCAATTTTCACTTGAGCAATCGTCACACAAATGCAAGTATTAAATATTAAAGAGCAGTGCAAGCTAGAACTTTCGACTGTGATGCAAGACTAAATCATTGACCAAACCGTGTTGAATTCTAATGTTCTACAACTTAGAGCTCCCCGCTAGGTTGCTCTCCCCATTCTTATTCTAGTACTTAATCTCGCGCTAGCGATAATCAAGATCCTAACTCGCTAGAGTTGCATGAAGAATTAAACAAGTTGTCCTAGGGTTTTTAATCCTAGTGGTATATTACTCGTGTCCTAGTTTACTATCCCCGCTAGGTTGCTAGTAAACTTTGACAATCGGAATCAACAAACAAACAGAAGCTCCCCCGCTAGGGTTCCACTTATGCTAGCACATCAATTCCATAGACATTGCATAATAATATAACGCAAAACATAGAAATCAATATAGGTCTCAAGTCAAAACATCACAATGTCGAGTTCTAGCCTACACATATAAGTTTAGCTACTCATAGTAATGGAATACATCATTGAGTATTTGAATATAATGAAACAAAATTACTAATGATGAATTCTCCACCAAGCTGCAGCTCAACTCTAACACTTGAAATCAGCACGTAACCAAGCTATCTTCTCCAAAATCGGGTCAAACCCTAATTCTCCAAACTCTCGAACGTGTATCTTGTTTCTTCCCAAACCGTGTCTCTTTTCCACACTGAAAATTGAGGGCTGGCCCCTAGGGTTTTCCTCTTCTTATTCTCCTTTTATTCTTCCCGAGATGTCAAAACGAAATTATAAAATTCGACTGCCAGCTGGCACGCGGACGTCTCCTGAATTTGTTCCCCGTGGACGTCGCTTGAATTACGGTAATTGTTCAGACGTCCGCGCCATTAATCCTTAAGGCGTCCGCGTTCTTCACTGACTCAGACTTCAAGCACTTCGAACTTCATTTCTTTCCACGCCAAACATCATCTAATAGGCTCCCTTTAGCCGATATTCCTTCCATGGTCTCCGAATGTACCTGCGAACGAAAACTACACACAGGTAGTGAAATAATATACAGGCAACCACTAAGAGACGGAGTTTTAACATATAAAATAGTCGTACAACTACGACTCATCATCTATCTAGTTGGAACATAAGGGGTTTGAACAGCCCCAGTAAAATGTTCGAAGTGAAGAACTGGATTAGATGCAACAGAGTTAAGTGTATAGCCTTATTGGAAGTTAAACTGACTGAGGAGAAGTGTGTGGAAGCTATTGTCAAGTGTAGTCCCAATGGGGATTGGAAGGGAAGTTACAGTACAATCCATAATGGCTGGTCCTGGATTCTGGTCCTATAGAATTCTGCTAGATGCGAAATGACAGTGGAGAAGAACTTTTCTCACTTCATTTGCTGTAAGGTGAAGTCTAGTTCTATGAGCTTTGGAGTTACGTTTGTTTATGCGAGTAACAACTTTGCTGAGAGAGCTTCTATGTGGGAGATGATTGATGGACCGTATTTATACGATTCATCGAAGCAGTTAAACCCACCAAATTAGACGCTTTGTCTTAAGAACTTTCACTTGTTGGTGTCATTTTACTTTTTAGGAATTTTGAAGGTCTTAAGTGGAAACAAGCCTAAGAGAGGAGTTTTTGAGCCGAAAATGGATTACAAGTCAAAACGGACCAAGAGAGCCCCAGCCGGGACCGGACTTCACAACCGGGCTGCGCCGAGGATCCCAGGCCGCGTCCCAGGACCCCAGTCGGGCTGGCCGAAGAGTGCCGAGAACGCCCAGGCGCATGAGCCGAGAATGCCGGGCCAGCCGAGGAATGCCGGGCTGCGCCCGAGAGCATGTGCCGAGTACCGAGGGCCTGTGCCGAGTGCCGAGATCCACAGCTGGGCCACGCCCGAGAACCTGCACCGCGAGTGCCGAGAGCCCGTGTCTATGCCCAAGAGGCTACACCGAAGAGCCCGCGTCCGCGTCCGAGTGCACCCGAGAGCCTGCGCCCGAGCCCGGTTGACCAAAGGCCGGAGGAGCTTCATATCAGGCCACGACCGTGCTCCGACCGGATTCTGACTTAACAACCTTTATGAACCCAGCTTGGAATCACTGAAACATGCTAGATTCATCGGCGTTTGGACAAGAACGCATTGCCAAGGCACCAAGCTCGGTCAAGGCCAATCAAGGGGATTTTCGACTATTTTGGGATTCTGGCCATTCTCCGGCTTAACATCCTTGATGAAACCAATTTCTAGTGATCTTGTCGTTCAGAATCAGTGGTCCACAACTCAAGCACCTCCGACCAAGATTCCGACCAAATTCTGGCGAGCTCCAATCAGCCTCCGGTGATGCTCCGATGAAGCTCATATCCCTGCAACAATGCTTCGGCCAGTTATAACCTTGCTCCGGCCACATTCCGGCAAAGTCCAACCAAAACTGAACTATTACTTTTCCGGTTGGTCATTTCTCTTCCGGTTGGCCATTCTAGTCAAGGCCGGTTGCCCCTTGGCTCAACCAAGTTCAAGTGTCCAAGTGGTTGCCCCTAGGCTCAACCAAGTCCAAGTGGATTGCCCCTTGGCTCACCCATGCCCTAGCTGCCCATGTGCCTTGCCCTTTGGGCATAAACTAAGCTCAAACCGGTGGACTTGAGGAGCAACCAAGGGCAAGTCGGTTGGCTCCATGCCAACCATAAACCGCCACTTTTGCCTATAAATAGAGGGGCTTGGCCCTTGAAAACACAATCACTCATCACTTTTGTCTTTGTTACATTTGTACTCACAAGTCTTGTAACACACACACACACAATTGGGAATCAAAAGCTCCAACTTCTCTCTTGTTCTTGAGTACTCTTGTTTGTTCTTGTGCTACTCTTGTTTTTTCTTGAGTTACTTTTCCAAAACCTTACTTTCCTTGTCTTTGATTTTGAAACCATTTACTTTTCTTGCACTAGCTATGGTATCCACTTCCATGGATACTTGTAGCTAAACCCTTCATTCGGTTGAAGGGGTGTGCTTGTATCATGAAAACGTTTTAGACCCTTTTCTTAGTGCTACTATTGTGTTTAAGCTTGTTCTATGTGCCATACATTGGGGTAGAACATACACGGTTGAGTGGATGCTTGAAATGGCAAAGCTCTTCCGTGGGGTTCGTGAACATACACGGTAAGTGGATGCTTGAAATGGCAAAGCTTTTCCGTGGAGTTCAACCTCTCTTTAAGTCGCTTGGTTGATCGGAAATGAAAGATCAAGTGGTTGCACTTAGGCTAATATACCTTGAAATGGGGTATTAGTCTAGCTAGAATAAGTGATCTATGTCTTGAAATGGACTAGACGGTGTGACAAGTGCTTGAAATGGCCATGTTACATCTTTGAACACTTAGTATGATCATTAGCGGTCAATGATGAACGAAGTTGTGATACAAGGCCCCTAAACTGAATCTTTCTCTTTGATCAAAACACTAACTCTTCATTCTACTTTCTGTCTTATTTTCAACTGCTTAATTTCAGTACCCTTTACATTCAGTACTTTACATTCAGCAACTCACTTTACATTCAGTCACTAACTTTACTTTCAGTACCTAACTTCTACTTTCAGCACATTTATTTTCAGTTCTTTTATTTTCAGTCTTTATTTTCCGCACTTACTTTCCGCACCTTTATTTCAGTTCCTTCATTACAGCAGTTTTCAGCATCAATAAAACATATATTTTGGCATGTATTGTGCTTGAAACACAGCGTGCGACAAACCAAAACGTATGTTGTACGGTTGATATTGAACTCGGTTGTTTCCACAACTTACTTTTCAGTACTAAAACCACAACCAACCCCAACTGTCTTACTTAATTTTCCATTTTTCAAAAGAACAACTCTATCCACTAATTCTCTTGGGTTCGACCCCTACTTACCGCTGTACTAATCTAATAGTAAGGTCACGAGTAGTGGACTTATAAATTGTAATTTGTAGTCTCACGACGACTGGCACCTGTCAAATTTTATGGGCTAAGAGAGCCCAACTAATCCACTCTATTTGTAGGCAAAAGTGGCGGTTTATGGTTGGCATGGAGCCAACCGACTTGCCCTTGGTTGCTCCTCAAGTCCACCGGTTTGAGCTTAGTTTGTGCCCAAAGGGCAAGGCACATGGGAGGCAAGGGCATGGGTGAGCCAAGGGGCAATCCACTTGGACTTGGTTGAGCCAAGGGTCAACCACTTGGACACTTGAACTTGGTTGAGCCAAGGGGCAACCGGCCTTGACTAGAATGGCCAACCTGAAGAGAAATGACCAACCGGAAAAGTAATAGTTCGGTTTTGGTTGGACTTTGCCGGAATGTGGTCGGAGCAAGGTTATAACTGGCCGGAGCATGGTTGCAAGGATATGAGCTTGGTCGGAGCATCGCCGGAGGCTGATCGGAGCTCGCCGGAATTTGGCCGAAATCTTGGCCGGAGGTGCTTGAGTTGTGGACCACTGATTCTGAACGACAAGATCACTAGAAATTTGTTTCATCAAGGATGTTAGGTCGGATTCTGGCCGGAGAATGGCCAAAATCCCAAAATAGCCGAAAATCCCCTTGATTGGCCTTGACCGGGCTCGGTGCCTTGGCAATGCGTTCTTGTCCAAACGCCGATGGATCTAGCATTTTTGAGTGATTCCAAGTTAGGTTCATGAAGGTTGTTAAGTTGGAATCCGGTCGGAGCACGGTCGTGGCCTGATATGAAGCTCCTCCGGCCTTTGGTCAACTGGGCTCAGGCGCAGGCTCTCTGGCGCACTCAGACGCGGACGCGGGCTCTTCGGCACAGGCTCTCGGGCGCAGACACGGGCTCTCGGCACTCGCGGCGCATGTTCTCGGGCGTGGCCCGGCTGTGGATCTTGGCACTCGGTACTTAGCACATGCTCTCGGGCGCAGCCCGACATTCCTCGACTGGCCCGGCATTCTCGGCTCATGCACCTGGGCGTTCTTGGCACTCTTCGGCCAGCCCAACTGGGGTCCTGGGACGCGGCCTGGGATCCTCAGTGCAGCCCGATTGTTAAGTCCGGTCCCGACTAGGGCTCTCTTGGTCCGTTTTGACTTGTAATCCATTTTCGGCTCAAAAACTCCTCTCTTAGGCTTGTTTCCACTTAAGACCTTCAAAATGCCTGAAAAGTAAAACGACACCAACAAGTGAAAGTTCTTAAGACAAAGCGTCTAATTTGGTGGGTTTAACTGCTTCGATGAATCGTATAAATACGGTCCATCAAATCACCCCACACTTACACTTGTTCGTCGCGAACAAGGCTAGGCAAAAAGGGGAACACTATAATATTAAAAGTTCAAGGAAAGAATGACAGAATGTTAAACTAGATTTTTCCTAAACATGCATTGCTTACTTGCTACCAAACTAAACCGTGCAAAAACATAGAAGAAACTTGATACTTGTACCTTCGAGCCGAGATGCAACTTAATTCGGATGATTCGGGAGATAGCTGATAGATGCCTTGTCGCGAGGCAAATGCAAAAGATAAATTTATAAGTTCGCTACTCGTGACTTCATTGGGTAGTAAAGCGGTAAGTAGGGGTCGAACCCAAGGGAATTAGTGGATAGTTGTTCTTTGAGGAATTTTGTACAGAAATTTAAGTGCAATTGGGGTTGGTTGTGGTTTTAGTACTGAAAAGTAAATGACTGAAAGTAAGGAAAGTAAATACAGAACTGAAAGTAAATACTGAAAAGTAAAGTGCTTGAACAGTCGAGTTCAATATCAACCAAGCAACATACTTTTGACACTGGCCGCACGCTATATTTCAAGCGCAATGCGTGCCAAAGATATGTTGGATTGATGTTGAACAAGTCTGTAGTAAGCGTACGGAAATGTAAAGACAGAAAATAAAGTGCGTAAAGTAAAGACTGAAAGTAAATTGCGTAAAGTAAAGTGCTGAAATGTAAAGTGCTGAAAATAAAGTGTGTAAAAGTAAAGTGCGTAAAAGTAAAGTACTGAATGTAAGTGCGTAAAGTAAAGTACTGAATGTAAAGTTAGTTACGGAATGTAAAAGTTAGTTGCGGAATGTAAAAGTTAGTTGCAGAATGTAAAGTACTGAAAGTAAAGTTAGTTGCGGAATGTAAAGGTACTGAAAGTAAATGGTACTGAAAGTAAGCAGTTGATAATAGGACTGAAAGTAAAGTGACAAGTGATGTTTTGATTGAGAGAAGGATTCGGTTTTAGGGGCCTTGTATCATAGTCCGTTCATCATTGACCTCTAATGATCGTTCTAAGTGTTCAAAGATGTATCAAGGCCATTTCTAGCACTCGACTTGCCACACCGTCTAGTCCTTTTCAAGACATAGAACACTTGTTCTAGATAGGCTAATTCCTCCTTTCGAAGTATCTTAGCCTATGTGCATCCACTTGATCAAAAATTTCCGATCAACCAAGTGGTGTTAAAAAGAGGTTGAACTCAATGGAAAAGCTTTGCTCTTTCGAGCCTCCACTCAACCATGTATGTTCTAACCTAATATATGGCACATAGAACAAGTTTGAACATAATAGAAGCGTTAAGAAAAGGGTCTAAAACGTTTGCATGATACAAGCACACATCTTCAACCGAATGAAGGGTTTAGCTACGAATATCCATAGAAGTGAATACCATAGCTAAGTGCTTAGAAAAGTAAATGGTTTTGAAAGCAAAGACAAGGAAAGTAAATGGTTTTGAAAACAAAGACAAGAAAAGTAAAGGTTTTGGAAAGTAAAATTCAAGAACAATAAGAATACTCAAGAACAAACAAGAGTAAACTCAAGAACACTCAAGAATACTCAAGAACCAACAAGAGTATTCAAGATCAAAGCAAAATAAAGACAAGGAAAGTAAAAGAGGCTCTCGGTTTTGGGCAAAGTAAATGAAGAACAAACTCAAGAACACTCAAGAACACACTCAAGAACAAGAGAGAAGGTAGAGCTTTTGATTCAAAGTAAAGTGTTTACAAGGATTTGTGGGATAGATTTTAGAGAACTTCTCTATCTAAGTAACAAAGGATATTGATTCAAGGAGGGGAAGCCCTCCTTTTATAGCCAAATGTGGCGGTGGAGGAGAGGTAGTGGAGTAGGATATTTCCTCCTCCAATCGCCTCTAGTCCTCCCATAAGTCCGGTTGAGCTTGGTTGGCCTTCGGTTGGACTTGTTTGACACCAAAGGGTGCACTTGCCTTGCACATGGGCGGCTGAGCTTGGTATGTGCCAAAGGGCAACTACATGAGCTTGTTTGAGGCTTGGGCAAGCTTGGTTGAGCTTGGTTGAGGTATGGTTTCAAACCAAAAGATCAACCGATGTGAATAGTATAACCTAACAAGGAATTATGTAATTTGGTTGGACTTCGCCGGATTTTGACCAGAGTTGGGCTAGAATGACCGGAGCAAGGTGGTGGTTGGATTTGGCTTGATCGGAGCATCGCCGGAGGTTGATTGGACCATGGCCGGACCATGGCCGGAATATGGCCGGAGCTGCCGGAATTTTGGCCGGAGGTGATTGGGTGTTGGCCCATGGATTTGGAATGTTGAGATGATTCTAAGACTGATCCATGAAGGATGTTTGGCCAGATTCTGCCCGGAGCATGGTCATGGCCCGTGGTTGAAGTTTTCCTCGGGCCCTTGGTCGGCCGGGCCCAGGCGCTACTCTCGACGCGGTCCTGGTTTTCTCGGACTCGGCTCTCGGCGCTCTTGGATGTGGGTCTCGGCACTCTCGGATGTGGGTCTCGTCGCTCTCGGATGTGGGTCTCAGCACGGGCGCTCGGCTCTCTCGGCACGGGTGCTCGGTGCTCTCGGCATGTGGGTCTCGGCGGGGACCTTGTCTTCTCGGCACTCGGGACTTGGGACTTGGGTTGGTTCCCGGAACTCCCGGCACTTGGGCCCGTCACCTCTCGGCAGGGACCTGAGGTTCTCGGTACTGGGCCTGGGTACCCGACTGGGGTCCTCGGTCCTCGACTGGCCCGACTTGACTTGTAATCCATTTTTGGTTTAAGAACCCCCTTTTTAGCTCGTTTCTTCTCTAAACCTCGAAATAGCCTGTACAACAAAAATGGAACTAACAAGTAAACGTTGTTAAGACAAAGTGTCTAATTTGGTGGGTTTAACTATCTTAATGAATCATATAAATATGGTCCATCAGATCACCCCACACTTATACTTGTTCGTCTCGAACAATGCTATTCGAGAGAGAAACACAAAATCCAAGTAATAAGCTCTAAATAGGAAAGTAAGAATGTGGAACTAGATTTATCCTATCCATGCAATACTTACTTGTTACCAAACTAAACCGTGTAAATACTTAGAAGAAACTTGATACTTGTACCTTCGAGCCGAGATGCAAATTAATTTGGATGATTCGGGAGATAGCCCTTTTCAGGCTCCTGAACTGCATTCTCAGAACCGACTCTCACTATATAGTTAACTTGTAGCTTTCTCTAGCACATGACTTGGTTCGAGTTTCAATGATGTGAGCTCTTTGACTTCTTTTTGATGAGGGACAGCTTTTGAAGTGATTTGGTCTTTGGCCTTCGATTTTGAATTTGAGTTTCTTCACTTTTGTTTTGGTTAAAACCTTCACAATTTTGGCCTTTGGCCTTTGATTTGCTTCTTCGAGCTTTGCTCCTTTGTGATTAGCCTGTCCATTTTCTCAACCTTTTGAGGGGTCCAATCATCGCCCGAGAGCATATGGAAATACCTCCCCGCTCTTTCTCATCCTCGCCGTTTCGCGCGGGTCAAGATGAGGGTCGCTCATCTATTTTCTCAGCTACTAGGACTAGAGTTAGGACGGTTTGATTCCCGTCCCGCCTCTTGCACAAACGCTGCACGGTGGAGATGACTCTAATTTCCAATGAAACCCGAAGTGCAGCCTCCACTGACTTCGTAAACCATATAGTGAAATTCGATCCTTTGAGTGCTTGCCAAGCCTCTCTAGGGCATTTTATATCAACTCCACATCCCCTGTATATCTCAGCACAAAGGGACAATTAAGAAGTTACATCCTCAAGTTTTTATACAGTTGAGATTTCACAAGGTAAATGCTTGAATTTAGATCTATCTTTTTCACATTCTCAAGTTCATATTTTCAAAAAGATAATATTAAGGGAAAAGGAAAAGGAAAGCATGTTAAACTAATTATGTGCAAAGGTAGTTCTCACCCCACACTTTTGAACGAAGGCGTGCCTCTCGGCATGACTTAGTTCAAAAGCCGATTGCAAGCAAATATTTACAAGAGAAGGAAATGACATAAGGAAAAGGGAAGAACTGAACTCCCTTTATGGTGTCGTTGCATGTCGAGGACATGCGAGCAAATGACATGGCTCGGAGCGGAATAATAGAGGGAGTTTGGCTGGGGCCTTGAACTCTCGGCGGTCCCCAAAGCTGATTCCTATACAAGTAGTCATTCCTTCTATACACAAAAGTGGGTGAGAGCGACTGACAAGGTAAAAACTAAATGATAGAAATTAAATGACTGAAAAGAAAAAATGCCGGGTTACCTCCCGACCAGTGCCTTTGTTTAACGTCGTTGGCTCGACGATTGGGGATCACAAGTTTGGATCCCATGGGCGGTACAGGTTGTATTTCTGCGGAGTGCCTACCTTTATTCTTGCCTTGACTTTCCCCGAGTTCTTGTGGGATGATGAGCTTGGGTCAGGACTCCATTGTTCCGGTGGTTTTTCCTTCCAACACTTCTGAGAAGGCGAGGGACCCTTAACCACAGTCACTGGTCTTTTGAGTCGGGCTCTTTTGTGTTTAGGGCTGCCTTGTCTAGTTGTGGCGAGAAAATGCTCCATCAAGGAGTCGTTCTGCTCAGGCCCTTCCTCCATCCTTCTTTCATGCTCTCCACTAATCACATAGTTTCCTGCGATTTGCATATTGATCAAAGGGAAAAGTTGCGAGGCTTCCATTATAAGGGCCGGTTCCATATTGGTCAGCCCGTCCGTGAGGACCTGGTCTTGGTTGGTTTCTTCAACTGCTTCGGTGATGAAGGCAAGGTATGTTTCGGGTAGCTCGCTAGTGGCGATCTGAACTTCCTTTTCTGCCGACTCGGTAGTGAGCTCCCATGAGGGTTCTTCTTTGTCCCTCACTAAATTGGTTTCCATCTCTAGGTCTTCTGATGGTTCGGGGGTGATCTCCCACGAAGGTTCCTCCTCTGTGCTTCCTGTTTCTGATTCGTCCCTCATGGCCTCAACAATGTCTTCCCTACTCCTCTCTAGATTAGCTTCTACCATCTGTGCTCTATGATCAGCTTGGTGCCTTGGCCTTCGTTTTGTAGCTTCGGCTAAGTCATCTATGAGATTCCACATTTCAGTCATGGTCAAATGCATGGCCGATCCTCCCACTGCATCATTAATCCTTGATTGCTCAACTGCCCTCATTCCACAAAGAAATTTTTGAAGAAGGAACACTTCCGTGAATCCATGGTGCGGGCAGCGCGAAACAACTGTATCAAAGTATGTATAATACTCATCCAGTGTCTCATCCCAGGATTGTTGAAGGCAGATGATCTTCTCGCGGGTGTCATGTCGTAAGGATGGCGGGGAGAATTCTTTTAGGAATTGGGCACGAAGATCCACATAATAGTCTGCACAACTAGCAGTTGATGAGTAATACCAGATTCCAGCGAAGTCAGTTAGAGAAAGTTTAAAACATTCCAGTTTAAACCCTTCTATCGTTTCATTTTCAGGTTTCATGTGTCTGCAAATGGCGTTAAAATGTTGGCAATGTATTACAGGGTCCTCTCCGATGGTACCTCCAAACTGGGGGAGATACTGAATCATCCATGTATACATAGTGGAAAATCTAATGAAACAAAAATGAAAAGAAAAGAACAACTAATCTGATAGCTAGTTCCCCGGCAACGGCGCCAATTTTTGACAGATGCCTTGTCGCGAGGCAAATGCAAAAGATAAATTTATAAATCCGCTACTCGTGACTTCACTATTGGGTAGTTAAGCGGTAAGTAGGGGTCGAACCCAAGGGAATTAGTGGATAGTTGTTCTTTGAGGAATTTTGTACAGAAATTTAAGTGCAATTGGGGTTGGTTGTGGTTTTAGTACTGAAAAGTAAATGACTGAAAGTAAGGAAAGTAAATACAGAACTGAAAGTAAATACTGAAAAGTAAAGTACTGGAACAGTCGAGTTCAATATCAACCAAGCAACATACTTTAGACACTGGCCGCACGCTATATTTCAAGCGCAATGCGTGCCAAAGATATGTTGGATTGATGTTGAACAAGTCTGTAGTAAGCGTACGGAAATGTAAAGACTGAAAATAAAGTGCGTAAAAGTAAAGACTGAAAGTAAATTGCGTAAAGTAAAGTGCTGAAATGTAAAGTGCTGAAAATAAAGTGCGTAAAAGTAAAGTGCGTAAAAGTAAAGTACTGAATGTAAGTGGGATGGACCATAATTATACGAGTCAGAAACACAGTAAAACCCACCAAATTAGACTGTTTGTCTATCTAACTTCTATGTGTTAGTCCCGATATATTTCCACAGGGCATTTTAGAGACTGAAGTGAAAACACGCTAAGGAGAGGATTTTATGCTGAAAAGATAACAAGAGTCAATCCAAGGTCAAGATCATATGCCGACTGAAGAAATATCAAGGATCCTGACGTTGAATTGACCATAACAAATTAATCAGAAGAATCAGGAGTGGAGTCAAGACAGCCCGGGGAAGAAACACATTGACAGTTTTGTGAAAAGACTGCACAAAACTGTACAAAACTCACATTTGGGCAAGATGACCGACCACTTGAAGAAGTGGTGGCCAAAGGAGGAGCTCCTCCCCTTCCACCACCGCCTACCGGCGGCTTTGGGTGGTGGTGACCGGCGGCTTTTTCCCCTCCTCCACATGTCACCACCACCTTCCTCCTCCTCCACCACTCCTCTTCCTCCATGTGTGGCCATCTCCTCCCTTGATTTTCTCCTCCAATCAAAATGCAACACTTGCCACCCATCTCCACCACCCATCTCCTCCCATTTTGGCTATAAAAGGAGGAGCTCCTCCCCTCATTTCAACACACCAAAATCTCATTTCACTTCTCTCTCTAGAAGTTGTAATATTTGTAAAGTTGTAATTTTGCTTTGGAAATAAAGGAAAGCTCCCTTGGCGCTTCAACGGTTGTAAGTATTTCTTCATATTTATTCAACTGTTTTATTTCCTTAGTATAATGTTTAGCGTGATGAATAGTAGCTAAACTTGTAGTTCGGTCTAAGGGGCGCACTTGTATTATAAAATGTTTTAAGACTATTAACTTAGTGTCTAGTCTTAGTATTCAAAACTTATTCTATGTGCCATATATTAAGTCAGAACGTCCAAGGTAGAGTGGATGCTTGGAATGGCAAAACTCTACAGCGGGGTTCGTAAACTTGTACGGATAAGTGGATGCTTGGAATGGCAAAGCTTATCTGAGAAGTTTGACTCATCCTAAACACCATTTGGTTGATCGGGAATGATTGATCAAATGGATGCACATAGGCTAATATAACCGGGAATGGAGTATTAGTCTAAATAGAATAAGTGTTCTACGTCCATGGAATAGGCTAGACAGTGTACGCAAATCGAGTGCTTGGAATGGCCTTGATACACCGTTTGAATACTTAGGAGAGTCACTAAAGGTCAATGATAAACAGGATATAATATAAGTCCCCTGAAACCGAACATTTCTCTTTAATTATAAACTGTAATTTACTTTCCAGTATTAAAATCAACCAACCAACCAATCAATCAATCAAAATAGCTGGTAACTTTAAAACCAACCAACCGACCTTAAACACGCTCCCACGCTGCGTAATCCCCCCGAAGAACAATTATTCCCCTGGTTCCCATGGGTCGACCCCTACTTACCAAGTACTACCCAGTAGTATAGTTGCGAGTAGCGGACTATTATAAATTTATTTGCACAATCGCTTTGACGACGAGTGGTTCTGTCAAATTGGCGCCGTTGCCGGGGAACTAGTCATTGGATAACTGTTCTTCCCTCCCCTTTTTCTTTTCTGTTCATCTCTCTATGACACTACCCGTTACGCATGCATGGACAACGCGATTTCTGCCCCTGTTCGGAGGAACGGAGGGAGAAGACCCTGTACAGCACTGCCGAAACTTCCACCAAGTCTGCCACAACATCAAACCTGAAAACGAAGTGTTAGAAGAGTTTAAGCTGAAATGCTTCAAATTCTCTCTAACCGACTTCGCCACGATATGGTACTACACATCCACCGCTTGCAGTGCAGAACGTTTCGTAGACCTCTGCGTTCCGTTCCTGAAAGAATTCTCCCCACCATCTTTACGCCAAGAAACCCGTGAGAAGATCATGAGCCTTCATCAATCCCGGGATGAGACTTTGGACGAATACTACATGAACTACGATGCCATCGTCTCAAGCTGCCCGCACCATGGATTTACGAAGAAAATTCTTCTCCAAAAATTTCTTCGTGGGATGAGGTCCGAAGAGCTGGGAAGAATCAACGAAGCTATGAGAAGGTCTGCCGCAAACCTCACCATTGCAGACATGTGGTACCTGATAACTGGCCTAGCCGCTGCCACAAGACGAGTTCCCCACACTGACAAGGAAATGCAGATAGAAGAAGCTGACCCTGAGGCTGACAAAGAAGAAACCACCGAACCGTCAGAAGAGACTCCCGAACCATCCGAGGAATCAGACATGGAAAGCACCGGAAGCAACGAAGTAGAAGTCCAGAACACCACTGACGAACTGCCCAAGCCATACCCGACTATCATTACCCAGGCAGCTGAAACTATCTACGACCAGTTCTTCACGAACCAACATTACGAGGCAGAACCAAGCCTCATGAGGCCTTCCCGACTTTTCCCCTTAATTAATGAGCAAGTCGCCGCGAACTATGCGATCCAAGAAGAAGCTCAAAGGAGAATGGGAAAAGGGCCTGAGCAGAATGACTCCTACATGGAGCACGCTTTCGCCATGACTGGACAAGGCAGCCCTAAACAGGAGAACACCCAGTTCAAAAAGCTGATAGTGAAAGGTCCCTCGCCTTCTCAGAGACGTTGGAAGGAGATACCATCAGAACTGGACCCAAACCCGTCATCTGCTAAAAAATCAGGAAGACTCACCGCAAGAATCAAAGTCGGTGGAATCAAGAAGTTTGACCTCAGCCACCCATGGGACCCAAACCAGTAATCCACAACGAGGTATCGTCGAGCCAACGACGTTAAACAAGTGCACTAGTCGGGAGGTAACCCGACACTATCTTACTTTTCCGCACTTTAATTTCTGTCATTTAAATTCAGTATTTAGTTTTAAGCTTGCATGACTTTTGAACTAAGGCACGCCTTCGTTCAAAAGTGGGGGGTGAGAACCACCTATGTACATAAATAACATGCGGCTATTTTTCTTTTTTAATAAGTACCTTTTTGAAAATATGAACTTAAGAATGTGAAAAAGATAAATCATAATTCATGCATTAACCTTGTGAAAATTCAAACTGTTTAAAAACTTAGAATGTAACTTTCCATTTGTCCTTTGTGCTGAGATAACTAGGGATGTGGAGTTGATATAAACTGCCTTAGAAAGGCTTGGCAAGCAATCGAAGGATCGAATCAAACTATAGGGTTTTCAAAGTCAGTGGAGGCTGCACTTCGGGTTTCAGTGAAGATTGAAGTCATCTCCGCCATGCAATGCAAAAGGCGAGGACGGGAATCAGACCGTCCTATCTCCGGTCAAAGTAGCCGAGAAAATAGATGAGCGACCCTCATCTTGACCCGCGTGAAAATGACAGTCAAAGTAGCCGAGAAAATAGATGAGCAACCCTCACCTTGACCCGCGCGAAAACGGCAAAAAAGAGAGGAGCGGGGAGGTATTTCCATAGGCTTGCGGGCGATGATTGGACCTCCCAAAAAGGCTCGAGAAAATGGACTAGCAGTCACAAAAAGGCGAAAAGCTCAATGAAGCAAATTAAGAGGCCAATGGCCCAAAATTGTGAAGGTTTTAACCGAACAAAAGTGAAGAACTCAAAGCGTCAAATCAAAGGCCAAATGCCGAATCACTACAAAAGCAGTCCCTCGCCAAAAGAAAATCAAAGTACTCAAACCACTGAAACCTGAACCGAATCACGTGCTAGAGAAAGCTACCAGAAAACCATATAGTACGAGACGATCCCAAGATTGCAGTCCAGGAGCCTAAAAAGGGCTATCTCCCGAGACATCCAATATAATTTGCATCTCAGCACGGAGGTACAAGTATTAAGGTTCTTCTATTTATTTACGCAGTTTAATTTGGTAATAAGTAAGCAATGCATGAATTAGGATAGATCGAGTACCACAGTCTAATTTTCATATTCCAAAGCCAAACTTAGAACTTACGCCCTTTAATAGCATTGTTCGGGACGAACAACTAAAAGTGGGGGGTAATCTGATGGATCATAATTATACGAGTCAGAAACACAGTAAAACCCACCAAATTAGACTGTTTGTCTATCTAACTTCTATGTGTTAGTCCCGATATATTTCCACAGGGCATTTTAGAGACTGAAGTGAAAACACGCTAAGGAGAGGATTTTATGCTGAAAAGATAACAAGAGTCAATCCAAGGTCAAGATCATATGCTGACTGAAGAAATATCAAGGATCCTGACGTTGAATTGACCATAACAAATTAATCAGAAGAATCAGGAGTGGAGTCAAGACAGCCCGGGGAAGAAACACATTGACAGTTTTGTGAAAAGACTGCACAAAACTGTACAAAACTCACATTTGGGCAAGATGACCGACCACTTGAAGAAGTGGTGGCCAAAGGAGGAGCTCCTCCCCTTCCACCACCGCCTACCGGCGGCTTTGGGTGGTGGTGACCGGCGGCTTTTGCCCCTCCTCCACATGTCACCACCACCTTCCTCCTCCTCCACCACTCCTCTTCCTCCATGTGTGGCCATCTCCTCCCTTGATTTTCTCCTCCAATCAAAATGCAACACTTGCCACCCATCTCCACCACCCATCTCCTCCCATTTTGGCTATAAAAGGAGGAGCTCCTCCCCTCATTTCAACACACCAAAATCTCATTTCACTTCTCTCTTTAGAAGTTGTAATATTTGTAAAGTTGTAATTTTGCTTTGGAAATAAAGGAAAGCTCCCTTGGCGCTTCAACGGTTGTAAGTATTTCTTCGTATTTATTCAACTGTTTTATTTCCTTAGTATAATGTTTAGCGCGATGAATAGTAGCTAAACTTGTAGTTCGGTCTAAGGGGCGCACTTGTATTATAAAATGTTTTAAGACTATTAACTTAGTGTCTAGTCTTAGTATTCAAAACTTATTCTATGTGCCATATATTAAGTCAGAACGTCCAAGGTAGAGTGGATGCTTGGAATGGCAGAACTCTACAGCGGGGTTCGTAAACTTGTACGGATAAGTGGATGCTTGGAATGGCAAAGCTTATCTGAGAAGTTTGACTCATCCTAAACACCATTTGGTTGATCGGGAATGATTGATCAAATGGATGCACATAGGCTAATATAACCGGGAATGGAGTATTAGTCTAAATAGAATAAGTATTCTACGTCCTTGGAATAGGCTAGACAGTGTATGCAAATCGAGTGCTTGGAATGGCCTTGATACACCGTTTGAATACTTAGGAGAGTCACTAAAGGTCAATGATAAACATGATATAATACAAGTCCCCTGAAACCGAACATTTCTCTTTAATTATAAACTGTAATTTACTTTCCAGTATTAAAATCAACCAACCAACCAATCAATCAATCAAAATAGCTGGTAGCTTTAAAACCAACCAACCGACCTTAAACACGCTCCCACGCTGCGTAATCCCCCCGAAGAACAATTATTCCCCTGGTTCCCTTGGGTTCAACCCCTACTTACCAAGTACTACCCAGTAGTATAGTTGCGAGTAGCGGACTATTATAAATTTATTTGCACAATCGCTTTGACGACGAGCGGTTCTGTCAAAGTGCGTAAAGTAAAGTACTGAATGTAAGTGCGTAAAGTAAAGTACTGAATGTAAAGTTAGTTGCGGAATGTAAAAGTTAGTTGCAGAATGTAAAGTACTGAAAGTAAATGGTACTGAAAGTAAAGTTAGTTGCGGAATGTAAAGGTACTGAAAGTAAATGGTACTGAAAGTAAGCAGTTGATAATAGGACTGAAAGTAAAGTGACAAGTGATGTTTTGATTGAGAGAAAGATTCGGTTTTAGGGGCCTTGTATTATAGTCCGTTCATCATTGACCTCTAATGATCGTTCTAAGTGTTCAAAGATATATCAAAGCCATTTCTAGCACTCGACTTGCCACACCGTCTAGTCCTTTTCAAGACATAGAACACTTGTTCTAGATAGGCTAATTCCTCCTTTCGAAGTATCTTAGCCTATGTCCATCCACTTGATTAATCATTTCCGATCAACCAAGTGGTGTTAAAAAGAGGTTGAACTCCATGGAAAAGCTTTGCTCTTTCGAGCCTCCACTCAACCATGTATGTTCTAACCTAATATATGGCACATAGAACAAGTTTGAACATAATAGAAGCGTTAAGAAAAGGGTCTAAACCGTTTGCATGATACAAGCACACCCCTTCAACCGAATGAAGGGTTTAGCTACGAATATCCATAGAAGTGAATACCATAGCTAAGTGCTTAGAAAAGTAAATGGTTTTGAAAGCAAAGACAAGGAAAGTAAATGGTTTTGAAAACAAAGACAAGAAAAGTAAAGGATTTGGAAAGTAAAATTCAAGAACAATAAGAATACTCAAGAACAAACAAGAGTAAACTCAAGAACACTCAAGAATACTCAAGAACCAACAAGAGTATTCAAGATCAAAGCAAAATAAAGACAAGGAAAGTAAAAGAGGCTCTCGGTTTTGGGCAAAGTAAATGAAGAACAAACTCAAGAACACACTCAAGAACTAGAGAGAAGGTAGAGCTTTTGATTCAAAGTAAAGTGTTTACAAGGATTTGTGGGATGGATTTTAGAGAACCTCTCTATCTAAGTAACAAAGGATATTGATTCAAGGAGGGGAAGCCCACCTTTTATAGCCAAATGTGGCGGTGGAGGAGAGGTAGTGGAGTAGGATATTTCCTCCTCCAACCGCCTCTAGTCCTCCCATAAGTTCGGTTGAGCTTGGTTGGCCTTCGGTTGGACTTATTTGACACCAAAGGGTGCACTTGCCTTGCACATGGGCGGCTGAGCTTGGGATGTGCCAAAGGGCAACTACATGAGCTTGGTTGAGGCTTGGGCAAGCTTGGTTGAGCTTGGTTGAGGTATGGTTTCAAACCAAAAGATCAACCGATGTGAATAGTATAACCTAACCGGGAATTAAGTAGTTTGGTTGGACTTCGCCGGATTTTGACCGGAGTTGGGCTAGAATGACCGGAGCAAGGTGGTGGTTGGATTTGGCTTGATTGGAGCATCGCCGGAGGTTGATTGGACAATGGCCGGAGCTTGGCCGGAATATGGCCGGAGCTGCCAGAATTTGGGCCGGAGGTGATTGGGTGTTGGACCATGGATTTGGAATGTTGAGATGATTCTAAGACTGATCCATGAAGGATGTTTGGCTAGATTCTGCCCGAAGCATGGTCATGGCCCGGGGTTGAAGTTTTCTTCGGGCCCTTGGTCGGCCGAGCCCGGGCGCTGCTCTCGGCGTGGTCCTGGTTTTCTCGAACTCGACTGTCGGCGCTCTCGGATGTGGGTCTTGGCGCTCTCGGATGTGGGTCTCGGCACGGGCGCTCGGCTCTCTCGGCACGGGCGCTCGGCTCTCTCGGCACGGGTGCTCTGTGCTCTCGGCACGTGGGTCTCGGCGGGGACCTGGTCTTCTCGGCACTTGGGACTCGGGACTTGGGACTTGGTTCCCGGCACTCCCGGCACTTGGGCCCGGCACCTCTCGGCAGGGACCTGAGGTTCTCGGTACTGGGCCTGGGTACCTGACTGGGGTCCTCGGTCCTCGACTGGCCCGACTTGACTTGTAATCCATTTTTGGTTTAAGAACCCCCTTTTTAGCTCGTTTATTCTCTAAACCTCGAAATAGCCTGTACAACAAAAATGGAATTAACAAGTAAACGTTGTTAAGACATAGTGTCTAATTTGGTGGGTTTAACTATCTTAATGAATCATATAAATATGGTCCATCAATAGCCCTTTTTAGGCTCTTGATCTGCGCTCTCGGACCCGAACTCGCACTATATGGTTATCTTTGCCGCTTTCTCTAGCACATGATTTATATGGGCTAACGGTTTGAGCTTTTTGATTTTCTTGAAGGGACAGCTTTTGGAGTGATTTGGCCTTCGGCCTTTGATACTGAATTGGAGTTTCTTCACTTTTGTTTCGGTTAAAACCTTCACAAGATGGCCTTCGGCCTTTGATTTGCTTCTTCGAGGTTTGCTCCTTTGTGAATTGCTTGTCCATATTCTTCACCTTTGGGAGGTCCAATCATCGCTCGAGAGCATATGAAAATGCCTCCCCACTCTTTCTCATCCTCGCCGTTTTCGCACGGGTCAAGATGAGGGTTGCTCATCTATTTTCTCGGCTACTTGGACTGGAGATAGGACGGTCTGATTCCCGTCCCGCCTCTTGCATAAACGCTGCACGGCGGAGATGACTCTTGAACCGAAGTAACCCGAAGAGCTAGCCTCCACTGACTTGTATAACCACGTACTGAGATACGATTCCTTAAGCGCTTGTCAAGCCTCTCTAAGGCATTTATGTCAACTCCACACCCCCTATATATCTTAGCACAAAGGGACAAACAGAAAGTTACATTCTCAAGTTTTTACACAATTGAGATTTCGCAAGGTAAATGCATGCATTTGGATCTATCTATTTCACATTCTCAAGTTCATATTTTCAAAAAGTTAATATTAAGGGAAAAGGAAAACATTTCCAAAAAGTTAATATTAAGGGAAAAGGAAAACAAACTGACTTATATACAACGACTATTCTCACCCCACACTTTTGAACAAAGCCGTTCCTCACGGGACGACTTAGTTCAAAAACACACATGCAAGCAAATATTCACAAGAAAGGAAATGACATTAAGGAAAAGGGAAGAACTGAACTCCCTTTACGGTGTCGTCACATGTCGTGGATATGTGAGCAAACGACATGGCTCGGAGCTGGATGATCAAGGGAGTTTGGCTAGGGCCTTGAACTCTCGGGCGCAGGCTCGGTAATTGCTAGGCGCGGCCCAGCACTTTCAGGACGCAGGGACCTGGTCTTCTCGGCGCAGCCCGGTACTCCATGGGCGCAGGCCCGGTATTTCTCGGACGCACCCGGCTGGCCTGATCTTGCTCCCAAAACCCGCAAAAGATGGGTGAGAACGACTCAAGGCAAAATCTAAATGACATAAGTAAATATGTATTGAAAAATGTAAAAGACGCATAAAACTAAAAGTGTGCCGGGTTACCTCCCGGCCAGTGCCTTTGTTTAACGTCGTTGGCTCGACGATTGGGGATTACAAGTTTGGATCCCACGGGCGGCTTTGGTCAAACTTCTCCACCGCGCCTACCTTGATTCTCGCCTTGACCCTCCCCAATTTCTTGTGGAATGATAAGCTCGAGACAGGACTCCATTGATCGGGCGGATTCACCTTCACATTCCTTCGAGAAGGTGAGGATCTTTTGACCATATTTGCTGGTCCTTTGAGTCGGGCTCTCTTGTTTTCAGGGCTGCCTTGTCTAGCTGTGGCGAATGAATGCTCCATCAAGGAGTCGTTCTGCTTAGGCCCTTCCTCCATCCTTCTTTCAGGCTCTCCATTGATCACATCGTTTTCTGTGATTCGCATATTGATGGACCAAAATTATACGAATCATAAACACAGTAAAACCCCCTTAATTAGACATTTTGTCTATTTAACTTCTACTTGTTAGTCCCGATATATTTCTACAGGGTATTTTGGCGCTTAGAGAGAATACAGGCTAAGGAGAGGATTTTACGCTGAAAAGATATCAAGAGTCAGTCCAAGGTCAAGATCAGACGCTGAACGAAGAAATCTCAAGATCCTGACATTGAATTACTCAAATTAAATCAAACAGAGGAATAATCAAAGATAGACCAGAGCGGAATTGGACTGATAGTTTTGTGAAAAGACTGTGATGTTCCCATGAATGGCATGGCTTTGGCAAAATGGCTTTAGACAGTTCGAGCTAGAGTTCAACCACGGGCTGGAACAGAAGAACAGCGTACAGCAGACGCAAGGATTTGCATATCCAAAAGATTGACGAGATTATTTGATTGGAGCCAATCGACAAGTCATCATCGAAGATCAGAGAGGCGATCAAATATATGCAGATTGGCTGAGAGAATATAGGATGGCTTGGCACGAAAGTTATCTCCAAAGATTGGATATGGAGGAGATTGAATATCTATCAAATATTTAGGAGTATCTCCGAAATATTTGATAAGATATTTAGATTGGATCTGGACAATCAAAGATCAAGATTTGAAGTCGGCCATCGAATTATTTGAACATCAGATATTCGAATGAATATCTACATTGAAGGCGGCGTGGCTGACTTGGGGAAGAAGTCTTCGTATATTCTTCCAACCGATTTGAAAAGATATACATCAAATATCTAGGAATATTTCCTAAATATTTGATGGGATTATCTTGTGCTGATTAGGGTTTCGTCCAAAGCATATAAATACAATGCTAGGGCGTCCTTATTCAGTGTCGCTTCCTGAGAGAAAAGATAAACACGAGAGTTCGTGAGATTGGAGGAGGAGCGACCGCCGGCTGAGTATTCCACACCGGAATATCAACGGGAAGAAGCAGTCTGTTCAGTGTGCTGTTCAGACTGCTCTTGAAGGACAACAAAGCGCACACACACACGGTGATCAACATACGTCTTTGAGAGAAGGCGACTTGACTTCCGAGAAGTCCAAGACTAGGCCGAGAGGGAAGTCTCGTCCTACCCACAGGGGATCGAGGGGAGTAGCGACGAACCGAGATTGCAAATCCGAGAGACGGAGTGTTAGTGGTGAGGCCATTACAAACGAGGAGTTGTGTAAGAGTAAGACCTCTTGTAACCCTAAACTCGTAATAAGATTTGTGTCCCTTTTTCGGGTGTGGGAAACCCCCCAGAGTAGGCGAGGCCGAACTGGGTTATCATATCGTGTGTGCTCCTATGTTGTGCTGTTTATGTTCTGTCTGCTAAGGTGTTCCAGCCTCTGTTTGAACACAACCTGAAACTATTCAACAAGTGTTCGAGACGCAGTTCGAACACCATCTAGAACTCGTCTTGACTAAGACAAGTAGATTTCAATTGGTATCAGAGCAGGCACTCGACATACAGAGTGTGATCCGGCGACAGTTCAAGATGAGTTTGAAGAAAAGACAGAGCACTAACCGACCACCATTGCTTGAAGGGCCGAATTATGCCTATTGGAAATCCAAGATGAACGCCTTTCTAAAATCCCACGATGAAAGGGCTTGGAGAGCTGTAATGATAGGATGGACAGAACCCATGATGGCCAACCCTGAAGGAGATGTTATGCCAAAACCCAAAGCCCTGTGGTCTGAAGCAGATGATGTAGCGGCTATTGGGAATTCAAAGGCCCTGAATGCAATATTCTATGGAGTAGACGAGAAGGTGTTCAAACTGATTGCTGAATGTGAGGTGGCCAAGGAAGCATCGGATATTCTCCGAATAGCCTATGAGGGTCCAGATAGTGAACCTAACGATGGGTCTGGTGAAAAGCTTGGAGGAGCAGGTGGTGAACATCTCAGAAAGTATACGACCGAGGAGGTTAATCCATCAGAGAAGGTTGATGATACAATAACGGAAGTATCTTATCGTGCTGAAAAGGATGATGATCTGGACAGAATCTACAAGGTCCATGTGTCTGCTGTAACGAGTTCAGAGAAGTCATCTCAGGCCCAGGCTGTAGGGGTGGAAGACTCTGCAGCTGCCCTCAATCCAGAAGCTGTGAAGGAGGCAAGTGTTCAAGCAGATGAACCAGGAGATCAGCAGAGAGTTGAGACAGTTGTTGCCTCAGTGGCAGTCTCAGTAGAGGAGACAGCTGACGTCCCAGTTATTGTACAAGATATTTTTCGTGGTGAAAAGGTGAAGGCAGATCTCCCAAACGTCAGTGATACAATGATGGAGAAAAATAGAGAAACACATCATGCAGGATTGGTGGGGCTAAGGAGAAAGAATGCGGAGTTGAGTCGCAAAGAAGTTCATCTCATTGTGACAGGTAATCCTCAACATCTCATCAATGTTAAACCTATTCGCAAGCGTCAGTTTGTCACTTTTGGAGATGGAGGGAAGGGCCAGGTGATCGGCTGTGGGACATTGATGGTTCCGGATCTACCTGAGCTCGAGGATATCCTCCTAGTGGATGGGTTAAAGGTGAACCTGATCAGTATCAGTAAATTGTGTGGTGAAAGACAGTCTGCTACATTCTCTCGTGATACGTGTCAAGTACTGGATTGGAATGGAGACAAACTGTTGGAAGGAAGCAGGTCAATAAACAATAGCTACTGTCTAGGCTCAGTTGGAACAGGAGTTGCCACTGTCTGTCCGATAAACACGATACATAAAATGGAATTGCAAGGGACATGTATGGTGTCCTCTTCTGGAAAGGTGAAAGACGATGTTTCCCCCAACTCAGTTCTAGGAGATAAAATTCCAGAGGGAGGTCTAGTTGATGAAGCCACACCTACTCCAGCTAGGACACTTGATGATTCACCTGCGCTGCAACCTTCAGGGAGAATTAAGAGTCGAGCGAATGAGATCAGGTGTCGAGAACTGACTGCATGTTCATCCAGTCCGAAGAATGTCAACAAAGCATTTATTGATGAGATTTGGAAGGTGGTCATTCACGTGGAACTGGAAGAACTCACCAGATATGATGCATGGAAGTTATATCATCTTGTGCATAGTCACGAACTGAAGGAGACTATATACGGACTCACACAAGCGCCCAGAGCATGGTATAAGACTTTCCTCATTTACCATGGCTATGAGCGAGGGGGAGAAGAGAAGCATATGTTCGTCACGAGTACACAGAAGCTAGTTGGACAGTTCGTGAGACGGATGCAAAAGGAGCTCCAGCTGATCATGGTGGGAGAGATGAAACACCTTCCCGGAACACACGCTGACCAGATGCTGGGAGAGCAAGAGAGCATCTTCCTATGGATGAAGCAGAATCTGTCTGAACACGGAGTGGAACGGGTGAAGAAGTTTCTGCCCAAGAACCCAGTACAACACTCCATGATCAGATATCACTTCATCAGAGAGCTAGTGGAGAAGAAGGTCATCACATTGAAACACATGACAAATGCCGCTCAGTTCGAAACACTTAGATCCTCTCTGGGTCTGTGTGTTGTCGCCAACTAAGTGTTCCAGAAGGAGGTCAGCCAAGAGTACAAACCCCAGCAAATCAGTTGGGCTAACCTACCAAAGAAGAGGGCTGGAACAGATGGTACGTGGCTGGAACTAGTTATTCAATTCAAAATATTATCAGCATTATGAACCATTGGAGCATATCAAGAAAGGAGAAGAGGCGACTTCAAAGATGACAAAGGCTAACCTTAATCCACCTGAAGGAAGAAAGCTAGCGGAAAATCAGTCGACGGCTGATCTACCCCCAAAAGGTAATCCTGTGGTTCAAATCTTAGATTCATGTGCCTAATTCTGTGAATATGAATTCGATGAGGAGCGTGGAGGAAGCAGATGATGATTAGGGAGAGAAGTCAGTGGTTAAACCTGTAGTTGAGCTACAAGGTATTGACAGCATGTTGTCAAGTGGTTCTGGTTCGGTGAAAGAAGGAGAAGCCAGTAGGGCCAAGATTGGGGTTTCTGATAAGAAGAAACTATTGAATGCAAAAGTGCAGGCCATCGGTTTCGCGCTAAAGAAGACAAGGATTCGCAGGAAGGTCGTGCCTCAAAGGAATGACACTCCCACGGAATACGTTGCACGGATTTGTGCTGTAAGGGGGAGGAGACTTGTTTTGTCAGAATCAGAGGCTGAACATTTTGTTAAATCATCCTGCAAGAGGTGTCTGGTTCTTGAGGAAGACTCGGTGGATGGAGAAAAGAAGTCAGAGACCGACAAGGCTGCTGAAAAAGTGTCTGTTGAAGCTGATGATCCGAGGGAGCTAGAACACCCAGCTAACCCAGATGTGGAGATACATGAAGCTGATCTAGAGAGACCAGATAATGGAGATTGTGAAGAAAATCGGGACTCGACTTCATTCGGTGAGCTCAAGAAGTCTGAAAAGAAGAAAGTGGTCATCCAAGCATGCTCGACTGAAGTAACTATCAAGCGGGATGATAAGCGAACAGATGCAGGGGTAGCAAGTGCATCCAAGAAAAGGAAGAGGAGTGCTCCAGGATCTGTTCCGCCTAGTGTACCAACTGGAGTGTCTAAGCATGAAGTGTGGTTTGCCAGTACAGTCGCAGCAGCCAAGTGGAAAGCAGTGCAGAAAAGAAAGATCTTCCCTGAGAGGATGCTTGATGAGAAGAAGTACAAAGGAGAGTAGATTATTCAGCTCTTGAAGGAGACTGATCTGATTTTGGATCGTCCAAAGATGCTAACCGTTTAATGAATAGTTGGTGCGAGAAGCTATTGCAAATCTACCAAAATAGTTTGGGATTGCTGGTGATAAAGACTACGGCATAGTCTTTGTCAGAGGAAAGAAGGTCAAGATTGATCCTGAGATCATCAATGTGTACTTCGCAATGGATGATTTTTACGAGGTGGTGGAAGAGGAGAGCTATGACAAGATTGCAAGCTATTTAACGGCTGGAGCATACCCTCGGTGAAAAGACACCTCCATCCCAGTTGCAGATTTGACTACATTCTACTCGATGTTGTTCTTCATCGTCATAGTCAACTGGAAGCCTACATCTCATAGAACCATGGACATCAAAGAGATGTGACAGCTGGTCTACCAGATTGCAGAACATGCCATATCTACAAAGTCTCTGCACCAGATAATCTTCCCATCGCTTCTATAAGCTGAACATCAACCAGCATCCAGATTTGAAGACAGACCAGGACAGACTGTCAAGTGCTTCGTTGAAGTTGGTAGTTGATCACAAGCTGTTCAAGGGTCGACATAAGAATGATCTGAAGGACCCCGGGTTGAACAGGAAGGACGCACCTGAGTCTTTCATAAGGAGAGCTGCTGGTGAGAACTTGTCCCGAGCTGAACACGGACAGCTACTAGAGGAGGCGAAGAGTATACTGGAGGTTGAACAGGCGCAGAGGACAAGAATCAATCAATTGGTGCACGCTCTGTGATATCCCAGTGAGGATAAAGAAGACGGAGAGAGTTGATGTCTTGCTTGAAGAAAAGACATGCTGCCATGAGCCAAAGAGAGATATGTCTGGAGAAAGACTACCATGCAGCAAGACTGGACGAGCTGAATAAGTTCAAGAAATCAGTGAAGATGATAATCTCTGGATCAATAGACCTAGATACAATTTTGAAGTCCCAGAGAATGATTGGAGGATGTAGAGGCATTGGCTACACTGATGGGAGTAGTTCAGGAAAGACTAAGTTCGTCAAAGCTGAACAGTCGGTGAACAGAGAGATGAACAGGTACCCTCTGACCATCATGATGAGTTCTAACGGAGAATGGAGACGACACTCAAGAACCTGTTGAACTGTCACAAGAAGGTACACATCAAGCCAAAGTGTCGCGAGTTCATGGCTATGCGCAGAAAGTTGCAGTAGAACAATACTCCAAGGATGACACGAGAATGGAGAGTGAGAACGTGGGCTGAGAATCTCTGATGGAGGAAACCAGATCATCAAAATCCTACCAGTTGCTGACCTGCGGTCGAACAGCTGCTGAGACACCATTGTTTGATAGACTCACAGTATGTGTAACTGTCCCAGGCTATGTTTGAGGGGGAGTTGACAAGATTCCAGATGACGAGGAGACCAGATTGCTCGATTGGACCCCTTGCCAGTTTGTGGCAAAAAGGGGGAGGTGTTTGAGGTAACTGTTCTGGTTCCTCAAGTTGTGTCTAAAGCGTAGATTTGGTTTTGCCAAAATGCCAAGGGGGAGATTGATGTTCCCATGAATGGCATGGCTTTGGCAAAACGGCTTTAGACAGTTCGAGCTAGAGTTCAACCACGGGCTGGAACAGAAGAACAGCGTACAGCAGACGCAAGGATTTGCATATCCAAAAGATTGACGAGATTATTTGATTGGAGCCAATCGACAAGTCATCATCGAAGATCAGAGAGGCGATCAAATATATGCAGATTGGCTGAGAGAATATAGGATGGCTTGGCACGAAAGTTATCTCCAAAGATTGGATATGGAGGAGATTGAATATCTATCAAATATTTAGGAGTATCTCCGAAATATTTGACAAGATATTTAGATTGGATCTGGACAATCAAAGATCAAGATTTGAAGTCGGCCATCGAATTATTTGAACATCAGATATTCGAATGAATATCTACATTGAAGGCGGCGTGGCTGACTTGGGGAAGAAGTCTTCGTATATTCTTCCAACCGATTTGAAAAGATATACATCAAATATCTAGGAATATTTCCTAAATATTTGATGGGATTATCTTGTGCTGATTAGGGTTTCGTCCAAAGCATATAAATACAATGCTAGGGCGTCCTTATTCAGTGTCGCTTCCTGAGAGAAAAGATAAACACGAGAGTTCGTGAGATTGGAGGAGGAGCGACCGCCGGCTGATTATTCCACACCGGAATATCAACAGGAAGAAGCAGTCTGTTCAGTGTGCTGTTCAGACTGCTCTTGAAGGACAACAAAGCGCACACACACACGGTGATCAACATACGTCTTTGAGAGAAGGCGACTGGACTTCCGAGAAGTCCAAGACTAGGCCGAGAGGGAAGTCTCATCCTACCCAAAGGGGATCGAGGGGAGTAGCGACGAACCGAGATTGCAAATCCGAGAGACGGAGTGTTAGTGGTGAGGCCATTACAAACGAGGAGTTGTGTAAGAGTAAGACCTCTTGTAACCCTAAACTCGTAATAAGATTTGTGTCCCTTTTTCGGGTGTGGGAAACCCCCCAGAGTAGGCGAGGCCGAACTGGGTTATCATATCGTGTGTGCTCCTATGTTGTGCTGTTTATGTTCTGTCTGCTAAGGTGTTCCAGCCTCTGTTTGAACACAACCTGAAACTGTTCAACAAGTGTTCGAGACGCAGTTCGAACACCATCTAGAACTCGTCTTGACTAAGACAAGTAGATTTCAGACTGTACAAAACTCACAAAACTCCACCCTCCTCCTCACATGGGCGGCTCCTCCCTCACACCTTCCTTCCACCACTCCCACACCTCCACATGGCGGCTCCTCCTCCTCTCCTCCCAAAGCCGCCGGCGGCTAGAAGCTCCACCATGGAGAGCTTGCCATGTGGTGGCTCCTCCACCACATCTCCATCCCCTTCTCCTCCACCCTTGGATGCTCCTCCACATGCCACCATCTCCACCACCCATCCTCCTCCTCCTTGGCTATAAATATGAGAGCTCCTCCTCATTTGTAAATCATCCCAAAATCAATATTCACTTCTCTCTCTAAGATTGTAATTGTAAGTTTGGCTTTGGAAATAAAGGATAGCTCCCTTGGCGCTTCAACGGTTGTAAGTATTATTTGTAGTATTTATTCAATTGTTTTTATTTCCTTAGTTATAATGTTTAGCGTGATGAATAGTAGCTAAACTAGTAGTTCGGTCTAAGGGGCGCACTTGTATTATAAAATGTTTTAGACTATTAACTTAGCGTCTCTCCTTAGTATTCAAAACTTATTCTATGTGCCATATATTCGGTTAGAACGTCCAAGGTAGAGTGGATGCTTGGAATGGCAAAACTCTACAGCGGGGTTCGTAAACTTGTACGGATAAGTGGATGCTTGGAATGGCAAAGCTTATCTGAGAAGTTTGAGTTATCTTAAACACCATTTGGTTGATCGGGAATGATTGATCAAATGGATGCACATAGGCTAATATAACCGGGAATGGAGTATTAATCTAAATAGAATAAGTGCTCTACGTCCTTGGAATAGGCTAGACAGTGTACGCAAATCGAGTGCTTGGAATGGCCTTGATACACCGTTTGAACTTAGTAGAGTCACTAAAGGTCAATGATAAACAGGATATAATACAAGGCCCCTGAAACCGAACGCTTTCCCTTTAATTATAAATTGTAATTTACTTTCCAGTACTAAAACCAACCAACCAACCAATCAATCAATCAATCACTTAGCTGGTAGCTTTAAAACCAACCAACTGACCTAAAACACGCTCTCTCGCTGGACAACCCCCTCAAAGAACATATATTCCCCTGATTCCCTTGGGTTCGACCCCTACTTACCACTTGCTACCCAGTAGTAAAGTCGCGAGTAGCGGACTATTATAAATTTATTCTTGACGTTTGCACATAACGACTGTGCATCCATCAAAATTGGCGCCGTTGCCGGGGAGTTGTGCATAGGAATAGTTGTTCTATTTTCTATTTTCTTTTATCATGCAATTCACCAAGTCATACTACTACGGAATGGAACCTTGGAACAATACGGAGTTTTCCCCACCACCCTTCGAACTTGAAATCCGCGAGAAGATCAACAAAATAACGCAATCCCGGGACGAAACATTGGATGAGTACTTATGGTACTTCGATTCCATTGTGACGAGCTGCCCGCACCATGGATTTACCAACTCCGATCTTCAAATAAAATTTCTCTGTGGAATGTTGCCACATGAGTGGGACCAGCTAAATAATGCAGCAGGAGGATCAATGTGGGACTTAACCGTGGATGATCTTTGGATATTAATCAATGATTTGGCCGCAAGGTCAAGACCGAGCCAAGATCAGGCCGAGCCACTCAAGGACGGTATAACGGAGCTGGCATCTAGCATCCAGCAATTGGAAAACACAATGCAACAAATCAGAGCTAAAACTGAATTATGGGCGGTAGAAAAGGAGCTGGCAGCTAACACCCAACAATTGGCCGCAAACATGCAGCAATTGAGTGCCGCGATGCACCAATTCACGGCTGAAACCGATTCAGGAGCAACAAAAAGGACGGCTGAACCCGAGGAACCGACTGAGGATGAGGACCCGCAAATAACCGAAGAAGAACCACCCCAATCAGACCCGGTCCTTATCACTAATCCATCCGAGGAAATCACTGTCCTAATTACCGAACCTACAGAAGTCCCGAACCTCACTGCTAAAACGGCTGAAGAAATCAAGCTAGTCCCGGTCCTTGCGCTCGGAGCACCCGAGGAAGTCCCGGACCTCATTGCCGAACTGTCCGAGAAAGACCTAGTCCTCACTTTCGGAGCACCTGAAACAGACCTAGTCCTCATGGTCGAAGTGCCTCAACTTAACCCTTCGTGTTTCATGCCGATCATAACCATCGAAGATCATATAATCAATGATGATGCGGTACAAGGGGAGTTGGAGGCAGAGCATGAGCCAAAAAAGCCGACAAAGGAAATCTCTCTCGTCACAAGCCAAGAAAAACCACCCGGGAACTCAATCATTCCAAGACAACCATTCGTAGCTACCACCAAGAAGAGGCCTCACATGGGAACATGCCTGTGGTCGCCGATGTTTGAAGGCACAAAACCCAACTTCCAAACTCGCGAAAGTGCCAACTATTCAAACATGAAGAAGCGGCAAAGACATGGGCCGAAAGAATGGAAACCCGGAAGGAGTAATAAACAAGCACGACGCATTGGACCAGCAGCTATGGTCAAGGAAACCTCACCCTCTCGGAGCAAAAGGGCTGCCGAGAAAAAGTTTGACCTCACTCACCCTTGGGATCCGACCTTATGATCCATGATTGAGGTACTGTCGAGCCAACGACGTTAACCAAGTGCACTGGTCGGGAGGTAACCCGACACTATCTTACTTTCTGCACTTTATTTTCTGTCATTTAATTTCTGTCATTTTGTTTTTGTCATTTAGTTTTTTTTGTCTTGCATCATTCTCACGTCACCTGTATATATTTGCTTGCATGACTTTTGAACTAAGTCTTGCTGAAAGGCACGCCTTCGTTCAAAAGTGTGGGGTGAGAACCATCTGTGTACATAACATGTTTTTCTTTTTTAGTAGTATCTTTTTGAAAATATGAACTTAAGAATGTGAAAAAGATAAGTCATAATTCATGCATTAACCTTGTGAAATTCAACTGTTTAAAAACTTAGAATGTAACTTCTTATTTGTCCCTTTGTGCTAAGATAAACCAGGGATGTGGAGTTGATAGAAATGCCCTAGAAGGACTTGGCAAGCATTCGAAGGACCGAATTTCACTATATGGTTAACGAAGTCATTGGAGGCTGCATTTCGGGTTTCAGTGAAGATTGAAGTCATCTCCGCCATGCAGTGTTTATGCAAAAGGTGAGGACGGGAATCAGACCATCCTATCTCCGGTCAAAGTAGCCGAGAAAATAGATGAGCGACCCTCATCTTGACCCGCGCGAAACGACAGTCAAAGTAGCCGAGAAAATAGCTGAGCGACCCTCACCTTGACCCGCGCGAAACGGCAAAAATGAGAGGAGCGGGGAGGTATTTCCATATGCTCGCGGGCGATGATTGGACCTCCCAAAAAAGGCTGTGAAAATGGACAAGCAAGCTACAAAAAGGCGAAAAGCTCGAAGAAGCAAATCAAGAGGCCAAAGGCCCAAAATTGTGAAGGTTTTAACCGAACAAAAGTGAAGTACTCAAAGCGTCAAATCAAAGGCCAAAGGCCGATTCACTACAAAAAAGCTGTCCCTCGCCAACAAAGAAAGAAATCAAAAAGGCTCAACTCAACTGTGAAACCCGAACCGAATCACGTGCTAGAGAAAGCTACAAGGAAACCATATAGTGCGAGACAGTCCCAAGGATGCAAGCCAGGACCTGAAAAGGACTATCTCCCGAAACATCCAATATAATTTGCATCTCAACACGGAGGTACAAGTATTAAGTTTCTTCTATTTATTTACGCAGTTTAATTTAGTAATAAGTAGTAATGCATGAACTAGGATAAATCTAGTCCCACAGTGTCACTTTCATATTTTACTTAGATTGTGTGTACACCCTTTAATAGCATTGTTCGGGACGAACAACTAAAAGTGTGGGGTGATCTGATGGACCAAAATTATACGAATCATAAACACAGTAAAACCCCCTTAATTAGACATTTTGTCTATTTAACTTCTACTTGTTAGTCCCGATATATTTCTACAGGGTATTTTGGCGCTTAGAGAGAATACAGGCTAAGGAGAGGATTTTATGCTGAAAAGATATCAAGAGTCAATCCAAGGTCAAGATCAGACGCTGAACGAAGAAATCTCAAGATCCTGACATTGAATTACTCAAATTAAATCAAACAGAGGAATAATCAAAGACATACCGGAGCGGAATTGGACTGATAGTTTTGTGAAAAGACTGTACAAAACTCACAAAACTCCACCCTCCTCCTCACATGGGCGGCTCCTCCCTCACACCTTCCCTCCACCACTCCCACACCTCCACATGGCGGCTCCTCCTCCTCTCCTCCCAAAGCCGCCGGCGGCTAGAAGCTCCACCATGGAGAGCTTGCCATGTGGTGGCTCCTCCACCACATCTCCATCCCCTTCTCCTCCACCCTTGGATGCTCCTCCACATGCCACCATCTCCACCACCCATCCTCCTCCTCCTTGGCTATAAATATGAGAGCTCCTCCTCATTTGTAAAGCATCCCAAAATCAATATTCACTTCTCTCTCTAAGATTGTAATTGTAAGTTTGGCTTTGGAAATAAAGGATAGCTCCCTTGGCGCTTCAACGGTTGTAAGTATTATTTCTAGTATTTATTCAACTATTTTTATTTCCTTAGTTATAATGTTTAGCGCGATGTATAGTAGCTAAACTAGTAGTTCGGTCTAAGGGGCGCACTTGTATTATAAAATGTTTTAGACTATTAACTTAGCGTCTCTCCTTAGTATTCAAAACTTATTCTATGTGCCATATATTCGGTTAGAACGTCCAAGGTAGAGTGGATGCTTGGAATGGCAAAACTCTACAGCGGGATTCGTAAACTTGTACGGATAAGTGGATGCTTGGAATGGCAAAGCTTATCTGAGAAGTTTGACTTATCTTAAACACCATTTGGTTGATCGGGAATGATTGATCAAATGGATGCACATAGGCTAATATAACCGGGAATGGAGTATTAGTCTAAATAGAATAAGTGCTCTACGTCCTTGGAATAGGCTAGACAGTGTACGCAAATCGAGTGCTTGGAATGGCCTTGATACACCGTTTGAATACTTAGTAGAGTCACTAAAGGTCAATGATAAACAGGATATAATACAAGGCCCCTGAAACCGAACGCTTTCCCTTTAATTATAAATTGTAATTTACTTTCCAGTACTAAAACCAACCAATCAATCAATCAATCACTTAGCTGGTAGCTTTAAAACCAACCAACCGACCTAAAACACGCTCTCTCGCTGGACAACCCCCTCAAAGATCATCTATTCCCCTGATTCCCTAGGGTTCGACCCCTACTTACCACTTGCTACCCAGTAGTAAAGTCGCGAGTAGCGGACTATTATAAATTTATTCTTGACGTTTGCACATAACGACTGTGCATCCATCACACATTGATCAAGGGGAAAAGTTGGGAAGCTTTCATTATAAGGACCGGTTCTGTCTCGGCCAGCATGTCTGTGAGGACTTGGTCTCGGTTGATTTCTTCGGCTGCTTCGGCGGTGAGGGCAGGGTATGTTTCGGACGGTTCGTCAGTTAGGACCCGGCCTGCCTCTGGTGATCCGAGCGCCTCTTGGTCGAATGGTTCGAGAACTTCCGGTTCTAGTGTCGGTTGGTCTAGGTCTTCTGATGGCTCGGGAGTAATCTCCCATGTAGGCTCCTCCTTGGTGCTTCCTGTTTCCGACTCGTCCATCATGGCCTCTGCAATGTCTTTCCCACTCCTCTCTAGACTAGCTTCTACCATCTGCGCTCTTTTATCAGCTTGGAGCCTTGGCCTTCGTTTTGTGGCTTCGGCCAAGTCATCTATGAGATCCCACATTTCAGTCATGGTTAAGTGCATGGCCGATCCTCCCACTGCGTCATTAATCCTTGACCGCTCAACTGGCCTCATCCCACAAAGAAATTTTTGAAGAAGAACCACGTTCGTGAATCCATGGTGCGGGCAGCGTGAAACAACGGTATCGAAGCACGTATAATACTCGTCCAGTGTCTCATCCTGGGATTGTTGAAGGTAGATGATCTTCTCGCGGGTGTCATGTCGTAAGGATGGCGGGGAGAATTCTTTTAGGAATTGGGCACGAAGATCCTCATAATAGCCTACACAACTAGCAGTTGATGAGTAATACCAAATTACAGCGAAGTCAGTTAAAGAAAGTTTAAAGCATTCCAGTTTAAACCCTTCTAACGTTTCATTTTCAGGTTTCATGTGTCTGCAGATGGCGTGAAAATGTTGGCAATGTATTTGATGGACCATAATTGTATGAATCATAAACACAGTTAAACCCACCAAATTAAACTCTTTGTCTATTTAACTTTTGCTTGTTAGTTCCGATATTTATCTACAGGGTATTTTGAAGTCTAGAGAGAATACAGGCTAAGGAGGAGTTTTAAAGCTGAAAATGAATTACGAGTCATTCCAGGTCACGACCAAATTCTGACTTTCAAGAACCTGACATGGAATCACTCAAAACAAGTCCAAACGAAGGGCAACCAGAGTCAGACCGAAGCTGAAAGGACCCAATGGCTTTTTGGGAAAAGATCTCAAACTCACTCATCCTCTCCCCTCATGCCACATGGGTGGCTAAGCCTCCTCCTCTCCTCCCTTGCCATGTGGCCGGCGGCTAAGGGAAGAGACACCTCAACCCGATGGCTTTTGGCTTCTCCTCCCTCCATTTGACAAGTGGCTTAGTTCTCCTCCACATATCTTCCTCCCCTTAGCCTATAAATACCATAACCCTTCTCCTTGTAAAACATTCCAAAATCAAACAAACATCATCCATCACAAAGCTCTAGCTTCTCTCTAGATTTTGGGCACTAATCATGTAATCACTTTACTTTGAAATGGAAGCTTGGTCTTGAGCACTCTTATCGGTTCTTGTAAGTCCTCTCTTCTTTACTTTACTGTCTTTTCAATTCAACAACTTTACTTTCCTGTCTTTACTTTCGAAAACTTTATTTTCTGTCTTTCAAAACCTTACTTTTCAAGCACTTAGCTATGATGTCCTGCTCCATGGATATTCGTAGCTAAACCCTTCATTCGGTTGAAAGGGTGTGCTTGTATCATACAATGTTTTAGGCCCTACTCTTAGTGCCTCTATGTGTTCAAAACTTGTTCTATGTGCCACATATTAGGTTAGAACTTCCAAGGTTGAGTGGATGCTTTAACGGGCAAAGCTCTTCCGTGGGGTTCGTGAACATACTCGGGTAAGTGGATGCTTTAACGGGCAAAGCTTATCTGAGGAGTTCGAAAGGAGGAATTAGCCTATCTAGAACAAGTGCTCTATGTCTTGAAAAGGACTAGACGGTGTGGCAAGTCGAGTGCTAGAAATGGCCTTGATACATCTTTGAACACTTAGAACGATCATTAGAGGTCAATGATGAACAGAACTATGATACAAAGCCCCTACACCGAATCCTTATCTCAATCGAAGCGTCACTTGTCATTTTACTTTCAGTCTCAATATCAACTGTTTACTTTCAGTACCATTTACTTTCAGTACCATTTACTTTCAGTACTTTACATTCCGCAACTATTTTTTACTTTCCGCAACTAACTTTACTTTTCAGTACCTTTACATTCAATCACTAACTTACTTTCAGTACTTACTTTACGCACTTTACATTTCCGTACGCTTACTACAGACGCTTTCAATATTAACTCAATATATCTTTGGTACGCCTTACGCTTATAGCGTGCGGCCAATACCAAAAGTATATTGATCAGTTGATATTGAATTCGACTGTTCCAGCAATTTACTTTCAGCACTTTACTTTCAGTCATTTACTTTCCAGCAATTTACTTTCAGTACTAAAACCACAACCAACCCCAATCGCAGTTACATTTCTGTACAAATTCCTCAAAGAACAACTGTCCACTAATTCCCTTGGGTTTGATCCCTACTTACCGCTTTACTACCAAATAGTGAAGTCACAAGTAGTGGACTTATAAATTAATTTTGCACATTGCCTCACGACAAGGCCTTGTCATAGGGGTCGAATCCAAGAGAATTAGTGGATAGAGTTGTTCTTTCGAAAATGGAAAATTAAGTAAGACAGTTGGGGTTGGTTGTGGTTTTAGTACTGAAAAGTAAGTTGTGGAAACAACCGAGTTCGATATCAACCGTACAACATACGTTTTGGTTTGTCGCACGCTGTGTTTCAAGCACAATACGTGCCAAAATATATGTTTGATTGATGCTGAAAACTGCTGTAATGAAGGAACTGAAAGTAAAGGTGCGGAAAGTAAGTGCGGAAAATAAAGACTGAAAATAAAGACTGAAAATAAAAGAACTGAAAATAAATGTGCTGAAAGTAGAAGTTAGGTACTAAAAGTAAAGTTAGTTGCGGAATGTAAAGTATTGAATGTAAAGGGTACTGAAATTAAGCAGTTGAAAATAAGACAGAAAGTAGAATGAAGAGTTAGTGTTTTGATCAAAGAGAAAGATTCGGTTTAGGGGCCTTGTATCACAACTTCGTTCATAATTGACCGCTAATGATCATACTAAGTGTTCAAAGATGTAACAAGGCCATTTCAAGCACTTGCCACACCGTCTAGTCCATTTCAAGACATAGATCACTTGTTCTAGCTAGACTAATACCCCATTTCAAGGTATATTAGCCTAAGTGCAGCCACTTGATCTTTCATTTCCGATCAACCAAGCGACTTAAAGAGAGGTTGAACTCCACGGAAAAGCTTTGCCATTTCAAGCATCCACTTAACCGTGTATGTTCACGAACCCCACGGAAGAGTGACAGGTCGTCGTCGGTACCTGCAAATCTAAATTTATAATGTTCACTTACCCTTGGCTTAGTATAGCTGTAAGTAAGGGGTCGAACCCTAGAGAGCTAGATGGTTACTACTTTGTTCTGTAAGAAAGGAAGGGGAACGATTGGGTGTGAGTAAACAGTTTTAGGAAACAACTGCGAATAAGGAAATAAAGTGAGTGAATAATAATGATGAGAAGTATTCAGGCTAGGGTTTCTTAATTGTGACTTGGTTTATCCTTGATTTCTAAGTATTTTATCTTGCTTTCTTCAGTGTGGTTACTCCGGGTCAGGTTATAACCTAAGGTAGGACCGTTAAATCACTACGCCACAATCTACTCCTGGTCAGGTTATAGACTTCTAGTTCTAGCAAAACCTAATTGATCGGTTGTAAATATAGTGATTGTAATGCAACTCGCGATCAAACAATTAATCCGAGTGTGAATCAGGTCGAATCCTCAGGGAACTAGTTTGCTACTTTCTGTAAATGATTGTTTATATTAGTACTGAAATTGGGGGGTTTAAAATAAAAATGCAGTACAATAGAATAAATAAATTGAACAATGAAATGAACTAACACAGAACTAAAGATTTAATTTGTTGTTGCATACGATTTGTTGTTTGGTTGTCTTTTAATTTGATGAAACATTGGGAATCAATGACTCCCCAAAAACAAACAGATTGTAACACAAGGTTACTGCATACTCAACTTTCGCTTCTTGCCTAACAGTAGATCTTGATATATGATTGTAAATTATTTCCCTAGGTCATTTGTCTTACTACATGCTCAACTTTCGCTTCTTGCATAATAATAAAACTAGATATACAAATCATCAAGACTCAACTTTCGCTTCTTGCCTATCAGATTTTATCTCGTTACATGCATAGACTCAACTTTCGCTTCTTGCCTATCATGCAACTATGTAAACCTACTGTGATATGCTACTGCAAACACAGACAATAGATACAAACAATCCGCATACAAACATTATTGATATCTCGCGAAAATACCAAATACAGGATGTATAAATTGAACTACTCATATCTAATGTAAAGAAATAAAATCGCAATCATATAAAAGAATATGTGTTACAACTGCAGATGTCTCTGGGGGGATCCATTGGATCCCAATAAGTGGACTACTCACTCATGGTGAGTTGATACATGACAACATCTAAATAAAAATGAAGTACAAGACTAGGTTAAGAGAAACCCTGATTGTTGAACTTCTTCTGGTGGTGTTGTTGTTGTCGCCAAGTATCTTTTGTGATTTTCTCTGATTATGTCTGATGATTTCTTCTTTTTTGATGTCTGCTCTTTCGATAGTGTTGTTCCTCAATAACAGTAATAATTTAATTTGTCTCCATGTTTCCCGATGCAGGCTTCTCTATCTCTGATGGCCTCTTTGTGTCCCCATAAAATTCACACTTCTTGATGGAAGGAAATAAATGCGCCGATCGGATGCACTAGGGTTTTAGGTCGGGCGTGCGAGCAGCTGGGGGTGTCGGGTGTCCGAGCGGCTGATGCGAGGTGTGCGGGCGGCTGACCGATCGGGCATGAGGATGGAGCTCGGTCATGCGATCGTGCATGGCATTTGGTAGCTCGGAGGTCCGGTCGTGCATTGGCCTTTTTATCTCGGAGGTCCGGTCGTGCATACGAGCATTTCATGCACACTTTAGGTCGGGGGTCCGAGCGGTTGCACGAGTGTTTTAGCTCGGAGGTCCGAGCGGTTGCCCAGGCATTTTCACGCAGCTTTAGCTCAATTTTTCCATTTACTTCTTAAGTTGATTTGTCACTGAAACACTAAGTAAAACCATCAAATCTGCGTAATATTATATGGATATGGAGCTCAAAGTGTGTGAATTTGTACATCAAAGATCATGCAAATAATCGCTCATCAAAATACCCCACACTTAGATTTTGTTCGTCCCGAACAAACACACATCAGAGGCATCACCCCAGAACATCTTAAAACTAAGCAAACAAAAGAACAAATAAAACTAGTGAGAGTTTTCAGAACAGGAATACTCACAAATCCCGTGATACTTGCTCAGTTAGCATCAGAAATTTTGAAACAGTGATAAACATGATAATTCATCAGTTCAGGCAGTGCTGCATCAATATCACTCACTTCAAAACAGACAAAATGTTTCTTCATTTCAATATGATATTCAACTTATGCTAACTTGACTCAAATATGCTAGCATTCATTCAGACTAATCGAAAAGTCAGTTTATTCAATTGAATTATCAAGAAGAATTTCACTTACACGAAACTTGTAAATTCTCTTCAAGGCTCACGCAGTAATCTGCAAGGGTCTTTCCTCAAAGAATACCTGTGAATATATTAGTGCACAAAATATGGTACAAAGTCACGATCAAGCGGGGGTTTATCTATATACAAACTTTCGCACTACTTTAGTGCAGGTGTGGATGGTTTCGAAGGGGAAGACCTTGCTCAGGGGATTACCCATATCTACCGCTTCCTAACCTCCGCCATCTACGCTTTATCTTTTTTCTTCTTCTTTTTTCTTTTCTTTACCTTCTTTTTCTCTTTTTTTTGCAATTTATTTTTTTGCTTTTTTTAAAGAAATAAACAAATACCCCACACTTGAAATTGACAGCGCACCAAAATAATGTGTAGCACAAAAACACAACCACAGTATTTTTGAAGTCACCTAAGAGCCAATCTGAAAAATAAACTCGTTTGCGGGAGTTCATCATGATTTTTCCAAAAGCTTAAACGAATTCAATATGCTGAACTAAGCTAGCATGAAATCGTCTATTTACATAAACTTTCATATCACAAGGAGAATCAGAAATCAGATGCTAACAAATTCATGAGTTCAGAGCAGCAAAGCCATAGCATCAGAGATTAACATGTTCATCATTCAACGTGTTTTCAGCAAAAATTTTGAGCAAGTATCAGGTGATTACATTCAATCATCTTTTTTTTTGCAATTTTTTTTTCTTTCAGCACACATAACAATCATCAATCGAATATAATTGAATAAATATCAGCCACCCCACACTTAAAACATGCTTAGTCCCTAAGCATTCTAGCCTAAATAATGAGCAAGCAGGGTAGTAAAATATTATTTGATTGATGAAAGTGAAAAGAGTTTACTAGACGATCGCATACAGGTAAAAGCAAAAGCGAAATGCAGCAAGTTTTCCTTTTAATTCCAGCTAGGTCACTCTTGAGGAGTGCCGTCAACAGGTGCAACAGGTGCATGCGTGGCAGGTAGGCGTTGGAGAATGGGTTGCAAGATGGTGTAAATGTTATCCAGTTTAGTGTCCATTTCAGTCTGCTTACCTTTTATTTCAGCTTGACCCTCCTCTATAGCTTTTAGCCGTGCCTCAACATCTCCATTAGCAGTGGTAGCTTGTGTGTCTGAATTCTTCTTCTTGCTGCTTTGCGATGCCGGAGGCTCCTTTATCCAATTATTCTCCTTATCAACCATCGCACTATTTTTCATCATTGCCAGGCCTAGTTTGTTTGGCTATAGCAGCTTCCCTTTATCCAGGTTATAGCCGAGGTGCTTAGCAATAAGATTGATGATTGACCCTCCTCCAAGCACGCTACAAGACAAACACTTTTCAAAAAGATCAGAGAAAATAGTCATAAGCTTCACTCCATTCCCTCTACCTCTGCGCATGGTTCTCATAATCTCTAGATCTCTATGATTCACTCTACTTCCCTTATCAGCGCGAGTAACCAAGTTTTCGGCAACGAGACGCTGGATAATCCTCCAGGCTGGCAATCTGATCAATTTGGAGGGTGAGTTAGTAGTGAATGTGGTAGTGTCTTCAGTAATGTACCTCCAGAATTCAGCGTCTTCATCAGTAGATTGGTTGGTGAATAAGGTATCTTTCCCTTGGTATTTGAAAATCTTTTCAAACTCTTCCTCAGTCAAAGTGTGAAAGTACCCATTAATCTGGAAAATCCACCCGTGCGCCCACCGCTTGGATCCTGCTTTTCTTAAGCTTTCTGGTACGTCCTGAGTTGCCCATATGACTTCAAATGTCGAAATAAACTCAATGACCAGCTTCTGTTAGGTGCCAGGATCATCCCACATCATGAACTCCAAGTTTCCGTCTGTCAGGATGGAATTTACCTCATCAAAAATCTCCACTGTCCTCAGGTCATCATGCACGGGGTACAACGGCTTGGCAGCTTTAGCGTCCTTGATCTTCATCCATTTTTCCTTGTCCCTAGGGAGTATGATCCTGTAGATGTGGTCAAAGTTATAGACATGCTCTTTTGGTTGCGCATCAGGGGGTATGAATCTCGACAATGCAGACTCATGAGCTGGTGTGAGGGGGTTTGGCACTTGTTGTGGAGGAGGAACAGGTGGCGGTGGAACAGGTGGGGCTTGGGCTGTACCAGCCTCAGGGCGAGCACGTGAGGATTCTCCAGCAGTATTTTTGCGCTTAGGAGGTGCTGTGGCACTTAGATGTGCTGGGTCATCTGGTGGCAATGGGTATAGGTTGTCCACAACCTGAATTCGCTTCCTCTTTTTCTCTTTTAATCCCTCTGCATTAGTGCCCTTAACTCCCATCGTCTTCACCATAGCAAAAAAAATTAGGCACCAATTCAATTCGCACTTTAATTCTCTGAAAATTTGTTACCGAAGAGGCGCTGATCGGAAGAGGCTGCTAGGTTGGCTGATTTGAGGGTGCGACTGGTGAATCGGAAGGCCGGAGCGAGATTATGTTGGATCTGAAGATCGGGCTGATGAATGGCGGACGAGAGGCGGACGAGCGGGCTTCCGATCGGTTGATGAGGAGTTGACGAGCGGGCGTCCGATCGGCGGACGAGAAGCTGATGAGCGGCTGTGCGAGCGAGCTTCCGATCGGGCTTCCGATCGGGTGTGAGAATTTTGAGCGTCGGATGCTCGGCCGGCTGTGCAAGGAGGCTGCGCAATTTTTCTTCTTTCTTCTTTTTGTGTAAACCCTAATTTGCTGTAGAATTGCAGTTATAAGCAGCTAGGTTAGCAAAATTGATTTAGCTAAATTGATAATCTTAATATTTCTAAATTGATTTAGCCAAATCTGAATATGAGAATCTGAATATTTCTAAATTGTTGCATAAAATATAAAATTGAAGTTCTTACCGGCCTAGTTTAACGTCTTGTCCAAGACGGAGCTGCTCTTAATTGTTGAGATTGTTGAGATTATAGGGTAGATTTATTCAATGTCTTCGAATTTGTAATCCTCCAGGTTGTTAGGCTTGTATCCGAAATATTCCTTTACCCTGTGCCCATTCACCTTGAAAGTTTGGCCATTGTCATCTGAGAGTTCTAAATGTCCATCTTCAAAAACCTTGCTCACTGTATATGGTCCTGCCCATCTTGTCTTGAGCTTTCCTGGAAATAGCTGAAGTTTGGACTTGTACAGCAACACCTTTTCTCCAACAGAAAAGCGTTTAGCTCTTAGTTTCCTATCGTGCCATTTTTTCGAACGTTCCTTGTATAGCTTGGCACTCTCGTAGCTCTCCATACGAATTTCTTCCAACTCATGTAAATCTAACATCCGTTTTTCACCGGCTGCTTTCATATCGTAGTTCAGCTTCTTCACTGCCCAAATAGCTTTAAATTCCAACTCCACTGGTAAGTGGCACGGCTTTCCATACACCGGCCTATAGGGTGACATCCCAATAGGCGTTTTGAAAGCTGTTCTATATGCCCATAAAGCTTCCTCCAACCTTGACGACCAGTCTTTCCTTGAATTGTTTACTGTCTTCTCCAATATTTTCTTGAGTTCTCGGTTGGTTACCTCAGCTTGCCCATTGGTCTGCGGATGGTAGGGTGTGGAAAACTTGTGGTAGACTCCTAATTTTCTTAACATAGCTCCGAATTGCTTTTATCGAAAATGACTTCCATTGTCACTTACCACTGCTCTCGGAGTTCCAAACCTTGGAAAAATTATCTTTTTGAATAAGCTCGTGACATTCTTAGCATCGCACGTTCTGGTTGCCACAGCTTCTGCCCACTTTGACACAAAATCCACTGCAACCAATAGATAGTTATTTCCGTATGAAGATGGGAATGGTCCCATGTAGTCTATGCCCAGACGTCGAATATCTCGATTTCTAACATTCCTTTTTGCGGCATCTCATCGCGTTTGAAATATTCCCAGTACGTTGGCATGAATCACAACTCTTCACGAATAGGTAGGCGTCCTTAAACAGAGTTGGCCAGTAGAATCCACTTTGTAAGACTTTAGCTGCAGTCTTCGTTTTCGAACCATGACCACCATATGGAGATGAGTGACAACGTTCCAGGATACTCTGCTGATCTTCCTCTGATACACACGTCCTGTAGATGCCATCGACACACAATTTATATAAAAATGGATCATCCCAGTAATACCTCTTCACGTCGTGTAGAAATCTCCTCTTTTTGTTGTAATCCACGTCTCCCGGCAGGATTCCACATGCCAGATAGTTCACAAAATCAGCATACCAAGGTGCTGAATTTTTCTCTATGTTCATCAAATCCTCGCCCGTGTACGAATCTCGAATAGGCGCATCAGCAGAAATCTCCGCAGGGTCCAGTTGTATCCTTGACAGGTGATCGGCTACCACGTTTTCAACTCCCTTTTTGTCTTTAATTTCAATATCGAATTCCTGCAAAAGAAGTATCCAACGTATTAGTCTAGGTTTTGCATCTTTCTTTGTCATTAAATAACTGATAGCCGCATGGTCAGTATACACAATCGTCTTTGAGCAGACTAAGTATGGTCTGAATTTTTCGAACGCATAAACAACTGCTAACAGCTCCTTCTCAGTTGTTGTGTAATTTACTTGGGCTGCGACCAAAACTTTACTGACATAGTAAATCACATGCAGTTTTTTATCGTCCCTTTGACCTAGCACTGCTCCAATTGCGTTGTCACTTGCGTCACACATCAGTTCAAATGGCAGGCTCCAGTTGGGCGGTTGGATAATTGGTGCAGTAATTAGAGATTGCTTCAGAGTTTCAAAAGCTGCAACACACTCATCAGTAATTTTAAATTCAACATCAGTGCAAAGTAAATTGGTGAGAAGCTTAGCTATTTTTGAAACATCTTTGATGAAGCGTCTGTAGAAGCCTGCGTGCCCTAAGAAGCTTCTGATGCTTTTGACATTGTTGGGAATTGGCAGCTTTTCAATTGCTTCCACTTTTGCTTTATCTACTGCTATCCCTTTCCTTGTTATTTTGTGTCCGAGCACAATACCTTCTTAAACCATGAAATGGCATTTTTCCCAGTTAAGGACAAGACTAACCTCGACACACCTGGGAAGCACTTTAGATAAATTAGATAAGCATGAATCAAATGAATAACCATGAACAGAAAAATCATCCATGAAAACTTCTATGGATTTCTCCAAAAATTCGGAGAAAATTGAAGTCATGCATCTTTGAAAGGTTCCTGGTGCGTTGCACAACCCGAATGGCATACGTCCGTAGGCAAAGGTACCGAATGGACATATAAATGTTGTTTTGTCTTGGTCGTCAAGGTGTATGGGGATTTAAAAAAAATCCACTGTAGCCATCCAAAAAGCAAAAATATTCGTGCCCGGCTAGTCTCTCTAACATCTGGTCGATGACTGGGATGGGGAAGTGATCCTTCTTCGTAGCTTTGTTCAGATTCCTGTAGTCTATACACATTCTGTGTCCGGTCACTGTTCTTGTTGGGACAAGCCCTCCCCTGTTGTTTGTTACTACAGTTAGTCCTCCTTTTTTTTGGTACCACATGAATAGGACTCACCCATTCCGAATCTGCAACTGAGTATATTATCCCTGCATCACGAAGCTTAGCAATTTCTTTGAAAACAACTTCGTTCAAATTAGGGTTTAATCTCCTCAAACGCTCACTGCTAGGTTTAGCATCATTGTCCAAGTGTATTCTATGCATGCATATGCTAGGACTAATTCCTTTAATGTCATCAATAGAGTGTCCGATAGCAGATTTATATTTCACGAGCACATTGAGTAATTCTATAGTCTGTTGTTCATCTAAAGAGGCATCAATGATCACAGGTAATGTAGAGTTAGGTCCAAGGAATTCATACCTGAGATTTGATGGAAGTGGTTTTAAATTTTCATCAAATTCGTTACCTGATTCATCGTTTTCATCATGTTCATTCTCAATGGCTTCTTCAATTGCTTCGCATTCCGTCAGCATCATAAGTGCACCTGCTTCTTTGTCAGTTCTTAGTAGTTCATGTTCAAAATTTGGCAGCTCATCAAAATGGTTAGAATCATCATAAGTATCAAGCCAAACACAATCCAAAGAGTCCATAGGTGCTCTCATCATAGATTTCAAGAAAATTTTTGCTTTCTCACTGCCCAGGTTCATCTCAATAGTTCCATTACCATAGTCAATCACAGCTTTAACAGTATTCAAAAATGGCCTACCTAGTATGATCAGAGTTTCATTCTCAACATCCATCTCTAGAACATAGAAGTCAACAGGCACCTAAAGTTCACCAATTTTAATGAGCATGTCTTCTAAAATACCTTTAGGCAACCTAGAGGTCCTATCAGCTAATCTCAGGCTAATGGGTGTTGGCGTTAATTCTCCTACATCAAGCTTTTTGTACAGAGAAAATGGCATTAATGAAACACTGGCACCTAAGTCACATAGAGCATTAGACACATTAACAGGACCAATTGTAATGGGAATACAGAATGCACCAAAATCATTCAACTTTTTAGGCATGGCATGTTGTATAATGGCACTACAATTTGCATCGAGTGTAACATGATCAGTGTCTAACTTTTTCTTGCTTGTGACAATATCTTTTAGAAATTTTCCATAACCAGGCATTTGAAGTATTATATCAGTGAATGGCATTGATACCTGAAGGTTGCTAAGAAGTTTAGCAAACCTTTGGATGTGCGAATTGTCGTTCCTCTTTTTCAATCTCTGCAGAAAAGGTACTTTCTCCTTGATCTCTTGCTGTCTTTTGTGGACTTCTTTCTGCAAAGGTTCAGACAAGTAAGCAAAATTTTTATTTGAAGAAGGCTCGGTTACCTGGTCGGAGGTGCGCTCGGAGGTGCGAGTGTTTTGCTCGGATGCACGACCGGTCATGCGGTCGGCTAATAGCTCGGAGGTGCGATCGTTTTGATCGGGCATGCGGTCGGAGGTCCGGTCGTGTGTGAGCTCGGAGGTGCGATCGTTTTGATTGGGCATGCGGTCGGTTAGCCTAGCTTATTGCTCGGTCATGCGGCCGGTTGTTTGCAACTCCTTCCCGTTCCTCAAAGTGATAGCATTGATGTCTGTTGATTTTACATCGGCTTGAGGTGGCAATTGACTCTGGAATCTAGATGCTGATGCTTGCTGAGCTATTTGATTCTCCAATATTGCATTATGTTTTTATAGTTCGTTAAGCTTCTGCAGTATTAGTTGGCTTTCCTGTTGACTCTGTTGCTGCTGCAGCATCATCTGTTGTTGTGTTGCTGCAAGCTGTGCAACAATAGAAGATAGGTCAGTCGGATTAGAATTGCTCGACGATGCGACATTACCTGGATGAGTGCTTTGAGGTTTGGGAGCAGTAGGTGCAACAGGATTGGCGTTCCATGGCTTCGGGGCAGGGGCTGCATAGTTTGTTTGAGGCACCTGATTGCTTTGATGATTGTTATGGTAGTTGAAGTATGGTTGACGCTGGTAGTTCCTATTAGCTTCATATGCAGGTCTACTGTTGTTGTTGTAGGGTTGATTCCGTACGAAGTTTACGTCTTCTTCAACGTGCATATGCATGGGTGGTAATGGTACTGGTTGCTGAGTAAGAACTGCAGGTGGCGGTGGACCAGTGTACTGGCTATTGTACTCCATTCCGACTTGTGCTACGCTAGGATTCTGATTCTTCATCAATGTTTCAAACATCGTGGTGAGGCGTTGAATGTCGTCCTTGGTTGCAACAGCACCATTGATGAAGTCTCTATCCTTAGGATAGTTGTTGCGTCCACTGCCAAACTGTAGTGAGTTTGACGTGAGTTCTTCTATCAGCTGGAAGGCCTCAGTTGGTGACAGTTTGTTGAAGGCACCTTTTCCACTGTTGTCCATCAGATGCCGGGCTTCCTTATCTATTCCGTTGTAGAAGGAATACAGCAGCTGCCAGGGTGAGTTTCCATGATGTGGGCATTCCCACAGTAATCGTTTGAATCTTTCATAAGCCTCATGAAAATTGACGGAGCCCACTACACTGTCGTTAAGGTGCAATGTTCTCTGTGCAAAATAAATTTATATTTTCCACTACTCGCAACTACACTACTGGGTAGTAAGTGGTAAGTAGGGGTCGAACCCAAGGGAATTAGAGCGATACGTTGTTCTTTAAGGGATTTGTACAGGATAGGAGCGTTTTTTACGTTGATTGAGATTTTAGCGCGATTAACTAAGCTACTGTTTTTGGTTTTTTTTTGTTTTGAGTGCAGAAAAGTAAATACTGAAAATAAATACTGAAAATAAAATACTAAAAGTAAAAGAGTTAAGGGAAGAAGACTTACAGTGGGTGATGCGTGATTGCGATTCCTCCGGTAGATGAGCGGTTGATGGTTGTAGTTGATCGAGCAGTTTTTAAAAATAAATACAAGGGGGTTTTTTTTAATTCAAGGAAAAGTATTCGGTTTCAGGTACCTTGTATTATAACATGTTTATTAATAACCGTTAGTAACCTTTCTAAGTATTCAAAGATGAATCGAGGCCCTTTCGCAGCGCAAGACTTGCAACATCGTTTAAAGCAACACTTGTTCTACTTCAGACTAATTCCTCCTTTCGAAGTATCTTAGCCTTTTGTGCATCCATTTGAATTTTTGGTCCAGTTTCCAAATGGTTTTTTAAGATAAGCCGAACTCCTCGATAAGTTTTGCTTGTTACAGCTTCCACTTACCGAGTATGATCACGAATTTCTACGGAAGAGCTTTGCTTGTTACAGCTTCCACTCAACCTTGGAAACTCTGACTATAAATGGCACATAGAACAAGTTTGAATACAGAGAAATGAAACTAAAAGAAATTAAAACATTATATAACACAAGAAAATACCTTCAACCGAATGAGGAGTTTAGCTACGAGTATCCATGGAAAAGGACATCATAACTAAATACTCGGGGGTTTTTGAAAATAGTAAGAGGGAAAGGGGTGGAATACTCAAGAACCAACAGGAGTATTCCCAATTTCCTACTGAATACTCAAGAACCAACAGGAGTATTCTCTACAGTATTATAATACTCAAGAACCGACAGGAGTATTATAATTTCAAAGCGTATAATACTCAAGAACAAACAAGAGTATTATTTCCAATCAGTATAATACTCAAGAACCAACAGGAGTATTATTTCAAAAAACCAAACCAAACTTACAAAGTAACTTAGAGAGAGAAGTGAATTGTTGATTGTGGATTTGTGGATGATACAAATGAGAGGTGAAGCTCTCCTTTTATAGCCATGGAGGAGGAGAATGGAGGGCCAAGACGGGTGGCATGTGTTTTTGATCCAAGGGAGGAGAAAGGAGGAGCACGGAGGAGATGACACATGGGGGGAGCCAAAAGCCGCCGGTTGGGGAGAGCTTGAGCCGCCGGTTGCCGGTGGCAAGGGGAGGAGAAGGGTGGCTTTGGCCACCTCCAAGCAAGGTGGCCGGTCACCTTGGTCCATGGGTGCATTTTGATAGTTTTGTGCAGTCTTTTCACAAAACTATCAATCCAATTTCACTCCGTCTGACTTTGATGGTTCCTCGGTTGAATTTAATTTGAGTAATTCCTACGTCATGATCTTGAGATTTCTTCGTTCGGCGTCTGATCTTGACCTTGGATTGACTCTTATCATCTTTTCAGCGTAAAATCCTCTCCTTAGCGTGTTTTCTCTCTAGTCTCTAAAATGCCCTGTAGAAATAAATCGAGACTAACAAGCAGAAGTTAAACAGACCAACAGTCTAATTTGGTGGGTTTTACTGTGTTTTTGATTCGTATAATTGTGGTCCATCAAAAATCCTCGCACATCTTTTGAGTAAATTTGCTGATTGCTTCTCTCAGCTCTTTAGTCTTTGCTGGTGGGAAGAACTGCATAATAAATGCGCTGGATAGCTGGTCCCAGGTGGTGAAGGTGTTTGGTGGATGGTTCTTAAGCCATTCCTTGGCTCTGTCCCTTAGTGACAAATGGAACAAACGAAGGTACATCGTTTCCAAGTCCACATTTGTTGGCTTGTATGTCGCACAGAAATCCTTGAATTCATCCAAGTGATGATGAGCATTACCGGTCATCCCATTGTAGGCATTACTAGTTACCATCTGTATCAGGCCGGACCTCCATTCAATATTCCCTCCTTCAGGCATCTGGATGGGATTTCCTTGAGTGTGGGTCGATGGTATCATGAAGTCTGCGACAGTAGGTTCCCTTTGCTGAACATGTACGTTCACCAAATTGTTGCGATTGTCTTGCTCCATCTTTCCTCTACCTTTCCTTCCTCTCTTCGTCTTGCTTCTGGTTTGCATCAACAGACAAAGGAAGAATTAAAAGTGAGTACTAAACAGATAATGTACTAATGTAAAAGCAAAAATAATAACAGAAAATAAACAAATGGCTAGTTCCCCGGCAACGGCGCCATTTTGATCGGTTGTAAATATAGTGATTGTAATGCAACTCGCGATCAAACAATTAATCTGAGTGTGACTCAGGTCGAATCCTCAGGGAACTAGTTTGCTACTTTCTGTAAATGATTGTTTATATTAGTACTGAAATTGGGGGGTTTAAAATAAAAATGCAGTACAATAGAATAAATAAATTGAACAATGAAATGAACTAACACAGAACTAAAGATTTAATTTGTTATTGCATACGATTTGTTGTTTGGTTGTCTTTTAATTTGATGAAACATTGGGAATCAATGACTCCCCAAAAACAAACAGATTATAACACAAGGTTACTGCAGACTCAACTTTCGCTTCTTGCCTAACAGTAGATCTTGATATATGATTGTAAATTATTTCCCTAGGTCATTTGTCTTATTACATGCTCAACTTTCGCTTCTTGCATAATAATAAAACTAGATATACAAATCATCAAGACTCAACTTTCACTTCTTGCCTATCAGATTTTATCTCGTTACATGCATAGACTCAACTTTCGCTTCTTGCCTATCATGCAACTATGTAAACCTACTGTGATATGCTACTGCAAAAACAGACAATAGATACAAACAATCCGCATACAAACATTATTGATATCTCGCGAAAATACCAAATACAGGATGTATGAATTGAACTACTCATATCTAATGTAAAGAAATAAAATCGCAATCATATAAAAGAATATGTGTTACAACTGCAGATGTCTCTGGGGGGATCCATTGGATCCCAATAAGTGGACTACTCACTCATGGTGAGTTGATACATGACAACAGCTAAATAAAAATGAAGTACAAGACTAGGTTAAGAGAAACCCTGATTGTTGAACTTCTTCTGGTGGTGTTGTTGTTGTCGCCAAGTATCTTTTGTGATTTTCTCTGATTATGTCTGATGATTTCTTCTTTTCTGATGTCTGCTCTTTCTATAGTGTTGTTCCTCAATAACAGTAATACTTTACTTTGTCTCCATGTTTCCTGATGCAGACTTCTCTATCTCCGATGGCCTCTTTGTGTCCCCATAAAATTCACACTTCTCGATGGAAGGAAATAAATGCGCCGATCGGATGCACTAGGGTTTTAGGTCGGGCGTGCGAGCAGCTGGGGGTGTCGGGTGGCCGAGCGGCTGATGCGAGGTGTGCGGGCGGCTGGCCGATCGGGCATGAGGATGGAGCTCGGTCATGCGATCGTGCATGGCATTTGGTAGCTCGGAGTTCCGGTCGTGCATTGGCCTTTTTAGCTCGGAGGTCCGGTCGTGCATACGAGCATTTCATGCACACTTTAGGTCGGGGGTCACTGAAACACTAAGTAAAACCATCAAATCTGCGTAATATTATATGGATATGGAGCTCAAAGTGTGTGAATTTGTACATCAAAGATCATGCAAATAATCGCTCATCACTAATACTCCTGGTCTGGTTATATTCGGTTTTAGTGCATCTACTTATTCTAACGGGTCAGTATCAAATAAGCAAGATAAAGAGGGCAAGCATCACTAGGTTGAGTTGTACCCTTTCGGATCTCCCCTTAACCTAGCAATTCGAACCGATATAAAGTGCACAAGAACTAGTAGAATGCAAGAACAATATTTAAGTACGGAATCTCAAAACGTTCATCACAATTGTTCAAAACCCTAGCCCGAATAACTGGTTTAGTTACACATAGTCATGAGAACAATGCAGAAATAATAAATAAGAACGAATGAACTTCACTAGAGCCGAGAGGGATGGATGACCGGGTCGTGAGGGCTGAGTCGTGGTGGTGCAAGGCGGTGCAAGGGGCGGAGCAATGGCGTGTACCGAGAGAGCTAGGCGTCCGCCGAGCCAATGAGCCGAGATGAGTGAATTGAGAGATGAGCTCTCGATTCTGTGATGAGGGATGATTTGAATGGCTGAGTTGCTCCTCTATTTACAGTATTGAGTGAGGCACGAAATCCCTCTTGGACTAGGTCAAATCGGTGGCCCAAAAGACAAACTAGGAAAGGTTTCCCAATCCGACTTTGCTTGATCTCTAAGTTAACTTCTTGTGCAAGTCTTCTAGGGACTTCCAGAACCTTCCAGGTGCTTCTAAACCGCCAAGGACGAAATTGGGAAATTTCCCGAAAATCACTATTCATGACCCGAAATACTGTTCATCGGACACTGTTCATGAGGCTTGATGGATGCACAGTCGTTATGTGAAAACGTCAAGAATAAATTTATAATAGTCCGCTACTCGCGACTTTACTACTGGGTAGCAAGTGGTAAGTAGGGGTCGAACCCAAGGGAATCAGGGGAATAGATGTTCTTTGAGGGGGTTGTCCAGCGAGAGAGCGTGTTTTAGGTCGGTTGGTTGGTTTTAAAGCTACCAGCTAAGTGATTGATTGATTGATTGGTTGGTTGGTTGGTTTTAGTACTGGAAAGTAAATTGCAATTTATAATTAAAGGAAAGCGTTCGGTTTCAGGGGCCTTGTGTTTTATCCTGTTTATCATTGACCTTTAGTGACTCTACTAAGTATTCAAACGGTGTATCAAGGCCATTCCAAGCACTCGATTTGCGTACACTGTCTAGCCTATTCCAAGGACGTAGAGCACTTATTCTATTTAGACTAATACTCCATTCCCGGTTATATTAGCCTATGTGCATCCATTTGATCAATCATTCCCGATCAACCAAATGGTGTTTAAGATAAGTCAAACTTCTCAGATAAGCTTTGCCATTCCAAGCATCCACTTATCCGTACAAGTTTACGAACCCCGCTGTAGAGTTTTGCCATTCCAAGCATCCACTCTACCTTGGACGTTCTAACCGAATATATGGCACATAGAATAAGTTTTGAATACTAAGGAGAGACGCTAAGTTAATAGTCTAAAACATTTTATAATACAAGTGCGCCCCTTAGACCGAACTACTAGTTTAGCTACTATTCACCGCGCTAAACATTATAACTAAGGAAATAAAAACAGTTGAATAAATACTAGAAATAATACTTACAACCGTTGAAGCGCCAAGGGAGCTATCCTTTATTTCCAAAGCCAAACTTACAATTACATAACTTTTAGAGAGAGAAGTGAATTGCTTATGGATGATGAAAATGAGGGGAGGAGCTCCTCCTTATATAGCCATGGAAGGAGGAGGAGATGAGGACACTTGTTGCATGGAGATTGGATGAGCAAATCAAGGGAGGAGAAGCCACCACATGGAGGAGGAGGAAAGCCGCCGGTCACCATGTGTGGAGGAGCCGCCGGTTGCCGGTGGTGGAGGGAGGAGGAGGGGTGGCTTTGGCCACCTCTTGCCCAAGTGGCCGGTCACTTTGCCCATGTGTGAGTTTTGTACAGTTTTGTGCAGTCTTTTCACAAAACTGTCAATGTGTTTCTTCCCCGGGCTGTTGACAATTCGCTTGTCGTCAGAGCAAATTGTACAAATAAATTTATAAAGTCCGCTACTCACGACTACTGGGTAGAAGTGGTAAGTAGGGGTCGAACCCAAGGGAATTAGGTGGATACGTTGTTCTTTTACTAACAGTGACGTGTTTTAGGATGATTGAGATTTAGCACGAGTAATTAAACTACTGTTTTTGGTTTTTTGGGTTTTTTGTGCGGAAAAGTAAATACAGAAATTAAATACTGAAAGTAAAGAGATAAGGGTTAGAAGACTTACAGTGGGTGATGCGTGATTGCGATTCCTTCGGTTGTTGAGCGGTTGATGGTTGTGGTTGATCGGGACAGTTATACTAGGAAAGTAAATACAGGGGGTTTTTGTAATTGAAAGAAAGTATTCGGTTTCAGGTACTCTTGTATTATAACATGTATATAATAAACCGTTAGTAACTTTTCTAAGTATTCAAAGATGAATCGAGGCCCTTTCGTAGCGCAAGACTTGCAACATCGTTTAAGGCAACCCTTGTTCTACTTCAGACTAATTCCTCCTTTCGAAGTATCTTAGCCTTCTGTGCATCCACCTGATCTCACAGTTACGATTGACCAAGTGGTGTTTTAGATAAGTCGAACTCCTCAGATAAGCTTTGCCCTTTCGTAGCATCCACTTAGCCGAGTATGTTCACGAACCCCACGGAAGAGTTTTGCCCTTTCGTAGCATCCACTCAACCTTGGAAATTCTGACTATAAATGGCACATAGAACAAGTTTTGAATACAAAGAAATGAAACTAAAAGATATTACAACATTATATAATACAAGAAAATACCTTCCACCGAATGAAGAGTTTAGCTACGAATATCCATAGAGGTGGATACCATAGCTAAATACTCGGGGGTTTTTGAAAACAGTAAGAGGGAAAGGGGTGGAATACTCAAGAACCAACAGGAGTATTCCCAATTTCCTACTGAATACTCAAGAACCAACAGGAGTATTCTCTATAGTATAATACTCAAGAACAAACAGGAGTATTATTTCATAAACCGAACAAACTTACAAAGTAACCAAACTTAGAGAGATAAGTGTTTTGTGTATGGATTGATTATTCAAATGAGGAGGAGGGCACTTCTATTTATAGCCAAGAGGGGTGGAGATGGGTGGTGGAGATGGTGGCATGTGTTTCTCATCCAAGCGAGGAGGAGGAGGCAAGGAGGATGTGGTGGAGGAGACACCACATGGCACCACCTTGTGGACTCCAAAGAGCCGCCGGTTGGGGGGAAGAAAAGGGAGAGGTTTCTTTCCCTTGGCCACCTCTTGCCAAGGTCTTCAAGTCATCCAAGGAGGAGAAAGGGAGGAGGCCACCCATGACTCATCATCTCTCATCTAGTCGCCTGTCATGGAGGAGGAAATGGATGAGTTTTGACAGTTTTGTACAGTCTTTACAAAACTATCAATTCAATTCCTCTCCGGTCTGACTTTGATTATTCCTCGGTTGGATTTAATTTGAGTAATCCTTGGTCAGAATCTTGAGATTTCTTCGTTCAGCGTCTGATATTGACCTTGGATTGACTCTTGTTATCTTTTCAGCGTAAAATCCTCTCCTTAGCGTGTTTTCACTTTTATCTCTCAATTGCCCTGTGGAAATATTTCGGGACTAAAACGTAGAAGTTAGATAGACAAACAGTCTAATTTGGTGGGTTTAACTGTATTTATGATGCATACAATTATGGTCCATCAGATCACCCCACACTTTTAGTTGTTCGTCCCGAACAATGCTATTAAAGGGCGGCACTAAGTAAGCTTGTTGAAATATGAAAATTAGACTGTGGTACTTGATTTCTCCTAATTCGTGCATTACTACTTATTGCCAAATTAAACTGCGTAAATAAATAGAAGAAACTTGATACTTGTACCTTCGTGCCGAGATGCAAATTATTTTGGATGTTTCGGGAGATAGCCCTTTTCAGGCTCCTGGACTACACCTTCGGGACCGTCTCGCACTATATGGTTTTCTTGTAGCTTTCTCTAGCACGTGATTCGATTTGGGTTTCAGTGAGTTGAGCCTTTTTTTGATTTTCTTTTTTCTTCTTTGGCGAGGGACTAGCTTTTTGTAGTGATTCTGCCTTTGGCTTTATGATCTGTCTTTTTTGAGTGCTTCACTTTTGCTCGGTTAAAACCTTCACAATTTTGGGCCTTAGGCCTCTTTTGATTTTCTTCTTTGAGTTTTTTGCTTCTTTGTGACTTGCTAGTCCATTTTCTCAGCCTTTTTGGGAGGTCCAATCATCGCCCGCAAGCCTATGGAAATACCTCCCCGCTCCTCTCGTCTTTGTCATTTCGCGCGGGTCAAGATGAGGGTCGCTCATTTATTTTCTCGGCTATTTTGACTAGAGAGAGGACGGTCTGATTCCCGTCCTCGCCTTTGCATAGATGCTTCTTGGCGGAGTTGACTTCAATTATTCACTGAACCCCGAAGTGCAGCCTCCACTGACTTCGAAAACCATATAGTTTGATCTGATCCTTCTAGTGCTTGCCAAGCCCCTCTAGGGCAATTTCTATCAACTCCACATCCCTAGGTTATCTCAGCACAAATGGACAAATGAGAAGTTACATTCTAAGTTTTTAAACAGTTTGCATTTTCATAAGGTTGATGCATGAATTATGATCTATCTTTTTCACATTCTAAAGTTCATAATTCCAAAAAGATACTACTAAAAAAAGAAAAAACATGCGGTTGGTTCTCACCCCACACTTTTGAACGAAGGCAAGCCTTAGTTCAAAAGTCATGCAATATATACAGGAGAAGGAAATGACATTAAGGAAAAAGAAGAACAGAACTCCCTTTAAGGTGTCGAGTGAACGACATGGCATGAGGCTGGATAATCGAGGGAGTTCAGCTGGGGCCTCGAACTCTCAGCGCAGGCCCGGTAATTCACGGAAGCTGCCTGGCTGATCCGATCTTGCTCCAAAAACTTAATTCCTACATGAAAGACATTCCTTCTAGACAAAAAGTGGGTGAGAGCACTTATTGGAAATTTAAATAACAGAAAGTAAGATAGTGTCGGATTACCTCCCGACCAGTGCACTTGTTTAACGTCGTTGGCTCGACAGTACCTCGTTCTGGATCATTGGTTGGGATCCCATGGGTGGATCATGTCAAATTTTTTCCCAACTGCTCTCTTAATCTGTCCCAAGTTCTCATATGGCAGCGGGCTTGGTTCTGATATCCATTGAACCGATAATTTCTTCTTTACATTGTTCCGGGAAGGTGAGGATTCTTTGACCATAGCTGCTGGTCTTTTGAGTCGGACTTTCTTGTTTCTCCATCCGGGCTTCCATTCTACCGGCCCATGCCTTGGTCGTTTCTTCATGTTTGAATGGGTGGCACTTTTGCAATTCTGGAAATTCAGTATTGTGCCATCAAGCATTGGTGACCTTAGGCATGTCTCTATGTGAAGCCTCTTTTTTGTGGAAGCGACGAACAGTCGTCCTAGAACGAGCGAGTTTTCAGGGCTGCTTTGTTGAGTCGTGGTGAGTGAGAGCTCCATTGATGGTTTTTCTTGCCCTTGATTTGCCTCCAACTCTCCTTGTACCGCATTATTGACCACATCATCATCGGGCGCTGTGATTTGCATAGAAATTGAAGGGTTAAGTAGGGGATTCTCGGCCATGAGAATCGGGTCTTTCTCGAGCAGATTGGTGATGAAGACCGGTTCAAGTGGCTCGGCTTGTTTGGCAATGAGGAATGGGCCTGGCTTGATTTCCTCATCCGCTTCGGTAGTGAGTTCCCATGAAGACTCCTCCTCGATGATTTCTGTATCTGATTCGTCCATCACTTCGGATGGCTCAGGAGTGATATCCCATATGGGCTCTTCCTCGTCCCATACTATATCGGTTTCCGGTTCTAAGTCTTCTGATGGCTCGGGAGTGATATCCCATATGGGCTCTTCCTCGGTGCTTCCGGTTCCCGACTCGTCCATCAGGGCCTCTATCAGCCTTGTGGGCACCAATGTTGGCTCTTTTAGAGCCACCTCCATATCCATTACTGCCCTTGTACTGATGTCTTCTCTTGGTTTTGTCGCGGGCAAGATAATAGGTGTGGTTTCGGGCTCGTTCTGTACTGAGTCCACTTTCATCGTTGGTGCCATATCTTCGGTTTGGTGCATTGGCCCTCTTTTTGTGCTTGTGGCCAAATCCTTAATGAGGCCCCAGGCTTCATCTATGCTTAATTCTATTATTGACCCTCCTGCAATAGTATCTAGCAAGCAAAGCTCCGGAAGTCTCATCCCAATAAGAAATGCCTGAATAAGATCTGAATATGCGAATCCGTGGTGCGGGCAGCTCGCCACAATGGAAATGAAGTATGCCAAGTACTCGTCCAAAGTTTCGTCCCGGGATTGCGTAAGGTTGATGATCTTATTACGGACATCAAGTTCGAAAGGTGTTGGGGGAAATTCCTCATAGTACCAAGGCTCTCTTTCGTAGTAGGAAGACATTATGTATAACAGAAAAAAGAACAACTACCCATTCGCTAATTCCCCGGCAACGGCGCCAATTTGATAATTCGCTTGTCGTCAGAGCAAATTGTACAAATAAATTTATAAAGTCCGCTACTCGCGACTACTGGGTAGAAGTGGTAAGTAGGGGTCGAACCCAAGGGAATTAGGGGGATACGTTGTTCTTTTACTAACAGTGACGTGTTTTAGGATGATTGAGATTTAGCACGAGTAATTAAACTACTGTTTTTGGTTTTTTGGGTTTTTTGTGCGGAAAAGTAAATACAGAAATTAAATACTGAAAGTAAAGAGATAAGGGTTAGAAGACTTACAGTGGGTGATGCGTGATTGCGATTCCTTCGGTTGTTGAGCGGTTGATGGTTGTGGTTGATCGGGACAGTTATACTAGGAAAGTAAATACAGGGGGTTTTTGTAATTGAAAGAAAGTATTCGGTTTCAGGTACTCTTGTATTATAACATGTATATAATAAACCGTTAGTAACTTTTCTAAGTATTCAAAGATGAATCGAGGCCCTTTCGTAGCGCAAGACTTGCAACATCGTTTAAGGCAACCCTTGTTCTACTTCAACTAATTCCACCTTTCGAAGTATCTTAGCCTTCTGTGCATCCACCTGATCTCACAGTTACGATTGACCAAGTGGTGTTTTAGATAAGTCGAACTCCTCAGATAAGCTTTGCCCTTTCGTAGCATCCACTTACCCGAGTATGTTCACGAATCCCACGGAAGAGTTTTGCCCTTTCGTAGCATCCACTCAACCTTGGAAATTCTGACTATAAATGGCACATAGAACAAGTTTTGAATACAAAGAAATGAAACTAAAAGATATTACAACATTATATAATACAAGAAAATACCTTCCACCGAATGAAGAGTTTAGCTACGAATATCCATAGAGGTGGATACCATAGCTAAATACTCGGGGGTTTTTGAAAACAGTGAGAGGGAAAGGGGTGGAATACTCAAGAACCAACAGGAGTATTCCCAATTTCCTACTGAATACTCAAGAACCAACAGGAGTATTCTCTATAGTAAAATACTCAAGAACAAACAGGAGTATTATTTCATAAACCGAACAAACTTACAAAGTAACCAAACTTAGAGAGATAAGTGTTTTGTGTATGGATTGATTATTCAAATGAGGAGGAGGGCACTTCTATTTATAGCCAAGAGGGGTGGAGATGGGTGGTGGAGATGGTGGCATGTGTTTCTCATCCAAGGGAGGAGGAGGAGGCAAGGAGGATGTGGTGGAGGAGACACCACATGGCACCACCTTGTGGACTCCAAAGAGCCGCCGGTTGGGGGGAAGAAAAGGGAGAGGTTTCTTTCCCTTGGCCACCTCTTGCCAAGGTCTTCAAGTCATCCAAGGAGGAGAAAGGGAGGAGGCCACCCATGACTCATCATCTCTCATCTAGCCGCCGGTCATGGAGGAGGAAATGGATGAGTTTTGACAGTTTTGTACAGTCTTTACAAAACTATCAATTCAATTCCTCTCCAGTCTGACTTTGATTATTCCTCGGTTGGATTTAATTTGAGTAATCCTTGGTTAGAATCTTGAGATTTCTTCGTTCAGCGTCTGATATTGACCTTGGATTGACTCTTGTTATCTTTTCAGCGTAAAATCCTCTCCTTAGCGTGTTTTCACTTTTATCTCTCAATTGCCCTGTGGAAATATTTCGGGACTAACACGTAGAAGTTAGATAGACAAACAGTCTAATTTGGTGGGTTTAACTGTATTTATGATGCATACAATTATGGTCCATCAGCTGTTTTGATTCCTCTCCTGATTCTTCTGATTAATTTGTTATGAGTGATTCAACGTCAGGATCCTTAATATTTCTTCAGTCGGCATATGATCTTGACCTTGGATTGACTCGTAACATCTTTTCTGCTCTAAAAGCTCCTCTTTAATGTGTATTCTCTCTAAGCTCTGAATTACCCTGCAAAAATATATCTGAACTAACAAGCAAAAGTTAAATAGACAAAATGTCTAAATAAGGGGGTTATACTGTGTTTATGATTCGTATAATTTTGGTCCATCAGATCACCCCACACTTTTAGTTGTTCGTCCCGAACAATGCTTTTAAAGGGCTGTACTATAAGTTGGCTTTGAAATATGAAAATTAGACTGTGTTACTCGATCTATCCTAATTCATGCATTGCTTACTTATTACCAAATTAAACTGCGTAAATAAATAGAAGAAACTTAATACTTGTACCTCCGTGCTGAGATGCAAATTATATTGGATGTCTCGGGAGATAGCCCTTTTTAGGCTCCTGAACTGCAATCTTGGGATCGTCTCGCACTATATGGTTTTCTGGTAGCTTTCTCTAGCACGTGATTCGGTTCGGGTTTCAATGGTTTGAGTACTTTGATTTTCTTTTGGCGAGGGACTGCTTTTGTAGTGAATCGGCCTTTGGCCTTTGATTTGACTTTTTGAGTTCTTCACTTTTTGTTCGGTTAAAACCTTCACAATTTTGGGCCTTTGGCCTCTTGATTTGCTTCATTGAGCTTTTCGCCTTTTTGTGGCTGCTAGTCCATTTTCTCAAGCCTTTTTGGGAGGTCCAATCATCGCCCGCAAGCCTATGGAAATACCTCCCCGCTCCTCTCGTTTTTGCCATTTTCGCGCGGGTCAAGGAGAGGGTCGCTCATCTATTTTCTTGGCTACTTTGACTGTCGTTTCGCGCGGGTCAAGATGAGGGTCGCTCATCTATTTTCTCGGCTACTTTGACCGGAGATAGGACGGTCTGATTCCCGTCCTCGCCTTTTGCATAAACACTGCATGGCGGAGATGACTTCAATCTTCATTGAAAACCCGAAGTGCAGCCTCCACTGACTTCGAAAACCATATAGTTTGATCTGATCCTTTAATTGCTTGCCAAGCCTCTCTAGGGCAGTTTATATCAACTCCACATCCCTAGTTATCTCAGCACAAAGGACAATTGAAAAGTTACATTCTAAGTTTTTAAACAGTTTGAATTTTCACAAGGTTAATGCATGAATTATGATTTATCTTTTTCACATTCTTAAGTTCATATTTTCGAAAAGATACTATTAAAAAGAAAAACAGCTGCATGTTATTTATGTACACAGGTGGTTCTTACCCCCACTTTTGAACGAAGGCGTGCCTTAGTTCAAAAGTCATGCAAGCTTAAAACTAAATTACTGAATTTAAATGACAGAAATTAAAGTGCGGAAAGTAAGATAGTGTCGGGTTACCTCCCGAGCAGTGCACTTGTTTAACGTAGTTGGCTCGACAGTACCTCGTTGTGGATTACTGGTTTGGGTCCCATGGGTGGCTCAAGTCAAACTTCGCCACCGTTCCAGTGTTGCTTCTTCCTGACTTCTTGCCGGATGTTGTGTTCTGGTCAGGACTCCTTTGTTTCGGGATTTTTTCCTTCCAATACCCCGGAGGGGGTGAGGGACCTTTCACTACTAGCCTTTCGAAGTTTTTGTATTTGGGACTGCCTAGTCCGGTTGCGGCATAGCAATGCTCCATCGAGGGGTCATTCTGCAGAGGTTCTTTTCCCATCCTCCTTTGAGCTTCTTCATTGATCGCACAGTTCGCGGCGACTTGCTCATTGATTAAGGGGAAAAGTCGGGAAGGCCTCATGAGGCTTGGTTCTGCCTCGTTATGTTGGTTCGTGAGGAACTGATCGTAGATAGTTTCAGCTACCTGGGTAATGATAGTCGGGTATGGCTTGGGCAGCTCGTCAGTGGTGTTCTGGACTCCTACTTCGTTGCTTCCGGTGCTTTCCATGTCTGATTCTTCAAACGGTTTAGGAGTCTCTTCCGACGGTTCGGTGGTTTCTTCTTCATCAGCCTCAGGGTCAGCTTCTTCTGTCTGCATTTCCTCGTCAGTTTGGGGTACTCATCTTGTGGCAGCGGCCAGGCCGATTATAAGGCACCACATGTCTGCAATGGTGAAGTTTGTGGCAGACCTTCTCATAGCTTCGTTAACTCTTCCCAGCTCTTCGGCCCTCATCCCACGAAGAAATTTTTGGAGAAGAACTTTCTTCGTAAATCCATGGTGCGGGCAGCTTGAGACGATGGCATCGTAGTTCATGTAGTATTCGTCCAAAGTCTCATCCCGGGATTGATGAAGGCACATGATCTTCTCACGGGTTTCTTGGCGTAAAGATGGTGGGGAGAATTCTTTCAGGAACGGAACGCAGAGGTCTACGAAACGTTCTGCACTGCAAGCGGTGGATGTGTAGTACCATATCGTGGCGAAGTCGGTTAGAGAGAATTTGAAGCATTTCAGCTTAAATTCCTCTAATACTTCGTTCTCAGGTTTGATATGGTGCCAGACGTGGTGCAAGTTTCGGCAGTGCTGTACAGGGTCTTCTCCCTCCGTTCCTCCGAACAGGGGCAGAAATCGCGTTGTCCATGCATGCGTAATGGGTGATGACATAGGGAAAAGAAAGAAAAAGAAAGGGGAGGGAAAGAACAACTATCCGACGACTGATTCCCCGACAACGGCTCCAATTTTGATGGATGCACAGTCGTTATGTGCAAATGTCAAGAATAAATTTATAATAGTCCGCTACTCGCGACTTTACTACTGGGTAGCAAGTGGTAAGTAGGGGTCGAACCCAAGGGAATCAGGGGAATAGATGTTCTTTGAGGGGGTTGTCCAGCGAGAGAGCGTGTTTTAAGTCGGTTGGTTGGTTTTAAAGCTACCAGCTAAGTGATTGATTGATTGATTGGTTGGTTGGTTGGTTTTAGTACTGCAAAGTAAATTGCAATTTATAATTAAAGGAAAGCGTTCGGTTTCAGGGGCCTTGTGTTATATCCTGTTTATCATTGACCTTTAGTGACTCTACTAAGTATTCAAACGGTGTATCAAGGCCATTCCAAGCACTCGATTTGCGTACACTGTCTAGCCTATTCCAAGGACGTAGAGCACTTATTCTTTTAGACTAACACTCCATTCCCGGTTATATTAGCCTATGTGCATCCATTTGATCAATCATTCCCGATAAACCAAATGGTGTTTAAGATAAGTCAAACTTCTCAGATAAGCTTTGCCATTCCAAGCATCCACTTATCCGTACAAGTTTACGAACCCCGCTGTAGAGTTTTGCCATTCCAAGCATCCACTCTACCTTGGACGTTCTAACCGAATATATGGCACATAGAATAAGTTTTGAATACTAAGGAGAGACGCTAAGTTAATAGTCTAAAACATTTTATAATACAAGTGCGCCCCTTAGACCGAACTACTAGTTTAGCTACTATTCATCGCGCTAAACATTATAACTAAGGAAATAAAAACAGTTGAATAAATACTAGAAATAATACTTACAACCGTTGAAGCGCCAAGGGAGCTATCCTTTATTTCCAAAGCCAAACTTACAATTACATAACTTTTAGAGAGAGAAGTGAATTGCTTATGGATGATGAAAATGAGGGGAGGAGCTCCTCCTTATATAGCCATGGAAGGAGGAGGAGATGAGGACACTTGTTGCATGGAGATTTGATGAGCAAATCAAGGGAGGAGAAGCCACCACGTGGAGGAGGAGGAAAGCCGCCGGTCACCATGTGTGGAGGAGCCGCTGGTTGCCGGTGGTGGAGGGAGGAAGAGGGGTGGCTTTGGCCACCTCTTGCCCAAGTGGCCGGTCACTTTGCCCATGTGTGAGTTTTGTACAGTTTTGTGCAGTCTTTTCACAAAACTGTCAATGTGTTTCTTCCCCGGGCTGTCTTGATTCCTCTCCTGATTCTTCTGTTTAATTTGTTATGAGTGATTCAACGTCAGGATCCTTAATATTTCTTCAGTCGGCATATGATCTTGACCTTGGATTGACTCGTAACATCTTTTCTGCTCTAAAAGCTCCTCTTTAATGTGTATTCTCTCTAAGCTCTGAATTACCCTGCAAAAATATATCTGAACTAACAAGCAAAAGTTAAATAGACAAAATGTCTAAATACGGGGGTTATACTGTGTTTATGATTCGTATAATTTTGGTCCATCAAGGCTCCTCTGGCTTCGTTCTTCAACTGCGATGCTTCTGGCATGAAAATGCCATCTTTTAAGCGCGTTTCCTCCTAGAGCTTCCAAATCACCTGAGATGCAAAACAACACTAAAAAGTAACTATTTGCATAATAAAGTGCTGGAATTGGTGGGATTTGATGACTCGATGAGTCGTATAAATACGGCTCATCAAACCACCCCACACTTAAACTTGTTCGTCCCGAACAAGGACTAGGTCATAAGAGGAAAATAAACAAATGCAACATCACAGAGCTTCGGCATCCTAGATATTGCTACATGAACATGATTCGGTTAATCTAGATTTCTCTTTTCTATGCTTGCTCGTTACTAATAGCCTTGTGCGAAAACATGGGTTAATGATACGTGTTACCTTCGGGCCGAGATGCAAATCAATTCGGATGTCTCGGGAGATAGCCCTTTTTAGACCCATGAACCGCATTCTCGGATCCGAACTCTTGCTATATGGTTATGCTTCGTCGCTTTCTCTTGCACGTGATTGATTCGAGCTTCAAAGTGTTTGAGTTCTTTTCCGCCAGCTTGTAGTGTCTCGAATTGATATATCAATGGGCTCTTCACTTGGTTTCGGTGTAAAACTTTCACAATGAGTGTGGATTTGTTACTTTGTGGTGCGGATTGTGACTTGCTCGAACCTACTTGCTCTCACCCATCCTCGTCCTTTTGACGCGAGTCAAGCCAAGGGTCGCTTGTCTATTTTCCCGGCTATTTGGACTAGAGATTGGACGGTGTGATGTATTCCCGTCCCAACCAACCGCAAAAGGTGCCGCAGTGGTGGAGCAGACTCGTAACTGTGTCGCTTCGAAGTGCTAGCCTCCACGAGATCCACATAACCATATATCTTGAGTTCGGCCTTTAAATGATCTGTCAAGTCTCTCTAGGGCGTTTCTATCAACTCCACATCCCTGTTTATCTCAACTAACAAAGGCATGCAATATTTTAAGGTCACATGTTAGTCGCCCAAGTCTAATTTCACCAAAGACATGCATGTAATCGGTTCTATCTATTTTCATTTTATCATTATCCAATACCGCAAGCCTAGGAAATAGTGAAGAAACATGTACAAAAATTTTAAAAATTATGGGAAACGTGCTGACTCTGTGCGGGGTGCAAGAAAATAAACGTGCTGACTCGATGACTGACTCTCCCACCCCACACTTTTGAACTGACGTGTCCTCACGGCTCATCTTAAGTTCAAAGACACGACTATGCATGCAAACAAACAAAATGGAAATAAGAAGAGAGTAAGGTTGGACAGGTACTTCCCTCGTGCGGTGCGTGATGATCAGAAACAACTGACTATTCTCCTTTGAGTCCTCGAAGAGCACCATTGAGGCTTGTATCGCAACGTGAGTTCGTCACAAAATGAAAGGGCTGTGTCGAAGAAATTAAGACAAATAAAGGATTCCCAGGAGATTGGAGGAGTCACAAATGGTCTCACTTAAAACCCAATCTCCTTAGACTCGTAAGTCTTGGTGACAGAATCCTTAAAAGCTTCTGTTTCTCGACACAATTTATTCAAGGTGTGAAACTACTCACGTTGGATAATAGTCTTACGAAAATATCTCAAATGGCCTTGCGTGCTCGCATGCGGTTGGGTTCCCAGCCGTGTGCGCTCTGTCCCCTACATGAAAACCATCTTCTTTCCCAAGTACAATGTGACAATAACGACTCAAGACTCAGACAAACATAATAAGTAAATAAACTGAAAAGTGAAAAGTGCAGGGCTGCCTCCCTGCGAGTGCCTTTGTTTTACGTCGTTGGCTCGACGGTACCTTGTCTATGTGTCGTCGGGAGGCTCGGCTAGGTCAAATTGCTGAACGGTCAGATCGACCTCTCCGTGATAGTGCTTGACCCGCTGCCCATTGACTCTGAATCGGTCTCCTTCTGTCGGGCTTTCAAGTTCGAGTGCTCCATGATTGAAGACCTGTGTGATTGTGTATGGCCCGGTCCATCTGGACCTCAACTTCCCGGGCATGAGTCGTAACCGAGATGAGAACAAGAGCACCTGTTGCCCGACTTCAAACTTGCGCCGAAGAATGAACTTGTCGTGGTAGAGCTTGGTCCGCGCCTTGTAGTCTGTTTGGCTCTCATAAGCCTCGAGGCGCAGCTCCTCAAGCTCGCATAACTGTAGTCTCCTGTCAAGCCCGGCTGCCTGTAAGTCTGGATTGCACTTCTTCAGTGCCCAATACGCCTTATGCTCGAGCTCAACTGGTAAGTGGCACGCCTTCCCATAGACCAACCGAAAAGGCGAGGTGTCTATCGGTGTCTTGTAGGCTGTCCGGTATGCCCAAAGTGCCTCATCGAGCCGCTGGCTCCAATCCTTTCGGCCCGGGCTCACCATCTTTTCCAGGATTCCCTTGATTTCGCGGTTGGAGATCTCCGCTTGCCCATTCGTCTGGGGGTGATATGCAGTGGAAGTCCGGTGGTGAACATGGTAGTGCTTCAGTGTGGATGCCATCATTCGGTTGCAAAAGTGCGTCCCCTGATCGCTGATAATGGCCTTAGGTACTCCGTACCTACAAAAGATGTTAGTGCGCAAAAAGTCTATGACAGTTCTAGCATCATCACACCTAGTGGCCTTGGCCTCTACCCACTTGGACACATAGTCAACCGCAACTAAGATGTAAGAAAATCCACAGGAAATAGGGAAAGGGCCCATAAAGTCTATCCCCCAAATATCAAACACATCATTCACTAGTATGGGGACTTGCGGCATCTCATGTCGGGCCGAGATGTTACCTACACGTTGGCACTTATCACACTTCTTACAATGGTTGTAGGCATCTCTAAACACGTGTGGCCAAAAGAAACCACTGTCTAAAATTTTCCTAGCCGTTCTCCTAGGGCCGAAATGGCCACCACATGCATACTCATGGCAGAAACTAATAACTGAAGCAATCTCATCATCGGGGATGAACCGTCTAAGAATATGACCTACACCTATTTTCCACAAATACGGATCATCCCACACATAGTATTTTGCATCATGCTTCAGTTTCAAACATTGTGCCCTAGAATAAGAGGGCGGAAACTTACCTCCGACCAGGTAGTTCACTAGGGGAGCGAACCATGGCATCTTACCCGTAAGAGCATACAAGTGCTCGTCTGGAAACGTCTCGGTAATCTACCCGGCATCCTCTTCTCGGACAAGTCGGCTCAAGTGGTCGGCCACCGTGTTCTCTACGCCCCTCTTGTCCCTAATCTCCAAGTCGAACTCTTGTAGGAGCAGGATCCACCTAATGAGCCTTGGCTTTGCCTCCTTCTTCGTCATCAAGTACCTAATAGCTGCATGGTCAGAATAGACAACAACTTTAGTACAGAGCAAATATGACCTGAACTTCTCTAAGGCAAAGACCACGGCTAGCAGTTCTTTCTCTGTGGTCAAATAGTTCTTCTGGGCCACGTCCAGTGTCCTTGAAGCGTAGTAAATCACCACGGGTTTCTTGTCCACCTTCTGGCCGAGAACTGCTCCTACGGCATAGTTGCTCGCGTCGCACAAGATCTCGAAGGGCTGTGCCCAGTCCAGAGCTCTAATGATGGGAGTGCTGGTGAGGGCCTATTTCAGCTCGTCGAATGCTGCCCTGCACTGATCTATAAACTCAAAAGGAACGTCTTTCTGCAAGAGGTTAGATAAAGGCAGCGCCTTTTTAGAGAAATCCTTAATGAACCTACGATAGAAACCAGCATGCCCTAAAAACGATTTAATATCACGGACTGTGGAGGGATATGGCAGAGTAACAATCAAGTCTATTTTGGCTTTGTCTACCTGACAGAGCCCACCGCACTGTCGTTAAGGTGCGGTGTTCTCTGTGCAAAAGCAAATTTATATTCCGCTACTCGTGACCTTACTACTGGGTAGCAAGTGGTAAGTAGGGGTCGAACCCAAGGGAATTAGGGGGATAAGTTATTCTTTGAGGGAATTGTACAGCGAGGGAGCGTGTTTTAGGTTGATTGAGATTTTAGTGTGGAAAAGTAAGTGATTGGTTGGTTGGTTTTGGTTTTTAGTGCGGAAAAGTAAATGACAGAAAAGTAAAGTACTGAAAATAAAAGTAGAAGACTTACAGCGGGTGATGCGTGATTGGCAAGCCTTCCGGAACGTGAGCAGTTGATAGAGCAGTTTATACTAAGAAAGTAAATGCAAGGGTTTTTTTTAATCTAAGGAAAGCATTCGGTTTCTGGGGCCTTGTATCATAGCCTGTTTATCATTGACCTTTAGTGATACTTCTAAGTATTCAAAAGTGTATCAAGGCCATTTCAAGCACTCGATTTGCACACACCGTCTAGCCCATTTCAAGGTCGTAGAGCACTTGTTCTATTTAGACTAGCACCCCATTTCAAGGTATACTAGCCTATGTGCATCCATTTGATCAATCATTTCCGATCAAACCAAATGGTGTTTAAAAGAGATCGAACTCCTCAGATAAGCTTTGCCATTTCAAGCATCCACTTACCCGAGTATGTTCACGAACCCCCACGGAAGAGTTTTGCCATTTCAAGCAGCCACTCAACCTTGGAAGTTCTGGCCTAATATATGGCACATAGAACAAGTTTTGAATAAAAAGAAGATGCACTAAAAAGATGGCCTAAAACATTTTATGATACAAGTACACCCCTTCAACCGAATGAAGAGTTTAGCTACGAATATCCATAGAGGTGGATACCATAGCTAAGTACTTACGGTTTTTGAAAGACAGTAAGTAAAGGAAAGGGGTGAGTACTACAAGAACCGACAAGAGTACTCAAGACCGAACTATAATACTCAAGAACCAACAGGAGTATTATAGATTGAAATCCAAACTTACAAAGTGCCAAACTTAGAGAGAGAAGTGTTTTGTGTTTTTTTGGGATTGTGGATGATTACAAATGAGAGGGGAGGGTTCTATTTATAGCCATGGGAGGAGGAGATGTGTGGAGGAGGAGCCACCACATGGCAAGCCATCCATGGCTTGCAAAAGCCGCCGGTTGGAGGTCATCCATGGAGGAAGCAAGGTGGCTTTGCCACCCATGACTCACCCTCTTCACAAGAAGCCGCCGGTCATAAGGGCAAAGGTGGAGGTTTTTGTGAGTTTTGTGAAGTTTTCACAAAACTATCGGTGTATTTCAGCTCCGGACTGACTTTGGTTGCTCCTTGGTTGGATTTGTTTTGAGTAATTCAATGTCAGGATCTTAAGATTTCTTCAGTCAGCATCTGGTCGTGACCTTGGAATGACTCGTAATATCTTTTCAGCGTAAGATCCTCTCCTTAGCGTGTATTCTCTCTAGACTCCAAAATACCCTATAGATAAATATCGGAACTAACAAGCAAAAGTTAAATAGACAAAGAGTTTAATTTGGTGGGTTTAACTGTGTTTATGATTCGTATAATTATGGTCCATCAGATCACCCCACACTTTTAGTTGTTCGTCCCGAACAATGCTATTAAAGGGCGGCACTAAGTAAACTTTTTTAAAATATGAAAGTTAGACTGTGGGACTCAATTTATCCTAATTCATGCATTACTACTTATTACCAAATTAAATCGTGTAAATAAATAGAAGAAACTTGATATTTGTACCTTCGTGCTGAGATGCAAATTATTTTGGATGTTTCGGGAGATAGCCCTTTTCAGGCTCCTGGACTGCATTCTCGGGACCGTCTCGCACTTATATGGTTTTCTTATAGCTTTCTCTAGCACGTGATTCGGTTCGGGTTTCAATGGTTTGGTCTTTGATTTTCTTTTGGCGAGGGACAGCTTTTGTAGTGAATTGGCCTTTGGCCTTTGATTTGACTCTTTGAGTACTTCACTTTTTGTTCGGTTAAAACCTTCACAATTTTGGACCTTTGGCCTCTTGATTTGCTTCTTCGAGCTTTTGCCTTTTTGTGGCTTGCTAGTCCATTTTCTCAAGCCTTTTTGGGAGGTCCAATCATCGCCCGCGAGCATATGGAAATACCTCCCCGCTCCTCTCATCCTTGCCGTTTCGCGCGGGTCAAGATGAGGGTCGCTCATCTATTTTCTCGGCTACTTTGACTAGAGATAGGACGGTTTGATTCCCGTCCTCGCCTTTTTTTCTTTTTGCATAAACACTGCATGGCGGAGATGACTTCAATCTTCAGTGAAACCTGAAGTGCAGCCTCCACTGACTTCGAAAACCATATAGTTAGATTCGATCCTTCGAGTGCTTGCCAAGCCGCTCTAGGGCAGTTTATGTCAACTCCACATCCCTAGTTTATCTCAGCACAAAGGGACAAATGAGAAGTTACATTCTAAGTTTTTAAACAGTTGAATTTTCACAAGGTTAATGCATGAATTATGATCTATCTTTTTCACATTCTTAAGTTCATATTTTCAAAAAGATAATATTAAGGAAAAAAGAAAACATGTTTATGTACACAGGTGGTTCTCACCCCACACTTTTGAACGAAGGCATTCTTTTACGAAATGACTTAGTTCAAAAGCCATGCAAGCAGACAATTATGAGAATGAAATGACATTAAGGAAAAGGGAAGAACAGAACTCCCTTAGAAGTGTCGAGTGAACGACATGGCATTAGGCTGGATAATCGAGGGAGTTCGGCTGGGGCCTTGAACTCTTGGTATGGGCTTGGCTGGCTTAATGTTGCACCCAAGTCCGATTCCTGAATAGTCATTTCTTCTATGCACCAAGTGGGTGAGAGCGACTTATTGGTAAAAACTAAATGACAGAAAAATAAAAGACTGAAAGTAAGATAGGTGTCGGGTTACCTCCCGACCAGTGCCTTTGTTTAACGTCGTTGGCTCGACTCTACCTCACTCCAGGATTATAAGTAGGGATCCCATGGGTGCTTGAGGTCGAACTTCTTCTTGGCAGCTCTTTTTCTCCGCCCAAAGAACACATATGGCAGCGGGCTCAGTTCTGCTCTCCCTTGATCTGGAGGCTTCTTCTTCACATATCCCCGAGAAGGCGAGGACTCCTTGACCATAGCTGCTGGTCCATCAAGTTGAGCTTTCTTGTTCCTCTTTCCCGGCTTCCATTCCTTTGGGCCATGCCTTTGTCGCTTTTTCATGTATGAACGGTCGGCACTTTTGCAGTTTTGGAAGTTCAGTCTTTTGCCAAACGACCTCAAGTATGCGCCCTTGCTAACCCTCTTCTTTGTGGCAGAGATGATTGGCCGTCCTTGGTCCTTACACCTTTCAGGAGGCTCTTCTTGGCTTGTGACGAGTGGGAGCTCCTGCGTTGATTGTTTTGGCTCATGCTTCTCCTCCAACTCGCCTAGCACTGCATCGATCATCTCATCTCTGGTGGCTGTGATCTTTATAGAACATGAAGGGTTAAGTAAGGGCTTCTCGGCCATAAGGACAGGGCCTTTCTCGAGCAGCTCTTCAGTGAGGACCGGGCCTGCCGTGATTTTCTCGGTCAGTTAGGCAGTGAGGTCCAGGTATGTCTCGGCTGGTTTGGTAGTGAAGTCCGGGACTTCCTCGGATGCTTCTTTAGTGAGGTCCGGGACTTCATTTGGCTCGTCAAGTAGGGCCAGGACTACCTTGGGCAGATTGGTGATGAGGACCGGGCCAGATTTGGGCAGTTCTTCTTCGGTCATCCAAGAGTCCTCATCCTTTGTCGGCTCTGTGGGCTCCAATATTGGCTCCTTTAGAGTCGCCTCCACATCCATTACTGCCCTTGTACTGATGTCTTCTCTTGGTTTTGTTACGGGCAAGCTCATAATGGGTGTGGTGTCGGGCTCGTTCTGCACTGAGTCCACTTCCATCGTTAGTGCCTTATCGTCAGTTTGGTGCCACTGACCCTGTTTTGTGTTCTTTGCCAAATCATTTATGAGGCGCCAGGCTTCAGCCACGGTTAACTTCATGAGTGAACATCCTGCTACATCATTAAGCCTTTTCCGCTCAAGTGGCATCATTCCACTCAGAAATATTTGAATAACATTGAATCTGGTGAATCCATGGTGCGGGCAGCTCGCCACAATGGAGTCAAAGTACGCCAAGTACTCGTCCAAAGTTTCGTCCCGGGATTGCTTAATGTTGATGATCTCTTCACGGACTAGCGAGAAAAACTCCTCATCGTTCCAAGGCTCGTTTTCGTAGTAGGAAGACATGGCGGATTATGTATAACAGAAAAAAGAACAACTATCCATCTGCTAACTCCCCGGCAACGGCGCCAATTTTGACGGATGCACAGTCGTCGTGTGCAAACGTCAAGTATAAATTTATAAGTCCGCTACTCGCGACTTTACTACTGGGTAGCAAGTGGTAAGTGGGGGTCGAACCCAAGGGAATTAGGGGGATAAGTTATTCTTTGAGGGAATTGTACAGCGAGGAAGCGTGTTTTAGGTTGATTGAGGTTTTAGTGCGGAAAAGTAAGTGATTGGTTGGTTGGTTTTGGTTTTTAGTACGGAAAAGTAAATGACAGAAAAGTAAAGTACTGAAAATAAAAGTAGAAGACTTACAGCGGGTGATGCGTGATTGGCAAGCCTTCCGGAACGTGAGCAGTTGAAAGAGCAGTTTATACTAAGAAAGTAAATGCAAGGGTTTTTTTAATCTAAGGAAAGCATTCGGTTTCTGGGGCCTTGTATCATAGCCTGTTTATCATTGACCTTTAGTGATCCTTATAAGTATTCAAAAGTGTATCAAGGCCATTTCAAGCACTCGATTTGCACAGACCGTCTAGCCCATTTCAAGGTCGTAGAGGACTTGTTCTACTTAGACTAGCACCCCATTTCAAGGTATACTAGCCTATGTGCATCTATTTGATCAATCATTTCCGATCAAACCAAATGGTGTTTAAAAGAGGTCGAACTCCTTAGATAAGCTTTGCCATTTCAAGATTCCACTTACCCGAGTATGTTCACGAACCCCCACGGAAGAGTTTTGCCATTTCAAGCATCCACTCAACCTTGGAAGTTCTGGCCTAATATATGGCACATAGAACAAGTTTTGAATAAAAAAAAGAGGCACTAAAAAGATGGCCTAAAACATTTTATGATACAAGTACACCCCTTCAACCGAATGAAGAGTTTAGCGACGAATATCCATAGAGGTGGATACCATAGCTAAGTACTTACGGTTTTTGAAAGACAGTAAATAAAGGAAAGGGGTGAGTACTTCAAGAACCGATAAGAGTACTCAAGAATAGTAAAGACAAGCTTGAGTATTACAAGAACCGACAAGAGTACTCAAGACCGAACTATAATACTCAAGAACCAACAGGAGTATTATAGATTGAAAACCAAACTTACAAAGTGACAAACTTAGAGAGAGAAGTGTTTTGTGTTTTTTGGGATTGTGGATGATTACAAATGAGAGGGGAGGGTTCTATTTATAGCCATGGGAGGAGGAGATGTGTGGAGGAGGAGCCACCACATGGCAAGCCATCCATGGCTTGCAAAAGCCGCCGGTTGGAGGTCATCCATGGAGGAAGCAAGGTGGCTTTGCCACCCATGACTCACCCTCTTCACAAGAAGCTGCCGGTCATAAGAGCAAAGGTGGAGGTTTTTGTGAGTTTTGTGAAGTTTTCACAAAACTATCGGTGTATTTCAGCTCCGGACTGACTTTGGTTGCTCCTTGGTTGGATTTGTTTTGAGTAATTCAATGTCAGGATCTTAAGATTTCTTCAGTCAGCATCTGGTCGTGACCTTGGAATGACTCGTAATATCTTTTCAGCATAAGATCCTCTCCTTAGCGTGTATTCTCTCTAGACTCCAAAATACCCTGTAGATAAATATCGGAATTAACAAGCAAAAGTTAAATAGACAAAGAGTCTAATTTGGTGGGTTTAACTGTGTTTATGATTCGTATAATTATGGTCCATCACTACCTCTATACCCTCATGCGAGACTATGTGACCGAGAACTACTCCATGAGTAACCATAAAGTGACACTTTTCATAGTTGAGTACCAAATTCATCGAAACACATCGTGCTAAAACTGTACTCAAATTATCTAAGCATGCGTCAAAAGTGTCACCATGCACAGTAAAATCATCCATGAACACCTCTATGAATGAACCTATCATGTCAGAAAAAATACTAGTAACGACCCGCTGAAAAGTGCCGGGTGCGTTACACAAGCCAAAGGACATCCGGCAAAAACCAAACGTACCGAATGGACATGTAAAGGTCGTCTTCTCCTGATCCTCGGGTGCTATGGGAATCTGATTATAGCCTGAAAAACCATCTAGAAAGCAAAAATAAGGCTTACCTGCCAAGCGGTCGAGCATCTGATCAATGAATGGAAGAGGAAAGTGATCCTTGCGCGTAACGGCGTTCAGCTTCCTGTAGTCTATGCACATGCGCCATCCATTCTTGACTCGAGTCATGACCATCTCGCCCTCGGCATTCTGCTCAAATGTGATCCCTGTCTTCTTCGGTACAACATGTACCAGGCTCACCCACTGACTATCTGAGATCGGGTAGATCACATCTGCATCCAACAGCTTCTGAATCTCCTTCTGGACCACCTCCATCATAATTGGGTTCAATCTGCGTTGAGGCTCCCTCGAAGGCTTCACTCCATCATCTAGCAAAATCCGATGCATACAAACTGCCGGGCTGATTCCCTTGATGTCGGCAAGTGTCCATCTAATGGCCAGTTTGTGCTCGGTCAGCACTCCAATCAACCGTCTCTCCTGATCTGTCTCGAGTCCGCTCTTGACGATGACCGGCAATGAGTCATTCTCCCCTAGGAACGCATACTTTAAGTGGCCGGGTAGAGGCTTCAACTCCACTGTAGGTGCCTGCACAACAGAAGGCAAGCACACCTTAGATTTAAATAAGCGAACTGTATTAACCTCATACCTTGGTGTGAGCGGCTGGGCAGTCTCTAGCTGGTCTAGGGCATCCATGATAGTCTCGGTAAGCTCATACGAGTCCTTGAGTGAATACACGGCCTCCTCGATGACTTGCTCTAGCGGGTCGGTCCTTCTCTCTGGATGTACCTCCTGGACAAGGTCGTCCAAGGTGTCTAAGGCATGGACCGCCTCGTACTCCATGGGATGCTTCATGGCCCTAAAGATGTCAAAACTGAACACTTCTCCTTCAACTTCCATGGAGAGTGTCCCACTGTCGCAGTCTATTTTCATCTTTGAAGTTTTGAGGAACGGCCGGCCGAGTAGAATCGGTGCATGGTCTGTTGGGCCGCAGTTCTCCATCTTGAGCACATAGAAGTCAGCTGGGAACACGAGCTCTCCCACCTGCACTAGCACATCCTCAATCTTGCCCTCGGGCTGTTTGCATGACCTGTCCGCTAGCTGTATGGTGAGACCTGCAGGTTTTAAAGGACCAATGCGCAAACAGGAGTATATGGAATATGGTAAAACATTGATGTAAGCACCGAGATCTAGCATGCAATTCTCTATCCTAATGTTATCGATCGTGCAAGGAATGGTGTAGGTGCCTGGATCACCGCATTTTGGTGGAACCTTGCGCTGAATCACTGCTGAAACGTTCCTGCTTATGAGCTCCTGGTCGGGCTGAGTTCCTCGCCGTCTGTTCGTGCACAACTCCTTCAGGAACTTGGAGTACCTCGGGATCTGCTTGATAGCCTCAAGATGTGGGATGTTGATTTCCACCTTGCTGAATAGCTCCCACACTTCCCTGTCCTTCACATACTTCTTTGGAGCTTGAACTTGCACAGGAAAAGGCAAAGGTACCTGGACATTAGAGTTCTCGGTCATGGGGACCGGGTCTGGCCGAGAGGTTTCATCCACTGAAATCGGGCCTGCTCGAGAGGTACCGGGTGCTTGCGCCGAGTCCTGTCCGGGCTCGTCCTGGTTGCTGGAGTCGGGCCTGATCGCTTCGTTCTCGGGAACTTGTGGGCTCTCGTCCTCGGATGGCTTTGATGCCCCTCGTCCACTCCTCAACGTCACGGCACTGACATTCCCTTTTGGATTCTGAATGGTTTGCGAGGGAAGTCGTCCTGTGTTGTTTGTGAGCTCCGAGACCGTCGTAGCAAGCTGGGACATCTACTTTTTCAAGTCAGCTATTGCTCTGTTGGTCGCGGCTTGATTCTGGTTCACGGTTACTGCCAGTTCTTTTACTATGTCTTCGAGAGACTGGTTGGAGCCGTGATTGCTCGGGCCTGGCTGATTATTGTTTGGTCCTCGCTGCTGGTACTGACCTGGCGTATTCTGCTGATACTGATGATGTGGATGCCGGTAGGGCTGCGGGTTCTGCTGAGGCGTGCCCTGTCGTGCTGGCTCTCTATGATGCTGATGATTGGGCCCGGTCTGATGATTGTCATTCCTCCAAGGTTGTCTACTGGCTCCCTATCCGTTCCCGGCTGAACCATACTGTCGGACTGGCCCGGCTTGGTTGCTGTGGCCCTGATAGTCGCCCACTGCATTTACTTCGGCCTGGTCATCCTCCACTACGGTTGGGCACTCCTCTGTCTTATGATCTGTGGCGGCGCAGAAACCGCACTGCTTGACCTGGACTGGTTGCCTCCTGATCACATGTTGCATCATGTCCCTGAGCTCCCTGATTTCTGCGGCCATGGTGCTGTTCGAGGGTTTGGCTCTAGACACGTTCCTGGACCGGCTGAATTCTTCTTCCTTGGTGGATTCATCTTGGAACCGCTCGCTCTCGGCCACTGCCATTATCTTTCGTCGGACTCCGGCTGGGGACAGGTCCATAAGGTTGCCTCCAGCTGAGGCGTCTAAGAGCTTCCTGTCGAGCCTGCGAAGACCGTCTAGCTTATATTCCACTAGTAGCTTCTCTGGAAGCCCGAGGTTGCAGCAGCTCTTCTCTAAGGCAGTGAATTTCTCCACGTACTCGTACATGGTCTCGTGGGGTCCTTGCCTGAGCTCTTGCAACTGTCTTCGGACATGCATGGCCCGGCCTGCTGGATAGTACTTGGTGAGGAACGCCCTCTGCATTTCTTCCCATGTGTAGATACTATCTGAGGGTAAGGACAAGAACCAGTCAGTAGCGGAGTCAGTGAGTGAAAAATAAAATGCTTTAAGTTTAAAATCATCCACTCCGGCTCCGTAGGGCCTAAGATTATGGCAGCTGCCATGGTAACGCTTTAAGTGCCCTGTGGCTGACTCCCCCTTCGCTTCTGAGAACTTGGGCAGATGGTGGACGACCGAGGTGCTGATGGTGATGGCTTCGAGTTCTGGTCCTTCATAGATGCACCATGACTGGTCTTTGAAGTCGGGGACCGAGAGCTCTCCCATGGATGGTTCTTCATCGTGATAGTATGCTTCCTCGTCCTCGTACACTGGCTGTCTGGGTCGTCTGATCGGATGTCGGACCTGGACCTGATGCTGAACTGGGTGTTGCGGTCGGGCCTGGACCTGTTGTCGGATAGGTGCTCGCTGTTGGACTTGTTGCTGGACCTGTGCTGGTGGTCGGACGGGTTGTCTGGCCGGGAACTGCTGTCGAGCCGGTCCTCCTCCTTGTTGTACTCTGGCCGCTCCTTGGCCCTGTCGGGCTGCTTCTCGGTTGGCTCGGTTCCGGTCTCTGAACAACCTCTCCGAGTCCTCGTAGACTATGGGTGGTGTGACAGATGCTTGTCGTCAGAGCAAATGTACAAATAAATTTATAAGTTCGCTACTCGCGACTTCACTACTGGGTAGCAAGTGGTAAGTAGGGGTCGAACCCAAGAGAGTCAGTGTGGATTAGTTGTTCTTTAATGAAGCTGACACATAAATTAAAGTGCGATTGGGGTTGGGTTTGAGTGGTTTATACAGAAAGTAAACAGTTGATAAGGTACTGAAAGTAAAGGAACAGTTGATATAACAATTAAAGGAAAGATTCGGTTTCAGGGCCTTGTATCATATTCTGTTTATCATTGACCTCTAATGATCATACTAAGTGTTCAAAGATGAATCGAGGCTATTTCTAGCACAAGACTTGCAACATTGTTTAGAACACTTGTTCTATTTAGACTAACTCCTCCTTTCGAAGTATCTTAGCCTTATGTGCATCCATTTGATCTTCAGTTACGATCAACCAAATGATTTTTTAAAAGAGGTCGACCTCCTCAGATAAGCTTTGCCCGTTAAAGCATCCACTTACCCGAGTATGTTCACGAACCCCACGGAAGAGCTTTGCCCGTTAAAGCATCCACTCAACCTTGGAAGTTCTAACCTTATATGTGGCACATAGAACAAGTTTTGAACACAGAGAGGCACTAGGTGCAGGGTCTAAAACATTGTATGATACAATGACACCTCTTCAACCGAATGAAGGGTTTAGCTACGACTATTCATGGAACAGGACATCATAGCTAAGTGCATTGAAAAGTAAAGGTTTTTGAAAGACAGTAAAGTAAAGTTTTCAAAAGTAAAGACAGGAAAGTAAAGTTGCTGAATTGAAAAGACAGTAAAGTAAAGAAAAGAGTACTTACAAAAACCGTTGAAAGTGCTAAAGATCAAGCTTTGATTCCAAAGTAAAGCGATAACATGATTGTGCCCACAAAAGCTAGAGAGATAAGTGGATTGTGTTTTTGAGGATGAAGAGAAGAGGGTTAAGCCCTCTATCTCTCTAAAGAACTTGTGAATTGTGGGATAATTTACAAATGAGAAGAGGCTTGGTATTTATAGAGGCATGGAGGAGGAGGAGATGTGGAGGAGAAGACAACACTTGGCAAGAGGAGAGGAGGAGGGCTCAAAGCAGCCGGCTAGGTGGCATCATCTCCTCAGAAGCCATCGGTGGTGAGGTGGCATCATCTCCTCAAAAGCCATCCACTACTAGAAACAGGAGATTATGCATCGTTTTTTTTTGATATTATGCATCGGTTTTGGTTCCGATGCATAATGAAGCGTTGCATAATGTCAAACATTATGCATCGGTTCTTTAAAACCGTTGCATAATATATGATTTTATGCAACGCTTCTTAAAAAAACTAATGCATAATGTTGACATTATGCAACGCTTCTTAAAAAAACTGATGCATAATGTCATACATTATGCAACACTTCTTAAAAAAACTGATGCATAAAGTAAGATTTTTTTTTGTATTTTTTACCTGTAAATTGCTCAAATCAACCTAAAAATTCATAAATAAATTTCATAAATACATTTGCTCATATCTAAATCTCAAAATATTTTTTATTCAACAAAAACACAACATTTCATACATGATGTCACTTTTAATGTACAAAACATTTATCAATTCAACAAGTTTCATGTCTTTTTTTAGTAATGGAGAGCCAATACTAATCCATTTCTCCAAAATATCCTTCTACATCTGTTTCCCTGCTCCAACTCTTGTGTATCCTATCTCTGGTCTTTTGCTTTCTTCCCTTTCATCCTGCATCGAATAAGAAATGACCAATAAATATTGGGTTCACATACACATGCCCTAAGACATCCTTAATAAAATGGCAGAAAAAAAGTAGTACACAGATATTTGAATAACTTAATTAATCACCACATACACATTGGAAATTAGCCAAAGTCAATCCTAATATGATCTGCATTGCTAGAAAAGATAAGATTTCTGTAATTTCCTATTAGAACCAAGGAGACGAGTACAAGTCCCTACATCTGGCAGATTGATACCAAAGAAATTCTATTCCCATTGCAATTGTTTGTACCCAAAAAGTACAATGATTTCTCTCTTTCAACACCTTACACTTCAAAACAGATTTCAACACCATACGAAATTTTTTCCTCCACTTATTGTTGCACTACAAACCTTACCCTCACTGTTCAAAAACTAGCAATATCATCAGTTGATTATTTTCTGAAATGAATCCATGTCCCAACTGATAACACTAATACAAATTACTAATTATATATATATCAAAGGAATTCTAAACAGAAGCTCAAAGCATGAACTAGCTACTGATAACACTAACCTTTTCTGCCTTGTTTTTAAATTTGGTCTCGTCGTTTAGCTTATTCTCTAGCTCACTCAGCTGCACAGATCACAGCTCACAAAACCATCGCGCGCGCATAAACAACAATGCCAATGCAATTGCAGAATTAATTAAAACTGTAAGTAAATTTACAGCAGCAATCAAGAAAGAAATTACAAGGGTTTACTTTTCTTTTTCATCATGGGTTAACATCTTTAGAATGGGATCATCTTATCTTAAAGAAAATGCAATTAGTAACAATTATTTGAGGATTACATGTGTCGCATACCTGCCAATGTCTCTGCCTAGAAACACAACTATCCGCTTGTTGAGCAAATTATCATGGACCTTGTACCCAATTATCCAGTAGCATAAGGGGTGAAAACTCCTGCAAACCAAAATGTTCAGTAACACAAGGCTCCTGTGAGCATGTATAGAGCTGCGGAGACGAGAAATAAGCTAGCAAAATATTTCAGGCCAAACACATAATTTTAGGATATTAAATTTTCTCAACTTCAAGACGCTTGCACTTGAGAAGCAACTCTTAGTAGATAACAAGTACCTCCTTGGAAAAATGGATGAAGAATTTCGACAAACAGGTGACAGACATCAAGTCCTTCAAAATTAATCAAACTGCACAACTGCTCAGCTATAGTACCAATCGAATGACAAAAAGTTTACCCTTTTCCGCATACGATGAAACTCACTAGACTTGAAATCGTTCCAAGCCGACCTCTGCAACTTCAGCATCCGCAATTCATCCACCACTTCCTCATGAATCTGCTCAGTACTTTTCGCTCTTATCTCCTTCAACTCCTCGTTCATCTTCGCCATCATCACCACCAGCGCAGGATTCCGGTGCGCAATCGACGCGCGGATGGTGCACTCACAGGCATTCCGGTGCGTTACAGCTTCCAAACCGCCACTCACATCACGCCAAGCCTCCTCAATGCTGCCAACCAACCAATCACCACCACGACCACAAATAACAAAATCAAACACAAAATCGAGAAGAAAAAAGATGCGCAGAAGATGGATGAAAACCTGCGAATCGTGTCGAGATTTCTCTATGCCAAGAGGAGACAGAGAAGTTCACGGCTCACGCGGTTCTGCGGATTGCTGCCGCTGCAATTCAGCCTCTCTATCGATCTCGCACGGAGGAGCGCTTCAGAAATCGACCGACTGAACCCTAGAAATAATAAACTTATGCATCGGTTGATTTAAAACCGATGCATAAACTTCATATTATGCGACTGATGCGTAAGCCCGACATTATGCATCGGTTTTGGTTGAATCGATACATAAATATGACATTATGCATCGGTTTTAGCCCTAACCGATGCGTAATGTACACATCGATGCATAAGCCCAAACACGGAACCGATGCATAATCTCCTGTTTGTAGTAGGGATCGGTGGTGAGGTGGCATCATCTCCTCAAAAGCCATCGGTGGTGAGATGGCATCATCTCCTCAAAAGCCATCGGTGGGACTTCGCCGGAATGTGGCCGGAGCAAGAAATGACCGGAGCATGGTGGTGGTCGGAATTGGCTTGATCGGAAGCTCGTCGGAGGTTCGCCGGAATTTGACCGGAATCTGACCGGAGCTTTGGCCGGAGCTTCTTGGATTTTGGAGAGTGTATTCTAAATGAAAATGTCATTCTAAGATGATCTCAAGAAGGAAGTTAAGTCAAATTCTGCTCCGAACACGGTCGAAATCCTAAATCGGCTGAAATTGCCCTTGTTTGGCCTTTACCGGCTTGGTGCCTTTGCATTGCGTCCTTGTCCAAACGCCGACTGTTCTAGCATATTTGAGTGATTCCAAGTCGGTTCCATGAAAGTTGTACAGTCGGAATCTGATTGTGGCCTCGAGTGTCTTGTAATCCATTTTCAGCTTTAAAACTCCTCCTTAGCCTGTATTCTCTCTAGACTCCAAAATACCCTGTAGATAAATATCGGAACTAACAAGAAAAAAGTAAATAGACAAAGAGTCTAATTTGGTGGGTTTAACAATGTTTATGATTCATACAATTATGGTCCATCAGATCACCCCACACTTTTAGTTGTTCGTCCCGAACAATGCTTTTTAAAGGGCGGCACACAATCCAAGTAAAAACTTTAAATATGAAAGTGAGAATATGAACTAGATTTATCCTATTCATGCATTACTTACTTATTACCAAACTAAACCGTGTAAATACTTAGAAGAAACTTGATACTTGTACCTTTGCGCCGAGATGCAAATTAATTTGGATGTTTCGGGAGATAGCCCTTTTCAGGCTCCTGGACTGCATTCTTGGGATCGACTCGCACTATATGGTTTCCTTGTAGCTTTCTCTAGCACGTGATTCGGTTCGGGTTTCACTGAGTTGAGCCTTTTCGATTTTTTTTTTGGCGAGGGAAAGCTTTTTTGGGGGTAGTGAATCGGCCTTTGATTTGACTCTTTGAGTACTTCACTTTTGTTCGGTTAAAACCTTCACAACTTTGGCCTTTAGCCTTTGATTAGCTTCTTTGAGCTTTTGCCTTTTTGTGGCTTGCTAGTCCATTTTTCAAGCCTATTTGGGAGGTCCAATCATCGCCCGCGAGCATATGGAAATACCTCCCCGCTCTCTCTCATCCTCGCCGATTCGCGCGGGTCAAGATGAGGGTCGCTCATCTATTATCCCGGCTAATAGGACTAGAGATAGGACGGTTTGATTATCGTCCCGCCTTTTGCATAAACACTGCATGGCGGAGATGACTTCAATCTTTACTGAAACCCGAAGTGCAGCCTCCACTGATATCGAAAACCATATAGTTAGATTCGATCCTTCGAGTGCTTGCCAAGCCTCTCTAGGGCAGTTTATGTCAACTCCACATCCCCTGTATATCTCAGCACAAAGGGACAAATGAGAAGTTACATTCTAAGTTTTTAAACAGTTGAATTTTCACAAGGTAAATGCATGAATTTAGATCTATCGTTTTCACATTCTCAAGTTCATATTTTCAAAAAGATAATATTAAGGGAAAAGGAAAAAGAAAAAGCATGTTATGTACAAAGGCGGTTCTCACCCCACACTTTTGAACGAAGGAGTGCCTTTCAGCACGACTTAATTCAAAAGTCATGCAAATATATACAAGAGAAGGAAATGACATTAAGGAAAAGAGAAGAACTGAACTCCCTTTTACTGTGTCGTGTCGTGGAACGACATGCCTCGGAGCTGGATAATCGAGGAAGTTCGGCTGGGGCCTTGAACTCTCAGCGCAGGCCCGGTAATTCTCGAAAGATGCCTGGCTGATCTGATCTTGCTCCAAAAACCAATTCCTACAAGGGGTCCCTATACAAAAAGTGGGTGGGAGCGACTTATGGTAAAAACTAAATGACAGAAAAGAAAATTGCTGAAAGTAAGATAGGTGTCGGGTTACCTCCCGACCAGTGCCTTTGTTTAACGTCGTTGGCTCGACGATACCTCACTCCTGGATCATAAGTAGGGATCCCATGGGTGCTTGAGGTCGAACTTCTTCTCGACAGCTCTTTTGATTCGAGAGGGTGAGGCTTCATTGACCATAGCTGCTGGTCCAATGAGTCGTGCTTGCTTGTTACTCCTTCCGGGTTTCCATTCTTTCGGCCCATGTCTTTGCCGCTTCTTCATGTTTGAATAGTTGGCACCTTTGCGAGTTTGGAAGTTTGGTTTTGTGCCATTAAATGTAGGCGACATTAAGCATGCGCCTCTGCCAATCCTCTTCATTGTGGCAGTGATGGATGGTTGTCTTGGAAAGAGTGAGTTTTCAGGCGGTTTTCCTTGGCTTGTGACGAGTGAGAGTTCCTTTGTCGGCTTTTTTGGCTCATGCTCCTCCTCTAACTCCCCATGCACCTCATCATTATTGATTACATGATCTTCGGTGGCTATGATCGGCATAAAACACGAAGGGTTAAGTTGAGGCACTTCGACCATGAGGACTGGGTCTGTTTCAGGTGCTCCGACAGTGACGACCAGGTCTTTCTCGGACAGTTCGGCAATGAGGTCCGGGACTTTGATGGACCATAATTATACGAATCATAAACACAGTTAAACCCACCAAATTAGACTCTTTGTCTATTTAACTTTTGCTTGTTAGTTCCTATATTTATCTACAGGGTATTTTGGAGTCTAGAGAGAATACACGCTAAGGAGAGGATCTTACGCTAAAAAGATATTACGAGTCATTCCAAGGTCACGACCAGATGCTGACTGAAGAAATCTTAAGATCCTGACATTGAATTACTCAAAACAAATCCAACCAAGGAGCAACCAAAGTCAGTCCGGAGCTGAGATACACTGATAGTTTTGTGAAAACTTCACAAAACTCACAAAAACCTCCACCTTTGCCCTTATGACCGGCGGCTTCTTGTGAAGAGGGTGAGTCATGGGTGGCAAAGCCACCTTGCTTCCTCCATGGATGACCTCCAACCGGCGGCTTTTGCAAGCCATGGATGGCTTGCCATGTGGTGGCTCCTCCTCCACACATCTCCTCCTCCCATGGCTATAAATAGAACCCTCCCCTCTCATTTGTAATCATCCACAATCCCAAAAAACACAAAACACTTCTCTCTCTAAGTTTGGCACTTTGTAAGTTTGGTTTTCAATCTATAATACTCCTGTTGGTTCTTGAGTATTATAGCTCGGTCTTGAGTACTCTTGTCGGTTCTTGTAGTACTCAAGCTTGTCTTTACTATTCTTGAGTACTCTTGTCGGTTCTTGAAGTACTCACCCCTTTCCCTTACTGTCTTTCAAAAACCGTAAGTACTTAGCTATGGTATCCACCTCTATGGATATTCGTAGCTAAACTCTTCATTCGGTTGAAGGGGTGTACTTGTATCATAAAATGTTTTAGGCCATCTTTTTAGTGCCTCTTTTTTTATTCAAAACTTGTTCTATGTGCCATATATTAGGCCAGAACTTCCAAGGTTGAGTGGATGCTTGAAATGGCAAAACTCTTCCGTGGGGGTTCGTGAACATACTCGGGTAAGTGGATGCGTGAAATGGCAAAGCTTATCTGAGGAGTTCGACCTCTTTTAAACACCATTTGGTTTGATCGGAAATGATTGATCAAATGGATGCACATAGGCTAGTATACCTAGAAATGGGGTGCTAGTCTATATAGAACAAGTGCTCTACGACCTTGAAATGGGCTAGACGGTCTGTGCAAATCGAGTGCTTGAAATGGCCTTGATACACTTAGAAGGATCACTAATGGTCAATGATAAACAGGCTATGATACAAGGCCCCAGAAACCGAATGCTTTCCTTAGATTAAAAAAAACCCTTGCATTTACTTTCTTAGTATAAACTGCTCTATCAACTGCTCACGTTTCGGAAGGCTTACCAATCACGCATCACCCGCTGTAAGTCTTCTACTTTTATTTTCAGTACTTTACTTTTCTGTCATTTACTTTTCCGCACTAAAAACCAAAAACAACCAACCAATCACTTACTTTTCCGCACTAAAACCTCAATCAACCTAAAACACGCTCCCTCGCTGTACAAATCCCTCAAAGAACGACTATCCCCCTAATTCCCTTGGGTTCGACCCCTACTTACCACTTGCTACCCAGTAGTAAGGTCACGAGTAGCGGAATATAAATTTGCTTTTGCACAGAGAACACCGCACCTTAACGACAGTGCGGTGGGCTTTGTCAAAACTGGCGCCGTTGCCGGGGAATTAGTTAATTAATCGGATAAGTTCTTTGAATCGATACTCGCTTCAAAACAACAATGTCTCGCGAAGGAAGCCACCATGACTACCAGGATGACGAAGAAATAAACATGTACGATCGAAATGATGAGGTGCCACTTCCATTTGTCGACGATCCGGAATAAATCATCCGAGACAGAAGAGCTCGTGATAGGGAGGCCGCCCGAAGAAACCAAGGACCACCCGAGGACCGAAATGCAGCTGGTCCAGTGCAACCCCCTATACGTCCCCCACACCCTCAACCTCGACAAATGCCTAGACGAGAACTCACTTTCGATAACTACTACAGGGATAACAACAATTACCGTACACCTACTATGGGAGAACTCAATGCCCCAGAATTTAAAACACAGCCGTGGTGCATTTGCCAGGACCCTGAACTAGAAAACATTGTCGTCGACATGTCCGTGGTCCACAATTTGCCAAAGTTCTCAGGAACTAATGGAGAATCAGCAATGACTCATCTCCAGCGCTTACATGGTATCTGCCAGAACTTAAAACCGAATGGCGTAAACGTAGACGACTTCAAGTTGAAGGCATTCTATTTTTCCCTCATTGACTCGGCAAACGACTGGTTCCTTTCATTGCCTTCCGGAAGCATCAGAACATGGGTTCAGATGCAAAGGAATTTCATGGATAAATACTACCCAGCGACAAAAGCAATGCAAGTAAGAAGGCAACTGCAGGATATAAGGCAGGAGCCTAATGAAACCATGTACGACTACCTGGAAAAGTTCAACCACCTGGAGAGAAGCTGCTGTACCCTTGGACTGCCTGAGAAACTCATCATCGAGTACCTCATTGATGGATTAAGACCATTAGACAAAATGCTTCAGGATGCCTCAGCTGGAGGATCCATGATGAATCTATCATTGAGTGGCATAAGGAACCTCATCGCCAACGTTGCTAAAAATGCTCGGTTTAGAGAGGAGACTACCCGGCAGGAAGAATTCTCCCGAAAAAAATGTAGCACGAGCTGAAACACCGATGAGCTCTATGCCAGAAGAGATTAAACAATTAAAGGAGATGATGATTCAGATCCTACGAAGACAACCAGTTCCAGTTAAGCCTTGCGAATTTTGTGGTTCTACGGACCACAAAACTGACACATGCCCGACATTAATAGAAGAGGAACCGGCAGAAGTGAATGCAGTGGGAGGATACCAAGGATACAACAATAACAGTAACGACAGAGCCGGACAAAATACACAGTATGGTCAAACAACCAACCCGAGCTGGCGTAACAACAACTATCCTCAGAAGGAAGCACAACCAGCTGTCTCTCCATTAGCTCAGTCATTCTACCAACCCCCCCCCCCCACCGACAGTATAACCAGAACGCTCCATCAGCAGGCCAATATCAGCAAAGAGGACCAAATAAGTACCAAGCCGGCCCGAACAATCACCAAGAACCAACCAAGTCGCTCTATGACACAATGAAGGAGCTCGCAGGAAGCATAAATCAATTGGGTACTTCGCTACACCAATATCAGGCGAAAACTGACGGGGCAATTTCAGAATTGACCAAACAAATGTCCCAGCTCGCCACTGCAATGTCAACACTCACTAATGAACCTGGCAGACTTCCTTCACAAACCATCCAAAACCCAAAGGCAAATATTAGCATGATAAGGAAGTCGAACATAAAGGCGACACTGGGAGAAGTAGCACGATCCCCAACTTACAAACTTACAAACAAGCACTTCACCCGGAGGCGTCGTCCTGATTGGAACCAAGAGGAAGACCGACCCAATGACGGCAAAACATGGGTTACACATGCTGACAATGGACGGTACGCATTCACCGTTTGCATAACACCACCACCGATCATACACTCCGACATACCAGCACCTGGATGGGATGACAATAACGATTTAAAGTGGGACTCTCCAACTAATATTTATGCTCCGAAGCAAAATATTAAGGGGCCCGATTATACAAATCCTAAGCCAAGGAATGGGCAGAATGGCCCGACAATAGAAAGAGTCCTCACTTCAGATCATGAGTCACGATCGGAAAGAGATAAAGACCCAGGGGCCTTCACAGTCACCTGTGGTATTGGTGAAACCCAGATTCGTAAGTGCTTAGTCGATCTTGGGGCTGCTGTCAACGCCATGCCTTCCTCCTTATATTACTTATTAGGACTTGGTCCATTGAAACCGCCCAGGTCAAATATCGAGCTAGGAGATAAATCATGCATCCATCCGGTTGGAGTGCTGGAAGATGTAATACTCCATGTGGGAAAGCTCGTCGTTGCTGCAGACTTTTATGTAATACAAACGGGAGAGACCAGCGAAGACGACCCTCCAATATAATATTGGGACGACCATTCCTCTACGCTACTAAAGCAAGGATCGATGTGGGCAAGGGCTCATTATCGCTTAAGTTCGGCGGCAAAATTGCAAATTTCTCCATTGATAATAGCCGCACGGATACAAAGAAACCGCCAGACATTATACCTATCTTAGATCACGGTACCCAGATTTCTGACCTGCCAAAGGAGACCGAAAGAGTAACAAGACCAGCAACTATGGTAAAAGGTCTCTCGCCTTCTCAGAAACAATGGAAAGAAAAAACACCAAAACCATGGGGTTCTAACCCGAGCAAGAAATCAGGAAAAGTCAAGGCAAGAATCAACACAGGAATAGTGGCGAAATACAACCTGAGCCACCCTTGGGATCCAAACCAGTGATCCCCATGCGTCGAGCCAACGACGTTAAATAAAGGCACTGGTCGGGAGGTAACCCGACACCTATCTTACTTTTAGTCTTTTATTTTTCTGTCATTTAGTTTTTACCAATAAGTCGCTCTCACCCACTTGGTGCATAGAAGAAATGACTATTCAGGAATCGAACTTGGGTGCAACATTAAGCCAGCCAGGCCTACGCCAAGAGTTCAAGGCCCCAGCCGAACTCCCTCGATTATCCAGCCTCATGCCATATCGTTCACTCGACACTTTAAAGGGAGTTCTGTTCTTCCCTTTTCCTTAATGTCATTTCCTTCTCGTATAATATCTGCTTGCATGGCTTTTGAACTAAGTAGTGCTGAAAGGCACGACTTCGTTCAAAAGTGTGGGGTGAGATCCGCATGTGTACATAAATAACATGTTTTTCCTTTTCCCTTAATAATTATCTTTTTGAAAATATGAACTTAAGAATGTGAAAAAGATAGATCATAACTCATGCATTAACCTTGTGAAAATTCAACTGTTTAAAAACTTAGAATGTAACTTCTCATTTGTCCCTTTGTGCTGAGATAAACTAGGGATGTGGAGTTGACATAAACTGCCCTAGAGAGGCTTGGCAAGCACTCGAAGGATCGAATCTAACTATATGGTTTTTGAAGTCAGTGGAGGCTGCACTTCGGGTTTCAGTGAAGATTGAAGTCATCTCCGCCATGCAGTGTTTATGCAAAAAGAAAAAAAGGCGAGGACGGGAATCAGACCGTCCTATCTCTAGTCAAAGTAGCCGAGAAAATAGATGAGCGACCCTCATCTTGACCCGCGCGAAACGGCAAGGATGAGAGGAGCGGGGAGGTATTTCCATATGCTTGCGGGCGACGATTGGACCTCCCAAAAAGGCTTGAGAAAATGGACTAGCAAGCCACAAAAAGGCAAAAGCTCGAAGAAGCAAATCAAGAGGCCAAAGGCCCAAAATTGTGAAGGTTTTAACCAAACAAAAAGTGAAGTATTCAAAGAGTCAAATCAAATGCCAAAGGCCGATTCACTACAAAAGCTGTCCCCGCCAAAAGAAAATCAAAGACCAAACCATTGAAACCCGAACCAAATCACGTGCTAGAGAAAGCTACAAGGAAACCATATAGTGCGAGTCTGTCCCGAGGATGCAGTCCAGGAGCCTGAAAAGGGCTATCTCCCGAAACATCCAAATAATTTGCATCTCAGCACGGAGGTACAAGTATCAAGTTTCTTCTATTTATTTACACGGTTTAATTTGGTAATAAGTAGTAATGCATGAATTAGGATAAATCTAGTCCCACAGTCTCACTTTTATATCTTAAAAGCTTACTTAGAGTGCCGCCCTTTAGTAGCATTGTTCGGGACAAACAACTAAAAGTGTGGGGTGATCTGATGGACCATAATTATAGGAATCATAAACACAGTTAAACCCACCAAATTAGACTCTTTGTCTATTTAACTTTTGCTTGTTAGTTCTGATATTTATCTATAGGGTAGTTTGGAGTCTAGACAGAATACACACTAAGGAGAGGATCTTACGCTGAAAAGATATTATGAGTCATTCCAAGGTCACGACCAGATGCTGACTGAAGAAATCTTAAGATCCTGACATTGAATTACTCAAAACAAATCCAACCAAGGAGCAACCAAAGTCTGTCCGGAGCTGAAATACACCAATAGTTTCGTGAAAACTTCACAAAACTCAAAAAAACCTCCACCTTTGCCCTTATGACCGGCAGCTTCTTGTGAAGAGGGTGAGTCATGGGTGGCAAAGCCACCTTGCTTCCTCCATGGATGACCTCCAACCGGCGGCTTTTGCAAGCCATGGATGGCTTGCCATGTGGTGGCTCCTCCTCCACACATCTCCTCCTCCCATGGCTATAAATAGAACCCTCCCCTCTCATTTGTAATCATCCACAATCCCAAAAAACACAAAACACTTCTCTCTCTAAGTTTGGCACTTTGTAAGTTTGGTTTTCAATCTATAATACTCCTGTTGGTTCTTGAGTATTATAGCTCGGTCTTGAGTACTCTTGTCGGTTCTTGTACTACTCAAGCTTGTCTTTACTATTCTTGAGTACTCTTGTCGGTTCTTGAAGTACTCACCCCTTTCCCTTACTTACTGTCTTTCAAAAACCGTAAGTACTTAGCTATGGTATCCACCTCTATGGATATTCGTAGCTAAACTCTTCATTCGGTTGAAGGTTTGTACTTGTATCATAAAATGTTTTAGGCCATCTTTTAGTGCCTCTTCTTTTTATTCAAAACTTGTTCTATGTGCCATATATTAGGCCAGAACTTCCAAGGTTGAGTGGATGCTTGAAATGACAAAACTCTTCCGTGGGGGTTCGTGAACATACTCGGGTAAGTGGATGCTTGAAATGGCAAAGCTTATCTGAGGAGTTCGACCTCTTTTAAACACCATTTGGTTTGATCGGAAATGATTGATCAAATGGATGCACATAGGCTAGTATACCTTGAAATGGGGTGCTAGTCTAAATAGAACAAGTGCTCTACGACCTTGAAATGGGCTAGACGGTGTGTGCAAATCGAGTGCTTGAAATGGCCTTGATACACTTTTGAATACTTAGAAGGATCACTAAAGGTCAATGATAAACAGGCTATGATACAAGGCCCCAGAAACCGAATGCTTTCCTTAGATTAAAAAAACCCTTGCATTTACTTTCTTAGTATAAACTGCTCTATCAACTGCTCACGTTCCGGAAGGCTTGCCAATCACGCATCACCCGCTGTAAGTCTTCTACTTTTATTTTCAGTACTTTACTTTTCTGTCATTTACTTTTCCGCACTAAAAACCAAAACCAAACAACCAATCACTTACTTTTTCGCACTAAAACCTCAATCAACCTAAAACACGCTCCCTCGCTGTACAAATCCCTCAAAGAACGACTATCCCCCTAATTCCCTTAGGTTCGACCCCTACTTACCACTTGCTACCCAGTAGTAAGGTCTCGAGTAGCGGAATATAAATTTGCTTTTGCACAGTGAACACCGCACCTTAACGACAGTGCGGTGGGCTCCGTCAGACTTCCTCAGGTGCTCCGAGCTCAAGGACCGGGCCTGGCTTGATTTCTTCGGCCGCTTCGGCAGTGAGGTTCGGGACTTCTGTTGGCTCGGTAGTTAGGACTGTGATTTCCTCGGATGGATTGGTGATAAGGACCGGGCCTGATTTGGGCAGTTCTTCTTCTAACTCCCAAGGATAATCTGAATGGAGCTCTTCTTCAGGCAACCATGGGTCCTCATCCTCGTCATTCATATGGTCTCCGGGGGCAATCATACTGAGGTATGGGTCTGATATGGGCAACTCATCATTGAGGTCCGGGTATGTCTCTGGTGGTTCTTCTTCGGTCATTCGCTGGTCCTCATTCTCTTCCGGCTCCTCGGGTTCAGCCGTCCTTTTTATTGCCCATGATTTGGTTTCGGCCGTGAATTGGTGCATCATGGCACTCATTTGCTGTATGTCTGCGGCCAATTGCTGGGTGCTAGCTGCCAGCTCGTTTTCTACTGCCCATAACTCAGTTTTGGCCCTGATTTGGTGCATCGTGTTATCCAGTTCTTCGCGCCGCATGGCTTGATCTTTTCTTTGTCTTGACCTCGCGGCCAAATCATCTATTAAGTTCCAAAGATCATCTATGTCTAAGTTGTTCACCGAGCCTCCAGCTGCATCATTTAGCCAATTCCACTCTTGTGGTATCATCCCATTGAGAAACCTTTGAAGAAGATCGTGGTTGGTGAATCCATGGTGCGGGCAGCTCGTCACAATGGAGTCAAAGTACGCCAAGAACTCGTCCAAAGTTTCGTCCCGGGATTGCTCTATGTTGTTGATCTTCTCGCGGATTTCAAGTTCAAAGGGTGGTGGGGAAAACTCCTCATTGTTCCAAGGCTCCATTCCGTAGTAGTAAGACTTAGTGAATTGCATGATAAAATAAAGAAAAAAAATATAACAACTATTCCGATTCACAACTCCCCGGCAACGGCGCCAATTTGACAGATGCTTGTCGTCAGAGCAAATGTACAAATAAATTTATAAGTCCGCTACTCGCGACTTCACTACTGGGTAGCAAGTGGTAAGTAGGGGTCGAACCCAAGAGAGTCAGTGTGGATTAATTGTTCTTTAATGAAGCTTACACATAAATTAAAGTGCGATTGGGGTTGGGTTTGAGTGGTTTATACAGAAAGTAAACAGTTGATAAGGTACTGAAAGTAAAGGAACAGCTGACATAACAATTAAAGGAAAGATTCGGTTTCAGGGGCCTTGTATCATATTCTGTTTATCATTGGCCTCTAATGATCATACTAAGTGTTCAAAGATGAATCGAGGCTATTTCTAGCACAAGACTTGCAACATCGTTTAGAACACTTGTTCTATTTAGACTAATTCCTCCTTTCAAAGTATCTTAGCCTTATGTGCATCCATTTGATCTTCAGTTACGATCAACCAAATGGTTTTTTAAAAGTGGTCAAACTCCTCAGATAAGCTTTGCCCATTAAAGCATCCACTTACCCGAGTATGTTCACGAACCCCACGGAAGAGCTTTGCGTGTTAAAGCATCCACTTACCCGAGTATGTTCACGAACCCCACGGAAGAGCTTTGCGTGTTAAAGCATCCACTCAACCTTGGAAGTTCTAACCTTATATGTGGCACATAGAACAAGTTTTGAACACAGAGAGGCACTATGTGCAGGGTCTAAAACATTGTATGATATAAGTACACCCCTTCAACCGAATGAAGGGTTTAGCTACGACTATTCATGGAACAGGACATCATAGCTAAGTGCATTGAAAAGTAAAGGTTTTTGAAAGATAGTAAAGTAAAGTTTTCAAAAGTAAAGACAGAAAAGTAAAGTTGCTGAATTGAAAAGACAGTAAATTAAAGAAAAGAGTACTTACAAAAACCGTTGAAAGTGCTAAAGATCAAGCTTTGATTCCAAAGTAAAGCGATTACATGATTGTGCCCACAAAAGCTAGAGAGATAAGTGGATTGTGTTTTTGAGGATGAAGAGAAGAGGGTTAAGCCCTCTATCTCTCTAAAGAACTTGTGAATTGTGGGATAATTTACAAATGAGAAGAGGCTTGGTATTTATAGGCATGGAGGAGGAGGAGATGTGGAGGAGAAGACAACACTTGGCAAGAGGAGAGGAGGAGAGCTCAAACCAGCCGGCTAGGTGGCATCATCTCCTCAAAAGCCATCGGTGGTGAGGTGGCATCATCTCCTCAAAAGCCATCAATGGGACTTCGCCGGAATGTGGCCGGAGCAAGAAATGACCGGAGCATGGTGGTGGTCGGAATTGGCTTGATCGGAAGCTCGTCGGAGGTTCGCCGGAGTATGGCCGGAGTTCTCCGAAATTTGACCGGAATCTGACCGGAGCTTTGGCCGGAGCTTCTTGGATTTTAGAGAGTGTATTCTGAAATAAAATGTCATTCTAAGATGATCTCAAGAAGGAAGTTAAGCCAAATTCTGCCCCGAACACGGTCGAAATCCCAAATCTGCTGAAATTGCCCTTGTTTGGCCTTTACCGGGCTTGGTGCCTTTGCATTGCGTTCTTGTCCAAACGCCGACTGTTCTAGCATATTTGAGTGATTCCAAGTCGGTTCCATGAAAGTTGTACAGTCGGAATCTGATTGTGGCCTCGAGTGTCTTGTAATCCATTTTCAGCTTTAAAACTCCTCCTTAGCCTGTATTCTCTCTAGACTCCAAAATACCCCGTAGATAAATATCGGAACTAACAAGCAAAAGTTAAATAGACAAAGAGTCTAATTTGGTGGGTTTAACTGTGTTTATGATTCATACAATTATGGTCCATCATGGTGCTTCAGCATTGTTGTTGTTGTCGACTATTGGTGGGTTTTCGTCAAAGTTCTCTAGCTCGAACTGTTCTTCCTCTTCGTCATCAATTCTACTACCTGCGCGAGACATGGCACAAGAGTAGCAAAACGCAAACTAGCAAATAAAGGATTCCCAGGAGATTGGAGGAGTCACAAATGGTCTCACTTAAAACCCAATCTCCTTAGACTCGTAAGTCTTGGTGACAGAATCCTTTAAAAGCTAGGAAATAGAATTAAAAGGAAATAAAGGCAAAAACCGAAAAAGGAAAGAACAAATTTCACCGTGCGTAGCTCCCCGGCAACGGCGCCAAAATTTGACAGGTCGTCGTCGGTACCTGCAAATCTAAATTTATAATGTCCACTTACCCTTGGCTTAGTATAGCTGTAAGTAAGGGTTCGAACCCTAGAGAGCTAGATGGTTACTACTTTGTTCTGTAAGAAAGGAAGGGGAACGATTGGGGGTGAGTAAACAGTTTTAGGAAACAAGTGCGAATAAGGAAATAAAGTGAGTGAATAATAATGATGAGAAGTATTCAGGCTAGGGTTTCTTAATTGTGACTTGGTTTATCCTTGATTTCTAAGTATTTTATCTTGCTTTCTTAAGTGTGGTTACTCCGGGTCAGGTTATAACCTAAGGTAGGACCATTAAATCACTACGCCACAATCTACTCCTGGTCAGGTTATAGACTTCTAGTTCTAGCAAAACCTAATACTCCTGGTCTGGTTATATTCGGTTTTAGTGCATCTACTTATTCTAACGGGTCAGTATCAAATAAGCAGGATAAAGAGGGCAAGCATCACTAGGTTGAGTTGTACCCTTTCGGATCTCCCCTTAACCTAGCAATTCGAACCGATATAAAGTGCACAAGAACTAGTAGAATGCAAGAACAATATTTAAGTACAGAATCTCAAAACGTTCATCACAATTGTTCAAAACCCTAGCCCGAATAACGGGTTTAGTTACACATAGTCATGAGAACAATGCAGAAATAATAAATAAGAACGAATGAACTTCACTAGAGCCGAGAGGGATGGATGACCGGGCCGTGAGGGCTGAGTCGTGGTGGTGCAAGGCGGTGCAAGGGGCGGAGTGATGGACCATAATTGTATGAATCATAAACACAGTTAAACCCACCAAATTAGACTCTTTGTCTATTTAACTTTTGCTTGTTAGTTCCGATATTTATCTACAGGGTATTTTGGAGTCTAGAGAGAATACAGGCTAAGGAGGAGTTCTTAAGCTGAAAAGATATTATGAGTCATTCCAAGGTCACGACCAGATGCCGACTAAAGAAATATCATGAACCTGACATGGAATCACTCAAAACAAGTCCAACCGAAGAGCAACCAAAGTCAGTCCGAAGTAGAAATGAACCGATAGTTTTGTGAAAACTTCACGAAACTCACAAACCACTCCCCTCATGCCACCTAGCCGGCGGCTTCCTCCTCACATCCCCCTCTCCTCCTCTCCCCTTCCTCTACATGGGCCGGCGGCTTTGGGAGGAGATGACAAGGGCCGACGGCTTTGGAGAGCTCCATGGAGAGCTCCATGGAGAGCTTGCCAAGTGTCTTCACTCCTCACCACATATTCCCCTCCTCCAAGCCTATAAATACACCCCCCCCTTCCCTTTGTAATCCCATCCACGATCCCATCTTCACACAACACAATCACTTATCTCTCTAGATTTTGGCACTTTTGTAAGCTTTTGTGTTAAATCTATAATACTCCTGTTGGTTCTTGAGTATTCTAGTAGTTTTTGAGAATACTCCTGTTGGTTCTTGAGTATTCTCCTTTACTTACTGTCTTTCAAAAACCCTCGAGTACTTAGCTATGGTATCCACCTCTATGGATATTAGTAGCTAAACTCTTCATTCGGTTGAAAGGGTGTACTTGTATCATAAAATGTTTTAGGCTATACTCTTAGTGCCTCTTCTTTGTATTCAAAACTTATTCTATGTGCCATATATTAGGTCAGAACTTCCAAGGTTGAGTGGATGCTTGAAATGGCAAAACTCTTCCGTGGGGTTCGTGAACATACTCGGGTAAGTGGATGCTTGAAATGGCAAAGCTTGTCTGAGGAGTTCGACCTCTTTTAAACACCATTTGGTTTGATCGGAAATGATTGATCAAATGGATGCACATAGGCTAGTATACCTTGAAATGGGGTGCTAGTCTGAATAGAACAAGTGCTCTACGACCTTGAAATGGGCTAGACAGTGTATGCAAATCGAGCGCTTGAAATGGCCTTGATACACGTTTGAATACTTAGTAGGATCACTAAAGGTCAATGATAAACAGGCTATGATACAAGGCCCCCGAAACCGAATGCTTTCCTTAGATTTAAACACCACCTGCATTTACTTTCTTAGTTTAAACTGCTTTATCAACTGCTGACGTTCAGGAAGACTTGCCAATCACGCATCAATCGCTGTAAGTCTTCTCCTTTATTTTCAGTATTTACTTTTATGTCATTTACTTTTCCACACTAAAAACCAAAACCAACCAAAAAAATCACTTAGTTATAAGCGCTAAAACCTCAATCAACCTAAAATCACGTTCCCCGCCTATACGATCCCTCAAAGAACAACTTATCCCCCTAATTCCCTTGGGTTCGACCCCTACTTACCACTTGCTACCCAGTAGTGAAGTCGCGAGTAGCGGACTTATAAATTTATTCTTGACGTTTGCACACGACGACTGTGCATCCGTCAAAATTGGCGCCGTTGCCGAGGAATTAGTTACTTAATCGGATAAGTTCTTTGAATCGATACTCGCTTCAAAACAACCATGTCTCGCGAAGGAAGCCACGATAACTACTATGGGGATGACAACTACCGTGCACCTACTATGGGAGAACTCAATGCCCAGATTTCGCAACGCAGCCGTGGTGCATTTGCGAGGGCCCTGAACTAGAAAACATTGTCGTCGACATGTCTGTGGTCCACAATTTGCCAAAGTTCTCAGGAACTAATGGAGAATCAGCAATGACTCATCTCCAACGCTTACATGGCACTTGCCAAATTTTAAAGCCCAATCAAGTGAATATAGATGACTTCAAGTTGAAAGCGTTCTATTTTTCCCTCATTGACTCGGCAAGCGACTGGTTCCTTTCATTACCTTCGGGAAGCATCAGAACATGGGTTCAGATGCAAGGGAAATTCCTGGACAAATACTACCCAACGACAAAAGCAATGCAAGTAAGAAGGCAACTACAGGACATAAGGCAGGAACCTAACGAAACCATGTACGACTACCTGGAGAAATTCAACCACCTGGAAAAAGCTGCTGCACTCTTGGACTACCCGAGAAGCTCATCATCGAGTACCTGATTAATGGACTAACTGAGTTAGACAAAAAGCTCCTAGACGCCTCAGCTGGAGGATCCATGATGAATCTATCGTTAAGTAGCATAAGGGATCTCATCACCAAGGTTGCTGAAAATGCTCGGTTTAGAGAGGAGACTACTCGTCAAGATGAATTCTTCCGAACAAAAAACGTATCACGAGCCGAGACATCAGTAAACTCCATGCCAGAAGAGATGAGACAAATGAAGGAAATGATGATGCAGCTCTTACAAAACCAGACAGTTCAAGTAAGACCTTGCGAGTTTTGTGCCTCTACGGACCACAAGACTGATGCATGCCCAACTATGATCGAAGTCAACCCGGTGGAGGCCAATACAGTAGGAGGATATCGAGGATACAATGACAACAAAAAAAACAAACCAAGCCGACAGTATAATCAAGCAACCAACCCGAGCTGGCATAACAACAGCTATTCTCAAGAAGAAACACAACCAGCTGTCCCTCAACTAGCCCAGTCATTCTATCAACCGATCCACCAACAGTACAACCAGGACGCCCCACCAGCAGGCCAGTACCAAGCAAACTCGAGCAATCATCAAGGACCAAACAAGTCACTTGAGGACATGATAACGCAATTGTCAGGGACTGTGCAGCAGTTGAGCACTACTATGCATCAAAACCAAGCCGAAACAAAGGGAGAATTATCGGACTTGAAGAAGAACATCTCCCAACTCGCTGTCTCAGTGACCGCACACGCTAATGAGTCCGGCAGACTCCTTTCACAAACCATCCAAATCATGGAAGATGTGAATGCCTTGACTCTTAGGAGTGCAAAAATGCTTGTCGGCAAACCTTTGGAGCAAGAGGAGGACAAAGACCCAAAGTTGCCCGGAGAAGAGCAAATGAGGCCCGAATCTCTCAAAACTCTAGAGGATGATGTGACCGATAAAGACGATGACATATTTGAGGAAGAGCGGGACGTAACCGAAGAAGAAGAGAATACGTCCAAGGAACACAGGCCTGGCCCGGTGCCCAGAATCGAAACCCCTAAAATCAGCGCAACACTTCCATTTCCAGTGTCGGCTCGCGTGCAAAAACAACATGTCATGGATGAGGACGTATTTGAGTTGTTCAGCAAGGTCGAAATCAACATCCCCCTATTGGAAGCCATCAAGCAAATTCCTCGGTATGCCAAGTTTTTAAAAGAACTTTGCACCAACCTGAGGAGTACTAGATACGATCAAGAGCTGATGAGTAGAAACATGTCGGCCGTCATACAACGAAAAGTGCCCCCCAAATGTGGAGATCCAGGAACTTACACCATTCCATGCATAATTGGCAACATCAGGATCGAGAATTGCATGCTAGACCTTGGAGCATCAATCAATGTTCTTCCCTTCTCTATCTACTCATGTCTTAAGATTGGACCACTCAAACCCACCGGTCTCACTATTCAACTAGCAGATCGGTCATGCAAACAGCCCGAGGGCAAAATAGAAGACGTCCTGGTTCAAGTAGGCAAATTAGTGTTTCCAGCAGACTTCTACGTCTTAAAGATGGAAAATGGCGGACCTACAGATCATGCACCCATTCTTCTCGGCCGTCCATTTCTCAAAACATCAAAAATGAAGATAGACTGTGGAAGTGGAATGCTCTCAATGGAAGTAGAAGGAGAAGTCTTCAGCTTTGACATATTCCGAGCAATGAAGCACCCTATGGAATTCGAGGAAGTACACGCTCTCGATGCTTTGGACGACCTGGTCCAAGAAATTCAACCAGAACTAAGAGCAGATCCCTTAGAAGCCATACTCAACGGAACCGAAGGCTCTTAGGAATTAACCGAAGACTTACATGAAACGGTGGCCCACTTGACAATCTCGGAGCCTCTTACACCAGAATATGAAGTCAACGAGGTAAAATTATTCAAATCAAATACTTTTCTGCCCTCGGTGATGCAAGCCCCCAAAATAGAATTGAAGCCCCTGCCTGGACATCTGAAGTACACCTTCCTAGGGGATAATGACACACTCCCAGTAATCATCAATAGTGGCTTGGAAGCAGGCCATGAACAAAGTTTGATAAAAGTTCTGAAGCAACACAAGTTGGCTATTGGATGGACTCTGGCCGACTTGAGGGGAGTCAGCCCGGCCGTATGCATGCACCGTATTCTACTTGAGGATGGAGCAAAGCCATCAAGAGAGCCTCAACGACGACTCAACCCAATCATGATGGAGATCGTCCAAAAGGAAATACAAAAGCTACTAGATGCGGACGTTATCTATCCCATATCAGATAGTCAATGGGTGAGTCCTGTCCATGTGGTGCCAAAGAAAAGCGGGATCACAGTCGAGGAAGATGCCGAAGGAAAAATGGTAACAACAAGGATCAAGAACGGCTAGAGAATGTGCATCGACTACAGGAAATTAAACGCCGTCACAAGGAAAGACCATTTCCCCCTGCCATTCATCGATCAAATGCTAGACCGACTGGCAGGCAAGCCATATTTCTGCTTCTTGGACGGGTTCTCAGGATACAACCAGATCCCCATAGCACCTGAGGACCAAGAGAAGACTACATTCACCTGCCCATTCGGTACATTCACCTTCAGAAGAATGTCGTTCGGCCTATGCAATGCCCCGGGAACTTTCCAAAGCGTAGTAACCAGCATCTTTTCAGACATGATCGGGGAATTCATTGAAGTCTTCATGGACGACTTCACCATCTATGGCAATACATTCGACGCTTGCCTAGATAACTTGAGCACGGTTCTGGCACGATGTGTCTCAATGAACCTCGTGCTCAATTATGAGAAATGCCACTTCATGGTAACTCATGGAGTAGTCTTAGGGCACGTCGTCTCACAAGAAGGCATAGAGGTGGATAAATCTAAAATAGACCTGATCATGACTCAACCATACCCCTCCACTGTTCGAGACATCCAATCCTTCCTTGGCCATGCGGGATTCTACCAACGATTCATCAAGGACTTCTCCAAAAAGGCGTTGCCTCTATCCACTCTTCTCCAAAAAGAAGTTCCTTTTGAATTCACCAATGCATGCAAGGAAGCCTTTGATGAGCTCAAAAAGGCCCTCACTAGCACACCCGTCATCCAAACTCCGGATTGGAAAAAAACATTTGAGATCATGTGCGACGCAAGCGACTTTGCTGTGGGAGCAGTTCTCGGCCAAAAGATTGACAAGAAAGCGGGTGTGATCTACTACGCCTCACGAACCCTAGATCCTGCCCAACGGAACTACTCCACCACCGAGAAGGAACTCCTAGCAGTAGTATTCACTCTGGAAAAATTTAGATCCTATTTGCTTGGAGCAAAAGTGATAGTTTATTCTGACCATGCTGCCATCCGTTACCTAATGAAGAAAAAGGAGGCCAAGCCAAGGCTCATTCGGTGGATCTTGCTACTGCAAGAATTCGATGTGGAGATAAGGGACAAAAAGGGGATTGAGAATACTGTGGCAGACCATCTAAGCAGGATTGTCCGAAAGGAAGAAGAAGGGCACATAACCGAGTCATTTCCAGACGAGCACCTATACGCCGTCTCAACCAAGGTGCCATGGTATGCCTCAATCGTCAACTACCTTGTAGGAGGTACATTTCCTCCCTCTTTTACTAAAGCACAATGCATGAAACTTAGACATGATGCTAAACAATACTTATGGGATGATCCTTATTTATGGAAAATAGGAGCAGATAAAATACTTAGGAGATGCATCCCCGATAATGAAATAGCTTCTGTTATTAGCTTTTGCCATGAGTTTGCATGTGGAGGACACTTCGGGCCTAGGAGAACTGCTAGAAAAATCTTAGATAGAAGCTTTTTCTGGCCAAGTATATTTAGAGATGCCTATAAAAAGTGTAAAAAATGCGATAAGTGTCAAAGAGTAGGAAATGTGTCAGCTAGAAGTGAAATGCCTCAAGTACCCATATTAGTCAACGATGTTTTTGACATTTGGGGTCTTGATTTTATGGGACCATTTCCAGTTTCATGCGGTTATACTTACATTTTAGTTGCTGTAGATTATGTGTCAAAATGGGTAGAAGCCAAGGCCACAAGGTGCGACGATGCAAAGACTGTCATAGAATTTTTGCGCACTAACCTATTTTGTAGGTACGGGGTACCCAAGGCCATAATAAGCGACCAAGGAACTCATTTCTGCAACCGCATGATGGCTGCTACCTTAAAACGCTACCATGTCCACCACCGGACATCCACGGCATATCACCCCCAATCCAATGGTCCAGCGGAGATCTCAAACCGTGAAATCAAAGGAATTTTAGAAAAAATGGTAAAGCCGGGCAGGAAAGATTGGAGTCAGAGGCTAGATGAAGCTCTTTGGGCTTATCGGACGGCATACAAGACGCCAATTGGAACTTCCCCCTTTCGGCTTGTTTATGGGAAGACATGCCACCTTCCGGTGGAATTATAACATAAAGCCTATTGGGCGCTCAAGCATTGCAATCCAAATTTAAAAGCTGCAGGACTGGATAGGAAGCTTAATCTGTGTGAGCTTGAGGAATTGCGGCTTGAGGCCTATGAAGGGCAAACGGACTACAAAGCGCGGACCAAATTGTATCATGACAAATTCATCCTCCGACGCTCATTTGAGGAGGGACAACAAGTGCTGGTCTTTTCCTCGCGACTGAAATTGATGCCCGGGAAGCTTAAATCTAGATGGACCGGCCCTTTCACGATAACTAAGGTAATCAACCATGGGGCAATTGAGTTAGAAAGTCCAAACGATGGAAGCAGGTTCACAGTGAATGGGCAGCGGGTCAAACATTACCATGGCGAGGTCAACTTGATAACACAGAAATATGACCTGAGCCACCCATGGGATCCAAACCAGTGATCCCCATGCGCCGAGCCAAAGACGTTAAACAAAGGCACTGGCCGGGAGGTAACCCGACACCTATCTTACCTTCAGTCATTTACTTTCTGTCAATTTTAGTTTCTATCATTTAGTTTTTACCAATAAGTCGCTCTCACCCACTTGGTGCATAGAATGAAATGACTATTTAGGAATCGGTTATGGGTGCAACATCAAGACAGCCAGGCCTATGCCAAAAGTTCAAGGCCCCAGCCGAACTCCCTCGATTATCCAGCCTCATGCCATGTCGTTCACTCGTCACTTTAAAGGGAGTTCTATTCTTCCCTTTTGCTTAATGTCATTTCCTTCTCATAATTGTCTGCTTGCATGGCTTTTGAACTAAGTCTTGCTGAAAGGCACGCCTTCGTTCAAAAGTGTGGGGTGAGAACCGCCTGTGTCATAACATGTTTTTCTTTTCCTTTTCCCTTAATATTATCTTTTTGAAAATATGAACTTGAGAATGTCAAAAAGATAGATCATAATTCATGCAATAACCTTGTGAAAATTCAACTGTTTAAAAACTTAGAATGTAACTTCTCATTTGTCCCTTTGTGCTGAGATAAACAGGGGATGTGGAGTTGATAGAAAATGCCCTAGAGAGGCTTGGCAAGCAATCGAAGGATCGAATCTAACTATATGGTTTTTGAAGTCAGTGGAGGCTGCACTTCGGGTTTCAGTTGAGTCAGAAGTCATCTCCGCCATGCAGTGTTTATGCAAAAAGAAAAAAAGCGGGACGGGAATCAAACCATCCTATCTCTAGTCAAAGTAGCCGGGAAAATAAATGAGCGACCCTCATTTTGACTCGCGCGAAACGGCAAAGATGAGAGAGAGCGGGGAGGTATTTCCATATGCTCGCGGGCGATGAATGGACCTCCCAAAAAAGGCTTGAGAAAATGGACTAGCAAGCCACAAAAAGGCAAAAGCTCAAAGAAGCAAATCAAGAGGCCAAAGGCCCAAAATTGTGAAGGTTTTAACCGAACAAAAGTGAAGTACTCAAAGAGTCAAATCAAAGGCCAAAGGCCGATTCACTACAAAAAAGCTGTCCCTCGCCAAAAAGAAAATCAAAAAGGCTCAACTCAGTGAAACCCGAACCGAATCACGTGCTAGAGAAAGCTACAAGGAAACCATATAGTGCGAGTCGGTCCCAAGATTGTAGTCCAGGAGCCTGAAAAGGGCTATCTCCCGAAACATCCAAATTAATTTGCATCTCGGCACGAAGGTACGAGTATCAAGTTTTTTCTATTTATTTACACGGTTTAATTTGGTAATATGTAAGTAATGCATGAATTAGGATAAATCTAGTCCCACAGTCTCACTTTCATATTTTAAAAGTTTACTTAGATAGAGTGCCGCCCTTTAATAGCATTGTTCGGGACGAACAACTAAAAGTGTGGGGTAATCTGATGGACCATAATTGTATGAATCATAAACACAGTTAAACCCACCAAATTAGACTCTTTGTCTATTTAACTTTTTCTTGTTAGTTCCGATATTTATCTACATGGTATTTTGGAGTCTAGAGAGAATACAGGCTAAGGAGGAGTTTTTAAGCCGAAAAGATATTACGAGTCATTCCAAGGTCACGACCAGATGCCGACTAAAGAAATATCATGAACCTGACATGAAATCACTCAAAACAAGTCCAACCAAAGAGCAACCCAAGTCAGTCCGGAGCAGAAATGAACCGATAGTTTTGTGAAAACTTCACAAAACTCACAAACCACTCCCCTCATGCCACCTAGCCATCGGCTTCCTCCTCACATCCCCCTCTCCTCCTCTCCCCTTCCTCCACATGGGCCGGCGGCTTTGGGAGGAGATGACAAGGGCCGGCGGCTTTGGAGAGCTCCATGGAGAGCTTGCCAAGTGTCTTCACTCCTCACCACATCTTCCCCTCCTCCAAGCCTATAAATACACCCCCTTCCCTTTGTAATCCCATCTACAATCCCATCTTCACACAACACAATCACTTATCTCTCTAGATTTTGGCACTTTTGTAAGCTTTTGTGTTAAATCTATAATACTCCTATTGGTTCTTGAGTATTCTAGTAGTTTTTGAGAATACTCCTGTTGGTTCTTGAGTATTCTCCTTTACTTACTGTCTTTCAAAAACCCTCGAGTACTTAGCTATGGTATCCACCTCTATGGATATTCGTAGCTAAACTCTTCATTCGGTTGAAGGGGTGTACTTGTATCATAAAATGTTTTAGGCTATACTCTTAGTGCCTCTTCTTTGTATTCAAAACTTGTTCTATGTGCCATATATTAGGTCAGAACTTCCAAGATTGAGTGGATGCTTGAAATGGCAAAACTCTTCCGTGGGGGTTCGTGAACATACTCGGGAAAGTGGATGCTTGAAATGGCAAAGCTTATCTGAGGAGTTCGACCTCTTTTAAACACCATTTGGTTTGATCGGAAATGATTGATCAAATGGATGCACATAGGCTAGTACACCTTGAAATGGGGTGCTAGTCTGAATAGAACAAGTGCTCTACGACCTTGAAATGTGCTAGACAGTGTATGCAAATCGAGCGCTTGAAATGGCCTTGATACACATTTGAATACTTAGTAGGATCACTAAAGGTCAATGATAAATAGGCTATGATACAAGGCCCCCGAAACCGAATGCTTTTCTTAGATTTAAACACCACCTGCATTTACTTTCTTAGTTTAGACTGCTTTATCAACTGCTGACGTTCCGGAAGACTTGCCAATCACGCATCAATCGCTGTAAGTCTTCTCCTTTATTTTCAGTATTTACTTTTATGTCATTTACTTTTCCACACTAAAAACAAAAACCAACCAAAAAAATCACTTAGTTATAAGCGCTAAAACCTCAATCAACCTAAAATCACGTTCCCCGCCTATATGATCCTTCAAAGAACAACTTATCCGCCTAATTCCCTTGCGTTCGACCCCTACTTACCACTTGCTACCCAGTAGTGAAGTCGCGAGTAGCGGACTTATAAATTTATTCTTGACGTTTGCACACGACGACTGTGCATCCGTCACGGAGCAAGGGCGTGTACCGAGAGAGCTAGGCGTGCGCCGAGCCAATGAGCCGAGATTAGTGAATTGAGAGATGAGCTCTCGATTCTGTGATGAGGGATGATTTGAATAGCTGAGTTGCTCCTCTATTTATAGGATTGAGTGAGGCACGAAATTCCTCTTGGACTAGGTCAAATCGGTGGCCCAAAAGACAAATTAGGAAAGGTTTCCAAATCCGACTTTGCTTGATCTCTAAGTTAACTTCGTGTGCAAGTCTTCCAGGGACTTCCAGAATCTTCTAGGAGCTTCTAAACCGCCAAGGACGAAATTGGGAAATTTCCCGAAAATCACTATTCATGACCCGAAATACTGTTCATCGGACACTGTTCATGCCGGAATCACTGTTTATCCCCGGACACTGTTCATCGGACACTGTTCATGAGGCTCCTCTGGCTTCGTTCTTCAACTGCGATGCTTCTGGCATAAAAATGCCGTCTTTTAAGCATGTTTCCTCCTAGAGCTTTTAAATCACCTGAGATGCAAAACAACACTAAAAAGTAACTGTTTGCATAATAAAGTGCTGGAATTGGTGGGATTTGATGACTCGATGAGTCGTATAAATACGGCTCATCAAAGAGCTTTGCCATTTCAAGCATCCACTCAACCGTGTATGTTCTACCTGAATGTATGGCACATAGAACAAGCTTGAACACAATAGTAGCACTAAGAAAAGGGTCTAAAATGTTTTCATGATACAAGCACACCCCTTCAACCGAATGAAGGGTTTAGCTACAAGTATCCATGGAAGTGGATACCATAGCTAGTGCAAGAAAAGTAAATGGTTTCGAAATCAAAGACAAGGAAAGTAAGGTTATGGAAAAGTAACTCAAGAACAAACAAGAGTACTCAAGAACAAGAGAGAAGTTGGAGCTTTTGATTCCCAATTGTGTGTGTGTTACAAGACTTGTGAGTACAAATGTAACAAAGATCTAAACTAGTGAGATAAGTAACCAAGTACCCACAAGTACAAGTGATGAGTGATTGTGTTTTCAAGGGCCAAGCCCCTCTATTTATAGGCAAAAGTGGCGGTTTATGGTTGGCATGGAGCCAACCGACTTGCCCTTGGTTGCTCCTCAAGTCCACCGGTTTGAGCTTAGTTTGTGCCCAAAGGGCAAGGCACATGGGCGGCTAGGGCATGGGTGAGCCAAGGGGCAATCCACTTGGACTTGGTTGAGCCAAGGGGTAACCACTTGGACACTTGAACTTGGTTGAGCCAAGGGGCAACCGGCCTTGACTAGAATGGCCAACCGGAAGAGAAATGACCAACCAGAAAAGTAATAGTTCGGTTTTGGTTGGACTTCGCCGGAATGTGGCCGGAGCAAGGTTATAACTGGCCGGAGCATGGTTGCAGGGATATGAGCTTGGTCGGAGCATCGCTGGAGGCTAATCGGAGCTCGCCGGAATTTGACCGGAATCTTGGCTGAAATCTTGTCCGGAGGTGCTTGAGTTGTGGACCACTGATTCTGAACGAAAACATCACTAGAAATTGGTTTCATCAAGGATGTTAGGCCGGATTCAGGCCGGAGAACGGCCAGAATCCCAAAATAGCCGAAAATCCCCTTGATTGGCCTTGACCGGGCTCAGTGCCTTGGCAATGCATTCTTGTCCAAACGCCGATGGATCTAGCATGTTTGAGTGATTCCAAGCTGGGTTCATGAAGGTTGTTAAGTCGGAATCCGGTCGGAGCACGGTCATGGCCTGATATGAAGCTCCTCCGACCTTTGGTCAACCGGGCTCGGGCGCAGGCTCTCGGGGCGCACTCGGACGCGGACGCGGGCTCTTCGGCGCAGGTTCTCGGCACTCGCGGTGCAGGTTCTCGGGCGTGGCCCGGCTGTGGATCTCGGCACTCGGCACAGGCGTTCGGTACTCGGTACATGCTCTCGGGCGCAGCCTGGCATTCCTCGGCTGGCCCGACATTCTCAGCTCATGCGCCTGGGCATTCTCGGCACTCTTCGGCCAGCCCGACTGGGGTCCTGGGACGCGGCTTGGGACGCAGCCTGGGATCCTCGGCGCAGCCCGGTTGTGAAGTCCGGTCCTGGTTGGGGCTCTCTTGGTCCGTTTTGACTTGTAATCCATTTTCGGCTCAAAAACTCCTCTCTTAGGCTTGTTTCCACTTAAGACCTTCAAAATGCCTGAAAAGTAAAATGACATCAACAAGTGAAAGTTCTTAAGACAAAGCGTCTAATTAGGTGGGTTTAACTGCTTCGATGAATCGTATAAATACGGTCCATCAATGATGCATAGAGAAACTAGTGGTTTCAAGGTAGCTAGATTTATACAGGGGATTTCAACTGTATCCTTAACAGGAATGATAAGAGAAATGGAGCTATGGTTAGGGACAGAGACCTTCAGGATTTGCAGAAGTTTGTCAATCTGAATAGGTTAATCGATTTGGAGCAGGGAGGGTGTTTTTATTCTTGGAACAACAATAATAAAAATCCAGATAATAGAGTTTGGTGCAAGTTGGACAGGGCCATGGGCAATGAGAGCTTGATTGAAGAGTTTCAAGATTCCAAGGCCATTTTTTCTCCCCCGGGCATCTCAGATCATAGTCCAATATTGATTTCGTGGGGAGTCAGAGAGACTTTTAAGAAGCACTTCAGATATTGCAGATTCTGGGAAGAGTTAGACAATTACAAAGATTGCGTCGAGGGTAGCTGGAGGAGTTTTAGGACTTGCAACAATTTATTTTTGTTACAAGCTAAGTTAAAGAAGATGAAGGCAATGTTCAAAGAGAGATTTGTTAATGTGACTGTTGGTCTGGACAAAAGGGTGGAAGATGCTAGAGATCACCTGCTGAATATTCAGAAGTCTGTGCATGACAATCCCGGAATTGAATCTTCTCTCTCCCTTGAAACTGAGGCAGCTAAGGAGTTTAAGAAATTGAAAAGATATCAAATGATTTTCTACCAGCAAAGAACAAAGATGCAATGGTTAAAACATGGCGATATTAACTCAAGGTTCTTCCACAGTGTTATTGAAGGTAGAAGGAGTAGGAACAATATCAAGGCAGTAAGGCTTGCTGATGTCAGTATTTCCTCAGACAAGAAGATTATTCACTCAGTTTTTTCTAACTACTTCCAGTCCTTGTTAGGCTTCTCTGCTAACCCAGAACCTGTTTGTAAAGAGACTATTGCTTCAGGAAAATCAGTGGAAGATGTTTGGTGCAGAGGCCTTATTAGAGAAGCCTCAGATGCAGAGATTTGGAAGGCTCTCAATGCTATCGGAGTGGATAAATCCCCAGGTCCTGATGGATTTTCTACCAGTTTTTTCAAGAGTAACTCGAATTTAATTGGCGCAGAATTATGTAATAGCATTCGGCACTGTTTGAGACACAACGCCCTCCCCAAAGGGATCAACTCGACAGCCCTTGCCCTTATTCTGAAAATTAATTCAGCGATGCATCCTGAAGAGTTCAGACTGATATCCTGTTGCACAGTGGTTTACAAAATTATTTCAGGAGTTTTAGCAGGGAGATTAAAGGACCTCATGCCCGATATCATTAATAAGGCCCAAGGGGCGTTCGTGAAGGGGAGATCCATAGTTGGTAATGTGAATGTAGCTCAGCAGTTGATGGCAGGGTATGGGAGAAGTAACATCAGTGAGAGAGTGGCTTGGAAAATCGACTTAATAAAGGCTTACGATACAGTGTGCTGGGACTTCTTGGATTCCATGCTTTAGGAGCTCAAATTCCCTTATAAGTTCATTGCTTGGGTCAGAATGTGTGTGAGATCCCCTTCCTATTCAATCCTCATCAATGGGGAGATGGTGAACTATTTTGAAGGTAAAAGGGGGCTCCGTCAAGGGGATCCGATCTCGCCCTTTTTGTTTCTGATAGCTTTGGAGTATCTTTCTCGCCTGTTGAATAAGCTGGACAGGAAAGCTGGATTCTATTATCACCCTAAGTGCCACAGAATTGACCTGAAGCATATCCTCTTCGCAGATGACTTGTTTCTTTTCTCTAGTGGCAGGAATTCTTTTATTATCGCAATGAAAGACTGTGTCAAGAAATTTCTTAGATCTTTCGGGCTCTCTATCAATCTGGCTAAGAGCCACATTTTCGTTGCAGGCATGCCAGATTCCAAGAAAGTGTGGGTTGAGCAAGTTCTTGGTATTGCAGTGGCTAAGCTCCCAGTGAGGTACATTGGCATCCCCTTGAATGCGAAAGCAATCAACGCTCAAGATTGTAGTAGCTTGATTGACATAATTACTAGCAGAATCCATTCTTGGAGTAATCGCTATCTTTCAAGAGCTGGTAGAAGACTTCTCATTCAATCAGTCCTTCAATCGGTGATTTTCTTCTGGGCTAGAATGTGTATCCTCCCGAAGAAAGTTTTGCATTTAGTTTGCTCCATTTGTGCCAGATTTCTATGGAAAGGAAATGCTTCAGGAAAGGGTGGCTTTCTTGTGATTTGGACAGAGGGTTGCAAGGGGAAGAGCGAGGGAGGGCTGGGAATCAAAGATATCTCTATTATGAACGAAGCTATGAGGCTCAACCAACTCTGGGAGTTGAGTAAGGACGTTGACAGTGTTTGGAGGGCATGGACCAGAGAGCATACTGGACCAAAGGTAAGGAGTGGTGGGAAGATGAGAATGCCAGCAAAACCTCTTGGATCATTAAAGAGTTGGATGTTTGTAAGCAGTTGAGCAATAAATGTATCTCTATCCATCATAACAGAGTCGTCTGGACAGGCGCAGGCAATGGTTTTACTGTTAGAGATACTTATGATACATTGGTGTCGCACTCAGATGAGGTAGATTGGAAAAAGCTAGTGTGGAATAGATTCAACTCTCCTAGAAGTGATTTCCATTTGTGGTTGGTCGCGAAGAACAAGCTGCTCATGAGAGATAGACTGCGAGGCATGGGCTATACCGGGGATGGTTCCTGTGTGCTATGCAGAAGTGCTCAAGAATCAAGAGACCACCTTTTCTTTGTTTGTCCATTTGCCAAGCAGCTTATTCAATCTTCTGCAGGGTTCTTGAAGCTGCGCGGGATTCCTATTGTATGGCACTTACTGATTCCCTGGTTTAACAACCTGAAATCCATTGCTCTGAGAATAAGAATTCTTGCAGCAGCTATATCCATGTCGGCTTACAAAGTTTGGAGAGCTAGGAACTTTTATATCTTTAGAGAGGAGGTTTCGTCCATTCCCAGTGCTATAAGGAGGATTATTGGCTGTCTAAAGATGAAAATAGGCGCTATTGACTTAACAAAAGTTAGCTTAGATGATAGAAATTGGATTGATTCAATTGATTATAGTTGGTATAGCTTCTAGCGTTTGTTATTGCAGGTTTTGTTGATTGGCTTTGGTGTTGCATGGTCTTTGAGGTGAAGCCATGTTTTTTTGTTTTGTGTCTCTTTGGTCTTAGCTCTTTAGTGCTGTTAGGCCAGGTTTAGCTAGCAAGTTCTGCGTTGTTTGTTTGGAGTTTGTACATGTCCCACCCTTTTGAATAAATCACCTTTATTCAAAAAAAAAATTTGAAGTAGTATTGGAGTCTATTGGTGAATAGTTCATACTCAAAAGCATATATTTATAGTTTAGTCAAGGCATTATTATTAATATTCAAACTTAAAGTTAAATGTTCAGACTTAAGACTAAATGTCCCAGCGTAAGATTAAATGTTCAGGCATAAAAAGTGTTGATCAACAGACACAAAGCTTGTACAGTGTGTTATGTATTGATATTGAAGCAAACAATGAGTTTTTAGCTCACATTGGTTCTCAATGAAACAAAAATTTCAAATCTGATCATTATCATTTTTAAGTCTGATCATTATCATTTTAAGTCTGGATATTGGTATTTTAGTTTGATTACCTGTGCATTTCTAAAGACATTGTGTTTTTCCTGCTCATTTCTAAAGTCGTAAGTTCAATTTAAATATAATCATTACCAAGATAAGTTTGGATATTTCTATTAATTTTAATTACGTGTGCATTTTCTTAAGGCATTCTGTTAATCCTGTTCATTTTTAACAGAGTTAAATAAAAGGTCATCAAAGAGGCAACGCCGCACCAAATTGAATGATGAAACATCATGCTCTTATTCAGAGACCTCAACTTCTACTGACAACAATGACGTTGAATCTATTGAGTTAGTGCTTAATTTGTCTAAAGGAAAAGAAAGAAAGAAAACCAAGAATGGACAGACTGGTGTTCAGCTAAGAGAAACTCCATTAATACTAAACGAAGTTATTGATCTCTTAAGCAGTGAGCAAAAAAGTGTTGTGACTGCAATGAGTTTAGGTCCTATTTTGGAAATGAAATTTACAAAAATTCCAACATTTCTATCCCTTAAAGTCCTTCAGTCTTTCGACCCGGATACACTCAACTTAAAGACTGAATCTGGAGTTCTACATATACATGAAGATGATGTACACAGTGTCTTTGGATTTGACTTGAATGGTCAGGATATTGATATACCCAAAAAGAAAGGGCCAATATTTCTTAAATTGAAGAAATCATACAGGGTTACTAAGGAAATTAGATATCCAAGAAATACTGAAATTGTTGCACGACTGAAAAGGACAAAAGGAGTTGACGATTGGTTCAAGGTGAATTTCTTAGTCCTCTTCTATTCAATCCTTATACATTTAACCGCTACTACGTATTCCCATTCAGACATTCTTAACAGTATAGATTCGGAGCTTAGTATACCAAAATTTAACTGGTGCAAGCTCATACTCTAAAGGCTTAAAGAAGGAATGAAAGAATGGAATCTGGGAATAATAGAAGATTCTACCAGGGCCCCATTTCTTTCATTATTGTAAGTTGTTTTGTAATAATTGTTTATGCATTTCTGAATAATGTAATTTAAAGCATATAATCAAAGCACCAATCTGTCTGACTGTGATCATTTAGTCCTAAGTCTAAACATTTTATTCTTACGTCTGATCAATTATCATTAAGTCTGATTAGTATGTACCTATTTTATGTATTTATGTTGATAGATTCTATAATCACATTGTCACATCAGAAGACAAGATCCAGTCATCATGTATGTTACTGATTAGTATTTCTCTGCTCGGGAAAAGTCAGATTTCTTTAATCATCGATTTGGCAAAGGAGAGTTCATGGAATGACTAATGCCTCCCAAAGAAGCACAGTTTGATACCCGAAGAAAGAAGAAAATCAGTGAAAAAGAATTACCCAGTGAGGTACTTAAATTACGATTGGTTGAGTATTTACGCATTAATTCTGTGTTCAAGTTTGGATATTAGATTAAGTCAAAACATTATGATTTTAAGTCTTGATATTATAGGTTAAGTCTGAACATTATGATTTTAAGTCATGATACTTTTGAGTAAGTCAGAAAATTATGCTTTAAGTTGAATTACTTATACTAGGATCTAATTATAATTAATTCCACCTCACTGTTTTTATGTCCTTTCTGAACATTATTACATCTAATAGGAATTGATTACAAGATTAAGGAGCATTGTTTCAAAAATTATAGAAGATATACCCGAATATCGTGAAGTGTCCAGACTTTTAAAAAAATGCAGAATTTGAAAATGAGGTTCAAATAAAATAATATAGTCACTTCTGAACGGTGACATTTCAGAGTCATCAAAGAAAAAGAGGACTTTTGATGCTTTTCAAGAGAAAAGTCTGTTTACAATGTCTCCGGATTTTAGATCCACACCTCCATAAAGACAATCATTCACACCCTCTCTACATGAAGAATCTCGGGATGTTGATCAACAAGCTGATGTTGATGATAATATAGTTAAAGACCGTGTTGAACACATAGATCAAGCTGAGGATTTTGTTTGTTATGCCTAATCAACCACTTTTACAACCATTTGTAAATGTTGATGCGGTCGTTCAACAAATCAATGGTGAAGATGTTGATGATTTAATTGAACAGAACGGTTTTTTCTTAGAGTTTATGATATATGTTTTTTATGGTTTTAACTGTGCATATATCTAAGTTTGATCATTGTCTATTTAAGTCTGATCATTGTCCATTTAAGTCTAATAATTGTCTATTTAAGTTCGATCATTTTCATTTTCAGTCTGATCATTGTCATTTTAAGTCTGATCATTATCATTTTCAGTCGGATCATTATCAATTTAAGTCTAATCATTGTCCATTTAAGTTTGATCATTGTCTATTTAAGTCTGATCATTGTCATTTTAAGTCTGATTATTGTCCATTTAAGTCTGATCATTATCATTTTTAAGTCTGATCATTGTCATTTTTAAGTCTGATCATTGTCATTTTAAATCTGATCATTGTCTATTTAAGTCTGATTATTGTCCATTTAAGTCTGATCATTGTCATTTTAAGTTTGATCACTACCATATTAAGTCTAGATATTTCTATTAAGTTTGATTACGTGTGCATTTCTAAAGGCATCGTGTTTAGTCTGATCAATTTAATTTTGATCACTACAGATGCTTCCCAAGATGCTATTATACCTTCTCATGTCGATCATTTTGTTTAACAAATCAAAGAGACTGGTGAAATATTCAAAATCTTGTTGAAGATGCTCCCCTAAATGTTCAAATTCTGGATGAAGATGATCCCCAAAATGTTCAAAATCTTGTTGAAGATGCTCCCCAAGATGAATATGATGAGGCAGTACATAATGAGGCTCCTCTATGTGATTTTACGGTTAGTCCTTAATTTTGGGGAGCCTGATTATATACTGCCTCACTATATTCATCTTGGGGAGCATCTTCAACCAGATTTGAATATTTTCACCAGTCTCTTTGATTTGTTCAACAAAATGATCGACATGAGAAGGTATAATAGCATCTTAGGAAGCATCTGTAGTGATCAGAATTAAATTGATCAGACTAAACACGATGCCTTTAGAAATGCACACGTAATAAAACTTAATAGAAATATCCAGACTTAACATGGTAGTGATCAGACTTAAAATGAAAATGATCAGAGTTAAAATGACAATGATCAGACTTAAATAGACAATGATCAGACTTAAATATACAATAATCAGACTTAAACAGACAATGATCAGACTTAAAATGACAATGATCAGACTTACAAATGACAATGGTCAGATTTAAAAATCACAATGATCATACTTAAATGGACAATGATCAAACTTAACTTGGTAATATCAGACTTAAATAGACAATGATCAAACTTAAAATGACAACGATCAGACTTAAATAGACAATGATCAGACTTAAATGTACAATGATCCTTAAATGGATAATGATCAGACTAAAAATGACAATGATAAGACATAAATGGATAATGAACAGACTTAAAATGACAATGATCAGATTTAAAAGGACAATGATGAGACTTAAATAGACAATGATCAGACTTAAATTGACAACGATCATACTATATATATATATATAGACACTACAAATTTTTGGTTTTTTCCGTCTCAAAATTTCGTCACTGAAACGTCACCAAAAATGTCGACGGAACAAAATCCGTTATTTTTCCGGCAAAATTTCGTCAACAAAATAATATCGTTGTATTTCCGTCAACAATATTCCGTCTCAAAATTTGACGTGGAAAATCGACGGACTTTTATTGACGGAAAGTTGATGGGCAATGAGCGGAAATATTGGCAGAAATATTTTCGTGACATTTCCCCTAGATTCCGTCATTTCTTTTACCGTTATATTTCCCCTTCGATTCCGTCATCCAAGCATTTTCGTTATTTTTCCCCTTTCATTCCGTCATCCGACACATCAATTTGTAATATTTATTTTTAGTTACCTTTCATTGAATATTTAAAAAAATTCCATCAATATTCCATCACATTTCCGTCGACATTGACGGAAATTCGAGGGAATATTGACAGAACCTAATTGACAATGGTTCTATCTAATAAAAAAAATTAAATTATCTTATTTGAACTTTTAACAGCGCCCACATTCCGTCGAATTTAAGTCGGTGTATACTGTAGCCCAATTCCCTCCACATTCCATCACCATTCCGTCACCTGTAAATGGTAGAAATATTTTCATTTTTTCCGTCTCATTTCCGTCACTATTCCATCTTTCAAAAAACATTTTTAATTTGCCACCATTTTTAATCATTTTTAAAAACAGACCATTAGACAGCGCTTTTCCACAAAAGCGATGTCTAATGTGGACTTTATACAGCGCTTATTGCCAAACGCTGTCTAAAGTGGACATAAGACAGCGCTTGTAACCAAACGCTATCTAATGTTCTATTTTAGACAGCGCTTGTAACCAAACATTGTCTTATGTTCTATTGTAGACTGCGCTTGTAACCAAACGCTGTCTAATGGTCTGTTTTTAAAAATAATTAAAAACGGTTGTATCTGGTTTTAAAAATGATTAAAAATAGTGAGCGGGATTGATGGAAAAATGATGAAATATTGATGGGAAAATGTTATTTAATTTGAGCGGGATTTCAGACGTTTGGACAAAATTTTGCTTAACGCGGGATTTGGGACGTTTTGAAAAATGTTAATTGAAGTGCGCGACTGCCACTCCTTTAATATGTTCTGCCTTCTCTACTTTTAGTGAGATTGGAGTTGATTTATTTGCAAGAAGCAATCAATATCATCGACATCAAGTAACAAACATAGGCTATTGGTACAAGCAGTGGTTCATGTTCAAAGGGCTTCTCGTTAGCTTTTGGTTCACTGCGGCTGAAAGACGTTGAACTTGGAGAGTTGATTTCAATGAGTGGCCGAATTGGGAACCCTACCGAGAGACTCAATCTGAATAAAAGCGGTGGGTTTCTATCTTTCTGACCCAAATTATGACATTGATCTCCCCGATCAGCCAACACAAGCATAGGATCAAATTTGCTCAGCACATATGGGGCTGAATATGCATGAGATCTCGTGAAACAAATATCCAGGCACAAGAAGCGGATCACCAGCCATGTTTTCGAGGTTGCTGCTAGGAGTAAGAAGATGTTATGTGCAGAGACTGAGATTCAGCAGGATGAGCATAAGAAGAAAATACTTCTGATGACCACACTCTCCTGTCCAGTCAACAATCCTCTCACCGTCAAAAAATTGCTCAGCAGACCAGCCATTAGAATTATCTTGCTCACACTGAGGAACATATGAACCTGTATTTTATTATCAATACATTTATTATTAAATAAAAATATTTTTTAAATATTTTTTCAATTAGTATTAAAATGAAAATTAATATTTTATAAACAATAAAATCAAAAATTAAAATTTGAAAAATAGAAAATAATATTGACGGAAACATTAATACAGAATTAAGACGGATTAATGACGGAATATATTATTGATGGAACATGGACGGAATGTAGACGGAAACTGAGATGACGGAATGTAGACGAAAATATTGAAAATGGAAATCTGTTTGAATATAGACGGAAAATATTATTGACGAAATTCAGATGATATTTTGACGGAGAATTTCGCCGGATACATGCCGGAATGACGACGGAATTTTATTTACCGGAAATGCGACGGAATGTCGACAAAACAATGACGGAAATAAATGACGGAATGTTGACGGAAACTTTTTACCATCGGGAAAATTTCCATCACCGTCATTGTTGAAGGAAAAGTGACGGAAATTCGGAATTTTCCGTCACTATTCCGATGTTTTCCTGACGTCGGAAATTTTTCATAAATTAGTAGTGAGAGGAGTGCTCAAATGAGAACCCCTCTTTTTCGAGAACTTTGAAAACCTTCTTATGCATTTTTATTTTTTCCTAAGTGCACCTCCCGAAACCTAAAAATGTATCTAGGAAAAAATAATGTTCGAAACTACATAATGAAGGAAAAAAGTGAGTGGGACACTTGTCACCTCCATATTCAAAGATGCAACTTGATCCAATGGTGAGATTTAGGTCTCAGGTTCTCGAATTTTTAGAAGTTCTCAACCGAGCGCTCCCCTATATATATATATATATATATAGAGGAGCATTCAAATAAGACGCCAAAATTAGAATGAGGCAGTGAGGCACAACGTGAGCCAATCATCTAACCCCTCCGTGCAATCAGGGCGCGCCACGTGTCTAAATAGTAAAACCCACTACTTTTACACTATTCCCCCAAAAAGCAACGTGCCTCATTACCTCATTCTATCAACCCTGCCTCAACCGAGTGCTCCCCTATATATATATATATAAGAGCGTTCAAATGAGACAGCCCTCCTAAGAATGAGGCACGTGAGGCAGCATCTCAGCCACACTCATTAAGACACATCATCTTCATCCATTCAATGAAAACATGTCACTTGCCCCACTATCTTTTCCATTTTCTTAATCTTTTATTTCACTAAACAAATTATAAATTCATTTTCGAAGGGCATTTTTGTATTTGTATTAACAATACTATCTTTCTCTCTCATCTGCCTTCTACTCCATCAACAATCTTATGCACCTGGGTTTTTTTTTCTCTCTCATCTTTGAAACCCAGAAATCAGAATCACCCAGACTCTACCAAAGTTTCCCTTGCAAATTGAAATCTTTCTCTCCCGTTAGAGAATTCAATTAAACTTAATTTCTTTTCCGATTTGAGACAACGACGACGACACTGGGATTATGTAGCTGGCGCTTGAGGCAAGAAGGCCAGGCCGGCACAGTCGGTTGGTTTTTAGTCTTTGGAGGATTCAGGCTACTGCCATTGAGGAATGGACGTGATGAGGAGGAGCAGATGGATGAACTTGTGCTTCAAAAATGAAGTTTATGGGATTTGATTTGTGTATTTTTTCTCTTCACGTTTCCTTTCCAATTTTTGCTGAATTTGTGATTGAAACCCTAACTCTGTGATACATGAGGTTCTTTCGAGTTTTTTTTTGTATTCCATCATTGTTCTTCGTTCAGCCGCATATAATGGGTTTTTTTATTTTTCAGATCCGATCTGGTCTTCTTTTTTTTGAAGCCCTATCCTCGGCTCTCTAATCCATCGACGTTTACGATGAAGTCGATTTCAGTCTTCTGCAACTCCTCAGAAGTTGTGTGGTCGGTGTGAGCATTTGGAATGGCTTGTTTAATTCAGCTTGTGGAATTCAGGAAGATTGTGTGGTCGGATATTGGCAATATGCCCCTTACTTTCTTACTGACTAGACTTGGACCAAGGATGAGGTTGTGGATTAGGCTCGCTGATGGACCATAATTGTATGAATCATAAACACAGTTAAACCCACCAAATTAGACTCTTTGTCTATTTAACTTTTGCTTGTTAGTTCCGATATTTATGTACAGGGTATTTTGAAGTCTAGAGAGAATACAGGCTAAGGAGGACTTTTTAAGCTGAATATGAATTACGAGTCATTCCAAGTCACGACCAAATTCTGACTTTCAAGAACCGGACGTGTAATCACTCAAAACAAGTCCAACCGAAGAGCAACCAGAGACAGTCCGGAGCTGAAAGGACCAATGGCTTTTGGGGAAAAGATCTCAAACACACTCCACCACTCCTCCTTGGACATGTGGCCGGTGGCTTCCTCCTCACAAACCTCTCCTCCTCTCCCCTTCCTCCACATGGAGGGGAGGCTCCTCCTCACATGGGCGGATCCCCTCTCACACTCCCCCTCCCCCTCTCATCTTGTGCCATGTGTTGGCCTCTCCTCACTCTCCATGGCCTATAAATACAAGCCTTCCCTCCTTTGTAATCTTCATCCCACAATCCATACTTCACTTATCTCTCTAGACTTTTAGGCACTTTTGTACGCTTTTGTTTGAAATCTATAATACTCCTGTTGGTTCTTGAGTATTATAGTAGTTTTAGAGAATACTCCTGTTGGTTCTTGAGTATTCTAGTAGTTTTTGAGAATACACCTGTTGGTTCTTGAGTATTCTCCTTTACTTACTGTCTTTCAAAAACCCTCGAGTACTTAGCTATGGTATCCACCTCTATGGATATTCGTAGCTAAACTCTTCATTCGGTTGAAGTGGTGTACTTGCATCATAAAATGTTTTAGGCCATATTTTAGTGCCTCTTCTTTGTATTCAAAACTTGTTCTATGTGCCATATATTAGGTTAGAACTTCCAAGGTTGAGTGGATCCTTGGAATGGCAAAGCTCTTCCGTGGGGTTCGTAAACATACTCGGATAAGTGGATGCTTGGAATGGCAAAGCTTATCTGAGGAGTTTGACCTTTCTAAAACACCATTTGGTTGGTCGGGAATGACTGGTCAAATGGATGCACATAGGCTAATATACCTTGGAATGGGGTATTAGTCTAAATAGAACAAGTGCTCTACGACCTTGGAATGGGCTAGACAGTGTGGCAAATCCAGTGCTTGGAATGGCCTTGATACACGTTTGAATACTTAGAAGGATCACTAAAGGTCAATGATAAACAGGCTATGATACAAGGCCCCCGAAACCGAATGCTTTCCTTAAAATTCAAACACCACCTGCATTTACTTTCTTAGTATAAACTGCCTCATCAACTGCTCACCTCCCGGAAGACTTGCCAATCACGCAACAACCGCTGTAAGTCTTCTTCCTTTTATTTTCAGTATTTACTTTTCTGTCATTTACCTTTCCGCATTAAAAACCAAAACCAACCAAAAAACACTTACTTTTCTGCAGTAAAACCTCAATCAACCTAAAACACGTTCCCTCCCTGTACGATCCCTCATAGAACAACTTATCCCCCTAATTCCCTTGGGTTCGACCCCTACTTACCACTTGCTACCCAGTAGTGAAGTCGCGAGTAGCGGACTTATAAATTAATTCTTGACGTTTGCACACGACGACTGTGCATCCGTCGAAATTGGCGCCGTTGCCGGGGAATTAGTTACTTAATCGGATAAGTTCTTTGAATCGTTACTCGCTTCAAAACAACCATGTCTCGCGAAGGAAGCCACCATGACTACCAGGATGACGAAGAGATAAACCTATACGATCGAAATGATGAGGTGCCACTTCCATTTGTCGACGATCCGGAACAAATCATCCGAGACAGAAGAGCTCGTGATAGGGAGGCCGCCCGAAGAAACCAAGAACCACCCGAGGACCGAAATGCAGCTGGTCTAGTGCAACCCCTTATACGTCCCCCACACCCTCAACCTCGACAAATGCCTAGGCAAGAACCTGTCTTCGACGACTACTATGGGAATAACAACTACCGCGCACCTACGATGGGAGAGCTGAATGCCCTAGATTATGAAACGCAACCATGGTGCATCTACGAGGGCCCTGAACTGGAATACAGTACCATCAACGCATCAGTGGCCCATAGCTTGCCCAAGTTCTCAGGAGAACATGGAGAATCTGCGACAACTCACCTCCAACGCTTACACGGCATTTGCCAAAATCTAAAACCCAATCGAGTGAGTATAGACGACTTCAAGTTAAAAGCGTTCTATTTGTCCCTCATTGACGCGGCAAACGACTGGTTCCTTTCTTTGCCTTCCGGTAGCATCAGAACATGGGCTCAGATGCAAAAGAAATTCCTAGACAAATATTACCCGGTAGGAAGAGCAATGCAAGTAAGGAGGCAACTACAAGACATCAAGCAAGGGCCCAATGAAACCATGTACGATTACCTGGAAAAGTTCAACCACCTGGAGAGAAGCTGCTGTACCCTTGGACTGCCCGAGAAACTCATCATCGAGTACCTCATTGATGGATTAAGACCATTAGACAAAATGCTTCTGGATGCCTCAGCTGGAGGATCCATGATGAATCTATCATTGAGTGGCATAAGGAACCTCATCGCCAACGTTTCTGAAAATGCCCGATTTAGAGAAGAGACAACCCGGCAGGAAGAATTCTCCCGAACAAAAAATGTAGCACGAGCTGAAACACCGATAAGCTCTATGTCAGAAGAGATGAAACAATTAAAGGAAATGATGATTCAGATCCTACGAAGACAAGCAGTTCCAGTTAAGCCTTGCGAATTTTGTGGTTCTACGGACCACAAAACTGACGCATGCCCGACAATAATAGAAGAGGAACCGGTAGAAGTGAATGCAGTGGGAGGATACCAAGGATACAACAACAACAACAACAACGACAGAGCCGGACAAAACAGACAGTATGGTCAAACAACCAACCCGAGCTGGCGTAACAACAACTATCCTCAGAAGGAAGCACAACCAGCTGTCCCTCAACTAGCTCAGTCATTCTACCAACCCCTCCATCGACAGTATAACCAGAACGCTCCATCAGCAGGCCAATATCAGCAAAAAGGACCGAATCAGTACCAAACTGGCCCGAACAATCAGCAAGAACCAACCAAGTCGCTCGATGACACAATGAAGGAGCTCGCAGGAAGCATAAATCAATTGGGTACTTCGCTACACCAATACCAGGCGAAAACTGACGGGGCAATTTCAGAATTGACCAAACAAATGTCCCAGCTCGCCACCGCAATGTCAACACTCACTAATGAACCTGGCAGACTTCCTTCACAAACCAATCAAAATCCAAAGGCAAATATTAGCATGATAAGGAGGTCAAACATAAAGGCGACACTGGGAGAAGTAGCACGATCCCCAACTTACAAACTTACCAACAAACACTTCACCCGTAGGCGTCGTCCTGAGTGGAATCAAGAGGAAGACTGACCCAATGATGGCAAAACATGGGTTACGCATGCTGACAATGGACGGTACGCATTCACCGTTTGCATAACACCACCACCGATCATACACTCTGACATACCAGCATCTGGATGGGATGACAATAACAATTTAAAGTGGGACTCTCCAACTAATATTTATGCTTCGAAGCAAAATATTAAGGGGTCCGATTATACAAATCCTAAGCCAAGGAATGGGCAGAATGGCCCGACAATAGAAAGAGCCCTCACTTCAGATCATGAGTCACAACCGGAAAGAGATAAAGACCCAGGGGCCTTCACAGTCACCTGCGGTATTGGTGAAACCCAGATTCAAAAGTGCTTAGTCGATCTTGGGGCTGCTGTCAACGCCATGCCTTCCTCCTTATATTACTTATTAGGACTTGGTCCATTAAAACCACCCAGGTCAAATATCGAGCTAGGAGATAAACCGTGCATCCGTCCGGTTGGAGTACTGGAAGACGTAATACTCCATGTGGGAGAGCTCGTCGTTGCTGCAGACTTTTATGTAATACAAACGGGAGAGACCAGCGAAGAAGACCCTCCAACAATAATATTGGGACAACCATTCCTCTACGCTACTAAAGCAAGAATCGATGTGGGCAAGGGCTCATTATCACTTAAGTTCGGCGGCAAAATTGCAAATTTCTACATTGATAATAGCCGCACGGATACAAAGAAACCGCCAGACATTATACCTATCTCAGATTGCGGTACACAGATTTCTGACCTGCCAAAGGAGACCGAAAGAGTAACAAGACCAGCAGCTATGGTCAAAGGTCCCCCGCCTTCTCAGAAACAATGGAAAGAAAAAACACCAAAACCATGGGGTCTAACCCAAGCAAGAAATCAGGAAGAGTCAAGGCCAAAATCAACACACGAACAGTGGCGAAATACGACCTAAGCCACCCATGGGATCCAAACTAGTGATCCAGGAATGAGGTACTGTCGAGCCAACGACGTTAAACAAAGGCACTGGTCGGGAGGTAACCCGACACCTATCTTACTTTCAGTACTTTTATTTTTTGTCATTTAGTTTTTACCAATAAGTCTCTCTCACCCACTTGGTGCATAGAATGAAATGACTATTCCGGAATCGGTTATGGGTGCAACATCAAGCCAGCCAGGCCTATGCCAAGAGTTCAAGGCCCCAGCCGAACTCCCTCGATTATCCATCCTCATGCCATGTCGTTCACTCGACACTTTAAAGGGAGTTCTGTTCTTCCCTTTTCCTTAATGTCATTTCCTTCTCATAATTGTTTGCTTGCATGGCTTTTGAACTAAGTCTTGCTGAAAGGCACGCCTTCGTTCAAAAGTGTGGGGTGAGAACCGCCTGTGTACATAACATGTTTTTCTTTTCCTTTTCCCTTAATATTATCTTTTTGAAAATATGAACTTGAGAATGTGAAAAAAGATAGATCATAATTCATGCAATAACCTTGTGAAAATTCAACTGTTTAAAAACTTAGAATGTAACTTCTCATTTGTCCCTTTGTGCTGAGATAAACAGGGGATGTGGAGTTGATAGAAAATGCCCTAGAGAGGCTTGGCAAGCAATCGAAGGACTGAATTTCACTATATAGTTTACGAAGTCAGTGGAGGCTGCACTTCGGGTTTCAGTTGAGTCAGAAGTCATCTCCGCCATGCAGTGTTTATGCAAAAAGAAAAAAGGTGGGACGGGAATCAAACCGTCCTATCTCTAGTCAGAGTAGCCGGGAAAATAAATGAGCGACCCTCATTTTGACTCGCGCGAAATGGCAAGGATGAGAGAGAGCGGGGAGGTATTTCCATATGCTCGCGGGCAATGATTGGACTTCCCAAAAAGGCTTGAGAAAATGGACTAGCAAGCCACAAAAAGGCAAAAGCTCAAAGAAGCAAATCAAGAGGCCAAAGCCCCAAAATTGTGAAGGTTTTAACCGAACAAAAGTGAAGTACTCAAAGAGTCAAATCAAAGGCCAAAGGCCGATTCACTACAAAAAAGCTGTCCCTCGCCAAAAAGAAAATCAAAAAGGCTCAACTCATCGGTGAAACCCGAACCGAATCACGTGCTAGAGAAAGCTACAAGGAAACCATATAGTGCAAGACGGTCCCGAGGTTGCAGTCCAGGAGCCTGAAAAGGGCTAACTCCCGAAACATCCGAATTAATTTGCATCTCGGCACGAAGGTACAAGTATCAAGTTTCTTCTATTTATTTACACGGTTTAATTTGGTAATAAGTAGTAATGCATGAATTAGGATAAATCTAGTCCCACAGTCTCACTTTCATATTTTAAAAGTTTACTTAGATAGTGTGCCGCCCTTTAATAGCATTGTTCGGGACGAACAACTAAAAGTGTGGGGTAATCTGATGGACCATAATTGTATGAATCATAAACACAGTTAAACCCACCAAATTAGACTCTTTGTCTATTTAACTTTTGCTTGTTAGTTCCGATATTTATCTACAGGGTATTTTGAAGTCTAGAGAGAATACAGGCTAAGGAGGACTTTTTAAGCTGAATATGAATTACGAGTCATTCCAAGTCACGACCAAATTCTGACTTTCAAGAACCGGGCGTGAAATCACTCAAAACAAGTCCAACCAAAGAGAAACCAGAGACAGTCCGGAGCTGAAAGGACCGATGGCTTTTGGGGAAAAGATCTCAAACACACTCCACCACTCCTCCTTGGACATGTGGCCGGCGGCTTACTCCTTACAAACCTCTCCTCCTCTCCCCTTCCTCCACATGGAGGGGAGGCTCCTCCTCACATGGGTGGATCCCCTCTCACACTCCCCCTCCCCCTCTCATCTTGTGCCATGTGTTGGCCTCTCCTCACTCTCCATGGCCTATAAATACAAGCCTTCCCTCCTTTGTAATCTTCATCCCACAATCCATACTTCACTTATCTCTCTAGACTTTTGGGCACTTTTGTACGCTTTTGTTTGAAATCTATAATACTCCTGTTGGTTCTTGAGTATTATAGTAGTTTTAGAGAATACTCATGTTAGTTCTTGAGTATTCTAGTAGTTTTTGAGAATACTCCTGTTGGTTCTTGAGTATTCTCCTTTACTTACTGTCTTTCAAAAACCCTCGAGTACTTAGCTATGGTATCCACCTCTATGGATATTCGTAGCTAAACTCTTCATTCGGTTGAAGGGGTGTACTTGTATCATAAAATGTTTTAGGCCATATTTTAGTGCCTCTTCTTTGTATTCAAAACTTGTTCTATGTGCCATATATTAGGTTAGAACTTCCAAGGTTGAGTGGATGCTTGGAATGGCAAAGCTCTTCCGTGGGGTTCGTAAACATACTCGGATAAGTGGATGCTTGGAATGGCATAGCTTATCTGAGGAGTTTGACCTTTCTAAAACACCATTTGGGTGGTCGGGAATGACTAGTCAAATGGATGCACATAGGCTAATATACCTTGGAATGGGGTATTAGTCTAAATAGAACAAGTGCTCTATGACCTTGCAATGGGCTAGATAGTGTGGCAAATCGAGTGCTTGGAATGGCCTTGATACACGCTTGAATACTTAGAAGGATCACTAAAGGTCAATGATAAACAGGCTATGATACAAGGCCCCCGAAACCGAATGCTTTCCTTAAATTCAAACACCACCTGCATTTACTTTCTTAGTATAAACTGCCTTATCAACTGCTCACCTCCCGGAAGACTTGCCAATCACGCAACAACCGCTGTAAGTCTTCTTCCTTTTATTTTCAGTATTTACTTTTCTGTCATTTACCTTTCCGCATTAAAAACCAAAACCAACCAAAAAACACTTACTTTTCCGCACTAAAACCTCAATCAACCTAAAACACGTTCCCTCCCTGTACGATTTCTCAAAGAACAACTTATCCCCCTAATTCCCTTGGGTTCGACTCCTACTTACTACTTGCTACCCAGTAGTGAAGTCGCGAGTAGCGGACTTATAAATTTATTCTTAACGTTTGCACACGACGACTGTGCATCCGTCACTCGCTCAGGTACTCATTAATTCATTCATTTGATGCCTTGCAGGATGACATGTTTATACTAATGTGCCAAGAACAGATAAATTAGGCTTCCTTTGATTATATGCTTGTCTTTATCTATAGCTAATGAGACTTAAATTATCGACGGCTTTTGTTCTCAGTAGATGATGATTAATTAAGATCTGTTTTGGTGCTTAAATTTTTGTGCATAAAACCATGTGCTTAAAACCACGTACTCATCTGGTGCTTAAAACCATGTTCATTCGAGTTGAAAGGTATGAGCTTTCTGATGCTATTTGAGCAGCGGCAGCGCTGATGGGGATGGTGGTGGATGGGGTTGATGGTGGTGGTGGATGGGCGCTGATGGAAATTTTTGGACTTGGTTTTAATTTTTGTTGTTTGTTATGTTTGTTTCTTACTGAGTTTCCCTTCAGATTGTTAAAAAAATGGATGTGGTATCATCTATGTAGACATTGAGTTTTACAGCTATTGTTGCTTGCTAACTAAGACTCAGAAAGATCTTGCCAAGCTGCAGCTTGCTCAGAAAGAGTTATCTAGCCCAAATACTCTGCAGCCTAAGATAAGAAGAGGCGAGATTCATAGATATGTACCCTGCTGATTTAACATGTTTTAGACTTTTTATACAATGCATTTTTGTTGATTGAAACATCAAGTATCTAAATGAAACTGGGTTTATGTTTGTTGGTCATGTGCGCATTTGATTCATGTATGGACCATCTTCATTGTGGTGATGAGGTGTGATGCTTCAGGTGATAAACAAATGGTGGTAGCGATGGATGATTATTGGGTTTTTCTTACCATGATGTTTTGTTGGAAATGTGCTTTGTTGCTAGTGTATATTTGTTTGACTCAGTGTTTGATTACATTGCAGAGTTGCTGAATTTTTAGCTTTTGATTTATTTTTTTTATGCTGTAATGATTTGTAAGGAGTTGCTGAACATTTTGGATCATTGTTTGGGGGTCAGAAAGAGCAACCTTCTCCTTTTTTGTGGTGCTATGTTGTTCTTTTGATAAAATCAAATTTTGTTGAGGTTCAGTTTGTAGTTTTTCATATGTTATGTGAAATTTTCGGTTGGCGTGAGCATTACTAGCTAATTCTAGGATTTCATGCTTGGAGTCACCACATGATCATAGTTGATAATTTCATTACATCTGTATTCCTACTCAAAAAGCAGTTCTTTGAGAATGAATTTTGAAACATAGGTATGCTTTGTAGGTATGCTTGGACAACATCGACGAAAGAGACTTTGAAATGTTGGGGGGCTTGATGTTTCTAGACTGCATCATAGAAGGAGACATGCTTTATGACTCGTGCTTTCTTTTCAATTGTATAGATATTGTATAGAAATCCAAAGATTTCGTTGTGAAAATGATGTATAAACAGAAAATGGTCTATATCGATATCAATGATGTATATACATTATTCTGGGTTTGTATAAACCACGAGTATTTCGTTTTTTTCTTACAGATTTATATAAATGATAATTGTATATACATTTTGATGCACCTTCGTTTCTTGGTTGATGCAACTTCGTTTCTTAGTTGATACATCTTTATTTCATGCCAAATATTATTTCGTTTATTGGTTGATGCACCTTCGTTTCTTGGCAGATGCAACATCGTTTTGATATGTCAATACACTCTTGTTGATAATACATTTGCACATTCGTTTCAGAATAAATTAAAATCAATTTCTTTATTTGATATGTTACCCTTGTTGGTAACACATCTGCACATTCATTTCAGAATAAATTGCAATCAATTTCTTTATTTGATATGTCATTACACCTTGTTGATAACACATATGCACGTTCGTTTTAGAATAAATAGCAATCAATTTCTTTACTTCATACGTCATTACACCCTTGTTGCTAACACAGCTGCACATTCATTTCAGAATAAATTGCAATCAATTTCTGTATTTGATATGTCATTACACCTTTGTTGGTAACACATCTGCAAATTCGTTTCAGAATAAATTGCAATCAATTTCTTTATTTGATTTGTCATTACACCCTTTATTAATAACACATCTGCACTTTCGTTTCAGAATAAATTACAATCGATTTCTTTATTTCATACGTCATTACACCCTTGTTGGTAACACATCTGCACATTCATTTCAGACTAAATTGCAATCAGTTTCTTTATTTGATATGTCATTACACCCTTATTGGTAACACATCTGCACCTTCGTTTTGGAATAAATTGCAATCAACTTCTTTATTTGATGTGTCATTATACCCTTATTGATAACACATCTGCACTTTCGTTTCAGAATAAATTGCAATCAATTTCTTTATTTCATACGTCATTACACCCTTGTTCATAACACATTTGTACATTCGTTTCAGACTAATTTATAATTAAATTCTTTATTTGATATGTTATTACACCCTTATTGGTAACACATCTGCACCTTCGTTTCAGAATAATTTGCAATTAAATTCTTTATTTGATATGTCATTACACTCTTGTGGATAGCGCATCTGCACATTCGTTTCATAATAAATTGCAATCAATTTCTTTATTTTATATGTCATTACACCCTTGTTGATAACACATCTGCACTTTCGTTTCGGAATGTACACATATCTGCACTCATCAATCGGCATGATAATCCCAACATATGTTTAACTTAGATCAAAAGCCATGTTTGTAAACCCACCTGCCGGCTCACTCTTGCTTCCAAAACTCAGCCTTTGCCTAAGCTAGTTTCCGCCCTCCATCCTCATCCATAGACGCTGCCAACTCTAGAAAACCCCAAGAGATTTTGTCAAGTCAGTCTTCCCTTTCAAGTCGATTGTCAAACGAGTCGTTCCTTCCCCAAACCCACCGCCATTCATTTCAATAAAAAACATTAAGAATCTGCTCGATTCTTCTTGAAATCGCTTCTATTATCCTATATTATTTTATATTTATTATTATTTTATTTGAGTCAAAAGTCAGATGAAAAAATTATTTAATCTCAGGATATAATATTCTACCCTCCTTCAAAAAATTTGGTCCCCAATTCTAACTGATCATACCTTGAGATCCAAAAAGATGAGGGTATCTCGCTTTCATGTCCTTCTCAGATTTCCAAGTTGCTTCAGCTTCAGTATGATTTTTCCATTGGACTTTGACAGAAGCTATCTCCTTATTTCGCAATCTCTTCATTTGTCGATCCAGAATAGCCACATGTTGCTCTTCATAGGATAAACTATCACCCATCTGAAGTTGCTCGTATTCATATACGTGACTAGAATCTGATATATACTTTTGCAGCATCGAGATGTGAAATACTTGATGTACGCTAGATAACATTGGTGGTAGAGCCAATCTATAAGCAACATTGCCAACTCGCTCAAGAATCTCAAAAGGACCAATGTATCGCGGGCTGAGCTTGCCTTTCTTGCCAAATCTCATAACTCCTTTCATTGGGGAGACTCACAAAAAGACAAGATCACCAACCTGGAACTCTTTATCTCTCTGCGTTTGGGATCAACGTAAGACCTTTGTCAACTCTGAGCAGCTAATAATCTATCCTTGATCAATCGGACCTTGTCAGTAGCGTCTCGTATCATATCGGGTCAAAGTAGCTTACTCTCACCCAACTCAAACCACCCAATAGGTGACCTACATCTTCTACCATAAAGCGCCTCAAAAGGAGCCATCTGGATGCTTGAGTGATAACTGTTATTATAAGCAAACTCCATCACCGACAAATATCGGTCCCAACTACCCTTGAAATCAATAACACACGCCCTTAGCATATCCTCCAATGTCTGTATAGTCCTCTCTGACTGTCCGTCCATCTGAGGGTGAAATGCAGTGCTCAAATGTAACTGTGTTCCCAGGGCCTCTTGAACTGATCTCCAAAATCTGGAAGAAAACTGTGTGCCTCGATCAGAAATGATGGATATCGGCACAACATGAAGACGCAGAATCTCATCGATGTAGATGTAGGCATACTGATCAGACGAATAGCTGGTCTTAATCGGGATAAAGTGTGATGTCTTCGTAAGTCTATCCACGATCACCCAAATCGAATCATAACCCTTACGCGTAGGTGGAAGTCCTGTAACAAAATTCATATTAATGCGCTCCCACTTCCACTCAGGGATTTCAATACTCTGGAGTAAACCAGCAGGCTTCTTGTGTTCAGCTTTCACTCGCTGACAAGTCAAGCATCGCGAGACATAGTCCGCTATTTCCCGTTTCATGCCATTCCACCAATACATATCTCAAAGGTCATGGTACATCTTGGTAGAACCCGGATGCATACTATATGGCGTACAGTGAGCCTCTCTTAGAATTTCCTGACGTACCTCACCACCGGGGACACACAATCCGTCTCTAAACCAAAGAATACCATCTTCACCCACTGAGAAGTCTGCATGCTCACCTTCTCGTACTTCCCTGCACAACCTTCTCAATTCAGGGTCACTACCTTGGGTTGCTCCAATCCAGGAAGCCAAGGTCGACACAGCTTGTAAGTGCGAAATGAGACCCTTTTCGCTCACTCTAAGAGAAACTCCACTATCTTGTAACTGTGATAGATCTCTGGCAAGCTTTCGCTTGGTATCAGGGATATGTGCTAAACTCCCCATGGACTTCCTACTAAGAGCATCAGCAACTACATTCGCCTTTCCCGGATGGTAAGAGATAGTACAGTCATAATCCTTCAACAACTTCCTCCATCTACGCTATCGGAGATTAAGATCCTTCTGGCTAAAAACATATTTCAGACTCTTATGATCCGTAAAAACTTCTAATGTCTCACCATACAAATAGTGTCGCCACATCCCTCAAAAAAAATTAGTGTCGCCACATCTTCAAAGCGAAAACTACCGCAGTTAATTCCAAGTCGTGAGTAGGGTAGTTATGCTCATGTTTCTTTAACTGTCGAGAAGCATAAGCAATAACTCGACCGAGTTGCATCAGTACACACCCCAATCCGACTCTGGAAGCATCACAATACACGGTAAATCCACCTGTATCCGAAGATAGGGCCAAAATCGATGCCCTAGTCAAGGCTTTCTTCAGTCTCTGAAAGCTCTCCTCACACTCCTTCGACAAGTCAAACTTGACTCCTTTCTGAGTTAAGCAAGTCAACGGTGCAGCTATACGTGAGAAGTCCTGCACAAAGCGACGATAGTAACCAGCTAGACCCAAGAAACTACGAATCTCTGACTGAAGTAGGCATAGCCCACTGCTCAACTGCTGAAACCTTCATTGGATTTACCATCACTCCCTCACTCGAGACAATGTGCCCAAGAAATGCAATACTATCCATCCAAAACTCACACTTCAAGATTTTTGCATATAATTTATTCTCTCGCAGCCTCTGTAGCACTAGTCTCAAGTGTGTTGCATGCTCCTCATTTGTCTTCGAGTATATCAAGATATCATCAATGAATACAATGACAAACTTATCTAGAAAGTCTCTGAAGACATTATTCATCATTCCCATAAAAGCAACTGGCGCGTTTGTGAGTCTGAATGACATCACTAAAAATTCATAATGACCATAACGGGTCCAAAAAGCTATCTTCTGAATATCACACTCTTTAATCCGCAGCTGATGATATCCAGAACGTAAATCAATCTTTGAGAAACATCGAGCTCCCTGCAACTGATCAAATAAGTCATCACTCCTCGGTAAAGGATATCTGTTCTTCACGGTCACCTTGTTCAGTTGGTGATCATCGATACATAATCTAATTGTTCCATCTTTCTTCTTTACAAATAGTACAGGAGCACCCCAAGGAGAAACGCTAGAGCGCACAAAACTCTTGTCGAGCAGCTCCTGCAACTGGGCTTTCAATTTTCTTAGTTCTGCCGGAGCCATTCGATAAGGAGGAATAGAGATGGGCTCCGTACAAGGGACTAAATTGATACAAAACTCTACATCTCTCACAGGAGGAAGTCCCGATAAATCTTCCAGAAACACATCAATAAACTCAGATAGAATCGGCACAGAATCCACGGTGAGTGTCTGCGACTGAGAACGAGAATCTATAATCATCGCCAAAAATGCCTGACATCCCTTCTTCAACAGCTTCTCAGCCCTCAATGCTGATATCACATAAGGAGATGAGGAACTGGCATCACACAGGAAAGTGAACTCCGATTCATTCGGAACATGAAATGTGATCACTTTCTCACAGCAATCAAGAGTTGCATAATAAGTGGACAGCCAATCCATCCCCAAAATAATGTCAAAGTCGAGCATATCAAGCAATATCAGATCAGCAAACATATCATGGCCCCTCAACTGGATAGGAATAGAATGATGTACTAACTCCTCTCTAATTCGATCACCCACATGGGTAGACACCACTAAGGGACATTCCATTGTGGTAGGTGATGCAGAAAAGTGTAGAGCAAAATGTGGAGCAACATATGAATGTGTAGAGCCGGGATCAAACAATACAGAAGCATCAACGTCGTAAACATGTAAAGTACATGTAGCTATAGAATTAGATGCATGAGCATCCTTTGGTGTTAGTGCAAAGACTCTGGCCTAAGCTCCCCCATCCTGACCCTGAGATCGGCTACCTTCGATCTGGCTAGGAGTTTGTCCGACTCCTTCACTCTGAGGCTATAATGCAGGAACATAGACAACATATTACCCTCCAGAAACATGTGGCTGTCCAATAGACTGCATAACAGATGTATATTAAGAGGCTGGCTGAGCAGTCATATGCTGAAGACTAGCACCACGTGTTGGACACTGACTCCTAAAGTGACCAGGCTGTCCACAGCTGAAGCAGACTTTGGTCTCTTGATAACATACTCCTCCATAAGCTCGACAACAAGGCTTATAAGGGACCTGTGTTTGACTAGATGAGCTAGAACCACGGATGAATGAGATGGAATCACGTCTCTGATTACCTCCAAGTGAGCCTCGATATGTCTGTCTACTGCTCTGGGAAGCCATCCCATCATTACGGTATGACACATGACGCTAATGACCTCCCCTTTGAGAAAAAGAAGGTCTACCACCTCGAAACTGTCCTCGACGATCACGCCCACTCTCAGCAGCAACATCCTCATGGGGCCTCTTCCTCTGATCACGAGTAGCTCTAGCCTGCAACTGCCTGTCCTCGATAGCTAAAGCTTTATCCACTACCTTGGAAAATCTAGAAAACTCAGCACTGGCCATAGCATGAAAGATAGAGTCTCGTAACCCTGGAATGAAATGCTTAACGCGCATATCCTCTATCGGCACTAGATGTGGGGCATAAACCGATAAGATGGTGAACCTATTCGCATAGTCAGTGATGCTCATACCCTCCTGTTTCAACGTCTCAAACTTCCTAGCCCGGGAGTCTCTCACACTAACCGGTAGAAATCTATCCAAGAATAACATCTTGAATTCCTCCCACTCCATTCGTGGCTGCTGAACATCCCTGCCGGCCATCACACTATCGAACCAAGAAGAGGCAACACCCTGAAGCCAAAAAGATGCCAACTCAACAGATCTCCAACTCGGACAATGCAAAACGTGACATAGACGTTGTGTCTGGCCGATAAATGTCCGGGGGTCATCTCTCGCGTCAGTACCACTAAAAGTCGATGGCTGGTGCCTTAGAAACTCAACCAGCTTAATTCCTCCATCGTCAGTAATCTACTGAACAACCGGGGCAGACTGCACGGAAGGTTGTCCCGAAACATTCTGTGAAACTAGACGGTTCAACACCTGAATCAAATCTTGCATAGTGCCCATAACATCAGACAGTGCGGGTTGTGGTGCATTCTGCTCTACTAGAGGTAGGCGTCGATGCGCTATGTGCACCTCTTCTCGATCGGGGTCCACGAGGTATCACATGTGGAACAAGATCCACAGTATCACAAGCATCATCACTTTGAACATTCTGGGCAGCGCCCCTAGTACGAACACGAGCTGATCTATGACAGTTTGGTGCCATCACAACCTATAAGAAACAATTTGTAGCAATAAGGAATGGAAAGACAAATGGAAGACAAAACTGAATCAAAGGAAGAAATCCTAAAGGTCCTAGCAGAACGTCGTTTATGGCGGTGGGACCCTTCACTACCATAATCAAAATTCTACAAGTCCTAGCTCCGTGGTTCTATGAGGACCTAAGGGCTCTGATACCAACTTTGTCACGACCCGGTATAAGAGTCGAGACCGGCGCTTGACACTTATACCAATTGCCAAGCAGGCCTCTATATCGGTCTTAACAAATATTGATATAATCAAGCATAAAAAAGATTATATACATGGATTGCCAAAATAGGGTACCGGAAACAAAATAACAATATCCAAAAGCCTATATAAGTACCACGAAACGACACTAGAGAAGACTGAAAATAAAAGAAGACAACTGAAGAACTCCCAAAATCAACTAAGCAGTTGGATGGCACCGTACGTGATGTGTGACTCTTGCACAAAAAGAGGATAACCGCTCTTGAGCTCGTAGATCACTTATCTGAAAATTTGAAAAAAATAAGGGAGGGTGAGTCAACCGACTCAGTAAGTAAATAATATATTATATTACCGCTGGGAATGCACATAAATTGATGAATGCATGAATGCACATAAATTAATGAATGCATGAATGCACGATGATGCACATGTCGATCGTACTATCCATCTGATATAGACCGCTTTCTGGGCCACCAACGCGTTTCACCAGACCGTCTGTTGGGCCACTCATACCGTCATCAATATCAGAGTCAAACTGTTATGTTACCTCAGCTGGGCCGTTACGTCTCGCCGTCACCCGACTTATCTCAGTATAGTACTGGGCCGTTACGTCTAGCCGTCACCTCAGTACTCATATCACATATCATGTCCATGATGATGAATGTCGTGTATGAAAATGATGTCTATGCAATAATGCACATGTCCATATCACAATACTCATCATCTGTTATCTCATACATATTAACCATTTATAGTAAGTATACGTCTTTAACTGAGTATTATCTTTAATAAATAATTAGTCGATACGATAATAAAATATATGATAAACTTACCGATTACACACTCGATCTTAGACTCTCAAAAGCACCTTTAGAATCACTCTGCTCGATCAACTGCAACAACAACAAAAATGCCCAATCAACTTCGCCATCGCGTGTAAACTTTCACCTCAATCACACTTGACAACTCATGACATGGTCAAAATCTGAAATACAGACTTTTGATAATGGCAGCCACTCTCAATCCGTTTTCCATATAATTAGTGTTCGAAAACTTGTTACATCCTCACCGGACATCAACCTTACCTATGCCAATTAGACCACTTCACTGGTGGTCCGCCGGCTTCAATCACTTTCCTATCAACTAGCTTGCTGCACATACACACATGTCTCAATTAAAATCTACAACCACAACCATGAAACTGAGATTTGTACTTAGCTTTTAAATAATGGGTGTAGAAGCCGACTCACCCTTTTGAAATCTCGAAACCCTAAGTGAACAAAACAATCGTTGAGTGCAATAGGATGATTGAGCCAAAAATTCCTTTGCACAATCAGTCCCTGACAAGTTGCCACGCCATCATTACTCATCAATTGGCATGATAATCCCAACATATGTTTAACTTAGATAAAAAGCCATGTTTGTAAACCCACCTGCCGGCTCACTCTTGCTTCCAAAACTCAGCCTTTGCCTAAGCTAGTTTCCGCCCTCCATCCTCATCCATAGACGCTGCCAACTCTTAAGAACCCCAAGAGATTTTGTCAAGTCAGTCTGCCCTTTCAAGCCGATTGTCAAACGAGTCGTTCCTTCCCCAAACCCACCGCCATTCATTTCAATAAAAAACATTATGAATCTGCTCGATTCTTCTCGAATCGCTTCTATTATCCTATATTATTTTATATTTATTATTATTTTATTTGAGTCAAAAGTCATATGAAAAAAATTATTTGATCTCGGGATATAACAAAACCTCTTTCCAAAAATACAAGTTACTGAAGAATTTTAGTAACTCAATCGCCTCTTCTTCCTTTGCATCTTCAACTTCAAATTTCAACCCACTTCCACCCCCACCATCATCAATACCAAAGACAAAAGGCTATACTAGATATACCTCAAAATCAAAATCAAAATCAAAATCAAAATCAAAATCAAAATCAAAATCAAAATCAAAATCAAAATCAAAATCAAAATCAAAATCAAAATCAAAATCAAAATCAAAATCAAAATCAAAATCAAAATCAAAATCAAAATCAAAATCAAAATCAAAATCAAAATCAAAATCAAAATCAAAATCAAAATCAAAATCAAAATCAAAATCAAAATAGGCATGTAGATGAGATGGAAATCAAATTCATCCAAATCAAACTCACAGTATAAGGCTTAATAAAATGAGATGGAAATTAAACTCACAGTAAAGGCACTTAAATCCAGAATCACACATAACGCTGGCTTGACAATCCCCACTAACAGAGTAATTTCAGGTACCATGTAGATTAAAATTACAAGCATAATATTGAAAAATTATTACATGTAAAAAGAAAAAACCAAACGCCAATCAAGAACAACAAACCTAAAGAATACAAAGCCCAGAAAGAAATCAGATAGTTGAACTAGCATTCAAATATACACCAAAGCCTCAAATTAATTAAAAGTACTGATGCGAGAAAGCTCTCAAAACCCTTGACAAACACTCAGCAGCTCCTTACCCATTTTAGTTAATTAGGACTAAAATTTCTCTAATTTAACACAAACAATAGATCTGACCCGTTTCATGAAGCTTCGACTCATTCTTTTGTCCTTCACAGCAACGGAACCGCAACCAAAAACTACATCCACGTCCGGCACCAAATTCTACCTAGGGCTCAAAATCGACGAGACGACTACGAAAAGCTACGGCTCACTACCATCCCAAAATCGATCCAGCATGCTATGGTAAATAGAATTGTTCCACTGCACAATCCCAAATCGAAGATGAGAACTCGGTTTCTCAAAACTCAAAAAGAACGAAAAGAAAAGAAAAAAGGTGGAGAGAGAAGTGAGGACTGGGTCTCTCCTCCTTTTTTTGATTTTTGATTAAAATACAATCTCTCTCTCCTATTAAACATGTCTGTTGTTTCAAAATCATTACATTCCAAAAACCCCAAATTACACATTCATAAATTCTCATCAACAAATACTTTTCCAATACCACTTCATCAGAATGATTGGCTCACGTTGTGCCTCACTATCTCATTCTTATAACCCTGCCTCAACCGAGTACTCCCATATATATAGGGGAGCGCTCGATTGAGGCAGGGGTATAAGAATCAGACAAGTGAGGCACATTGTGAGCCACTCATTTTGTTAATGTGGTAGAGAATAGTATCGGAATAGTGTTTTACTTTTTGTTTTTGCTTTTTATGATTGGTAGTGGGTTTTACTATTTGGACACGTGACGGCTCACAATGCACGGGGGTTGATGTGTGGTTGAGATCGTGCCTCATTCTTATTTGGTTTGCCTCATTTGAGCTCTCCTCTCTCTCTATATATATATATATATCTATAGAGGAGCGATCAAATATGGCACCAAAATTAGAATGAGGCAAGTGGGGCACGATCTGAGCCACACATCTAATCCCCCGTGCTTTGTGGGCGCGCCACGTGGCAAATAGTAAACCCACTACCAATAGTAGTGTGAACACAAAAATAGCGTCTGTGAACGTGGCTTCGCCACGTATCACAATGAGTGGCCCATATCGTGCCTCATTCTACCAACCCTGCCTCAACCGAGTGCTGCCCTATATATATAGGGTCAGGTTCGGGTGAGAACCACCCTTTAAGTTATGAGAATCGTAGATCTGAAAAATCAAACGGTTACTATTAATTACAATATCTTCTAATTATCTTAATTAAAAATGCAAATATAATCGCTATAAGGGTAATTTGGACCAAAAGTACATACTAATAATCGGATAATCCCACGATTAACGCTTTTTGTTACGCACCTAACCAATTATTATTAACAAAATAAAAACTCAATCCCGCTTCTCTCTCCCGACTAGCCGAACTCAATCTCAAATCCAAATTGTGACATAGAAATCGAAATTGCAGTTTTGACGACGAACTGAAGGTGAACTCACGACCAACGCACAACTTGAGGACGACGAAATCGACGAACCAGAACACCATCAACTACGAACTCACGGCGATCTCACAAATTGGCGACGGTGAAGTAGACAAAACAGAGCACCATTGACGACGAACACAGGACGTAATCGCGACGAACTCACCATTGTTAATGACGGACATGCCGACCAGGGAAACTGGAAACCCTTCAAGGTAAACGCAGTTAAAAAATAGTATTTGCTTTTGATTTTTAAACAAACACAGCGCATCAAGCCGTCTGATTTTTCGAGTCAATGGAGGTTTTGGATTTTTCGGGTCAGATATGTGTTTCATTCGTCGGTATAGAAACTATATTCATCTGTATAAATATTATAGTTCGCTTATATGTCAATATAGTTCGTCTATCTTTGTATGTTCGTCTGTTATACGCAGAATTTGGATCCATTTTTTGGCTTGTCCATGGTGTTTGCTGACAATATCCAATATTTTCATGTTTTGAACTGTGAAATACCAGCTAGCTGTTATTTATGGCATATCACATGTATAGTTCGTCCTTATATTTTTTTACGGTTGTTTATGTTCTTTTTTGTGAGTGTTGTTTTCGTACTAATGAACCTTAAATTAGTAATGCATCATAACTAATTCGTCAATTTTGTACATTGTCAGTATCTAAGCGGGCAAAAAGGCGATAATTTTCAAAAGACAGAAGAAGCGAATCTGTCCCGAAAAAGGCCATGACGACATTATATAGAACTAGTGATGAATGTCTTCAATGTATATTATCTGGTAACCCATATGAACCTTGCATTAAGTTCGTCTGTGTTGTAATTGCGTTCGTGTATTTAATTATAGAGTTCGCTTGTCTGAAAATGTATTTGTCTATTTGGTTTTGGTCATTGTAGAAAAAATATGTTATTTTATTAGTTTATCTTGTTGAAAGACTTTCGTTCACATCATTCACTTTCATATATAACCCACACGAGAAAGTTTGTCCTGCAGTTTCCTTCGTTCGTGTTTGTAGTAACTCTATTCGTCTATTTGATTGCGATGTTCGTCACTAATATTCTAACGTTCGTCTATCTGTTTCATGTGTTTATCATTCTGAATCTAGCGTTTTCCTTTCAGAATATGGTGTTGTTTCTTCATTTCAACTAAATGTTGTCTTTGTACCATCTCAGTTTACAAGCGGAGACATGATAATTCACATAACACAACAAGTGAATCCAACAAACAAGTAAAAAGGCGTGGTCGACGTGTAATAGAACTAGTTTTGATTGTCTTGAAGGTATATTATCTATTAATCATTATGAATGTCTTTCAGTTCTTATTAACTGTAGTATGTTTCCATTGTAGGGGGCAAGAAGACTCGAACACAGCCACATTCAACATATGGTACACCGAAATCAATTCCTAAGACAGTGCATCTAGCGCAGCAAATGAAGAGGACATGAGTAAGTTGTTGACGGACCAGTCCTTTTCTCCACTTCCAGTAATTGAGGAGGACATGATTAAGCTGTTGACTGATCAGTCCTTTTTTTTGCTTCCAGGAGTGGAACTGTTATATCCCAAAAAAATAAAAATAAAAATAATAATAATTAAAATATAATATAGAATAATAGAGATGGTTCGAGAAGAATCGGTCAGATTCTTAAATGGTCCTTATCGAATGAATGGCTTAGGGTTTGGAGACGAAAAGAAGAAGAAACCTGCAGCGTGAGAAGCGAGGGAAGTCGGCGACCATTGTTGAAGATGGAGGGCGGAGCCAAGTTTGGGCAGCGGCTGAATTTGTGTTTTAAAGAAACAAATCTAAAGACGAAGAAAACAGAAGAAATGGTGAAGCAAGGATGAGTCGGTAGCGAGTGGTGGCTGAGTTGTGATTTGCAAAGAAAAGTAAGAAGAAGAAGAAGAAAACAAGGTAGCAGAAGGGACAAGCAAGCTCGCTGGTAGTTAGGCAAAGTGGGAAGCAATTCGGTGGTTGACTTGTGGTGAGAGGATTTGGTTTGTTGAGCAATCCAGTACGGGAGAACAAGTAACCGAGGGTCGAGATTTGGCTTAAAAAGTTGGTAAGTTTATAATATATTTTATTATCGTATTGATTAATTATATGTGTGAGATAACTGATAGAGAAATTGGTAATATGGATTTGTGCATTATTGCATACACATCATTGCATCATCATGGACATGATATGAGTACTGAGGTGACGGCGAGACGTAACGGCCCAGTACTGCACTTGAGATTACAGATGGGCGGTCCAGGTAGTCTATAAGGCATAAAGCCTAACCGGTCTGTAAGAGCATCCGCACCGGTGAAATGCTCCAGCACCTCCTCATCTAGAACTTCTCAGAAATTAGGCACAAAATTAGAAGGAGGTGCTCCAGCACCTCCTACTTCAGCAAGTGTTGGAGCATTTCTATGCTTATTTTAAGCTAAAATGAAGGAAGTGCTAAGTGAGGAGGTGCCGGAGCTTTTCATCGGTGCGGATGCTCTAATGTGCCCACCGTTTGATATGTTACAGATGGGCGGTCCAGGTAGTCTATAGGGCATAAAGCCTGACCGGTCTGTAATATGTCCATTGTTTGATATGTTACAGATGGGCGGTCCAGGTAGTCTATAGGGCATAAAGCCTGATCGGTCTGTAACATAGCCCACATGTGCATCATCATGCATTCATTAATTTACGTGCATTCATGCATTCATCAATTTATGTGCATTTTATATTTCATTTAAAGTTGAATCTTGTTACGTAATAAGGAAAGACATATTTGATAAACCCATGGTAATAGAATATATTATTTACTTACTGAGTCCCCCGACTCACCCCCTCTCATTTTCCCTAAATTTTCAGATGAGTGAACTGCTAGTTTGGGAGTTATCTCATTTCGTGGTCCGAGAGTTGTTCGAGTATGGTGCCATCCAACTGGTTCCCTCATTGGAGTCCTTGCAGATATTTCATTCTTCAAGTTTAGAGTATTGCTTCGTGGTACTTGAGCAGGATCTTAGATTTGTTAGTTTATTTCTGCTGTATTATATTGCTACTTAGTTATATGAATCTCTTTCACGAATAATTTATCAATATTTGTTAGACCGATATAGAGGCTTGCTTGGCAGTAGGCAGTTGGCATAAGTGTCAAGCGCCGGTCTCGGCTCTTTTATCGGGTCGTGACAAAGTTGGTATCAGAGCCCTTAATTCCTCATAGTACACGGAGCTAGGACTAGTAGAATTTTGATTATGGTAGTGAAGGGCCCCACTGCCATAAAGGACGTTCTGTTAGGACCTTTAGGAATCGTTCTCTCGTTTTTCTCTCTTAAGTCAATTCCTTAATCCTCGTGTCTCTTTGATTCCTGGTAATACAATTTCTCATCAGAGTTGTGATGGCACCGAAAATCGATTGAGAAACTAATGTTTTACCATTGGAGTTAGGCTCATGCAGTAGAAAAGTGAAGTTTTATAGAAGTAAGTACTTGATTGATTAATTAATTTCAGACGCTCTGTTTAGTGACAAGTTTAAAGTGGTATCATACTGAAAGTTAAAGATTGGAAGTGGATGATTGCGGGGTTGGGGAATGAAAGTCATAAGGAATGAGTTAATGGTACACTCATACATGCTTGTGGTATACTGTTAGAAAGAAAATTCTGGCACCAAAATTTGCAAGTTAAAGAGTTACATTTTGAGATGTCAAGTGCATGGTGAAAATGAAGTTGTGGAATGTTTGAAGCGCTGAAATAGGTACTTTCCAAGTTATATATGCCAAAATGATTGAACCGTGTTGAAATTTTGCGATGGAGTGAGAACAAACAAAAAGGATTAGGAAAAAAAGGGGTTTTATGAGAATGGAAAATACTGTAGGGTTATAAAGTCGCGGATTTTTCACTTTAAAAAATCATCTGATCCACCAGTTAAATAATTATTACCATAAGGAAAATGACTGGACATTCTACGATTGGAGGAGAAGGGAGGAAGATTTAAAAGTTAAATGTTGCTATAGCTGGTAAGGACACACTAGTTATATTGTTGTGACTGGTTCGACAGTGGTGTCTGAATAAGAAAAATGACGAGTATGGAGGCTTCTCATTAAAATGATATGTTTATTCTTGGGCAATCAAGGATGTACCTTAAGAAACAAATATATGTTATAATCGTAGAGTTAAGACTGTTATAATTTATTAGCCATGGATTATGTGAGAAGGCAATCATATGTCATGCTTTGGATATCAAGTCAATTATATCTGAGATAAAAGTTTATCGTCCTCTAATATGAGATTCTGACGGTTCGTAGCATGAAAATATTTGAAGTGGTTGATGGTGATATAGGACACAAGAATTCAGACGTACATGACAAATAAGATATTTTCAATTGTCAAAGTTGGATTATTTTTTGTGAAGATATATAGTTTAGGTGATTTCAATGTTGCAAGAATGGCTTTGTCAAGACTTTTCAATCCAGTGTGCTTCATCAATATACTCGTTGACTTACTTAGGAAAGATGGATAGATTGAGATAGCTAATTCACAGACGATCGAAAGTTGAGTAAGGACTTAATGAATGATAAGTATCCGTTGTTGGAGATAGAAGAGTAGTGAACAAGTTATCGTCCCAACTTTGGCTATGTGGACCTAGAGGACATCGTGCTTTAAGAGTTAATTGGAATGTGCAATTATACGATTTGGATGAATTATTGCTAAGGCTTGTTGTTGATGAAAGAAAATAAGCATTGTTCAACATGTGATATGGAGTAGTCCTGAGGTTATCAGTGAGGAATTCGTTTGAGATGCTTGGATATCAAGTTGTTAATATTTGAGGTAACAGCCTACAGTCTATTAGTTGGGGATGTCGATGGTCGATAGATGGAGAATATTTGTATTATTTGTCGAAGATATTGGACATTTGGATATTGTTACTATCTTGGTGAAGAATGGTGAACTCTTTATTAGTGTGGTCATAAGTATGTAGAGAAGCTTAATTGAATTGGAAACAGCTCTGAGGTTAGGAGATGCATAGTTGATATGAAGTTTTAAGCAAAGAATCGATGGCATTGAAAAGGAACACAAATAATATGTAAGGAGGGTATGGTGTAAGTGATTTGAGGAGTATGAATGGCTCAACAAGTGGAGATTTGATAAGTTCAGACGAGTTAAACATCTAATTCGCTCGCTTACTGTATTTTCTTATTTTGATGTTGTACTTTGACCAAGCAACAGAGTGACAATAGCAGTCACAAAATTTTGAGGACTTTTATTACTTAAGGAGTAAGTTAATGGAGAAATATGTTGTGGAGGAGAGTCGACTTGTCAGCTTATGGTGAATCAAGTTGGATTAGTATGCATTGTTCGACTTTGTGAAGTTAAGGCGAATAATTTTCGGTTGATGTTGATGGATTTAGATACGAGCAGAGTTACTGTTGGTGTTGCATTAGTTGAGAGCGCACAACTTCAAAAGATGTTAGACATAATTTAAATGTCTTATACGTGACTAAGAGTTGTCACTATTTATGAAAAGGTCGTGTGAGGTGTTTATGGATCAGAAAATTTTGGACTAAATTTGAACCTAAAGTATCTCAATCTTGACAATGTAGATACACAAGGCTTTTGAAAGATTGTAGTTATACTATTTGATCATCCTGAGATGGTCAAGGTCATTCGTCTTGAGCTTAATAGGAAGTTAATTGACAACTTAGGACCCATGAACACATATGTGCAAATAGAAGAGGCTTGTTAAAGGGTCATCAGAGTGGCGCAGTGGAAGTATAGTGGGCCCATAATCCACAGAGTTGGAGAAAATTCAATTTTGTCTGGTGTAAGTGAGAAAGAAATTATTCGTGCATGTTTGCTTGTCCACCCTAATTATTCTCGGTCTGAGAGACTTCCAAATTAAGTAAGTAATGTAAGAAGTTAGAGAAACCAAGCATTGCATACTTTAAAATTCGTAAGATGATTGACTTTGATTACCAAGTAATCATGTGTTCAAGTGGTCGATTGTTCACACTCACACATAAAAAGAAATGACGAGGCATGCTCATACATATGGATTATACATTCAGGTTCTACTAAGATTGTTCGTGATTCGAGACGCGTGTTAGTAAAAGGGTGTATCAGTAAGGTTATGAGAATTGTGTTTGTCTTACATTGGTTCAAAAGGTATAACTGGTCAAGAAGTGAAAGGTGAACATCAGAGACTAGTTTGGTTGTTTCGGACCATTGAGCCCTCGGAAAGAAGACCAGCATTACGACTCTTGTAGTTAAAGTTCTACTAGTAAAGGACATGATCAGATTTGGACCATGAGTGATAGATTCTCTAAAACTGTTCACTTTACTACAGTGGAGATCGATTATTCTGCGAAGCAACAGTTAAGTGTAATGATGGGATTGCACATCTTCACGGGGTATTAGTTTCCATTGTTTATATTGTAGTTTCTAGTTTCTAATCCACATCTCAGTTTGAGAGATTTTTACAAGAGACGACATAAAGAGAGTTATATCTCGGCAATGCGTTTCATCCTTTAATAGACATGCTGAATAAGAGCTATAGTCAAACATTAAAGCATTATTGACTTCAGAGACGGTTGGTCCCGATACATGTCACTGATGAAATTTATTTATAATAGTGGTTATCACTCCAGCATCCAGATGGCTGCTTTCGAGGTGCTTTATGGCTAAAAGTGCAGGTCGCATATTGGGTGGTTTGATTTTGGTGAGAGTAAGTTACTTGTATCAGATTTGATATGAGACGCTACAAGCAAGGACCCTTTGATCGAAGATGAATTGCTAGCAGCTTAAGGTCGACAAAAGTCTTATGCTGATCTCAAACGTAGAGAGCTGGAGTTCCAGATTAGTGATCTTGTCTATTGTGAGTCTCTCCAAGGAAAGGAGTTATGAGATTTGGCAAGAAAGGCAAGCTCAATCTGCGATACATTGGTCCTTTTGGAATCTTAGAGCGAGTTGGTAATGTGGCTTGTAAGTTGACTTTACCAATAATGTTATCTAGCGTACATTCAGTATTGCACACCTCGATGATGTGAATGTATATATCAGATCTTATGTATGCATTGAAATACAAGCAACTACACGTGTGATATTTTATCTTATGATGAGCAACCTGACGCTATTATGGATCGATAAGTAAAGAGATTACAACAAGGAGATAACTTCTGTCAGAGTCCTAGGGAAGAATCATACTGAAGCTGAAGTAACTTGGGAATCAGAGAAAGATATGAATCTCAAGGTATGATCAGTTAAATTTGGGGACCAATTTTTTTTGAAGGAGGGTAGAATGTTATATCCCGAAAAAAAAATAAATAATGATAATAATAATTAAAATATAATATAGAATAATAGAGATGGTTCGAGAAGAATCGGTCAGATTCTTAAATGGTCCTTATCGAATGAATGGCTTAGGGTTTGGAGACGGAAAAGAAGAAGAAACCCGCAGCGTGAGAAGCGAGGGAAGTCGACGACCATTGTTGAAGATGGAGGGCGGGGCCAAGTTTGGGCAGCGGCTGAATTTGTGTTTTAAAGAAACAAATCTAAAGACGGAGAAAATAGAAGAAGAGGTGAAGCAAGGATGAGTCGGTAGCGAGTGGTGGCTGAGTTGTGATTTGCAAAGAAAAGTAAGAAAAAGAAGAAAAAAACAAGGCAGCAGAAGGGACAAGCAAGCTCGCTGGTAGTTAGGCAAAGTGGGAAACAATTCGGTGGCTAACTTGTGGTGAGAGGATTTGGTTTGTTGAGCAATCCAGTATGGGAGAACAAGTAACCGAGGGTCGAGATTTGGCTTTAAAATTCGGTAAGTTTATAATATATTTTATTATCGTATTAATTAATTATATGTGTGAGATAACTGATAGAGAAATTGGTAATATGGATTTGTGCATTATTGCATACACATCATTGCATCATCATGGACATGATATGAGTACTGAGGTGACGGCGAGACGTAACGGCCCAGTACTGCACTTGGGATTACAGATGGGCGGTCCAGGTAGTCTATAGGGCATAAAGCCTGGCCGGTCTGTAATGTGCCCACCGTTTGATATGTTACAGATGGGCGGTCCATGTAGTCTATAGGGCATAAAGCCTGACCGGTCTGTAATGTGCCCACCGTTTGATATGTTACAGATGGGCGGTCCAGGTAGTCTATAGGGCATAAAGCCTGATCGGTCTGTAACATGGCCCACATGTGCATCATCATGCATTCATGCATTCATTAATTTACGTGCATTCATGCATTCATTGATTTACGTGCATTCATGCATTCATCAATTTATGTGCATTCTATATTTCATTTAAAGTTGAATCTTGTTACGTAATAAGGAAAGACATATTTGATAAACCCATGGTAATAGAATATGTTATTTACTTACTGAGTCCCCCGACTCACCCCCTCTCATTTTCCCTAAATTTTCAGATGAGTGAACTGCTAGTTTGGGAGTTATCGCATTTCGTGGTTCGAGAGTTGTTCGAGTATGGTGCCATCCAACTAGTTCCCTCATTGGAGTCCTTGCAGATATTTCATTCTTCCAGTTTAGAGTATTGCTTCGTGGTACTTGAGCAGGATCTTAGATTTGTTAGTTTATTTCCGCTATATTATATTGCTACTTAGTTATATGAATCTCTTTCATGAATAATTTATCAATATTTGTTAGACCGATATAGAGGCTTGCTTGGCAGCTGGCAGTTGGCATAAGTGTCAAGCGCAGGTATTGGCTCTTTTATCGGGTTGTGACAAAGTTGGTATCAGAGCCTTTAATTCCTCACAGTACACGGAGCTAGGACTAGTAGAATTTTGATTATGGTAGTGAAGGGCCCCACTGCCATAAAGGACGTTCTGCTAGGACCTTTAGGAATCGTTCTCTCGTTTTTCTCTCTTAAGTCAATTCCTTAATCCTCGTGTCTCTTTGATTCCTAGTAATACAATTTCTCATCTGAGTTGTGATGGCACCGAAAATCCATTGAGAAACTAATGTTTTACCATTGGAGTTAGGCTCATGTAGTAGAAAAGTGAAGTTTTATAGAAGTAAGTACTTGACTGATTAATTAATTTAAGAGGCTCTCTTTAGTGACAAGTTTAAAGTGGTATCATACTCGAAGTTAAAGATTGGAAGTGGATGATTGCGGGGTTGGGGAATGAAAGTCATAAGGAATGAGTTAATGGTACACTCATACATGCTTGTGGTATACTGTTAGAAAGAAAATTCTCGCACCAAAATTTGCAAGTTAAAGAGTTACATTTTGAGATGTCAAGTGCATGGTGAAAATGAAGTTGTGGAATGTTTGAAGCGCTGAAGTAGGTAATTTCCAAGTTATATATGCCAAAATGATTGAACCGTGTTGAAATTTTGCGATGGAGTGAGAACAAACAAAAAGGATTAGGAAAAAAAGGGGTTTTATGAGAATGGAAAATACTGTAGGGTTATAAAGTCGCGGATTTTTTACTTTAAAAAAATCATCTGATCCACCAGTTAAATAATTATTACCATAAGGAAAATGACTGGACATTCTACGATTGGAGGAGACGGGAGGAAGATTCCAAAGTTAAATGTTGTTATAGCTGGTAAGAACACACTAGTTATATTATTGTGACTGGTTCGACAGTGGTGTCTGAATAAGAAAAACGACGAGTATGGAGGCTTCTTATTGAAATGATATGTTTATTCTCAGGCAATCAAGGATGTACCTTAAGAAACAAATATATGTTGTAATCGTAGACTTAAGACTGTTATAATTTGTTAGCCATGAATTATGTGAGAAGGCGACGGTTCGTAGCATGAAAATATTTGAAGTGGTTGATGGTGATATAGGACACAAGAATGCAGACGTACATGACAAATAAGATATTTTCAATTTTCAAAGTTGGATTATTTTTGGTGAAGATATATAGTTTAGGTGATTTGAATGTTGTAAGAATGGCTTTGTCAAGACTTTTCAATCCAGTGTGCTTCATCAATATACTCGTTGACTTACTTAGGAAAGATGGATAGATTGAGATAGCTAATTCACAGACTATCGAAAGTTGAGTAAGGACTTAATGAATGATAAGTATCCGTTGTTGGAGATAGAAGAGTAGTAAACAAGTTATCATCCCAACTTTGGATATGTGGACCTAGAGGACATCGTGCTTTAAGAGTTAATTGGAATGTGCAATTATACGATTTGGTTGAATTATTGCTTAGGCTTGTTGTTGATGAAAGAAAATAAGCATTGTTCAACATGTGATATGGAGTAGTCCTGAGGTTATCAGTGAGGAATTCGTTTGAGATGCTTGGATATCAAGTTGTTAATATTTGAGATAACAGCCTACAGTCTATTAGTTGGGGATATCGATGGTCGATTGATGGACCATAATTATACGAGTCAGAAACACAGTAAAACCCACCAAATTAGACTGTTTGTCTATCTAACTTCTATGTGTTAGTCCCGATATATTTCCACATGGCATTTTAGAGACTGAAGTGAAAACACGCTAAGGAGAGGATTTTATGCTGAAAAGATAACAAGAGTCAATCCAAGGTCAAGATCATATGCCGACTGAAGAAATATCAAGGATCCTGACGTTGAATTGACCATAACAAATTAATCAGAAGAATCAGGAGTGGAGTCAAGATAGCCCGGAGAAGAAACACATTGACAGTTTTGTGAAAAGACTGCACAAAACTGTACAAAACTCACATTTGGGCAAGATGACCGACCACTTGAAGAAGTGGTGGCCAAAGGAGGAGCTCCTCCCCTTCCACCACCGCCTACCGGCGGCTTTGGGTGGTGGTGACCGGCGGCTTTTGCCCCTCCTCCACATGTCACCACCACCTTCCTCCTCCTCCACCACTCCTCTTCCTCCATGTGTGGCCATCTCCTCCATCCATTTTCTCCTCCAATCAAAATGCAACACTTACCACCCATCTCCACCACCCATCTCCTCCCCTTTGGGCTACAAAAGGAGGAGCTCCTCCTCCTCCAAAACACACCAAAATCTCAAATTCACTTCTCTCTCTAGAAGTTGTAATACTTGTAATGTTGTAATTTTGCTTTGGAAATAAAGGAAAGCTCCCTTGGCGCTTCAACGGTTGTAAGTATTATTTTTAGTATTTATTTAACTGCTGTCTTTAATTCCTTAGTATAATGTTTAGCGCGATGAATAGTAGCTAAACTTGTAGTTCGGTCTAAGGGGCGCACTTGTATTATAAAATGTTTTAAGACTATTAACTTAGTGTCTAGTCTTAGTATTCAAAACTTATTCTATGTGCCATATATTAAGTCAGAACGTCCAAGGTAGAGTGGATGCTTGGAATGGCAAAACTCTACAGCGGGGTTCGTAAACTTGTACGGATAAGTGGATGCTTGGAATGGCAAAGCTTATCTGAGAAGTTTGACTCATCCTAAACACCATTTGGTTGATCGGGAATGATTGATCAAATGGATGCACATAGGCTAATATAACCGGGAATGGAGTATTAGTCTAAATAGAATAAGTGTTCTACGTCCTTGGAATAGGCTAGACAGTGTACGCAAATTGAGTGCTTGGAATGGCCTTGATACACCGTTTCAATACTTAGATGATTCACTAATGGTCAATGATAAACAGGATATAATACAAGTCCCCTGAAACCGAACATTTCTCTTTAATTATAAACTGTAATTTACTTTCCAGTATTAAAATCAACCAACCAACCAATCAATCAATCAAAATAGCTGGTAGCTTTAAAACCAACCAACCGACCTTAAAAATGCTCCCACACTGCGTAATCCCCCGGAAGAACAATTATTCCCCTAGTTCCCTTGGGTTCGACCCCTACTTACCAAGTACTACCCAGTAGTATAGTTGCGAGTAGCGGACTATTATAAATTTATTTGCACAATCGCTTTAACGACGAGCGGTTCTGTCAAATTGGCACCGTTGCCGGGGAACTAGTCATCGGATAACTGTTCTTTGAATCGTTACGCGCTTCAAAACAACCATGTCTCGCGAAGAAAGTCACCATGACTACCATGATGACGAAGAAATAAACCTGTACGATCAGAATGATGAGGTACCGTTTCCATTCGTCGACGATCCGGAACAACTCATCAGAAACAAAAGAGCTCGTGATAGGGAAGCAGTCAGAAGAAACCAAGAATTACCCGAGGACCGAAATGCAGCTGGTCCAGTACAACCTCCTATCCATCCCCCACGACCACAACCTCAACCTCGATACATGCCAAGAAGAGAACCCGCTTTCGACGACTACTATGGGGATAACTACTACCGTGAACCAACTATGGGCGAGTTAAATGCCCCTAATTTCGAGACACAGCCGTGGTGCATCTATGAGAGCCCTGAATTAGAAAATATAACCATCAACGCATCAGTGGCACACAGCCTGCCAAAATTCTCAGGATCTCAAGGAGAATCTGCCGCAACTCACCTCCAACGCCTACATGGCATTTGCCAGAATCTAAAGCCCAATCGAGTGAATATGGATGACTTCAAGTTAAAAGCGTTCTATTTTTCCCTCATAGACTCGGCAAGCGACTGGTTCCTTTCATTGCCTTCCGGAAGCATCAGAACATGGGCTCAGATGCAGAAGAAGTTCTTAGACAAATACTATCCGGCTGGAAGAGCAATGCATGTAAGGAAGCAACTACAGGAAATCAAACAAGGTCCCAATGAAACCATGTACGATTACCTGGAAAAGTTCAATCACCTAGAAAGGAGCTGCTGTACCCTTGGACTGCCCGAGAAACTCGTCATCGAGTACCTTATTGATGGATTAAGACCATTAGACAAAATGCTCTAGGATGCCTCAACGGGAGGGTCCATGATGAATCTATCATTAAGTGGCATCAGAAATCTCATCGCCAACGTTGCTGAAAATGCTCGATTTAGAGAAGAGACCACTCGCCAAGATGAATTCTCTCGATCAAAAAGGGTAGCACAAACCGAGGCATCAGTAAACTCCATAACTGAAGAGATGAAACAGTTAAAGGAGATGATGATTGAGATCATACGTAGACAGCCAGTTACGATAAAACCTTGCGAGTTCTGTGGTTCTACAGACCACAAAACGGATGCATGCCCAACATTGATAGAAGAAGAACCGGCTGACGTAAATACAGTGGGAGGATATCAAGGATACAACAACGACAGAGCTGGACAAAATAGACAGTACGGTCAAACATCCAACCCAGGCTGGCGTAACAACAACAGCTATCTTCAGACGGTGACACAACCAGCTGTCCCTCAACTAGCGCAGTCATTCTACCAACCACCCCACCGACAATATCACCAGAACACTCCATCGGCAGGCCAATATCACCAAAAAGGGCCAAATCAGTACCAAGCCAGACCGAGCAATCAGCAGGAACCAAGCAAGTCGCTCAATGACACGATGAAGGAGCTCACGGGAAACATTAATCAATTGGGTACTTCACTACACCAGTACCAGGCAAAAACTGACGGTGCAATTTCAGAATTGACCAAACAAATGTCCCAGCTCGCCACCGCAATGTCAACACTCACTACTGACCTTGGCAGACTTCCTTCACAGACCATCCAAAATCCTAAGGCGAACATAAGCATGATAAGGAGGTCAAACATGAAGGTTACTCTAGGAGAAGTAGCACGGTCCCCAACCTACAGACTTACAAACAATCATTTCGACCGTAGGAGTCGACCTGATTGGAATCAAGAAGAAGACCGACCCAATGATGGCAAAACATGGGTTACACATGCCAACAATGGACGATATGCATTCACCGTCTGCATAACACCACCGCCTATTATACACACCGACGTACCAGCATCAGGATGGGACGACAACAACAACTTAAGGCCAAAGAATAGGCAGACTGGTCAAAGAATAGGAAGAGCCCTCGTTTCAGACCATGAGTCACAACCGGAAAGAGATAAAGACCCAGGAGCCTTTACAATCACTTGCGGTATTGGTGAAACCCATATCCATAAATGCTTAGTCGATCTTGGGGCTGCTGTCAACGCCATGCCTTCCTCCTTGTATTACTTACTAGGACTAGGTCCGTTGAAACCTCCCCGGTCAAATATCGAGCTAGGAGATAAGTCATGCATCCGTCCGGTTGGAGAACTGGAAGATGTAATACTCCATGTGGGAGAGCTCGTCGTTGCTGCAGACTTCTATGTAATACCAACAGAAGAAACCAGCGAAGACGATCCTCCGACAATAATATTGGGACGACCATTCCTCTACGCCACTAAAGCAAGAATCGATGTGGGCAAGGGGTCATTATCACTTAAGTTCGGAGGCAAAATTGCACACTTCTACATTAATAAGAGCCGCCCGGACACGAAGAAACCGCCAGACATAACACCTATCTCAGATCACGGTGCACAGTTTTCTGACCTGTCATTAGGGACCAAAAAAGTATCAAGACCAGCAGCTATGGTCAAAGGTCTCCCGCCTTCTCAGAAACAATGGAAAGAGAAAACACCAAAACAATGGAGCTCTTACTCCAGCAAGAAGTCAGGAAGAAGCAACACTGGAACGGTGGCAAAGTTTGACCTGAGCCACCCATGGGACCCAAACCAATGAACCACAAACGAGGTATCGTCGAGCCAACGACGTTAAACAAGTGCACTGGTCGGGAGGTAACCCGACACTATCTTACTTTTCCGCACTTTAATTTCTGTCATTTAAATTCAGTATTTAGTTTTAAGCTTGCATGACTTTTGAACTAAGGCACGCCTTCGTTCAAAAGTGGGGGGTGAGAACCACCTATGTACATAAATAACATGCGGCTATTTTTCTTTTTTAATAAGTACCTTTTTGAAAATATGAACTTAAGAATGTGAAAAAGATAAATCATAATTCATGCATTAACCTTGTGAAAATTCAAACTGTTTAAAAACTTAGAATGTAACTTTCCATTTGTCCTTTGTGCTGATATAACTAGGGATGTGGAGTTGATATAAACTGCCTTAGAAAGGCTTGGCAAGCAATCGAAGGATCGAATCAAACTATATGGTTTTCGAAGTCAGTGGAGGCTACACTTCGGGTTTCAGTGAAGATTGAAGTCATCTCCGCCATGCAATGCAAAAGGCGAGGACGGGAATCAGACCGTCCTATCTCCGGTCAAAGTAGCCGAGAAAATAGATGACCGACCCTCACCTTGACCCGCGCGAAAATGGCAAAAAAGAGAGGAGCGGGGAGGTATTTCCATAGGCTTGCGGGCGATGATTGGACCTCCCAAAAAGGCTCGAGAAAATGGACTAGCAGTCACAAAAAGGCGAAAAGCTCAATGAAGCAAATCAAGAGGCCAAAGGCCCAAAATTGTGAAGGTTTTAACCAAACAAAAGTGAAGAACTCAAAGCGTCAAATCAAAGGCCAAATGCCGACTCACTACAAAAGCAGTCCCTCGCCAAAAGAAAATCAAAGTACTCAAACCACTGAAACCTGAACCGAATCACGTGCTAGAGAAAGCTACCAGAAAACCATATAGTACGAGACGATCTCAAGATTGCACCAGGAGCCTAAAAAGGGCTATCTCCTGAGACATCCAATATAATTTGCATCTCAGCACGGAGGTACAAGTATTAAGTTTCTTCTATTTATTTACGCAGTTTAATTTGGTAATAAGTAAGCAATGCATGAATTAGGATAGATCGAGTACCACAGTCTAATTTTCATATTCCAAAGCCAAACTTAGAACTTACGCCCTTTAATAGCATTGTTCGGGACGAACAACTAAAAGTGGGGGGTAATCTGATGGACCATAATTATACGAGTCAGAAACACAGTAAAACCCACCAAATTAGACTGTTTGTCTATCTAACTTCTATGTGTTAGTCCCGATATATTTCCACATGGCATTTTAGAGACTGAAGTGAAAACACGCTAAGGAGAGGATTTTATGCTGAAAAGATAACAAGAGTCAATCCAAGGTCAAGATCATATGCCGACTGAAGAAATATCAAGGATCCTGACGTTGAATTGACCATAACAAATTAATCAGAAGAATCAGGAGTGGAGTCAAGACAGCCCGGAGAAGAAACACATTGACAGTTTTGTGAAAAGACTGCACAAAACTGTACAAAACTCACATTTGGGCAAGATGACCGACCACTTGAAGAAGTGGTGGCCAAAGGAGGAGCTCCTCCCCTTCCACCACCGCCTACCGGCGGCTTTGGGTGGTGGTGACCGGCGGCTTTTGCCCCTCCTCCACATGTCACCACCACCTTCCTCCTCCTCCACCACTCCTCTTCCTCCATGTGTGGCCATCTCCTCCATCCATTTTCTCCTCCAATCAAAATGCAACACTTACCACCCATCTCCACCACCCATCTCCTCCCCTTTGGGCTATAAAAGGAGGAGCTCCTCCTCCTCCAAAACACACCAAAATCTCAAATTCACTTCTCTCTCTAGAAGTTGTAATACTTGTAATGTTGTAATTTTGCTTTGGAAATAAAGGAAAGCTCCCTTGGCGCTTCAACGGTTGTAAGTATTATTTTTAGTATTTATTTAACTGTTGTCTTTAATTCCTTAGTATAATGTTTAGCGCGATGAATAGTAGCTAAACTTGTAGTTCGGTCTAAGGGGCGCACTTGTATTATAAAATGTTTTAAGACTATTAACTTAGTGTCTAGTCTTAGTATTCAAAACTTATTCTATGTGCCATATATTAAGTTAGAACGTCCAAGGTAGAGTGGATGCTTGGAATGGCAAAACTCTACAGCGGGGTTCGTAAACTTGTACGGATAAGTGGATGCTTGGAATGGCAAATCTTATCTGAGAAGTTTGACTCATCCTAAACACCATTTGGTTGATCGGGAATGATTGATCAAATGGATGCACATAGGCTAATATAACTGGGAATGGAGTATTAGTCTAAATAGAATAAGTGTTCTACGTCCTTGGAATAGGCTAGACAGTGTACGCAAATCGAGTGCTTGGAATGGCCTTGATACACCGTTTGAATACTTAGATGATTCACTAATGGTCAATGATAAACAGGATATAATACAAGTCCCCTGAAACCGAACATTTCTCTTTAATTATAAACTGTAATTTACTTTCCAGTATTAAAATCAACCAACCAACCAATCAATCAATCAAAATAGCTGGTAGCTTTAAAACCAACCAACCGACCTTAAACACACTCCCACACTGCGTAATCCCCCCGAAGAACAATTATTCCCCTAGTTCCCTTGGGTTCGACCCCTACTTACCAAGTACTACCTAGTAGTATAGTTGCGAGTAGCGGACTATTATAAATTTATTTGCACAATCGCTTTGACGACGAGCGGTTCTGTCATCGATAGATTGAGAATATTTGTATTATTTGTCGAAGATATTGGACATTTGGATATTGTTACTATCTTGGTGAAGAATGGTGAACTCTTTATTAGTGTGGTCATAAGTATGTAAAGAAGCTTAATTGAATTGGAAACAGCTCTGAGGTTAGGAGATGCATAGTTGACATGAAGTTTTAAGCAAAGAATCGATGGCATTGAAAAGGAACACAAATAATATGTAAGGAGGGTATGGTGTAATTGATTTAAGGAGTATGAATGGCTCAACAAGTGGAGAGTTGATAAGTTCAGACGAGTTAAACATCTAATTCGCTCGCTTACTGTATTTTCTTAGTTTGATGTTGTACTTTGACCAAGCAACTGAGTGACAATAGCTGTCACAAAATTTTGAGGACTTTTATTACTTAAGGAGTAATCTTCACTATTTACTATTACATGCAACTGTGTATGAATTAATTGTGTTTGTCGTTGAAATGCCAGTACACTATTGTTGCAACCGTGTCGTTGGAGCACTTAGCACCATTCTATTTCTATTGTACATTATTATATAATCTCAAGATTTCATTAACAAAAAATAAAGTGTGTTACATCACATAAAATTTGTGTAGAAAATTTCAAAGTTCAAGCCAAGTTCGTCTATTAGGTTAGAAAGTTCGAGCCAAGTTTCTGTAGAAAGTTACAAGGTTCCAGCTACGTTCGTTTATTAGGCTACAAAATTCTAGCCAAGTTCGTCTATTAGGCTACAAAGTTCGCCAAGTTCGTCGAATAGCGCTACAAAATTCGAGTCAATAAAGTCATGCCTCTAGAATCTCAATAAATAAGTAACCGCCAGTTGTGTGAATTGTATGTTGCCTTTGGGAAAAATTGCAAAAGGAACTAGTAAGCATGATGGATAAGGCTTCATTTGATGTCGTGATAAAGTGCTGATTGCATCAAGAAAGCAAGACTTGCAGCAGTTATCTTCTGTAACTTTTGTTGTTCTCTGTTTGTTTAGAGCCTTGGTGCTTAACATCAAAAACATGTACTGTAACAATTTTTCTCTAACAACACAAAGCTAAGAATACTTGGATCGAAACTGACAAAACAGAAAATACCAATATAAGTTTCAATATTTACATTGAAAAGTCACGAACTGTATACTAGAAATACACAAACTTTACACTGAAAAGCCACGAACTTTATACTAGAAATCCACAAACTTTACACTGAAAAGCCACGAACTCTATACCGAAACTCCACGAACTTTACACCGAAACTCCACGAACTTTACACCGAAACTCCACGAACTTTACATTGAACAGTTTGACAAACCAAACTCAGAATGAATTGCCTCAGTTTGATCAGAATAAAGAACAACAACAACGGCATCTGATATAGGCTTCACAGTGACCCCATTTCGATCTTTCATAACCTGGAGGCCTTGCACATCATCTCGGGCCAGAAGAGTAATGGCTCCAAAATCAGAATGAGCATTGCAATGAAGGAGTTAACTTCGGCTGCCGACAAGGTGGATAACAACTGATGATGATATTCTATTAATCTCACCAATAACATCTTCAACACTGCAGGCCCCCAATAAAAAAGCATACGCGTACCCAAGCTAATATCTTCTGAGCAATAGCTTTCATTTGATCAGTATACACTATACTCAGCCACAACCTCCTTATCATCAATTCAAAGTTCCAAAAACACTCAGTACCAAAATTCAACTGATACAAGCAATCAACACAATTTTAATGTCAAACAGCAAACCTGTAGTGTGGGGAAAACAAATCAAGAACAGCAGATGAGTTACTGAGAATCAGATCAAGCTCTCACCTTTCATTCCGAAATTCATCTTCTCATAGTCCCGAATCGAAAGCATGACAACAACAGATGAACCCTGACCCGTCCTTCCCCCACCTCGTCCTCGGCTTCACTTTCGAAACAGAAATTGACAACGACGATGCTGGGAGTCCGATCAAGCTCTCACGACAAGGAAGACGAATTGGGTTTGGCGAGCGGCCAGATGTAAAGCGAGGCGAGGACGACCGATCTCAACTGCTGGTTCCGCAGCCGATGTTCCACCGTTGCGGGCGGATTTTCACATCCGAGTGTCCCACTGAAATCTTGATTCTAATATTTTTTGATCGATAAAAGGTCATGTATATGAATAGACTAAAGTTGAAGAGCCTGAAAACGAAAAAAATGAGACTCTAACAAAAAAACCCAGCTAACAATCAACGAAACTTGAACTTTATGTTCAACTTTTTCTTTCTCTTAGGTTGAGAGCCTGAGTTTCTGCTTGGCTTTGCTTTAGCTGCTGTCATTCATACTGTTCTGAAATGAGTTAACTTTGTTTGGCGTTGTGTTGGTGGTGGCTTCAGTTTGATTAGGCATACGAATCTGGAGAATGGAATCGGAAGTGAAGATTTTGTCAAATCGTATTAAAGGGGAGCTGGCGGTGACTGTTAGGAAGGATGTTCGTGAAAAAGCAGAGGAGAGTTTTAGGTGGGCAGTGATGGTCAAGCTGTGTAATGGAAATCCTTTTAACGCTCCGGCGATGCTTGATGCTCTCAAAATGGCATGGAATATCAAGGAGGAGCTCGGATATCAAGAAATGCTACATAATAGAATGGTTATTAAGCTCAGGAGTGAGGAGGAACAACGAAGGATATTGGAGGGGGGGCCTGGACCTTTATGGGTTGGGCGGTCACTGTGGAGAAATGGCGTGTTGGTTCAGTACCGATGGATTACAATTCCAATGTTATCAAGATGTGGGTTCAAATCCATAACATTCATGTAGAGTATAGGGAGAGTAACACACCGTGGGAACTCGCTAATCTTGCTGGCAGAGTAATCAAGGATGAGAAGCATGACGAAAATAAGGAGGCTGCGAGGGGGAAATGGGATAGGTTTAGAGTGGAGGTAGAAGTAGACAAGCCTATCTTCCATGGAGTGTTCTTAGCTGAGGAAGACAGGGAACCAGTTTGGATTGAATTCAGATACTAGAGGCTCCCTATATTGTGTTTCAAATGTGGAAGGCTCACCCATGAGTCAAATAGATGTGAGTTTGAAGGTGAGTATCAATCAGATAGGCGTAGGTTTGGCAAGTGGTTGAGGGCAGATACTCTGAGGGGTAGCGCTGTTCATTCAATGTCTTTGGGAGTGGGAAAGGTACCGGAGGAGAAGGATAGTCAGGTGAATGGGGAAGTTGGGCTGGAGGCGCGTGCAGGACCCTCTCAGAAACAACCGTTGGAGTATTCTGTCATGGAGGCATTGGGGACGGTGAACGCTAGCTGCCAAAGTTCTGTAAAGCTGGACAATATGCTGATGGAGTGGTGCGAGTCTGACACTGTGGGATATGCAGAAGATAGCAGTTGTTTAGGCATAAAGGGTAAGGATGGCAGAAGCGATAAGGACAAAGTGGCTTTGGATGCTAATGCGGATCTGTTTCTGGGATTGATGGGCCAAGGATCCGTGAGTGCTGAGCGGTCCTTACCTGGTTTTGGCCAGCCGAATCATTCCATTGGGTATGGGCTGAATGAGAGAATGGGCTCTGATAGACCAGGTAAGCTGGTAACCAGGAGAGGCAGACGGGTGGGAGAATCGGACATGCGGGAGGCAAGTCGGTTTCATCCCTATCTCACTCATGGAGGAGGCTTTGTTTCCATGAACGGTGCGACGAAGGTGGGAGTGTTATCTTCTAATGTTATATCGGCGGAGGCTGGCTGCCAGCCCCGCCGGGAATAATGATTGTCTTCATTTGGAACTGCCAAGGGTTGGGGAGACCTCGGACAGTTCGTGCGCTTAGACATGCGATTAAATCTCATTCTCCTCAAATAGTCTGTCTGCTGGAAACGAAGAAGAGAGCGTTTGATGTGGAAGGTATGAAATACAAATTTGGTTTTCAAAATTGTTTCGGAGTTAGTAGTAAGGGTCAGTCCGGTGGGCTTGCAGTGCTGTGGGATGACTCTGTTAGTGTGGATCTCAGAAGTTATTCTTTCTATCATATTGATGTGGTTGTTAAGGATCAGGAGGAATTTTGGCTATCTCTTTTCTATGGGAATCCCGCAGCTAGTAGAAGAAGAGAGAGCTGGAATTTGCTTAGACAGTTGCGTGTCATGGATGATTTACAGTGGGTTTTGTTAGGCGACTTTAATGAAATTCTGAGTCTGAATGAAGCCAGAGGTGGGAGGATGAGGAATCAATGGCAAATTCATAATTTCAGGAGGGTGGTGGAAGATTGCCATTTGATAGATCTGGGCTTCGTTGGCTACCCTTACACCTTTTCTAATCGTCGGAAGGGAGAGGAAGAGGTCCAAGCTAGATTGGATATGGTGCTAGCTGAGGAGCCTTGGAAGAGAAAATTTCCCAAGGCTACTGTCTCGCATTTACACCTGCACGCCTCGGATCACCAGTTGATTCTTATGAATACTGACAGTAGGTGCAGATTAAGGAGGAAGAAGTTGTTTCGGTTCGAAGTTATGTGGTTTAATCATCAGGATTATTCTAAGATGATGGAAGATTTTTGGATTAATTGTCGGAAGAACAGTGATGGTTGGCCCGTGAATCTAAATTCGTGTAAGGAGATGTTGAAGGCTTGGAGTCGTTCATCTTTTGGTGATATGCGCAGGAAGATCCAGTCTATTAAACAAGAATTGAATTGGGTGAAGTGTTCTCCTCGTACGCAGATATGGTGGAGAGGGAAAGGAGATTATCTGAGGAGCTGGATAGGTGGTTAGTTAGGGAGGAGACATTGTGGATGCAGAGATCGCGAGTTTTGTGGCTGAACCAAGGAGATAAGAATACCAAGTTATTTCATGCTAAAGCCAGCCACAGGCGCAAGATTAATTGGATCGATAAATTACAGGATTCACATGGAGTGGTGCAGGAGAATCAGAGTGAGATTTCGGAGATCATTACCTCTTATTTCAGCGCTTTGTTTCAGTCCTCGTTATATGGGTCTGAGGATGTGCTGAGTAGTCAGTTGCAGTGCATTTCTCCAGTGATTAATGATGATATTAACTATATGCTTCTGAAAGAGATCACTGATGAAGAAATAAATGCTGCGGTTTTCTCGCTTGGACCTCTAAAATCACCTGGTATTGACGGTTTTCCTACCATTTTTTATCAAAGACATTGGGAGCATATCAAACATCATGTTATTAAGGAAGTAAAGGATTTCTGGGCCACTGGTAACCTGAAGAAGGAATTTAACAGAACATTGATAGTCCTTATACCAAAGAAGAAGGAGGCTTTGCGTGTTGAAGATTGGAGGCCTATAAGTCTATGCACGGTGATGATTAAGATTATTACGAAGTTGATAGTTAAGAGACTTCAGCCTTTGCTCAGTCAGATAATCTCCATTTATATGAGTGCTTTCGTGAACGGGCGCATAATCACTGACAATCTAGTTGTGGCCCATGAAATAGCACATTTTCTTAAAAGCAGTAGAGATGATGATAATTACTTTGCTTTGCTTAAAGTTGATATGAGCAAGGCTTACGATTGTGTGGAGTGGCCCTTTTTGGAACAATTGTTATGTAGGATGGGATTTGCGGCAGGCTGGATTAGAAGGGTGATGACTTGTGTCAGAACTGTTTCGTACCAGATCAAAGTTAATGGTGATGTTTCTACTGTTATTATGCCAAATAGGGGTCTTAGGCAGGGAGACCCCTTATCTCCATATTTGTTCTTATTTTGTACTGAGTGGCTTAACGCAAAAATTGTGGAGGCAGTGTCAAGGAAGAATATTACTGGCATTTCTGTTTACAGGAAAGCTCCAGTTATTTCCCACTTATTTTTTTCCGACGATTCCATCTTCTACCTGAAAGCTGAGAAAGGGGAGGCTGAAAATCTTCAGTATATCCTTCGTCTGTACGAGAAGATTGCAGGACAGAAGATTAACTATTAGAAATCAGAGATTTGCTTCAGTAAGAATACTCCGTCTGAGGTGAGGCTTAGTATTTACGATATCCTTAGGGTGCCGCAAGTTGGATGTCATTCAAAATATCTTGGTCTTTCTCTTCTGGTGGGTCAGAAAAAGTCAGAAATGTTTAGATGTATGGTGGACAAAGTATGGAGGAAGGTGAAGGATTGGAAGTGCAGTTTACTATCGATTGGAAGAAGGGAGGTTTTGATGAAAGCTGTTATTCAAGCCATCCCTATGTATATGATGTCGGTGTATTATTTTCCTCAGAAAATCGTTGCTTAGATTAATAAGCTAATGCTCCACTTTTGGTGGGATAAAAAGGAGAGTGGAAAAGGGATTAACAGGATTAATCAAGCTACTTTGCAGAAGAAGAAGTGTGAAGGGGGATTGGGGCTTAAGGACTTATTAATTTTCAATGAGGCTATGTTGCTGAAGATTTGCCGGAGGATGGCGAAGCAACCTGATCTTCTTTTATCTCGTACCTTGCTGGCGAAGTACTGTGGTGGTGGTAACATCTTTGACGTAAGGCTGGGAAGTAATCCCTCTCATAATTGGCGTGGTGTCATGAAGTCCATGGATTTTTTCTTGAAAGGCTTATGGTGGGATGAAGAGAAGAGAACCTTCAGATGGAAATTGTCAAGCACTGGCGACTACACGGTTAGATCAACTTATGAAGGCTTAAAATATTGCAGCTCGAACTACTCTGTGGAGCAAGCGGAGCAATCAAATAAGAGCAGTCTATGGAAATTCTGGAGGAAACTTTGGTCCACAAACATTCCAAACAAGATCAAAATCTTTTGCTGGAGATTTTTTCACAATGGCCTTCAGGATGTAGTGAACTTGTGGAGAAGAGGGGTAATCACAGATAGAAATTGCAAAATTTGCGGTGTCCAGGGACAAACGGCTCTTCATGTGGTGGCTGATTGCTGGTGGGCCAAAGCCCTACTATCTAAGTTTTATCTTTTTTTTCCTCACTGTCAGGCAGAGTTAGGGAGCTCGGCGGATTGGCTTTGGTGGTGCACTTTGAATTTGTCAGATGAGGATCGGAGGAAGCTGTTTATAGTAATGTGGCTTTGTTGGCGCAATAGAAACAATGTTTGGCACGACAAGGAAGGATGGAACATCAGCCAGGCGTCGATCATTGGGAAGAGCATGCTGAGATTGTCTCAATGCCGAAGTTCAGATTCCTCAACCTCGGAGGCCAACTTTTCTAGCATCTGGTCTCCTCCTCCTCAGGGTGTGATCAAGATTAACATTGATGGGGCTTGGGAGGTGAACCCTAGAAGAGCAGTATTGGGCATTGTCGCCAGAGATCATCTGGGAGTGGTGCTGTGGTTAAAGGCGATGCACGGGATGAAAGGAATGTGCTCTAGCGAAGTGGAGGGTCTAGCGTTTCTTCAAGCATTGAACTTGGCTCTTTCTTTGGAAGTGAAGGAAGCCTTCTTTGAGACCGACTCTCTCGAAGTGTATCGAGTTGTCTCTTCAGGAGTAGGAGTTGTAGAATGGTGCGAGTCTTGGTTAGAAGAAGTCACTGATATCCTTCGCTTGAAGCCTGGCTGGCGGTTACGTTCGATCAGTAGGGAGGCCAATACTGCGGCGGATTGGTTAGCGTCTAAAGCTATGTCGAGTTCTTGGTCTTGGGAAAGTTTAGAAGCTATCCCGTGGTTTCCTAGTTTGTCTCTGTAGTGTTTTGGTTTTCTGTTTGTGTGTTTAATCTGATGGTTTCTTTCAAAAAAAATATTTTTTGATCGATTGTTTGTTCCTAAATTTAGGGTTATAGATTTTAATTTGATTTGTTCAAATAATTTCTAAAATTTATGGACATGAATACCCTTATATGTGTACCTTTTATCTTATCAATTTAATAATAAACTATTAATTTGGGCCGTTGAAAAAAATGATCAAAAGGCTATTAAAAGTTCTTAGTTTGTAACTTAAACGGAGGTTCTCATTTGATCCGCTCTATATATATAGAGGAGCGCTCAATTATTATGGCCTCCTTAGAGTGTTATGTGTTACGGAGCTTCTGATTGGTTATTGAAAATCAAGGAATATATATATATATATATAGGGGAGCACTCGGTTGAGGCAGGTTGATAGAATGAGGCAATGAGGCACGAGTAGTGGCTTGACACGTGGTGCAAATAGTGTCCAAATAGTGTCCAAATAGTAAAAGCCGTGTGAACACAAATTTACTATTACGGCGGCTGTGACACATGGCGCGCCCACAATGCACGGGGGGTTTGATGGGCGCACGAGATCGTGCCTCACAGTCTCATTCTAATTTTGCTGCCTCATTTGAACGCTCCTATATATATATAATTTGGATCACGTATAAACCTGTTAAGTATATACAAACTACAAACTAATCAGATCTGTTGAATTATATCATCTAATGGATAATATTTAATCACATTTAAAATTGAATTATCATATTAATTAAATATATTAGGGTTTGGATTGTCATTATACACCACAAATTAACGTCGTCAGTCTCAGTTAAATTCAAATATACCTAATCAAAATCTAATTGACCTAATCAACCACATCATTCCAATCCTTGGACCACATCGCATACCCTTTCAAACACATTATTCGACCTCATCGCAGCTGATCGGCGACATCATTCCATCCCGACGCCAACAGATTAACAACCTACCCTGTTCGTGTTCGATCTAGACGCAGCTCCTATCATACAAAGCTCACGGCATCACCGCCGACAACCTCCAATAATCAATTAGTTATATCCAAGTTTGTAGCATCAAACAAGCTCACGGAATCGCCGCCGAGTCGCCGACCATGGATCAAGATCAAAACTTTGATGCAGGTACATGTTCAAAAGTTTACGCCGTTAGGTTAACCAAAACTAAACGTGAAGAGCTCTGTCGACAAACCCCAATTTTGTTTCACCATGTTGGTTGTCGATTTCTTCTGTGTTTCTTCCATTTTGTTGTCAAAGAACAACCCGGTGATCAAGATCGGATACGACATCAAAAATGACTGTAAAAATTGGATTCGTAGGAGTTGAGGAATGTCACGACGACGAATGGCACTGTTGCGTTCAAAAAGAACGAGGAAGGCGTGTCAGCTTCACGGTGGAGTTGTCTTAACCAAGGGTTCTATAAAGATGAGCATGTCGGTGCTGGCGGGTGTATCTCGATGCTGTTCTTGAGTATCTTGCCGCTGAGGTAGATTTCATTTGTTTCTCACATGTTTATTGATGAATGATTTGATCAAGAAATTTGCCATATCACGATTGTGGGTTTATATGCTGCACTCGCCATTTGGAATTGTTAATGTTGAGTTCGAAGCTTTCTAGGTTCAGAATATGTTAGATTGAGTATTTTGTGTTTGATGAATAAATTGACTTGTTGGTATTTGGATAAAGCCATATGTTGTTCATCAGTTTCCCAATTCTAAGCTCTGAACAGGTTATATAAATATCAAAGAGGGCAGCATGATTTGGTATCTGACTCCTTGTGTTTTAAATAGGTGATGCGGATCAGGAAAAAAAATGTTTTGATCGACTTTAAGATGTGACCTTGCTTTTGCTGTAATTGATTTTGGGATTGTGCCTTTTTGTTGTTGCTTGTTTTAAGCTGGATTGTTTCTGATTTTGTTTACCTGCATAATTTGGTAATTTGTTGAATAATTTTGAAGGTGCTTGAGCTTGCTGGAAGTGATGCTAGAGACGACAAGAAAAACCGCATTGTGCCCAGGCACATTTAGCTTGCAGTTGAATGATGAGGAGTTGAGCAAGCTTCCGGGAAACGTAGCAATTACTAATGGATGTGTTTTGCCAAACATTCACCAGCATTTGCTGCCCACTAAGAGCAGGAAGGGGAAGATTGATATCATTCTGCATCTCCGCACTCATTTGAACGCTCCTCTATATATAGGGGAGCACTCGGTTGAGGCAGGTTGGTAGAATGAGGCAGTGAGGCACGAGTAGTGGCTTGACACGTGGTGCAAATAGTGTCCAAATAGTAAAAGCAGTGTGAACACAAATTTACTATTACGGCGGATGTGACACGTGGCGCGCCCACAATGCACGGGGGGGTTTGATGGACGCACGAGATCGTGCCTCACAGTCTCATTCTAATTTTGCTGCCTCATTTGAACGCTCCTCTATATATATATATATAAAGGAGCGTTCAAATGAGGCAGCAAAATTAGAATGAGACTGTGAGGCACGATCTCGTGCGTCCATCAAACCCCCCCGTGCATTGTGGGCGCGCCACGTGGCAAAGCAGCCGTAATAGTAAAAGTTGTGTTCACATTACTTTTACTATTTGGACACTATTTGCGCATATATAGGGGAGCACTCGGTTGAGGCAGGTTGGTAGAGTGAGGCACGAGTAGTTGCTTGACACGTGGCGCAAATAGTGTCCAAATAGTAAAAACAGTGTGAACACAACTTTTACTATTACGGCGGCTTGCCAGGTGGCGCGCCCACAATGCACGGGGGGTTTGATGAACGCACGAGATCGTGCCTCACAGTCTCATTCTAATTTTGCTGCCTCATTTGAACGCTCCTCTATATATATATATATATATAAGGGCACGCTCAAATGTTATGACTTCTTAGAGTGTTATCGTATTACTCGAATCTGATTGGTTGATAGTGGCAGGAATAGTGCCGAAATAGTGGATTTTGGGTAGTAGGTTTTACTGTTTGCCTTTTGAATAGTGCAAAATTTTGGTAGTGGGACACGTGGCGCGCTCATAAAGCACGAGGGGTTTGGATGTGTGGCTTAGATTGGAGTAAGAGGTAACATGCTAAGATGGGGGTAACATTTGAGCGCTCCTCTATATATATATATATATATATATATATATATATATATATATATATATATATATATATATATATATATATAGGGGGCGCTCGGTTGAGGCAGGGTTGTAAGAATGAGGCAGTGAGGCACGATCTCGGCCGTCTGTGGAGTTGATCGGACGCACGTGGCGAAGCCATGTGGCACAGCCGCAATTGTTGACTTTTCAAAAGTTAGTGGGTTTTACTATTTGGACACGTGTCGCGCCACAAATGCACGGGGGGTTAGATGTGTGGTTGAGATCGTGCCTCACGTGCCTCACATTACTGTAGCGATCCTCATTTGAACGCTCCTATATATATATATATATAGGAGCGCTCAAATGTTATGGCCAAATTAGAGTGTTATGTGTTACGGAGCTTCTGATTGGTTAATGAAAAACAAGGAACCAATCAGAAGCGAGGAACACCGTAACTACGGTGCACCCTCACCCATAAACCCCCCCGTGCTTGTGAGGTGCACCATAAGAACCGTGTTCCTCGCCTCTGATTGGTTCCTTGTTTTAAATGATTGGCTAAGAATCATGTAACACATAACACATTAGTAAGCCATAACATTTGAGCGCGCCCCTATATATATATATATATTATAGGGGAGTGTTCAAGTGTTATACCCCCTTATAGTGTTACTTGTTACACCATTTTGAGTCATTGATCAAGGTTGATCAAATGGCTCAAATCAAGCCACCTCAAAAGCATGGGGGTAGTGGACATGTGACTTGCATGTGCCATGAATAGTGGCTTACGTGGCGCAATCTGATTGGCTGAAGGTATAACATTTGAACGTCCATATATATATATATAAGAGCACTCGGTTGAGGCAGGGTTGGTAGAATGAGGCAGTGAGGCACAACGTGAGCCAATCATTCTGATGACGTGGCAGTGGAAAAGTATTTGTTGGTGGGAATTTATGAAGGGGTAATTTGGGGATTTTAGTTTTCTCTGACATCTCATCTCTCTCCTCTGCCTTTTCATCTCTCTCAATTTTCATAAACCTCTCTCCGTTTTAGGTTTCAATTTCAATTTTCATTTCACTTTTTGGTTTTGATTTTAATGTCGATTTTCATTTCGTTTTTGAAGAACGGTGGTTTCGAGTTTGTTGATTTGGTTTCGTTTGTGTTGGGAACGTGGTTATGGCGGAGGGGGAGGTTTGAATCCATGCCGGATCTGTTCTGGTGGTCTCTTTCCTCTTCACTGATTGCTCGGTTTGCTGGTTGTTTTATCTCATCTGCCCGAGGGTATTGTCTCCACTGTTCTTTGTGGGTTTTGTTTATGAGAAGGTTGTTAATTTTGGGGGGTTTTGTGTTCAAGGATTTTCCTGAATTTTGTATGATCTGATTGATCTTCCCTTAGTGTTCATTATGTTGTCAGTTGAATGTTCTCGTGCTCCAGTTTGTATTTTTGTTTTCGCTAGATTTTTTTGCAGGGGATTGCAATGAGGAACGCATAGGATTTTTGCCTAGGAGGTTTGTGAAGTCTTAGATGCTTGAGTAAGCAGTTCGGTTGATGGGTTTGTCCAATTTCATGGAGTAACAGTAATCACTGCCTCATTGTTAGTCATTCTAATTTTGCGTAACAACTCTGATTAAAATTTTATATTCATCAATAAGGCTTTGTTTCAGTAGTAAAGCATCTCCTATCATTTGTTCCAGCTATATATGATGCCACAGTAGCTGTATCTAAACTCAACCTCCACCTACAATGCTCAAGATGCTCAATGGGAAATATTACGTGGTAAGTTAAAGTTATCAATGATGTGAGTGTGCGAAGTTTTCAGTAGCGGAGCAATTCAAGTGTTCTCCAGCGCCAGTACGATTTGGTTAGCTTGGGTTGTCTATTTATGGTCTATTTTTTATGGTTTTGTTTTTATTTTGATGGTTCCCGGATTTACTAGGTTTTTTGCAGCAGATGAAGTGTGTTGTGGACTTGACTGTTTGATTATATGTTCATCAATTACGAAAAATTGGTTTAGTTAGCAGATTGGATTTTCACGATTTTCCAGCTTGATTATGTTGATGATCCTCTTCGCTGCTCATACTTATTCATCCTCATTCACTTGTAGTCTGTCCTAGGTGGCATGATGAGGTCATTGGCTGTGATTGAAGAGTTCGAAAGGAAGCACCATATGCCTAAGCAGTAGGGAAATGCGATTATGCCATCTTGCCATCTTCTTGACATCTTGAATATGGTTGGAGTTGTGGTTAGGAGCCCCTTTGGGATCTCAAAGTACCCATCTTTTGTGCATCACTGTGCAAAAGTCCATGGATCATCTATTGTTTACATTATTGATTCGTTATCTTTGAAATGATTTATCAAACTTGCTTCTGATTTTCATTTATATTTGTATTGATAGTTGATGATAACAGCGTACAGGGAGTTTAATCTTATATAAATTCAATTGATTCAAAATGTGCCCAAATGAATTCAATAAAATTAGGGTATGTCTAAACTTTTATAATGTTATTATAACTGTAAACGAAGGTGCATTTATCCAAGGAATGTGCTTCAGACATGAAATAAATAAATTGAATGCAATTTATTCTGAAATGAATGTGCAAATGTGTTTTCAACAAGGGTGTAATGACATATCAAATAAAGATGTTAATTGCAATTTATTCTTAAACGAAGGTGCAGTTGTGTTACTAACAAGGGTGTAATGACATATCAAATAAAGAAATTGATTGCAGTTTATTCTGAAACGAATGTGTAGATGTATTATCAACAAAGGGGTAATGACATATCAAATAAAGAAATTGATTACAAATTATTCTGACGGTGCAGATGTGTTATCAACAAGGGTGTAATGCCATATAAAATAAGGGTGTAATGCAATTTATTAAATAAAGGGTGTAATGCAATTTATTAAATAAAGAAATAAGGGTGTAATGAAATAAATTGCAATTTATTAAATTGCATTACAAAGGGTGTAATGCAATTTATTAAATAAAGAAACAAGGGTGTAATGAAATAAAGAAATAAATACAATTTATTATGAAACAAATGTGCAAATGTGTTATCAACAAGGGTGTAATGACATATCAAACAAAGAAATTGGTGGTAATTTATTTTGAAACAAATGTGCATGTGTTATCAACAAGGGGGTAATGACATATCAAATAAAGAAATTGATTACAAATTATTCTGAAACGAATGTACAGATGGGTTATCAACAAGGGTGTAATGCCATATGAAATAAGGGTGTAATGCCATATGAAATAAGGGTGTAATGCCATATAAAATTGATTGAAATTTATTATGAAACGAATGTGCAAATGTGTTATCAACAAGGGTGTAATGACATATCAAATAAATAAATTGATGGCAATTTATTTTGAAACGAATGTGCAAATGTGTTATCAACAAGGGTGTAATGACATATCAAATAAAGAAATTGATGGCAATTTATTTTGAAACGAATGTGCAGATGTGTTATCAACAAGGGGGTAATGATATATCAAATAAAGAAATTGATTATAAATTATTCTGAAACGAAGGTACAGATGAGTTATCAACAAGGGTGTAATGCCATATGAAATAAGGGTGTAATGCTATATGAAATAAGGGTGTAATGCATATGAAATAAGGGTGTAATGCCATATGAAATTGATGGCAATTTATTATGAAACGAATGTGCAAATGTGTAATCAACAAGGGTGTAATGATATATCAAATAAAGAAATTGATGGCAATTTATTTTGAAACGAATGTGCAAATGTGTTATAAACTAGGGTGTAATGACATATCAAATAAAAAAATTGATTGCAATTATTCTGAAACAACGAACGTGCATTCAAGCAAAACAACGAGCGTGCATTTTGCTTTAAATAACGAACGTGCATTCAAGCGAAAAGAATATGCATTTACGAAACGAAGATGCATCATCGACCAACTATTAATTCAATTGTTTTATATACAATTGAATTAATATACAATTCATAGGACACACCAGTTACAAAGTTGTTTTATATACAAGACTTCTATGAACGAAAAGGCACACTATCTCTATACAATTGAAGAAAAGGCCCGAGTCATAAAGCATGTCTCCTTCCATGATGCAGTAAAGATCCATGATGATCAGATTCTCTAACAAACCCAACTCTTTAGGAATTTGCCCTCCAATATTGTTGCTATATAGTTCCCTGCAAAACATTTGACCAATTTTTAGTTTAAATTTGATAAACATATGGCTACAAGCTTCAATGAAGAGATGCATATAAGAAGAAACCGTTATTCAACATACAAGTATTGGAGATGCTTGAGATCAGGGAACTAAGCTCCCAAAGTTCCAGCAAATACTGCATAGTGATAGGGTAAGATATTGGGAATGCAATTATTTACTCACTTCATGTCAGAACCAGCAAGACCGAGATAATTCCCACTATAGTCAAAATCATGTATTTATCACACACAAAATATATCATGTATTCACTCTGAATTTCCATGGTTCCATCAGTTTTCCATATATATTGACACAAACCATAAGCTACAATCACAACACAACCCAACAAAACACGAAACTGGATTATGAAACAATTCACATTTGAAAAATCACTACCAAAAATGCATCCAAACCACATAGCTCAAACCTTTAATTCAATTGACAAAAGAACACAAATATAGCAGGTATATAATCCAGATAGCGTCAAAGGCAGCGACCAACATCGGCATGAAGTCTCTAAAATTGCCTTTCGAGCTGCGCTTAAGGAGAAGGTTGCCCTTCCTGACCACAAACAATGATCCAAAATGTTCAGCAACTCCTTACAAATGATTACAGCATAAGAAACAAAAATCAAAAGCTAAAAATTCAGCAACTCTACATCCTAAACTAAAAGGATGAACCCCTATCATCTGACATATCAAACTAAAACTAAAAATTTAAGCACTCACTCACTTGGTACAGCAAAAGCAAACCAAAAACACTAATTTACAAAGTTTGACTCATACTTTTAGGAGGACAATAAAACAATAATCCTAAATTCCACTGCAAAACCAAAGCTCAAAATCAGTAACAGCACAAACACCCATAGTATAAGGAAACCAACTGATGCAAATGCCACCAATGGATCCAAAAGTACCGCCACTCGCCTCGGCTCCAGATCGACAAGCACCGCGTCGACTCCAGACTCTACAACCCCTCGCCTTGACTCCAGATCGACACGCACCGCCTCAGCTTCAGATCGACAAGCACCGCCTCAGCTTCTATGTTCAGAAAACTTTACAACCACTCACTTAAGCTACAGATCCAGAAGCACCGAACAAAACCCAGCTCCGTCAAACTACAGCAAAGCCCACCACCACGATCAAACGACGCCTCCAACCTCACTATCACCCACTCCGATCTCAGCAAACGAATTTAAACTACACAACGTTACCATCGTCATCCCTTTAAACCTTCCTTACCACCAGTTACAAATATGGTGACAGAAAAGATGAAGTTCAATTGGGGTAGATGAATTTCAATAAGAGAGAAACGACGATGATGAAGACATAATATAAATTTGTCAGACAAATTGAAAATACGTTTAAGTGGAAATTGGTTAAAAGACACAAATACCCTTTAGAAATGAATTTATAATTTGTTTAGTGAAATAAAAGTTAAAGAAAATAGAAAAGATAGTGGGGCAAGTGTCACTTTTCTATTGGACGAATGAAGATGATGTGTCTGAATGAGTGGCTGAGGTGTTGCCTCACTTGCCTCATTCTAATTTTGGTGCCTCATTTGATCGCTCCTCTCTCTCTATATATATAGATGTGCGTTCAAATGTTACACCCTTCTTATAGTGTTATGTGTTACACGATTCTGATTGGTTGTTGAAATTCAAGGAACTAGCTCAAATGGTACCCCCTTCTTAGAGTGTTACCCTATTACTTGCTTGTGATTGGTTGAGGGGAGGTGCCACGTCACAATCCACTGCCAATGCCACCTCACAATCCACTCACATGTCCGATGGGCTCCGTGCTTTGTGAGGTGGCACCTCCCTCAACCAAACACAAGCGAGTAATAGGGTAACACTCTAAGAAAGGGTAACATTTGAGCGCACCCCTATATATATATGAGTGCTCAATTGAGGACACCCCAAAATGAGGAGGACGTGACGACTAATCTTAGCCATTGGATGATTTCATCCAACGGCTCCACGACGCGCCACGTGTCCCACTAACTCCGCCACCTCAAAACTCCACTCACATGTCTAATGGGCCTCGTGCTTTGTGGTAATGGGACACGTGGCTAAGTGTGGGTGCTTGGATGAAGCTAATCCAACGCCCAAGATGAGTCCTCACGTCCTCCCCAAAATAAGGTGTCCTCTACATCTAAGCCACACATCCAAACCCCCCGTGCTTTGTGGGTGCACCACGTGTCCCACTACCAAAATCCTGCACTATTCAAAAAGCAAACAGTAAAACCCACTACCCAAAATCCACTATTCCGGCACTATTCCTGCCACTATCAACCAATCAGATTCGAGTAACACGCTAATACTCTAAAAAGCGGTAACATTTGAGTGCGCCCCTATATATATTTATATATATAGGGGCGTTCAAATGTTATATGTGCTTAGAGTGTTATGTGTTATGAGTGTTTTGATTGGTTGAGGGGAGGTGCCACCTCAAAAGCACGGGGGCCCCATGGGGTTGGGTGGGTGGAGGTGTATGGTAGTGGACATGTGGCTCGATTTTGATTGGCTGATGAGTTTCATCAACCAATCAGATCAAGATAACACATAACACTCTAAGAGTATTATAATATTTGAACGCCCGTATATATATATATATATAGAGGAGCGTTCAAATGTTACCCCAAATTTGAGTGTTACCACTTACTCCAATCTCAGCCATACATCCCAACCCCCCGTGCTTTGTGGGTGCGGTAAAACCCACTATTTTTCAAAAAGCAAACAGTAAAACCCACTACCAAAAATCCACTATTTCGACACTATTCCTGCCACTATCAACCAATTAGAATCGTGTAATTGGGTAACACTCTTAAGAAGTAGTAACATTTAAGCGCGCCTCTATATATATATATATAGAAGAGCGCTCAAATGTTACCCCATCTTAGCATGTTACCTCTTACTCCAATCTAAGCCACACATCCAAACCCCCCCGTGCTTTGTGGGTGCGCCACTTGTCCCACTACCAAAATCCTGCACTATTCAGAAAGCAATTAGTAAAACCCACTACCCAAAATCTACTATTCTGGTACTATTCCTGCCACTATCAACCAATCAGATTCGAGTACCACGATAACACTCTAAGAAGTGGTAACATTTGAACGCGCCCCTATATATATATATAGGAGGGGGAGCACTCGGTTGAGGCATGGTTGATAGAATGAGGCACGTGAGGTACGATCTGGGCCAATCATTCTGATGACGTGGCAGAGATAGTGGTAGGAATAGTTTTTGTTGTGTTCACACTACTGTTGGTAGTGAGATTACTATTTGCCACGTGGCGCGCCCACAATACACGGGGGTTGATGGATAGTTGAGATCGTGCCTCACTTGCCTCATTCTAATTTTGGTGCCTCATTAAATCGCTCCTCTATAAAGGAATGTTCAAATGTTATGCCTATCTTATGGTGTTACCTGTTACTCCATTTTCAGCCGTTGATCAACTTGCATCCACTCTCCATTTAAGCCCCACGTGTCCCATAATAACAAATTCAAAATTTTTTTCTTGGAGGGTACGTTCAGCATAATAAATATTTTGCATTTAATTATTCCCTGCTTTACTGTCAGATTGAATAATCCCTCTGACCGAACAACTCATCTTCATCTCCTTTTGATTATCTCTCATCAGTTTCCTTCTCTCCCTCGAATTCGAAATTTTCTCCAAACCATATCGCCAAGCTTCAACTAGTTCGAGATTTGCCGGCGAGGACGATTTGAGACAACTACGAGGACGCTGAGGTTGTGAAGCTGGCGCTTGAGGCAGGTCAGCCACGCCGACGCATCCGGTTGATTTTTAGCCTCCGAGAATCGCTTGAGGATCTTCCCAAATTGGAGGAAGCGGCCGTGCACTACAAGGGAGTGAGGAAGCGGCTGAGCAGCTATTGTGGCGGCGGAAGAGTGGTCGAACGAAAACAGCCCCTCAAGGTTTCAAATCGGAGGTACACCCAAATTGCGAAGGTTCGATTTTCAATCTGGACTGCTTGTAGGTTAATTTATATGAACCTTGACTGCTTGGATTTTGTATGAATTGATGGAGTTGTGGGTGATGATTTGTTGAAAATTTTCAATTTTGCAATTTGAAGCAGGGTAATCGATTTTGTTTTTATATTACTAGTTAGACAACCTCATCCTTATGTGTTATGAAGACGAATTATCTCAGTGATTAAAATGATATAGCTTTGTGTTGCTTAATGCCAGGTTAGTCAACATAATTGAGTTGTGACATGTGAGGATTTGTTGGGAGTTTTGTTTTCAATTGATAGAAAAAGGTTTGAGCCTTGTGGTTTCGATGCATTTATGGAGTGAATTTCAGATGGGTATTGTTTCATAATCCATTGTTTACTTCCAGATCGGAATCACTCCACTACACAGTGCAGCGGCATCGCGTTTTGGAAGAATGTGGATTTAGATGCTTGTGTAGATGGATTAGAACTGAGAAGTTGATTTGATTCTTTCTTTGTGAATATGTGGATAAGATATCTTTTGGTGTGGAGAAGCCAGCCGGTGAGGTGCGATCAGTCCGATGCGGCTAAGCGCTTGAGGATCTTTTTGTGTGAGTTTTTCTCACCTTCTTTTATTTTGCGTTTATTGATGTCAGTTATGTCAGGCGTCAGCATAATTGAGATGTGTCATGTAGGATTTGTCTGGAGTTTTCATCTCTCATTAGTCATTACTATTATGCTTTTCATCTCTGGTTGTTTCTTAGTTTTTTGTTTGTTTATGGTATCTGAGTGGTTGTTTTAGCTTTGTAACTAGTTGATGTTCATGCCGTTGCTTCTTTTAGTACATTGACTTTTAGCTTCATCTATATAAATACATAACCCTTTGTGATTTCAAATGAAGTGTAAAAAATGGGAGGAGGTTCGGTAGTTGAGGATTGGGTGCTAACTCCTTCAGCAAACATAACTCTAAACTTGAGAATGGTCGGAAGGACCGGGAATGGCAAGAGTGCTAGTGGTTATAGTATTCTGGGAAAAAAAGGCCTTCATTTCCAGGCCTTCATATGAAGCAAAAACGACAAGGCTGAGGATGGCAAAGAAGTCGACGAGGATGGCCAAAACAGTAGCCAACTCAACCCCCAAATCTTTATCCCCAACCCCCGAATTCAATAAGTCTTCCCGAAGTAAGGTATGTGTTTCCGGTGAAGTTTGATTGGTTTGACTAACTGAGAATAATGGTAAGTAAATTAATGTGTTTAGATGTCAAATCTGGGAATGATAGTTGAATATTCATCTTCATTAAATCATGTGTACATTTGTATGACCACTTCTATGAGTTCATGAAGTAGTAGGAATTGGGTCTGTAATCAGGCTGTAGTTCCTTTGTAATGCTTGTCTCTTATTGGTAAGTATTTGGAGTGCTGTGTTGAAGTTAGGATAGTGCTCAGAGTTGAGGATACGAAGTACAAAATACTAATAAGATCGTGGTGGCATATTTAAAATACTTTTTATGGATGTTAGCCTTTATGTTATAGCATCGCATCTAATGTATTCTTTGGCTATAGGCCTTGTAACAATTCGAAATTATAAATTGATAGGATCTCAACGGGAGGCTTTTAACAGTCAGCAAGGCTGCTCCGAAAGAAGCTGCAAGGCCAGAGCGCATCACACGTGTGTTTGACACCTGCACTCAGAGGATGTGATGAACATAAAGGGGAGCTGCCATGAGGAAACAATGTACTTAGTTTGTATTTCCTCCTTCACATTCGCCCTTAGTTTGTATCAATTGGAAACAAGCGAAAAATAGCTGTGTACACTGCAATGATGCATATTTTCTTTAGTTGTTATGACCTCTCACTTTTAGATAGAGCGAGTCAATTCTACTGCTACCATTTTTTATAGTAACTTCTAAAATTACATTGACATCATTAACTTACATTCTTGGCATCTTCTAAAATTACAATTGGCTCATCTTCTCTTTTAGTTTGCACTTTGTGTTTTCCCAAGTATGTGAGAAGATTCACTTTGTTCTTCATAAGAACCTTCTTCACCTAGCTCTTTTCTTCATTCAATGTGCAATATTTTCAACTCCAGATTGCGCATTAATTTCACTCTAGACTGCACCCCCTCAACATCATTTTTCAGTTCCATCCTGCACTCTCTCAACAGCATTATCAGCTCCAGACTACACTCCCTCAACAATATTTTCAGTTCCAGCTTGCACTCCCTCAACAGCATTTTTCAATTCTAGACTGCACTCTCTCACCAACATTATTAGCTCTAGACTGCACTCCCTCAACAACATTTACAGTTCCAGCCTGCACTCCCTCAACAGCATTATCAGCTACAGACTGCACTCCCTCAACAACATTATCAGCTCTAGGGATGCACATCCGGTCCGGACCGGACCGGACCGGATCGGTGGACCGGAATTTTTCAAAAGTTTGGACCGTGGACCGGACCGGACCGGGGTATATATGGACCGGGACCGGACCGGGACCGGATTTTGTGTAAAAAGTGGACCGGATTGGACCGAATACCCTTCATTTTACGGTCCGGACCGGAACCGGACCGGACCGGACCGGAATTTTACGGTCCGGGTCGGACCGATGGACCGGAATTTCTGAAAAGTATGGACCGTGGACCGGACCGGACCGGAATTTTACGGTCCGGTCTTGGACCGACCCGTAAAATTCGGTCCGGTTCGGTCTAAAAATGTGCATCCCTAATCAGCTCCAGCATGCACTCCCTAAACAGCATTTTCAGTTCCGGACGGCACTCCCTCAACAACATTATCAGCTCCGGACTGCACTCCCTCAACAACATTTTCAGTTCCAGCCTGCACTCCCTCAACAGCATTATCAACTCCAGATTGCACTCCCTCAACATCATTATCAGCTCCAGCTTGCACTCCCTCAACATCAATTTCACTCCAAACTGTACTCCCTCAACAGCATTTACAGTTTTAGCATGCACTCCCTCAACAGCATATTATCAGCTCCAGACTGCACTCCCTCAACATCATTATCAGCTCCAGCCTGCACTCCCTCAACAGCATTTTCAGTTCCTGACTGTACTCCCTCAACAACATTATCAACTCCAGTCTGCACTCCCTCAACAGCATTTCCTGTTCCAGCCTGCACTCGCTCAACAGCATTATCAGCTCCAGACTGCACACCATCAACAGCATTATCAGCTCCAGCTCCAGCTCCAGCCTGCACTCCCTCAACAATATTTTCAGTTCCAGACTGCACTCCCTCATCAACATTATCAGCTCCATACTGCACTCCCTCAATAACATTTTCAGTTCCAGCCTGCACTCCCTCAACAACATTATCAACTCCAGACTGCACTCCCTCAATATCATTATCGGCTCTAGCTTGCACTTCCTCAACATCAATTTCACTCCAGACTGCACCCCCTCAAAATCATTTTCAGTTCCAGCCTTCACTCCCTGAACAACATTATCAGCTCCAGACTGCACTCCCTCAACATCATTATTAACTCCAGACTGCACTCCCTCAAAAGCATCTTATTGGCATCCACATTGCACTTCCTCGATCGTCACATCACCTTTGTTTAAAAAAAATAAAGATGCCACTATCAATAGATATTTTTGCACTAAATAATGATGTAACGGATGGATGAAGATGAACACAAACAACACCAATGTCTTCCGCATAGGGTACTATGATTCAAGAGTATGAAAAAAAATGAAGGAAGATTGAGTGCATAATAAAACGAGTGTGAAAGTCAATTGTTATTTGTAAAAGTCCAAAATTAATTAAAATCAGTTTTTAAAAGTGTAGAATTAAGAGGGACTTGCATAGAAAAATTGCAAAATGCAACAACAAATTGTTTTACATTTTGTAGTGTATTATTCCCATCACCATCTACACTTATGACACATAAGAAAGGGTAGTCGGAGACAAACAACAAATTGTTTTACATTGTGCGAATGTACCAACACTACACACTGAAATAGAATTGAATTACATACAAATTGGAATGTATGAAAAGATTATGTAGCTAAGTTTTTCATATTCAAATTAGCTATCGCCTCTCCATCGTCATTCTCTAGTTCATGCTTCTGATTCTCATATGATGCACCTCAGTCTTTTACTCAACTTCAAGCCTCAAGCTTTCCTTCTATTCCATTAACTCTAAAAAGTTCAATCTCAAAGCACTTTTATTATACACCTGAAAACAAAGCACAGACCAAGTAATTTAAGAAAAAATTTCCAATTTGAGCAAAATTGGAATTTGGTTTCCAATTGTATACACTCTCCAAATTGGATTTCCAATTTAGGCACATCTTTTTAGGCGCTGTTGGTAAGGGCGCCTAAGACATAAGTCGCTCTTAGCAACGACGTCTAATGCTTAGGTATCAAATTCTTGATACAATGAATGCTGAATCAGCCAAAAAAACAAAAATAATATTAAGGCACTGTTCTGCACACCTAAGAAGATTATTTATTTAATGTTATTTTTTTTGAAAAATTTGATTAAACACCCATTTTCGATCACTATACTTGTGAGCTTAACCTTTGAATTTTATTTTCGAGTAAACATGAAAGTTATAGAACATTCTGATGTTCCCATGATTGGCATGTCTTTGACAAAACATCTTTAGATAGTTCAAGCTAGAGTTCAATCAGATGTTGGCACAGAAGTACAGCGTACAGAAGACGCATGATCAAGATACGATTATTCTGAAGATACTAAAGATTGAGAATCTTTCCAGCTGGAGCCAGTCAGCAACGACACAGATCTTTCGAGAGGTCACTCTAATATTTCCCTGCCGAAATTGGAAACCTCTTGTCTATCTTGTCGAAGAAGATATCTTATGAAGAAGCTGTCGACGACGAGATTGAAGCAGATATCTTATTTGATTGACATCCTGAAGATATCGACAAAGCTATTTGATGGAAGCCAAACGACGAATCATCATAAAAGAACTGTGCGATCAAATATACGCAGATTGGCTGAGGGAATATCGGTTGACTTGGGGTGGAAGTGACAGGCGTCGTTATATCTGTGCAAAAACATTTATATTTTTTCAACTAGCTAGTGGCAAGTCGGGTCGAATCCACAGAGATCGGTTTGAGAATCTGTATCACTAAGTACAAAAGCGACAGTGGTGTAGTAGATTCCGAACAAGTCAATTAGAAACAAACGCAAGTATCAAGCATCAACGATCAATTATCAATAACAATTGTCACGCAGAAATGAGTGAAATAGAAATACTTATGACGAAGCTGCAGCTCAGCTTCTGAATGTGTCTCAATTCGTCAGGAACAATCGGGCAATTTCAATGTATCAATCTGACTATGTGTATGGAACAAAACAGGGTTTGTGGAACAAAGACTATCAAGAGAACAAAACCAAAAGAAGACTTATCTCTTCTTTTCAACTCAGCAGCGCACGGCAGACATTACCCAGCAGGTCTTTGGCCAAAGAAAAGACCTCTCAATCACCTCTTTCTTCCTCTCCACCGTGTCTTCTTTTCAGTCCAAAAACTTGTGTATTTTAGTCTCCCAAAATCACACCAATTTCACTATTCAATTTCACACGGCCAATTGACAACTCAGTGTGTGTCACTTTCCACACCAAAACACATGTTTTTTTCCAGGGACCAAAGCCAATTTGATTTCTTTCTCTCCTTTCTTTTATCTCCACCAAATACATGGCTCCTCGAATTCTCTTGTGCTATTTGGTTTTCGTCCCCCATGAGGCTATTCGATTTTCGAAGTACGTCTGTTTCATATTGACAGAACCGCTCGTCGTCAAAGCGATTGTGCAAATAAATTTATAATAGTCCTCTACTCGCAACTATACTACTGGATAGTACTTGGTAAGTAGGGGTCGAACCCAAGGGAACTAGGGGAATAATTGTTCTTCGGGGGGATTACGCAGCGTGGGAGCGTGTTTAAGGTCGGTTGGTTGGTTTTAAAGCTACCAGCTATTTTGATTGATTGATTGGTTGGTTGGTTGATTTTAATACTGGAAAGTAAATTACAGTTTATAATTAAAGAGAAATGTTCGGTTTCAGGGGACTTGTATTATATCCTGTTTATCATTGACCATTAGTGAATCATCTAAGTATTCAAACGGTGAATCGAGGCTAGTTACAGCTCAAGACTTGCAACACCGGTTTAAAGCAACTCCTGTTCTATTTCAGTCTAGCGCCAATACCCTAAGGTATGCTAGCCTGGGTGCATCCACCTGATCTCACAGTTACGCTCGACCAGATGGGGTTTAGGATGAGTCGAACTCCTCAGATAGCTTTGCTTGTTACAGCTTCCACTACCTGAGTATGATCACGAATTCCCACAGAAGAGCTTTGCTTGTTACAGCATCCACTCAACCTTGGAAACTCTGACTATATATGGCACATAGAACAAGTTTTGAATACTAAGACTAGACACTAAGTTAATAGTCTAAAACATTTTATAATACAAGTGCGCCCCTTAGACCGAACTACTAGTTTAGCTACTATTCATCGCGCTAAACATTATACTAAGGAATTAAAGACAACAGTTAAATAAATACTAAAAATAATACTTACAACCGTTGAAGCGCCAAGGGAGCTTTCCTTTATTTCCAAAGCCAAAATTACAACGTTACAAATATTACAACTTCTAGAGAGAGAAGTGAATTTGAGATTTGGTGTGTGTGAAATGAGGAGGAGGAGGCCTCTTTTTATAGCCAAAAGGGGAGGAGATGGGTGGTGGAGATGGTGGACATGTGCATTTGATCCAAGGGAGGAGAAGGGAGGAGGAGGAGGAGGTGACATGTGGCGGAATAGTGAAGCCGCCGGTCACCACCACCCAAAGCCGCCGGTAGGCGGTGGTGGAAGGGGAGGAGCTCCTCCTTTGGCCACCACTTCTTCAAGTGGTCGGTCATCTTGCCCTATGTGTGAGATTTGTACAGTTTTGTGCAGTCTTTTCACAAAACTGTCAATGTGTTTCTTCCCCGGGCTGTCTTGACTCCACTCCTGATTCTTCTGATTAATTTGTTATGGTCAATTCAACGTCAGGATCCTTGATATTTCTTCAGTCGGCATATGATCTTGACCTTGGATTGACTCTTGTTATCTTTTCAGCATAAAATCCTCTCCTTAGCGTGTTTTCACTTCAGTCTCTAAAATGCCCTGTGGAAATATATCGGGACTAACACATAGAAGTTAGATAGACAAACAGTCTAATTTGGTGGGTTTTACTGTGTTTCTGACTCGTATAACTTTGGTCCATCAGATTACCCCCCACTTTTAGTTGTTCGTCCCGAACAATGCTATTAAAGGGCGTAAGTTCTAAGTTTGGCTTTGGAATATGAAAATTAGACTGTGGTACTCGATCTATCCTAATTCATGCATTGCTTACTTATTACCAAATTAAACTGTGTAAATAAATAGAAGAAACTTAATACTTGTACCTCCGTGCTGAGATGCAAATTATATTGGATGTCTCGGGAGATAGCCCTTTTTAGGCTCCTGGACTGCAATCTTGGGATCGTCTCGTACTATATGGTTTTCTGATAGCTTTCTCATGCACGTGATTCGATTCAGGTTTCAGTGATTTGAGTACTTTGATTTTCTTTTGGCGAGGGACTGCTTTTGTAGTGAGTCGGCATTTGGCCTTTGATTTGACGCTTTGAGTTCTTCACTTTTGTTCGGTTAAAACCTTCACAATTTTGGGCCTTTGGCCTCTTGATTTGCTTCATTGAGCTTTTCGCCTTTTTGTGACTGCTAGTCCATTTTCTCGAGCCTTTTTGGGAGGTCCAATCATCGACCGCAAGCCTATGGAAATACCTCCCCGCTCCTCTCTTTTTTGCCGTTTTCACGCGGGTCAAGGTGAGGGTCGCTCATCTATTTTCTCGGCTACTTTGACTGTCGTTTTCGCGCGGGTCAAGATGAGGGTCGCTCATCTATTTTCTCGGCTACTTTGACCGGAGATAGGACGGTCTGATTCCCGTCCTCGCCTTTTGCATTGCATGGCGGAGATGACTTCAATTTTCACTGAAACCCGAAGTGCAGCCTCCACTGACTTCGAAAACCATATAGTTTGATTCGATCCTTCGATTGCATGCCAAGCCTTTCTAGGGCAGTTTATATCAACTCCACATCCCTAGTTATCTCAGCACAAAGGACAAATGGAAAGTTACATTCTAAGTTTTTAAACAGTTGAATTTTCACAAGGTTAATGCATGAATTATGATTTATCTTTTTCACATTCTTAAGTTCATATTTTCAAAAAGGTACTATTACTAAAAAAAGAAAAAACAGCTGCATGTTATTTATGTACATAGGTGGTTCTCACCCCCCACTTTTGAACGAAGGCGTGCCTTAGTTCAAAAGTCATGCAAGCTTAAAACTAAATACTGAATTTAAATGACAGAAATTAAAGTGCGGAAAAGTAAGATAGTGTCGGGTTACCTCCCGACCAGTGCACTTGTTTAACGTCGTTGGCTCGACGATACCTCGTTTGTGGTTCATTGGTTTGGGTCCCATGGGTGGCTCAGGTCAAACTTTGCCACCGTTCCAGTGTTGCTTCTTCCTGACTTCTTGTTGGAGTAAGAGCTCCATTGTTTTGGTGTTTTCTCTTTCCATTGTTTCTGAGAAGGCGGGAGACCTTTGACCATAGCTGCTGGTCTTGATACTTTTTTGGTCCCTAATGACAGGTTAGAAAACTGTGCACCGTGATCTGAGATAGGTGTTATGTCTGGCGGTTTCTTCGTGTCCGGGCGGCTCTTATTAATGTAGAAGTGTGCAATTTTGCCGCCGAACTTAAGTGATAATAACCCCTTGCCCACATCGATTCTTGCTTTAGTGGCGTAGAGGAATGGTCGTCCCAATATTATTGTCGGAGGATCGTCTTTGCTGGTTTCTTCTGTTGGTATTACATAGAAGTCTGCAGCAACGACGAGCTCTCCCACATGGAGTATTACATCTTCCAGTTCTCCAATCGGACGGATGCATGACTTATCTCCTAGCTCGATATTTGACCGGGGAGGTTTCAACGGACCTAGTCCTAGTAAGTAATACAAGGAGGAAGGCATGGCGTTGACAGCAGCCCCAAGATCGACTAAGCATTTGTGGATCTGGGTTTCACCAATACCGCAAGTGATTGTAAAGGCTCCTGGGTCTTTATCTCTTTCCGGTTGTGACTCATGGTCTGAAACAAGGGCTCTTTCTATTCTTTGACCAGTCTGCCTATTCCTTGGCCTTAAGTTGTTGTCGCCGTCCCATCCTGATGCTGGTACGTCGGTGTGTATAATACGCGGTGGTGTTATGCAGTCGGTGAATGCATATCGTCCATTGTCGGCATGTGTAACCCATGTTTTGCCATCATTGGGTCGGTCTTCTTCTTGATTCCAATCAGGTCGACTCCTACGGTCGAAATGATTGTTTGTAAGTCTGTAGGTTGGGGACCGTGCTACTTCTCCTAGAGTAACCTTCATGTTTGACCTCCTTATCATGCTTATGTTCGCCTTAAGATTTTGGATGGTCTGTGAAGGAAGTCTGCCAGGTTCAGTAGTGAGTGTTGACATTGCGGTGGCGAGCTGGGACATTTGTTTGGTCAATTCTGAAATTGCACCGTCAGTTTTTGCCTGGTACTGGTGTAGTGAAGTACCCAATTGATTAATGTTTCCCGTGAGCTCCTTCATCGTGTCATTGAGCGACTTGCTTGGTTCCTGCTGATTGCTCGGTCTGGCTTGGTACTGATTTGGCCCTTTTTGGTGATATTGGCCTGCCGATGGAGTGTTCTTGTGATATTGTCGGTGGGGTGGTTGGTAGAATGACTGCGCTAGTTGAGGGACAGCTGGTTGTGTCTCCGTCTGAAGATAGCTGTTGTTGTTACGCCAGCCTGGGTTGGATGTTTGACCGTACTGTCTATTTTGTCCAGCTCTGACGTTGTTGTATCCTTGATATCCTCCCACTGCATTCACATCAGCCGGTTCTTCTTCTATCAATGTTGGGCATGCGTCCGTTTTGTGGTCCGTAGAACCATAGAACTCGCAAGGTATTACCGTAACTGGCTGTCTACGTATGATGTCAATCATCATCTCCTTTAACTATTTCATCTCTTCAGTTATGGAGTTTACTGATGCCTCAGTTTGTGCTACCCTTTTTGATCGAGAGAATTCATCTTGGCGAGTGGTCTCTTCTCTAAATCGAGCATTTTCAGCAACGTTGGCGATGGGATTTGTGATGCCACTTAATGATAGATTCATCATGGACCCTCCCGCTGAGGCATCCAAGAGCATTTTGTCTAATGGTCTTAATCCATCAATAAGGTACTCGATGACGAGTTTCTCGGGCAGTCCAAGGGTACAGCAGCTCCTTTCTAGGTGATTGAACTTTTCCAGGTAATCGTACATGGTTTCATTGGGACCTTGTTTGATTTCCTATAGTTGCTTCCTTACTTGCATTGCTCTTCCAGCCGGATAGTATTTGTCTAAGAACTTCTTCTGCATCTGAGCCCATGTTCTGATGCTTCCGGAAGGCAATGAAAGGAACCAGTCGCTTGCCGAGTCTATGAGGGAAAAATAGAACGCTTTTTACTTGAAGTCGTCCATATTCACTCAATTGGGCTTTAGATTCTGGCAAATGCCATGTAGGCGTTGGAGGTGAGTTACGGCAGATTCTCCTTGAGATCCTGAGAATTTTGGCAGGCTGTGTACCACTGATGCGTTGATTGTTATATTTTCTAATTCAGGGCTCTCATAGATGCACCACGGCTGTGTCTCGAAATTAGGGGCATTTAACTCGCCCATAGTTGGTTCACGGTAGTAGTTATCCCCATAGTAGTCGTCGAAAGCGGGTTCTCTTCTTGGCATGTATCGAGGTTGAGGTTGTGGTCGTGGGGGATGGATAGGAGGTTGTACTGGACCAGCTGCATTTCGGTCCTCGGGTAATTCTTGGTTTCTTCTGACTGCTTCCCTATCACGAGCTCTTTTGTTTCTGATGAGTTGTTCCGGATCGTCGACGAATGGAAACGGTACCTCATCATTCTGATCGTACAGGTTTATTTCTTCGTCATCCTGGTAGTCATGGTAACTTTCTTCGCGAGACATGGTTGTTTTGAAGCGCGTAACGATTCAAAGAACAGTTATCCGATGACTAGTTCCCCGGCAACGGCGCCAATTTGACAGAACCGCTCGTCGTCAAAGCGATTGTGCAAATAAATTTATAATAGTCCGCTACTCGCAACTATACTACTGGGTAGCACTTGGTAAGTAGGGGTCGAACCCAAGGGAACTAGGGGAATAATTGTTCTTCGGGGGGATTACGCAGCGTGGGAGCGTGTTTAAGGTCGGTTGGTTGATTTTAATACTGGAAAGTAAATTACAGTTTATAATTAAAGAGAAATGTTCGGTTTCAGGGGACTTGTATTATATCCTGTTTATCATTGACCATTAGTGAATCATCTAAGTATTCAAACGGTGAATCGAGGCTAGTTACAACTCAAGACTTGCAACACCGGTTTAAAGCTACTCCTGTTCTATTTCAGTCTAGCGCCAATACCCTAAGGTATGCTAGTCTGGGTGCATCCACCTGATCTCACAGTTACGCTCGACCAGATGGGGTTTAGAATGAGTCGAACTCCTCAGATAGCTTTGCTTGTTACAACTTCCACTACCTGAGTATGATCACGAATTCCCACAGAAGAGCTTTGCTTGTTACAGCATCCACTCAACCTTGGAAACTCTGACTATATATGGCACATAAAACAAGTTTTGAATACTAAGACTAGACACTAAGTTAATAGTCTAAAACATTTTATAATACAAGTGCGCCCCATAGACCGAACTACTAGTTTAGCTACTATTCATCGCGCTAAACATTATACTAAGGAATTAAAGACAACAGTTAAATAAATACTAAAAATAATACTTACAACTGTTGAAGCGCCAAGGGAGCTTTCCTTTATTTCCAAAGCCAAAATTACAACGTTACAAATATTACAACTTCTAGAGAGAGAAGTGAATTTGAGATTTGGTGTGTGTGAAATGAGGAGGAGGAGGCCTCCTTTTATAGCCAAAAGGGGAGGAGATGGGTGGTGGAGATGGTGGACATGTGCATTTGATCCAAGGGAGGAGAAGGGAGGAGGAGGAGGAGGTGACATGTGGCGGAATAGTGAAGCCGCCGGTCACCACCACCCAAAGCCGCCGGTAGGCGGTGGTGGAAGGGGAGGAGCTCCTCCTTTGTCCACCACTTCTTCAAGTGGTCGGTCATCTTGCCCTATGTGTGAGATTTGTACAGTTTTGTGCAGTCTTTTCACAAAACTGTCAATGTGTTTCTTCCCCGGGCTGTCTTGACTCCACTCCTGATTCTTCTGATTAATTTGTTATGGTCAATTCAACGTCAGGATCCTTGATATTTCTTCAGTCGGCATATGATCTTGACCTTGGATTGACTCTTGTTATCTTTTCAGCATAAAATCCTCTCCTTAGCGTGTTTTCACTTCAGTCTCTAAAATGCCCTGTGGAAATATATCGGGACTAACACATAGAAGTTAGATAGACAAACAGTCTAATTTGGTGGGTTTTACTGTGTTTCTGACTCGTATAACTTTGGTCCATCAGATTACCCCCCACTTTTAGTTGTTCGTCCCGAACAATGCTATTAAAGGGCGTAAGTTCTAAGTTTGGCTTTGGAATATGAAAATTAGACTGTGGTACTCGATCTATCCTAATTCATGCATTGCTTACTTATTACCAAATTAAACTGTGTAAATAAATAGAAGAAACTTAATACTTGTACCTCCGTGCTGAGATGCAAATTATATTGGATGTCTCGGGAGATAGCCCTTTTTAGGCTCCTGGACTGCAATCTTGGGATCGTCTCGTACTATATGGTTTTCTGATAGCTTTCTCATGCACGTGATTCGATTCAGGTTTCAGTGATTTGAGTACTTTGATTTTCTTTTGGCGAGGGACTGCTTTTGTAGTGAGTCGGCATTTGGCCTTTGATTTGACGCTTTGAGTTCTTCACTTTTGTTCGGTTAAAACCTTCACAATTTTGGGCCTTTGGCCTCTTGATTTGCTTCATTGAGCTTTTCGCCTTTTTGTGACTGCTAGTCCATTTTCTCGAGCCTTTTTGGGAGGTCCAATCATCGACCGCAAGCCTATGGAAATACCTCCCCGCTCCTCTCTTTTTTGCCGTTTTCACGCGGGTCAAGGTGAGGGTCGCTCATCTATTTTCTCGGCTACTTTGACTGTCGTTTTCACGCGGGTCAAGATGAGGGTCGCTCATCTATTTTCTCGGCTACTTTGACCGGAGATAGGACGGTCTGATTCCCGTCCTCGCCTTTTGCATTGCATGGCGGAGATGACTTCAATTTTCACTGAAACCCGAAGTGCAGCCTCCACTGACTTCGAAAACCATATAGTTTGATTCGATCCTTCGATTGCATGCCAAGCCTTTCTAGGGCAGTTTATATCAACTCCACATCCCTAGTTATCTCAGCACAAAGGACAAATGGAAAGTTACATTCTAAGTTTTTAAACAGTTGAATTTTCACAAGGTTAATGCATGAATTATGATTTATCTTTTTCACATTCTTAAGTTCATATTTTCAAAAAGGTACTATTACTAAAAAAAGAAAAAACAGCTGCATGTTATTTATGTACATAGGTGGTTCTCACCCCCCACTTTTGAACGAAGGCGTGCCTTAGTTCAAAAGTCATGCAAGCTTAAAACTAAATACTGAATTTAAATGACAGAAATTAAAGTGCGGAAAAGTAAGATAGTGTCGGGTTACCTCCCGACCAGTGCACTTGTTTAACGTCGTTGGCTCGACGATACCTCGTTTGTGGTTCATTGGTTTGGGTCCCATGGGTGGCTCAGGTCAAACTTTGCCACCGTTCCAGTGTTGCTTCTTCCTGACTTCTTGTTGGAGTAAGAGCTCCATTGTTTTGGTGTTTTCTCTTTCCATTGTTTCTGAGAAGGCGGGAGACCTTTGACCATAGCTGCTGGTCTTGATACTTTTTTGGTCCCTAATGACAGGTTAGAAAACTGTGCACCGTGATCTGAGATAGGTGTTATGTCTGGCGGTTTCTTCGTGTCCGGGCGGCTCTTATTAATGTAGAAGTGTGCAATTTTGCCGCCGAACTTAAGTGATAATAACCCCTTGCCCACATCGATTCTTGCTTTAGTGGCGTAGAGGAATGGTCGTCCCAATATTATTGTCGGAGGATCGTCTTTGCTGGTTTCTTCTGTTGGTATTACATAGAAGTCTGCAGCAACGACGAGCTCTCCCACATGGAGTATTACATCTTCCAGTTCTCCAATCGGACGGATGCATGACTTATCTCCTAGCTCGATATTTGACCGGGGAGGTTTCAACGGACCTAGTCCTAGTAAGTAATACAAGGAGGAAGGCATGGCGTTGACAGCAGCCCCAAGATCGACTAAGCATTTGTGGATCTGGGTTTCACCAATACCGCAAGTGATTGTAAAGGCTCCTGGGTCTTTATCTCTTTCCGGTTGTGACTCATGGTCTGAAACAAGGGCTCTTTCTATTCTTTGACCAGTCTGCCTATTCCTTGGCCTTAAGTTGTTGTCGCCGTCCCATCCTGATGCTGGTACGTCGGTGTGTATAATACGCGGTGGTGTTATGCAGTCGGTGAATGCATATCGTCCATTGTCGGCATGTGTAACCCATGTTTTGCCATCATTGGGTCGGTCTTCTTCTTGATTCCAATCAGGTCGACTCCTACGGTCGAAATGATTGTTTGTAAGTCTATAGGTTGGGGACCGTGCTACTTCTCCTAGAGTAACCTTCATGTTTGACCTCCTTATCATGCTTATGTTCGCCTTAAGATTTTGGATGGTCTGTGAAGGAAGTCTGCCAGGTTCAGTAGTGAGTGTTGACATTGCGGTGGCGAGCTGGGACATTTGTTTGGTCAATTCTGAAATTGCACCGTCAGTTTTTGCCTGGTACTGGTGTAGTGAAGTACCCAATTGATTAATGTTTCCCGTGAGCTCCTTCATCGTGTCATTGAGCGACTTGCTTGGTTCCTGCTGATTGCTCGGTCTGGCTTGGTACTGATTTGGCCCTTTTTGGTGATATTGGCCTGCCGATGGAGTGTTCTTGTGATATTGTCGGTGGGGTGGTTGGTAGAATGACTGCGCTAGTTGAGGGACAGCTGGTTGTGTCTCCGTCTGAAGATAGCTGTTGTTGTTACGCCAGCCTGGGTTGGATGTTTGACCGTACTGTCTATTTTGTCCAGCTCTGACGTTGTTGTATCCTTGATATCCTCCCACTGCATTCACATCAGCCGGTTCTTCTTCTATCAATGTTGGGCATGCGTCCGTTTTGTGGTCCGTAGAACCATAGAACTCGCAAGGTATTACCGTAACTGGCTGTCTACGTATGATGTCAATCATCATCTCCTTTAACTATTTCATCTCTTCAGTTATGGAGTTTACTGATGCCTCAGTTTGTGCTACCCTTTTTGATCGAGAGAATTCATCTTGGCGAGTGGTCTCTTCTCTAAATCGAGCATTTTCAGCAACGTTGGCGATGGGATTTGTGATGCCACTTAATGATAGATTCATCATGGACCCTCCCGCTGAGGCATCCAAGAGCATTTTGTCTAATGGTCTTAATCCATCAATAAGGTACTCGATGACGAGTTTCTCGGGCAGTCCAAGGGTACAGCAGCTCCTTTCTAGGTGATTGAACTTTTCCAGGTAATCGTACATGGTTTCATTGGGACCTTGTTTGATTTCCTATAGTTGCTTCCTTACTTGCATTGCTCTTCCAGCCGGATAGTATTTGTCTAAGAACTTCTTCTGCATCTGAGCCCATGTTCTGATGCTTCCGGAAGGCAATGAAAGGAACCAGTCGCTTGCCGAGTCTATGAGGGAAAAATAGAACGCTTTTTACTTGAAGTCGTCCATATTCACTCAATTGGGCTTTAGATTCTGGCAAATGCCATGTAGGCGTTGGAGGTGAGTTACGGCAGATTCTCCTTGAGATCCAGAGAATTTTGGCAGGCTGTGTACCACTGATGCGTTGATTGTTATATTTTCTAATTCAGGGCTCTCATAGATGCACCACGGCTGTGTCTCGAAATTAGGGGCATTTAACTCGCCCATAGTTGGTTCACGGTAGTAGTTATCCCCATAGTAGTCGTCGAAAGCGGGTTCTATTCTTGGCATGTATCGAGGTTGAGGTTGTGGTCGTGGGGGATGGATAGGAGGTTGTACTGGACCAGCTGCATTTCGGTCCTCGGGTAATTCTTGGTTTCTTCTGACTGCTTCCCTATCACGAGCTCTTTTGTTTCTGATGAGTTGTTCCGGATCGTCGACGAATGGAAACGGTACCTCATCATTCTGATCGTACAGGTTTATTTCTTCGTCATCCTGGTAGTCATGGTAACTTTCTTCGCGAGACATGGTTGTTTTGAAGCGCGTAACGATTCAAAGAACAGTTATCCGATGACTAGTTCCCCGGCAACGGCGCCAATTTGACAGAACCGCTCGTCGTCAAAGCGATTGTGCAAATAAATTTATAATAGTCCGCTACTCGCAACTATACTACTGGGTAGCACTTGGTAAGTAGGGGTCGAACCCAAGGGAACTAGGGGAATAATTGTTCTTCGGGGGGATTACGCAGCGTGGGAGCGTGTTTAAGGTCGGTTGGTTGGTTTTAAAGCTACCAGCTATTTTGATTGATTGATTGGTTGGTTGGTTGATTTTAATACTGGAAAGTAAATTACAGTTTATAATTAAAGAGAAATGTTCGGTTTCAGGGGACTTGTATTATATCCTGTTTATCATTGACCATTAGTGAATCATCTAAGTATTCAAACGGTGAATCGAGGCTAGTTACAACTCAAGACTTGCAACACCGGTTTAAAGCTACTCCTGTTCTATTTCAGTCTAGCGCCAATACCCTAAGGTATGCTAGTCTGGGTGCATCCACCTGATCTCACAGTTACGCTCGACCAGATGGGGTTTAGAATGAGTCGAACTCCTCAGATAGCTTTCATTGTTACAACTTCCACTACCTGAGTATGATCACGAATTCCCACAGAAGAGCTTTGCTTGTTACAGCATCCACTCAACCTTGGAAACTCTGACTATATATGGCACATAAAACAAGTTTTGAATACTAAGACTAGACACTAAGTTAATAGTCTAAAACATTTTATAATACAAGTGCGCCCCATAGACCGAACTACTAGTTTAGCTACTATTCATCGCGCTAAACATTATACTAAGGAATTAAAGACAACAGTTAAATAAATACTAAAAATAATACTTACAACTGTTGAAGCGCCAAGGGAGCTTTCCTTTATTTCCAAAGCCAAAATTACAACGTTACAAATATTACAACTTCTAGAGAGAGAAGTGAATTTGAGATTTGGTGTGTGTGAAATGAGGAGGAGGAGGCCTCCTTTTATAGCCAAAAGGGGAGGAGATGGGTGGTGGAGATGGTGGACATGTGCATTTGATCCAAGGGAGGAGAAGGGAGGAGGAGGAGGAGGTGACATGTGGCGGAATAGTGAAGCCGCCGGTCACCACCACCCAAAGCCGCCGGTAGGCGGTGGTGGAAGGGGAGGAGCTCCTCCTTTGTCCACCACTTCTTCAAGTGGTCGGTCATCTTGCCCTATGTGTGAGATTTGTACAGTTTTGTGCAGTCTTTTCACAAAACTGTCAATGTGTTTCTTCCCCGGGCTGTCTTGACTCCACTCCTGATTCTTCTGATTAATTTGTTATGGTCAATTCAACGTCAGGATCCTTGATATTTCTTCAGTCGGCATATGATCTTGACCTTGGATTGACTCTTGTTATCTTTTCAGCATAAAATCCTCTCCTTAGCGTGTTTTCACTTCAGTCTCTAAAATGCCCTGTGGAAATATATCGGGACTAACACATAGAAGTTAGATAGACAAACAGTCTAATTTGGTGGGTTTTACTGTGTTTCTGACTCGTATAACTTTGGTCCATCACATATCGAGAAACGAAAGTCTGATTTTAGGAAATTCACCAGCTGGAAATTCCGCACGGACATCTCTTGCAATTTGTGATCCGCGGACGACTCCTGAATAATGGTAAATGTTCAGACGTCCGCGCCCTGTTATTCTTCAGACGTCCGCGTAATTCCTTCACTCAGACTCCAAAGCTTTGGTCTTTATTTCTCTCCGCGCCAAACTTCTTCTAATAGGCTCTCTTTAGCCGGTATTCCTTCTATGGTCTCCGAGTGTACCTGAGAATGAAAACTACACACCGGTAGCGAAATAATATACAGGCAAACACTAAAAGACAGAGTTTTAACATATAAAATAGTCGTACAATTACGACTTATCAGGAAGTCATATTTAAAGATAGATCGAATATTCAGCAAATATTTCGCAACATTTCTGAAGTAATTGATGACATATTCTGATCGGATTAGGGTTTCGTCCTAGCGTATAAATGCAATGCTAGGGCATCCTCATATGTGCGCCTCCCGAGAGAAAAAGCTAAACACGAGAGTTCGTGAGATTGGGAGAGAAGCAACGGCTGACTATTCCACATCGAAATATCAGCCCTGAAGCAACCGTCTGCACAGTATGGTGTTCAGGATGTGCTGGAAGATCAACGAAGTACACACACAGCTATCAAGCTACGTCTATGAAAGAAGACGACTGAACTTTCGAGAAGTTCAAGACTAGGCCGAGAGAGAAGTTTTGTCCTACCCATAGGGGATCGAGGGGAGTAGCGACGAACCGAGATCGCAAATCCGAGAGACGGAGAGTTAGAGGCTAGGCGATTACAAACTCGGAGTTGTGTAAGAGTAAGACCACTTGTAGCTCTAATTCTCGTAATACGATTTGTGCCCCATTATAGGGTGTGGGAAACCCCCCAGAGTAGGCGAGGCCGAACTGGGTAACATACCGTGTGTGCTCCTGTTTTGTTTCTTTTACTTTGGTTCCCGGTACTGCTTGATACACTGCATAAATAATATGTTGGAACACTCTCTGGTAGAGTTTGGGTTCTGTTAACTGTGTGTGTTTCAGTTATCTTCACTAACTGCTGGATCTTTACGAGAGGTGTCCAAGGGGTGTCTCAGCCATACCTTGAACTGTCAGTTGAACTGGTGTGCAAAGAGTTCAAGGTCTGTCGCAACAGTACCCTAGACACAAGCTTGAACAGGGGACATAATTACAAATAGTATCAGAGCAAACACTCGACACACTGAGTGGGATCATGAAACTGTTCAAGATAACAGACACCAAAACTTATAGAAGTAAAGATGTTTGCATGGTTGCGTTCATCTCTTCAAGTCACATGGAGAAAGATCGCTGGTACTTCGACAGCGGATGCTCGGCCCATATGACAGGAGACCCCAGATTTCTTATGAAGATTCAACCTGTAATTAAGAAGCAGTTCGTCACCTTCGGAGACGGAGGAAAGGGACAGGTAATCGGCTGTGGGACATTGAAGGTTCCGGATCTACCTGTCCTCGAAGACACTCTTCTAGTTGAAGGACTGAAAGTGAACCTGATCGACATAAGTCAACTTTGCGACGGAGGATACCATGTCAAGTTCACTCACAACTCATGCCAAGTTCTCGACAAAGATGGGGGAATATTGATGAAAGGAAGCAGAGCAGCCAACAACTGTTATCTCATCGGATCTGATGGAACAGGATCTGGAACAGGAACTGAAACAGCCTGTCAGACTAGTCAAGCAGATGAGATGTCCCTTTGGCACAGACGGTTGGGACATCTGAATCTCAAGACATTGAAAAAACTCTGCTCATCGGACTCATCAGGGGAATACCAAATGTCAAAGGAAGTCAGGATGTGATGTGTGGAGAATGTCAGATCGGAAAACAGACGAAAGCATCACACCCCAAGGCCTCTCAAATAAGCACCAACCGACCTCTGGAACTGATCCATATGGACTTGATGGGACCAATGCAAACTGAGAGCTATGGAGGAAAGAAGTATGTCCAGGTCTGTGTTGACGACTTCACCAGATTCACCTGGACAAGGTTCCTTCGAGACAAGACGGAAGCTGCTCAACAATTCATAGAGCTGGCTACTCTTATCCAATGAGAAAGGGAAGACAAAGGGAAAAAACTGATATCCATCAGGAGTGACAATGGCACATAATTCAAGAATGTTACTATGAGTGCCTACTGTACGAAGCACGGAATTGCTCATCAGTTTGCGTCAGCAATCACCCCTCAGCAGAATGGAGTGGTGGAACGAAAGAACCGTACCATTCAAGAGATGGCCCGGGTGATGATCCATGCCAAAAAGGACCCTCTGAAGTTTTGGTCCGAAGCTATGAACACAGCATGTCACATTATAAATCGAGTCACTATACGCACTGGAACGGAGAAGACCTGCTATGAACTCTGGAAAGGAAAGAAGCCCACTGTCAAATATTTCCACATCTTTGGAAGTGAGTGCTACATTCTGAACGACCGGGAGTACCGACAAAAACTGGATCCGAAGAGTGATGAAGGGTTCTTTCTTGGGTATTCCTCAAACAGTCGAGCATATCGGGTATTCAACAAGCGCACAGGATCAGTCATGGAATCTATAAATGTCAGAGTAAAGGATGAAGTGTTCGTACAGGCGGTCCCGGACAACGCTGAGGACAGCACCAGCACAGCTCCTGCAACACAACCATCATCCCAGCAGACTGAGCATGAACCGACTGAAGGATCGCCTGACAACTCCATTGAAGAGTCAGGCACGTGAAATGTGGGGAGAGAGAGTCTGGCAGCCTGGTGGAGAGGTAAAATGAACCCAGGACGCAATTGCCCCTCAAGCCAAAAATTTGGCTGACTCACCAGCCACATAGACAGTCACGTGGCTTGATATGGAGCATTGAATGAAACTTGATATGTGGCTGAAAATCAAGTAACACATAACACTATAACATGGTGTAACACTTGAACGCCTCTATATATATATAGGATTTGAATCATGTACAAAGTGATATTTACGGTACAAAGTACAAAGTAATTTAAACCATTAGATTGAATTTTTTAATGGATAAGATCTAATTACATTAAATTCACATTTACATATTAATTTATAATCATGAAGGATTTGAAAATCTAATCAAACACCGTTAACAATCGTTAATTGAAAATTAAACATATATTTTTAAATCATCCCATCGACGAATCCTTAAACCCTAATTGCTTTTTGACAATTTGCAGTCGGATGAACTGCAGGAAGGAAAAGGTGTGGCTTGATCCAAATCGAACAATTGAATCACTACTACAGAAAGGGGATTATGCATCGGTTCCGTGTTTGCCCTTATGCATCGGTTGTACCCTTATGCATCGGTTGGATTAAAACCGATGCATAATGTGTATATTATGCATCGGTTTTAAGACAACCGATGCATAAGGTCGACATTATGCATCGGTTTTAATCCAACCGATGCATAATGGGGAGATTATGCATCGGTTGGATTAAAACCGATGCATAATGTCGACCTTATGCATCGGTTTTAATCCAACCGATGCATAAGGTTGAATAAGTTACCCTAGTTTCGTTTTTACTTCTGAAGTTTTCATCCTCCGCAAAATCGATTTACTGGTATTTTGAACTTTCCGTGCGCGCCTTCGTCCATCCAGCAACCTTCCGTCGTCGTCTCGCCGTCGCTCCATCAATACTCGCTCGCCAGTCGCCTTTGCACCGTCGCTACATCAATCCTCGCTCGCCGTCTCCGTCGCTACATCAGTCCTCCATCCAGCAACACTTCTGTTAGGGTATGCATTGGTGCTTTGAGTATGAATCGAATTTATTAGGGTTTATGCATCGGTGCTTTGAGTATGAATCGAATTTATTAGGGTATGCATTGGTGCTTTAAGTATGAATCGAATTTATTAGGGTTTATGCATCGGTGCTTTGAGTATGAATCGAATTCTTTAGGGTTTATAATTCATTCAATATGAATTTGAGGGATTTGGTAGGGCTCGGATGTAATTGTTAGGGTATGATTTCTTGTTAGGATGATGTTGTGCAAAGTGTAGTCACGTAATTTTTCTTATCGGTTATTGATGTTTCGTTTCATTGGTTTAGGTTTTGAATTGTATTCTCGTGACTCGCCTTTAAGTCATATTGCTCTTTTTATTCTCCGAGCACCGTCACATAAGGTATGTATATATTTAGTTCTTTTGTTCATGTTTCTTTATTTCTGCTTGTCAATTCATTCTTAACTCAATTTTTTTTTTCAAATCTAGCGTACTTCAGCCTTTGCTCATTGCATTCCTCAACCTACTGCTACATTTCTCCTTCTCTCAATTTCACACAAGGTATTCTTATCATCTTATGGTATTCTTTTATTTTTACTATGTTTAATTTTTGAACATAGACATTTAGGTTAGCTAACTTGTTCTCAGTCTAATAATATTTTCTACATGATTCATGTAGTGGATTATGATGAGTAGAAAGTGGATGTCCGGTAATAGGTTAAGTGATGAGTATGAAAAGGGGATAATGGATTTCTGTGAATTTGCATCGGCGTATGCATTAAAAAATGCACTTGAAAGTGTCTTCTGTCCGTGTAAGGCGTGTTTCAATAAGATAAAGGTCAAAGTGGAAGAGTTGCATAAACACCTTTTTTTAAAGGGAATTGATCCACTATATACGGTTTGGTACATGCATGGTGAGGCTGAACAGCAAGACGTTGAACCTCAACCCGTAGAAAGTTTGCCTGAAGATAATGATGATTGGGAGGAGGACAATTTAATTGATATGATTAACAACGTTGCCGGTGAGTTTGATTCTAGACCACAAGTGGTGGAATCATTAAGAAATGACTCTGAATTACCACTGTATGAAGGTTGCTCCAAATATACAAGGTTATCTGCAACTTTGAAGTTATTCAATTTGAAAGCTAAAAATGGATGGAGTGATAAGAGTTTCACTGAAGTGTTATCGTTGGTTAAAGATATGCTTCCCGATGAAAACACTTTACCTAACCGTACTTACGAAGCTAAAAAGGTGATGTGTCCCATGGGAATCGAGTACAAGAAGATACATGCTTGTCCCAATGATTGTATATTGTATCGTAATGCTCATAAAGATTTGACTGAATGTCCGGTGTGTAAATCTTCACGCTACAAGTTAAACAAAGGACGGACGGCTACCTCAAAAGGTAGTGCGGCAAAAGTATTGTGGTATCTTCCACCAATTCCCAGGTTTCAACGATTATTTGCTGACCCAAAAGATTCTGATAATATGCGATGGCATGCCGAGAAACGTGTCATTGATAGCAAAATGCGTCATCCGGCCGATTCATTGCAATGGGCCAAAGCAGACAACTTATTCTCAGAATTTGGATCAGAGTCTAGTAATTTACGTCTTGGCCTGTCTACTGATGGGGTGAATCCGCATGGAAATCTCAGTAGTCAACATAGTACATGGCCCGTGATATTGGTGATATACAACCTACCTCCTAGACTAACCATGAAGCGTAGATATATGATGCTTTCTTTGTTGATTTCGGGTCCTAGGCAGCCTGGAAATGACATAGATGTATACTTGGCTCCCTTGATAGATGATCTTAAGCTTTTGTGGAATGAAGGAGTACGGACATTTGATGCATCTAGGCAAGAATATTTCAATATGCGTGCAATGCTAATGTGTACCATCAATGACTTCCCTGCTTATGGTAACTTGTCCGGGTACAGTATTAAAGGGTACAAAGCTTGTCCAATATGCGGGGAAGCGACACATTCACGTTATCTAAAGAATTGTCGAAAAATGATTTACATGGGGCACCGGCGTTTCTTACCGAGGTTTCATCCTTACAGACGAAAGAAAGCTACATTCAACGGTGAGACCGAACACGCAATAGAACCTCAACCATCTTCGGGTTATGAAATACTCGAGAAAATTCAAAATATTACAAATCGATTTGGAAAACCTAGTGCACGCACCGAAAGTGCTCCATGGAAGAAGCGATCTATATTTTTTGATCTCCCTTATTGGCATACACTTGACATTAGACACTGTGTTGATGTGATGCATGTGGAAAAGAATATATGTGATAGTCTGATCGGCACATTATTAAACATTCCTGGGAAAACAAAGGATGGAGTTAAAGCGAGACTGGATATGCTAGATATGAACATTCGTACTAAATTAGCACCAGAAACTCGAGGGCAACGTACATATCTGCCTCCATCATGCACCACTCTTTCTAAGACTGAGAAATCAAGATTTTGTGGATGTCTTAAAGGAGTTAAAGTTTCGTATGGCTTCTCTTCAAATATCGCCAGTTTGGTTTCGATGAAGGATCTGCGTTTGAATGGATTAAAATCTCACGACTATCACACTTTAATTCAACAGCTCTTGCCTATTACAATTAGAGGTATATTGCCTCCAAAAGTGAGAGCCGCTATACAAAGACTTTGCGTGATTTTTAGCTCTTTATGTGCTAAGGTTGTTGATCCAACAGAGCTTGATAGATTACAAGAGCAAGTAGTGATTACATTATGCCAACTTGAGATGTTCTTCCCACCATCATTTTTCGATATAATGGTCCATCTAACTGTTCATTTGGTTCGCGAGGTTAGAATTCTTGGACCAGTGTATATGAGATGGATGTATCCTTTTGAGAGGTACATGAAGATTCTAAAAAGCTACGTGAGAAATAGGCATCGTCCTGAAGGATGTATAGTGGAAGGATACATAACTGAAGAGGCGGTTGAATTTTGCACTAACTTTTTGGGAAATACCGCTGCAATTGGGATTCCAAGGCCACGCCATTTTGATCGATTTCAAGGAAAGGGAACAAGTGGATCAAAACAAATAGTTAAATCCGTAGATGAGTTATCAATAGCCCATTTCTACGTATTGCAACATATACCTGAGATGACGCCTTTCATCGATGAGCATTTAAACATAGTGAGGAGTGCACACCGGGGGAAAAATGAGATATGGGTGCAAAGAGAACATCGTCGGTCATTTTGTAAATGGCTTAAAACTGATGAAGCTTTAAGTAATCAAGGGAACTCGGAAGAAGAGTCTAATGATGACTTAGTGAAGTGGCTTATGGCAGGTCCGAGACCAAGTGTATATATGTGGAGAAGTTTTGACATTAACGGATTTTGTTTTCACACAAAAGATCAAGACGAACGCAGCGTTGTGCAAAATAGTGGTGTCACACTTGTTGCTGAAACCACTCACGTTTCTAGCGCTAGAGATCAAAATCCAATATCTGCTCCTCTCAATTATTTTGGGGTTATCGAAGAAATATGGGAGTTGGATTATGTTAAACTACAAGTACCAGTTTTTAAATGTAAATGGGTTAATCATTCTGCAGTTCGCACTGATGAGTTCGGTATGACGTTTGTGGATTTTCGCAGGGAGGGCTATAAAGATGAGCCCTTCATTATGGCCGAACAAGCAAGACAAGTATTTTACGTCAAGGACCCTTCGGACAAAAATCTGTTTGTTGTCCTCCACGGAAAACAACAAGTAACCAATGATGCTACAAGTGGCACATCTGAAGACCTCGCTGAAGATTGCATACCTGTGTGTACGATCGTTCCTGTGGAAAGCGTCGAGATTGAAATTGATGACGAAATGCAATTAAGAGAAGATCACGATGAAGGAATATGGATTGATAAACAAACTTAACTTAAGTGTATGTTGTATGTTAGTTTATAACTGATGTTCATCACATGTCATTTTATTATTTTTATTGTTGTTTACGCATTTGTATATACATTTCTATTGAACTAATATTTTTTGTGATATTTCAGGGATAATGGCACAAAGTAGTAGCAGCGGTGAGGATGACTTCCGTGTGGAACAGTGCGCACCCACCAAGAAGACTAAGAGGGGCCCATCGTTGATGCTCGATTTGATTAGGAGACATAGGGAGGCTGGCACCAAGATTAGTGTCGAATTTAACGACACAGGATATCCCTTGGGAAAGATTGGTGATAACTGGAGGAGTTACTTAGGCACTGTGGTCCGTACTCGAATTCCGATCGACTTCCTTGATTGGAGGAAGGTGCCTTCTGAACTTAAGGATCTTATGTGGAACGAAGCAACGGTAATATACTACATAATTATATTATTTAAGTGTTAACAACATTAAATATTGGTCGTCCTAATTATAACTTGTTATTTTTTCAGGAAGTATTTGTTGGACCACAAAGATACAAAGAGCAAGAGGTCAAATATGCATCTAGTGCGTGGAGGAACTTCAAATCGAGACTCGCTACAGATTATATATTCGGGAAAAAGAAGGACGAAGATCCCACGAAGGAGTATAAATACATTGATTCTGCTTCGTGGAAGAAATTTGTAGAGCATAGACTCAGTGAAGTTGCGAGGAAGCTATCTGCTCAGAATAAGGCTCTAGCGGCTAAGAATGAATATGCACACATCATGGGCCGAGGAGGGTATAGAAAAGTGAAGGAGGTGCTAATAAACGAGAAGTTGGCCGATTTAATTGCGGATGGCGTAGTTGAAGAGGGAGCGACACCTGCTATCACAGTAGAGAGATGAGGTGTGGAAGAGGGCACGCATCAGGAATAAAGAGTTCGTCACCCCTAGAGTTCGGCTAGTGGCTGAAAATATTGTGAGTAATTGATTTTTTTTCATTAGTTTAACTTTTTCCGTACACTAATCTTATTTGGTACTGATTTGTCGATAATAGGATCAATTGGTAGAAAAATCTAGTCAAGGATCTTTTTCACCACATGGTCGACATGATATACTGACTGAGGCGATTGGGACGCCTGAGTATCCTGGACGTACCAAAGGAGTAGGTACACACGTCCCGTGGAAGATTGGGTTCCCGAAATCCACATCTTCTAAGACGACACCGAGTTCCAGTACTTCCCAAGTAATTATGCCTGATCGCCTCGGCCGTCACTGTCACGTCGATGTAGACCCGATGACGAACATACCTGCGGTACGTTTAGAATGTTTTATTTTCTTTTTTGTAACAATTTCGTTTAATTGATCGGAACGTATGTAACATCAATTGTTTGTGATAACAGGGTGGCCTGAAATGCGTATTATTCATACATGGGACCGTCGAAGGTGACCGACAGCAAGTGGCTATTGGTCGAGTCATGAGAGGTCATTTTATTAATTATCAGCAAATACCAGAACATACATTGAAGGTGATGTCCTCTCTTAATCCTTATAGCCTATTTATAGTTGTCACATTCTTATTCATATGTTATTCTAACCCTAAACATTTGTTCTTTAAATATAGGTGAAGCTTGAAAAGGCACTCGTTCGAACAGCAAAATTGCCAATACCTCATGCGAAGTTTTCAATTGTTAATGAGGCAGAGTCTCACCATGTAGCATGGCCTGAAGACTTGGTCGTTATCGGTAATAGGGTGAGATAATCGAACAATACAAGTTCATTTGCATTTTTTATTATACTTTACATAAAAATTAATTTCATATCATTAATCAAATTCAACATGCAGGAATATGACAGTATTAAATGTCTTTATTTGCCAATAAACGACGATGAATTCATAGAGTGCTTGCCCTTATATTGTCGACTTTTATCCGAGGTGTGGACACGGTTGAATAGAGGTATGCTTATAGTGGACGTCGACCAGAGTGTGTTCGGTGACGACTACGGTATCGCTGTGACCACAGAGGACCTTAAGGAACTATACAAGACGGGAGCATTGGGAAACTTTTCTAGTGAATTATGTATATGGTAATGTTCACGGTTATTTTTTGATTATCATTCGTTCTAATGCATTGGCTATATAACTCTAACACAAAAGTTTTAATTTGTAGTTCTTTGAACAATGAGGTGATGGGATGGGATATTAAGTTTGGTTTCTTCAATCCTTCCATCATGACGCCAACAATCAACAGAGATGAGAGGTTGATGACGTTTGTGGCAAGGTTGAGTATGCCGGACCGAAATCATAATTTTTGTTACTTCATACCTTACGTGGATCATGTAAAGTAAGTTCATTATTTAATGATTATGTTTTATATCTATTTTTTGAATTCATTTTTTTAAATGGAGTTTGTTTTTGTTAGATGGCATTGGATGTTATGTGTCATCTTCCCTAAACAACATGTAGCGCATTGGCTGGATCCAGATCTAGGTGATAAAGGAATAAACGTCGATGCAAAGGATTTAGTGGACACGTAAGTCGTTTTAGCCTCACTTTTGTCTTGTAATTTTTATATTAACAATCACTAATTATGTAATGTTATTCATTTTAGGGGATTGTACCGATACTATCAAGGATGTGTACCGAAAAATACACAAAGTGTTCGTTGAAAGGTAGTTAAGGTACGAAGTCTCATATCTACTATCTTTTTAATAGCTTTAGCATTAAGTATAGTGTGTTATAAGAAATTATTGATCGTGTGCAGTGTCCACAACAACCGCCGGGTCACTTATGCGGTTATTATGTTATGAATTTTATTCGAGACATAATCCAGTTTGTGCGTGCTAATAACGGAGCGGAGATTGATGATCTTAGCCAAGTAATATCTTATTAGCCTTGTATTATTCTCTAAGTTGTCAATGACTTTGGTTTGGTTTGAACTAATTGGAACTTTTATGTATTGACTTACTTTTATCTTGTTTTTCATTGCTTCTAGTGTTTTCCTAATGGAAGTGAATGCTACGAAGACTCGAAGATCGATGAAGTAAGGGAAATGACTGCCGCCTACTTGTATGACTATATAAGCAATCGTTACCCGGTTGCTTTAGGAAATGATGAATCTTAGGTTAGGTTTGTTGTTTGTATTAGAATATTAACTTTTGTGTTGGCATTGTTGTATGAATATTTGTAATTGTATATTCTATTAGATCTTTGAAATGAATGTATGTCGATGTTGTTGAGCAACAGTGCATTTGTAATTGAACAGCATGGTATTTTTAATTGATTGATGTTCGTAAAACTTTCAGGGTGGATTTGAGCTAAAATAAGCCAAATCTGCCAAAATTTTTGAGACATTATGCATCGGTTTGGTGTCAAACCGATGCATAATGGTATACATTATGCATCGGTTAAGAGTAAAACCGATGCATAAGACATACATTATGCATCGGTTTTTCGGCCTAACCGATGCGTAATGGACTACCTTTATGCATCGGTTTGGTTTCAAACCGATGCATAATGGTATACATTATGCATCGGTTTTACAAAACCGATGCATAAGGTCCCAGCCTTTCGCATCGCTGGCTTATGCATCGGATCAAAACCGATGCATATTGCCTTATAAAACCGATGCATAATCCCCCTTATGTAGTAGTGAATAGAGATCACAGTTCAACTATTGAGGATTGCGATCGCAGCTCAACCCTAATCACGCCTCATCTCGATCTCTTCTATGTTCTCCACAGCCCTAACAGAAAATGTTGGGGTGAGGTTCAGGGTTTAGGACGGACGATAGTTGCTGGTATGTTGATTTAGTGAATGATTGATTTAGGTGTTGGTTGAGAAGTAATCAGTTTACTTGGAATTCGGAAGGATTTGGGGCAATTCCGCAAGCACTTGAGGAACTATTTAGTGAATGATTGATTTAGCTATTTTGCTTTGATTCAATTTTGTTTATTTTTTTCTTCTTTTACCAACTTTTGGTTGGTCTCAGGTTGTAGAAATAATACCATTTTCCATGATGTGGTTTGATTTTTCTGAAATTGATAATGAGGCTTCTGCTGATTACAATCTTTGCTTTTGTGTATTTATTTGTGATTGGGTTTAGGTAGAAGGGGCTTATTTGTTTGTGCAGAACTCGATTGGATCCAAAACATCACCTATTGGTGCTGCTGAATGACACAGAAGGGGCTCCTAAGTAAGGCAGAAGATGCTGCTGATGTCTGGAAGTTGTGGCTTGTGGGTGATGTTTGGAACTGAACTCTTGGTTTGTTTGATTTGGTTCAGAATGATCAAAATACAAGAATTGATCAAACCTATATTATTCATAGGTCAGCAAATCATTTGTGTGCATTTATTTAGGAAGAAGTAGCAGCTTATAGCTTAAACATTTTATTTGTTTTGAGTTTTTTTTTAGTTGATGACTTTTTGAGTGTGACATGCTTGAATATTGGAGTGTTTAGAGAGGGTTGATGCAATATTTGTTCAAGAAGATTCTTGGATTGCTGAGGATGCTTGAAGTGTATCTTGATGCTGTCAGATGTTGACTCTTTTCTCAGGCTTCATTTTCTCTGCATTCCTATTTATAAGGCTTCATCATACAAGCACTTTAGGCATGCTTTTATCAGGCTCCATTTTCTCAGAATTCTCGGTGTCTCAATTATTCACAAAACCTTATGAATCATACCTAGTTGTGGTCTATCAGCATACTTTTGTAACTGTGTGATCATATTTGTTCCTGTCTATGTCCTTGGTTCTTATATAGTTGACTTTTGGGGTGTTGGTGCTTCTAAAAAGAATTGATGTTTTTGTGTTCTGCAGAATGTACATTCATAATGTATGTATCAAGTTCGGCAATTGTTGTGAGCTGCAGAATGCGGAATGTGGGCAGTCGAGTTCTCCCATTGGAGTGGCAGGGACTTGGTGCACATGTGAATTTGATGTAACGCTGTAGTGGTTGATTCAAAAGGCTTGGGAAGATCTCCTGTAAGTTCAACGCTGCCATAAATTAGTGCAAGGTTGTATGTAACATGGGGTATATGTTCAACTTTCCTGAGGTTAGATTCACACATTAGTTAACGATTCAATCATGAGTTGTAAGCTCATTGGTCATCAGCTGGTCTATCACAGATGTTAGTGTTTGCTGCATCAAACATTCTATGGACATTGTGTATATTTCATACGAACAAATTGTAAAAAACATCTTTATAATCACTTGAGCCATGGCCAGGCATCAAATAGCTTCCATATTATCAGGTTTTCAATAAATATGGTTATGCACTTGTTGATTTTAGTTGTGTTTCTGCTCCAAATGTGTAGTGATTAGTTGCACGCAAGAGCATCGCCTAGTTCCAGTTGGGAGTTGGCCTTGGTTGTGGCAGCCACTAAGAGTGTTTGCTTGATAAAATAGAGTTGAGGAAACAGATGTTATAGCAGCAACTCTCAGCCTCCTCAATCCACAATCCACTTCAGGTGTTACAGCACTTTATTATGTGAACATAATTTTCATTTATGCGAACACAATTTATTTTGTGAACACAGTAATTATGTAGTGAACACAAACATTTTTTTGTGAACTCAGTGCTTATTTACTCAGTTTTGACTTGCTCCCAACAAATTAAATGAACACAACATCTAATCACCAAAACTCATATTTGACACCAAGCATAATTTCTATAAAAAATGATCAATAATAACCTAAAATAAATAGAGTGCATTCCATACATTTAAATATGGGCAGTGGACAGAAAATATTACAAGAACTACTTGTTGATTTGTGCTTTGGGTATTTTAGTGTTGCATTTTTTCACTGGAGTATGCTGCCGGATTCCAACCGTATGAAGATTGTTGAGGAGACATCAAAGTTCCCTACTGAAAAGTTCTAAATTTTCATAGTTGAGGAGACATCAAAGTTCCCTGCAAAGTGTTCCTACAGTGGGAGCCATCAATAGATTTCCTGTAAATGCAAGCATATTAAGTCACAAACCTACCTCGTTTACCAAAGCTTGTCTGTTCTGCAGTTAGGAACAAATTCAGAATTGCAGTAAATAAATCAACCAAAAAGTCTAAAGCTTTATTCAAAAGAATGTCATACCTAAATACTTAAAACTACCATACGATTAATTGCACAATGCCATCATTATTTGATGAACGCGGTAACTAATTAATGAATGCAGCTACAGTTTAGTGAACAATGCAAAACCCAAAAATAAGCCATCAATTATCTGATGAACGCAGTAACCATTTAATGAATGCAGTAACTATTTAATGAACGCAGCAACAGTTTAGTGAACAAATGCAAAACACAGATACTCATCATCATTATTTGATGAACGCAGTAACAAATCCAATATCAATCACCAACAAAGGCTGTAAAGGAACCTGACATGACTACTCAAGACCACCCATTAATTCATCCTCAGATCAAATCCAACATCTGACCACAATATCAATCACCACCAACTCCCACATGGATTCAAGATCAGAAAACCCAATATAGATAAATGAATAAATAGACTTGAAACCAATGACAATTGACAACTTCTAACTTGTTCCGTGGACTTGAAACCCAATACAGCATTTACCGCACTGCAACTAAACAGATCAAATTAGCTTCAAGTTGCGAAAGGGCATACCGCGCAAAGGATGGATTTAAGAACTGATGCACAGCCAGCTTCAGAGGGATTCATGGCCTTGAACTGCTTCTGCAGCTGTTGATCATCTTTTGAACTGCAGCAAACACTGCCAATTGTAACAACAAAAGGCCAAAGAGGCTTTGGCTGTAAATGGTGCTCCTACATCAATCAAAACACAAAAACAAAAGAAGCAAACTAATTAGTTATTGATCTTCTACAATTTGGATTCTGAAAAGAAGCAAACTAAATTCTCATCATACTGAAGTAAAGTACAAATAATTAAACAAGTATTACATATTCAGCCTGCTCTAGTATATTAATAAGTTCAGCCTATGTGCAGTGGTATGCAGCGATATACAGATCGGGTCACAGTTATCAGCCTTGTTGTCTGATTTCCCTTTTCTATAAAAGAGGTGTTCACGCAATAACAATTATGCTCACATAACAAAGGATGTACTCACAAAATAAAAAGAACATTCACAAAATATAAAACCAAACTATTTTATAACATTCACAACATATAAAACCAAACTATTTATCACAAATAAAACCAATATTCTCAAAATCAACAGTTGAGATTAGGGATGCAGATCGAATTAACAGAAAGATGGTCAAAAGTTTCAAACTTGACTACTTGAGCAACTAATCGAACTCCAAAGCAACTGGAGACGGTTGAAAATAAATCGAACTCCGAGCTCTCTTCGCTAGGGTTTGTGGAATTTCGCCAGAGATTGAAGAAGAGGCGTCTGAATTACGAATTACGCAGTGAATAAGATTAATAATATTATTTTAGGTCAATAATGCTCTTTATCGTCTTTCAATTTTAACGGAGAATTAACTCCTATTAAGTTTTAAATACAAATCTTAATCGTAGATTTTAGAAAATGAACGCATCTGATTACTTTGTACTCTAAAAGTACTTTGTACCTGAACCGTCCCCTATATATATAGGATTTGGATCATGTACAAACCTGCGAAGTATATACAAACTACAAACCAATCAATACCATTGAATTATGTTATCTGATGGATGAAATTTAATCATAATTAAAACTGAATTTTCATATTAATTAAATAGAATAGGGATGTAATTTGTCTTTATACTATCTAATCAAACACCGTTAACCATCCTCCTTGACAAATCATTAAACCCTAATTCCTTTTCAACCGCAGTCCGCTGATCCTCTCAAGTGGGGAGGTGAGATCAATCGATTGATTGCTCGCTGGTAGCAGGGGATGTACCATCGCGTTCGAGGTCGAGTTGTCGGACACTACCGACAATGTCAAAGCCAATATCCAGGACAAGGAGGCATCCCGCCGGACCAGCAGCGGCATCAGTTTGCGGCAATGTAAGGTGGAGGAATTTCGACGAAGGAGAAAAGCGATAATCGCAACGACGTCCAATCTATCGTCGATTCACCAGTGGCTTTGGCTTCATCTTTCGTGCCTGTAGCACCGGTGTTGAGGCTCGGACCTCACATGTCTTTTGATGATGACAAACTATTTTGATGGTTTGTTTTAGTCTTTGTCATTCAGAGACTTGTTGGAGTACTCAAGAACCTGAGCATAGCGCTGAGTCTGAAAGACATGGCAGTTAGTCAACATGACGAGGCAGTTAGTCAACAAAACATGGGAGACAGTCAACAAAAGAAGTTAATGAAAGATCCAGTGTTTTAACCAAGTATCCAAGACGTGTCCAAGGTGGTTAAAGCTTAGTGGGTTAGAGCTTCGTGGGCGGTTATGAAGTCAGTTACCTCAATGCCTATAAAGAGGATGGCAGTTATTCTGCAATAATTGCCCGTGCACAAATCAGAATCCGTGAGAGCTTTCCAAGTGGGGTTTCCCAGTGAGAATATCCAGTGAGCGTGATATTCAGTGTGATCAAGCTATTCTTGATCGGTGCCGGAAAGCTACGGTGGTGCGGTGACTACAGTGACGTCGAGAACTCCGTCAGGGAAGTGTAGTCAGGAGACTTTGCTTGTGTTGATCATACTGTTGATCTTCACTTAATAGGCAAGTTTTGTAAGTTTAGTACAAACATTGAGTATACAGTTTGTACAATCTAAATAGAAATAAAAGTCTATTTAGAATATTCCGCTGCGTACTTGATTCCTTTAATATACTTGCACACGAATTTGGGTTCCTAATAGTTCCTGAACTTCGTGAGGTTGTTGACTACTAATCACGATCCTATCAATTGCTATCAGAGCCGAGAGGTTCTAGATTTTGATTAGTAATTGCAGGTATGTCAGGTGATTCATTTTCAAATCCTCCAAAGTTGAAGCCAGGTGAGTACGAGACGTGGTCGGTTAGGTTTGAAGCATATGTGACTGGGTTAGATGGGGAGGTTTGGTAGATCATTGAACAAGGATAGCAAGTTGTCTATGATGAGGATACTCGACGTCCCAAGGAAAGGACCCGGTACACTACTGAAGACTACAAGAAGTTGGAGAAGAATGCAAGAGCTTCGAGGGTTCTTCACAGTGCACTGGAACCAGGAGATCTGAAGAAGGTTATTCAGTTCAAAGACCCGAGTGATATCTGGATTTCACTTAAGAGGATCTATGAGGGTTCTAAGGACGTGAAAAGGAATAGGATTCTGTCTGTTCAAACAGAATTCTTATCAATGAAGCAAGTTAAAAATGAGACGTTGCATGATTATCATTCGAGATTTCAGGGATATCTGGCAACACTCAGTAATCTTGGGAAGAAGTACAAGACTTGGGAGGTGACTCACAGATTTCTCCAAGGATTAAGTCCAGAATGGGATGATATATCCAGGACACTTGCTGCACTACCAGAAACCAATGATAATTCTCTGGAAGAACTTGTTTCAAGATTGGAGAGTAACATGCTTCTCAAAAATTCCAAACTTGAGAGTCGAGAACCTCAGAAGGTAGTTCGTCAAATTACCTTAATTGGAGAGAGTTCCAAAAACAAGAAATTTAGAGGAAAAGAGTATTACAAAAACAAGGGCAAAGAAACCTCAAAATCTGACAATGAAGAGTTGACTATGATGACTAAGGCTCTCAGGGTTACTGGTGAGAGAAACTTTGATCGAAAACCTGGAAAAGTCAATGACCAGAAGAAGAATGTAGAATGTTTCTACTGCAAGAAGAACGGCCATTTCAAGAAAGATTGCTACAAACTAAAGAATGATGAAGCTCGTCGCGAGCGTAATCAGAAAGATGATAACATAGGCAAGAAATCATTGTTTGCTTGGGGAGATTCAGACGAAGACAATGACATGAGAGACCTCAGGAGGAATGTCTGTCTGATGACCAAAGGAAGTTCTTCATCCTCAGGAAGTTCTTCAACCTCAAGAAAGTCATCCTCAAGAGAATCATCATCCGATGTAAGTTCCGATGACTCATACTCTGGTCATTATACTCGATCTGATTGCATTACTAATATTAAGAAACTTGTTCTCAAGAATGAAGAGTTGAATGCCTTAATTGCCGAGCAAGATAAACATATAGCTTTGATGTTCGAGGAGAACCATCAGAAGTCTATAAGGATTCGACAACTTGAGAAGGTGGCAGGTAAAAAACCAATAGGCTCTGGTGATCAGTTCTATGATTCCCCAAAAGAGAAGGTAAATCAGAAGTCGACGACCAGGCTAGGTCTAGGATATGGAAAAGTATCCATTGCAAAACCTATGCAAGGAACAAGACAGCCTAGGAGCACACCCCGACAGAAATTGGATCTCAGTGATGATGCCAAAACTTTTGGCAAGGGATATCACATGTGGGCAAAGAACGCACGGAGATGTAGTTCAGTTCCTATAGACTTTGAGAAGCAGAAACAGAAGGTCTCTGAGTTCAGGAAGGTGAACTTCAGAAAACAGCTCATCTGTTTTAATTGCGGTATGGAAGGCCATAGTTGGCGTCAGTGTAAGAAAGGACATTACAGCTCTAAGAAGTCAGGTTCCTCGTCAGGAACTCGATCAGCACTGAAGCAGGGTGAAAGAGCTAGAGAAATTGTTGATCCTTCCAGTTCCAGAGGAGTTTCTAACCTTTTTAGTTCAAACACAAATGTAGTATCTACTGTACCTTTTAAACCCAAAAAGCTAGGCTTGTTTGGGTGAAAAAGAACTAATTGCGTACATGTAGGTCGGGAGAGGGATGTGTCCGTGGCTGATTGATAGCGCTTGCTCAGGACACATGACCGGGAAAATGGAGCAATTCTTCTCTCCACGACATCATTCAGGTGGCTCAATTACTTTTGGGAATAAGAGCAAAGGTAAAGTCATCGGCTCAGGTAAGGTACATTTATCTAGTAAGGTTAGTGTAGATAATGTGAGTTTAGTTAATGGTTTGAAGTTTAATTTGCTTAGTGATTCGCAGTTGTGTCGCGGAGGTAAAAACAAGGTTGTTTTTAGAGCTGATGGTTGCTTTGTTAAGTGTGTTTCCACAGGTCAAGTACTTCTGCGTGGGACTTGTGCAGAGAGAGTGCATTTTTTGGACCCAACATTTGATCCGGAAGAGTATCTCTGTTTGTCCTCTAGATCAGATGAATCTGAGATGTGGCATCGTCGGTTGGACCATGTGAATTTCAGATTGTTGAAGAGGTTACACAGTCAGAATTTTGTAATTGGATTACCAAAGATTAGTGAAGTACCTGATCAGGTTTGCAGTGCTTATGCAAAAGGGAAACAGACAAGAGGTTCTTTTCATTCTAAGAATGTGGTCAGTACACTCAAGGCATTTGAGTTAGTGCATATGGATTTATGCGGTCCAATGAGAGTGCAGTCTCGAGAAGGGAACCGATATGTGTTTGTGATTGTGGACGATTTCTCAAGGTATACATGTGTCATCTTCATTCGTTCAAAGGATGAGGTCTTTGAGTCATTCAAGACGTGGGTTAAGCTTGTAGAACGCAGATTTGGTGATAAGTTGAAGAGCATCAGAACCGACCATGGCACTGAGTTTGACAATGGTCTATTTATTGCTTTCTGTACGGATCAGGGCATTGATCACAATTTCTCTGCGCCAAGGACTCCACAGCAGAATGGAGTAGTTAAAAGGAAGAATCGTACACTCGAGGATATGACGAGGACTATGCTTCTTGAGAATAGTCTAGCAAGGAATTTTTGGGCTGAGGCGATGAATGCTGCATGCCATGTTCTCAACAGATGTCATTTAAGACCCATCCTCAACAAGACACCGTATGAGTTGCTGAAGGGTAGGAAACCCAATATTTCTCATTTGTGGGTATTTGGATGCAGGTGCTATGTCCACATGAACGGGAAAGATCGTCTTGGAAAGTTTGATCCAAGAAGTGACGAGGGAATTTTTGTAGGTTATTCACGGCACAGTAAGGCTTACAAGGTATTCAATAAGAGAACCAAACAGGTTGAGGAGAGCGTCCATGTTATCTTTAATGAAGACTCAATTGGTAATGAACAGGAGCAGGTTCATGATAGTCAAGTATTTGATGATGTCTTTTTGTTGACTCGTCCCAAGGAAGATACTGATGGACCATAATCATACGAATCATAAACACAGTTAAACACGCTAAATTAGACCTTTTGTCTATTTAACTTTTGCTTGTTAGTTCTGATATATTTCTACAGGGTATTTTGGACTCTAGAGAGAAAACACGCTAAGGAGAGGATTTTCGCTGAAAAGATATTACGAGTTAGTCCAAGGTCACGATCAGACGCTGAATGCAGAAATCTCAAGATCCTGACATGGAATCACTCAAAACAAATCCAACCGAGGAACAACCAAAGTCAGACCGGAGCGAAATTGGACTGATAGTTTTGTGAAAACATCACAAAACTCACAAAACTCCTCCTCCTCACCAAGGTGACCGGCGACTTTGTGGAGGAGGTGAGTCATGGGGTGACTCACCCCCTCCTTCCTCCTCCCCACAACCCACAACCGGCGGCTAATGGAAGCCACCATGAGAGCTTGCCATGTGGAGCTCTTCTCCTCCACATCCATCTCCTCCTCTCCCATCTTGCCAAGTGTTGGCTCCTCATGGCTCATCCAAGCCTATAAATACATGCCTCTCCCTCATTTGTAATCACATCCCAAAATTGAAATCACTTCTCTCTCTAGAAAGTTTGGTACATTTGTAAGCTTTGGTTTGAAATAATACTCCTGTTGGTTCTTGAGTATTATAACGGTTTGAAATAATACTCCTGTTGGTTCTTGAGTATTATAACAGTTTTAGAGAATACTCATGTTGGTTCTTGAGTATTCAAGTAGGATTTGGGAATACTCCTGTTGGTTCTTGAGTATTCCCCTTTACTTACTGTCTTTCAAAAACCCCCGAGTATTTAGCTATGATATCCTCTTCCATGGATAATCGTAGCTAAACTCTTCATTCGGTTGAAGGGGTGTACATGTATCATAAAATGTTTTAGGCAATTCTTAGAGCCTCTTCTCTGTATTCAAAACTTGTTCTATGTGCCATATATTAGGTTAGAACTTCCAAGGTTGAGTGGATGCTTGGAATGGCAAAGCTATTCCGTGGGGTTCGTAAACATACTCGGATAAGTGGATGCTTGGAATGGCAAAGCTTATCTGAGGAGTTTGACCTTTCTAAAACACCATTTGGTTGCTCGGGAATGACTGACCAAATGGATGCACACAGGCTAATATACCTTGGAATGGGGTATTAGTCTAAGTAGAACAAGTGCTCTACGACTTTTGCAAAAGACTAGACGGTGTCTGACAGAACCGCTCGTCGTCAAAGCGATTATGCAAATAAATTTATAATAGTCCGCTACTCGCAACTATACTACTGGGTAGTACTTGGTAAGTAGGGGTCGAACCCAAGGGAACCAGGGGAATAATTGTTCTTCGGGGGGATTACGCAGCGTGGGAGCGTGTTTAAGGTCGGTTGGTTGGTTTTAAAGCTACCAGCTATTTTGATTGATTGATTGGTTGGTTGGTTGGTTGATTTTAATACTGGAAAGTAAATTAAAGTTTATAATTAAAGAGAAATGTTCGGTTTCAGGGGACTTGTATTATATCCTGTTTATCATTGACCTTTAGTGACTCTCCTAAGTATTCAAACGGTGTATCAAGGCCATTCCAAGCACTCGATTTGCGTACACTGTCTAGCCTATTCCAAGGACGTAGAACACTTATTCTATTTAGACTAATACTCCATTCCCGGTTATATTAGCCTATGTGCATCCATTTGATCAATCATTCCCGATCAACCAAATGGTGTTTAGGATGAGTCAAACTTCTCAGATAAGCTTTGCCATTCCAAGCATCCACTTATCCGTACAAGTTTACGAACCCCGCTGTAGAGTTTTGCCATTCCAAGCATCCACTCTACCTTGGACGTTCTGACTTAATATATGGCACATAGAATAAGTTTTGAATACTAAGACTAGACACTAAGTTAATAGTCTTAAAACATTTTATAATACAAGTGCGCCCCTTAGACCGAACTACAAGTTTAGCTACTATTCATCGCGCTAAACATTATACTAAGGAAATAAAACAGTTGAATAAATACGAAGAAATACTTACAACCGTTGAAGCGCCAAGGGAGCTTTCCTTTATTTCCAAAGCAAAATTACAACATTACAAAAATTACAACTTCTAGAGAGAGAAGTGAATTTGAGATTTGGCGTGTGAAATGAGGAGGAGGAGCTCCTCCTTTTATAGCCCAAAGGGGAGGAGATGGGTGGTGGAGATGGGTGGCAAGTGTTGCATTTTGATTGAAGGAGAAAATCAAGGGAGGAGATGGCCACACATGGAGGAAGAGGAGTGGTGGAGGAGGAGGAAGGTGGTGGTGACATGTGGAGGAGGGGCAAAAGCCGCCGGTCACCACCACCCAAAGTCACCGGTAGGCGGTGGTGGAAGGGGAGGAGCTCCTCCTTTGGCCACCACTTCTTCAAGTGGTCGGTCATCTTGCCCAAATGTGAGTTTTGTACAGTTTTGTGCAGTCTTTTCACAAAACTGTCAATGTGTTTCTTCTCCGGGCTGTCTTGACTCCACTCCTGATTCTTCTGATTAATTTGTTATGGTCAATTCAACGTCAGGATCCTTGATATTTCTTCAGTCGGCATATGATCTTGACCTTGGATTGACTCTTGTTATCTTTTCAGCATAAAATCCTCTCCTTAGCGTGTTTTCACTTCAGTCTCTAAAATGCCCTGTGGAAATATATCGGGACTAACACATAGAAGTTAGATAGACAAACAGTCTAATTTGGGGGGGTTATACTGTGTTTCTGATTCGTATAATTTTGGTCCATCAGATTACCCCCCACTTTTAGTTGTTCGTCCCGAACAATGCTATTAAAGGGCGTAAGTTCTAAGTTTGGCTTTGGAATATGAAAATTAGATTGTGGTACTCGATCTATCCTAATTCATGCATTGCTTACTTATTACCAAATTGAACTGTATAAATAAATAGAAGAAACTTAATACTTGTACCTCCGTGCTGAGATGCAAATTATATTGGATGTCTCGGGAGATAGCCCTTTTTAGGCTCCTGGACTGCAATCTTGGGATCGTCTCTTACTATATGGTTTTCTTTTAGCTTTCTCATGCACGTGATTCGATTCGGGTTTCAGTGAGTTGAGCCTTTTTGATTTTCTTCTTTGGCGAGGGACTGCTTTTTTGTTGTAGTGAATCGGCCTTTGGCCTTTGATTTGACTTTTTGAGTGCTTCACTTTTGCTCGGTTAAAACCTTCACAATTTTGGGCCTTTGGCCTCTTTTGATTTTCTTCTTTGAGTTTTTCGCCTTTTTGTGACTGCTAGTTCATTTTCTCAAGCCTTTTTGGGAGGTCCAATCATCGCCCGCAAGCCTATGGAAATACCTCCCCGCTCCTCTCGTCTTTGTCGTTTTGCGCGGGTCAAGATGAGGGTCGCTCATCTATTTTCTCGGCTATTTTGACTAGAGAGAGGACGGTCTGATTCCCGTCCTCGCCTTTGCATAGATGCTTCTTGGCGGAGTTGACTTCAATTATTCACTGAAAACCCGAAGTGCAGCCTCCACTGACTTCGAAAACCATATAGTTTGATTCGATCCTTCGATTGCTTGCCAAGCCTCTCTAGGGTAGTTTATATCAACTCCACATCCCTAGTTATCTCAGCACAAAGGACAAATGGAAAGTTACATTCTAAGTTTTTAAACAGTTCGAATTTTCACAAGGTTAATGCATGAATTATGATTTATCTTTTTCACATTCTTAAGTTCATATTTTCAAAAAGATACTATTACTAAAAAAATAAAAAACAGCAAGCATGTTATTTATGTACATAGGTGGTTCTCACCCCCCACTTTTGAACGAAGGCGTGCCTTAGTTCAAAAGTCATGCAAGCTTAAAACTAAATACTGAATTTAAATGACAGAAATTAAAGTGCGGAAAAGTAAGATAGTGTCGGGTTACCTCCCGACCAGTGCACTTGTTTAACGTCGTTGGCTCGACGATACCTCATTTGTGGTTCATTGGTTTGGGTCCCATGGGTGGCTGAGGTCAAACTTTTTGATTCCACCGACTTTGATTCTTGCGGTGAGTCTTCCTGATTTTTTAGCAGATGACGGGTTTGGGTCCAGTTCTGATGGTATCTCCTTCCAACGTCTCTGAGAAGGCGAGGGACCTTTCACTATCAGCTTTTTGAACTGGGTGTTCTCCTGTTTAGGGCTGCCTTGTCCAGTCATGGTGAAAGCGTGCTCCATGTAGGAGTCATTCTGCTCAGGCCCTTTTCCCATTCTCCTTTGAGCTTCTTCTTGGATCGCATAGTTTGCGGCGACTTGCTCATTAATTAAGGGGAAAAGTCGGGAAGGCCTCATGAGGCTTGGTTCTGCCTCGTAATGTTGGTTCGTGAAGAACTGGTCGTAGATAGTTTCAGTTGCCTGGGTAATGATAGTCGGGTATGGCTTGGGCAGTTCGTCAGTGGTGTTCTGGACTTCTACTTCGTTGCTTCCGGTGCTTTCCATGTCTGATTCCTCGGATGGTTCGGGAGTCTCTTCTGACGGCTCGGTGGTTTCTTCTTTGTCAGCCTCAGGGTCAGCTTCTTCTGTCTGCATTTCCTCGTCAGTGTGGGGAACTCGTCTTGTGGCAGCGGCTAGGCCAGTTATCAGGTACCACATGTCTGCAATGGTGAGGATTGCGGCAGACCTTCTCATAGCTTCGTTGATTCTTCCCAGCTCTTCGGACCTCATCCCACGAAGAAATTTTTGGAGAAGAATTTTCTTCGTAAATCCATGGTGCGGGCAGCTTGAGACGATGGCATCGTAGTTCATGTAGTATTCGTCCAAAGTCTCATCCCGGGATTGATGAAGGCTCATGATCTTCTCACGGGTTTCTTGGCGTAAAGATGGTGGGGAGAATTCTTTCAGGAACGGAACGCAGAGGTCTACGAAACGTTCTACACTGCAAGCGGTGGATGTGTAGTACCATATCGTGGCGAAGTCGGTTAGAGAGAATTTGAAGCATTTCAGCTTAAACTCTTCTAACACTTCGTTTTCAGGTTTGATGTTGTGGCAGACTTGGTGGAAGTTTCGGTAGTGCTGTACAGGGTCTTCTCCCTCCGTTCCTCCAAACAGGGGCAGAAATCGCGTTGTCCATGCATGCGTAACGGGTAGTGTCATAGAGAGATGAACAGAAAAGAAAAAGGGGAGGGAAGAACAGTTATCCGATGACTAGTTCCCCCGGCAACGGCGCCAATTTGACAGAACCACTCGTCGTCAAAGCGATTATGCAAATAAATTTATAATAGTCCGCTACTCGCAACTATACTACTGGGTAGTACTTGGTAAGTAGGGGTCGAACCCAAGGGAACCAGGGGAATAATTGTTCTTCGGGGGGATTACGCAGCGTGGGAGCGTGTTTAAGGTCGGTTGGTTGGTTTTAAAGCTACCAGCTATTTTGATTGATTGGTTGGTTGGTTGGTTGATTTTAATACTGGAAAGTAAATTACAGTTTATAATTAAAGAGAAATGTTCGGTTTCAGGGGACTTGTATTATATCCTGTTTATCATTGACCTTTAGTGACTCTCCTAAGTATTCAAACGGTGTATCAAGGCCATTCCAAGCACTCGATTTGCGTACACTGTCTAGCCTATTCCAAGGACGTAGAACACTTATTCTATTAAGACTAATACTCCATTCCCGATTATATTAGCCTATGTGCATCCATTTGATCAATCATTCCCGATCAACCAAATGGTGTTTAGGATGAGTCAAACTTCTCAGATAAGCTTTGCCATTCCAAGCATCCACTTATCCGTACAAGTTTACGAACCCCGCTGTAGAGTTTTGCCATTCCAAGCATCCACTCTACCTTGGACGTTCTGACTTAATATATGGCACATAGAATAAGTTTTGAATACTAAGACTAGACACTAAGTTAATAGTCTTAAAACATTTTATAATACAAGTGCGCCCCTTAGACCGAACTACAAGTTTAGCTACTATTCATCGCACTAAACATTATACTAAGGAAATAAAACAGTTGAATAAATACGAAGAAATACTTACAACCGTTGAAGCGCCAAGGGAGCTTTCCTTTATTTCCAAAGCAAAATTACAACATTACAAATATTACAACTTCTAGAGAGAGAAGTGAATTTGAGATTTGGTGTGTGAAATGAGGAGGAGGAGCTCCTCCTTTTATAGCCCAAAGGGGAGGAGATGGGTGGTGGAGATGGGTGGTAAGTGTTGCATTTTGATTGGAGGAGAAAATCAAGGGAGGAGATGGCCACACATGGAGGAAGAGGAGTGGTGGAGGAGGAGGAAGGTGGTGGTGACATGTGGAGGAGGGGCAAAAGCCGCCGGTCACCACCACCCAAAGCCGCCGGTAGGCGGTGGTGGAAGGGGAGGAGCTCCTCCTTTGGCCACCACTTCTTCAAGTGGTCGGTCATCTTGCCCAAATGTGAGTTTTGTACAGTTTTGTGCAGTCTTTTCACAAAACTGTCTATGTGTTTCTTCTCCGGGCTGTCTTGACTCCACTCCTGATTCTTTTGATTAATTTGTTATGGTCAATTCAACGTCAGGATCCTTGATATTTCTTCAGTCGGCATATGATCTTGACCTTGGATTGACTCTTGTTATCTTTTCAGCATAAAATCCTCTCCTTAGCGTGTTTTCACTTCAGTCTCTAAAATGCCCTGTGGAAATATATCGGGACTAACACATAGAAGTTAGATAGACAAACAGTCTAATTTGGGGGGTTATACTGTGTTTCTGATTCGTATAATTTTGGTCCATCAGTGTCGCAAGTTGAGTGCTTGGAATGGCCTCGATTCACTATCGAACACTTTTGCAAAAGACTAGACAGTGTGGCAAATCGAGTGCTTGGAATGGCCTTGATGCACGTTTGAATACTTAGAAGGATCACTAAGAGCCAATGATAAACATGCTATGATACAAGGCCCCCGAAACCGAATGCTTTCCTGAGATTCAAACCCCCTTGCATTTACTTTCTTAGTATAAACTGCTCTATCAACCGCTCACCTTCCGGAGGACTTGCCAATCACGCATCACCCGCTGTAAGTCTTCTTCCTTTTATTTTCAGTATTTACTTTTCTGTAATTTACTTTTCCGCACTAAAAACCAAAACCAACCAAAAAAAGGCACTTACTTTTCCGCACTAAAACTCAATCAACCTAAAAAACGCTCCCATCCTGTACAAATCCCTCAAAGAACAACTTATCCCCCTAATTCCCTTGGGTTCGACCCCTACTTACCACTTGCTACCCAGTAGTAAGGTCACGAGTAGCGGAATATAAATTAGCTTTTGCACAGAGAACACCGCACCTTAACGACAAGCCAAGTTCAAGGAAAGCTCTCAGGGACGAAGTCTAAAAGAATACGAAAGTGGAGGTGACAATGATTGCCACATTATTGAGACTTCTTCTATTGCATCAAGAAAGAAGGTGCCAAGATCCACTCCAAGCCTGAGTCTATGGATGATGATGAAGATCTGGAGGTTGGTTATTCAGAATTTGTGACAAGATCTCGTGTTGTTTAGAGATTAATTGCTGTGGAGAAAGGCATTTGTGACTTGAAGAATGATCTGAAGGGGTTGAAAGAAGAACCCAGGGAGGTGAAGGATGGAGTCCTAGCATTGCTCTCAAAATTCTGAAGTTCTTCAGTCTGAAAATGGCCACTTTTGATTGAGAGAATTCTGTGGCCAGTTCCAATCTTGGATTTATCCCCTCTTTGACCCCTACCATGTCATTTCCTTTCATGTTGACTATCAAAATTTGATTTTCTGTTCAGAATGTGTGCTTGACTATCTTGTTTAAATTTGAAGTGGTTGCATGCATTTATGAGTTGCTATGATCTTTAAGATATCTCTCATGGTTATGACTTCTATGTATGTTATTTACCCTTCTTTGATGATGCCAAAAGGGGGAAGGATTAGGAGTACCGATTCAGAGGGAATTGAATCAGGTTCTTGACTTGGTTCTTGACTTGCTAAACCTATATAAGTCTTTGCTTAATAGATTGTTTGTTAGGTTCCTAAGGGTGTTGGAACTTAGGGGGAATTCGTCCCAGGGAGAATATGTTCTTATGTGATGCTTTGTGCATTGTGTTTAACATCTATTAAGTTGTACTATTTCCCTTGTCGATTTGTCATCATCAAAAAGAGGGAAATTGTTGAGGCTCGGACCTCACATGTCTTTTGATGATGACAACCTATTTTGATGGTTTGTTTTAGTCTTTGTTATTTAGAGACTTGTTGGAGTACTCAAGAACCTGAGCAGAGCGCTGAGTCTGAAAGACATGGCAGTTAGTCAACATGACGAGGCAGTTAGTCAACAAAACATGGGAGACAGTCAACAAAAGAAGTTAATGAAAGATCTAGTGTTTTAACCAAGTATCCAAGACGTGTCCAAGGTGGTTAAAGCTTAGTGGGTTAGAGCTTAGTGGGCGGTTATGAAGTCAGTTACCTCAATGCCTATAAAGAGGATGGCAGTTATTCTACAATAATTGCCCGTGCACAAATCAGAATCTGTGAGAGCTTTCCAAGTGGGGTTTCCCAGTGAGAATATCCAGCGAGCGTGATATTCAGTGCGATCAAGCTATTCTTGATCGGTGCCGCAAAGCTACGGTGGTGCGGTGACTACAGTGACGTCGAGAACTCCGTCAGGGAAGTGTAGTCAGGAGACTTTGCTTGTGTTGATCATACTGTTGATCTTCACTTAATAGGCAAGTTTTGTAAGTTTAGTACAAACATTGAGTATACAGTTTGTACAGTCTAAATAGAAATAAAAGTCTATTTAGAATATTTCGCTGCGTACTTGATTCCTTTAATATACTTTGCACACGAATTTGGGTTCCTAACAGTTCCTGAACCTCGTGAGGTTGTTGACTATTAATCACGATCCTATCAACCGGACTACACATTCGCGTTCAACTTCAGGAAGCGGAGTGGCGTGGGGATGAGAGTGATTTGATTCCAGAGGGGCTGAAGCCGCTCAGGACTGCCAGAAGAGATGGTAATTGAGTTGTTAGAGTTGCCGCTTACAATTCTTTAAATTAAGATTTTAATCGATTTGAGATGTTTGTGCAGGGGATTGTCATTTTGTTAATCATCTTGGTTCTCGTGTAAGGGCAGGTTCTGTTGGTAGGTTGACTCCAGTAACTGGACGTGAGAATGCAGCGATGGGGGAAGGGGACTTTGACGAGGAGCAAACAGATGGGCAATGTATGAGAATGAGAATGGGAATGAGGATGTACGTTATTTATCATCAATTGTAAACGGCCATGTAAGATCTTCAATAACTACTTTTATTACCGTAAGAGCTGCCTTGTGTTTGGGAAGTCATTAATAATTCTGAAAAGTCAATGCAGATGGCAAAACTGCAGAATGATTATTGTCTAACAAATTAGTATGCTTGTGATATGAGTAGAATTGCATAACATTTTAAGAAATGCTTTTGTGTCTGCGAGTTGAATTGCATAGTTTTATCGGGTATATGATAATGAAAACATTACACGATTGGCTGTAGGTTGTAAATGGAGACGTTCAGAGTGCGGCTGTCAGTTATGTTACCAAAGAAACAAGTGATATTCATGATAAACTGATGTTTATGTTGTGCCTTGTGTCTGGTATATGTTACTACTTACTAGATTCACTTCATATTTTATCTGATGTATAAGCTTTTTTTTATGGGATATGCTTTATAAGTTTAATTGTTATATTTGTTAGGGCATCATCATCAACCAACTGAACCATCAGTGTTGTTCTAATTTCTGAATGCAGATACCAACTTTGAAAGATTCCAGTTTCGAGCATCTTGATATTTTTAACTACAAGTTATCTGCTTCAAGTAGATTGATTGAAGCTTTAAGTCTATTTAGAATTAGAAGTGGTATGTAAAGGATATTTCAAGTTGACAGGGCAATACATATGTAAAGGAGATTCAAGTTGATCTATTTATAGTTGTATTGTCAATATTTGATGAACTCTACATTTGTATTGTGAACTTCAGATGAGCTAATGAACTTTATATGCTTATTGTGAACATTATTCTAGCTCAATTGTTTGGATTCATTTACATACATGAAAATAGTTCAGTATATTGTAAACATTACCAAATAGATCCCATCCAAACACTTAATGAACATAAGAATTGTATAGTAAACTTTATACTTGTATTGTCAGTATTTGATGAACTCTACATTTGTATTGTGAACTTTGTATGGCAAGGTGATATTTATCTACTTAGTTACATTATGCTAGCTCACTTGTTTGCATTAACTTATTACATGAAAACAGTTCTGTATATTGTCAACATTACTAAACATATCCCATCCAAACACTTAATGAACGTAAGAAGTGTGTTGTGATCGTCATATTTGATTTGTTAACATTTTATGAACTCTTCATTTGTATTGTGAACTTCATATGGACTAAGTGAATTTTATTTGCTTATTGTGAACATTATGCTAACTCACTTGTTTGGTTTCGTTTACATACATGAAAACATTTAAGCTAATTGTCAACATTACAAAACAGATGTCATGCAAACACTTAATGAACTTAAGAAGTGTATAGTGAACTTTATAGTAGTATGGTCAACATTTGTATCATGAACTTCGTATGGCTTAGGTGAATTTTATCCCATACAAGTCGCGCTCAAAAGAGCATACATGATCTTCAGATTTGTTGTGTGTTCTTTGTGAATACTGTGTCACTTTGACAAATAAGCCAATATTAACACTTAGTGAACTTCAAAAATTTATAGTGAACTTTATAATTTTTTTGCCAAGATTTGATGAACTATATATTTGTATTGTGAACTTCACATGAGCTAGGTGAACTTTATCTGTTTACTTTGAACTTTATAAGGCAATGATCACAAAATAAGCGCAATATTTACAATTTAAATATCAACCAGCAATCTTTAAAAAGAAAGCAAAATACAGTGTTGACAAAATAAAGTAAGCTTCACAAAATAACATCAGCATTATACACTTCTTAAGTTTCCAATGCTATAAGCGATCTTTACAAAACAAATATAGCGTTCCCAATGCTATAACAATATCTACATGACAAACGCATTATTTGAAACAATAATTTCTTGTTGAGATTGCACTGCAGCCTCCTACGTACTTTTGAGACCTCATGAATCAGTTCCCTGTGGTTCGCTGACTTATCATAGACTTTATCCATATATGCTTTTGCATCTTCCAACCTTGATGTTGCTTGCCCAGAAAATTATGACAGCATCTATAAAATATATGAAAGGGATATACGCATAAGACCAATATTCACACAGAAAAGATAATGTTTTACAAAATGAATACAATGTCCACGACATTAACCAATATTCACAAGATAATCATCATCTTTTTTAATCAAAACCTTTTTCAGATTTTTGTTCCTAATCAATCTGAATTACAAGTTTCAAACTTACAAACATAACTGCCTCTATCTTTTGAGATCAGAGAAAATACGCATTTGTAAAAGAATAAAAAAGCAATGGTAATGGTAATACTTGAGAAAGTTGCAGCACATCGGTAACCAATGGTCCAACACTGACTCAATCCTTTGAGATCAACATGACTTCATTTATAAAGTCAGGTTGCAATTATGAATAATAGATCGTGTTCGAGTAACTTTATGTGAGCCCAACCTTCACAAAATATGCACAGAGTTCACTAAGTAAAACTACTGAATAAACTTATCTAATGCATCGTGTGCCCAGAATTCAGAAAATATGGCCACAGTTCACATTACTTGACAAAAATCACATCTTACAAAAGTTTGGGGGATCTGAATCGTAATCTTACAAAAATGGCAATCACAAAAATCACATCTTACAGAGTTCACATTAATAGTAATCTTACCAGGAGTGACAAGAGTTCAGATTTTCCATCACTGTGTGAAGTTTGCAGATCTGAGAAAACAAACCTAACATGTTGTAACATCACTTTGAACTGAAAATATGATCTAGACACGAATCTGAAAAACCAAACCTGTATAATAAGCTGATGGGGAGTCAGCAAAGCAAGGGCGATGAAGGCGAGTCAATCTCCACTCATGATTTTTCATCGATTCTGGTAATCGCCAATAGTCAAATCTGTTGGAGATTTTAGGTTTATACAATGTATAACATGTGTAAAACCTTGTAAAGATGTTGTTTGAATGAAATGAGTCATTTCACAACTCTAGTTAAACTGTGTTTGAACAAGTCGAAAGTCAAGCGTGCGCTCGCACAAGAGACCATGCGATCGCACAAGGTGATCGCACGAGAGTCCATGCGAACGCATGATATATTCATGCGTCGGGTTTGGACTGTGCGAACGCACAGAAATATTGTGCGAACGCACAAGGTCGTGCAACGTGCGACAGATCGCGAACGCATAACTTTCTGTGCGAACGCACAAGAAAATTGTGCGACTGGTTTGGCTTGTGCGAACGCACAAGCTGACTGTGCAAACGCACAAGATGACAAAACAGTGCGGATCTTTGGCTTGTGCGAACGCACAAACCGACTGTGCGAACGCACAAACCGACTGTGCGAACGCACAAGGCGACGGTTCAGGGCAGTTTGGCAGTTTAATGGCAGTTCTTGGCTTGTTTTTGGATGTCTTTTTGGACGGGAAAAACATAGAAAAGAGAAGGACGAAAATTCCCAGAAAAAGCAAGAGCTTTTGATCTCCTTGATTGTGATTTTGATCTATTGTTTCACAAAGATCTTTACACCTTTTCGCTATCCTATACAAAGGGACTGTTGTCTTATCCCTATTTGTTGATTTCGTAATCCCTACCCGGTTGAAATAACAAATCAAGAAAGCGAAGGAACTTCGTGATTCAACGGCATCCAAGGCTTTCATCTTTTGAAGCATCCAGAGACAACTGGGCGTCCTACAATCTGATTTGTTATGTTCAAGATGTCTGCTGCTTCGGTGAAAGAGATGATGAAGAATTTTGGGAAATTGGAGAAGTTCGAAGGAGTGAACTTCAGGAGATGGCAACAAAAGATGCACTTTCTGTTGACGAACTTGAAGGTGGTGTATGTTCTGTCTACTCCTATTCCAGAAGTCGGTGACGATGCTCCGGTGGATGCAATCAGGAAAAGGAGTAAATGGGAGAATGATGACTACATCTGCCGTGGTCATATTCTCAATGGTATGACTGATCCCCTATTTGATCTTTATCAAACTGTGGAATCCGCAAAGGAATTGTGGGATGCTCTTGAAGCAAAATACATGCAGGAAGATGCATCAAGCAAGAAATTTCTTGTGAGTAACTTCAATAGTTACAAGATGGTCGATGCTAGACCAGTGATGGAGCAATTCAATGAATTGACTCGCATCTTGGGGCAGTTTGCTCAGTACAAAATGAAGATGGATGACTCCATTGCGGTATTTAGCATCATTGATAAGTTACCACCACTGTGGAAGGACTTCAAGCACAAGCTTAAACATAAGAAAGAGGAAATGTCTCTTGAGGAACTCAGTGGAGATTTGCAAGTGGAAGAATCAATTAGGATTCAAGAAGAGAATGCAAATAAGAAAGAGACTATTGAGTCCTCTTCAGTGCATGTAGTGGAAGACAAGGGTGGTCTTCGGAAATTCAAGGGGAAGAAACGTTTCAATGAGAAACATGGTAGCAAATTTGACAAGAAACCTAAGGGTTGCTGTTGGATTTGCGGGAAACCAGGACATTACAAGAATGATTGTAAGATGGCCAAGAATGATAAAGGAAAAGGGAAAATGAACGTTGGGGATAAGGGCAAAGACAAATGCCCTTCCAACCTTCAAGGTCAGTTTTCCATTTCTGATTGTAATTCTAGTGTGAATTATGTGTCACTAATCGCTGAAACATTTTATGTTCAGGATGATGAAGTGGCGTGGTGTATTGACTCGGGTGCTAACAAGCACGTGTGCAAAGACCGTCATAGTTTCAGTACTTATGAAACGGTGAAAGGAGCTGTCCTTTACATGGGAAACGAGTCAACCGCACCGATAATTGGCCAAGGATCAGTAGTGTTAGAATTTAGTTCGGGAAAAACCCTTGAATTGTTGAATGTTTTACATGTACCTCTAATCCGGAAAAACTTGGTCTCCGGTAGTTTGTTGAACAAATTTGGTTTTAAGCAAGTGTATGAATCCGACAAATATGTTTTGTCGAAGTGTGGTACCTTTGTGGGATTTGGCTACTTTTGTAATGGTATGTTTAGGTTGAATGTAAATAAAGTGGTGGATTGTGTTTACATGTCTTCTTCTAGTGATGACTTGACTTTGTGGCATGCTATATTAGGACATGTTTATTATGAGCGCATGAATAAAATGTCTAGGGAAGGTTTAATACTTAAAGTTGACATAAATGACAATAAATGTTCTACTTGCATGCTCACAAAGATCACTAGGTTGCCATTCAAAAGTATATCAAGATCATCAAACTTGCTTGAACTAGTTCATAGTGATTTGGGTGACTTACATTCTACTCCATCTTTAGGTAATAAAAAGTATTACATAACTTTTATAGATGATTGTTCTAGATATTGTTATGTGTACTTGTTGCATGCTAAAGATGAAGCTTTAGACAAATTTAAAGTGTTTAAAGCTGAAGTAGAATTGATGCATGATTTGATTAAGAAGATTAGAACTGATAGAGGTGGGGAATATTACGATCCGGTATATTTCCAGATGAATGGTATCATTCATGAGACTACATCACCTTATACACCACAGCAAAATGGTGTAGCTGAAAGAAAGAATAGAGTTCTAAAGGAAATGGTTAATTCCATGTTATCCTACTCTGGTTTGAGTAACGGATTTTGGGGTGAGGCTATGTTAACAGCCTGTTATTTGCTTAACAGAATTCCTAACAAAAGGAATGATATGACCCCATATGAGCTTTGGCACAAAAAGAAACCAAATCTGAATTATCTCCGAGTTTGGGGATGTAGAGCGGTAGTGAGATTACCGACTCCCAAAATAACTAGTTTGGGAGAAAGAGGTGTTGATTGCATCTTCGTTGGATATGCTGAACATTCCAAAGCATATCGGTTCTATTTAACTGGAACAAATGATTCAATTTCGGCTCACACCATAATTGAATCAAGAGATGCAATTTTTGATGAGGAACGATTTTCATCGATACCTAGACCTCGGGATTTGATTTCTAGCTCCACAAGAGCTATGTTGGAAGATGATGTTGACACATCTTCTAATGCTACACTGTATGAGCCTCGAAAAAGCAAACGAGGAAGGATTGAAAAATCATTCGGACCAGATTATCAAGTTTACTTGATTGAGGGTTCTAGAGATGATATTGAGTATCAATACTCATATTGTTATCACATTGATGATGATCCTAGAACGTATGATGAGGCTATGAGGTCTCAAGACGTGTCTTTCTGGAAAGAGGCTATAAACGATGAGATGGACTCTATCATTGGAAATAATACTTGGGTATTATCTGATCTTCCACCGGGTTGCAAACCATTAGGTTGCAAATGGATTTTCAAAAGGAAAATGAAGGTTGATGGATCGGTTGATAAATTTAAAGCCAGATTGGTTGTCCAAGGCTTTAGGCAAAAGGAGGGTATTGATTTTTTCGATACTTATGCTCCGGTTGCAAGGATTTCTACTATAAGGTTGTTGATTGCACTTGCTGCAATCAATAATCTAGTTGTACACCAAATGGATGTCAAGACAGCGTTTTTGAATAGGGATTTGGATGAGGAAATCTATATGAAGCACCCAGAAGGATTCATTATGCCGGGAAATGAAACTAAGGTTTGTAAGCTAATCAAATCGTTGTATGGGCTGAAACAAGCACCCAAACAGTGGCATCAAAAGTTTGATGATGTAATCTTGTCAAGTGGATTCAGGTTGAATCAAGCAGACAAGTGTGTTTACAGTAAATTTGACAACTCCGGAAATGGAGTAATCATTTGCTTGTATGTTGATGATATGTTGATTTTTGGTACTGACCAAAACCAAGTGGACCTTACAAAGGATTTCTTATCATCAAGTTTCGCTATGAAAGATGTGGGATTAGCGGATGTGATTCTTGGTATTAGAATCAAGCGTGAGAACAAGGGTTTAGCACTGTCACAATCTCACTATGTTGAGAAAGTGCTTAAGAAATTCAACTGTTTGAATTGTTCTCCGGTTAGCACTCCCATGGACCCAAGTGTGAAGCTTTTGCCTAACACGGGTGAAGCTGTTTCACAGCTTGAGTACTCTCAAGTCATTGGTTGCCTAATGTATGCAATGACGAGTACAAGGCCTGATATAGCTTATGCAGTGGGAAAATTGAGTAGATATACTAGTAATCCTAGTACTCATCACTGGGAAGCTATAAGGCGGGTACTCAAATACCTTAAGGGGACCATTAACTATGGCTTGGTGTATGCTGGTGTTCCCTCGGTCCTAGAGGGATATACTGATGCAAGTTGGATTACCAATTTAGAAGATCATTCTTCTACAAGTGGTTGGATATTCTTGCTTGGGGGAGGTGCCATATCATGGGCTTCCAAGAAGCAAACGTGTATCACCAGCTCGACTATGGAATCTGAGTTTATAGCATTAGCGGCTGCCGGTAAAGAGGCAGAATGGCTAAGAAATTTAGTACATGAGATTCCATTGTGGCCGAAGCCAGTAGCTTCTATTTCTATCCACTGTGATAGTAAAGCAACTTTGGCTAAAGCGTATAGCCAAATGTACAATGGTAAATCGAGACACCTGGGCGTTAGGCATAGCGCGGTTTGTGAACTGATCACTCACGGGGTGATTTCGATTGATTATGTCCGGACACATCAGAATCTAGCTGATCATTTGACGAAAGGATTAGCTAGGGACTTGGTGCACAAGTCATGTATAGGGATGGGCTTAAAGCACATCTAAGTTCCTTATCGTAGGACACCTATATTCCCTCTTAGTATGACGCTAAGAGCTGAATTGTGGAAAGCCTATTCTAAGAAACTTGAAGCACATGGTTATATCCATCCCAAGGTTGTGCTTGTATTACTTGCAGAGAAAGGGAGGATGAAGGTTATCTTCTTAATGGATCCTTTGGAAAAGTGCATTGCAGGTGCATGCAAAAGGAATCCACCTATGTAAGTGTGAAGTGAGCCGCTTCAATTAGCTCGTGCTTGGCTAATCATACACTTATGAATGGATAGGGACACATGGCTATAATAGTGTCCAGTTGTACTTGGATAGTAGTAAACTATGTGCGTGTTTTATTTTCCCGTATTCAAATGAGTTGATGGGTTCAATCCGTAGGACACCCTGATTCTCGAGTATTGGAAAATATTACACTAGGTGAAGTTCAATCCGTAGGACACTTCATTTATGCGCAAGTTTTGTTCGGTGTGATTATTTACAATCAAGAGTATAACCCTAAAATGGGGGAGGATTGTTGGAGATTTTAGGTTTATACAATGTATAACATGTGTAAAACCTTGTAAAGATGTTGTTTGAATGAAATGAGTCATTTCACAACTCTAGTTAAACTGTGTTTGAACAAGTCGAAAGTCAAGCGTGCGCTCGCACAAGAGACCATGCGATCGCACAAGGTGATCGCACGAGAGTCCATGCGAACGCATGATATATTCATGCGTCGGGTTTGGACTGTGCGAACGCACAGAAATATTGTGCGAACGCACAAGGTCGTGCAACGTGCGATAGATCGCGAACGCATAACTTTCTGTGCGAACGCACAAGAAAATTGTGTGACTGGTTTGGCTTGTGCGAACGCACAAGCTGACTATGCGAACGCACAAGCTGACTGTGCGAACGCACAAGATGACAAAACAGTGCGGATCTGTGGCTTGTGCGAACGCACAAACCGACTGTGCGAACGCACAAGGCAACGGTTCAGGGCAGTTTAATGGCAGTTCTTGGCTTGTTTTTGGATGTCTTTTTGGACGGGAAAAACATAGAAAAGAGAAGGACGAAAATTCCCAGAAAAAGCAAGAGCTTTTGATCTCCTTGATTGTGATTTTGATCTATTGTTTCACAAAGATCTTTACACCTTTTCGCTATCCTATACAAAGGGACTGTTGTCTTATCCCTATTTGTTGATTTCGTAATCCCTACCCGGTTGAAATAAAAAATCAGGAAAGCGAAGGAACTTCGTGATTCAACGACATCCAAGGCTTTCATCTTTTGAAGCATCCAGAGACAACCGCCGTCCTACAAAATCACCAGTACATACAATTCTAGGGGTTTCTGTAATCGACGCTCGTGAAGCTCGAAAACGAAGATTGGTTTGGCTGATATGTTTTTGATTCGCAAGTAACGCAATTGAGTTGTTTGTTTTATGTCTTATTTACCCATATTAGCGTTTGAAATTAAACGGAGACTTAACTTCTGTTAAATAATCACATTAAATCTCAACCATCAATCTAAGATAATCAATCATTCTAATTAGTTTGTAGTTTGTATATACTTAGCTGTATGTACCTGAACCGTCTCATATATATATATATATAGGAGCGCTCAAATGTTACCCCCATCTTAGCATGTTACCTCTTACTCCAATCTAAGCCACACATCCAAATCCCCCCGTGCTTTATGGGTGCGCCACGTGTCCCACTACCAAAATTTTGCACTATTCAAAAAGCAAATAGTAAAACCCACTACCCAAAATTCACTATTCCGATACTATTCCTGCCACTATCAACCAATCAAATTCGAGTAATACGATAACACTCTAAGAAGTGGTAACATTTGAGCGCGCCCCTATATATATATATGAGCGCTCAAATGTTACCCCCATCTTAGCATGTTACCTCTTACTCCAATCTTAAGCCACACATCCAAACCCCACGTGCTTTGTGGGTGCGCCACGTGTCCCACTACCAAAATTCTGCACTATTCAAAAAGTAAACAGTAAAACCCACTACCCAAAATCTACTATTCTGACACTATTCCTGCCACTATCAACCAATCAGATTCGAGTATTACGATAACACTCTAAGAAGTGATAACATTTGAGCGCGCCCTATATATATAAGCGCTCAAATGAGGATGTGAACAGTAAAGTGAGGCACGTGACGCACAATCTCAGCCACACATCTAAGCCCCCGTACATTTGTGGCGCGCCACGTGGCATACAGTAAAACCCACTACTTTGTAGTGTGAATGCAAACGGTGGTTGTGCCACGTGGCTTTGCCACGTGCGTTCGATCAACGACTCAGATCGTGCCTCACTGCCTCATTCTTACAACCCTGCCTCAGCTGAGCGCTCCCCTATATATATAGGGGAACACTCCATTGAGGCAGTGTTGGTAGAATGAGGCAGTGAGACACGTTGTGAGTTACTCATTTTGATGATGTGGCAATGACTATTATTATGGAAAAGTATTTGTTGGTGGGAATTATTGAAGGGGTATTTTAGACTTTGGAGAAAAAATGAAAGAGATTATGTGGGTTGTTATTAATGAAGAAAAAGAGTATGTGAGTTTGATAAATATGACATACATCACATCAAAGCTATTTTATAATGAAAGAAAGTAAGAAAGTTTGACTGATATGATGACAAATTGATAATTATGTAATATAATAATGATAGATTTTTACGAATGAATGTGCATTCAGGATAAACGAATGTGCATCAGGATGAACGAATGTGCATTCAGTAGAAATGAATGTGCATCAGGACGAACGAATGTGCATTCAGGACAACCGAATGTGCATCAGGACAAATAAATGTGCATTCAAAACGAACGAAGGTGCATTCAGGATGAATGAATGTGCATTCAAGACGAACGAAGGTGCATCAGGACGAACGAATGTGCATTCAGCATGAACAAAGGTGCATTCAGGAGAAACGAATATGCATCAGGATGAACGAATGTGCATTCAGGACGAACGAATGTGCATTCAGGGTAAATTGACTATTATGTAATATAATAATTGACAAATTGACGAACGAATGTGCATTCAGGACAATCGAATGTGCAAAAAGAAATGTACATCAGTTGGTAAAAATTAATAAAGGAGCATAAATTATAATCATTTAAAAATGTTGAGTTTTTTGATGAGAGAGAAACAATTAATAAATGAATTTATTATGGAAGATGTGATGTGGGGAGAGAGATGATAGTTGGTTAAACACCTAAATGGCCTTATATAATAGATGGTAATTGATGAATGGGTTTAGAAAATCAAAAAGTAAGTGGGACACATGTCACGAGGAGATGAGTTTGACGGCTGAGAAGAGTGACTAAGATGGTGCCTCACTGCCTCATTCTAATTTGGCTGCCTCATTTGACTGCTCATATATATATATATATATAAGGGCGTTTGGTTGAGGCATGGGTGTAAGAATGAGGCAAGTGAGGCACAATATGAGCCACTCATTGTGTTAATGTGGCAGGGAATAGTACTGGAATAGTGTTTTGCTTTTTGCTTTTTACTGTTGGTTTTACTGTTTGGACACGTGGCGCGCCTACAATGCACGAGTAATAGTAATAGTACACAAAAATTTTCAAATGAAAATAGTGAAGGTTTTACTTCAGATTTAACTGTACAACAATCACAGTTAAACAAAATAGCTAAAGTACAACTTAGCTTAAGTAAAAATAAAGTGTTTAGAACACCTAATATGATAAAAGCTTTAACTAATGCTTTATCAAGGAAAAACAAAATATTCTATTGTATTTCAACAGAAGAAATGTCAATTGATATTACTAACACAACTGGTGAAAGTTATTTACCACTGTTAAAACGATCCGAGATAAACTCGAGATTACAGAAGATTCCTGCAGATATCAAGACAAAGATCTCTATGGTACACATCGGAGCAATAAAGATATTGATCAAATCTCAATTCAATTCAGAAATGGGATCAATACACCAATCAAAATGGCGTTGATCGACAACCGAATCAATGACCCAACAGACTGCATCTTAGGAGCAGCAAAAGGAAACTTGGCATACGGTAAATTCATGTTTACAGTATTCCCAAAGTTTGGACTCAACCTTACAAGCAAGGACCTAGACAAGGTGCTCAGCTTCATACACGAGTTCGAGAGATCAAATTTCATGAACAAAGGAGATAAGGTATTTTCAATTACTTATCTTTTAGGTTATGCGTTAACCAATAGTCATCATTCAATTGACTACAATCAAAATCCAAATATCGAAATAGATGATGTCTTTTCAGATATAGGAAATATCGAAGATAACAAGTTTTGCAACTTGATATCTGACGATATGTCTTGGGCAATTAACATTGCTAAAGATAAACAATATTTGGGAGAAAACCCCAGATATAGTATTTCTAGCAACACACTGGAAACAGGATAAAGTAGTAATCACCCTACTTTGAATAGTGGAACGCCCACTTTAAACAAAGTAGCACTAGCTAATATGTCAAAAAGAATTGACAATATAGGAAATCAACTTGATATTCTAAATGGATAAGATGAGCGATAACGAAGGAATCGCACGAACAGATGCTCCGCACATCTATAAAAAAGAAAGCTGATCCGATTCAAGGACACAAAAAGGTCTGGCAAACAAGATTACTACTTCACAGCAAAATCTAAGACAATACCAAGCCTCATCGGACAAGGAAACAACATAAATCAAGTACTCGCACGAGTCTGGTTTAAAGTCGTCAAAATAAGTTCGTATTTTGGACTCGAAAAAGATGAAAGCCAGTCGCTAAGTAAAAACGCCAGCGTTTTCAACAAATTTAACACTCTTTTTAGAGGGGGGAGAATAGGGAAAACAACCTTATACTTCTTAATATTCAAAAGACTATTGATAAACAGAATCAACAGTTAAACGAAATCCAAGAAAACATCAATACAGCCGTCCTCATAGAAGAATGGATGAAAGATCTAGAAACAAGACTTGAAGAGCTTAGGACAACAATCGTAACATTAATTGGTTAAGTCATGGCCACAATTCAAGAAACCATAAAAGCCCTTGCTATACATCTTGAAGAAATGATCGAAATGGCAGCGGAAAAAACCATCAAGGAAATCTGTGATAAGATAGACGAAAACAAATGCGGATGCATAGAAAAACTATCAGAGATGGATAAACAAATTACCTCAGGAAAAGGTAAAGAGGTCACAACAGAAGGAAACACTCCCACTAGCCTACGAAGATATTCCTATCCAAACAACATGGTAGGAAATGAGGAACTAGGAAGTTCTAAAAATCCACACTCGTTAATCTGGCCTTTCGGCTTAGACAAATGAGTTCGATTACAGAACAACTAGAAAGGTATTTCTTTGAAATGCCACTTGAAGAAGATTGCCAAGATTGTGCAACTTCTAGCTTTAGACGAAGTCGAATTACAAGACAAGTTTAAAGATGATTTTGACCTTCGCGTCAAATACAACTATAACATTAAGGAGAATGTTATGACCAATGTAGAAGACAATTCTACTACATCTGAACCTGATAAAGACTCTGATTCAGAAGACGATTTCAACCTTAGAACAGTAAAGGAAGAAACACCTGAGAGTAGCAATACTGAAAGAAATGGCAAAAGGAAAAAGCCAATGGAAGATTTTTGGGGAATGCAACCTCCAAAAATTCCAGGAAGTAGCACTCCAGATGCACTAAAAACTCTTAACATCGACTGTACAAGAGATTTGGACCAAAGAAAGAGATTAATTGATCATCCAATCCAATAAAGACGAATTCGAAATAGCAAAACCAATTCTGTTGTTAGCCGAACATAAGTCAGAAGGAGTTGTCAAAGACTTCATCAAAATCACTAAATGGGTGTTTGAAGGAATTACTGTCGACCCTCTCGATCATATCATCGAGAGCCGCTACACTATGTTCTTAGGAATAAACATGGTTAAAGATAAAGAAGGAGAACTTCTTAAAGAACAGGCGCATGCAAGAAACAACCTAGTCAACATTCAAATCCGCAACATTTGCAGTCTTAAGGAATTCACTTGTGAATATGAGAAGAATCTCTACAAGCTTCCTCAAACTGAGTACATAGAGCTTTTAGAAAATATCTTACCAAGCTACCCATCATTGGAGAGGCTAGTCTGGAAGAATTTCACAAAAGAAAAACTGGACTTACAGCTTTCTCTTTTGGCTTTGCAACAAGAATTGCTGAAGAACAGATCAAATTGGTTTGTGATCTTTCTACAAAGCAAAAATAGCTCAAGAAATTCAACAAAAGCTACTGCAAAAAACTGGTTAAGGAAAACCTTACGTTTGGATGTACGCCAAACAAAGAAAAACGTGTTACGAAACACAGGCCCAAATTCAGAAAAATTTGGAAAAAGAAGAAAAAGCCTTTTAAGCCAGGCAAATTCTTCAGAAGGAAAAATCCAATAAGAAATGATTTTGTCCAAAAGGCAAACCCAACTGCAGATGCTGGATCTGTAGCGAAGAGGGATACTATGCAAATGTGTGCCCAAATAAGCAAAACTTCCCGCATAAGGTAAAACTTATACTTAAAGCCCAAAAAGATGGCTATGAGCCAGTTGAAGATCTCTTCACAAGGGAAGAAACAGTTTTCACTTTTGAAAACATTCCTGAGGAAGATACCTCAGATGATTTAAACATGGATTCCGACAGCACGGATTCAGAATGAAGAGCTCAGTTGAAAAAGACTGGACTCAACTTTCTTTCTTTAATTAAGAAAGATCTATGCGTATCAAGGACGATACTCAACTAAATATGAATGTCAAGGAAGACACTCAAAATAAGATAGAACCTAAAGAAGATTTGACCTTAGTCAACAAGACTAATGCAAATGCTATCTACATAAAAGGACAGCTTAAATTCAAAGGATTTAAGACATTTCATAATCATTGCTATGTTGACACTGGCGCAAGCCTATGTATCGCAAGCAAATACATTATTCCAGATGAACTTTGGGAAAATGCCTCAAGACCCATCTCAGTAAAAGTCGCTAATGGAGAATCAGTAATGATTACTAAGGTTTGCAAGAACTTACAAATCAAGATAGCTGGCAAAATATTCCATTTTCCAACAATCTACCAACAAGAAACAGGAATGGACCTGATAATTGGAAACAACTTTATTCAGTTGTATTGTCCATTCACACAATGGCTAGACATGGTTTTCTTCACTATGAATAATGAAGAAACCAAGGAAAAAGACTTAGTCTACGTAACCAAAGTCAAAAAAGCTTTCGCTATCGGAAGGAAAGGATTGTTGGATTCCCTGAGAAAGAACTCAAAAATCATCTCGTCAACTCCTGTTAATATCAATAAAAACGTGATTATTAAGCAGCCCACTTTTCAGAGGGGGGGGGGGAGTTAAGGAAGAAGAACAAACTTTTGTTTTGAATCTACAAAGGTTAAAAACTATTAAAGAATTACTAGACAAAGTATGTTCAGAAAATCCTATAGACCCTAACAAGTCTAAGAAATGGATGACTGCTAGCATCAAGCTAATAGAACCAAAAACTGTCATTCGGGTCAAACTAATGAAGTACAGTCCCCAGGACAGGAATGAATTCTCCAAACAAATTAGAGAACTCTTAGATCTTAGGTTAATTAAACCTAGCAGATCACCTCACATGTCTCCGGCCTTCTTAGTCAATAATGAAGCAGAGAAACGAAGTGGAAAAAAGAGGATGGTTGTCAACTATAAGGCAATAAATGCTGCAATGATTGGTGATAGTCACAATCTGCCATGCATGCAAGAACTGTTAACCCTAATCAGAGGGAAGTCAATCTTCAGCAGCTTCGACTGCAAGAGTGGTTTCTGGAAAGTACTACTCGATGAGGACTCACAGCTCCTTACTGCCTTCACATGTCCCGACGGTCACAGACGGAGCCACCCGCACCGTCGTTAAAGTGCGATGTCTCTGTGCAAAAATAAATTTATAAATCCGATACTTGCGACTTTACTATTTTGGGTAGTAAGTGGTAAGTACGGGTCGAACCCAAGGGAATTAGTTGATAGTTGTTCTTTCAAAAAGGGAAAATTAAATAAGACAGTTGGGGGTTGGTTGTGATTTTAGTGCTGAAAAGTAAGTGCTGGAACAGTTGATTTCAAGATCAACCGCAGACACACGTTTGATACTGGCCGCACGCTGTGTTTCAAGCGTGTTGCGTACCAAAGGTTATGTCGGGTTGGTGTTGATAAAGTCTGTTGTAAAAGTAAAGTGCAGAAAGTAATTGCTTGATGGACAAGACTTGCGAAAAGTAAGCAGTTGATATGGACTGAAAGTAAGCAGTTGATATGAGACTGAAAGTAAAGTAACAGGTGATATTACAATTAAAGGAAAGATTCGGTTTTAGGGGCCTTGTATCATAATCTGTTTATCATTGACCTCTAATGATCATACTATGTGTTCAAATATGTATCACGGCTATTTCTAGCACATGACTTGCCACATCATTTAGAACACTTGTTCTATTTAGACTAATTCCTCCTTTCGAAGTATCTTAGCCTTATGTGCATCCACCTGATCAATCAGTTACGATCAACCAAGTGGTGTTTAAAAGAGGTTGAACTCCTCAGATAAGCTTTGCCCGTTAAAGCATCCACTTACCCGAGTATGTTCACGAACCCCACGGAAGAGCTTTGCCCGTTAAAGCATCCACTCAACCTTGGAAGTTCTAACCTAATATGTGGCACATAGAACAAGTTTTGAACACAAAGAGGCATTTAAGAGAAGGGTCTAAAACATTGTATGATACAAGCACTCCCCTTTAACCGAATGAAGAGTTTAGCTACGAATATCCATGGAACAGGACATCATAGCTAAGTGCTTGAAAAGTAAAGGTTTTTGTAAGACAGTAAAGTAAAGTTTTCGAAAGTAAAGACAGGAAAGTAAAAGGAGAATACTCGAGAACCGACAGGAGTAAACTCAAGAACAGGAAAAGTAAAGACAAGCTTGAGTACTTCAAGAACCGACAAGAGTACTCAAGAATAGGAAAAGTAAAGACAAGCTTGAGTACTTCAAGAACCGACAAGAGTACTCAAGAACAACTTGGAACTTCAATATCAAAGTGGTGTGTTTTACATGGATTGTGCCCAAATCTAGAGAGATAAGTGGATTGTGGTGTTTAGGATGATTTACAAAGGAGGGGAAGATGTCTATTTATAGGCTAAGGGGAGGAAGAGATGTGGAGGAGGAGAAGACACTTGGCAAGAGGAGGGTGGAGAGCTCAAAGAGCCGCCGGGGTGAGGTGGAGGAAGCCATGAGCCGCCCCCCATGTGTCATCTCCTCCTTGAAGCCGCCGGCCATGTGAGGTGGAGGGGAGTGGGTGAGAGCTTTGTGATCTTTTCCCCAAAAGCCATCGGGTCCTTTCAGCTCCGGTCTCTGGTTGCCCTTCGGTTGGACTTGTTTGAGTGATTCCAGGTTAGGATCATGCAAGTTGTACAGTCGGAATCTGATCGTGGCCTGGAGTGACTTGTAATCCATTTTCAGCTTTCAAACTCCTCCTTAGCTTGTATTCTCTCTAGACTTCAAAATACCCTGTAGATAAATATCAGAACTAACAAGAAAAAGTTAAATAGACAAAGAGTCTAATTTGGTGGGTTTAACTGTCTTAATGAATCATATAAATATGGTTCATCAGATCACCCCACACTTTTAGTTGTTCGTCCCGAACAATGCCATTTAAGAGATGCACACAATCCAAGTAAAAAACTTTAAATATGAAAGTGAGAATATAGAACTAGATTTATCCTATTCATGCATTACTTACTTATTACCAAACTAAACCGTGTAAATACTTAGAAGAAACTTGATACTTGTACCTTCGAGCTGAGATGCAAATTAATTTGGATGTTTCGGGAGATAACCCTTTTCAGGCTCCTGGACTGCATTCTCTGGACCGACTCGCACTATATGGTTAACTTGTCGCTTTCTCTAGCACATGATTCGGTTCGGGTTTCACTGAGTTGAGCACTTAGATTTCTTTTTGGTGAGGGACAGCTTCTGAAGTGAATTGGCCTTTGGCCTTTGGCCTTTGGCCTTTGGCCTTTGATGTTGAATTGGAGTTTCTTCACTTTTGTTCGGTTAAAACCTTCACAATTTTGGCTTTTGGCCTTTGATTAGCTTCTTCGAGCTTTTGCTTATTTGTGACTTGCTAGTCCATTTTCTCAACCTTTCTTTGGGAGGTCCAATCGTCGCTCGAGAGCATATGGAAATACCTCCCCGCTCTTTCTCATCCTTGCCGTTTCGCGCGGGTCAAGATGAGGGTCGCTCATCTATTTTTCCAGCTACTCTGACTAGAGATAGGACGGTTTGATTCCCGTCCCGCCTCTTGCATAAACGCTGTACGGCGGAGATGACTCTGATCTTCTTTGAAACCCGAAGTGCAGCCTCCACTGACTTTGTAAACCATATAGTGAAATTCAGTCCTTCGAGTGCTTGCCAAGCCTCTCTAGGGCAATTTATATCAACTCCACATCCCCTATATATCTCAGCACAAAGGGACAAATGAGAAGTTACATTCTAAGTTTTTATACAGTTGAGATTTCACAAGGTAAATGCATGAATTTAGATCTATCTTTTTCACATTCTCAAGTTCATATTTTCAAAAAGATAATATTAAGGGAAAAGGAAAAGAAAAAACATGTTAATTAACTATGTACAAAGGTGGTTCTCACCCCACACTTTTGAACGAAGGCGTGCCTCACAGCACAACTTAGTTCAAAAGTTAATTGCAAGCAAATATATACAGGCAAGGTGAGAATGACTTAAGGCAAAAAACTAAATGATAGAAATTAAATAACTGAAAGTAAGATAGATGTCGGGTTACCTCCCGACCAGTGCATTTGTTTAACGTCGTTAGCTCGACGGTACCTCATTTCTGGATCATAAGTTTGGGTCCCATGGGTGGCTCGGGTCATACTTTTCTACCGTGCCCACTTTGATTCTGGCCTTGACTCTCCCTGAGTTTTTGTGAGATGATGTGCTCGGGTCAGGACTCCTTTGTTTTGGTGGTTTTTTTTCCATTGTCTCTGAGAAGGCGAGGGACCTTTGACCATAGCTACTGTTTCATCAAGTCGAGCTCTCTTGTTCCTCCTTCCCGGCTTCCATTCCACCGGGCCATGTCTTTGCCGCTTCTTCATGTATGGCCGGTTGGCATCTTTGCAGTTTTGGAAGTTCAGTCTTTTGCCAAGCGACCTCAAGCATGCGCCCTTGCTAACCCTCTTCTTTGTGGCAGAGATGATTGGCCGTCCTTGGTCCTTACACTTTTCAGGAGGCTCTTCTTGGCTTGTGACGAGAGGGAGCTCCTTCGTTGGCTCTTTTGGCTCATGCTTCTCCTCCAACTCGCCTAGCACTGCATCATCATCGATCATCTCATCTCTGGTGGTTGTGATCTTCATAGAACATGAAGGGTTAAGTAGGGGCTTCTCGGCCATGAGGACAGGGCCTTTCTTGAGCAGCTCTTCAGTGAGGACCGGGCCAGCTGTGATTTTCTCGGTCAGTTCGGCAGTGAGGTCCGGGTATGTCTCGGCTGGTTTGGTAGTGAGGTCCGGGACTTCATTTGGTTCCTCAAGTAGGGCCGGGACTTCCTCGGGCAGATTAGTGATGAGGACCGGGTTTGAATTAGGCAGCTCGGCAGTGAGCTCCCATGTAGGCTCCTCTTCAGTTATCCATGCGTCCTCATCCTCTGTCAGCTTTGTGGGTTCCAATGTTGGTTCCTTTAGAGCCGCCTCCACGTCCATTACTGCGCTTGTACTGATGTCTCCTTCCGGGTTTTCTGCGGGCAAGCTTGCAATGGGTGTGATGTCGGGCTCGTTCTGCACTGAGTCCACTTCCATCGTTGGTGCTTCATCATCAGTTTGGTACATCGGCCCTTGTTTTGTTCTTTCTGCCAAATTGTCTATGAGGTCCCAAGTTTCAGCCATGGCTAACTTCATGATCGAGCCTCCCGCTGCATCGTTAAGTCTTTTCCACTCAAGGGGCGTCATTCCAGCAAGAAACCTTTGAATAAGATTGTGGTTGGTGAATCCATGGTGCGGGCAGCGCGAAACAATGGTATCAAAGTACGAATAGTATTCGTCCAAAGTTTCATCCCGGGATTGCTCAAGGTTGAGAATCTTCTTGTGGGTTTCAAGTCGGAGAGATGGCGGGGAAAACTCTTCTAGAAATTTGGCTCGTAGATCCCCATAATCGCCTTCATAAGCTGCACATGAGTAATACCAATCTATTATCGAGTCAATTAAAGAAAATTTGAAGCATTTCAGCTTAAACTCCTCTAACATCTCATTCTCAGGTTTCATGTGGCGTCAGATGTGGTGAAAATGTTGGCAATGAATCACAGGGTCCTCTTCAATGGTACCTCCGAATTGGGGGAGACAGCCAAGCATTTTAAACATAAGGTTGCTGCCTCCATCATTCCAAGGCTCTATGTCGTAGTATGAAGACATGGCGAATTATGTACAACAGAAAAAAGAACAACTATCCATTTGCTAATTCCCCCGGCAACGGCACCAATTTTGACGGAGCCCAACGCACCGTCGTTAAAGTGCGATGTCTCTGTGCAAAAATAAATTTATATATCCGATACTCGCGACTTTACTATTTTGGGTAGTAAGTGGTAAGTACGGGTCGAACCCAAGGGAATTAGTTGATAGTTTTTATTTCAAAAAGGGAAAATTAAATAAGACAGTTGGGGGTTGGTTGTGATTTTAGTTCTGAAAAGTAAGTGCTGGAACAGTCGATTTCAAGATCAACCGCAGACACACGTTTGATACTGGCCGCACGCTGTGTTTCAAGCGTGTTGCGTACCAAAGGTTATGACGGGCTGGTGTTGATAAAGTCTGTAGTAAAAGTAAAGTGCAGAAAGTAATTGCTTGATGGACAAGACTTGCGGAAAGTAAGCAGTTGATATGGACTGAAAGTAAGCAGTTGATATGAGACTGAAAGTAAAGTAACAGGTGATATTACAATTAAAGGAAAGATTCGGTTTTAGGGGCCTTGTATCATAATCTATTTATCATTGACCTCTAATGATCATACTATGTGTTCAAAGATGTATCACGGCTATTTCTAGCACATGACTTGCCACATCATTTAGAACACTTGTTCTATTTAGACTAATTCCTCCTTTCGAAGTATCTTAGCCTTATGTGCATCCACCTGATCAATCAGTTACGATCAACCAAGTGGTGTTTAAAAGAGGTTGAACTCCTCAGATAAGCTTTGCCCGTTAAAGCATCCACTTACCCGAGTATGTTCACGAACCCCACGGAAGAGCTTTGCCCGTTAAAGCATCCACTCAACCTTAGAAGTTCTAACCTAATATGTGGCACATAGAACAAGTTTTGAACACAAAGAGGCAGTTAAGAGAAGGGTCTAAAACATTGTATGATACAAGCACTCCCCTTCAACCGAATGAAGAGTTTAGCTACGAATATCCATGGAACAGGACATCATAGCTAAGTGCTTGAAAAGTAAAGGTTTTTGAAAGACAGTAAAGTAAAGTTTTCGAAAGTAAAGACAGGAAAGTAAAAGGAGAATACTCGAGAACCGACAGGAGTAACTATCCTGTCGTTAAAGTAAAAAGAACAACTATCCATTTGCTAATTCCCCCGGCAACGGCACCAATTTTGACGGAGCCCAACGCACCGTCGTTAAAGTGCGATGTCTCTGTGCAAAAATAAATTTATATATCCGATACTCGCGACTTTACTATTTTGGGTAGTAAGTGGTAAGTACGGGTCGAACCCAAGGGAATTAGTTGATAGTTTTTATTTCAAAAAGGGAAAATTAAATAAGACAGTTGGGGGTTGGTTGTGATTTTAGTTCTGAAAAGTAAGTGCTGGAACAGTCGATTTCAAGATCAACCGCAGACACACGTTTGATACTGGCCGCACGCTGTGTTTCAAGCGTGTTGCGTACCAAAGGTTATGACGGGCTGGTGTTGATAAAGTCTGTAGTAAAAGTAAAGTGCAGAAAGTAATTGCTTGATGGACAAGACTTGCGGAAAGTAAGCAGTTGATATGGACTGAAAGTAAGCAGTTGATATGAGACTGAAAGTAAAGTAACAGGTGATATTACAATTAAAGGAAAGATTCGGTTTTAGGGGCCTTGTATCATAATCTATTTATCATTGACCTCTAATGATCATACTATGTGTTCAAAGATGTATCACGGCTATTTCTAGCACATGACTTGCCACATCATTTAGAACACTTGTTCTATTTAGACTAATTCCTCCTTTCGAAGTATCTTAGCCTTATGTGCATCCACCTGATCAATCAGTTACGATCAACCAAGTGGTGTTTAAAAGAGGTTGAACTCCTCAGATAAGCTTTGCCCGTTAAAGCATCCACTTACCCGAGTATGTTCACGAACCCCACGGAAGAGCTTTGCCCGTTAAAGCATCCACTCAACCTTAGAAGTTCTAACCTAATATGTGGCACATAGAACAAGTTTTGAACACAAAGAGGCAGTTAAGAGAAGGGTCTAAAACATTGTATGATACAAGCACTCCCCTTCAACCGAATGAAGAGTTTAGCTACGAATATCCATGGAACAGGACATCATAGCTAAGTGCTTGAAAAGTAAAGGTTTTTGAAAGACAGTAAAGTAAAGTTTTCGAAAGTAAAGACAGGAAAGTAAAAGGAGAATACTCGAGAACCGACAGGAGTAAACTCAAGAACAGGAAAAGTAAAGACAAGCTTGAGTACTTCAAGAACTGACAAGAGTACTCAAGAACAACTTGGAACTTCAATATCAAAGTGGTGTGTTTTACATGGATTGTGCCCAAATCTAGAGAGATAAGTGGATTGTGGTGTTTGGGATGATTTACAAAGGAGGGGAAGATGTCTATTTATAGGCTAAGGGGAGGAAGAGATATGGAGGAGGAGAAGACACTTGGCAAGAGGAGGGTGGAGAGCTCAAAGAGCCGCCGGGGTGAGGTGGAGGAAGCCATGAGCCGCCCCCCCATGTGTCATCTCCTCCTTGAAGCTGCCGGCCATGTGAGGTGAAGGGGAGTGGGTGAGAGCTTGGTGATCTTTTCCCCAAAAGCCATCGGGTCCTTTCAGCTCCGGTCTGACTCTGGTTGCCCTTCGGTTGGACTTGTTTGAGTGATTCCAGGTTAGGATCATGAAAGTTGTATAGTCGGAATCTGATTGTGGCCTGGAGTGACTTGTAATCCATTTTCAGCTTTAAAACTCCTCCTTAGCTTGTATTCTCTCTAGACTTCAAAATACCCTGTAGATAAATATCGGAACTAACAAGCAAAAGTTAAATAGACAAAGAGTCTATTTGGCGGGTTTAACTGTTTTAATGAATCATATAAATATGGTTCATCAGTCACTACCAATGGAACGTAGTACCATTTGGTCTAAAGCAAGCACCCTCTATTTTTCAGAGGCAAATGCAGAATGCCCTTAGAGGCTTAGAAAAAATATGTTGTGTCTACGTCGACGACATATTAGTTTTTAGTGACTCAGAAAATGAACACTATAAACATGTTCTTATGGTGTTCAAAACCATACAGAATTACGGGATTATACTTTCAAGAAAGAAAGCAAATCTCTTCAAAGAAAAGATCAACTTCTTAGGTCTAGAAATCGACAGAGGAACACATACCCCTCAGAATCACATTCTAGACAACCTTCAACGATTCCCCAATTGCATTGAAGACAAAAAACAGTTACAACATTTCCTTGGCGTTCTAACTTACACGGAAGCTTATATCCATAAGCTAGCAGGAATGAGAAAACCTCTTCAGGTTAAACTCAAAAAAGACGCAATCTGGACTTGGTCAGACGACGACACCAGGTACGTCAAAAAGGTAAAAGAAATTTTTTTCATCAATAGTAAAATCCACTACCCAAACAGTAAAAAGCATAATACTATTTCTATACTATTCCCTGCCACATCATCAAAATGAGTGACTGAGATGTGTTCTTATGTTCTTAGCCTAAGAGTGGTTCTTATTTGAGCACGCCCCTATATATATATAGGGGAGCGTTCGGTTGAGGCAAGGTTAGTAGAATGAGGTAAGTGAGGCATAATATGAGCCACTCATTTTGTTTATGTGGCAGGGAATAGTACCAGAATAGTGTCTTGCTTTTTGCTTTTGGTGGTGGGTTTTACTATTTGTCACGTGCACGGGGGGTTGATGGATGGTTGAGATCGTGCCTCACGTTGCCTCATTCTTATTTGACTTGCCTCATTTGAACGCTCCTATATATATAGGAGCGTTCAAATGAGGCAAGTCAAATAAGAATGAGGCAACGTGAGGCACGATCTCAACCGTCCATCAACCCCCCGTGCATTGTGGATGCGCCACGTGGCAAATAGTAAAACCCACGCAAACAGTAAAATCTCACTACCAACACCTTTAAATCTCAACCATTAGATCAATATGATCAATGGCCAAAATCATGCCTCACTTGCCTCATTCTTACAACCTTGCCTCAACCGAATGCTCCCATATATATATAGGGGCGCGCTCAAATGTTACCCCTTCTTAGAGTGTTATCATATTACTCCCTATATATATAGGGGACGGTTCAGGTACAAACGGCTAAGTATATACAAACTACAAACTAATAATGATGATTGATTTAATTAGATTAATGGTTCAGATTAAATTAAAATTTTAACGGTGGTTAGATTAAAAGATAACGGTGTCATCGCGATATTAAAGATTAAACGAATTGGAAGGGTAATTAGGAGAATAATATTATATTATAATATTTCCTAATTAGTAGTATCAATTCGCGACTGTCTCACCTAGAATCAGAAATTGAACCCATCGAATCCGAACTCGACGCAGCCTGCACCTTCCTCATCGGCGACAACGGCGATTTCGACGAAGACATTCAGCTGCTTTCCAGTATAGATATGAAAGAACGCGATTATCCAAGGTATGTGTTGGCCTAGGGTATACAGAGTTTAATTTTTTCGTTTTTTCCCGAAATCAATAACAATGCGATTTGGGTGCCAGCTTCATCCTTTGATTAAATGTATAGATCGTAGTTGATATTAAGTAAACGCAGTTATTAAATTGTGATTTTATATGGATTAGGGTTCATATTGGGACAGCTGAGTTTCTTAATGCTATTGGGCTTAATTACTTGGTCGAAAGTTGTGAACTTGGTGCTTGAAATTGCTATTATCAGAGCATAATGTAGCTGGGTTGGTGTAATTTGTGTAGAGCATTTGCAGAATATGCATTCGATTGTTTTTTCATGGTATAGAAAGTTGGAAACTTCAGAAGAGAAAATAATCATCGTTTTCTTGCTTAATGAATGAAACTTGCTTGTGAGAGCTTTACTGGGTTCTTGTGGGTGGAATTTGATTTAATTTACTTCGCACATATCTTGTGAATGTTAATTACACTTTGTGAAATCTAGTTTTTGTTTGTAACTTGATAATAATGTAGATGTGTCACGAAAGCTATTCTTCCCAGTGTATCATGATAAACACTTCATCATAGTGTGCTATGATTTTAAGAGAAGTGCTAGAGAAATCTTGGATACCCATGTCGTGACAAAGCCAGAGGATATCATATACTCAGGGGCTTTTCAAAACCTGGTAACTATCATTATGGTGTTTTATAATTATAGTTTTTGAACATGAAGAACTGCTGCTTATTTGTGGAGTTGTTGGACATGTAATTTGGATAAATGATGTATGTTAAGAATTTAATGAGCCATCAGAGTTCACTGCTGTTTTTTTTTCCAGACATTGAACTTGGTGGCATATCTAAAAGGAAAAGGGCATCCTTACTCACAGTTATTGACGAAAATCAGTCCGGCTGTACCTTTTTTGCCATGGGCAACCAAAAAATCAAACAATTCTAATGTCATATTTGTGATGCGCCATATGAAAACGTGTTTTGGCGGAGGTGTTAAGGGTTGGAAGACAAGTTTAAGGAAGGAGGGTGTGGCGGTAAGATTTTATGCAAGTATTTTGTAGATGATGGTTATTAATTGGAAATAATTGTGTATTGACTTTGATAATAATGGTGGTACTGTTTTGCAGCAAAATGCTCAGCTAAAACTGCTGAAACAGAGGTATCTTAATGAGATAATACGGTTTGAACTAAACACCGTGCGAAGTGAGGTGATGCGGAAATCTGCTGAATATAGACGGAAATCGCTTGGACGGAATAGGGACATCCTAGATGAAATTGCGCGACTTCCTTAGACGTGTTGTCATAATTGTTTTGGTTTATCTGTTTAGTTTTTTTGGATGTTGTCATCAACTGTTTTCAAGAAGACGTTTGTCAGTAAGCAGGTGTTTTGATATTAATCATGTTATAACTTCATTATTCAAGGAAATGCATGGATCATATACAGGTGTCATTTTGGGCAATGTTCATATAATGATGTTAGAGTTCCACAAACATGTGTCATTTTGGTAATGTTCATAAAATGATGCTAAAGTTCCACAAACATTGGGACAATATACTTGCTTAGTTCTGAAACTTGTTAAAATTCAGACTATAGTTTTCGTATGTGTAAATGAAGCTAAACAAGTTAGCTAGGCTATCTGAAGTTCACAATATAGATATAGAGTTCATTAAATTTTGGCAATACAACTATAAAGTCCATTACACACTTCTTAAGTTCACTAAAATGTGATTATTGAGTTTAATTGTCAAGGTGACACAGTATTCACAAAGAATACACACAAAAATCTGTATGTATATAAATGAAGTCAAACAAGTTAGCTAGCATAATCTTCACAGTAAGCAGATAAAATTCACCTGGCCTATACCAAGTTCACAATACAAATGCAGAGTTCATCAAATGTTGACAATACATCTATAAAGTTCACCATACCCTTCTTACGTAAGTGTTTGGATGAGATCTGTTTGGTAATGTTGACAATATATTGAACTGTTTTCATGTATGTAAATGAAGCCAAACAAGTCATAATATTTACAATAAGCAGATAAAATTCACCTAGCTCATATGAATTTCACAATACAAATGTAGAGTTCATCATATGAAGTTATGAAGTTCATCATATGTTAACAATACAAATATAAAGTTCACTATACACTTCTTACGTTCATGAAGTTCACTATACAATAGAGATTCCAAAACACTTACAAAATTTCACAACTTCTCACCTGCGTCCACTGTTCATACATATGTTGCATGAGAGTGTTAATATTCTGTGAGTAAATCTTTTATTTTGTGAATACAGTAATTATTTAGTAAACACAGCCATTATTCTGTGAACTCAATACTTATTTAGTGAACATAAACTCCGAAATTACAAACAGAGCAACAAGTTATGCGCACAAAGTCTTCACAATGCAGGGTATTCCAATCATCATGTAAAACTACTTGCTGGGCAAGGAGCAAACATCCCTTCAGTAGCTCTAAAAGCCCATCTTCTGGATAGCCGACAACGTAGTCAAAACAACACTTCCCAACCCACCGATGTCTCCTGCTTCATCCTCTGATTTTCAGAATGCCCTGCATATGAGACAACAAAGTAGCATTAATAAGCCATGTATGTATTAGCAGATGTAGGAGCTTTTATGATTCACTGGGAGACACTCAGTTCTTTACGATTCAATGTGAGACACTCAGTTCATATATAGCACCCGAAATACATGTTCTCTTACAAAATGGTTTTCTGATTCTTGGTAGGTACATCAGTGAAAATAATAAAACTTTTCATACCAATTAAGCTGCAATGATAGTAAGTGTAAAAGCGATCACCTGTAAACAACCGAAAGACATGTGGCGAATCCCGTTTCTGTGCAACATGAAACATCTCAGTCTTCTCTTGCAGATACGACCCTGCTCAACTATTATTGGCTTCATCCTCTTCGACCTACAATGCAACAAAGACAGAAAAAGTGTTCCAAAATCCGAATTAGGAACACTTCTAGCACTCTCAATATAATGCGGATAGCAGATTACAAATACAAAGTTCAGATTTTTAGAGGCATGAACATACTCTTTCCATTTAATGTAGCTGGTGTGATTCACAGAGTTGAGATTCTTTGGCATATATGACAATATGTGCAGAAGATCTGAAAACCCAAAACATAATACGCATCAACAAATAAACCCTAATATCAAAAAATCACTAAGAATCGCTAACAGAAGTACCATCCTGAGTCACAAGCGGATAATCCTTACCATTCAGATTCACAAACCAATCCCACTTCTCAGCCAATCTCAGCAATATCGATGCCCCACGTAGCGTCGCTGAGATAAAGGTGTAGCCTTTCTTATAAGCAAATCCGCCTTCCGAACCACAAACACATTCTTCGCCGCTTCAAAATCGACACCCCTTGAACCCTCGTCGCCAGCTCATCCCGATCCTTCTGCGGCGCGAACCGATCCAAATGCAGAAAGTAGTTCTTCGGGCTCGTGTTTTCGCCTGCTTGGAAATCAGGTAGCCAGATCGGTAAGCCGACTAAACAATTGATCGATGTTGAGGAAATCACAAAAACCCCAGATCCAAAATACATTCGCGGACGGCGGACAGGATGCCTCCATCATCGACATCGAGTGAGCGCGGCCGTGAACAAGCATCGTGAATGCCCTGCAGCGCTTGGAGAATATTGATAAACGATTCATTAACGGTGTTAAACTTATGTCATGTTTACATTGATGCCCTTACTTAATCGAGTAATTAGATTGTTAATTATTAAATAATGAATAAATTTGGGCCATCTGATGTTTTGATCCAAAGGTTTGTATTTGTTTATAGTTTGTATATAGTTAGGAGGTTTGTACCTGATCCAATCCTATATATATAGACGGTTCTGATACAAAATGCTTTTAGAGTACAAAGTACAAAATAATAACAATCGTAGATTTAATTAAATTAAAGGTTGAGATTAACTATCAATATTTAACGGATGTTATGTATCCCGTTAACTTTAATATATACTTAGGGGTAATTAGGAGATTTATTAGAATAATTTGATTTCCTTATCGGTCGTAACTGAACAAGAGAGAGAATCTCACCGAATCAACGCAATATCGATCAACAGGGCGATTTCGAGAACTCCTGCTGTGCGATTTCGAGTTGTAAGTTGGCCGTTTGCTGGTTGATGGATAACATGGATTCCGTTTCTTTGCCAGGTACGATGCCCTAACTGAAACAGTGTTCTCTACTAGGTATTATGTTGAATCGATGACTTGGTTGTTGTATACTAATGCAGCCGCTAATAGGTTTTGTGATTTAGAAAAACTGGTGAATTGAGTGTGATTTAACTTGTGAATATTGTTTGTATTTGGTAGAAAATCTGTGGTAGTATAGTTGATTGATCTGTTTCTGGGTTAATTTTTCTTTGTTTGTGTATTCATAACTTTGTGAATTCATCCATCAAGATGCAAATATTATGAAGTTGTAGGTTTTGTCATGTGAACTCAAACAGCAAGTATTAAAGTTTTATATGTGTACTGAATATGTCTTTTGATAATGTTAGAGAACACAACATGATCCAAACCCTAGAGTTTGACGAATTGCGACTTGCGGAAGAATTCTCAAACGATTGGAGGCGAAATCTCGACTGACTGGAGAAGAATATGTCTGAAAAGGGTTGCTCTTGGTTGTTATTCCGTTGCAATCCTAGAAGCAGCGAATAGCTCCGATATTGAGAATCTAGGAAGGTATACATTCGACGAAAGGAAAATCCAAACTCGAGCACTCCTGCTGGTAAGATTTAATGTGATGACGATGATGGTTTCAACATGCTTTCAACATCACGATGATGGTCTAGGTTACACAAAGTGTGATTTTTTTCATTTTTTTCACGAAATCAGTAAGAGTGCCATGTGGGTGGCGGCTTGATTCAGTTATTAAACCTATAGATCGTAGTTGGTATGAAGTGAATTTTGTTGCTAGCTGGTGCATTAGGGTTTCGTGTTGATTCCTATATCGGTTTGTTCATCTCTGGCAAGTAGTTTGGTCCATTATCTGGTAACTCGTTTTCATCTTATCCATTTATTTTATTAGTTTTGTTGTTTTCCGTATCAGATATGCTTAATTCAAGTTTGTTCAAAGATTACAACGTCATTGAAATAATCAAGTTTCAGATACTCTAAAGGTTCGATTTTTATACTAATATTATTTGTGTACATCAGACTTGATACGTTGTAATAGGTGTGTAAATAGATGTCATGTTATGTACTAGAACACATACTTCAAAGGTTTTCAAAACAATTCTTTGAAATTGTAGTTGTGTTCATCGAATAATTGTTTCGTACTTTTTGAAGTTGTAGTTTTGTTCACTAAATTGTAGTTCTGCTCATTAAATAATTATAGTTTTGTTCACTAAATTGTAGTTGTGTCGATCGAAAAAGTTACTTAATTGTTCACTAAATTGTAGTCGTTTTCATCAAATAATTGTTTCGTACACTTTACACACATGTCGCAAGAAATCAGATTTGGAAATTTAGTTTTTCTGATTTTATTATTTCAATCATATGTTGTTCCTGTCTTTTTTTGTTTTTTTTGGTGAACATCTCCACTAATTTGAAAACAAGGGTCTTATCTTGGGAACATTGTTTTTATGGTGTGAATAGTGATGTTCTTATTATTTGAGCATTGCTCTTATTTTTGACAGGAGCGGCTGGGGATGAGCAAGCCAGGACCTTGAAACGGCTAAGGCTGGTGTGCGCTCCATAGCTGCATACATGATTTGAGAATGTGGTGCTAATATTCAATGAATAATAGCTGGGTTCCTAATAATTACCGTGTTCAGCAATGATTTGTAAATAATTTTGATAATACTTTGTGCAAGCCCAGACCCTAAGGAGATGTATAAGACTATTTCACCTTAGAATATGGTTCAAACGCAGAATTGTAAACATTGCTCTTATTTTGTAATATATTGCTTTTGGGGAACATTGTTTTAATGTTTTGACTACTATGTTATTTTGTGAATGTTTCTTTTATTTTGTGAATACAATTTGTATAATGTGAACTTAATTTTCATTTTGTGAACACTGTCTTTTATTTTGTGAAATACAGTTTATTATGTGAATATAATGTTTTGTGAGTACAATTACTATTTGGTGAACACCATCATATTTGATAAACATAATTTTGAAAGCGGTAAACATGTGTTGTGTTCACAACATACAGAGGCATACCCATAGAATAAAGTAACATTTTAAACCCATAGTATACAAGTATAAACTAGTATACACATAATGTATAGAACAATTACAACTTCACTGAATAATTCATTATTGCTTACATTCCAAGCAAATTGAAAAAAAAAGTGACAGGAAAGCTGGATTAACCATGAAAGAAGAGTTAGAGTGTAGGCTTTTATATTTTTCAAGATAGGAGACAACTTCAAGTCTACTTGTCTGGAAAATGTTCTTTTTGTGCATTCACCGTGACTGGCATGCCCGAGGAAGAGATGAGGTTCCACAAGTCCTGCGAGAAAGAAAACCAAACTGCGATGCGTTAAACCACCTAAAAATTGTAAGTAGAATACCTATACAAGTAGTTTAGATCGCATAACGGACCATGATAATAGTTTGTGAACGTAAGTCTTTATTTTGAGAATACAGTTATTGTTTAGTGAATACAACTATTATTTAGTGAACAAAACTATTAGATAAGTAATAATCTTTCTATATGTGCACATGATACATAAGTTTATCAGTCGTACATGAATATTGACAAACACAAACCAAAAAAAAAAAACCAGTGCTCATAATCCTTAAACATCCACAACAACAATAACCGTCAAAAGGCATAAATTTACAACAAAACCATCAGCAAAACAAACCTTGAACTGCGCCCATCTCCTCCACAATATAAAACTGATGTCCACACAATAAGATTAGTTACAATTAACAGAGTAATAAAACAATAGAATTCAAATGATGACAGAAACAATCGCAACTTAATGTTTTGACACTACAAAATAAATTTCCACAGGCCATTGATGCATTCATCAAATTTTATAAAAACCCAATATAACAGCGATGATCACAAAGTAAGGGGATTATACACACAAAAATAACAATATAGCTCTGGTTGCATTCTTTCCCCAATCTCAACATGTCAAACAATAATAATAATTAACAAAAATTACACAAAAGATAAAGATGTCATTATCAGATTAATCGGGAAACAATGTGGTGCGAATAAATCAGCAGCGGCAAAACAAGGTCCAATAATATCAATAAGACTCGAACTGGTTACAAGCATGATAAACACAATTAGAGAAGCAGCAATTCTCCACAGCTGTACAACAACACTCCACAACTTCATCAATTTATTTAACATACAAGCAGCAACACTCCACAGCTTTACAATATTCCACCTCGTCGAATAAAAACTTTGCAACACAAAATCTGAACATGATCGATCAAATTAAGCTAAAAACACAGACCTTCCTCTCCTACTAACAGCAACCGGTTCTCAATGACCATCAAATTCTGTAGTTTTACTCAAATACAAATCTCACTGAATCTACAACACAAATTGAACCACACTCAATGACCATCAAATTCCAAAATCAGCAGGGAGAGAACTAATGATGACACCATTGACAAGCGTATTTTTAACCCTTTATAGTTGTCAAAGTGTGAGTTTTAGGGGTCAAATTACAGTCAAACAAAATTTATAATCATTAGTAAGCCAAGGGTCGATCCTAGGAGCAGTGCGTGTGAGTACTAGGTAACAAGCAACCTATTTAGCTATTCCGAATGACAATTGTTTGGTTTGTTGTGAAAAGTGCAGAAATTAAATTGCAGGAAATTAAATGTTGTGTTTTTATCAGAGAAAGAATCCCAGAATCCGTACTTCACCCGTGCTAACCCCACTAATCATGCAATCATGGCAAGTTAATTATTTATGCTATCGAATATGGAATATAACCGAAATAACACTAGACAAGCCGCCCATCAACGGATCATTGTCTAGATTAATCTCCATCGTTGAACGCCGCCCATCCACGGATTATCAACGATTTTGATTTTTAAAATTAAAAGTTTTCCTATTAAATCATGTAAACATGACCTAACATCAATTTCATGCATTCCGGTTAATCCCTAAGGCCCATCCACCTTTCGGCATATAACCTAAATACGTTCTACCAATGCAAACATACCCTTTGATGTAAATACATGCATAGAACGATAATATTAAGCACACATTAAAATTGAATAATCGATTCGCATAAACAAAAACTTTAATTGATCACATGAGAGTTAGGGTTACATAGCACGGGATCCGTAGGATCCCGGAATAGAGGAGACTACTCACTATTCATGGTAGTAAACCAAAAACAGTGTATAAGGGAAGAAAGAAACGAGTAAACCGTAAAGACGCGGTGTAGCTCGACGATCCTCACGCTGAAAGCTCTGTCTTCTCTCCCAAGTTAGGGTTTGTCTCCAAAGAATCAACAACCTTTTAGATCTGGTCGAGCCCTCTATTTATAGAAAAATACTTGATATTTCCAAAATAAGCCCAAAAGTTGAATTTAGGAAATCAGTCGTAATTCATGACGGTCCCGTGACCTCACTTCGTCATGGGCCAGAACAGCTCGTCACGGGCGGATGAAATCCATGCCTCTCCTGAATCGGCTCCTAACGCCCGTAACACCCATGACCGAGAGGTTCGTCACGGGCAGTAGGCAACGTGTGTTTTCAGCCTCTCCTGATCGAGCTCGAGCTGCCCGTAACGCCCGTGACCAGGAGGTTCGTCACGGGCCTACGGCTCTTATGCTGGATATTGACTGACTTTCTTCATATTTTCGTGCAATCAGGTTCATATCGAGTCATCGTGTAATTCAAACCTGAAACACTAGGAAAAGAGATTAAATGATAACAAAGTGTTCAGAAAACAAACCTAATCCATCATCGAATGAGGTGAATAATGGGTCAAGAACTTGACCGATCAAAACACTCCACACTTAGGATTTGTTCGTCCCGAACAAAGTTAGAACCAGAGGCAGCAAAATGCAAGTCAACATGGGGCTCAACCAGACTTAGAGGGTTTGAACTACCTACTCAAGTGACATGTGATCAATCCTACATAGAACAGAAATAAAAAGATAACTCACTGTCGTAGAGGACACGAATGCATTTAGCGTATGCATCAAGCCTTTAAACCTATAGGCTGCCCTAGTAGGACGAGTATAGTCTCGTGAAGGTTTTCAGGAATGGGACTACCTACAAATCCCCTGTACAACTAACTAGCATGTATGCATGAAATGGTGCTCAACAAGTCATAGTAAAGTCATGTCATACCTCGGATTCATCGTGTTACCTCAACTTCAAGACAAACATCTTTATCAAAGTTTCAGACAATCATAGATTAAACGAGTTATGCATTCAAACGGTCAGTACACACGACTAACAAACGCCTCATCACAAGTTCTAAATAGTTCTATCGCAACGGGATAAGAACATGAAAAGATGCACAAAACATGCTCGCCATTCACCTATGCTATCTAGGGATAGTCCACGGGCTCTTGGCGCAAGGCTCATTCTCAAGTGCAAGGACTAGGCAATGACCCGTAAGAGAAGAGGAGCCTGGCTTAATAATTTTTCTGAAAAAATAGGACGAAAAATTGCATAGGAAATTTCAGTGCAAGCACGAGGATCGTCCCTTAGATGATAGCATATGAATTCTCAAGATGAGCTATGATTTGCACGCAATGGAAAGGTGGATTTACACTACGTCAAGCAGAAGGGAGCAGAAATTGTTTCAAGAGTGTTTTCCATATACCAGGGGTGACTTTTCTCACCGGGTCCTTGGTATTTTCTGCTTTCGCAGAATCAACAAAAGCATATATATATATATAAATTTTTTTCTTTTCAAACTGGCTTTTTCTTTCATAAACATCTATGCTCGGGGCCAATGTTTCACCCATTTTCCAGAATTTAGAACTTTGCTTTTGAGGTGAAAACTTGAAGGTCAATTGTCCAACTCCACACTTAAAGCTTGACATAGTGTATGAGTAAAGGCGGGTGCATGCAAATCACGACGAGGGTAGAGAATCATATACTAGTACTAAGGTCACCTAGAAAGAGATATGCAATTTCAAGCTTTCGAAAGTTTTGAAACGGTGCCTACTAGTATCAAGTCTTAAACATGCTTCAAGAAATACGTAGAACATGTGATAGGCGAGGGTTAGCAATGATACTGACTCAAGAGAATGCACGTACGAGTAAAACTATTTCAAGTCCTAGATTTTGAATCCAAAATAATGTCAATCAGTCAAGGAGTATCGTAGAAAACGAGGATTTCAATCACAATACATAGACAGTTGAGCATGTACAATTAGTGAACATGATATGCAATGCATGTGACTATGCGCTACCCACTCCACACTTAAAAATGAGCTTAGTCCCTAAGCAAAGAAATAAAAGAGAAAATAAGCGTATAGGAACTTCACTCGTGTGTGATGACGCGATGTCCATGGAGATTAAGCGGTGCTCAGGGAGTGAAACACGACTTGTGAGCTGGTAGATATAAAGATAAAAACACAGAGCTTCACAAGTAATAGGTTAGCATCGAAAATCGTGAAGGGGCTGGTGCACTCCACACTTAGAACCTTGAAATGTCCACACGCAATGTAAATGAAAAATGAAAAATAACTAATACTTACAGTGCGGGTTACTCCCCGAAGAGGCCTAGTTTAATGTCTTGGCGAGACTCAGCAAGGGAGGTAGTGTCAGTCCACCTTCAAATCCCATTTGAATTTACGTCCATCAAGAATGACATGGACGTTAAGTAGAGCACGCAGTCCCTTCAAAAATTCAAGTCCCTTAAGAATCAAGGGACTGCAGAAGCTCCCTAATAACAATTTCAAGACGTAAGGCAAGAACTGTCGAAACTTGTCTGGAGGCTGTGTATCAAGATATATATATTCAGCGCTAGCTCCAGTAAGAACACTTCCTTTATACTCTTTAGATAAGATTTCAGGTGCATATACTTCAGAGTTTTCCTTCACCATTGTATTCAGGCGTATGCGAGGGCCCTCTTTAAACGAGCTCATGTACACATCAACAAAGTCTTCGTATCTATGATTCCCTGATGGCTCTTCAGTACCCAAAGAAACTGGTGGAATGATGTTCTCCTCTGTCTGTTCATCTAAATGACCTGTAGAAGCGCTCGTAGTGGAGGGAGATGCATCTACATATTCTGAGACGTCGTCAGTACAAAACTCATCATCCTCCAACTCAGTTTAAGCCTTGGCAACCATTCTAAACGCCTCAAAACCATCCTCACAAACAGGTTGTTCTGGTGTAGAGAGCATTCTCGTATCCTGATCATCTTCCACGTCCCTGAAATAAAGCTGAAGATGAATATGCTTCATAGACTTGAACTTCTTGATGATTGGCCATTGTCATCTCGATGTCCTCGTCTTCGCATGCATTGGTGGCTGCAATGGCTTGTTGCTCTGGGTGATCTTTCAGTATCTTGTTCCGAATGGCTAGTTGCTTGCTCTGGATGCTGATCTGCTCAATTTTATGCTCGAGTGCTGTCAGTTGCCTATCCTGCTCTTGAGCGCGCCTTTCTTGCTCTTGAGCTCGCCTGTCTTGCTCCGCCAAGAAACTAGCCATCATGGACTCTATACGTGAGTATTCTCCAGTGTCCTGAGGTTGTTGCTGCTGCAAGTGATTCTGGCAGCTCTCATAATACGAATCATCTTGATAATAATGTTGATCATAGAGCTGATATTGTTGCTGCGAGTGATTCTGGTAACTCTCATAATAGTGGTCATCTTGATAGCATGGTCGATCGTAGAATTGATTTTGATTTCCTCCCCAATTTGTATCATATGAATATGTCTGACAATAAGACTATTCCCTTGGGTAGGCGTCTTGATGACCAAAAGAGAACATCCTCGCAACATTCAAAATAAAAGTGATTAGTGAAGGTCAGAAGTATATAGAGTATGTACAATGAAGTATATAAAAAATGGAATAGTCTAAACTACACACGTTACTCTAATATCACACTAAACGCTGCTCCCCGGCAACGGCGCCATTTTGACAAGCGTATTTTTAACCCTTTATAGTTGTCAAAGTGTGAGTTTTAGGGGTCAAATTGCAGTCAAACAAAATTTATAATCCTTGGTAAGCCAAGGGTCGATCCTAGGAGCAGTGCGTGTGAGTACTAGGTAACAAGCGACCTATTTAGCTATTCCGAATGACAATTGTTTGGTTTGTTGTGAAAAGTGCAGAAATTAAATTGCAGAAAATTAAATGTTGTGTTTTTATCAGAGAAAGAATCCCAGAATCCGTACTTCACCCGTGCTAACCCCACTAATCATGCAATCATGGCAAGTTAATTATTTATGCAATCGAATATGGAATATAACCGAAATAACACTAGACAAGCCGCCCATCCACGGATCATTGTCTAGATTAATCTCCATCGTTGAACACCGCCCATCCACGGATTATCAACTATTTTGATTTATTAAATTAAAGGTTTTCCTATTAAATCATGTAAACATGACCTAACATCAATTTCATGCATCCCGGTTAATCCCTAAGGCCCATCCACCTTTCGGCATATAACCTAAATACGTTCTACCAATGCAAACATACCCTTTGATGTAAATACATGCATAGAACGATAATATTAAGCACACATTGAAATTGAATAATCGATTCGCATAAACAAAAACTTTAATTGATCACATGAGAGTTAGGGTTACATAGCACGGGATCTGTAGGATCCCAGAATAGAGGAGACTACTCACTATTCATGGTAGTAAACCAAAAACAGTGTATAAGGGAAGAAAGAAACGAGTAAACCGTAAAGACGCGGTGTAGCTCGACGATCCTCACGCTGAAAGCTCTGTCTTCTCTCCCAAGTTAGGGTTTTTCTCCAAAGAATCAACAACCTTTTAGATCTTTTTTTTAGATCTGGTCGAGCCCTCTATTTATAGAAAAATACTTGATATTTCCAAAATAAGCCCAAAAGTTGAATTTAGGAAATCAGTCGTAATTCATGACGGTCCCGTGACCTCACTTCGTCACGGGCCAGAACGGCTCGTCACGGGCGGATGAAATCCATGCCTCTCCTGAATCGGCTCCTAACGCCCGTAACACCCGTGACCGAGTGGTTCGTCACGGGCAGTAGGCAACGTGTGTTTTCAGCCTCTCCTGATCGAGCTCGAGCTGCCCGTAACGCCCGTGACCAGGAGGTTCGTCACGGGCCTACGGCTCTTATGCTGGATTTTGACTGACTTTCTTCATCTTTTCGTGCAATCAGGTTCATATCGAGTCATCGTGTAATTCAAACCTGAAACACTAGGAAAAGAGATTAAATGATAACAAAGTGTTCAGAAAACAAACCTAATCCATCATCGAATGAGGTGAATAATGGGTCAAGAACTTGACCGATCAACCATCAATGAAAACAAAACCAAAATCAGCACCTTCAATGCAGTAAATTCAAACAATAAACAATTCTTACCAATTGGAAAGAGCAGCAACTCACCAGGTAATTTCTCGAAATTTCTATTCATGTCTAGTGCTTTCTCAGAAGACTTTTTCTTCAAATGCCAAGACTTGTTGCTGTCCATGGCTAACTCTTATCGGGCCAATGAGAAGAAGGATGAAGTTTCTGCGGAAAATTAAAGTGTCAGAACAAAACTCATCAGAGGAAGATCATATAGCCGACAAAACATAAATCACTAGCACTGCAATCCAATGCCATAATCAACAACATCATCAAACATCAGTGGCTTAGTTCCTCAAGTGCTTGCGGAATCGCCCCAAATCCTTTCCAAGTACAATGATTACTTCTCATCTAAATCAAGCATTCACTAAATCAACATACCATCAACTACTGCCCGTCCTAAACCCCTGAAAAATAACTTACCCTTAATTGGAAAACTTCAATGGGAAAATTGTGTTACGACTGAATCAGTTGCTCAAGTTTAGACAAAGCAACCAATATAAGTCAGTTAGTATCCGAACCACCACCGGACTGAAGATTGAAGAAAAGAAAAGCAAAGCAAAAAACAGGGAATGCAAATCAACATCAGTCAATTTAACAAAACTGCAATTCCAATAACCCACTGGACCTAATTTTTAGGACAGAACAAAATCCATCACACCTGGCGAACAACCGAGCCTGAACATGCCTTTCGACTTTGGACAGGGAGAGTTGCAGAGTCGAATGGATCCACTGCAGAATCTTGGATCTTCCGACGAAGTAGGCCGAATCTATCATCCCGATGTTCGTCGCCATTTTTTCGCAATTCTCTAAATCGCTGGCCGAACGAATCTAAAGAGAACTATCTGGTTAGGGTTTGTGAAGGTTTGAATTAAGATGTTTGATTTTGACTTAACGATGACAAACGGTGGTTATTTGTATTGTTTAATGACAATGATATCCCTCATATCTCTTAATTGATATAAAAATCTTAATTTAAATAGAATTATTTTGGGCCACTAGATTATCTAATCTAATGATTTAAATCACTTTGTACTTTGTACTCTAAAATTCACTTTGTACGTGATCCAAATCATATATATATATAAATATATATAGGAGCGCGCTCAAATATTACCACTTCTTAGAGTGTTACCCAATTACTCGATTCTGATTGGTTGATAGTGGCAGAAATAGTGTCGGAATAGTGGATTTTCGGTAGTGGGTTTTACTGTTTGCTTTTTGAAAAGTAGTGGGTTTTACTATTTGGACACGTGGCGCACCCACAAAGCACGGGGGTTGGATGTGTGGCTACGATTAGTGTAACACATAACACTCTAAAATGAGTATAACATTTGAGCGCTCATCTATATATATATATATAGGAAACGCATCAAATGAGAACCACCAATTAAGTTACAAACTAAGAACTAACATACATCATTTGATCATATAATCTGATGGCCACATTAAATCGCATTTAATAAATAAAATATTGACATTTATATCGTTTAAGGGGTATTACTGTACTTTGTTAGTCAATATTAAGCCATCAAAATTAATAAAATCTTTAAATATTCCTTATGCATAGCAACAGATTTCAGTTTCCGAACACGACTCATTTGAAGCAGTCAAATGATGACGATTCCTTGAAGTTGAAGTTCAATTGGAGATAAATACCGTTTCTCTGAAGTCACCATATCCAAAAACCCTTTTGTTTAGTGAAATCACAGGCGACTACATCAGAAGAAAAGATGAATTCGTCCGACATATCAAACTCAGGTAAGTCCGCATAAATCATCACATCAAACTCAGGTAAGTCCGACTACACCGTTTTTGAACGTCTGATGTAGTGGAGTCACTGAAATGTTAAAAACTGGAGATCAGTAATTTGACGGAAATTTTGATGCAACTCGTTATATTGATGGTTTAATTTTCTGGAAATTTTTTATCGTTCGTCTTATATCCGCTTACATTCGTCTGTAATCTCTTAAAGTTCCTCAACATATTATGGTCATTGATAATATAATTCGTCAAAATGATCGATGCATTCGTCTAAAATGTGATATCGTTAGTCTGTTTTTCCCAGGGAATGTGATTCACGAAAGCACATTAGAGGGACATGGTTCAAGCAGTTCAGTGTCGCAGACACAATCTGAAACCCTACATTGTGTTCCTGATTGTCCAGATGAGATAACACCTAAAAGGGGCTCACATTTAACAAACTTGAAGATGCTGTTCAGTTTTATGAAAGTTATGCACGAGTTGCCGGTTTTACAGTTCGATTGTCAACCACCAAAAGAAGTTCAGATCGGATGGTTACTCACAAATATCTTGTATGCCATAGACATGGCTACCATAATGACCAGGCGGTTGTGGCACTACACCAGAATACAGCTAACGGGACATTGTTTGACATTTGTCGCATTTTTTTTGTCGCATACGACATTATATACGACAGACGCAAATTTGTTTGTCGCTTTTATTGTTTTATGTCACAATGTTTTTTGCGACACGAAACATTGTGTCCCATAAACATGTATATGTGACTTTTGCTAATACGACGCAATTATTCTGTCCCATAAGATGTTTAATGCGACAATAGTTAAAGCGACTAATTATTTTACGTCTCATAATCCCCTTAATGCCACAATTGTTTAAGTGACTAGTATTATAAGTCCCATTAACATGTTAATGCGACATACCTTAAGCGACTACCCAATGTAAGTCCCTTAATAATGGAAAACTGAGATGAACACATCGGATTTTCGCCTGAGCAGTGCAGGTTTTGTTTGAAATTAACGATGCATTGAATAGCGACCAACCATTTCGGTCATGTGCGACATATTTACCAAATAAAATGTCGTGTAAACGTCTAGCATTCAATGAAAAAGCAAAATCAAGTACAAATGACGGATACTTACCCTGCAAAACCGAATTTTGCACTGATATTCTCAGAATATCAGCTTTCGAAGACCCCATTGTCGGAGAAGAAGGTGCAGACTTGGTTCTCTTTCATTTTAGTCGGATCTACACAAGTGTTTTGGAAGGTAAATGTTATTTGTGTGTTGAAAATGTCCCAAAGCTTCCTAATGCTTTATATGTTGCCTGAAGATGTTTGTATATACGATTTTTGTATATATAGTGTGCATTGGTTAATTTATGAGATTGTTTTGTGGGGTGCATCAGTTTAGAGAATGGGAGATCGAGCATAATATCATTTGTGCATATATAAGGTTTGATTATAAGATGATGAGCGGTTGTGAGCATCAGAGAGGTAGCAGGGGCTTAGCTTTGTGTGATAAAGAGCTGAGCAGGGGCTTAGATTGTGTGATAATGAGCGGTTTGTGGTTTGATTAGTAATTGGTCTTTGGCCTAAATTTTTTACTACATTTGTTAATATATAGGGAAAGTATGGACAAGAGTTGGATGTATTTATCGGACAAATGTGATCCGCGGTTTGTTCAAGGGATTATGGCGTTCATAGAGTTTGTGAAGCGAACAAAACCTCGCACAACTACTCATCCGTGTCCATGTAGGCGTTGTCGGTTGCACCGTGATAAGTTGTCTTTGGATGAAATCCAAACTCATTTATTTGTAAATGGTATGATGCGAGAGTACACAACTTGGACCTCTCATGGAGAAGAACCGGTTCAGGCTTCATCATCAATATACACATGATGGACCATAATTATACGAATCATAAACACAGTTAAACCCACCAAATTAGACTGTTTATCTATTTAACTTTTGCTTGTTAGTTCCGATATTTATCTACAGGGTATTTTGGAGCCTAGAGAGAATACACGCTAAGAAGGAGTTTTTACGCTGAAAATATATTACGAGTCATTCGAAGGGCACGGCCAGATGCTGACTGAAGAAATCTCAAGATCCTGACAAGGAATCACTCAAAACAAATCCAACCGAAGGGCAACCAAAGTCAGTCCGGAGCTGAATTGGACCGATGGCTTTGTGAAAAGATCACAAAACCTCACAAAACCTTCTCTTCTCCCTCCATGACCGGCGGCTTTTGGTGGCAAAGCCACCTTGCTTCCTCCATTTCAACCTACAACCGGCGGCTTTTGAGCTCCATGGAGATGATGCCAAGTGTTGTGATCTCATCCACATCTTCCCCTCATCCAAGCCTATAAATACCACCCCATCTCATTTGTAAAATCATCCACAATTCCAACATCACAAACACAAGTCACTTATCTCTCTAGATTTTGGGCACTATTGTAAACACTTGTTTTAAATCTATAATACTCCTGTTGGTTCTTGAGTATTCTAGTAGTTCTTGAGTACTCTTGTCGGTTCTTGAAGTACTCAAGCTTGTCTTTACTTTTCATTGTTCTTGAGTACTCTTGTCGGTTCTTGAAGTACTCACCCCTTTCCTTTACTGTCTTTTACTTTCGAAACCTTTACTTTCCTGTCTTTCAAAACTGCAACTTTTCTTTCCTTGTCTTTACTTTCAAAACATTTACTATTCCTGCCTTTCAAAACCTTTACTTTTTAAGTACTTAGCTATGATGTCCTCTTCCATGGATAATCGTAGCTAAACCCTTCATTCTGTTGAAGGGGTGTACTTGTGTCATAAAATGTTTTAGACCCTTTTCTTAATGCCTCTTTGTGTTCAACTTGTTCTAAGTGCCTTATATTAGGTCAGAACTTCATTGGTAGAGTGGATGCTCGGAAGAGAAAAGCTCTATCATGAACTCGCGACCTCCGTGGATAAGTGGAGGCTCGGAAGAGCACAGCTTTTTTGTGGAGATCAACCTCTTCCAAAAACCATTTGATTTATCAAGAATGATAGTCAAATGGATGCACATATTAGACAAGAGTACTACGTCTTGTAAAAGACTAGACGGTGTGGCAAGTCTTGTGCTAGGAATAGCCTCGATTCACTTTTGAACACTTAGTATGGTCATTAGCGGTCAATGATAAACGGATTATGATACAAGGCCCCTGAAACCGAATCTTTCCTTAACTTAGAACTTTACCTGCAATTTACTTCCTTAGTATAAACTGCCTTATCAACTGCTCACCTCCCGGAAGACTTGCCAATCACGCAACAACCGCTGTAAGTCTTCTCTTTTATTTTCAGTATTTACTTTTCTATCATTTACTTTTCCGCACTAAAAACCAAAACCAACCAAAAAAACACTTACTTTTCCACACTAAAACCTCAATCAACCTAAAACACGCTCCCTCCCTGTACGATCCCTCAAAGAACAACTTATCCCCCTAATTCCCTTGGGTTTGACCCCTACTTACCACTTGCTACCCAGTAGTAAAGTCACGAGTAGCGGAGATATAAATTTATTTTGCACAGAGAACACCGCACCTTGATGACAGTGCGATGGGCTTCGTCAAAATTGGCGCCGTTGCCGGGGAATTAGTTAATTAATCGGATAAGCTCTTTGAATCGATACTCGCTTCAAAACAACCATGTCTCGCGAAGGAAGCCACCATAACTACCAGGATGACGAAGAGATAAACCTGTACGACCAAAATGCACCTGGTCCAGTACAACAACCCCCTAGATATCCACCACCCCCAACCTCGACAAATGCCAAGACAAGAACCTGTCTACGATAACTACTATGGGGATGTCAACTACCGTGCACCTGCTATGGGAGAACTCAATGCCCCAGACCTCGAAACACAGCCGTGGTGCATTTGCGAGGGCCCTGAACTAGAAAACATTGCCGTCGACATGTCCGTGGTCCACAATTTGCCAAAGTTCTCAGGAACTAATGGAGAATCTGCGACAACTCATCTCCAACACTTACATGACATTTGCCAAAAATCTAAAGCCCAATCGAGTGAATGTAGACGACTTCAAGTTGAAAGCGTTCTATTTTTCCCTCATTGACTCGGCAAACGACTGGTTCCTTTCATTGACTTCGGGAAGCATCAGAACATGGGTTCAGATGCAAAGGAAATTCCTGGACAAATACTACCCAGCAGGAAGAGCAATGCAAGTAAGAAGACAACTGCAGGACATAAGGCAAGGACCTAATGAGACCATGTACGACTACCTGGAGAAATTCAACCACCTGGAGAGAAGCTGCTGCACTCTTGGACTACCCGAGAAGCTCATCATCGAGTACCTAATTAATGGACTAACTGAGTTAGACAAAATGCTCCTGGATGCCTCAGCTGGAGGATCCATGATGAATCTATCATTAAGTGGCATAAGGGATCTCATCACCAACGTTGCTGAAAATGCTCGGTTTAGAAAGGAGACTACTCGTCAAGATGAATTCTTCCGAACAAAAAATGTATCACAAGCCGAGACATCAGTAAACTCCATGCCAGAAGAGATGAGACAAATGAAGGAAATGATGATGCAATTCCTACGAATGCAGACAGTTCAAGTAAGACCTTGCGAGTTTTGTGGCTCTACGGACCACAAGACTGATGCATGCCCAACTTTGATCGAAGTCAACCCGGTGGAGGCCAATGCAGTGGGAGGATACCAATGGAACAACAACAAAGCCGTACCCCAGCCAGCTCAGACGCTCTACCAACCTCCCCACAAGCAGTACAACCAGAACGCCCCACCAACGAGCCAGTATCAATAAAGGGGACCAAACCAGTACCCGATGGGCCAATATCAACAGAAGGCTCCAAATCAATATCAGGCGGGCCCGAGTAATCAGCAAAGACCAAATAAGTGGCTGGAGGACATGATGAAGGAACTTTTGAGTACTGTGCAGCAATCCTCGAGTGCTGTGCAGCAATTGAAGGGTACTGTGCAGCAATCCTCGAGTACTGTGCAACAATTGTCGGGCTCTGTGCAGCGGTTGAGTACTACTGTGTATCAAAACCAGGCAAAAAATGATGGAGCAATAGCCGACCTGAAAAAACAAATGTCTCAGCTCGCCACCTCAATATTCGAGCGAAATAATGAGCCTGGTCAACTTCCTTCACAAACCATTCAAAACCCGAAGGAAAATGTTAATGCCGTGACCCTAAGGAGTGGGAAAAAGCTTGCCGTCAAACCCATGGAGCAAGCGGAGGACAAAAGCCCAAGGTTGTCCGGAGAAGAACAAATGAAGCCCGAGACTCGCGGAACTCTTGAGCAGGATGCGGCCGAGAAAAGTGGGGACGCACCTGAGGAACACAGGCCTAGCCTGGTTCCACCATCCGAAGAACAAAGGCCACACCCGGTGCCCAGAACCGATACCTCCAAGATCCGCGCCGCGCTTCCATTTCCAGTGCCAGCCCGAGTACCAAAACAACATGTCATGGATGAGGACGTGTTCGAATTATTCAGCAAAATCGAAATCAACATCCCCCTCTTAGAAGCCATCAAGCAAATCCCTCGATATGCTAAGTTTCTAAAGGACCTTTGCACCAACTGGAGGAGGAGCAATAGAAATGATCAAGAGCTAATGAGAAGGGACGTATCGGCTGTCATGCAACGAAAGATGCCCCCCAAATGCGGAGATCCGGGAACTTACACCATTCCATGCACAATTGGCAACATCCGAATCGAGAACTGCATGCTAGACCTTGGAGCATCAATCAACGTCTTGCCCTTCTCTATCTACTCATGCCTTAGGATCGGGCCGCTCAAACCCACCGGTCTCACTATTCAACTGGCAGATCGGTCGTGCAAACAGCCCGAGGGCAAAATTGAAGACGTTTTGGTCCAAGTAGGAGAATTGGTGTTTCCAGCAGACTTCTACGTCCTTAAAATAGAGAATAGTGGGCCAACAGACCATGCTCCTATCCTTCTCGGTCGACCATTTCTTAAAACCTCAAAAATGAAAATAGACTGCGGGAGTGGGATGCTATCAATGGAAGTAGAAGGAGAGGTTTTCAGCTTCGACATGTTCAGCGCAATGAAGCATCCCAGGGAGTTCGAGGAAGTGCACGCTCTCGACGCTTTGGACGACCTAATCCAAGAAGTTCAACCAGAACCAAGAGCGGATCCCTTAGAACTCAAACTCAATGGAGCCGAGAGCTCATATGACTTGGCCGAAGGCCTGCATGAAACACTAGCCCACTTAACAATCTCGGAGCCTCTCACACCAGGATATGAAGTCAACGAGGTAAAATTATTCAAATCAAATACCTTTTTACCCTCGGTGATGCAAGCTCCCAAAATAGAATTGAAGCCCCTGCCCGTGCATCTGAAATACGCATTCCTAGGGGAAAATAACACGCTCCCGGTAATCATAAAAAGTGCCCTAGAAACAGACCAGGAGCGTCGTTTGATAAAAGTGCTGAGACAACATAAGTTGGCTATTGGATGGACTCTAGCCGACTTGAGAGGAGTCAACCCAGCAGTTTGCATGCATCGCATCTTACTCGAGGATGGAGCTAAGCAATCAAGAGAACCTCAGCGACGACTCAATCCAATCATGATGGAAATCGTCTTGAAGGAAATATAGAAGCTCCTGGATGCAGATGTAATCTATCCAATATCGGATAGCCAGTGGGTGAGTCCAGTCCACACAGTCCCGAAAAAAACTGGAATCACAATCGAGGAAGATGCCGAAGGAAAAATGATGACAACAAGGGTCAAGAACGGCTGGAGAATGTGCATCGACTACAGAAAATTGAACGCCATCACAAGAAAGGACCATTTCCCTCTGCCATTCATCGATCAAATGTTAGACCGACTAGCGGGCAAACCGTACTTTTGCTTCCTGGACGGATTCTCAGGCTACAACCAGATTCCCATAGCGCCTGAGGACCAAGAGAAGACCACATTCACCTGCCCATTCGACACATTTGCTTTCAGAAGAATGTCGTTCGGTCTATGCAATGCTCCGGGGACTTTCCAAAGAGTGGTGACTAGCATCTTCTCAGACATGATCGGAATATTCATCGAAGTCTTCATGGATGACTTCACCATGTATGGCGATACATTCGACGCTTGCCTAGACAACTTAAGCACGGTTCTGGCACGATGTGTCTCGATGAACCTTGTGCTCAACTATGAGAAGTGCCATTTCATGGTAACTCATGGAGTGGTCTTAGGGCACGTCGTCTCACAAGAAGGCATAGAGGTGGATAAATCTAAGATAGACCTGATCATGACTTTACCATACCCCTCCACTGTCCGGGACATGCAATCCTTCCTTGGGCATGCGGGATTTTACCGACGGTTCATCAAGGACTTCTCCAAAAAGGCTTTGCCTCTATCCACTCTCCTCCAAAAAGAAGTCCCTTTTGAATTCACCAATACATGCAAGGAAGCCTTCAATGAGCTCAAAAAGGCCCTCACTAGCACCCCCGTCATCCAAACTCCGGATTGGAAAAAACCTTTTGAAATCATGTGCGACGCAAGCGAGTTTGCTGTGGGGGCAGTTCTCGGCCAAAAAATTGATAAGAAGGCGGGGTGATCAACTATGCCTCAAGAACCCTAGATCCTGCCCAACGAAACTACTCCACCACCGAGAAGGAACTCTTGGCAGTGGTATTCGCTCTGGAAAAATTCAGATCCTATTTGCTTGGAGAAAAAGTGATAGTTTATTCTGACCATGCTGCCATCCGTTACCTAATGAAGAAAAAGGAGGCCAAACCAAGGCTCATTCGGTGGATCTTTCTACTGCAAGAATTTGATATGGAGATAAGGGACAAAAAGGGGATTGAGAATACTATGGCAGACCATCTAAGCAGGATTGTCCGGGAGGAAGAAGAAGGGCACATAACCGAGTCATTTCTAGACGAGCACCTATACGCTGTCTCAACCAAGGTGCCATGGTATGCCTCAATCGTCAACTACCTTGTAGGAGGTACATTTCCTCCCTCTTTTACTATAGCACAATGCATGAAACTTAGGCATGCCGCTAGACATTACTTATGGGATGATCCCTATTTATGGAAAATAGGAGCAGATCAAATACTTAGGAGATGCATCCCCGATAATGAAATAGCTTCTGTTATTAGCTTTTGCCATGAGTTTGCATGTGGAGGACACTTCGGGCCTAGGAGAACCACTAGAAAAATCCTAGATAGCGGCTTTTTCTGGCCAAGTATATTTAGAGATGCATATGACAAGTGTCAAAAGTGCGATAGGTGTCAAAGAGTAGGAAATGTGTCAGCTAGAAATGAGATGCCTCAAGTACCCATAATGGTCAACGATGTTTTTGACATTTGGGGCATTGATTTTATGGGACCATTTTCAGTTTCATGCAGGTATACTTACATTTTAGTTGCTGTAGATTTTGTGTCAAAATGGGTAGAAGCCAAGGCCACAAGGTGCGACGATGCAAAGACTATCATAGATAGGGGTGTAAACGAGCCGATACACTCGTGAGCTGCTCGCGAACAAACTCGGTCAAAGCTCGGTCAAAGCTCGGCTCGATCTTAAACGAGCCGAGCACGAGCACAACTTTCAGGCTCGTTTATTAAACGAGCCGAGTACGAGCAACCCACTGCTCGGCTCGTTTATGTTCATGAGCCGCTCGTTTATATGCTCGATTAAAACTCGTTTAGAGCTCGATTAAAACTCGTTTAGAGCTCGATTAAAACTCGTTTAAAGCTCGATTATTACTTGACTATTATAAAATTATTAGTCAATATTCAATAATGTCAATATAATTTAAAAAGGTGCATATGTACACTATTGATATGAATATTAATAAAACATGATATATAAATATTGCTTGCATCACAAAACAAACATTTCAAACAGGGTTCAGTTTTTTTCTAATCTTCGAGCTTTAAACGAGCTCACAATCGAGCATCTTGTTTATAACTCGAGCTATAAACGAGCAGCTCGTTTGTAGCTCGATTAAGGCTCAAGCTCGATAAGATGACGAGCCGAGCTCGAGTATGTAAAAGAGTTATCGAGCTGAGCTCGAACACATTCCTTTCAAGCTCGTCGAGCTCGAGCTCGAGTTCGAGCACAATTAACTTCTTATCGAGCCGAGCTCGAGCAGCTCAATACTCGGCTCGGCTCGGCTCGTTTACACCCCTAATCATAGAATTCTTGCGCACTAACCTGTTTTGTAGGTACGGAGTACCCAAGGCCATAATCAGTGACCAAGGAACTCATTTCTGCAACCGCATGATGGCTTCCACCTTAAACCACTACCATGTCCACCACCGAACATCCACGGCATATCACCCTCAAAGCAATGGTCAAGCGGAGATCTCCAACCGCGAAATCAAGAGTATTTTAGAAAAGATGGTGAAGCCGGCAAGGAAAGATTGGAGTCAAAGGCTGGATGAAGCTCTTTGGGCTTATCGAACGGCATACAAGACGCCAATTGGGACCTCTCCATTTGGACTTGTTTATGGAAAAGCATGCCACCTTCCGGTGGAATTAGAACATAAAGCCTATTGGGCGCTCAAGCAGTGCAATCCAGATTTAAAAGCTGCCGGACTAGATAGGAAGCTTAAGCTATGCGAACTTGAAGAATTGCGGCTTGAGGCCTATGAAGGGCAAACGGACTACAAGGCGCGGACAAAATTATATCATGACAAATTCATCCTCCGGCGCTCATTTGAGGAAGGACAACAAGTACTACTCTTCTCCTCACGGTTGAAGTTTATGCCAGGCAAACTGAAATCAAGATGGACCGGTCCTTATACCGTGACTAAGATATTCAACCATGGGATGCGTGAGTTGGAAAGCATGGAGGATGGAAGACGATTCAATGCGAATGGACAGCAAGTCAAACACTACCATGGCGAGGTCAACTTGACAACAGAAAAATATGACCTAAGTCACCCATGGGATCCGACCTTATGATCCCTGATTGAGGTATCGTCGAACCAATGACGTTAAACAAAGGCACTGGTCGGGAGGTAACCCGACACCTATCTTACTTTCAGTCATTTTATTTTATGTCATTTAGTTTTTGCCTTGTGCCGTTCTCACCTTTCCTGTAAATATTTGCTTGCAATCGGCTTTTGAACTAAGTCGTGATGTGAGGCACGCATTCGTTCAAAAGTGTGGGGTGAGAACCGCCTTTGCACATAAATAATTATCATGCTTTTTTTTCCTTTTCCCTTAATATTATCTTTTTGAAAATATGAACTTGAGAATGTGAAAAAGATAGATCATAATTCATGCATTTACCTTGTGAAAATTCAACTGTTTAAAAACTTAGGATGTAACTTCTCATTTGTCCCTTTGTGCAGAGATAAACAGGGGATGTGGAGTTGATAGAAAATACCCTAGAGGGGCTTGGCAAGCAATCAAAGGACTGAATTTTGCTATATGGTTTACGAAGTCAGTGGAGGCTGCACTTCGGGTTTCAGTTGAGTCAGAAGTCATCTCCACCATGCAATGTTTATGCAAAAATAAAAAAGGCGGGACGGGAATCAAACCGTCCTATCTCTAGTCAGAGTAGCCGGGAAAATAAATGAGCGAACCTCATTTTGGCTCGCGCGAAACGGCAAGGATGAGAGAGAGCGGGGAGGTATTTCCATATGCTCGTGGGCGACGATTGGACCTCCAAAAAAGGCTTGGGAAAATGGACTAGCAAGCCACAAAAAGGCAAAAGCTCAAAGAAGCAAATCAAGAGGCCAAAGGCCCAAAATTGTGAAGGTTTTAACCGAACAAAAAGTGAAGTACTCAAAGAGTCAAATCAAAGGCCAAAGGCCGATTCACTACAAAAGTTGTCCCTCGCCAAAAGAAAATCAAAGACCAAACCATTGAAACCCGAACCGAATCACGTGCTAGAGAAAGCTACAAGAAAACTATATAGTGCAAGACAGTCCCGAGGTTGCAGTCCAGGAGCCTGAAAAGGGCTATCTCCCGAAACATCCAAAATAATTTGCATCTCCGCACAGAGGTACAAGTATCAAGTTTCTTCTATTTATTTACACGGTTTAATTTGGTAATAAAAAGTAATGCATGAATTAAGATAAATCTAGTCCCACAGTCTCACTTTCATATTTTAAAAGCTTACTTAGTGTGCCGCCCTTTAATAGCATTGTTCGGGACGAACAACTAAAAGTGTGGGGTGATCTGATGGACCATAATTATACGAATCATAAACACAGTTAAACCCACCAAATTAGACTGTTTGTCTATTTAACTTTTGCTTGTTAGTTCCGATATTTATCTACAGGGTATTTTGGAGCCTAGAGAGAATACACGCTAAGGAGGAGTTTTTACGCTGAAAATATATTACGAGTCATTCCAAGGGCACGACCAGATGCTGACTGAAGAAATCTCAAGATCCTGACAAGGAATCACTCAAAACAAATCCACTCGAAGGGCAACCAAAGTAAGTACGGAGCTGAATTGGACCGATGGCTTTGTGAAAAGATCACAAAACCTCACAAAACCTTCTCTTCTCCCTCCATGACCGGTGGCTTTTGGTGGCAAAGCCACCTTGCTTCCTCCATTTCAACCTACAACCGGCGGCTTTTGAGCTCCATGGAGATGATGCCAAGTGTTGTGATCTCATCCACATCTTCCCCTCATCCAAGCCTATAAATACCACCCCATCTCATTTGTAAAATCATCCACAATTCCAACATCACAAACACAAGTCACTTATCTCTCTAGATTTTGGGCACTATTGTAAACACTTGTTTTAAATCTATAATACTCCTGTTGGTTCTTGAGTATTCTAGTAGTTCTTGAGTACTCTTGTCGGTTCTTGAAGTACTCAAGCTTGTCTTTACTTTTCACTGTTCTTTAGTACTCTTGTCGGTTCTTGAAGTACTCACCCCTTTCCTTTACTGTCTTTTACTTTCGAAACCTTTACTTTCCTGTCTTTCAAAACTGCAAATTTACTTTCCTTGTCTTTACTTTCAAAACATTTACTATTCCTGCCTTTCAAAACCTTTACTTTTTAAGTATTTAGCTATGATGTCCTCTTCCATGGATAATCGTAGCTAAACCCTTCATTCGGTTGAAGGGGTGTACTTGTGTCATAAAATGTTTTAGACCCTTTTCTTAATGCCTCTTTGTGTTCAACTTGTTCTAAGTGCCTTATATTAGGTCAGAACTTCATTGGTAGAGTGGATGCTCGGAAGAGCAAAGCTCTATCATGAACTCGTGACCTCCGTGGATAAGTGGAGGCTCGGAAGAGCACAGCTTATTTGTGGAGATCAACCTCTTCCAAAAATGATTTGATTTATCAGGAATGATAGTCAAATGGATGCACATATTAGACAAGAGTACTACGTCTTGCAAAAGACTAGACGGTGTGGCAAGTCTTGTGCTAGGAATAGCCTCGATTCACTTTTGAACACTTAGTATGGTCATTAGTGGTCAAGGATAAACGGATTATGATACAAGGCCCCTGAAACCGAATCTTTCCTTAACTTAGAACTTTACCTGCAATTTACTTCCTTAGTATAAACTGCCTTATCAACTGCTCACCTCCCGGAAGACTTGCCAATCACGCAACAACCGCTGTAAGTCTTCTCTTTTATTTTCAGTATTTACTTTTCTGTCATTTACTTTTCCGCACTAAAAACCAATTCCCAACCAAAAAAACACTTACTTTTCCGCACTAAAACCTCAATCAACCTAAAACACGCTCCCTCCCTGTACAATCCCTCAAAGAACAACTTATCCCCCTAATTTCCTTGGGTTCGACCCCTACTTACCACTTGCTACCTGATGGACCAAAGTTATACGAGTCAGAAACACAGTAAAACCCACCAAATTAGACTGTTTGTCTATCTAACTTCTATGTGTTAGTCCCGATATATTTCCACAGGGCATTTTAGAGACTGAAGTGAAAACACGCTAAGGAGAGGATTTTATGCTGAAAAGATAACAAGAGTCAATCCAAGGTCAAGATCATATGCCGACTGAAGAAATATCAAGGATCCTGACGTTGAATTGACCATAACAAATTAATCAGAAGAATCAGGAGTGGAGTCAAGACAGCCCGGGGAAGAAACACATTGACAGTTTTGTGAAAAGACTGCACAAAACTGTACAAACTCACACATTGGGCAAGGATGACCGGCCACCATTCAAGGAGGTGGGCAAGGGAGGAGCTCCTCCCCCTTGGGTGACCGGCAACCGGCGGCGCCACCTCCTCCACCAAAAGCCGCCGGCCTCCTCTCCTTCCTCCACATGTGGCCATCTCCTCCCTTGATTTCTCCTCCAATCAAAATGCAACACTTGCCACCCATCTCCACCACCCATCTCCTCCCATTTTGGCTATAAAAGGAGGAGCTCCTCCCCTCATTTCAACACACCCAAATCTCAAATTCACTTCTCTCTCTAGAAGTTGTAATATTTGTAACGTTGTAATTTTGGCTTTGGAAATAAAGGAAAGCTCCCTTGGCGCTTCAACGGTTGTAAGTATTATTTTTAGTATTTATTTAACTGTTGTCTTTAATTCCTTAGTATAATGTTTAGCGCGATGAATAGTAGCTAAACTAGTAGTTCGGTAGAAGGGGCGCACTTGTATTATAAAATGTTTTAAGACTATTAACTTAGTGTCTAGTCTTAGTATTCAAAACTTGTTCTATGTGCCATATAAAGTCAGCGTTTCCAAGGTTGAGTGGATGCTGTAACAAGCAAAGCTCTTCCGTGGGAATTCGTGATCATACTCAGGTAGTGGAAGCTGTAACAAGCAAAGCTACCTGAGGAGTTCGACTCATCCTAAACCCCATCTGGTCGAGCGTAACTGTGAGATCAGGTGGATGCACCCAGGCTAGCATACCTTAGGGTATTGGTGCTAGACTGAAATAGAACAGGAGTTGCTTTAAACCGGTGTTGCAAGTCTTGAGCTGTAACTAGCCTCGATTCACCGTTTGAATACTTAGATGATTCACTAATGGTCAATGATAAACATGATATAATACAAGTCCCCTGAAACCGAACATTTCACTTTAATTATAAACTGTAATTTACTTTCCAGTATTAAAATCAACCAACCAACCAATCAATCAATCAAAATAGCTGGTAGCTTTAAAACCAACCAACCGACCTTAAACACGCTCCCACGCTGCGTAATCCCCCCGAAGAACAATTATTCCCCTAGTTCCCTTGGGTTCGACCCCTACTTACCAAGTACTACCCAGTAGTATAGTTGCGAGTAGCGGACTATAAATTTATTTGCACAATCGCTTTGACGACGAGCGGTTCTGTCAAATTGGCGCCGTTGCCGGGGAACTAGTCATCGGATAACTGGTCTTCTCTCCCCTTTTTCTTTTCTCTTCATCTCTCTATGACACTACCCGTTACGCATGCATGGACAACGCGATTTCTGCCCCTGTTCAGAGGAACGGAGGGAGAAGACCCTGTACAGCACTGCCGAAACTTCCACCAAGTCTGCCACAACATCAAACCTGAAAACGAAGTGTTAGAAGAGTTTAAGCTGAAATGCTTCGAATTCTCTCTAACCGACTTCGCCACGATATGGTACTACACATCCACCGCTTGCAGTGCAGAACGTTTCGTAGACCTCTGCGTTCTGTTCCTGAAAGAATTCTCCCCACCATCTTTACACCAAGAAACCCGTGAGAAGATCATGAGCCTTCATCAATCCCGGGATGAGACTTTGGACGAATACTACATGAACTACGATGCCATCGTCTCAAGCTGCCCGCACCATGGATTTACGAAGAAAATTCTTCTCCAAAAATTTCTTCGTGGGATGAGGTCCGAAGAGCTGGGAAGAATCAACGAAGCTATGAGAAGGTCTGCCGCAAACCTCACCATTGCAAACATGTGGTACCTGATAACTGGCCTAGCCGCTGCCACAAGACGAGTTCCCCACACTGACGAGGAAATGCAGACAGAAGAAGCTGACCCTGAGGCTGACAAAGAAGAACCCACCGAGCCGTCAGAAGAGACACCCGAACCATCCGAGGAATCAGACATGGAAAGCACCGGAAGCAACGAAGTAGAAGTCCAGAACACCACTGACGAACTGCCCAAGCCATACCCGACTATCATTACCCAGGCAGCTGAAACTATCTACGACCAGTTCTTCACGAACCAACATTACGAGGCAGAACCAAGCCTCATGAGGCCTTCCCGACTTTTCCCCTTAATTAATGAGCAAGTCGCCGCGAACTATGCGATCCAAGAAGAAGCTCAAAGTAGAATGGGAAAAGGGCCTGAGCAGAATGACTCCTACATGGAGCACGCTTTCGCCATGACTGGACAAGGCAGCCCTAAACAGGAGAACACCCAGTTCAAAAAGCTGATAGTGAAAGGTCCCTCGCCTTCTCAGAGACGCAAGAAGGAGATACCATCATAACAGGATCCAAACCCGTCATCTGCTAAAAAATCAGGAAGACTCACCGCAAGAATCAAAGTCGGTGGAATCAAAAAGTTTGACCTCAGCCACCCATGGGACCCAAACCAATGAACCACAAACGAGGTATCGTCGAGCCAACGACGTTAAACAAGTGCACTGGTCGGGAGGTAACCCGACACTATCTTACTTTTCCGCACTTTAATTTCTGTCATTTAAATTCAGTATTTAGTTTTAAGCTTGCATGACTTTTGAACTAAGGCACGCCTTCGTTCAAAAGTGGGGGGGGGTGAGAACCACCTATGTACATAAATAACATGCGGCTGTTTTTTCTTTTTTAATAAGTACCTTTTTGAAAATATGAACTTAAGAATGTGAAAAAGATAAATCATAATTCAGGCATTAACCTTGTGAAAATTCAACTGTTTAAAAACTTAGAATGTAACTTTCTATTTGTCCTTTGTGCTGAGATAACTAGGGATGTGGAGTTGATATAAACTGCCTTAGAGAGGCTTGGCAAGCAATCGAAGGATCGAATCAAACTATATGGTTTTCGAAGTCAGTGGAGGCTGCACTTCGGGTTTCAGTGAAGATTGAAGTCATCTCCACCATGCAATGCAAAAGGCGAGGACGGGAATCAAACCGTCCTATCTCCGGTCAAAGTAGCCGAGAAAATAGATGAGCGACCCTCATCTTGACCCGCGCGAAAACGACAGTCAAAGTAGCCGAGAAAATAGATGAGCGACCCACACCTTGACCCGCGCGAAAACGGCAAAAAAGAGAGGAGCGGGGAGGTATTTCCATAGGCTTGGGGGCGATGATTGGACCTCCCAAAAAGGCTCGAGAAAATGGACTAGCAGTCACAAAAAGGCGAAAAGCTCAATGAAGCAAATCAAGAGGCCAAAGGCCCAAAATTGTGAAGGTTTTAACCAAACAAAAGTGAAGAACTCAAAGCTTTAAATCAAAGGCCAAATGCCGACTCACTACAAAAGCAGTCCCTCGCCAAAAGAAAATCAAAGTACTCAAACCACTGAAACCCGAATCGAATCACGTGCATGAGAAAGCTACCAGAAAACCATATAGTACGAGACGATCCCAAGATTGCAGTCCAGGAGCCTAAAAAGGGCTATCTCCCGAGACATCCAATATAATTTGCATCTCAGCACGGAGGTACAAATATTAAGTTTTTTCTATTTATTTACGCAGTTTAATTTGGTAATAAGTAAGCAATGCATGAATTAGGATAGATCGAGTACCACAGTCTAATTTTCATATTCCAAAGCCAAACTTAGAACTTACGCCCTTTAATAGCATTGTTCGGGACGAACAACTAAAAGTGGGGGGTAATCTGATGGACCAAAGTTATACGAGTCAGAAACACAGTAAAACCCACCAAATTAGACTGTTTGTCTATCTAACTTCTATGTGTTAGTCCCGATATATTTCCACAGGGCATTTTAGAGACTGAAGTGAAAACACGCTAAGGAGAGGATTTTATGCTGAAAAGATAACAAGAGTCAATCCAAGGTCAAGATCATATGCCGACTGAAGAAATATCAAGGATCCTGACGTTGAATTGACCATAACAAATTAATCAGAAGAATCAGGAGTGGAGTCAAGACAGCCCGGGGAAGAAACACATTGACAGTTTTGTGAAAAGACTGCACAAAACTGTACAAACTCACACATTGGGCAAGGATGACCGGCCACCATTCAAGGAGGTGGGCAAAGGAGGAGCTCCTCCCCCTTGGGTGACCGACAACCGGCGGCGCCACCTCCTCCACCAAAAGCCGCCGGCCTCCTCTCCTTCCTCCACATGTGGCCATCTCCTCCCTTTATTTCTCCTCCAATCAAAATGCAACACTTGCCACCCATCTCCACCACCCATCTCCTCCCATTTTGGCTATAAAAGGAGGAGCTCCTCCCCTCATTTCAACACACCCAAATCTCAAATTCACTTCTCTCTCTAGAAGTTGTAATATTTGTAACGTTGTAATTTTGGCTTTGGAAATAAAGGAAAGCTCCCTTGGCGCTTCAACGGTTGTAAGTATTATTTTTAGTATTTATTTAACTGTTGTCTTTAATTCCTTAGTATAATGTTTAGCGCGATGAATAGTAGCTAAACTAGTAGTTCGGTAGAAGGGGCGCACTTGTATTATAAAATGTTTTAAGACTATTAACTAAGTGTCTAGTCTTAGTATTCAAAACTTGTTCTATGTGCCATATACAGTCAGCGTTTCCAAGGTTGAGTGGATGCTGTAACAAGCAAAGCTCTTTCGTGGGAATTCGTGATCATACTCAGGTAGTGGAAGCTGTAACAAGCAAAGCTATCTGAGGAGTTCGACTCATCCTAAACCCCATCTGGTCGAGCGTAACTGTAAGATCAGGTGGATGCACCCAGGCTAGCATACCTTAGGGTATTGGCGCTAGACTGAAATAGAACAGGAGTTGCTTTAAACCGGTGTTGCAAGTCTTGAGCTGTAACTAGCCTTGATTCACCGTTTGAATACTTAGATGATTCACTAATGGTCAATGATAAACAGGATATAATACAAGTCCTTTGAAACCGAACATTTCACTTTAATTATAAACTGTAATTTACTTTCCAGTATTAAAATCAACCAACCAACCAATCAATCAATCAAAATAGCTGGTAGCTTTAAAACCAACCAACCGACCTTAAACACGCTCCCACGCTGCGTAATCCCCCCGGAGAACAATTATTCCCCTAGTTCCCTTGGGTTCGACCCCTACTTACCAAGTACTACCCAGTAGTATAGTTGCGAGTAGCGGACTATAAATTTATTTGCACAATCGCTTTGACGACGAGCGGTTCTGTCAAATTGGCGCCGTTGCCGGGGAACTAGTCATCGGATAACTGTTCTTCTCTCCCCTTTTTCTTTTCTGTTCATCTCTCTATGACACTACCCGTTACGCATGCATGGACAACGCGATTTCTGCCCCTGTTCGGAGGAACGGAGGGAGAAGACCCTGTACAGCACTGCCGCAACTTCCACCAAGTCTGCCACAACATCAAACCTGAAAACGAAGTGTTAGAAGAGTTTAAGCTGAAATGCTTCAAATTCTCTCTAACCGACTTTGCCACGATATGGTACTACATATCCACCGCTTGCAGTGCAGAACGTTTCGTAGACCTCTGCGTTCCGTTCCTGAAAGAATTCTCCCCACCATCTTTACGCCAAGAAACCCGTGAGAAGATCATGAGCCTTCATCAATCCCGGGATGAGACTTTGGACGAATACTACATGAACTACGATGCCATCGTCTCAAGCTGCCCGCACCATGGATTTACGAAGAAAATTCTTCTCCAAAAATTTCTTCGTGGGATGAGGTCCGAAGAGCTGGGAAGAATCAACGAAGCTATGAGAAGGTCTGCCGCAAACCTCACCATTGCAAACATGTGGTACCTGATAACTGGCCTAGCCGCTGCCACAAGACGAGTTCCCCACACTGACGAGGAAATGCAGACAGAAGAAGCTGACCCTGAGGCTGACAAAGAAGAAACCACCGAGCCGTCAGAAGAGACACCCGAACCATCCGAGGAATCAGACATGGAAAGCACCGGAAGCAACGAAGTAGAAGTCCAGAACACCACTGACGAATTGCCCAAGCCATACCCGACTATCATTACCCAGGCAGCTGAAACTATCTACGACTAGTTCTTCACGAACCAACATTACGAGGCAGAACCAAGCCTCATGAGGCCTTCCCGACTTTTCCCCTTAATTAATGAGCAAGTCGCCGCGAACTATGCGATCCAAGAAGAAGCTCAAAGGAGAATGGGAAAAGGGCCTGAGCAGAATGACTCCTACATGGAGCACGCTTTCGCCATGACTGGACAAGGCAGCCCTAAACAGGAGAACACCCAGTTCAAAAAGCTGATAGTGAAAGGTCCCTCGCCTTCTCAGAGACGTTGGAAGGAGATACCATCATAACAGGACCCAAACCCGTCATCTGCTAAAAAATCAGGAAGACTCACCGCAAGAATCAAAGTCGGTGGAATCAAAAAGTTTGACCTCAGCCACCCATGGGACCCAAACCAATGAACCACAAACGAGGTATCGTCGAGCCAACGACGTTAAACAAGTGCACTGGTCGGGAGGTAACCCGACACTATCTTACTTTTCCGCACTTTAATTTCTGTCATTTAAATTCAGTATTTAGTTTTAAGCTTGCATGACTTTTGAACTAAGGCACGCCTTCGTTCAAAAGTGGGGGGTGAGAACCACCTATGTACATAAATAACATGCGGCTGTTTTTTCTTTTTTAATAAGTACCTTTTTGAAAATATGAACTTAAGAATGTGAAAAAGATAAATCATAATTCAGGCATTAACCTTGTGAAAATTCAACTGTTTAAAAACTTAGAATGTAACTTTCTATTTGTCCTTTGTGCTGAGATAACTAGGGATGTGGAGTTGATATAAACTGCCTTAGAGAGGCTTGGCAAGCAATCGAAGGATCGAATCAAACTATATGGTTTTCGAAGTCAGTGGAGGCTGCACTTCGGGTTTCAGTGAAGATTGAAGTCATCTCCGCCATGCAATGCAAAAGGCGTGGACGGGAATCAAACCGTCCTATCTCCGGTCAAAGTAGCCGAGAAAATAGATGAGCGACCCTCATCTTGACCCGCGCGAAAACGACAGTCAAAGTAGCTGAGAAAATAGATGAGCGACCCTCACCTTGACCCGCGCGAAAACGGAAAAAAAGAGAGGAGCGGGGAGGTATTTCCATAGGCTTGGGGGCGATGATTGGACCTCCCAAAAAGGCTCGAGAAAATGGACTAGCAGTCACAAAAAGGCGAAAAGCTCAATGAAGCAAATTAAGAGGCCAAAGGCCCAAAATTGTGAAGGTTTTAACCAAACAAAAGTGAAGAACTCAAAGCGTCAAATCAAAGGCCAAATGCCGACTCACTACAAAAGTAGTCCCTCGCCAAAAGAAAATCAAAGTACTCAAACCACTGAAACCCGAATCGAATCACGTGCATGAGAAAGCTACCAGAAAACCATATAGTACGAGACGATCCCAAGATTGCAGTCTAGGAGCCTAAAAAGGGCTATCTCCCGAGACATCCAATATAATTTGCATCTCAGCACGGAGGTACAAATATTAAGTTTCTTCTATTTATTTACGCAGTTTAATTTGGTAATAAGTAAGCAATGCATGAATTAGGATAGATCGAGTACCACAGTCTAATTTTCATATTCCAAAGCAAAACTTAGAACTTACGCCCTTTAATAGCATTGTTCGGGACGAACATCTAAAAGTGGGGGGTAATCTGATGGACCAAAGTTATACGAGTCAGAAACACAGTAAAATCCACCAAATTAGACTGTTTGTCTATCTAACTTCTATGTGTTAGTCCCAATATATTTCCACAGGGCATTTTAGAGACTGAAGTGAAAACACGCTAAGGAGAGGATTTTATGCTGAAAAGATAACAAGAGTCAATCCAAGGTCAAGATCATATGCCGACTGAAGAAATATCAAGGATCCTGACGTTGAATTGACCATAACAAATTAATCAGAAGAATCAGGAGTGGAGTCAAGACAGCCCGTGGAAGAAACACATTGACAGTTTTGTGAAAAGACTGCACAAAACTGTACAAACTCACACATTGGGCAAGGATGACCGGCCACCATTCAAGGAGGTGGGCAAGGGAGGAGCTCCTCCCCCTTGGGTGACCGGCAACCGGTGGCGCCATCTCCTCCACCAAAAGCCGCCGGCCTCCTCTCCTTCCTCCACATGTGGCCATCTCCTCCCTTGATTTCTCCTCCAATCAAAATGCAACACTTGCCACCCATCTCCACCACCCATCTCCTCCCATTTTGGCTATAAAAGGAGGAGCTCCTCCCCTCATTTCAACACACCCAAATCTCAAATTCACTTCTCTCTCTAGAAGTTGTAATATTTGTAACGTTGTAATTTTGGCTTTGGAAATAAAGGAAAGCTCCCTTGGCGCTTCAACGGTTGTAAGTATTATTTTTAGTATTTATTTAACTGTTGTCTTTAATTCCTTAGTATAATGTTTAGCGCGATGAATAGTAGCTAAACTAGTAGTTCGGTAGAAGGGGCGCACTTGTATTATAAAATGTTTTAAGACTATTAACTAAGTGTCTAGTCTTAGTATTCAAAACTTGTTCTATGTGCCATATATAGTCAGCGTTTTCAAGGTTGAGTGGATGCTGTAACAAGCAAAGCTCTTCCGTGGGAATTCGTGATCATACTCAGGTAGTGGAAGCTGTAACAAGCAAAGCTATCTGAGGAGTTCGACTCATCCTACACCCCATCTGGTCGAGCGTAACTGTGAGATCAGGTGGATGCACTCAGGCTAGCATACCTTAGGGTATTGGCGCTAGACTGAAATAGAACAGGAGTTGCTTTAAACCGGTGTTGCAAGTCTTGAGCTGTAACTAGCCTCGATTCACCATTTGAATACTTAGATGATTCACTAATGGTCAATGATAAACATGATATAATACAAGTCCCCTGAAACCGAACATTTCACTTTAATTATAAACTGTAATTTACTTTCCAGTATTAAAATCAACCAACCAACCAACCAATCAATCAAAATAGCTGGTAGCTTTAAAACCAACCAACCGACCTTAAACACGCTCCCACGCTGCGTAATCCCCCCGAAGAACAATTATTCCCCTAGTTCCCTTGGGTTCGACCCCTACTTACCAAGTACTACCCAGTAGTATAGTTGCGAGTAGTGGACTATAAATTTATTTGCACAATCGCTTTGATGACGAGCGGTTCTGTCACTACCCAGTAGTAAAGTCACGAGTAGCGGAGATATAAATTTATTTTGCACAGAGAACACCGCACCTTAACGACAGTGCGGTGGGCTCCGTCAACACACAACGTCGACAACATGTGATGGAAACGAAATGTAGTAGGATGGTTGAAGATTGCAATGAGGGTTATTATTTCAATCCTACAATAGAGATTATCAACGATACTTTTCCATTTCGAGATCCACACGGGGGCCTTGAAAATGATTATTTGGCTAAGGATGCATATGATAAGTATCAAAGACTCCTAGTGGAAGCACAAGCTCCCATATACGTGGGGAGTGAAAATACTATATTGGACACCATTTTGAAGGCGATGACAGTTAAAGTCGATAATGGATGGTCTGATAAGAGCTTTAATGATCATTTAAAGCTCACTAAAGACCTCCTACCGAGGGGAAACAATTATCCCGGTTCGTATCGTGATGTTAAAAGACTATTGAAGGACATTGGAATGGGATATGAGATCATTCACGCATGTGAATATGGTTGTGTGCTATATTATAAAAAGTATAAGGACTTGGAACATTGTCCGATGTGCGAGGAGCCAAGGTACTTACACAGCGAAGGTGATAGCAAGATTCCCAAAAAGGTGGTACGGTACTTTCCCTTAACTCCCAGATTACAACGATTGTATATGTCACCACATATCGCTAAGGAGATGAGGTGGCACAGAGAAAGAAAAGTGGAGGAAGGTCTTATGAGACATCCTGCAGATAGTGAAGCATGGCAAGACTTTGACAAAAACTTCCCCGACTTTGCAAAAGAAATTAGAAATGTTCGACTTGGATTAGCTACAGATGGTTTTAATCCCTTTGGAGCAGCTGCTCTTTCTCATAGCACAGGGCCGATTGTGGTGATGCCTTATAATTTGCCACCTTCTTTGTGCATGAAGAAAGAATTCAACATTCTTGCTATGTTGATTTCAATTCCAAAATCTCCGGGCAAGTGCTTGAACGTTTTCATGCAACCTTTGATTGACGAATTAAATATGTTATGGGACACTGGAGTACTCACATATGATCGACATGATGGATCGTCATTCCACATGAAAGCTGCTGTTCTTTGGACCATCAGTGATTTCCCGGGTTTGGGAATGTTGGGAGGTCTAAAGTGTAAAGGATACAAAGCCTGTCCAATGTGTTTAGATGCCATTGATGCTCACCATTTAGCCGGCAGAATGTCCTACCAAGGCCACCGCAGATGGCTTCATAGAGAGCATACTTGGAGGTATGCCGCTACTAAGTTCAATGGGGAAGTGGAACTTAGCGATGCCCCACCTTCTTTAACTGGACAAGAGATATTTGTCTTCTGTGTTAAGCCATGAGTACCCCATACTTAGCTTGCATCCAGATTTTAAGCCTAGAGGTGTCAAGGAGAAAGTGTGTTGGACTCATTTGAGCATTTTTTACGATTTGCCCTATTGGAGTACATTGGCACAACCTTATTCATTAGATGTGATGCATATAGAGAAAAATGTTTTTGATAACATCATTGGTACTATACTTGGTCTTCAAGGAAAGACTAAAGACGATGTTAAGGCCCGTGAAGGGTTTGAGAAACTAGATATTCGTAGGGAATTGTGGTTGAAGCGAAAAGGTTCGGCATCAAGAAAGGATAAGGTTTCTCAAGCTCCTTATATCGTTTTACCCGAAGAGAGGGTAGAGATTTTTGAATTCCTTAAGGATGCCAAGTATCCTTTTGGTTATGCGGGTAGTTTGAAGAACAAAATCAATGTCGACGATAAGAAATTTAATGGATTGAAAACACATGATTGCCATGTCGTGTTTTAGCGACTGCTTCCGGTGTTCATTCGACCGTATTTGCCACATTATGTCATAGATCCTCTTATATCGTTATCACGGTGGTTTCAAAAATTTTGTTGTAAGGAGCTGATGGTGAAAGAAGTAACTCAAATGAAAGATGACATCGTTACTATTTTATGGAAGTTGGATATGGTATTTCCTCCTGCTTTCTTCACCATCATGGTTCATCTTCTGATTCATCTTCCGGAACAAGTGTTGCTTAAGGGACCGGTGCATTATAGTTGGATGTTTCCTATTGAGAGGTTTTACTATATAATTGTATTTCATTATTTGATATAACTTGATGTTTAACTAATTGTGTTAGGACCTAATTACTAATTTCCATATTGCAGGCAATTAGGTGAATATAAGAGATCAGTTTGAAATAGCAGATACCCAGAAGGATGCATTGCTGAGAAATATATTACACACGAGTGTATAACATATTGCAAACTGTATGTGAATGAATCATCCGAGATGGACTCATCAAGTGAAGTTCCGTTATATGGCCTGAATGTTTACTCTCATCTAGTCAAAGTGAGTGGTCATTCTCGAAAGATTAATATGAGTAACATACAACTTGACATGGTTCATTGGTGCGTTCTCGAGCACTGTCAACAAGCAAAGAACTATGTAATTAAACATGTCGAGAAGTTCAATCGGGAGTGCCCAAATAGAACAAAGAAAGAGCGTGTGACACATTTCTTGAAATATTTTCGTGGTTGGGTATGTGATTCCCTTTAAGTGTTTAATTTATATTATATTCATTAGTTACACACCACTATTAATATCTTTAGTTGTTTAATAATGCTGTTTTTTCAATTACACAGATGGATATCTTGAAAAGAGAGGGCTCTTCTTTCTATTGTGCTGAGTTGCATTCTCTAGCGCGTATGCCTCAATCATACGCGTGTTATTCTCAGTGCTATGTCAATGGTGTCAAATTTGTTGGGTGGGATTGAGACCGAAAGATGAAGACTCAAAACTCAGGTGTGATGGTGGAAGATGAGGATGTTATTTATTATGGCGTTATTAAAAACATTATACAAGTACAGTACGCAAATGGGATGCCAGTAGTACTTTTTGATTGCGTATGGTTTAACACGGATCCCACTGATAGGGGAAGCACTAAGAGGGACTACGGACTTTTATCCGTGGATACATCAACCAGCTGGTATGAAGATTGGCCTTATTGCCTAGCCACACTCGCAAGACAATTTTTTTTTATCTTGACGATCTTAAAGCCGGTGACAATTGGAAGGTGGTCAATGTTGTTTCGCATAGAGGAACTGACGGACGCACAGTCGTCGTGTGCAAACGTCAGGAATAAATTTATAAGTCCGCTACTCGCGACTTCACTACTGGGTAGCAAGTGGTAAGTAGGGGTCGAACCCAAGGGAATTAGGGGGATAAGCTATTCTTTGAGGGAATTGTACAGCGAGGGAGCGTGTTTTTAGGTTGATTGAGGTTTTAGCGCTTATAACTAAGTGATTTTTTTTGTTGGTTTTGGTTTTTAGTGTGGAAAAGTAAATGACATAAAAGTAAATACTGAAAATAAAGGAGAAGACTTACAGCGATTGTTGCGTGATTGGCAAGTCTTCCGGAAGGTGAGCAGTTGATATGCAGTTTATACTAAGAAAGTAAATGCAGGTGGTGTTTAAATCTAAGGAAAGCATTCGGTTTCGGGGGCCTTGTATCATAGCCTGTTTATCATTGACCTTTAGTGATCCTACTAAGTATTCAAACGTGTATCAAGGCCATTTCAAGCGCTCGATTTTCACACACTGTCTAGCCCATTTCAAGGTCGTAGAGCACTTGTTCTATTCAGACTAGCACCCCATTTCAAGGTATACTAGCCTATGTGCATCCATTTGATCAATCATTTCCGATCAAACCAAATGGTGTTTAAAAGAGGTCGAACTCCTCAGATAAGCTTTGCCATTTCAAGCATCCACTTACCCGAGTATGTTCACGAACCCCACGGAAGAGTTTTGCCATTTCAAGCATCCACTCAACCTTGGAAGTTCTGACCTAATATGTGGCACATAGAACAAGTTTTGAATACAAAGAAGAGGCACTAAGAGTATGGCCTAAAACATTTTATGATACAAGTACACCCCTTCAACCGAATGAAGAGTTTAGCTACGAATATCCATAGAGGTGGATACCATAGCTAAGTACTCGAGGGTTTTTGAAAGACAGTAAGTAAAGGAGAATACTCAAGAACCAACAGGAGTATTCTCAAAAACTACTAGAATACTCAAGAACCAACAAGAGTATTGTCTAAAACTACTATAATACTCAAGAACCAACAGGAGTATTATAGATTTCAAACAAAGCTTACAAAAGTACCAAAACCTTTAGAGAGATAAGTGATTTTGTATTGAGTTGTGGATGATTTACAAGTGAAGAGAGGAGATGTATTTATAGGCTTAAGGGGATGGGAAAGTGTGGCTAGGATGAGAGCACTTGGCATCATCTCATGGACTCCTCAAAGCCGCCGGTTGGAGGTGGCAAATGGAGGCTTTGGCTTCCAAAGCCGCCGGTCATGGAGGGAGAAGAGAAGGTTTTGTGAGGTTTTGTGATCTTTTCACAAAACTATCGGTGTATTTCAGCTCCGGACTGACTTTGGTTGTTCTTCGGTTGGATTTGTTTTGAGTGATTCCACGTCAGGATCTTGAGAATTCTTCAGTCAGCATCTGGTCGTGACCTTGGAATGACTCGTAATATATTTGAAGCGTAAAAACTCCTCCTTAGCGTGTATTCTCTCTAGGCTCCAAAATACTCTGTAGATAAATAGCGGAACTAACAAGCAAATGTTAAATAGACAAACAGTCTAATTTGGTGGGTTTAACTGTGTTTATGATTCGTATAATTATGGTCCATCAGATCACCCCACACTTTTAGTTGTTCGTCCCGAACAATGCTATTAAAGAGCGGCACACTAAGTAAGCTTTTAAAATATGAAGGTGAGATTGTGGGACTAGATTTATCCTAATTCATGCATTACTACTTATTACCAAATTAAACCGTGTAAATAAATAGAAGAAACTTGATACTTGTACCTTCGTGCCGAGATGCAAATTAATTCGGATGTTTCGGGAGATAGCCCTTTTCAGGCTCCTGGACTGCAACCTCGGGACTGTCTTGCACTATACGGTTTCCTTGTAGCTTCCTCTAGCACGTGATTCGGTTCGGGTTTCAGTGAGTTGAGCCTTTTTGATTTTCTTTTTTGGCGAGGGACAGCTTTTTTGTAGTGAATAGGCCTTTGGCCTTTGATTTGACTCTTTGAGAACTTCACTTTTGTTCGGTTAAAACCTTCACAATTTTGGGCCTTTGGCCTCTTGATTTGTTTTATTGAGCTTTTGCCTTTTTGTGGCTTGCTAGTCCATTTTCTCAAGCCTTTTTGGGAGGTCCAATCATTGCCCGCGAGCATATGGAAATACCTCCCCGCTCTCTCTCATCCTCGCCGTTTCGCGCGAGTCAAAATGAGGATCACTCATTTATTTTCCCGGCTACTCTGACTAGAGATAGGACGGTTTGATTCCCGTCCCGCCTTTTTTCTTTTTGCATAAACACTGCATGGCGGAGATGACTTTGACACAACTGAAACCCGAAGTGCAGCCTCCACTGACTTCGTAAACCATATAGCGAAATTCAGTCCGTTGAATGCTTGTCAAGCCCCTCTAGGGCATTTTCTATCAACTCCACATCCCTAGTTTATCTCAGCACAAAGGGACAAATGAGAAGTTACATTCTAAGTTTTTAAACAGTTGAATTTTCACAAGGTTATTGCATGAATTATGATCTATCTTTTTCACATTCTCAAATTTATATTTTCAAAAAGATAATATTAAGGGAACAGGAAAAGAAAAACATGTTATGTACACAGGCGGTTCTCACCCCACACTTTTGAACGAAGGCGTGCCTTTCAGCATGACTTAGTTCAAAAGCCATGCAAGCAGACAATTATGAGAAGGAAATGACATTAAGGAAAAGGGAAGAACAGAACTCCCTTTAAAGTGTCGAGTGAACGACATGGCATGAGGCTGGATAATGGAGGGAGTTCAGCTGGGGCCTTTGAACTTTTGGCATAGGCCTGGCTGGCTTGATGTTGCACCCATAACCGATTCCTGAATAGTCATTTCATTCTATGCACCAAGTGGGTGAGAGCGATTTATTGGTAAAAACTAAATGACAGAAAATAAAAGTACTGAAAGTAAGATAGGTGTCGGGTTACCTCCCGACCAGTGCCTTTGTTTAACGTCGTTGGCTCGACAATACCTCATTCCTGGATCACTGGTTTGGATCCCATGGGTGGCTCAGGTCATATTTCGCCACCGTTCCTGTGTTGATTTTTGCCTTGCTTTTCCCTGATTTCTTGCTTGGGTTAGAACTCCACGGTTTTGGTGTTTTTTCTTTCCATTGTTTCTGAGAAGGCGAGGGACCCTTGACCATAGCTGTTGGTCTTGTTACTTTTTCGGTCTCTTTTGGCAGGTCAGAAATCTGTGTACCGTGATCTGAGATAGGTATAATGTCTGGCGGTTTCTTTGTATCCGTGCGGCTATTATCAATGTAGAAATTTGCAATTTTGCCGCCGAACTTAAGCGATAATGAGCCCTTGCCCACATCGATTCTTGCTTTAGTAGCGTAGAGAAATGGTCGTCCCAATATTATTGTTGGAGGGTTGACAGATGCTTGTCGTCACAGCAAATGTGCAAATAAATTTATAATCCGCTACTCGCGACTACACTACTGGGTAGCAAGTGGTAAGTAGGGGTCGAACCCAAGGGAGTCAGTGTGGATTAATTGTTCTTTAATGAATCTTATGCAGAATTTAATTACGATTGGGGTTGGGGTTGAGTGTGTTTTTAGAACTGAAAGTAAATTACAATAATTGATAATGGACGGTGAGGAAAGTATTCGATTTTAGGGGCCTTGTATTATATTTGTTTATCATTGACCGCTAATGATCATACCTAGTGTTCAAAGATGAATTGAAACTATTTCTAGCGCAAGACATGATCATGCTAAGTATTCAAACGGTGTATCAAGGCCATTCCAAGCACTCGATTTGCGTACACTGTCTAGCCTATTCCAAGGACGTAGAACACTTATTCTATTTAGACTAATACTCCATTCCCGGTTATATTAGCCTATGTGCATCCATTTGATCAATCATTCCCGATCAACCAAATGGTGTTTAAGATGAGTCAAACTTCTCAGATAAGCTTTGCCATTCCAAGCATCCACTTATCCGTACAAGTTTACGAACCCCGCTGTAGAGTTTTGTCATTCCAAGCATCCACTCTACCTTGGACGTTCTGACTTAATATATGGCACATAGAATAAGTTTTGAATACAAAGGTGTACTAAAGAGTAAGATCTAAAACATTTATAATACAAGTGCGCCCCTTCAACCGAATAACTAGTTTAGATACTATTCATCGCGCTAAACATTATAACTAAGGAATTAAAGACAACAGTTAAATAAATAAATAAATACTAAGAGATACTTACAACCGTTGAAGCGCCAAGGGATTCTTTATTCCAAAGTAATATTACATAATTGTGCCCACAAAAGCTAGAAAGATTTAGAGAGATTTTGTAGAGAGAGAAGCTCTCCACATTTTGGGGTGTGTTGAAATGAGGAGGAGGAGGCCTCTATTTATAGCTAAAGGGGAGGAGGATGGAGGGCCAAGATGGTGGCAAGTGGAGGAGCATCCAAGGGTGGAGGAGGAGGAGATGAAGATGTGGTGGAGGAGCCACCACATGGCAACTTCTCCATGGGGGAGCAAAAGCCGCCGGAGGCTTTGGGAGGAGAGGAGGAGGAGCCGCCACTTGGAGGGAGGAGAGTGGAGGAGCCACCATGTGAGGGAGGAGCCGCCCATGTGAGGAGGAGCATCCCTTCTAGAAGCTTGTGATCTTCACAAAAGTCATCGGTTTGACCGGATCTGACCGGAGCTTTGGCCGGAGCTTCTTGGATTTTGGAGAGTGTATTTTGAATGAAAATGTCATTCTAAGATGATCTCAAGAAGGAACCTAAGCCAAATTCCGCTTGGAACATGGTCGAAATCTCAAATCCGATGAAATTGCCATTGTTTGGCCTTTACCGGGCTCGGTGCTTTTCCCTTGCGTTCTTGTACATTTGCCGACGGTTCTAGAATATTTGAGTGATTCCAAGTCGGTTCCATGAAGGATGTTAAGGCTGATTTTGAGTGTAGCATGGTCGTGACCTGGAATGACTTCTTCATTTTCCGCTTAAAAACTCCTCCTTAGCGTGTTTTCTCTCTAAGTGCAAAAATACCCTGTAGAAATATATCGGGACTAACAAGCAGAAGTTAAATAGACCAACAGTCTAATTTGGTGGGTTTTACTGTGTTTTTGATTCGTATAATTATGGTCCATCAGATCACCCCACACTTTTAGTTGTTCGTCCCGAACAATGCTATTAAAGGGCGTGCACACACTCCATGTAAAAACTTTGAATATGAAAGTGAGACTATGAACTAGATTTATCCTAGTTCATGCATTACTACTTATTACTAAATTAAACTGTGTAAATAAGTAGAAGTAACTTGATACGTGTACCTTCGTGCCGAGATGCAAATTATATTGGATGTTTCGGGAGATAGCCCTTTTTAGGCTCCTGGACTGCAATCTTGGGATCGTCTCGCACTATATGGTTTTCTGGTAGCTTTCTCTAGCACGTGATTCGGTTCAGGTTTCAGTGGTTTGAGTACTTTGATTTTCTTTTGGCGAGGGACTGCTTTTGTAGTGAGTCGGCATTTGGCCTTTGTTTTGACTTTTTGAGTTCTTCACTTTTTGTTCGGTTAAAACCTTCACAATTTTGGGCCTTTGGCCTCTTGATTTGCTTCATTGAGCTTTTCGCCTTTTTTGTGACTGCTAGTCCATTTTCTAAAGCCTTTTTTGGGAGGTCCAATCATCGCCCGCAAGCCTATGGAAATACCTCCCCGCTCTTCTCGTTTTTGCCATTTTCGCGCGGGTCAAGGTGAGGGTCGCTCATCTATTTTCTCGGCTACTTTGACTGTCATTTTCACGCGGGTCAAGATGAGGGTCGCTCATCTATTTTCTCGGCTACTTTGACCGGAGATAGGACGGTCTGATTCCCTTCCTCGCCTTTTGCATTGCATGGCGGAGATGACTTCAATTTTCACTGAAACCCGAAGTGCAGCCTCCACTGACTTTGAAAACCATTTAGTTTGATCTGATCCTTCGATTGCTTGCCAAGCCTTTCTAGGGCATTTCTATCAACTCCACATCCCTAGTTTATCTCAGCACAAAGGGACAAATGAGAAGTTACGTTCTAAGTTTTTAGACAGTTGAATTTTCACAAGGTAAATGCATGAATTTCGGTCTATCTTTTTCACATTCTTAAGTTCATACTTTCAAAAAGATACTATTTATTAACTAATATATACAGGTGGTTCTCACCCCACACTTTCGAACGAAGTCGTGCTTTTCAGCAAAACTTAGTTCAAAAGCCATGCAAGCAGATATTATATGAGAAGAAAATGATATTAAGGAAAAGGAAAGACAGAACTCCCTTTAAGGTGTCGAGTGAACGACATGGCACGAGGCTGGATAATCGAGGGAGTTCGGCTGGGGCCTTGAACTCTGAGCGTAGCCCTATCTGGCCTAATGTTGCACCCAAGTCCGATTCTTGAATAGTCATTTCTTCTATGCACCAAGTGGGTGAGAGCAACTTATTGAAAAAAACTAAATGACAGAAAATAAAATGACAGAAAGTAAGATAGTTTCGGGTTACCTCCCGACCAGTGCACTTGTTTAACGTCGTTGGCTCGACAGTACCTCAATCATGGATCATAAGGTCGGATCCCATGGGTGGGTGAGGTCAAACTTCTTCTCGGCAGCCCTTTTGCTCCGAGAGGATGAGGTTTCCTTGGCCATAGCTGCTGGTCCAATGCGTCGTGCTTGCTTGTTACTCCTTCCGGGTTTCCATTCTTTCGGCCCATGTCTTTGCCGCCTCTTCATGTTTGAATAGTTGGCACTTTCGCGAGTTTGGAATTTGGGTTTTGTGCCTTCAGACATCGGCGACCACAGGCATGTTCCCATGTGAGGCCTCTTCTTGGTGGTAGCTACGAATGGTTGTCTTGGAATGATTGAGTTCCCGGGTGGTTTTTCTTGGCTTGTGACGAGAGAGATTTTCTTTGTCGGCTTTTTTGGCTCATGCTCTGCCTCCAACTCCCCTTGTACCGCATCATCATTGATTATATGATCTTCGGTGGTTATGATGGCATGAAACGCGAAGGGTTAAGTTGAGGCACTTCGACCATGAGGACTAGGTCTGTTTCAGGTGCTCCGACAGTGAGGATTAGGTCTTTCTCGGACAGTTCGGCAATGAGGTCCGGGACTTCCTCGGGTGCTTCGAGCGCAAGTACCGGGCCTGGCTTGATTTCTTCGGCCGCTTCAGCAGTGAGGTTCGGGACTTCTGTAGGCTCGGTAATTAGGACAGTGATTTCCTCGGATGGATTGGTGATAAGGACCGGGTCTGATTGGGGTTGTTCTTCTTCGGTTATTTGCAGGTCCTCATCCTCAGTCGGCTCCTCGGGTTCAGCCGTGAATTGGTGCATCAATGCACTCAATTGCTGCATGTCTGTGGCCAATTGCTGGGTGCTAGCTGCCAGCTCCTTTTCTGCCGCCCATAGTTCAGTTTTGGCCCTGATTTGTTGCATCGTGTTGTCCAACTGCTGGATGCTAGATGCCAGCTCCGTTATACCGTCCTCGATTGGCTCGGCCTGATCTTGGCTTGGTCTTGACCTCGCGGTCAAATCGTTTATTAATTCCCAAAGATCATCCTCGGTTAAGTCCCACATTGATCCTCCTGCTGCATTATTTAGCTGGTCCCACTCATGTGGCAACATTCCACAGAGAAACTTTGTTTGAAGATCGAAGTTGGTGAATCCATGGGGCGGGCAGCTCGTCACAATGGAATCAAAGTACCATAAGTACTCATCCAATGTTTCGTCCCGGGATTGCGTTATTTTGTTGATCTTCTCGCGGATTTCAAGTTCGAAGGGTGGTGGGGAAAACTCCGTATTGTTCCAAGGTTCCATTCCGTAGTAGTATGACTTGGTGAATTGCATGATAAAAAAGAAAAAATAAAATAGAACAACTATTCCTATGCACAACTCCCCGGCAACGGCGCCAATTTGACAGATGCTTGTCGTCACAGCAAATGTGCAAATAAATTTATAATCCGATACTCGCGACTACACTACTGGGTAGCAAGTGGTAAGTAGGGGTCGAACCCAAGGGAGTCAGTGTGGATTAATTGTTCTTTAATGAAGCTTATGCAGAATTTAATTACGATTGGGGTTGGGGTTGAGTGTGTTTTTAGAACTGAAAGTAAATTACAATAATTGATAATGGACGGTGAGGAAAGTATTCGGTTTTAGGGGCCTTGTATTATATTTGTTTATCATTGACCGCTAATGATCATACCAAGTGTTCAAAGATGAATTGAAACTATTTCTAGCGCAAGACATGATCATGCTAAGTATTCAAACGGTGTATCAAGGCCATTCCAAGCACTCGATTTGCGTACACTGTCTAGCCTATTCCAAGGACGTAGAACACTTATTCTATTTAGACTAATACTCCATTCCCGGTTATATTAGCCTATGTGCATCCATTTGATCAATCATTCCCGATCAACCAAATGGTGTTTAAGATGAGTCAAACTTCTCAGATAAGCTTTGCCATTCCAAGCATCCACTTATCCGTACAAGTTTACGAACCCCGCTGTAGAGTTTTGCCATTCCAAGCATCCACTCTACCTTGGACGTTCTGACTTAATATATGGCACATAGAATAAGTTTTGAATACAAAGGTGTACTAAAGAGTAAGATCTAAAACATTTATAATACAAGTGCGCCCCTTCAACCGAATAACTAGTTTAGCTACTATTCATCGCGCTAAACATTATAACTAAGGAATTAAAGACAACAGTTAAATAAATAAATACTAAGAGATACTTACAACCGTTGAAGCGCCAAGGGATTCTTTATTCCAAAGTAATATTACATAATTGTGCCCACAAAAGCTAGAAAGATTTAGAGAGATTTTGTAGAGAGAGAAGCTCTCCACATTTTGGGGTGTGTTGAAATGAGGAGGAGGAGGCCTCTATTTATAGCTAAAGGGGAGGAGGATGGAGGGCCAAGATGGTGGCAAGTGGAGGAGCATCCAAGGGTGGAGGAGGAGGAGATGAAGATGTGGTGGAGGAGCCACCACATGGCAACTTCTCCATGGAGGAGCAAAAGTCGCCGGAGGCTTTGGGAGGAGAGGAGGAGGAGCCGCCACTTGGAGGGAGGAGAGTGGAGGAGCCACCATGTGAGGGAGGAGCCGCCCATGTGAGGAGGAGCATCCCTTCTAGAAGCTTGTGATCTTCACAAAAGTCATCGGTTTGACCGGATCTGACCGGAGCTTTGGCCGGAGCTTCTTGGATTTTGGAGAGTGTATTTTGAATGAAAATGTCATTCTAAGATGATCTCAAGAAGGAACCTAAGCCAAATTCCGCTTGGAACATGGTCGAAATCTCAAATCCGATGAAATTGCCATTGTTTGGCCTTTACCGGGCTCGGTGCTTTTCCCTTGCGTTCTTGTCCATTTGCTGACGGTTCTAGAATATTTGAGTGATTCCAAGTCGGTTCCATGAAGGATGTTAAGGCTGATTTTGAGTGTAGCATGGTCGTGACCTGGAATGACTCGTTCTTCATTTTCCGCTTAAAAACTCCTCCTTAGCGTGTTTTCTCTCTAAGTGCAAAAATACCCTGTAGAAATATATCGGGACTAACAAGCAGAAGTTAAATAGACCAACAGTCTAATTTGGTGGGTTTTACTGTGTTTTTGATTCGTATAATTATGGTCCATCAAGGGTCGTCTTCGCTGGTCTCTCCCGTTTGTATTACATAAAAGTCTGCAGCAACGACGAGCTCTCCCACGTGGAGTATTACGTCTTCCAGTACTCCAACCGGACGGATGCACGATTTATCACCTAGCTCGATATTTGACCTGGGTGGTTTTAATGGACCAAGTCCTAATAAGTAATATAAAGAGGAAGGTATGGCGTTGACAGTAGCCCCAAGATCAACTAAGCATTTTTGAATCTGGGTTTCACCAATACCGCAGTTGACTGTGAAGGCCCCTGGGTTTTTATCTCTTTCTGGTTGTGACTCATGATCTGAAGTGAGGGCTCTTTCTATTGTCGGGCCATTCTGCCCATTCCTTGGCTTAGGATTTGTATAATCGGACCCCTTAATATTTTGCTTCAAAGCATAAATATTAGTTGGAGAGTCCCACTTTAAATCGTTATTGTCATCCCATCCAGATGCTGGTATGACAGAGTGTATGATCGGTGGTGGTGTTATGCAAACGGTGAATGCGTACTGTCCATTCTCAGCATGCGTAACCCATGTTTTGCCATCATTGGGTCGGTCTTCCTCTTGATTCCACTCAGGACGACGCCTACGGGTGAAGTGTTTGTTGGTAAGTTTGTAAGTTGGGGATCGTGCTACTTCTCCCAGTGTCGCCTTTATGTTTGACCTCCTTATCATGCTAATATTTGCCTTTGGATTTTGGATGGTTTGTGAAGGAAGTCTGCCAGGTTCATTAGTGAGTGTTGACATTGCGGTGGCGAGCTGGGACATTTGTTTGGTCAATTCTGAAATTGCCCCGTCAGTTTTCGCCTGGTATTGGTGTAGCGAAGTACCCAATTGATTTATGCTTCCTGCGAGCTCCTTTATTGTGTCATCGAGCGACTTGGTTGGTTCTTGCTGATTGTTTGGGCCAGTTTGGTACTGATTTGGTCCTTTTTGCTGATATTGGCCTGCTGATGGAGCGTTCTGGTTATACTGTCGGTGGGGTGGTTGGTAGAATGACTGAGCTAGTTGAGGGACAGCTGGTTGTGCTTCCTTCTGAGGATAGTTGTTGTTACGCCAGCTCGGGCTGGTTGTTTGACCATACTGTCTGTTTTGTCCAGCTCTGTTGTTGTTGTTGTTGTATCCTTGGTATCCTCCCACTGCATTCACTTCTGCCGGTTCCTCTTCTATTATTGTCGGGCATGCGTCAGTTTTGTGGTCCGTAGAACCACAAAATTTGCAAGGCTTAACTGGAACTGGTTGTCTTCGTAGGATCTGAATCATCATTTCCTTTAATTGTTTCATCTCTTCTGACATAGAGCTTATCGGTGTTTCAGCTCGTGCTACATTTTTTGTTTGGGAGAATTCTTCCTGCCGGGTTGTCTCTTCTCTAAATCGGGCATTTTCAGCAACGTTGGCGATGAGGTTCCTTATGCCACTCAATGATAGATTCATCATGAATCCTCCAGCTGAGGCATCCAGAAGCATTTTGTCTAATGGTCTTAATCCATCAATGAGGTACTCAATGATGAGTTTCTCGGGCAGTCCAAAGGTACAGCAGCTTCTCTCCAGGTGGTTGAACTTTTCCAGGTAATCGTACATGGTTTCATTGGGCCCTTGCTTGATGTCCTGTAGTTGCCTCCTTACTTGCATTGCTCTTCCTGCCGGGTAATATTTGTCTAGGAATTTCTTTTGCATCTGAGCCCATGTTCTGATGCTACCGGAAGGTAGAGAAAGGAACCAGTCGTTTGCCGCGTCAATGAGGGAAAAATAGAACGCCTTCAACTTGAAGTCGTCTATATTCACTCGATTGGGCTTTAGATTTTGGCAAATGCCGTGTAAGCGTTGGAGGTGAGTTGTCGCAGATTCTCCATGTGCTCCTGAGAACTTGGGCAAGCTATGGGCTACTGATGCGTTGATGGTAATGTATTCCAGTTCAGGGCCCTCGTGGATGCACCATGGTTGCGTTTCGAAATATGGGGCATTCAGCTCTCCCATCGTAGGTGCGCGGTAGTTGTTATTCCCATAGTAGTCGTCGAAGACAGGTTCTTGCCTAGGCATTTGTCGAGGTTGAGGGTGTGGGGGACGTATAGGGGGTTGCACTGGACCAGCTGCATTTCGGTCCTCGGGTGGTCCTTGGTTTCTTCGGGCGGCCTCCCTATCACGAGCTCTTCTGTCTCGGATGATTTGTTCCGGATCGTCGACAAATGGAAGTGGCACCTCATCATTTCGATCGTATAGGTTTATCTCTTCGTCATCCTGGTAGTCATGGTGGCTTTCTTCGCGAGACATGGTTGTTTTGAAGCGAGTATCGATTCAAAGAACTTATTCGATTAATTAACTAATTCCCCGGCAACGGCGCCAATTTTGACGGACGCACAGTCATCGTGTGCAAACGTCAAGAATAAATTTATAAGTCCGCTACTCGCGACTTCACTACTGGGTAGCAAGTGGTATTAGGGGGTCGAACCCAAGGGAATTAGGGGGATAAGCTATTCTTTGAGGGAATTGTACAGCGAGGGAGCGTGTTTTTAGGTTGATTAGGGTTTTAACGCTTATAACTAAGTGATTTTTTTGGTTGGTTTTGGTTTTTAGTGTGGAAAAGTAAATGACATAAAAGTAAATAATGAAAATAAAGGAGAAGACTTACAGCGATTGTTGCGTGATTGGCAAGTCTTCCGGAAGGTGAGCAGTTGATAAGCAGTTTATACTAAGAAAGTAAATGCAGGTGGTGTTTAAATCAAAGGAAAGCATTCGGTTTCGGGGGCCTTGTATCATAGCCTGTTTATCATTGACCTTTAGTGATCCTACTAAGTATTCAAATGTGTATCAAGGCCATTTCAAGCGCTCGATTTGCACACACTGTCTAGCCTATTTCAAGGTCGTAGAGCACTTGTTCTATTCAGACTAGCACTTCATTTCAAGGTATACTAGCCTATGTGCATCCATTTGATCAATCATTTCCGATCAAACCAAATGGTGTTTAAAAGAGGTCGAACTCCTCGGATAAGTTTTGCCATTTCAAGCATCCACTTACCCTAGTATGTTCACGAACCCCACGGAAGAGTTTTGCCATTTCAAGCATCCACTCAACCTTGGAAGTTCTGACCTAATATGTGGCACATAGAACAAGTTTTGAATACAAAGAAGAGGCACTAAGAGTATGGCCTAAAACATTTTATGATACAAGTACACCCCTTCAACCGAATGAAGAGTTTAGCTACGAATATCCATAGAGGTGGATACCATAGCTAAGTACTCGAGGGTTTTTGAAAGACAGTAAGTAAAGGAGAATACTCAAGAACCAATAGGAGTATTCTCAAAAACTACTAGAATACTCAAGAACCAACAGGAGTATTGTCTAAAACTACTATAATACTCAAGAACCAACAGGAGTATTATAGATTTCAAACAAAGCTTACAAAAGTACCAAAACTTTTAGAGAGATAAGTGATTTTGTATTGAGTTGTGGATGATTTACAAGTGAAGAGAGGAGATGTATTTATAGGCTTAAGGGGATGGGAAAGTGTGGCTAGGATGAGAGCACTTGGCATCATCTCATTGACTCCTCAAAGCCACCGGTTGGAGGTGGCAAATGGAGGCTTTGGGTTCCAAAGCCGCCGGTCATGGAGGGAGAAGAGAAGGTTTTGTGAGGTTTTGTGATCTTTTCACAAAACTATCGGTGTATTTCAGCTCCGGACTGACTTTGGTTGTTCTTCGATTGGATTTGTTTTGAGTGATTCCACGTCAGGATCTTGAGATTTCTTCAGTCGGCATCTGGTCGTGACCTTGGAATGACTCGTAATATATTTTCAGCGTAAAAACTCCTCCTTAGCGTGTATTCTCTCTAGGCTCCAAAATACCCTGTAGATAAATATCGGAACTAACAAGCAAAAGTTAAATAGACAAACAGTCTAATTTGGTGGGTTTAACTGTGTTTATGATTCGTATAATTATGGTCCATCAGGAACATACAGTCAACGCTCCCTTGCAAGACAAGATAGTCAGGATAATCACTATAATGGACATCACACATCAGTGACTTTGCCTCAGGAAGATGACCCTTACCAAGAGCGCATGCCCTCGCACATTATAGATGATGTCCGACCTGCAACCATTATCCCCAATATGGTGCAAATACCAAGAGCACGTAGACAATTGAACTTGGATGAAGAGGATGTATTCGCAGCAGGGGGTGATGAAGATGATGAGGAGACAACGATGGATGATGAGGATGAACATTGGGATGTAACCATGGAATAAGTAAAAGATGATCAAGAGAATGATGAGAACCAATACTCTTCAGATGATGAAATGTAAACAAATGGTGTATTGAGTATCAGTATGAAGATTGTTTGCAACTATGTTAGTTGATTTTTTGTTTGTTATGAAGATTGTTTGCAACTATGTTAGTTGATTTTGTGTTTGTGTGATGATATGGGATGAAATAAAAACTGAGCTATCTGTAGCATTCATTCTGAGCTTTTATGGGACATATTTTGAATTAAAATGTCGCAAAAACATAGTTTTGTTTTGGGGGGAACAATTTTTCGTGCATTGCGCGCAAAGTTTTAATTTTTCATACGCCACATTTATGGGACGTAGAAAATGAAGAATGTCGCGTAAAACTGTATTTTGGCCCAGAAAATTGAAGCTTAGAGCCCAAGGCCCGTTAGTGTTCGAGATTGGGAACTCAGATTTCTCTAAGTCCTGGACAGATCCGTATCACTCTCTACTCTCCACCGTATCACTCAACCAGATCTACACCACACCGCCATATCAATCTCTCCACCGCACGTCGTCTACAGCTCTTATACACCACCGTAAACTACTCTACCAGATCCACCACACCACCATATCACTCTCTCCACCGTACGGCTCGAGAGAATGGCAAAAAAAACCCTAAAACCGAAGATCTCCCCTTTGGTCGAAGTGGAGGAAGTCAACAGTCACCGCGTTATGAAGCTACGTTCGCCTTCCACATGTCGTGTTCCACCGAGGCTTCGTTCAAAAGAGTCACCACCACGCACAGTCTCTTCGGCTGAGTCCACCGATAGTGACGACAGTCGGCCTCCAACCGACGCAGCTGCTCCAACCCCCTCTCAGCCGGCTGTGGATGCTGAGTTTCGGAACACAGAGCGTGCTAGGGCCATCTGATGGACCATAATTGTATGAATCATAAACACAGTTAAACCCACCAAATTAGACTCTTTGTCTATTTAACTTTTGCTTGTTAGTTCCGATATTTATCTACAGGGTATTTTGAAGTCTAGAGAGAATACAGGCTAAGGAGGAGTTTTAAAGCTGAAAATGAATTACGAGTCATTCCAGGTCACGACCAAATTCTGACTTTCAAGAACCTGACGTTGAATCACTCAAAACAAATCTAACCGAAGGGCAACCAGAGTCAGTCCGGAGCTGAAAGAACCGATGGCTTTTTGGGATGAGCTCACAAAACTCACAAACTCTCTTCTCTCCTCCACCTAGCCGGCGGCTAAGCCACTCCACCTCTCCCCTTCCTCCATGTGGCCGGCGGCTTTTGGGAGGGATGACTCACCTCCGATGGCTTTTGCTTCCCCCTCCCATCTTGAGCCATGTGTCTTCATCTCCTTGCCTCCCTTAGCCTATAAATAGAGCTCCTCCTTCCCTTTGTAATCTCATTCCAACATCCCACAATCACATTCCAAAATCACAAACACAATTCACTGATCTCTCTAGCTTTTGTGGGCACAATCATGTAATCGCTTTACTTTGGAATCAAAGCTTGATCGTTAGCACTCTCAACGGTTTTTGTAAGTACTCTCTTCTTTACTTTACTGTCTTTCAAAGTACTTTACTTTCCTGTCTTTACTTTCGAAACTTTACTTTACTGTCTTTCAAAAACCTTTACCTTTTCAAGTACTTAGCTATGATGTCCTGTTCCATGGATATTCGTAGCTAAACCCTTCATTCGGTTGAAGGGGAGTGCTTGTATCATAAAATGTTTTAGACCCTTCTCTTAAATTCTTCTTTGTGTTCAAAACTTGTTCTATGTGCCACATATTAGGTTAGAACTTCCAAGGTTGAGTGGATGCTTGAAATGGCAAAACTCTTCCGTGGGGTTCGTGAACATACTCGGGTAAGTGGATGCTTGAAATGGCAAAGCTTATCTGAGGAGTTCGACCTCTTTAAAACACCATTTGGATTGATCGGAAATGATTGATCAAATGGATGCACATAGGCTAGTATACCTTGAAATGGGGTGCTAGTCTAAATAGAACAAGTGCTCTATGACCTTGAAATGGGCTAGACAGTGTGGCAAATCAAGTGCTTGAAATGGACTTGATACACTTTTGAACACTTAGTATGATCATTAGAGGTCAATGATAAACAGACTATGATACAAGGCCCGTAAAACCGAATACTTTCCTTTAATTATAATATCAACTGTTACTTTACTTTTCAGTACTAAAACCAAAACCAACCCCCCAACTGCTTTATTCAATCCCCCCTTTCGAAAGAACAATTAATCCACTAATTCCCTTGGGTTCGACCCGTACTTACCACTGACTACCCAAACTAGTTAAGTCACAAGTATCGGAGATATAAATTTATTTTTGCACAGAGAACATCGCACCTTAACGACAATGCGGTGGGCTCCGTCACCATCCTTGGTGCCATGAAGACTGGCGGTCGCACAAAGAAGCTGGATGCGCTGGGGAAGACTCCACCTGCATTGCATGTCGTGCAGTCTCCACCGCGGAAGCAAAAGAAGGTAGTACATCCTCCTCCGAGTAGAAGTACTCCACCTAGGAAATCCAAATGCCCAGCAGTAAATCCTTATGTTGAACCTCCTGTGAGTAAGAATAGTGTAGTCAATCCTCCTGTCAAGTCCAAATTAGTCCCAGCTAAGAAAAAGTCCAAATGTCCAGCCACCACTGACAATCAACCCACTGAAATCCCACCTGTTATAGCTAGACCAGTTGAAATTCCACCCATTGACAATCATCCTCAACCAGTGAGAGCTAGATTACCCACTCAAATTCCACCCATTAACAATCATCCTCCCCATGTGAGAGCTAGAACCGCTGAAATTCCACCCTCGGCTAATTCTCCTCGTTGTTTGTTGAAAAACATTCATCGAGCCCCTGCTCCAGAGCATCAATCATTCTCTAACCCTCCACCACAATTATCAGCGCTGAGTAGCCCTCCCCAACCGCAGCCTGCCAGATCCAACCAAAATTAGGCACCTCCGAGCACAAGGTCACCTTCACAGGTGCCTGTAAATGGTCCACCGGCTCCTGAGTTTGAACCAGGCAACTCAATGGATATTGATCAGTCATCGAAGCATGATGCGCAAGAGAATTTGGAGGCAATTCCAAGCATTAGATGCAAGAACTCCCAAAATGCTCAATCTGGTATTTATTTTTTCAATATGCTATGTTTTAAAGGATCACTTACATTCTTTTTTTCTGTTACGCATGTAATAACTGTTACTTGAATTTGATATACAGGGGACGAGGGTGGACAGAAGAGGAGGGTGAGGGGTGTGGTAAATGGAACTAATTTGGCGTCATACAAGCAAACGCGCAATAGGGGGCAGCCAATCAAGGTTGAATTTCTACCAGATGGTACCGGCCCAGCGAACCAGGAAGTTTGCAGCCTGATTGTGCACGAGATCGGGAGTGCGGTGAAGGACAAGGTTCCCATGCTAGCACCGTCATTCAGGAAGCTGAGTGATGAGGACAGGCAGATTGTGTATGACCACTTGTAAGTAAGTAATTCATGTTCTAATTTTTCAGTTTAATGTGAATACTTAATGTAATATTTCAATGGTATGTAATTGACTTCTGTTTTTTTATTTGCAGCCAAACTTTGTTGTTCATCCAAAAGATGATCAGTTGTGGGATTTTATATTCAAAAGAGCCATAGAAAGGTACCGTGATTGGAAGGCTGACTGCAAGGTGTTCTACAAGGAGCATGGACCTGATGTGATTCCCCGGGAGTTTATTGATCGACCTGAACAATGGGGATGGCTTTGTAGCCACTTTGATGACCCAAAAAATTAGGTTAGTTAATTCTTATAGTTATCAAACAACATTTTGCTTCACTCCTTTGATTTATCATTTGTTTTTTTCTATGTTGTTATGTTTTTCGAACTTCTCATTGACTTCGCTAAATTTCACTAACATAGAAATTAGGCGAGACGATGTCGAGAGTGCGCACTGAATCTGAAAGACTCGATCACCGATCTGGTAAGGTCCCTTTCTACATGAGGGCTGCGCAACTTAAGCTCCAGGGAGAAAGAGCTCCTATTGTTGCTACTTACAGCAAGGTGTACTCTCATGATCCTGCCGGTGCCGCTCTTGCAGTTGAGTATATTTATTTTTAATGTCACTTAACATTTCCATTTTGGTTGCATAATTTCATTTTGACCTGCTTATAGACATGTTTACCAAATATGATATCATTGCTGAATAATATGTTGTTCTTCTCTCCCATATGCTGATTTGGAAGGACAATTGACTTCTGTTCATGTCTCTTTAGGGTTATTCATGTTCAGTTTATTTGAAATGTTTAATGTTATTCATTCATGTCCTCTTATTATATATTTCATGTGTTCATCTGCCACATGTTATCTGCCATGTTAACCCTATTCATGTTTCGCAAACCTTGTTCTACTTTGTTTATTATGTGTTGACAAACGATGTTGGCAATCTTATTCAGTTGGATGTTATTAGTTTATTTTCTGGTTGTAATATTTTTTTCTATGCCTTGTATTTCCAGTTTAGTTTTATTGTTGTATTTACACTAAAACATTGTATATGTAGGCACAAATGGAGGAGAGGGTTCGTCAAGCTTTGTAGGATATGATTGGTGATGAAGATGAAGATCCAGAAGGCACTGTCATCGATGCACGACCACCTCTTCCGGTCGATATTCAAATTAAAATTATAAATGAAGTGCTTGGCCCTAAGCGTGGGACGTATGTGTCTGGAGCCGGTAGAGCCTTTCAGAAGCCACCCCTCCCAAGAGGACGTTCAGCTAGAACCGCTGAGCTTAATGACAAGCTGCAGAAGACATATGATGAAATGTTGGAAATGAAGGCAGCTTTTGAAGAAAGGATACGCATTCTTGAGGAGTTGGCAGTTCGGGGTGGCTCGGCAAATGTTAATGCTTCTGAAGGTGCCACGAGTTTATGTGGATCTTAACTCTTGATTACTTTGTTGTTTTTGTCACGGGTACACACAAAAATTGTAGCATGTGTGTACCCGGTATGTTTTGGTGGCCGGATTGTGTTAGCATGTGTGTACCGGCCGGTATGTTTTGGTGGCCGGATTTTGTATCAAACAATTTCAGGTTTTAATTTGTATGCAGGCTAAATGCTTTATATGTGACATTATGCTGTTTGCAATTTGTGACGAATGTTATTTTATACCACAATCTGTCCATTTTATGACACATTTTCTTCTCTGCTAGTTGTGACGATTGAAGTTTTATACGACAATATGTTCTACAAATGCGACATATTGTTGTTTACTATTTTGTCACGTATAATATTTTATGCGACATTTACCTGTCTTAGAATGTTATCGTAACTTATTTTATACGACAATAAGTTAATTGAGTGATAAGCATATGTCCCTTTTTGCGACACTAACTCCTTCAGGTTTGAAGCGTATACCGATATACTCGATTACTGGGGAATGTCACATAAACATATAATGTCTTCTAAGGTATCTAATGCGACGTTAATTGGCAAATATGTTTACTGTACAAATGTGGCATATCTCCTTAAATTGTAGAACCCAGGTCTAATGCTAATGGGACTGAATGAAACACATGTCGCATAAGAGGTAAACTTTATGCAACTTGCCTAATTTCTGTGTCGCCCAAACTTAACGCTACCAAGCTTACCGGACAAAATTTATGTGACGCACAGTTTGTCCCTTAAACGAAAAAGCACTTAATGCGACAAATATAGTACTTTATGCGACGTAAAAAAACTATGCTATAAACTGTTTTCTGGTGTAGTGTGGACACACTCCATGATTCCTCTAACCATACCCAAAGAAACAGGAGAGTCACGCGTTGTGGCTGCATGGCTAAATTGGCCATTAAAATTGGTTATGGTGGGAGATACCGGGTGTACTCTTTTGAAGAAAAACATAATCATCAGCAGGCGTCTAAGGGTGGAAAGCGAGTTCCTTAGGACCAACCGTGCATTGACTAGGGCTCAACGCAATTTTATAGTTCAGTGTGGTTCTGTACGTAATGGATCTACAAAAGCACATCGGATTATGAAGGAGGTGTCCGGTGGTTATGAAAATGTTGGTGCAACTGTAGTGGATTGTAAGAACTTCAAGAGAGATCTCAAGCTGTTCATTGGGGATTGTGATGCCCAGATGATTGTGGATAAATTGACCCCAAAAAAATACACGTAATGGTTTTTTTTGAGTACTACAAAGACGAAGAAGGCATCCTTGCTCGTCTATTTTGGGCCGATACGGTATCTAGGAGGGACAGCATAGTTTTTGGGTTAACGCTAGAAGTGGTTAACATTTGAGCGCTCCTATATATATATGTATATATATATATATATGTATAAATGAGCGTTTAAATGAGGCAGCCCTCCTAAAAATGGGGCACGTGAGGCACAATTTCAGTCACTCATTCAGACACATCAATCTTTATTCACACATTTAGCGCTTAACACCTGCCCCACTAATTAATATTACTTTATAATTCTTTTTTATTCAATTTCAATTAAAATTGGGAATTGAAGGGCAGTTCCAACATTTCATTTGCCCCTTTCTCCCTCATCCATTCAGATTTGCTGTTTCTTTCTCTCACATCTTAGAAACCCAGATTAGGTCTCTTCTCAAAATCCTTACGACTCACACATCTCCATCGTTTCGGGTGACCGCTGCTTCACCCACGAAATGGAGGAACATCATCGACCCCGAACCGAAGAGAATTTCACTACGGCCAAAGAGGCCTCCGAACCGCTCATCATTCCATCGCCGATCGAAATCCACTCAAGGTGGGTATGCGTGTGTGATTTACACTCAAGATGTGGTAACTTGTTTTGGTCAGATCCAAATACTGAATCTGGGATTCTCACAAAGTTAGGGTGACGGACTGCAAAACTAAACGCCGAAGGCGGATTCAGCATGGATGGTCAGAGTTTGGGGTGATTTTACCGGTGGAAGAGATAGCGAGCGAGAGACGGAGAGGTAGTTGTTTGAAACTTTATCACTGGTATGGGTTTTGGTTTTTTTCTTCTGTGTGTAGCTTTTTCCTTCAATGCAATATTTGAATTGTATAGATTTAGATTGTTGGGATTGTGATTTCAAGATTGTTTTTTGAGAATTTTGAATCCTTTATGCTGGAACTAGGTTGTAATATCCGCTTTTGAAAGCTCTCTAATATACTAAGTTTGTTTTTGTCAAATGGTGGAAGTTAATGTTCCTTTTACAGTGTACTCCGTGACCATCTATTTAGATGGATTGTGTAGGGAAGGCGAGACTGATTGTTGCAGGTCTTTGGTGGAGTTGGATTGTTGGTGCATCAAAATTTGAGTGTTCTTTACCTCACTAGTTAGAAGTGTTCTTTATAAAGTGTTTAAGGGTAGCTCATAGCTCAAGGTCTAAGCTTTCTGCCGTTCATTTGGTACCAGTGTGGTGGGCTACTGTCAACTATTAAGTATAATAACGTTTGTACAGTCCAAAAAGGTTCTGCATCTTTGTTTCTTGGCTTATGCATATTCGTTTCAGAATAAATAGTAATTAATTTCTTTATTTGATGCGTCATTACACCCTTGTGGGTAACACATGCACCTTTGTTTCAGAATAAATTGCAATCAACTTCTTTATTTGATATGTCATTACACCCTTGTTGATAACACATTTGCACATTCGTTTCAGAATAAATTATAATTAATTTCTTTATTTCATATGTCATTACACCCTTGTTGATAACACATTTGCACATTCGTTTTCAGAATAAATTGTAATCAATTTCTTTATGTGATATGGTATAATACCCTTGTTGGTAACACATCTGCACATTTGTTTAAGAATAAATTGTAATCAATTCCTTTACTTGATATGTCATTACACCCTTGTTGATAACACATTTGCACCTTCGTTTCAGAATAAATTGCAATCAATTTCTTTATTTGATATGTCATTACACCCTTGTTAGTAACACATAACACATATGCACCTTCGTTTCAGAATAAATTCCAATAAATTTTTTATTTTATATGTCAATTCACCCTTGTTGGTAACACATCTGCACATTCGTTTCAGAATAAATTGCAATCAATTTCTTTATTTTATATGTCATTACACCGTTGTTGGTATCACATCTGCACATTCGTTTCAGAATAAATTGCAAAAAATTCCTCTATATGATATGTCATTACACCCTTGTTGGTAACACATCTGCACCTTCGTTTCAGAATAAATTGCAATTAATTTCTTTATTTGATATGTCATTACACCCTAGTTGATAACACATGTATAAATTGCAATCAATTTCTTTATTTGATATATCATTACACCCTTGTTGGTAACACATCTACACCTTTGTTTCAGAATAAATTGTAATTAATTTCTTTATTTGATAAGTTATTATACCCTTCGATGAGTCGAATCCTCGACTCGTTTACATACCCATTTATGAAGAGTTTTGGCCCATTCCCGATGGTATTTCGATGCCATTTGACCATTATTATTGCATTTCAGGCTTGGAGCAACCATCCATTGAGCTCAGAACCTTAACACGAGAATTTGGGGAAAATTCAAAGATTTGAGCAAGTTTGGGCATAAAGGAGCCCCAGTCGACCGACTGGGAACTTCCCCTGCACCAGTCGGTCGAGTTGCAAGACGTCCCAGTGAGCTCCTCAAGCACCTCCATCGAGTCGGTCGACTGGACCAGCCAGTCGACCGACTGACATGAAGCTTGGACAGCTCAAAACTCGAGTCGGTCAACTCGCCACCTCCAGTCGGTCGAGTTGGGGAACTTCTCAGATGGACCTCCAGGCGTCTCAATCGAGTCGGTCGACTCAACCAGCCAGTCGATGAACTGGGAAATTCCTTCATTAGCCTTATTCTCAGCACCAGTCGACCGACTGGGAAAATCAGCTCCCACCAGTCGACCGACTGGAGCTACAGTACCGGAAACCCTAATGTTGGCTATAAATAGAAAGTTTGAGATCAAACCAAAAGGGGGGATTTTTGGGGGATTTTTGCACTGATTTTGAGGAGCATCCAGCACGAATTCCAATGTGGATTGAGTGAAGAAGAAGATCAACAACAAGGATTCTCATACTCTTCGATCTCATATTGGTTTTAGATTCCTAAACTCTATCTCTTTCATTTGTTTTTGATTGTAATCTCACCATGAGTGAGTAGTGACCTTGATTGGGGATTATGGATCCCCTAGACATGTTTGTGACATTGTGCACACTATAGATGCTAATGATGAATGAGTTTGCACATGAATCTTCTTCATTGAACTTAATGTTTCAAGTTACCCATAAGGTGTTTGTGAAATGTCCTCAATGGGAACTTTGCTTGATCTCATGTTTGATGTAGCTCATGTTGATCAACATGACTTCAATGAACTAAATGAAGAAGCATTAGGACTTTTGAGTTAGTTGGATAATTCATTAACCTAATGAGAATTGCTTGGATTTAACAAGAACATGTTTGTTTAGCCAATAGAGCGCGAGTGTGAGGCTAGAAATTCATGTTCTTTAGTACCAATAGAGCGCGAGTGTGAGGTGCTATGCGAGATGTAACCTCTTGATACTAGGTTGTAGCGCGAGTTGAACTTAGTATTAATGTTGCATGAGCTAAATTCTATACGTGTGCATGTGATTTCATCATTGGTATATCATTCCATTGTCATAATAATTGTCTAGGTGGTGAAGTAATCCCTAGTCATCTTTTAATTGGAAGTTAACCCATTTGCTAATTTAACCTCACTTTGGATTGAAAAATAGACCCCCCAAACAATAGACATTCTAATCTTATTGTTAGCACCATTAGTTTAATCACCTATCTTTTGGGTTCGACCTCGGTTCACCCGAGTCAATATAAATGTTTTGATTGACGTGACCTAGCATAAGTTTTTGGATTCTTATTCAAATACTTTAGCTATATTTGCAAGTGATCAAATGGCGCCACTGCCGGAGATAGGTTAATTAACTAGGTGCTACTAGATTGTTTAGTTTGTCTACTTTCCCTTGCTCGATAGTTATTGCTTGTTTTGAGCTTGATTGTGTTAGCTTCTCTTGCCTTTCATTGCTAAGAACTTCTTTTGTTCTCGCAGGCACTTGAATGAACACAAGATTTAAGGGGCAAAAACAAGTAGCTACCGGTTCAACTTCAAACCTCCCAACCTTCAAGAAACCAAGAGGTAGACCTCGCAAGAACCCTCCTCCCCTTGATCATATTGTTCCTCCGGCTTTCCAAGGCCCAAGACCTCGTCCACCTCCACTCCTAAACCCACTACCTTACTTGCCACCGGGATTTAGAAAGGAAGATGAGATAGAGAACCCTCCCGCTCTTCAAAGAAACAACCGAAACTTTAGAATGGAAGAGGATAGGGAAGAAGATCCTCCCGCTAGACGGAACAATGTTGATGATCAAAATCCTATACGGAATCCTCCCTTTCCTCAAAGGAATCTCAGAAATTATAGATATGATGACGAGGATGATGAGAGGCCCGTTGGAGATTATATGACCCCTACCCTTGAAGGGAATGGCTCGGCTATTGTGCCCCCGGATGAAGATGCATTTGATTTTGATGTGAAGTCCTCCTTAGTCCATATGGTGACTCATGATCAATACCAAGGAGTTGGGAATCCTTCTACCCATTTGGCAAGCTTTCAAGAATATTGCCGCACTTATAAGCCAAGGGATGTACCCGTGGAATATGTCTATCTAAAGCTCTTCCCGTCTTCACTATACGGAGATGCGAAGGAATGGTTGCAAAACCAAGAGCCGGGATCCTTTAGGACTTGGAGCGAGCTAGCAAATGCTTTTCTCACCAAATTCTTTCCACCATCAAGGACAAAGAAATTCACTGATTTTATATTGACGTTCTCTCAAAGGGATAATGAGCTATTTCATCAAGCCTATGATCGATTCAAGCACTATTTAAAGGAATGCCCTCACCATAACTTTCGAAGAGCGGATCTTATGAGATATTTCTATCTTGGCATGAGCAAAGAGGCCAAAGGCCAAATGGACCGGCTAGTGGTGGTGCAATCATGGAGTTACCGGCAAACCAAGGATTTAAAGTCATAGAGAAGATCGCCACAAATTCTGATAGATATCAAGGAGTCGATCACAAGAAAATGGCCAAGTCTAGAGAGGATTCTTCGAATTATGTGACTAAAGACCAATTTAGTGATTTGACAAAGAAGATGGAAACCATGATAAGCATGGTAAATGCTTTGGAGGTGTCTAAACCGAAGAATGAAAAAGAGAAGAATCTGGTCCAACAACCTTGTTTCATATGCTCTAGTACGAGGCATTTTACGAAGGCTTGTCCCGATGGGAGACATGAAGATGACGATGACGGGTATGAAGAAGCCCACTATGTAAATCAACAAAGAAATTATGCTCAAAATTCTAATCCTATCACAAGAAATTACGAGCCTCCGTAAAGAAGAATGGCCAATGTCTCCAATTTCACTCCTAGGCCTCAAGGGCAAAAATCTTGTCAAGGGAGTTACCAAAGACAAGGGTATGGCTCTAACCAAAATCAAGGGCAAAATTCTTATTCTACTCAAGGTCAAGGTTCCACCCAAAACTCTCAATATTCTCAAGGAAGCTCTCAAAGGCCTTATCAAGCCAAATCTCCTATGAATGATCAAGGGAATTCTCATCATCAAGGGCAAGCTTCTTCCAATCCTCAAGATAATCCTATGATGGCTATGATGGCACAAATGCTTGAAAGCCAAAAAGAGACCAACAAGAAGATGGAGGAACTAGTGGCCGAAAATAAGAGGCTTGCTAAAGAAAATGCCCATATGAAGCAAATAGGGAAGCTCCCTTCTCAACCGGATGTGAATTCCCTAGAACATGTTGATGCCATCACGTTGAAAAGTGGAAAGGTTTTGCCAACCCCTCAAGGAAAATCAAATCTTAACTCTAAAGAGGTAGACGAGGAAGTTGCCAATGAAAATGCCGAAGTTGAACTTCAAGCCCCTACCGGAGAAGAGGAAAAAGAGGGAGAGCCGATTTTGATGAGGAAATATGTGCCCGTGATACCTTTCCCTCAAAGGCTAAAAAAGAGCAAGCTAGATGCCCACTTCCAAAGATTTGTGGAGATGTTGAAGAAGTTGTATGTCACGCTTCCATTCCATGAGGTAATCACTCAAAATCCTACCTATGCAAAATTCTTGAAAGATATTGTGTCTAATCGTAGAGTTATTGACGAATCTAGCATGGTAGCATTGAATGTTGAGTGTAGCGCCATTGTGCAAAGTAGAATGCCTAAGAAAATGCAAGATCATGGATCATTTTCTATTCACATCTCTTTAGGAAAGATTGAAATTGATAGGGCATTGTGTGATTTGGGAGCTAGCATTTCTTTATGTTAGTTTATATGGCATGTAGTTTGGCAAAACTTAGTATAGTTGTTCTAGATGTTGTTCAAGACTGGAAGAGACAACTGTCCTAGAACAAGTTGAAGCAGAAGAAGTGTTTTCTAAATCAGATTAGGAAACCTAGTCGACCGTTGGAAGATCAAGGCGGTTGCACATCAGTGGACAGAAGTTGGAAGTTTCCAAATTCAGATTTGGAAACTTGTCTAAGCCGACCTAACACAACTCTGACGCAGCAGTAAATTTCCTAAATCATATTTGTTGAGTCAGGTGCTTATGGATTATTGGAAATATCCTTGGAGTCGGTTGCTTGCGCTTGAAGCTATCTTAGTCGAGAAGATAATCGAAGGTTGCTTAATCTAGATTGAAGTTTCGAACGGAGGATTATCTACAAGAGATATGCGCAAGAGATTAGGAAAGATTTCCTAATGATAGAGGCGGTTTAGTTTAGGAATCCTTATTGTCTTAGGGTTTCGACCGCTCTATATAAGGAGTGCTAATACTTGGTTATTAGCAGCACTCACGGAGATACAATACACGCTCATACTCATTGAAGGGAGGAGGAGGTAAACGGTGGTGAATTAATCGTAACTGGTTATTCACGACGCACGTAATCGGCTGGAGAACTAACCGTCACTGGTTACTCGAAGGCGCTCGGATCAATCTGCATTGGTGCTCAACAGATTGATCGAAGGACGAAGCTAAAAGCTCGCGCACAGAAGTTCTGTTTACTGCGCATTCGGGAGAAGGCGCTGATTCTCACGGAGAATCATTCTGGTGGATACGGAGCGGGAGCGAAGATCTAGGGGGAGACCTAGATTGCAATTACTAGAGTGTCCGAGGCTCAGGTTGTTTAAGAGGGATTCTATAAACGGTAAACCCTGTACTCGCAATACTCAATAATAGTGAATTGCTTTCCACCGGGCTAGAGAACGCCCCCCAGACGTAGGCTCGTTAACGCCGAACTGGGTAACAACTTTGCGTGTCGTTTTATTTCCGCATTACTTGTTTTAGCGCATAAGTTGTTACAAGATTTGCTCTGGATCTCGACCAGAACAACATCTCATCTACCAGGGGGAAGATTTTAATTGGTATCAGAGCAAATACTCGACACACCGAGTAAGATCCGAAGGCTGGTGAGATGGATTTAAGAGAAGGGCAGAACATCACGAGACCTCCTCTGCTCGAAGGAAACAAATATGGCTACTGGAGGGTGCGAATGTAGGCATTTCTAAAGTCTCAAGACGAATCAGTCTGGGAAGCTGTTGAACAAGGATGGACTCACCCAGTGACTACCAACGAAGAAGGTAAGGTTAGCCTTCTTGCTAAAGACAAGTGGACTGAGGTTCAAAAGAAAGCTGAAGCGGCGAACTCTAAAGCAATGAATGCCATATTCTCTGGAGTTGATGGAAAGAATTTCAAGATGATCTCTACCTGTGAGATTGCAAAGACGGCTTGGGACATTCTCCGAACTGCTCATGAAGGTACAACCAAAGTTAAAATCTCTAGAATGGAGACGGTCACATCAAAATTCGAAAATCTGAGAATGCAGGAGGATGAGACCATTGCTGACTTCAATACTCGAGTTCTTGACATCTCTAACGAAGCATTCGCGCTAGGAGAACCAATGACTGAGGAAACACTGGTGAGAAAGGTGTTGAGATCCCTCACAAAGCGGTTCACCATGAAAGCTCTTGCCGTCAAGGAAGCCAATGATGTGAAAACCATGAGACTAGATGAACTGATGGGCTCCCTGCAGACCCATGAGATGGACATGAATGAAGAAGATCGTCTCACAAAAGTCTCCAGCGTTGGTCTAAAGGATAAAGTTGTTAAGGACAAGACAGACGATGCATCAGAACAACAATTTGCCATGTTTGCCAAAAACTTTGGGAAATTTATAAGAAGGCAGTACGGTAAAGAGACTGAGTCCAGTCAGTCGTCTGACTCAAGATTCCAGAAGAATAACAGAACCAAGCTTCAGAAAGAAGAAAAAGATTACAAGAAAAATAGTGCTGAAGACTCCTTATCCGAGAACAAGGGCAAAGGGATCCAATGCAGAGAATGTGAAGGCTTTGGTCATATCCGGGCAGAATGTATTAACACACAGAAGAAAAAGAATGCATATGCTGTGAATTGGAGTGATAGTGACTCTGAGGGGGAAACCAACAACTTTGTTGCTCTTACCGGATGTATCAAACCCAAAAAGGACCAAAGCATAGAAGAGAAGACCATGAAATCTCCTGAAGATAACATTCTATATTCTAGCTGCAGTGACCATGATGAAATTACTGACGAGGAAATTGCTAACAACTACAAAGATCTATATCAACAATGGCTGGTTAATATCAAGCGAAAAATAGACCTTCAGAACTCTCTAGAAGATCTAACAGCAGAAAAGGAGAAGCTCAAGAAAGAGGTTAGCACCTTAAACCTAAATCATCAGCAGACTATTACTGATCTCAAAGCCCAGTTGATGGCAGCAACAAACGAAAGAGCTGAGCTAATCTCTCAAAAAACGGAGTTACTGGCAGTTATATCTTCCCTGAAACTTCAAAGTAAAGACTACCAAGGAGATCATTCAGGTGCTACAGATGACCTAAAGCAAGAAAATGATACTCTGAAAAGAAGAGAGGTAAATCTTACTGATATTATTGATTCCCTCAAATGTGAAATCGAAATAGGCAAACTTGCTGATGAGGCGAAAATAGAAGAGCTGAATCACTTGAAAAAGACAGTCAAAATGCTGAACTCTGGAACAAAAGATCTAGACTCTATTCTGGGAGCACAAAGGATAGGGGGTGGTCATAAAGGGCTTGGATTTACCCAAGAATCAAGCTCCGGAAAGACGGCTTTTGTTAAGGCTGTGCCACAACTACTACCACAACTTGTTCCAGCTGAACATCGTACTCAAAGAAAAACTTTTGCTAAGCCAGAACCGGAAATTGTTCCAGCCAATCATTTCCCACGAAGAAAATTATCTTGGCTTGCCACACGACATCCCACGGGACAATGAGACAGACGAAGATGTTTCTTCTGTAATCAAGTGGGACACATTAGGGCAAGATGTCATGAGTTTCATATGACCTTCAGAAAGGAGAAACAAGTCCAGAACCCACGAATAAAGCAAGTCTGGAGAGTTAAGCAAAAAGGTGGAGTATGCTATGTTGCCTTCAGTTCCTCCAGTCATCTGAAGAAAGAAAAGTGGTACTTTGACAGTGGATGTTCGAGACATATGACTGGCAATCCCGAGTTTCTAACCAGTATAGAAGAATGCAAAGGAAGTTCTAATGTGACGTTTGGTGATGGTGTAGAGAGCAAAGTCATTGGGAAAGGAATCCTAAATGTTCAAGGTCTGCCCAGATTGAAAGAGGTTCTTCTTGTCAAAGGTTTACAGGCCAATCTTATCAGCATAAGTCAGTTGTGCGATGGAGAGCATCATGTTCAATTCTCCCAGGATGAATGCGTGGTGTTAAACCAGAAGAATGAACCAGTCCTCACAGGAAGAAGGTCGTCAAATAACTGCTATCTTCTCAACCTAGGTAAACCCAATGCTAAAACAACATGCTTACTGAGCCATACTGAAGAGATGAACTTATGGCATCAGCGAATGGGACATGTGAACCTTAGAACGTTACAGAAGATTACTTCAGAGGGGCTTGTTCGAGGCATTACCAGAGTTCGAGGAGAACTTAGCATTGTTTGCGGAGACTGTCAGATTGGAAAACAAATCAAAGTCCATCACAAGAGCACCACTCAGATTAATACAAGCAGACCCCTGGAACTGCTTCATATTGACCTAATGGGGCCTATGCAAGTGGAAAGTTATTTTGGCAAAAGGTATGTTCTTGTTTGTGTTGACGATTTCACAAGGTTCACCTGGCCTTGTTTTTTGAGAGAAAAGTCAGATGCAGTTCAGGCATTTGTTCAGCTGTGCACTCAACTGGAACGCGAAAGAGAGGATAAAGACGAGCATATAGTAAAAATTCGAAGTGATCATGGGAAAGAGTTTGAGAATGCTGCTCTTGCAGATTTCTGTTCAAAAAGAGGAATTATACAACAATTCTCTTCTCCTATCACTCCTCAACAGAATGGAGTTGTGGAGAGAAAGAATCGAACTATTCAGGAGATGACTCGAGTTATGCTTCACGCAAAGAAGGTGCCTTTAAAATTTTGGGCGGAAGCAATGAATACAGCCTGCTATGTCATTAACAGAGTGACGATTCGATCCGGAACAGAGAAGACTTGCTACGAGTTATGGAAGGGTAAACGACCTACAGTAAAGTACTTTCATGTCTTCGGAAGCCAGTGCTATATTCTCAGAGATCGAGAGTATCTGCAGAAGCTGGACCCTAAAAGTGATGAAGGGATCTTTCTGGGTTATTCTACTAACAGCAGGGCATATCGTGTCTACAACAAGCGCATTGGAGTCGTCATGGAATCCATTAATGTGGTTGTTCAAGATATTGTGCCAGAAGCACCTGAGACGCATGCTGCAGATGATGATGATACTTCGTCCCTTCCAGACCAATTGGGAATCAATTGTCCCAACGCAACTGTCATCTCTAACGCAGATCCCAAACTTCCGACTTCGAATGACAATCAGCCAGAAGAAGATAATAATCCGGATACAACTCCTCCTGATTCCCCACGTGTCCTTCATCCCTCAAGGGCCATCGAGAAGAATCATCCCATCAGCGAGGTGATTGGTGATCTAAATGAAGGCATCATTACTAGAGGTAAACAAGTAAACTTTCGAGATCTAGCTGGCTTTGCATGCTTCATATCTTCTATCGAACCCAAGAACGTCAAGGAAGCAATCAATGATGAATACTGGGTTGTGGCCATGCAAGAAGAACTTGGTGAATTTCAGCGCAATGATGTTTGGGACCTTGTTCCACGTCCTGATAATGTAAACGTTATTGGCACGAAGTGGATTTTCAAGAACAAGTCTGATGAGCAAAGAAACATCACTAGAAACAAGGCAAGACTTGTGGCTCAAGGCTATACTCAGATTGAAGGAGTAGACTTTGATGAGACATTTGCCCCTGTTGCTCGTTTGGAAGCCATTCGACTTCTCTTAGCTCTTGCATGCCACCTGAAGTTCAAGTTGTTTCAGATGGACGTAAAGAGTGCCTTTCTCAACGGGGTGCTAAATGAAGAAGTTTATGTAGCTCAACCAAAGGGTTTCGAAGATCCTCATCACCCGGAATATGTGTATCACCTGAAGAAGGCTCTATATGGTCTTAAACAGGCGCCCAGGGCCTGGTATGAGCGGCTTACAGAGTTCCTTGTCACTCATGGATATGTGCGAGGGGGAGTAGATAAGACGCTATTTGTGAAGCACACAGGGTCAGACTTCATCATTGCTCAGATTTACGTGGATGATATTGTGTCGGCTCTAGCAGACAGACGCTGGTGGACAAATTTGTTGAACAAATGAAAAGTGAATTCCAGATGAGCATGGTAGGAGAGATGAGTTATTTCCTAGGGTTACAAGTTAAACAGAAGGCAGATGGAATCTTTATCTCCCAAAGCAAGTATGCAAGGAACCTTATCAAGAAGTTTAATCTGGAGAAAGAAATTCATAAGAGAACCCCTGCTGCAACTCATGTGAAGGTCACAAAGGATGATGTTGGTACTAAGGTAGATCAAACCTTGTACAGAAGCATGATTGGCAGTCTTCTATACCTAACAGCCAGTAGACCGGACATTGCTCATGCAGTTGATGTCTGTGCCAGATACCAAGCTAATCCCAAGGAGAGTCACCTGATGAATGTGAAGAGAATTATCAGATATGTTTGTGGAACAGCTGACTATGGTGTATGGTATACCAAGGATACTAACGCATGTCTGGTAGGCTATTGTGATGCAGATTGGGCTGGGAATGCAGAGGATCGCAAAAGTACCTCTGGAGGATGTTTCTTTCTAGGAAAAAATCTGGTCTCTTGGTTCAGTAAGAAGCAGAATAGTATATCCTTATCTACCGCTGAAGCAGAATATATTACAGCCGGAAGTTGTTGTACCCAGATGGTATGGATGAAACAGATGCTAGAGGAATACGGGGTAAAACAAGGTATGATGACTCTCTACTGTGACAACATGAGTGCCATCAACATATCTAAGAATCCGGTACAACATTCTAGAACAAAGCATATCGATATCAGGCATCATTTCATTCGGGAACTTGTAGAAAAGAAGACTCTCACCCTGACCCACGTATCAACTGAGAAACAGCTTGCAAACATATTCACAAAGGCTTTGGACAATCTTCAGTTTGAGACACTTAGATCCTCTCTGGGTCTGTGTGTCATTGACAACTAAGTTGTTTCGGATCAGGGTGGTCAACCGGTTCTCTCACATCTATACATGATAGGTTGACTTGGAGGCAGTATGGATAGAATGAGTTTCAAAGGATTTTCAAGGTATTTTATATTTTCTGCATCTTGTGGAGTCGTGGTACTCCCTTGTCACTTTTTAGCAAATAGGGGGAGTAATTTTTGAGTTTGAAAGCTCCTTAAAAGATTCGGTTGTGCTAGAGTAATAGACTTGTCTGGAGTTTGAAAGCTCTTTAAAAGATTCGGTTGTGCTAGAGTAATAGACTTGTCTGGAGTTTGAAAGCTCCTTAAAAGATTCGTGTGTGCTTTTAATTTTTGCTCGGAGTTTGAAATCTCCTTAAAGATTCGTTTCGTAGCCTAGTTAGTAGCACAGCTAGGGAGTTTGAAATCTCCTCAAAGATTCAACTGTATTAGTAGTACAGGTAGCTTCAAATAGGTAGTTTTGCCAAAAAATGCCAAGGGGGAGATTGTTAGTTTATATGGCATGTAGTTTGGCAAAACTTGGTATAGTTGTTCTAGATGTTGTTCAAGACTGGAAGAGACAACTGTCCTAGAACAAGTTGAAGCAGAAGAAGTGTTTTCTAAATCAGATTAGGAAATCTAGTCGACCGTTGGAAGATCAAGGCGGTTGCACATCAGTGGACAGAAGTTGGAAGTTTCCAAATTCAGATTTGGAAACTTGTCTAAGCCTACCTAGCACAACTCTGACGCGGCAGTAAATTTCCTAAATCATATTTGTCGATTCAGGTGCTTATGGATTATTGGAAATATCCTTGGAGTCGGTTGCTTGCGCTTGAAGCTATCTTAGTCGAGAAGATAATCGAAGGTTGCTTAATCTAGATTGAAGTTTTGAACGGAGGATTATCTACAAGAGATATGCGCAAGAGATTAGGAAAGATTTCCTAATGATAGAGGCGGTTTAGTTTAGGAATCCTTATTGTCTTAGGGTTTCGACCGCTCTATATAAGGAGTGCTAATACTTGGTTATTAGCAGCACTCACGGAGATACAATACACGCTCATACTCATTGAAGGGAGGAGGAGGTAAACGGCGGTGAATTAATTGTAACTGGTTATTCACGACGCACGTAATCGGCTGGAGAACTAACCGTCACTGGTTACTCGAAGGCGCTCGGATCAATCTGCATTGGTGCTCAACAGATTGATCGAAGGACGAAGCTGAAAGCTCGCGCACTGAAGTTCTGTTTACTGCGCATTCGGGAGAAGGCGCTGATTCTCACGGAGAATCATTCTGGTGGATACGGAGCGGGAGCGAAGATCTAGGGGGAGACCTAGATTGCAATTACTAGAGTGTCCGAGGCTCAGGTTGTTTAAGAGGGATTCTGTAAACGGTAAACCATGTACTCGCAATACTCAATAATAGTGAATTGCTGTCCACCGGGCTAGAGAACGTCCCCCAGACGTAGGCTCGTTAACGCCAAACTGGGTAACAACTTTGCGTGTCGTTTTATTTCCGCATTACTTGTTTTAGCGCATAAGTTGTTACAAGATTTGCTCTGGATCTCGACCAGAACAACATCTCATCTACCAGGGGGAAGATTTCACTTTAATTCCCTATTCATTGTTTGAGCAAATTGATGTGGGTGAACTTCATCCTACTACTATTTCATTGAAACTAGCCGATAGAAGTTCTAGAATCCCTAGGGGAGTTCTTAGGGATGTGCCTATTAAAGTTGGCAAATTCTTTATTCCCGTAGACTTCTATGTGCTAGAAATGGATGTTGAGCAAGAAATGCCCGTTATTCTTGGTAGACTTTTTCTTAACACCGTTGAGGCGTTCATTAGATGTGGAGAAGGGTCTATTGAATTGAAAATAGGGGATGAAAAGTTGAAATTTTTTCTGAAAAATGCCATGAAAGCTCCCACTTCATCTTTTGAATGCAATTTTCTTGATATATCTTGTGAAAATCTTGAGCTAACATCTTTTGAAAGCGAAGTCATGGACTTAGATGATTCTAGTATGCTTTTTACCTCACTAATGGATATGGAAGATGAGGAAATGTATGACTTGACTTTGGCCGAAGGAGAGAAATTATTTGATGCTTATCAAGGTGAAGAAAACCAAATGCCAAGAGGTAAGGAATTCGAAGGAGAGTTAAAACCTCTACCTTCGAATCTAAGGTATGAGTTCCTTGGGTCTAATTCTACGCATCCGGTTATAGTGGGTGCAACCTTGAATGAGAATGAAACGTCCAAACTTTTGCATGTCTTGAAAAATAATAGAAAGGCTTTGGGGTACTCTATTGATGATCTTAAGGGAATTAGCCCTTCGTTATGCATGCATAGGATAAATGTTGATGAGAATGCAAAACCTTCTAGGGAGTTTTTAAGGAGATTGAACCCTAACCTTAGCGAAGTTGTCTTTAAAGAGATTACTAAGCTAAGAGATGCGGAAATCATTTATTCGGTCCCGGATTCGGAATGGGTAAGCCCCATCCATGTCATCCCCAAAAAGGGAGGACTTACGGTTGTGCAAAACGATAAGGGAGAGTTGGTCCCTACTAGAACCGTAAATGGATGGAGGATGTGCATTGATTATAGGAAATTGAACAAAGCAACTAAGAAAGATCACTTTCCCATACCTTTTATTGATCAAATGCTTGAAAGACTTGCGGGACATGAATACTTTTGTTTCCTAGATGGTTATAGCGGATTTCATCAAATTCCCATTTTGCCTAATGACCAAGGAAAAACTACATTTATATGTCCTTATGGAACTTTTGCATTTAGACGCATGCCCTTTGGGTTATGCAATGCACCGGGAACGTTTCAAAGATGCATGATGTCTATTTTTAGTGATTACATTGAGAAATGCATGGAAGTTTTCATGGATGACTTCTCTATTCATGGAACTTCATTTGATGATTGTTTAACGAATCTTTCTCATGTTCTTGCTAGGTGCATTGAAACGGGTTTGATGCTTAATTGGGAAAAGTGCCATTTTATGGTTCAAGAGGGAATTGTGCTTGGGCATTTGGTGTCTAGTAGAGGTGTGGAAGTTGATAAAGCAAAAGTTCAAGTTATTGAGCAACTACCACCACCAAAAGATCAAAAAGGAGTTAAAGTTTCCTAGGCCATGCCGGTTTCTACCGGAGATTTATTAAGGACTTCTCAAAGATTGCCAAGCCGCTAACTCATCTCCTATGCAATGATGTGCAATTCAACTTTGATGAAGATTTCTTAGAGGCATTTGAAAAGCTCAAGAAAGCTCTTGTATCGGCACCAATAGTGCGACCACCGAATTGGGATCTTCCATTCGAGCTTATGTGCGACGCAAGCGACTATGCTATTGGAGCTGTTTTGGGACAAAGAATTGATATGAGACTCCATGTAGTCTACTATGTGAGCAAGGTGCTAGATAATGCTCAAAAGAACTATACTACCACCGAGATAGAGTTGCTAGCCGTGGTATATGCCTTTGAAAAATTCAGACCATACCTTGTGGGGTCCAAGACAATCGTCTACACAGATCACGCCGCTATTAAGTATTTGATGACAAAGAAAGATGCAAAGCCAAGACTTATTCGATGGATCCTTCTTTTGCAAGAGTTCACTATTGAAATCAAAGATAAAAAGGGGGTCGAAAATGTAGCGGCGGACCATCTTTCAAGAGTTGAGCTTCATGATTCAAAACAATTCTCTTCACATATAGGAGACTCGTTTATCGGAGAATATTTGCTTAGTGTAGAAGAGAATGCCCCTTGGTACGCGGACTATGTGAACTATTTGACGTGCAACATTCTCCCGAATGACCTTGATCATAACCAAAGGAGGAAGTTCTTGCACGACGTCTCGAGTTACTTTTGGGATGACCCTTTCTTGTACAAGCTATGCCCAGACGGCATTTATAGAACGTGTGTGCCCGAAGAAGATATGAAAGGAATTATAGCTTGTTGTCATTCATCTTCCTATGGTGGTCATGGTTCCGCTTCCAAGACCACGGCTAAGATTCTTCAATCGGGATTTTATTGGCCCAATGCATTCAAGGATACGTATCAATTCGTCAAGGCTTGTAACGAATGTAAAAGAATGGGCAACATTGCTAGAAGAGATGAAATGCCTCAGAAAGGCATCTTAGAAGTGGAAGTATTTGACGTATGGGGAATAGATTTCATGGGACCTTGATGGACCAAAATTATACGAATCATAAACACAGTATAACCCCCTTATTTAGACATTTTGTCTATTTAACTTTTGCTTGTTAGTTCAGATATATTTTTGCAGGGTAATTCAGAGCTTAGAGAGAATACACATTAAAGAGGAGCTTTTAGAGCAGAAAAGATGTTACGAGTCAATCCAAGGTCAAGATCATATGCCGACTGAAGAAATATCAAGGATCCTGACGTTGAATCACTCATAACAAATTAATCAGAAGAATCATGAGAGGAATCAAGACAGCCCGGGGAAGAAACACATTGACAGTTTTGTGAAAAGACTGCACAAAACTGTACAAAATTCACATTTGGGCAAGATGACCGGCCACTTGGGCAAGAGGTGGCCAAAGCCAACCCTCCTCCTCCTCCACCACCGGCTACCGGCAGCTCTCCTCCACCATGACCGGCGGCTTTGCTCCTCCTCTACATGGCGGCTCCTCCTTGCTCCTCCTCTCCTTCCTCCATGTGTGGCCATCTCCTCCCTTCATTTTCTCCTCCAATCACCATGCAACACTTGCCTCCATCTCCTCCTCCTCCCATAGCTATATAAGGAGGAGCTCCTCCCCTCATTTTCATCATCCCTCACTTGTAAAAAAACACTTCTCTCTCTAAGTTATGTATTTGTAAAGTTTGGCTTTGGAAATAAAGGATAGCTCCCTTGGAGCTTCAACGGTTGTAAGTATTATTTCTAGTATTTATTCAACTGTTTATTTCCTTAGTTATAATGTTTAGCGTGATGAATAGTAGCTAAACTAGTAGTTCGGTAGAAGGGGCGCACTTGTATTATAAAATGTTTTAAGACTATTAACTTAGCGTCTAGTCTTAGTATTCAAAACTTGTTCTATGTGCCATATATCAAGTCAGAGTTTCCAAGGTTGAGTGGAAGCTGTCACAAGCAAAGCTCTGCCGTGGAAATTCGTGATCATACTCGGTAAGTGGAAGCTGTCACAAGCAAAACTTATCGAGGAGTTCGACTTATCTAAAACACCACTTGGTCAATAACGTAACTGGGAGATCAAGTGGATGCACTTACAGCTAAGATACTTCGAAAGGAGGAATTAGTTTTGCTTAGAACAAGTGTTGCTTCAAACGATGTTGCAAGTCTTGCACTACGAAAGGGCCTCGATTCATCTTTGAATACTTAGATAATTCACTAAAGGTCAATGATAAACAGGATATAATACAAGGCCCCTGAAACCGAACATTTCTCTTTAATTATAAACTGTAATTTACTTTCCAGTATTAAAACCAACCAACCAACCAATCAATCAATCAATCAATCACTTAGCTGGTAGCTTTAAAACCAACCAACCGACCTAAAACACGCTCTCTCGCTGGACAACCCCCTCAAAGAACATCTATTCCCCTGATTCCCTCGGGTTCGACCCCTACTTACCACTTGCTACCCAGTAGTAAAGTCGCGAGTAGCAGACTATTATAAATTTATTCTTGATGTTTGCACATAACGACTGTGCATCCATCAAATATGGCGCCGTTGCCGGGGAATCAGTCGTCGGATAGTTGTTCTTTCCCTCCCCTTTCTTTTTCTTTCTTTTCCCTATGTCATCACCCATTACGCATGCATGGACAACGTGATTTCTGCCCCTGTTCGGAGGAACGGAGGGAGAAGACCCTGTACAGCACTGCCAAAACTTCCACCACGTCTACCATCACATCAAACCTGAGAACGAAGTATTAAAGGAATTTAAGCTGAAATGCTTTAAATTCTCTCTAACCGACTTCGCCACGATATGGTACTACACATCCACCGCTTGCAGTGCAGAACGTTTCGTAGACCTCTGCGTTCCGTTCCTGAAAGAATTCTCCCCACCATCTTTACGCCAAGAAACCCGTGAGAAGATCATGAGCCTTCATCAATCCCGGGATGAGACTTTGGACGAATACTACATGAACTACGATGCCATCGTCTCAAGCTGCCCGCACCATGGATTTACGAAGAAAGTTCTTCTCCAAAAATTTCTTCGTGGGATGAGGGCCGAAGAGCTGGGAAGAGTTAACGAAGCTATGAGAAGGTCTGCAACAAACTTCGTTGCAGACATGTGGTGCCTTATAATCGGCCTGGCCGCTGCCACAAGACGAGTACCCCAAACTGACGAGGAAATGCAGACAGAAGAAGCTGACCCTGAGGCCGATGAAGAAGAAACCACCGAACCGTCGGAAGAGACTCCTGAACCGTCTGAAGAATCAGACATGGAAAGCACCAGAAGCAACGAAGTAGGAATCCAGAACACCACTAACGAGCTGCCCAAGCCATACCCTACTATCATTACCCAGGCAGCTGAAACTATCTATGATCAGTTCTTCACGAACCAACATAACGAGGCAGAACCAAGCCTCATGAGGCCTTCCCGACTTTTCCCCTTAATTAATGAGCAAGTCGCCGCGAACTATGCGATCCAAGAAGAGGCTGAAAAGCGGATGGGAAAAGGGCCTGAGCAGAATGACTCCTACATGGAGCACGCTTTCGCCATGACTGGACAAGGCAGCCCTAAACAGGAGAACACCCAGTTCAAAAAGCTGATAGTGAAAGGTCCCTCGCCTTCTCAGAGACGTTGGAAGGAGATACCATCAGAACTGGACCCAAACCCGTCATCTGCTAAAAAATCAGGAAGACTCACCGCAAGAATCAAAGTCGGTGGAATCAAGAAGTTTGACTTGAGCCACCCATGGGACCCAAACCAGTAATCCACAACGAGGTATTGTCGAGCCAACGACGTTAAACAAGTGCACTGGTCGGGAGGTAACCCGACACTATCTTACTTTTCTGCACTTTAATTTCTGTCATTTAAATTCAGTATTTAGTTTTAAGCTTGCATGACTTTTGAACTAAGGCATGCCTTCGTTCAAAAGTGGGGGGTGAGAACCACCTATGTACATAAATAACATGCTTGCTGTTTTTTCTTTTTTTTAGTAATAGTATCTTTTTGAAAATATGAACTTAAGAATGTGAAAAAGATAAATCATAATTCATGCATTAACCTTGTGAAAATTCAACTGTTTAAAAACTTAGAATGTAACTTTCCATTTGTCCTTTGTGCTGAGATAACTAGGGATGTAGAGTTGACATAAACTGCCCTAGAGAGGCTTGGCAAGCAATCAAAGGATCAGATCAAACTATATGGTTTTCGAAGTCAGTGGAGGCTGCACTTCGGGTTTCAGTGAAAATTGAAGTCATCTCCGCCATGCAATGCAAAAGGCGAGGACGGGAATCAGACCGTCCTATCTCCGGTCGAAGTAGCCGAGAAAATAGATGAGCGACCCTCATCTTGACCCGCGCGAAACGACAGTCAAGTAGCCAAGAAAATAGATGAGCGACCCTCACCTTGACCCGCGTGAAAACGGCAAAAAAGAGAGGAGCGGGGAGGTATTTCCATAGGCTTGCGGGCGATGATTGGACCTCCCAAAAAAGGCTGAGAAAATGGACTTGCAAAACCACAAAAAGGCGAAAAGCTCAATGAAGCAAATCAAGTGGCCAAAGGCCCAAAATTGTGAAGGTTTTAACCGAACAAAAAGTGAAGAACTCAAAAAGTCAAAACAAAGGCCAAACGCCGATTCACTACAAAAGCAGTCCCTCGCCAAAAGAAAATCAAAGTACTCAAACCATTGAAACCCGAACCGAATCACGTGCTAGAGAAAGCTACCAGAAAACCATATAGTGCGAGACGATCCCAAGATTGCAGTCCAGGAGCCTAAAAAGGGCTATCTCCCGAGACATCCAATATAATTTGCATCTCAGCACGGAGGTACAAGTATTAAGTTTCTTCTATTTATTTACGCAGTTTAATTTGGTAATAAGTAAGCAATGCATGAATTAGGATAGATCGAGTACCACAGTCTAATTTTCATATTTCAAAGCCAACTTCGAGTACAGCCCTTGAATAGCATTGTTCGGGACGAACAACTAAAAGTGTGGGGTGATCTGATGGACCAAAATTATACGAATCATAAACACAGTATAACCCCCTTATTTAGACATTTTGTCTATTTAACTTTTGCTTGTTAGTTCAGATATATTTTTGCAGGGTAATTCAGAGCTTAGAGAGAATACACATTAAAGAGGAGCTTTTAGAGCAGAAAAGATGTTACGAGTCAATCCAAGGTCAAGAACATATGCCGACTGAAGAAATATCAAGGATCCTGACGTTGAATCACTCATAACAAATTAATCAGAAGAATCATGAGAGGAATCAAGACAGCCCGAGGAAGAAACACATTGACAGTTTTGTGAAAAGACTGCACAAAACTGTACAAAATTCACATTTGGGCAAGATGACCGGCCACTTGGGCAAGAGGTGGCCAAAGCCAACCCTCCTCCTCCTCCACCACCGGCTACCGGCGGCTCTCCTCCACCATGACCGGCGGCTTTGCTCCTCCTCTACATGGCGGCTCCTCCTTGCTCCTCCTCTCCTTCCTCCATGTGTGGCCATCTCCTCCCTTCATTTTCTCCTCCAATCACCATGCAACACTTGCCTCCATCTCCTCCTCCTCCCATAGCTATATAAGGAGGAGCTCCTCCCCTCATTTTCATCATCCCTCACTTGTAAAAAAACACTTCTCTCTCTAAGTTATGTATTTGTAAAGTTTGGCTTTGGAAATAAAGGATAGCTCCCTTGGCGCTTCAACGGTTGTAAGTATTATTTCTAGTATTTATTCAACTGTTTATTTCCTTAGTTATAATGTTTAGCGTGATGAATAGTAGCTAAACTAGTAGTTCGGTAGAAGGGGCGCACTTGTATTATAAAATGTTTTAAGATTATTAACTTAGCGTCTAGTCTTAGTATTCAAAACTTGTTCTATGTGCCATATATCAAGTCAGAGTTTCCAAGGTTGAGTGGAAGCTGTCACAAGCAAAGCTCTGCCGTGGAAATTCGTGATCATACTCGGTAAGTGGAAGCTGTCACAAGCAAAACTTATCGAGGAGTTTGACTTATCTAAAACACCACTTGGTCAATAACGTAACTGGGAGATCAAGTGGATGCACTTACAGCTAAGATACTTCGAAAGGAGGAATTAGTTTTGCTTAGAACAAGTGTTGCTTTAAACGATGTTGCAAGTCTTGCGCTACGAAAGGGCCTCGATTCATCTTTGAATACTTAGATAATTCACTAAAGGTCAATGATAAACAGGATATAATACAAGGCCCCTGAAACCGAACATTTCTCTTTAATTATAAACTGTAATTTACTTTCCAGTATTAAAACCAACCAACCAACCAATCAATCAATCAATCACTTAGCTGGTAGCTTTAAAACCAACCAACCGACCTAAAACACGCTCTCTCGCTGGACAACCCCCTCAAAGAACATCTATTCCCCTGATTCCCTCGGGTTCGACCCCTACTTACCACTTGCTACCCAGTAGTAAAGTCGCGAGTAGCGGACTATTATAAATTTATTCTTGACGTTTGCACATAACGACTGTGCATCCATCAGACCTCTACCCTCTTCACAAGGAAATTGCTTTATTCTCGTAGCGGTAGACTACGTGTCTAAATGGGTTGAAGCCATAGCTTCCCCATCTTGTGACGCTAAAGTGGTGATCAAAATGTTCAAGAAAATTATCTTCCCGAGATTTGGAATGCCAAGAGCGGTGATAAGTGACAATGGTTCCCATTTTAAGGAGAGAAGATTTGAATCTATGCTTAAGAAGCACGGGATATTCCATAGATGTTCTACCCCTTATCATCCCCAAGCGAATGGGCAAGTCGAAGTGTCAAACCGAGAAATAAAGAACATTTTGACAAAGACAGTTGGGGAGTCCGGGAAGGATTGGGCATTGAAGCTTGATGATGCCTTGTGGGCATATAGAACCGCCTTCAAGACGCCAATTGGAATGTCTCCATACCGGTTAGTATATGGCAAACCTTGCCATCTCCCGGTAGAGCTTGAGTATAAAGCCATTTGGGCTATTAAGGAGCTAAATTTCGACATAAAGGCCACGGGAGAAAAGAGACTCCTTCAACTAAATGAGTTAGATGAAATCAGAGTGGACTCCTACGAAAGTTCAAAAAATTATAAGGAGAGAACTCGGAGATGGCATGACAAGCTCATTCTGAAGAAGCAGTTCTCGGTAGGAGACAAAGTCTTGCTATTCAACTCAAGATACAAGTTATTTCCCGGGAAGTTCAAGTCTAGATGGTTTGGACCATATAGAATTCATAGAGTTTTCGACGATGGCCATCTAGAGCTAGTTGACAATCAAGGGAATTTATTCAAAGCAAATGGGCAGAGAGTCAAAATCTACCATGCTGACCATGGAGACCAAAACATGTTGGAAGCTCCCTCTTGAATGCTTTGTGCTAATGCCACTAGAGAAGGGATTCCGCTCGGGACTTCTCTTAGTGTGCTTCTCTACGTATCAAGACTTGGCTCGGTCTTTGCCAAGACGTTAAACTAGGCCCTAACGGGAGGTAGCCCGGTTTGTGAGTCGTCCATCTATGCACAATTATTTTCATATATGTTTGGCATGTGAACATTGAAACTTGAATGTGGACTTGGTGCTTGCATGATCTGAAATGCATGATTTGGTGTGCTTGGTGTGGTATTGTGCTTGCATGAATTATCTTAGTGATGGTGATGTCTTAGTGTGGAGTCTTGGATCCTAGCTAATGATTTCTTGATGAAGTTTTGAATTTGTGCTATTTCTGTGCTGCTTATTCGTGATGCGAAGTTAAATTCTAAGTGTGGAGTCGGGAGTCAAAGCAGAGGACAAAAATTCATTGAAGCTGAAATTTGCCCCCAGTCGATCGACTGGGAGAAGACCAAAACCCCAGTCGGTCGAGTTGGCGAAGGTTCAGAAGGACCAATTTTTTCTGCCATTCGAGTCGGTCGACTCGCCTCCCAGTCGACCGACTGGCAAAGTCCTATCCAAAACACCCAGTTCTCATTTCAAACTCATTCTTGCCCGACTCACATTTCATCTCGCTCGACCGACTCCCATCCTTCGATCCTCCATCCGACCTTCGTCCGGCTTCGTCCTCCTGACTCATTCCCCTCACCGCACGCTTGCCATCAGCCTCGCCACCGCCAGCCAAGTCCTCAGCCGTCGCAACCGTCCGCTTCCTTGATTTCTGATCGGAAACTCAAAAGCCGGCCGATCTCCTCCGTCCGCCGGTCAAACCCTCCAATCAGCCTCTCAAATGATTCGCCAGCCTCCCGCCTACAAACCCCAGGTGCAGATTTGAGCCGCCAAACCCTCCGGCGAAAACCTTGATTTGTGCCCTAAACCGCCACTCTAGTCGACCGACTAGAATTTCCATGCAGCGCCAGTCGGTCGAGTTGATTGAGGTCCAGTGAGTTTTTGCTCAGTTCAATTTTCAGTGTTCCAACCCATTCCAACCATGCCTCGTGCCGGTACTTCGTCCCAATCCACATCAAAGGGGAAAGAGGTTGCCCATGAGCCTACACGAGTTGAGCGCATCATTGAGCAAAGCGAAGACGACGAGGATGACATGCCTCTCGTCTCTCGCAAGAGGAAGCAGTTCAGAGCTTCGCTAGTAGACTCTAGCTCATCCTCGAAAGAGGAATTGGATGCCACACCGGTTTCCCCCGCACCTCGTCCCAAAAAGAAAAACCAATAACCGAGGAAACCGGCAAAGAAGAGAAGAGTCCCTTTGCCCACATTGCCTAGAGCTCCTTCACCTCCGGTGTCGAGAGGACCCTCTCCTCCAGCTTTTGCACCATCCTCCAGTGCTATCGTCTCGGTGTTGCCGAATGAGGGACCATTGGATGGACTGTTACCTTTCCCGACCCCTTACCCATTCTCGGAGCCTCTAGCATTTACCAATGAGTCGCACCGGACCAATCTTGCCACGATTGTGAGGAAGAAGAAGACAGTCATTCCTACTCTCTACCCCGACATGGGACTCCTTCGTGGAATTGATAGCGCCGTCACGGATGAGGTACATTCACGCCTCACTAGTTGTGGTTTGGGCTTTTTGCTTAATGATGATCCCGGTTGCTATGAGAGGGTTGTGAAGGAGTTTATTAGCTCGTTCGATTGGATCAGAGAGGAGGGGGAGGAAGGAAGGGAATATTATTGGAAGTTCGTGTTGGGTGGACGGAATTTTGCGATTAAGGAGAGTGTGATCAGTGAATGGTTGGGATTCCCTTCTTATGATGCCATAGCCCGGAAATACACCGAACATGATCAGAGCAGATTTTGGAAGCGGATTTCAGGGAGGAACGAGTGGTTCATTTCATCATATAATATTTCAGCGATCACCGATCCGGTGTGGAAGATTATCCATCATCTCATTGCTATTGGGATAAACACCCGGACGGCGAAGGCTCGTTCATTCACTCTCCCGGATATGGACCTGATGCTTGCTATTGATCACGAGGAGGGCATCGATTGGCTCGCTACCCTTGCTATTCGTTTTAAGAACATTGTGAAGAAGGGTGCGAGGAACGGCGCCTTAGGAGGAGGCTCTTTGAATACTTTGATTGCCCTTAGGTGTAACTTCACCTTCGGCCATGAGGGATGCCCCAAGCCTTCCAAGAGTACTCTTACTCTGAAAACCATGAAGCGAATGCACATCGTCAAGAAGGACGGGAAGACTTGGAGGGTCGACAGGAAGCCTCATCAGGGAGACCTCGTGACTAATGCCGCGTAAAGGAGGCGGTTGTTCAAGAGGGCGAACCCACTTTCCTGCATCACCCATCTCACCCCTTCCCCTCTTGCCTCCCCTATCCATTCCCCTCCTCCGGCCGACGAGCCTGATGCCCCTATTCCTGAGGAGCCGCTCATTCAGGAGGATTTGCCTCACGTTGATGCTGCTGTGGAGAGACCTCCCCCTGCCACAGATGATCTGACCGAGTGGAGACAGAGGACCTCCTCTGACATTGCTGACCTGAAGGGTGGAGTGGCTGATTTGAGGAGCGGCTTGACTCGCCTTGAGGATTTTTTTCGAGAGTCTGACGCGAGAGCTCGCCAGAACTAGGAGTGGCTCCGCTCTACAGTTTTGTCTATGGTCAGAGGTTCTGGTGGCCCAGTTGCTTCCCCAGCTGCTCCAGAGTTTTCTGTCCCTCGCGGCGCCTCCCCCTTGCCTACCACGCCAGCTTCCAGAGTCGGGGAGGCGGGGTCACGTCTCTCAAGAGAGACCACGGAGCCGGTTCGCTCTTTCAGGGAGGATAGCCCACTGATGACGGGCACCACAGCACCGCCTGATGATGAGGGTGTCGTTGATTCAGTTAGGCCCGGAGACGACGAGGCTACATCATGATTCCATGTTTCATTTAGCACTCACATGTGTATCTCCTATTTTACTTGTTACATTGGATGACTGTTTTGGATGTTAAGTCGCGTTTTGGCGCAATTTTGGATGATGTAGGCCATTTTGAGTGATATGCCCTTGACTTGCTTTTGGTTGTATGCTTCATTTCATATGATATTGAAGGTGTTTACCATTTCTACTGTTCACTCTACAGGACATGAACCTATATATTATGCACATGTTCAAAATTCACCTTCTTTGTTTACATTTGCAACCAAAGGGTATTTCTCACTCCCATGAGTTTAGTCATTGGCTCTACAAACGAGGGGAGTTCCTATGGCCTTTGCCTTTATTTTATCATTCTTTGTGCTTAGGGACTAAGCTTGAGTTAAGTGTGGAGTGGTTATATGTGCATAGTTCACATGTTTGAATGCCTTGCATATCATTTTTGATGGATACTTGCATCTTTTGCACCTTATCCCTACATGAGAGTGTTCTTAACCACATAGGCTTGTGACTATCGATTCCAATTCCTATAAATCACATCTAGCCTATTTGCCACATTTATTGGATCTTGAACCTAGAACCGACCTAGTCCATTGAATATGTATTCTTGAAAACCAATATCATTGCTATCTCTTGTCTATCTAATTCTCTAAGTATTTTTCGTTGAAATACCTCGGATCAAGCTATAGCAAGCACTTTTAAAAATCTTCGTGAAAAACTTAGACCCCTTGAATATTCCTTGGTGACTTGAGTTCTCTAACACGGTGCCTTGCTTATGTGTGTTCCCCGCACATTCCATAACCTTTTTGAACATATTGTCAAGTTTTAAGTGTGGAGTCAAAAGAGGGCGAAGCCCCGCGTAAAAAAAAAGAGAAATGATAAATGCTTTCGAGGTAAGTCCCCCCTCGAAAGCATTTGTAGGCCAAAGGCCATTCAAAAAAAAGTGAAAGAAAAGAAAATAAGAGGCACTTAAAACTTGACTCTATGTTCTTTCACCATTATTCGCTTGTGCGGGATTCAACATTTGCATTGTGTGCTAGTTGGAACGACTCTTGGACGACCCATGTGCTTGCACGGGAGTATTCATTTGGTTTATGACTTGTTTGTAAAGAACTCTCATGTCGAACTCCTCTTCCCTTATGGATTACGACTTAAGCGCCTAAAACTTGGGAACGAGTTCCATGTCGCAAGCCCGTGGACTAGCCCTAGCTAGCATAGGCGAGCGATTGACACCTTTTGTGCAAACTAAAAGCTCTACTTCTATTGTATTACCTTGAAAATGAATAGACATTTGGACGAGACGATTGATAGCTCTAGTATTGATGACCTTGAATGCACAATCTCAAAGGTACTCAAAGTGGTTCGAAAGTCCTTTTGATGGTATTGTGATGATAGCCCTAGCGTGGGGTGAGGAATTTGCTTTGAGAAATCATAGCCTTGGTTAAACACTCTTGAATTAAATTCTCATGGGATAAGTGCACTTGGGATTTGTGAGTATTCCCTTCTCTGAAAACTCTCACGAGACTATAACTCGTCCACTAGGGTAGCCTAGGGGTTTAAAGGCTTAGTGCATATGCTAAATGCACTCGTCACACCTACGAAAAGGAGTTAGATTGTAAATATGTGTTAGAGTAGTTAGAAATGAAGTTTACCTATTGTTTCTCTTTGGCTTGTTCTTGTTGTTTGCTCGGGACGATCAAACTCTAAGTGTGGAGTGTTTTGATGAGTCGAATCCTCGACTCGTTTACATACCCATTTACGAAGAGTTTTGGCCCATTCCCGATGCTATTTCGATGCCATTTGACCATTATTATTACATTTCAGGCTTGGAGCAACCATCCATTGAGCTCAGGACCTTAACACGAGAATTCAGGGAAAATTCGAAGATTTGAGCAAGTTTGGGCATAAAGGAGCCCCAGTAGACCGACTGGGAACTTCCCCTGCACCAGTCGATCGAGTTGTAAGACGTCCCAGTGAGCTCCTTAAGCACCTCCATCGAGTCGGTCGACTGGACCAGCCAGTCGACCGACTGACATGAAGCTTGGACAGCTCAAAAGCTCGAGTCGGTCAACTCGCCACCTCCAGTCGGTCGAGTTGGGGAACTTCTCAGATGGACCTCCAGGCGTCTCAATCGAGTCGGTTGACTCAACCAGCCAGTCGACGGACTGGGAAATTCCTTCATCAGCCTTATTCTGAGCACCAGTCGACCGACTGGGAAAATCAGCTCCCACCAGTCGACCGACTGGAGCTACAGTATCGGAAACCCTAATGTTGGCTATAAATAGAAAGTTTGAGATCAAACCAAAAGGGGGGACTTTTTGGGGGATTTTTGCACTGATTTTGAGGAGCATCCAGCACGAATTCCGAGGTGGATTGAGTGAAGAAGAAGATCAACAACAAGGATTCTCATACTCTTCGATCTCATATTGGTTTTAGATTCCTAAACTCCATCTCTTTCATTTGTTTTAATTGTAATCTCACCATGAGTGAGTAGTGACCTTGATTGGGGATTATGGATCCCCTAGACATGTTTGTGACATTGTGAACACTATAGATGCTAATGATGAATGAGTTTGCACATGAATCTTCTTCATTGAACTTAATGTTTCAAGTTACCCATAAGGTGTTTGTGAAATGTCCTCAATGGGAACTTTGCTTGATCTCGTGTTTGATGTAGCTCACGTTGATCAACATGACTTCAATGAACTAAATGAAGAAGCATTAGGACATTTGAGTTAGTTGGATAATTCATTAACCTAATGAGAATTGCTTGGATTTAACAAGAACATGTTTGTTTAGCCAATAGAGCGCGAGTGTGAGGCTAGAAATTCATGTTCTATAGTACAAATAGAGCGCGAGTGTGAGGTGCTATGCGAGATGTAACCTCTTGATACTAGGTTGTAGCGCGAGTTGAACTTAGTATTAATGTTGCATGAGCTAAATTATATACGTGTGCATGTGATTTCATCATTGGTATATCATTTCATTGTCATAATAATTGTCTAGGTGGTGAAGTAATCCCTAGTCATCTTTTAATTGGAAGTTAACCCTTTGGCAAATTTAATCTCACTTTGGATTGAAAAATAGACCCCCCAAACAATAGACATTCTAATCTTATTGTTAGCACCATTAGTTTAATCACCTATCTTTTGGGTTCGACCTCGGTTCACCCGAGTCAATATAAATGTTTTGATTGACGTGACCTAGCATAAGTTTTTGGATTCTTATTCGAATACTTTAGCTATATTTGCAAGTGATCACCCTTGTTGATAACACATCTGCACTTTCGTTTCAGAATAAATTACAATCAATTTCTTTATTTGATATGTCATTACACCCTTATTGATAACACATCTGCACATTTATTTCAGAATAAATTGTAATCAATTTCTTTTTTTAATATGTCATTACACCCTTATTGGTAACACATTTGCACTTTCGTTTCAAACTAAATTGCAATCAATTTCTTTATTTGATATGTCATTACACCCTTGTTGATAACACATCTGCACATTTGTTTCAGACTAAATTGCAATTAATTTCTTTATTTGATATGTCTTTACACCCTTGTTGGTAACACATCTGCACCTTCGTTTTAGAATAAATTTCAAGGGTTAATTTCTTTAATTGATATGTCATTACACCGTTGTTGATAACACATCTGCACTTTCATTTCAGAATAAATTGCAATTAATTTCTTTATTTCATACGTCATTACACCCTTGTTGATAACGCATCTGCACATACGTTTCAGAATAAATTGCAATCAATTTCTTTATTTCATATGTCATTACACCCTTGTTGGTAACACATCTGCACATTCGTTTCAGAATAAATTGCAATCAATTCCTTCATTTGATATGTCATTACACCCTTGTTGATAACACATCTGCACTTCGTTTCAAAATAAATTACAATCAATTTCTTTATTTAATATATCATTACACCCTTGTTGATAACACATTTACACATTCGTTTGAAGTATATATTTTCCGTTAAAAAAAATAATAGTTGAAAGAAACATGAAAGTGTGACTGTTCTCCTAACTGTGCATCACTTTCACTCCACAACATCAATCCCTCGATTCTATAGCATAATAGCATATTGTTATTGATTTCATAAAAAAACATATTGTCATTGATGAAAAACAGAAACATTAAAAACAAACATCAATAGGAACAAAGGTGAACTGTTATTTTCTGGTGAAGCTGCATACATGTGGGCAAGGTGCTTGCATTGACAAATTATTTGATGGAGTGTTTTCTCTTGTAATCCTTTCTCTGAGTTTCCGTTAACCACTCACAGCTTCTTTTCTTTGATGTACTTCCCACTATTCTTTGCAAACTGCAAGACATGGAGTGAAGGATCAACAAGTCAAATTTCAGATTGAATGCATGCTCATTTACAATCACGAATGCACCTTCGTTACTAACACATTTTCTGATTGAATGCACACTCGTTTCTTAATAACAAAATTGAATGCACGCTCGTTTAAAAAGGTTTACAGTTTTCCTAATTATATTGAATACATTTGTGCACGTTTTGCATCAATTACATTTTTTCGAAATAACTATCAAATGAAAATAGCATCCTCCTGGTTGTTTATGGGTGCACTTCATTCAACACTTTTCTGAAAGGAAGGAAAAGTAAATCAAGCAATGGCTGTCCTTGTAAGATTCCTCTCCTAGAGTAAGCAATTCAGCAATGGCATCATCAAAAGCCTGGTGAAAACAACCAATACTGATCAACACAATAGATGAAGACAACATAGGCAGTACCACTATGCTATAATATAAAAAAGGCATTCAGCTAGCACTGGCAGCAAACAGATAAATGAAAACCACTGGAAACAATGACTAGTTATGCCTTATGATCAAAATGCGTCAATACATCAGAGCATGGCTCAAACAGATAAATAAGGCTTGCTAATTTCATTAAAGTTCACAATTTAAATGTAGCATGCACATGGGTGGAACTTCATTGAGCATTCCTCAAGTACATATCACAATGCCACCCATAGCACTGCTATCTTTAATAACAATCCACAAATAAAATGACAACATCTTTGGGGGTCTAACTTCATCATATCCTTCACTAAAGGTGTTTGAAAAATGCATCCACACCTTATTTCTTTGGAATCCACACACTTGCGGAAATCAAGCAACTTCAACCTGCCTGTTGCTCAACAAAAGATAACTGATGAGAAAATGATAGGCATCGCTTTGATGATACGATTACTCTGTACACGATAACTGATGAGCACAACAAGACTATATGGGCATCATAACTTCGAGCATCTATGGTGCATCATTTCTCTACCGATATTGTCACAATTGCATCAGTTTTATTGAGACCTGGCATTGTTTTTGCCTCATCACCAACCTACAAAAGGCTACTTATTGTAGTTTAAGAGAACACAAATATGATTATGCATTGCAACGCTTGTTGTATGGTTGTTCACTTAAAAACAACATTCAGGCACAACTTATACCGTAAAATTACTGATCACGAACCTGACAATGGTGCTCACTCATCCAAACAAGTTTTAAAAAGTAAATCAAATACATTCACGACCAAACAAAGCAGAATCCAACCTTTATTAAAGGAAATCTATCAAGGAAGCAAAAAGAAGAAATTTTTACCATCATGATTCCAACCACAGACACAGAAAGCATCGAATCAAACAAAGCAGAAGCCGTGGCAGGGTGATAGGGCATCTTTGAAGTCGTCGATTTTCAGTACAACAACCCTAGCAACATCATCTCACAGTCGTAGCACCAGAACAACTAAATTAATCCACTGCAGCAACCATAACAACATCATCTCACAGTCGTAGCACCAGAACAACGAAACTAATACACTGCAGCAACCATAACAACTAACCCGAATTCGAAGCTAGGGCTCAAAATCAACAAGACGATGAAGAAAACCTAGGGCTACTATCGTTCCCGGAATGTATCTACTGCAGAACTCCTGCTGGCTATGAAATTAGAATCGATCCACTGCACAATCGCCAAATCGTAGTCGTCGATTTTACCCTCGTCATTCCCCATCGTCTGGGTTTAGTTCAACCAGACGAGAAAACAATCCTAAAAAGCTCAAAATCGCAAACTCCCAAAGGCATCCCGAAAGCTCCGTCGACGATCTCAGATCTCATGGTGTTCTCGATGTTCCTAAATCTCACTGAACCTCGAAATTGCTACGGGTTTCGACGGAAAAAAATGAGAGAAATGAAAACTGCGTTTCGATTGAAAAATTGAAATAAGGAGAGATAAATTAAACAAATGATTGGGAATTTCAACTGCACACAAGAGAAAGTTACCAAACTACCCCTTCATAAATTACCATCAACAAATACTTTTCCACTGCCACGTCATCACAATGAGTGACTCACGTTGAGACTCACTGCCTCATTCTATCAACAATGCCTCAACCGAGTGCTCTTCTATGTATATATATATAGAGGAGTGCTCAATTGAGGACTCCCCAAAATGGGGAGGACGTGAGGACTCATCTCAGGCGTTGGATGATTTCATCCAACGCCTCCACAATGCGCCACGTATCCCACTAACTCCGCCACCTCACAACTCCACTCACATGTCCAATGGGCCTCGTGCTTTGTGGTAGTGGGACACGTGGCAGAGTGTGGGTGCTTGGATGAAGATCATCCAACTACCAAGTTGAGTCCTCACGTTCTCTCCAAAATGGGGTGTCCTCAACGGAGCGCGCCCCTATATATATAGAGGAGCGTTCAAATGAGGCACCCCAAATTAGAATGAGACAAGTGAGGCACGATCTGAGTCACACATCTAACCCCCCCCCCCAAATTATTCCCGGCCACATATACAAAATGAGTGGCTCACAATGTGCCTCACTTGCCTCATTCTACCAACCTTGCCCCAATCAAACGCTCCCCAAAATGAGTGGCAAAGCCACGTTCACAGCCGCCATTTTTGCGTTCACACTACTGTTGGTAGTGGGTTTACTATTTGCCATGTGGCGCGCCACAAATGCACGGGGGGTTAGATGTGTGGTTGAGATCGTGCCTCACTTGCCTCATTCTAATTTGGTTTCCTCATTTGATCGCATCTCTCTATATATATATATGAGCGCTCAAATGAGGCAGGCAAAATAAGAATGAGGCAGTGCTCAACCACACATCCAAAGCTCCCGTGCATTGTGGGCGCGTCACGTGACAAATAGTAAAACCCACTACTTCGTAGTAGGGCTGGGTTCGATTAAAAAACCGAACCGAACCGACTCGTCGGTTTAGTAAAAAATGAAACTGAAAACCGAACCGACTTTTTGATAAACCGATAGAATCGGTTCGGTTTCGGTTCGGTTTTGGTTCGGTTTGGTTTTGTTGGTTTTGTCGGTAAACCTGACTTCCGTTGCCTTTTTTGAGGTCTAAACCTTCGAATCTGCTCTCACTACTACAGAAGACACCTTATGCAACGGTTATTTGGACCCTTATGCAACGGTTCATCATCCGTTGCATAAGCTACCGTTGCATAAGGTCATGACCTTATGCAACGGTTCAAGGAAAACCGTTGCATAAGGTCATGACCTTATGCAACGGTTTTGAGGAAAACCGTTGTATAAGGTCATGACCTTATGCAACGGTTTTGAGTAAAACCGTTGCATAATGTCATGACCTTATGCAACGGTTTTGAGCATAGAACCGTTGCATAAAGTACGAAAAAAATCTGGTAAATTTTGGCTATTTTATAGCTCAAATCCAGTTGTAAAATTAAATACAAATTGCAAACAAATGTAATTTCCTGTTACTCATTTTCCAAACATCAAAATACTTTCATTTCATTCAAAATACAACTATTCATTACACCATTCATACAACTTTACATAACAATCAAATGCATGAGGAATCACTGATATCACATAAAAATAATCTCGAAGCCTTTAGTAGCTCACATACAACAGGTATACCCATAACAAGAACCAAAGAAGTCGATACTTGCAGAGTGCAACGGCTTCTGCGACTCCGATACTTGCAGCAAGAACCAAAGAAGTCGATACTGAGGAAAGCAGCTTTTTTCCTTTAGCATCACCTGCATCAAGTTTTAAATTGCGTCTAAGTCAAACAAAATAATCTTCACAGCTCAAGAAGTGTGTACCCAAGTAGAGCTTGCGAATCAAACACCATAAACTAATCTTCATAGCTTTAATTTAACCAAGAAAAATTCTAGTGTGTGAAGTGAATGATTACCTTGATAACAACTGAAGTTACTCCTTTGTCGACACAAAAGTATGTCCCTGATTTGCGAGCATACTGCTCCGAAAACTTCCTCATAAGTACACTGCATGACCCGTAACCAACATTAACTACCACACCGCTGATTAAATGCCAACAAATCGTTCACGTCAAAGTGTCAAACATTCCAATCTAATTCCAAAATCCAAATGCACACCACATACCACTTTCTTGACACACAAATTCAAACACCAGGTTCTGATTCCTACACAGAAATTTAGCATATCTTCCCCATAAACTCAATGGATGCCAAACACAAGCCGCACACATTTAAGCAACAATCAGCCATACGCACCAAAAGCTCCTCTCAAATCCTCCTTACAAATTCAAGCACAAATTCACACCTATTCAAAAATTAGGGCTAACAAACCAAACCATCTCAAAACCAATCATCCAGACACAAATGCAATACACATAACCAAACCCAAACCTACAAATTCTCAAGCAGCGAGATTACACAGTACCTTGACAGCGGACCGCGAGGCGGCGATAAGGGCGAGCGGATACGGCTGTGAACGCAGGGATTGCCAAGCTGTATGAAGACGACGAAGAAGCTTGCAAAGTCATTTCGTAGCCTCTCCAATTCGAATTCAAACCGTTTCTGCTGCTGTTGCTGAGGAGTCTGTTCTCCACGGCTCGAACAATCGGACGACTCCTCGGAAATCACTGTCAACGATGGCTTCCAGTTAGTCGACGAGACGGATCTGAACCGCCCTTGTGTGAAACTCCGGTCAAGCGGTTGCTGGCGGACAAGCGGCGCAGAGGCTTCGTCTCCGCCGGATCTGGAGGAAGATGTTCATCATTTCGCCCTTTCGAATCGAAATCCAACATCCCTAGAATCTCTTGCTTCTGTATCTAACAACTCCAAACCGATGAGAGTGAAGAGCGGATGAAGCGAAGAGCGGACGACTGACGAAGAAACAATGTGTTTTAATTTTAGGGTTTAGTATATGCAACGGTTAACACAAAACCGTTGCTTAATGTTATTCCTTATGCAACGGTTTATGTAAAAAACCGTTGCATAAGGTAGACTTTATGCAACGGTTCTTAAAACCGTTGCATAAGGTAGACTTTATGCAACGGTTCTTAATAACCGTTGCATAAAGTATATCTTATGCAACGGTTCTTAAAAACCGTTGCATAAAGTCTACCTTATGCAACGGTTTTTTACATAAACCGTTGCATAAGGAATAACCGTTGCATAATAAGAAATTTGAACCGTTGCATAAGCTCTTCTCTGTAGTAGTGTCTTAGTGTCAACTATAAAGTTGTAGCCCCTTGAATTAGCTTTCCAACAAGCTAATGTTCGACTCATTTGGACACCGTATGGGCTCTGGGCATACAAAATACGTCGCAAAGGTCCAAGGAAATCAATATTCGGTTCGGTTTTATCGAAATTCTCAAAATGAAAACCGATACCAAACCGATATAAATTGGTTCGGTATGATAAACCAATATTCGATTCAGTTAAGTTTCAGTTTGGTTTAAATTGGTTCGGTTTCGGTTTGGTTCGGTTTTTCGGTAAAAAAACCCCAGCCCTACTTCGTAGTGTGAATGCAAATAGTGGTTGTGCCACATGGCATTGCCACGTGCGTCCGATCAACTCCATCAACGACTCAGATCGTGCCTCACTGCCTCATTCTACCAACCATGCCTCAACCGAGCGCTCCCTTATATATATAGGGGCGCGCTCAAACATTACCCCTTCTTAGAGTGTTACCTAATTACTCGCTTGTGATTGGTTGAGGGGAGGTGCCACCTCACAAAGCACGGGGCCCATTGGACATGTGAGTGGATTGTGAGGTGGCATTGGTAGTGGATTGTGAGGTGGCACCTCCCCTCAACCAATCACAAGCGAGTAATAAGGTAACACTCTAAGAAGCTCATATATATATATAGGAGCGATCAAATGAGACACCAAAATTAGAATGAGGCAAGTGAGGCACGATCTGAGCCACACATCTAACCCCCCGTGCATTGTGGGCGCGTCACGTGGAAAATAAAAAACCCACTACCAATAGTAGTGTGAATACAAAAATGTCGGCTGTGAACGTGGCTTCGCCATGTGTCACAATGAGTGGCCTAGATCGTGCCTCACGTGCCTCAATCTACCAACCCTGCCTCATCCGAGTGCTCCCGTATATATATAAATATAGAGGAGCTCTCAAATGTGACCCCCATCTTAGCATGTTACCTCTTACTCCAATCTAAGCCACACATCCAAACCCCTCGTGCTTTGTGGGTGCGCCACGTGTCCCACTACAAAAATCCTACACTATTCAAAAAGCAAACAGTAAAACTCACTACCCAAAATCCACTATTCTGGCACTATTCCTGCAACTATCAACTAATCACATTCGAGTAACACGATAACACTATAAGAAGTGGTAACATTTGAGCGCGCCCCTATATATATATATATAGGGGCGCGCTCAAATGTTACCCCCATCTTAGCATGTTACCTCTTACTCCAATCTAAGCAACACATCCAAACCCCCCATCCCGTGCTTTGTGGGTGCGTCGCGTGTCCCACTACCAAAATCCTGCACTATTCAAAAAGTAAACAGTAAATTCCACTACCCAAAATTCACTACTTCGGCACTATTCCTGCCACTATCAACCAATCAGATTCGAGTAACACGATAACACTCTAAGAATGGTTCTCATTTGAGCGCGCCCTTATATATATAGAGGAGCGCTCAAATGTTACCCCCATCTTAGCATGTTACCTCTTACTCCAATCTAAGCCACACATCCAAACCCCTCATGCTTTATGGGTGCGCCACGTGTCCCACTACTAAAATCTTACACTATTCAAAAAGTAAACAGTAAAACCCAATATCCAAAATCCACTATTTCAGCACTATTTCTGCCACTATCAACCAATCAGCTTCGAGTAACACGATAACACTCTAAGAAGTGATAATATTTGAGCGCGCCCCTATATATATATAGAGGAGCGCTCAAATGTTACCCTCATCTTAGCATGTTACCTCTTACTCCAATCTCAGGCACACATCCAAACCACCCCCACCCCCCCCCCCCCCCCCCCCCCCGTGCTTTGTGGGCGTGCCACGTGTCCCACTATAAAAAATCCAACAAAAGTAAACAGTAAAACCCACTACCCAAAATCCACTATTTCGGCACTATTCTTGCCACTATCAACCAATCAGATTCGAGTAACACGATAACACTCTAAGAAGTGGTAACATTTGAGCGCGCCCCTATATATATATATGGAGCGGATCAAATGAGAACCCCATTTAAGTTACAAACTAAGAACCATTAATAGCATTAAGATCATTTCAATCAACAGTCCAAATTAATAGCCTATTATTAAGTAGATAAAATCAAAAAATAAACAAGTGAGGGTCATTTTGTCCATGATTTATATAACGTATTAAAATAAATCAAAATAGAATCCCGATCCCTTAAAATTAGCAACTAGTATCGGTGAAGTTTGAGGGTTTTTCTGGGTTATTCACCAATCTACTCCAAATTCAAACTCAAATTGCCAGTTTGCATCATTGGAAACTCAAATAATCAGAGTACCCTATTTTTTAACAGTCTCGATTCTTATAAAACCAGTACTCTCAATTTTTAATAATCCCGATTATCCAGGCACTGGTATTAATAAAATTTGCTGATGTGGCTCATTTAGGACCTTTGTGGACCAATTGGAACAAAATCCAAGTCATTCTGACGTATACGTCAAATGCCGGTTTGAGAGGGACCGATATCATAATGATACCGGTAGCTTAAGCACCGATATCCTCTGCATGCACATCTAAAAACTCTAAGTGTTTGTCAATATCATGCCTACTCCGCCTGCTTGTTTTACAACTTGCTCCTTTTGTACTCTAGCATTCATCCCATGCTCCACACAAAGAACCCACCAACCCAGCAAACTTGCTCCAGCGCGGCCAATATGTCAGAGCATTCATCCCATGCTCCACGCGAAGAACCCACCAACTTGCTCCAGCGGGGCCAATAAGTCAGAGCTGAAACATCCACTAACCCAACAAACTTTGTAGGCAGCGATCCTGGCACGCGTGGCCATCCCACGAGCTACGCCCGAAGCGTATCCAAGCAAGCTAGCACCTTGGACGGCTGCGCCAGTGGTGGTGGATGTGTGAGTGTCGTGGCCGTCATCGTCTCTAGTGGATTTAGACTCCTTAGTCTCGTCAATAGGTCCCACCATGGCCTCGTACCCCTTGGCAAAGTAACGAGCACCGATGAGCTTCCAGTCGCAGTTAGAGACGTTGAAGTTCGTACCCTCCTGGCAAATTCCCTTCCACGTGCTCGACACGGGACCGAGACCAGTGTCGTCAAAGCTCTTGCTCACCCAACTCCTCCACTCACATGTCCAATGGGCCTCGTGCTTTGTGAGGTGACACGTCCAGATTGGTTGGATGAAACTCATCCAACCAATCACAATGAGTTAATAGGTTAACATGCTAAGAGGGGTTAACATTTGAGTGCGCCCATATATATATATATATATATGGGGCGTTCAAATGTTATATGTCCTTAGAGTGTTATGTTTTTAAAGTGTTATATCGATTTTGATTGGTTGATGAAAAGAAGGAACCAATCAGAAGCGAGGAACACGGAGCTTACGGTGCACCTCCAAAGCATGGGGGGTTGTGTGGGTGAGGGTGCACCGTAGTTACGGTGTTCCTCGCTTCTGATTGGTTCCTTGTTTTTCATTAACCAATCAGAATCAACATAACACATAACACAATAAGAAGCACATAACATTTGAACGTCCATCTATATATATATATATATAGGGGAGCACTCGGTTGAGGCAGAGTTGGTAGAATGAGGCTGTGAGGCACATTGTGAGCCACTCATTTTGTTGATGTGGCAGGAAATAGTATCAGAATAGTGTTTTTTGCTTTTTGCTTTTTGAATAGTGCAGGATTTTGGTAGTGGGACACGTGACACACCCACAAAACACGGGAGTTTAGATGTGTGGCTCAGATCGTGCATCACTTGCCTCATTCTAATTTGGGGTGCCTCATTTGAACGCTCCTATATATATATAGGATATGGATCATGTACAAAGTGATATTTAAGGTACAAAGTAATTTACACCGTTTGATCTAAATTTCTAAAATGATGTGTTTTATGTTGATTAAGTAAAAAGATTTGTTTGATTATTTTTTGTTTCTGATAACTACGAAATATGTTTAGATTTAAGTGTATTGATGTTGTTGTGAAAGTAGGAGACTGCTCTCAATTTCACACCTAAGAGGCAAATATTACATGAACAAAAGACTCAGATTTTGCTTCAAATCGGGGATGCCTGGAAAGCTTTGAGAGCAGCAATTCGAATGCACATTTGAACCTTTTCTTTAACCATTTTCCTTCTATAATTATTTTGATGGGATTATTTGAAATTCTTTCCTAATTATCATGTAGTTGTTGTTGCTAGCATTGTTAAAAAAAAATTGTAATTCATTTTTAAGTCTCTCCTGATTTGAGACTATAATCAAACAAATGGTTAGTATATACAGATAAATGAAGTGGGGAAATACAGTCTCTACTGAATTAACGGTTGCTGAGGTGACAGGAAGTAATGTTGTGTCTGTTGCTGAAGACGAGCTTATGAGGATGCTCATTCTTGTTAGGAATTTCGTACCTGGCTATCACCAAGCTATAAGTGGAAAGTGGAATGTCGCTGCGATTGCTCACAGGGCTTACGATCTCGAAGGAAAGACTTTTGGAACTGTTGGTGCAGGGCGTATTGGGAGGCTCTTGCTGCAAAGGTTAAAGCCATTCAATTGTAATCTCCTTTAGCATGTTATCTCCTAATTGTGCTTTCTCTGCTTCAACGGTCTGTTACTTTTCCATGTCCTTAATCTACAAAACCACAACTCATATTAATATCTTTGAGTGTGTGCATGAAAACTGGTCACTTGAATACACTAAGATGAAATCTAAGATTGAGCAAAAGTAATAAGTAATCAATCATCGTGAGCTTTTTGTACATATTTACACATGTATTTTCTGTACACATTTGTTTTAATTGTTAATGAGTTTCTACGTGCATATTTTATACGCAGGCATTACTTGGAGAAGATCTGGCTCCGCAAGTTGAAGTGAGCTTCCGAACTTGGAGCATTCACTTGAGATGACGTCCCAAGTATTTTGTGTACAGGGTTACGTCCCAAGTATTTTGTGTACAGGGTATTTATGTGAATCAATATTTTGTGAAAAGTTGTACTATGTCAAAACTTGGTACTTGTCTGTGCGTAGCAGTATGTGTAGACGATGTTTATGTGTAAAAGCAGCTACTTAGAACGAATGTGCATTCGTGATTGTAAACGAGCGTGCATTTAATTGTGTTATTAAGAAACGAGCGTGCATTCAACCAGAATATGCCTTAGTAACGAAGGTGCATTCGTAATTGTAAACGAGCGTGCATTAAATTGTGTTACTGAAAAACAAACGTGCATTTATTTATGTTTTTTTTAAAAGAGCATGCAGTGATGATAATTTTTTAACCGTGGAAATGAACGTGCATTGAAATGTGTTTTTAAGAAACGAGCGTGCAGTGATGGAAATATTCTAACCAAATAAACGAACGTGCATATAATTGAGATTTTTTAGAAACGAGGGTGCAGTGATAAAAACCAAAAAAAATTAGGGTGACAAGTGACGAGTGATTATAATCCCTTGATCATTGAAAAATCATGTTTAATTGATTGATTAAATGAGTAACAAAATAATATTAAGTAATTTTATTATTATTACTTGATATCATATTTACAATTTTAATATTGAAATTGATTGAGTGGAACGAAGGTGCAGATTGGTTAATTGATTGAATGGAACGAAGGTGCATATGGGTTATCAACGCGAGTGCATTCCGAAATGAAGGTGCAGATGTGTTATCAACAAGGGTGTAATGATATATCAAAACGAAATTATTATTAAGTATTAATATTGATATGTCATTACACCCTCATTGAAAAAGCATCATTAATTGATTGATTGGATTAGTAAAAAAATTATTATTAAATAATTTTATTATTATTACTTGATATCTCATATTTACAATTTTAATAATAAAATTGATTGTTTAATTGATTGAGGGGAACAAAGGTGCAGATGAGTTAATTGATTGATTGGAACGAAGGTGCATATGGATTATCAACGAGGGTGCATTCCGAACGAAGAGGCAGATGTGTTATCAATAAGGGTGTATTGACCTATCAAAACGAAGGTACAGATGAGTGTTCATTCCGAAACGAATGTGCAGATGTATTACCAACAAGGGTGTAATGACATATCAAATAAAGAAATTAATTACAATTTATTCTGAAACGAATGTGCAAATGTGTTATCAACAAGGGTGTAATGACATATAAAATAAAGAAATTGATTGCAATTTATTCTGAAATGAATGTGCAGATGTGTTACCAACAAGGGTGTAATGACATATGAAATAAAGAAATTAATTGCAATTTATTATGAAACGAAGATGCATATGTGTTACCAACAAGGGTGTAATGACATATCAAATAAAGAAATTGAGTGTAATTTATTCCGAAACGAATGTGCAGATGTGTTACCAACAAGGGTGTAATGACATATGAAATAAAGAAATTGATTGCAATTTATTCTGAAACGAATGTGCAAATGTGTTACCAATAAGGGTGTAATGACATATCAAATAAAGAAATCGATTGCAATTTATTCTGAAACGAAGATGCAGATGTGTTACCAACAAGGGTGTAATGACATATCAAATAAAGAAATTGATTGCAATTTATTCTGAAACGAATGTGCAGATGTGTTACCAACAGGGGTACAATGACATATGAAATAAAGAAGGTGATTGTAATTTATTCTGAAACGAAGGTGCAGATGTGTTACCAACAAGGGTGTAATGGCATATCAAATAAAGAAATTGAATGCATTTTATTCTGAACGAATGTGCAGATGTGTTATCAACAAGGGTGTAATGACATATCAAATAAAGAAATTGATTGCAATTTATGCTGAAACGAAGGTGCAGATGTGTTACTAATAACATATCAAATAAAGAAATTGATTGCAATTTATTCTGAAATGAATGTGCAAATGTGTTATCAACAAGGGTGTCATGACATATCAAATAAAGTAATTGATTGCAATTTATTCTGAAACGAATGTGCAAATGTGTTATCAACAAGGGTGTAATGACATATCAAATGAAGAAATTGATTGCAATTTATTCTGAAACGAATGTGTAAATGTGTTATCAACAAAGGTGTAATGACATATCAAATGAAGAAATTGATTGCAATTTATTCTGAAACGAAGGTGCAGATGTCAACAAAGGTGTAAGAGCATTTCCAATGCAAGCCCACTTGTGCTTGGGGACACGTGAAATGTGACTTGGTCAGATCCACTTTGCATTGGAGGAAAGGTTTTAAAAGTGGTCAGGCCCACTTTGGTGGTCAGAGCATCTCCAATGCAAGCCCATTTGCTGCCTAGGGACACGTGAAATGGAAGTGGGCAGCAAATGTTGCATTGGAGCAAAAAAAAGTGGGCTTGGCCACTTTTTTTTACATTGGAGGTTCACCCAAAAATACTGTCATTCATCTCTCTCATCATTTTTCTCTCTCTTATCTAATCATACCTCATGATTTTTTTAATCACATGCATCCTACTCATGATCAAATAAAAAATTCATCATCATTTCTGCATAAAAGTGAATAGTGTAGGTCCCAAGTTATATTTTTGTCTTTTTTTTAAAATAATGCCGTTACAACTTACAACATTTTTACTTTTTGTTTTTAAAAATAAAAAATAAAATTAGCCGTTACAAATGAATCCACTATGTAGCCGTTACAAATAAAATTTGTCTAAATAATTGATATGTATAAAATTTGTCTACTTTTTTATGTATTTATTTTTAGCATTGTTGCATGTTTTTTTTTTGAATCCAAATTAATGTTGGACTACCCAATCAATTATTAATTAAACGAAATAAATTATTATTCACCTTAAATAAAATGAAACTAATTTCTAAATATAAATCATAAATAATATTTGTCTAAATAATATTTTACTACAATGGAAATTTTGTAGTAAAATATTATAATTTCCCATTTTGTCAAATTCCGCAACCATTTTTAATTATTTTTAAAAAAAGACCATTAGATAGCGCTTTTATAGAAAAGCGCTGTTAAATGTGGACTTTAGACAGCGTTTGGTTACAAGCGCTGTCTTATGTCTATTTTTAAATATTTTTAAAAATAGACAATTTAACAGCGCTTTTCCATAAAAGCGCTGTTAAATGTGGACTTTAGACAGCGTTTGGTTACAAGCGCTGTCTAAAATAGACATAAGACAACGCTTGTAACCAAACGCTGTCTAAAGTCCACATTTAACAGCGCTTTTATGGAAAAGCGCTGTTAAATTGTCTGTTTTTAAAAAGCGCTATAAATTGTCTGAATAAATGGGTATTTATTTTAAAGTAAGTATTATCATTATATTTTTGTTAAAAATATATCAAAGTGTATCTCGTTTTATAGAGCTCAAAAAATTATGAATATTAGTATTTATTTTGATTTTTTTTACTTTGTAATTTAGAAGATATATTCGTTGCAAGATACACTTTGATTTAATGAGACCCAGTTGTAAGTGGAAATGGGCTTGTGCATTGGAGGAGAATGGCCACATTTTCATATAAGCCCACTTGATGCTTATGTGGCATGAAATGGACCCACATGTAAGTGGACTTGGGCTCTTGCATTGGAGATGCTCTAATGACATATCAAAGAAAGAAATTGATTGCAATTTATTCTGAAACGAATGTGCAGATGTGTTACCAACAAGGGTGTAATGACATATGAAATAAATAAATTGATTGCAATTTATTCTGAAACGAATGTGCAAATGTGTTATCAACAAGAGTGTAATGACGTATGAAATAAAGAAATTGACTGCAATTTATTCTGAAACGAAAGTGCAGATGTGTTAGCAACACGAGTGTAATGACATATCAAATAAAGAAATTTATTGCAATTTAGTCTGAAACGAATGTGCAGATGTGTTATCAACAAGGGTGTAATGACATATTAAATAAATAAATTGATTGCAAATTATTCTGAAACGAATGTGCAAATGTGTTACCAACAAGGGTGTAACGACATATGAAATAATGAAATTGATTGTAATTTATTCTGAAACGAGTATGCAAATGTATTATCAACAAGGGTGTAACGACGTATGAAATAAAGAAATTGATTGCAATATTATGAAACAAAAGTGCAGATGTGTTATCAAGGGTGTAATGACATATCAAATAAAGAAGTTGATTGCAATTTATTCTGAAACGAAAGTGCAAATGTGTTACCAACAAGGGTGTAATGACATATCAAATAAAGAAATGGATTGCAATTTAGTCTGAAACGAATGTACAGATGTGTTATCAACAAAGGTGTAATGACATATCAAATAAAGAAATTGCTTGCAATTTATTCTGAAACGAATGTGCAAATGTGTTATCAACAAGGGTGTAATGACATATCAAATAAAGAAATTGATTGCAATTTATTCGGATACGTTTCATTTATAAAAAATAAATAAGGGATGGAGGTTACATTACGCGAAACGAACATACATCTTTAAACGAAGGTGCATACTGATGATAATAAAAATATTGCATTAGGATAACCAAAATATGGTATAGTGAAACATGGTAAAAACACTGCATTCTTGCACAACGTTTTTGATACTTTAATACCATTTTAATACCAATGTACAAATACTGGAATTTTTTTAAACTACAATGTACAACATTTTTGCTGGATTAATACCAGTTTAATACAACTTCACAAACACTACACTCAATTAAATTTGAATTACATACAAGCTAAAAACTTGAAAAAAATTGAAAGCCACAGCTTTCTGCAGTGACTTCTCACAAGGAGGAACACCCCATAACTATCATTGCTCACAACCTTCGCAATCTTCTTTTTCTGCAACAAAATTCAGTAAAGCTCAAACCTGCAGCAATTGCAAAACAAACTTTAGACCAAAAGCACATTCTTTGGAACGAAACAACTATAAGCTTCTACTATTCAACATTCACAAACTTTAGACCAAAAGTACCTTCTTTGGAACGAAACAACTATATGCTTCTACTATTCAACACTCAAAACTAACAAATAGCTAATTACTACATTCACGTTATAGCCCAACAACATCTCCATGATTTTAGTATTTTCTACAAATTAAATGTAACTGAATTTCAAATCAGAAAATATGTTCAGAACCCTTACCACTCAAACTCAACAAAATAATGAACAGAAAAGTGCCACTGAAATTCACCAAAAATCAAGATAAAAATCATGAGCAGCAAATTTAACTAGTAAGATTTCATTCTTCAAGAAAGTTCAAGTGAGATGATCTAGATTATTAATTTACACCGCAATTTTATCACGAGCCTTTCAAAACGAGTTCCACTACACCTCCAACAATACAAACTGTTCGTATGCATATATACCATTTGATTTGGAAGAATCACGCACACTATAAACATAGCTTGTCTTAAAGAAATCAAATTTCAAGATCTGAAAGTCGTGAGATTCAGCCTCTATGAAAAAATACATCCAAGTGTTTATCGAGATTTGTATTATCAACTCCCGATTAATCAAGCATCAAAAACTTTCAAGTAAAGTATTAGAACATAACACCGTAAAGAAAGTAATAAACTTGTAAACTCAGCAACGGGATGCTAAACCTCAAGTTTATTCACAATGGTAGCAGCATCATTTCTCCTTATAGAACCGAAAGCAAGATGCTCCATAAATGACCACTGAAGTTGTGAAATTCGGCAGCTATGATGACCACTGAAGTTGTCCCATCTCAAACTTTTCTGTCTTGGAGCTCAGCCAACTCCACTAGAACCTGAGAAACCACAAAAACATACCAATAGTTAACACAAGCAGCTATCAATACCAAACATAAAGACACAGAACACCAAATGTAATCATAACCTTAGCTGGATGTTGAACCTCCAACATCTTCAGTATTGCAGCACCATCATTAGTAATTGTGACATCAATATTTCATCAACCAACAACATTTAGCTTAAACAAGCCAGCAAATTTAAGGAGCATTTCTGGTAGAACTTCCTCAAACTTTTTTTGAGTGTGTGCGAGAATCGAGACAGGAAGTTCTATGTGAGGAAGTTCTCAAAATCCTCACCGGTGTATATGCTTGCATTTCTCATACAACATCTTACAATATAATACAAACTTTTTGTGCTTATTTACGAGAATCGAGAAGAAAGTTCTGGGTGAGGAAGTTCTCAAAATCTCCAACGGGTGCGGATGCCCTAATTAGATTATCTACTGCTTATCTTAATTAAGCACGATGATAAAGGTAATTTAGACCAAAAGTATATACTATTACTAGTATAATCACGCTAATTGTTAGGAATCTAAACAATAATTGTTTACAAAATAAACACTAAATCTCACAAATCTCGGTTCTTTCTTCAGACGAATCCAAATCGAAATATATAAAGGCATCCGCAGTAAGGGAGCAATGAGCAATAAGCAAAAATAGCATTTTCTCATAAAAGTCATGTAGCAAGCAGAGCTAAAAGCAATGAGCAAAAATGGCTTTTTGTTCTATATATTTTAACGCATCAAGAGAGCAAAGTGCAAAAAGCTATACTCATAACCATTCAATTATCCGAAATTATCACTTCTATTATTTCATTTTTTTGTTTTGTCCCAAGATTCTTTAATTTTTCTGATTTTTTAATGTTTTTAATGTTTTTAATGTTTTTAATGTTTTTAATTTTTTTAATTTTTTTTAATTTTTTTAATTTTTTAAATTTTTTTAAATTTTTTAAATTTTTTAATTTAATTTATATTTTTTGTTTTGTTCATCTAACATTCATTTTATGACATTTCTAATTTTTAGTTCTTTCAAAACCAACAAAATGTAATTTCCTTTTATTTTTCTTCATAAATATATATGGGCCCACTTATTGCTTTCCCACACCCTCTCCATTATTGCTCATCTATCAAGCATTACTTTTTGCTCTTTTTTTACTCACTTGATGCATGAGAGTAATAAACAATAAAGTCTCTTTATTATTACTTTTTGCTCTCATTCATGTGGATGCCCTAATCGGTGACAATGAAAATCGGCGACGAACTCACTGCGAACGACTTTGAATTCGAGACGAACTCACTGCGAATTCATAGTGGACATGGTGAACTTGACAACGGACTCGCGGCGAACCAGAGAACCGACGAATTCAGTTGTAATGGCGATGAATTCACCATTGTTAACAAAGAAGACAACGACGGACAAGCTTCAACGTATGGCCCTGTTAAACCAAAATTATTATTTGCTGTTGTTTTTTTGTTAAACAAACACATCGGCGCCTCAAGCTGCCTGTGTTCCATTCGTCTAAATAGCAACTACATTCATCTATATGATTAGTGTAGTTCGCTCCTATGGCAACAAAGTTTGTCTAAATAGCAACTACATTCATATATATGATTAGTGTAGTTCCCTCCTATGGCAACAAAGTTCGTCTAACTCTGTATGGTCTTCTGTATACCCAGAATATGAATCCATTTATTTTTGGTAGAAAAACTTCAAGGTTTCACAGTTGTAACAAAAATCGTATTTGCTGTTGATTTTGTTTGTTAAACCAACACATCAGCGCCTCATATATTTGACAATTTGTTCACTCAAGCGAGGGTTTTGGACTTATATGATCAGAGTTGAGTTCCATTCGTCTAGATAGGAAGTAGGAACTACATTCATCTGTATGACTAGTGTAGTTCACTTATATGAGAACAAAGTTCGTCCAACTCTATGTAATCCTTTGTTATACCCAGAATTATAATCCATTTATTTTTGCTAGTCATGGTGTTCGTTAAAAAAACCCAATAATTTTCAACTTTCGAAAAGTTAAATACCAGCTGCATATGTCAATTGCATGCTCATATATAGTTCGTTCTTATAGTTTTATGGTGGTTTACATTCCTTTTTTTGAGTGTTGTTTTCTTGTTTATAAACCTTTCATAGTGCTGCAACATAACTTGTTGTGTACTTTGTACAGAACCAGCGTCTAAACGGCCTAAAAGGCGAGAAGTTTCAAACGGCAGAACAACTGAGAATGTCTCGAAAAAAGCCAGGAAGACATTATATAGAACTAATGCTGAATGTCTTGAAGGTATATTATCTAGTAACCCATATGAACTCATTTTTTCTCATTGGCTTGTTGTATAATGTTTTTTCTTTGTCTTCAGGGAATTATAAATCATCATCTGAAATCATGGAATTAAGCTCAGTATCTTGATCTTTCTGCCTACTGCTTTCCTTAATTTGTTTTGAGAGTAGTTGTTTCTTGTAAGATTCATTATTCAGTAAAGGATTGCATTCTTAGAAGTTTTTTTTGATAGGACATTCTTAGAAGTTTGTGGTAGGGAATATTAAGGGGAAGGATGCAGCTTCTTAATTTGCGGTGATCTATATTGTCGGATTGTCAAATGGATTTGTAAAAGAGTTGTATGTTATACTGATTCTGTATACAATTTTAATCTTTCCTTACTATAGTATTCTAGTATTTAAATTCTCTAACTCCAACTTGATTTTGTTCAAATGAGCTTTTAAATATCAGATAAGGAATACATAGTTCGTCTGCTAGGCTACAAAATGAGAGTCAAGTGTGTTATATAAACATTGTCTTGCAGTTCGTCTGCTAGGCTACAAAGTTCGTCTGATAGGACACAAAGTTTGTTTGCTAGGATACAAAGTTCGTCGACTAGACTATAAAGTTCGAGCCAATCCAGTGGTGATATTGGTATACCATGGTTTTGCAGTTCTTATTAACTGTGATATGTTTCCATTTGTAGGGGGCATGAGCATTGAAGAGGACATGAGTAAGCTGTTGACTGACCAACCCTTTTTCTTCGCTTTCAGGAGTGGACTTGAATGAACCGTTTGTAAAGGATTTGCTTGCTTCTATGCGAAATTAGGCCAAAACCAAGCAAAAGAAAAATGATGATGGCACTTCAAAAGAATATGATGACAAACAGTGGTGGTTGGTGATGCATGATAGGGACCGAAAAATCTTCACCATTTACCATTACAGGCAACTGTCTATGAATTAATTGTGTTTGTAGTTGAAATGTCAATACCGTACTATTTCAAACTAGCTTGCAACCGTGTCATTGGCGTATTTAGCACCATTCTAAAAAAATTGTACATTATTATATTATCTCAAGATTTCATTAAAAAAATAAAGTGTGTGCACATAAAATTCATGTAGAAAGTTACAAAAGGTATACGCCAATTTCGTATATTATGCTACAAAGTTCGAGCAAGTTTCTGTAGAAGGTTACAAAGTTCGAGCCAAGTTCTTCTATTAGATTACAAAGTTTAAGCTACGTTCGTCTATTAGGCTACAAAGTTCGAGCCACGTTCGTCTATTAGGTTACAAAGTTCGAGCCAATAAAGCCCTGCCTCTAGAATCTAGATAAAGAAGAAACCACCAGTTGTGTGAATTGTATGTCGACTTTGGGAAAAATTGCAGAAGCAACTAGTAAGCATGATGGATAAGGCTTCATTTGAAGACGTGATAAAGTGCTGATAGCATCAAGAAAGCAAGACTTGCAGCAGTTGTGGACCACTTGCTCTCACCTGTTTGTAAAATCCGGCCTCCCACCTGAAATACCCGCCAAGCATCTACCCATTGATGTTGTGGTTAAAATTGAAGAGCTTCACCTCAAGGTCATCCTAATCATGCAACTTGTTATCCTTCCTCAGCAACAATAATACTACTCTCACGAAGTTACAGATGCAACATATGATATGGCTGGGCGAACTACTGGAGAAACAATTCCTTGCTATCAAAAAGACAGATGTCATGCCTATGTGTGAAATTGATGCAGCGCCCATCGTCAGACAATCCTCCACAGCGTTCTGGCTCTCACAAGACGCGGAGGTCGACTTGTTCGATAGAATCTGATGTTCCCTTGTGTGGCATGTGTTTGGCAAAACGTTGTTAGACAGTTCGAGCAGGAGTTCATGGGGAGTTCGAACATATCCTAGTACTCCTGTACAACGTGATCAAGACGCAAAGGATATTTTCCGGAAGATATTGGGAACGAAGATTTCGTCAAGTTAAAGATGGCGTGCGACTTATTCGAACAAGATATTCGAATGAATATTCAAGTGAAGATGGCGTGACTTGCTTGGGAAAGAAGACGACTTCGTATATTCTTCCAAGGATTTGTGAAAGATATGCATCAAATATTCAGGAGTATCTCCCGAATTATTTGATGGGATTATCTTATGCGAATTAGGGTTTCGTCCGAGCATATAAATACAATGCAAAGGCAACCCTAATTCCTATCGCTTTCAAGATCAAAAATACACGAAGAAATCCTATCGATTGGAAAAGAAGAAAGCGACGGCCGTTGTGTTTTCCCCACTGGAAAAACATCGGTGTGAGCTCAGTCTGATACGTGCCATTCAGATTGACCAGAGGTGATCAAGTTCAGAGCACAAAACAGAACGACCAGCTTTCAAGTGAAAGCGACCGAGCTTCAGGAAAGGTTGGAGTACGTTCGGACAGAAGGTCTGGACGAAGGGGATCAAGGGGAGTTGCGACGAACCTTGGTTGCAAATCTGAGAGACGGAGTAGTAGAGGCTAGGCAATTACAAGGTGTAAGTGTAAGTCCACTGAAAAGCTCTATACTCGTAATAAAGATTTGTTGTCCCTTTTCCGGGTGTGGGAAACCCCCCAGAGTAGGCGTAGCCGAACTGGGTTATCAATCTGTGCGTACTCGTGTTTTATTGTTCTGTTCGTACTTGTTGTGGAACTGTGGTAGAAAGAGTTCAAGGTCTGTCCAAACACAACCTAGAACACTTGCTTGAACAGGGGATATAATTTCAATTGGTATCAAAGCAAACACTCGACACACTGAGTGGGATCCTGAACTGTTCAAGATGACCCTGAAAGAAGGACAAAGCATCACCAGACCTCCACTGCTCGAAGGCTCGAACTATGCCACCTGGAAGCCCGTGATGAGATCATTTCTGAAATCTCTAGACGAAAAGGCTTGGAGAGCAGTGATGAGAGGTTGGACTGAACCCATGATGAACAATCTCACTGGAGAACCGGTTCCGAAACCAGAAGCTCTGTGGACAGAAGAGGAGGACAAAGCATCTATGGGAAATTCAAAGGCTATGAATGCGATCTTTTCTGCAGTAGATGAGAATGTCATGAATCTGATTATCAACTGTGAAGTAGCCAAGGAAGCTTGGGATATCCTCCAAACTGCCTTTGAAGGAACAGACAAGGTTCGTAATTCTCGGATGCAGGCTGTTACCACCAAGTTCGAAGAGATGAAAATGAAGGAAAGTGAAACTATCGCTGAGTACAACACCCGAGTTCTGGAACTGTCCAACGAGGCGTCTACTCTAGGGAAACCTATCGATGAAGAAAGGTTGGCCAGCAAAGTCCTGAGATCACTACCTCCAAGATTTGCAATGAAGGTCACAGCCATTGAGGAAATGCACGACATCTCAAAGCTAAAGCTGGACGAATTGATAGGTTCTCTCAGAACTTACGAGATCAATCATGACTTCCAACCCGGAGATGTGAAGGGAATCGCCCTCAAAGCAGACATGACAGAAAACAAACTGGACGGTGGGTGCACCACTGAGCAACTGGCTTTGATGGCTCAGAATTTTGGCAGAATGGTAAGGAAAATCAATAGATGTGGTCCAGAACAAGGTCAGTCTTCATCAGCTGGTTTCAGAAACTGGAAATCCGGGAGATGAAGGTCAAGTGATATAAGGCAAGACTCCTCTGATAAAGGTAGGGAAGAGATTCAGTGCCATGAATGCAAAGGCTTCGGCCATATTGCCTCACAATGTGCCAATACCCTCATGAAGAAGAAGGCAATGGTCGCCAGCTTCAGCGACAGTGAGTCAGATGAAGAAAAAAGTGAAACCACCAACTTTGTGGCCTTTACCACTACTCTGGGAGAATGTAGCAGCACCGGTGCAACAGTTCCATCACAGGCGGAACTCCCCGCTGAAGACCTCTCAGAAAGTGATGATGAAGAACTCACACAGGAGTCTCTCGCTCAGACATACAAAGATCTGTATGAGAAGTGGCTGCAACTGATCAAAATCAACAAGAAGCTGAATGACACAATTGCAAGCGTCACTATTGAAAAGGACAAGGTCTGGCAGGAGGCTGAGATTCTGCTCACACAGAAGGTTGAGCTCGAAGGCACAGTAGATTCACTAAATACGCGACTAGCTGAGATGAAACAGGAAAGGATGTGTCTCCTTGCTCAGAAAACAGAGCTCTTAGGAACTGTCTCCGCACTGAAAGTTGAAATGGAGAAGGACCGCGACACTCATCCTGTAGGCATGGCGGGTCTACGAAAAACTATCACAGATCTGAAGCGCAAAGAGGTGTTCCAACTGAGGAGGGTAGAACAGTTGGAACTTCAGCTAGAGTCTGAAAGGATGGATCGGTCAGACACTGAGAAGGAACTCAACCACCTCAAGCAGTCGGTAAAAATGCTGAACTCTGGCACTAAAGACTTGAATGATATTTTTAGGTCTCAAAGAACGGAGTCTGGACATCGTGGACTTGGTCTCACTAAAGAAGGATGCTCAAGTGGTACAGTGTTTGTTAAAACCAACCCAGTGGCTGAACAGAACCCAGAACAGCAGCTGAAACAACACCAGAGACAGAAAGTGGATCAACATCTGGGAGAAAAAAAGCCACAGTACCCAAGACCTCACTTGAGACAGCACTCTAGACAGAAAATTGATCTGTCCCAAGACAAGTCCAAGGGCAGCCAAAAAGGGACCGGGAATGCGTACCTCAGTTCAACTCCCAATCAGAGGAAAGATTTGCGCGCATGCTGGTACTGCTATCAGATTGGACACATCAGACGGTAGTGTCGACTGTTTCTTGCTGAACGTCGAGGACACCAACAACAGACCAAACCTCGACAGAAACAAGTTTGGGTTCCAAAGGAACAACCGACAATATGCATGATGGCCTGCTGCTCATCACGAGACACAGTGCAAGACAGTTGGTTCTTCGACAGCGGTTGCTCTGCCCACATGACAGGTAACTCTGCATTTCTTTCTCATATTAGACCTGTTGAGAAGATGCGGTTTATTACCTTCGCGGATGGTAGGAAAGGTCAGGTGATCGGCTGTGGAACATTGAAGGATCCGGATCTTCCTGCACTCGAGGATACTCTTCTGGTTGAAGGTCTGACAATGAATCTTATTAGCATCAGTCAACTGTGCGACAATGGTCACTATGTGTCATTCTCTCGTAACTCATGCCTTGTCCTAGACACAAATGGATGTTCTGTGATGAAAGGCAAAAGGAGGGCAAATAACTGTTACACCATCAGAATGGGAGACGAAGACTTTATCAAGTCACGGTCTACTCTAGACTATTTTCAAACCAAACATAGAGTTGTGCGAGGGGGAGTGAATAGGAGCTTGCACACAAGGTCAGATAGGAGAATCGCACAAACCCAGTTTGGTAAGTGTACCAGGAGACTGTTGGATCACAGGGTGTCACAGTTACAGAACGAGTTTGAACAGAAGATAACAAAGTTGCAGAAGGAGTTCAAACAGCATCATCAGATTCATGCCAACTCATCAGACGAGAGATCAAACCAGATTGCGCAGTTTGGAACACCCAGATCCTCTTTGGGTCTGTGTGGGTTCAAGCACTAAGTGTTCCAGGCAGTGGTCAGTCAAAGGCAAATCTCCAGCTACAACAGTTGGACTGACCACCTAAGCAAGAGAGCTGGAACAGAAGGTACAGCACGTATCGTCAACTATTTTTTTTGAATATTCTCGAAGATCTTTCCTGCCGTTATTTGAAACGAGAGTTGACCAAATTGGGAAGTTGAAATGACTGGAGTATTATTTCGTTTGAAACACAAAGCAGTTCGTAGTCTACTCTCCCTCTCTCGCTCAAACCCTAGAACGGCATCCAGTGTCTTCTCTTCCAATCTCTCACACACTCAACGACGATGGTGAACACAAGGAAGTCAGCAAAGTCCGGCGTCAAATCCGCTGAAAAGAAGAGGGAAGACATGCAGTCCTCAAAAGCTCTGGCGGCAAAATCCAAAATCCCGACATCGAGAGCTCCGACGGTGAAAAAGGCGTCGTCTTTACAATCCAACACTGAATCTTTGGTCGAAGCAAAGAAGTCTGGCGAACGTACAACCACTGAAATCCCTCAGTCGACCGCGGTGGACCCTGTTGTCGCTGGTTCAACTCAAGCCTGTCTCCAATCGGAGGTAATTTCATCTCTTCCTTCAACTTCTGCAAGTATTCCGTCAGTTGAAAATATCGTGTTGAAAGAAGTTGTGAATGTGAGTATTGAGGAGGCTGTGAAGTCTGCTGACTATGATGGAGCCAGTAGGGCTGTTGATTGGGAAGTCAGTAGGGGTGTGACTCGTGATGTAGCGAGTAAGACAGTTATCGGGGATGAATCTATCAAGATTATGGAAGATAAGGTTCCCAGCAAGGTGGCTGGAGGACCAGCAGCATGGAGAGAGAAAATACATGCGTCTGGGTATGTTCGACCAGATGGTTTACTGAGAAAGAAGGGGACTCGCCGAGCTGTGTCTCCAAGACAGTGCCTCGCCAAGATCAGCTCTGTCAGAGGGAGGCTCTCAGCAAAGTCTAATAATGGCCCAGATAAGAGCATTGGAGGCTCAGAAGGTGAACAATTCAGTAAGCAAAAGGAGGATGTATCCAAGATGATTCTTCCACCAGAAATTTCTGATTTGTTGAAGGAAGCCACAGCTAAAGGAGACTCTCCTACAGAAGTGGATGAAGAATTAGAGAAGCTATACAAAGACATTGACAATGTCATGGAGGACCTAGAAAAAGAGAAGGATCTGGAAGTGGCAAGATCAGAGGAACCTCCTCGTGTTCAGAGTATTGGTGCAGAAGAGTCTGAGGCTGTGGAAGTTGATAGTGGTCCAACTGGGGAACCATGTGTTCAGACTGAGAGTAAGTCAGCAGAAGTTCCTGAGGATGTTTCTAAGAATTCAGTGGATGCTCCAGTTGTTGGTCAAGATGATCAGCATTGTGATCGTATGGAGGATGATGGTGCACAAGTTCGTGAGGATACTGCAAAGACTGTTTCAAAGGAGGGTACTCTTTCAGATAATGACCAAGATCTTGCTCCGCTTATCTTTCTCAAAAAACCAAAGAAGGACAAGGGAAAGAAAAAGGTGGCATTTGAAAGAACTGCTAAGGGGACAGTCCAAGAGATTGCGAAGGAGGGCAACTTGGCAGGGGGAGCTGATTCATCTAAGAAAAGGAAACGTGGAGCCCTGTTCCTGTTTCAATGGATGCTGGAAGTTGTGAAGTCCCATCTCCTGAGGCTGATACTGTTCCTGTTGGATTGGTCAAGAAAGGTATCTGGTTTGTCAGTCGTGATGCGTACAAAAAATGGAGCTGTGTGCAGAAAAGAAAGATCATTCCTGAAAAGTTGCTAGAGGAATCCCGGTACAAGGGAAAGGAAGTGGTTAAGGTGCTTAAGAAGTCTGACCTGTTCTGGACATTGGCCAGGTGCAAGCCCTTCAATGAACAGCTGGTGCGTGAGGCTATGGCAAACCTGCCCTCTGGATTTGGGGTTGTTGGAGAATCTGAGTATGGGGTCTTCTTCGTCAGAGGGAGACGGATCAAGATTGATCCTGAGCAGATCAATGTATACTTTGCCATGGACGACCCAGCTGCTGATGAAGAAGAACCAAGCTTTGAGAAGGTTGTGAGCACCATCACTGCAGGCTCTGTTCAGTGGAGGCCTGAGTCGGTTGTGAATACAGCAGAGCTATCTACGTTCTATTCCATGCTGTTCTTCATTGCTGTGTTCAACTGGAGGCCGTCTACTCATCGCTCTACTGTCAACAAGGACATGGCCCAACTGCTTTATCAGATAGGGAACAAGCTGAAATTCAACCTGGGCAGAGTAATGTTCAAACAGATTGCTGAACATGCTACTTCGATGAGAACTCTGCACCAGATCTGTTTCCCATCTCTGATATATGAGCTCATTATCCATCAAGCTCTAGATTTGAAGGCCTCGCCTGACCAACTTTCAAAGGTACCCAGCAGGTTCATCGTTGACCACAAGTTGTTTAAGGGGCGTCACGTGAACGATCTCAAGGAGAAAGGAAAAGCTGTGGTGGAGTCCAGTCGAGTGGGAGCCAGAATGGGGCAAGATGAGCGAAGCAAGTTGCTCAGGGATCTTAATGCTATCATTACTGCGGACAAGGAACAGCGTCGTCGGATCAATAGGCTTGCTCGCGCCCTCAGCTATCCCAGTGATGGTGATGAATCTGAAGCTACAGCCTCTGAAGATGATTCCATTGAAGAAGCTTCTGATTAAAGGTCCTTTAAAACACTGAACTCTCTGAACTCGTTTTTTTTTCGTTTAAAAATGTTCAGTATTATGTGCTTGTTCTGGCACAGTTTGATTTGCTGTTCGAACTCGATCGGCCCCTTGCCAGTTTGTGGCAAAAAGGGGGAGTATTTTGAGGTGGTGACAATTTTTGTTCCCTCAAGGTTTCCTACTGTCTAGATAGTTAGATAGATCTAGTGATTTGGTTTTGCCAAAATGCCAAGGGGGAGATTGATGTTCCCTTGTGTGGCATGTGTTTGGCAAAATGTTGTTAGACAGTTCGAGCAGGAGTTCAGGGGGAGTTCGAACATATCCTAGTACTCCTGTACAGCGTGATCAAGACGCAAAGGATATTTTCTGAAAGATATTGGGAACAAAGATTTCGTCAAGTTAAAGATGGCGTGCGACTTATTCGAACAAGATATTCGAATGAATATTCAAGTGAAGATGGCGTGACTTGCTTGGGAAAGAAGACGACTTCGTATATTCTTCCAAGGATTTGTGAAAGATATGCATCAAATATTCAGGAGTATCTCCCGAATTATTTGATGGGATTATCTTATGCGAATTAGGGTTTCGTCCGAGCATATAAATACAATGCAAAGACAACCCTAATTCCTATCGCTTTCAAGATCAAAAATACACGAAGAAATCCTATCGATTGGAAAAGAAGAAAGCGACGGCCGTTGTGTTTTCCCCACTGGAAAAACATCGGTGTGAGCTCAGTCTGATACGTGCCATTCAGATTGACCAGAGGTGATCAAGTTCAGAGCACAAAACAGAACGACCAGCTTTCAAGTGAAAGCGACCGAGCTTCAGGAAAGGTTGGAGTACGTTCGGACAGAAGGTCTGGACGAAGGGGATCAAGGGGAGTTGCGACGAACCTTGGTTGCAAATCTGAGAGACGGAGTAGTAGAGGCTAGGCAATTACAAGGTGTAAGTGTAAGTCCACTGAAAAGCTCTATACTCGTAATAAAGATTTGTTGTCCCTTTTCCGGGTGTGGGAAACCCCCCAGAGTAGGCGTAGCCGAACTGGGTTATCAATCTGTGCGTACTCGTGTTTTATTGTTCTGTTCGTACTTGTTGTGGAACTGTGGTAGAAAGAGTTCAAGGTCTGTCCAAACACAACCTAGAACACTTGCTTGAACAGGGGATATAATTTCAGAATCACAGTGCTGGAAAGGAACGATTCAACCAAAGGAAACAACTCCAACTCGCCGCCGTTGCACCTTTCAAACGCGAACTCGAAGTCGCAGCTGTTAGCGGCGAAGAAGTCGATTTTGGCTGTTCCGAAGCCGAGTCAAGATCAAAATGTAATAGGAATAATAGTCATAGCCAAACGTCTCAAAATTGGCGGCTCGTTTTTTCAATGGGTGGACTAATTTTTGCAGGATGTTAACAAACTCGTGAGAGAGTTCTAGGGTTTACTGTAAAGAAATGTAAAATTTCTCAATTTATTCAAATTTAGAATTTGAGTTTCAATTTTAATTTTACTAGCATTTAATTTTAATTGATATTTAACAATTACTATTGTAACCTTTTAGTAACTTTTTTTTTGATGGAGGGTTAGAATTAGTGTTAGTGTTAGTTATGAGGATTTGAACCTGGGCCACCAAAGGCCATTAGATCATTTAATCGTGTGGCTCGCATTGGTTCTCAGTTCTCAACTTAAACAGTGGTTCTCATTTGATCCGCTCCCTATATATATATAGAAGCACTCAAATGAGGATGTGAACAGTAAAGTGAGGCACGATCTCAGTCACACATCTAACCCACCCGTGCATTTGTGGCGCGCCACATGACAAATAGTAAAACCCACTACTTCGTAGTGTGAACGCAAACGGCGGCTGTGCCACGTGGCTTCGCCACGTGCGTCCGATCAACTCGATCAACGACTCGGATCGTGACTCACTGCTTCATTCTTACAATTCTGCCTCAGCTGAGCGCTCCCTTATATACATATATATATATATAGATGGGCGTTCAAATGTTACACCTCCAGCCAATCAAAACGCGCCACGTAAGCCACTATTCATGGCACATGCAAGGCACATGTCCACTACCCCCATGCTTTTGAGGTGGCGCAATATGAGCCAATCATTTTGCCACGTTTCGCGCCCACAATCATGTAACACATAACACAATAACACATAACATTTGAACGCCCCCTATATATATATATATAGAGAAGCGCTCAAATGAGAACACCTTCTAACTCTAAGAATATGAGAACACCAATGAGGTTACGCCACGTGTCCCACTACCCAACCCCCCGTGCTTTGTGGGTGCGCCACGTGTCCAAATAGTAAAACCCACTACTTTTCAAAAAGCAAATAGTAAAACCCACTACACAATTCCTGCACTATTCACTGCCACATCATCAAAATGAGTGGCTCACAATGGTTCTTATGTTCTTAGCCTAAGAAGTGTTCTCATTTGAGTGCGCCCCTATATATATATATAGGGGGCGTTCAAATGTTATATGTCCTTAGAGTGTTATGTTTTTAAAGTGTTATATCGATTTTGATTGGTTGATGAAAAGAAGGAACCAATCAGAAGCGAGGAACACGGGACTTACGGTGCACCTCCAAAGCATGGGGGGTTGTGTGGGTGAGGGTGCACCGTAGTTACGGTGTTCCTTGCTTCTGATTGGTTCCTTGTTTTTCATTAACCAATCAGAATCGACATAACACATAACACAATAAGAAGCACATAACATTTGAACGTCCATATATATATATATGGCGCTCAAATGTTATGGATGCTTAGAGTGTTATGTGTTATGAGCTTCTGATTGGTTGATGGAACCAATCAGAAGCGAGGAACACGAGCTTACGGTGCACCCTCAAAGCACGGGGGGTTGTGTGGGAGAGGGTGCACCGTAGTGCCCGTGTTCCTTGCTTTTGATTGGTTCCTTGATTTTCATCAACCAATCAGAAGCTCTGTAACACATAATACTCTAAGAAGCTTATAACATTTGAGCGCTTCTATATATATATAGGGGAGCACTCGGTTGATGCAGGGTTACAAGAATGAGGCACTGAGGCACAACGTGGACCAATTATTTTGGTGAGGTGGAATTGGAAAAGTAATTGTTGGAGGGAATTTATTAAGGGGTAATTTGGGGTTTTATGGATGTAATGATTTGTTTGTATATTGAGACTGATGACAATTTTTCTCTCTCCTGATACGATTTCTCTCTCCTCGTTTTTTCTGCATTTCAGAGAAACCCATCTCCGATACTACTCGATTCCAGTCAATTTGAGAGTGGATCGATTCGATTTTCTATTCCAGTCGAAGAACAAATTTCGATTTTGTCCGTTTCCAATCGTAATACCCATCATTTTCGGGATCGATGAGATTCCAGATTTGCGATGGAGATGGATCTGGACCATCATGAGCATGATGAAGACGGCGGCGGGGGAGAGACCTCGGTTTTTGAAACTTGTGCAAGTAACTAACAGTCAATATCACAAACGTCGTTTTCATCAAAGTTTGTGACTTTCAGCTTTGGCAATCTGATTCACGACCAGAGGTTTGGAACTTTGGATAGATTTTTCTGTACGAATTGGATTGTGTGAGAAAAATGAGGTTTGATTTCTGCATTGTCGTTGCGTTACTGCTGTTTGTGAAATTGGTGAATGATGGAGACTTTGCAGGAGACTATTCGAAGCTGTCTGGGATTATTATACCTGGATTTGCATCGACGCAGCTTCGTGCTTGGTCTATTCTCGACTGTCCTTACACGCCGCTGGATTCCAATCCTCTTGATTTAGTCTGGCTGGACACTACAAAAGTACGTCTTTTTGTTCCTCAAGATGTTTTCTTTAAGTTTTAATTTGAATTAGTTTGTGGTGTTTGAGAGTGGCTTATGTTGAGTTCCAATCATGTTGGATGATTGATGCGATACAAAATATCGCAATGGAAATTGCTGAAGAATTAGTAGAAGAAAGAACGAGATTAGGGTTAGGGGTAGAAGATGAGAATCGGGAGAGAAGAGTCGACAGTCGAGAAGAGTATTTCATTCATTTGTTGCCTTCGTTAGTTCTGCTTTTCCCTACTAATACAGACTTGTCCAGACTTTACCAAAATACATTTTAGTCCTCCAGCTTCCTAATATGACAATACTTGAGTATGTAACATTCCATCCCCTTAAAATCAACCTTGTCCTCAAGGTTGCGATTTCTGGTGGTCTAGGCAATGAAAACATGAAAATACTATTAACATGACGCACTAGAAGGGCAAAATCAGCTTCTGATCTCTGATAAAACCTGTGCTTTGCAGCTGCAATGGCAGTTATGAGACTTGCAGTTCCATTCAAATTCATACCGACAGCTTCAAAGAATGAGATTAGGTTTGATAGATGAGCTGCTGGTGAGAGTTCTTCATATGCACCCACAGTTTCCTCTTCTAACTTTTGCTTCCAATTCTGTTCATAAATCTCTTGATTATCTTCCAGTCTTTCTTCACATTTCTTAAGAAATGTATTTGTTATGCTCAAATAAAGAAGACACTTTTCAGCAAATGTCAGGGATACAGCTGCCTTTGTAAAGTCACAAATAGCCTCATCCACATTGTACATGACACTAACAGCGACAGGTCCTTTGTATTCAGAAACATTGAGCTCTACTAGACTGCCTTCATTTGCAAGTTCTAATACAATCTTCCGCTTTCCACCCCTTCGGTTAACTGAATCAGTAGCACAATAATGATCTCGACAAGCATGCCTACGAGTAACAATAGTCCATTTCCAACCGAGGACGAGTCTGGAAACATTACGGTGTAAAATAGGCTTACTGAATATAGTTCCATTTAACATGTTTCTAACCTTACTGTCTGCGCGTCTCCACATCAATTTCACCCCAAACTCCTTGATTATTGTCTCATCCAGAGTCATCACAGCCGCTTTTATGACAATGTTGTCCTTTAAAGTTGTGCCAGCCATAGTTGAGAGCTCTACAAGAGCTAGTAAATCAACTTTCGCAGATGCAGCCCAAACAGGCGGCGTGCTTGAATTACTATGCGCATCAGCATCAACCCAGTTCAATATGAAGAGCCTCGACAATTCAACTTTTTCTGTAACAGCTGGATAATCACAAGCGTTCCTTTGGATTGAAGAGAGCGCTAAACTCCAATATTTTGTGCAATAGCAATACCAATTACCGCAACTAACATCATCAAGGACTATAGTGTTGTTATCAAACATTTGCAATATGATCAAAAACTCATTTGGAGGTTTACATCCCATAACCTCCAAAATCTTGTCAACTGAACCATCAAACTCTGCACAAATAATATGTGTAGTTGATTTGAAATCATCAAAACTCAGCCAAACTTTCAAGCCACTGCAATCTTGTTCGAGTTTGACCTTTCTCTTTAAAATACTTTGGAACTTAATTGATGAAAGTTCGAAAGCCAAATACAATCCTCCAATGTGGCAGAATGAATCATAATCGACACAACCATTGAACATCATAATATCCGCTTCAGGTCCAACTTCACCAGCAAAATTAGTATAATTCAAAATAATCCCAACAAAATGACTCAACGTCTTATCAAAGCCTCGCACCAGCTTAGTATTATCAACCATTTCCTTAAGATGCCGAACCTTATTAGCATTACACCAACCAACAAATGTATACTTGGCCAAATCAATCATGACAACAACTACATCAACTTTAATATTTAGCATTGGGCGCACAATCTGTTCCTTGAGCAACAACAGCTTGAGAAGATCTCCATCCCCAAGTTACAAGTCCTTGGTCTATCAAAACATATTTCCAGACACATGATTTCATCTACAACATCATACGGTGGCATATCAAGTGTAACATTCCCATAAAATTCAGTGGAAAGTACCTTTGAGGAGTCGTCAGGAGGTTTTGCAGGAGGTAGGAAGTATGTAAATATCTCACAAGCATTTCGTCGAACAGGTTCAGTGCATAAATTCAAACTCCTACTCATAATTGTTCCAGACTCGGATTCTTCGCTCTTATGTCTTTTGTCATCGATTTTCGGCACTAAAACTGATTTTAAATCAATTGGAGTATGTTTATGTGGATGATGAGAACACCAACCCTTAATACAAATTCCATTTGCAACAAAATAAGCAGACCAGTCCATTGGGGCATTTTCACAAACAGTTGATGTGCGAAAACTGACACTACTAATCAGATCACCCAACGAAGTTTCAGACCTTATTTCTTCCTTCAAATCAGCATATTCATCAGTCTTTGTTACTGTAATTATATGATTGTCAGGTGATAAATGATTCGGAGTTACCTCTGGCTGAGTGAAATCAACAACATCATCCATGTTCAGATCCAAGTGAAGATGAACATCCAAATCATAATCGTCATCGCCTGACTCTGCAGCTTCACCAACCTTTGACACAAGAATGTTTTCCGTAGTCATCTCTGATTCAACATCTTCAAACAATGTGGTAATCTCAACTGCAGCGGATTCAACATTTTCTGGTGTTGTTTCAACTACCACGACATCCTGTTTAGAGTTGAAGACGGAGGGTTGGAATTTCGTTTCCCTCATAAACTGTTTCAGTTCGTCCAACTTCCTCCAAAATGAATCGTCGATCTCCGCGTGAGTCATTTGGATCTCTGGTGGCTTGAAACGTATTTTGAGATCTCTAACAAACTCCTCCCAAGTAGCAGCACGATACGAACACCACCAAATCTCCCGGTGCCATTGTTGGTACCAATCAAGGGCGTCTCCGGTTAGATAGCGATTATCCACCGCAAGTTTCTGTTCCGGAATCACCTGATATCGAATGAAGAAACCTTCAATCTGATTAAGCCACTGGTCAACACCATCGCTATTGAACAATGAAACTTCAGATTGCGATTGAAAATTTGAGTAGTAATACGGATTGTAATAGGTTGCCATGGATGATGTTAGCTCTCAGTGAAAGCACCAAATGATGCGATACAGAATATCACAATGGAAATTGCTGAAGAATTAGTAGAAGAAAGAACAAGATTAGGGTTAGGGGTAGAAGATGAGAATCGGGAGAGAAGAGTCGACAGTCGAGAAGAGTATTTCATTCATTTGTTGCCTTCTTTAGTTCTGCTTTTCCCTACTAATACAGACTTGTCCAGACTTTACCAAAATACATTTTAGTCCTCCAGCTTCCTAATATGACAATACTTGAGTATGTAACAATGATATCTCCAATAATTGGGGAAGAAATAGTAGAAATATGAGTATTTTTCAGTTCTTGCAAAGCATATTAGCAGGATAATTGAATCTGATTCGGGGTTAGTTTCTGATTTCCATTCTGAAGAAAAAACTCATTTCTAGAAGTCACTTCATAAAGCTTTCTGGTTATAAAAGACTGATCGGTTGTGATTCAATTGTTAATTTTGAATGGCACCAGCTTGGTGTTTGTTTTTTGTGTTGTTTTAATCGCTCATTGAACTGTTAATTGATGTTGCTTCTTTATGTGTCCAGTATCTGGTATTTTTTTTATACAAGATTTATGCTTTGTCATGGTTTCCCTTACCTACCGCAACAGCATCATCGTCGCTTCAATCCCTTTGCGAAAAATAAAATTTGGTTGATTTACTTATTATGAAAATCAGCCATTTATCTTTGGATTAATGCTCAAGCTTCATAGAAACAGGATAGCTAGCTGAGTCTCAAGCTCTTTCTTGACTGCCTGTTCTTTTTTAGTGTTTTTTTTAGCTGTGCAAACCATCTTTTACTGCAATTTTTTAGTTTGTTTTAACGCCCAAAGAGTTTGACTAAGTCTCATGTTCAGCTCGTTTTTTTAGTTCCAGCAGCTAGCTACTTATCAGGATTGTAAGTAGTGTATAAATTTTTGATGCTCAGGTACGAATTGAGATGAGCTGAATTTTGATTTCCCGTATCATGTTTCAACAGGATTACAAAATTTGTTTTGTTCATGCGTAAATAGTATCAGATGTTGTGTGAAACGTAATTGGTATTCATTAACAGGCCAGTCTATTTGCACAATTTATATATTTTGAGTTCATATAATATGGGTCAAGATTCTTGCTTGAGATGTAATGTCCCATGGGTTGTGAGGAATGATGATCTACTATCACTAGCCCTATGAAGCTATCTGAAATTTTGTGACGAGCTTTGATAGGCTTTTACCTATAGGAAACTACGTTGAGTGCAGTATTAATACTTTTCTCGTATTCAAGACTAGACCGCTTCTTGTCCTAATGTATTCTTTTTCTTCCATTCTGCAGAATATCTAGGGGTCATCGATAAAGGAGTCCATGAGGAGAAGATAGTGATAGAAGTGTTTGGGCTTTGTTGTCCGCAGTTTTACATTTATTTTTACTAATGATATTTTTCTTTTGTAAATTTCATTCATTTATGAATGATTTATGTTAAGTTTAAAATATGTTTTTTTATGAAATCAATAACAATATGCTTATTATGCTATAGAATCGACTATCAAGGGATTGATGTTGTGGAGTGAAAGTGATGCATAGTTAGGAGGACAGTGACACTTTAATGTTTATTCCAATGTTTATTATTTTTTCTTTAACGACAAATATATACTCCAAATGAATGTGCAAATGTGTTATCAATAAGGGTGTAATGACATAGTAAATAAAGAAATTGATTGCAATTTATTTTAACAAGGGGGTAATGTATTATTTTAACAAGGGGGTAATGACTTATGAAACAAGGGGGAATGACTTATGAAACAAGGGGGTAATGACTTATGAAACAAGGGGGTAATGACTTATGAAATAAGGGGGTAATGACATATGAAATAACGGTGTAATGGAGAAACAAGGGGGTAATGACATATGAAACAAGGGGGTAATGGCTTATGAAACAAGGGGGTAATGACATATGAAACAAGGGTGTAATGGCATATGAAATAAGAGTGTAATGGCATATGAAATAAGGGTGTAATGGCATATGAAATGAGGGTGTAATGACATATGAAATAAGGGTGTAATGACATATGAAATAAGGGTGTAATGATGACGGATGCACAGTCGTCGTGTGCAAACGTCAAGAATAAATTTATAAGTCCGCTACTCGCGACTTCACTACTGGGTAGCAAGTGGTAAGTAGGGGTCAAACCCAAGGGAATTAGGGGGATAAGTGTTCTTTGAGGGATTGTACAGGGAGGGAGCGTGTTTTAGATTGATTGAGGTTTTAGTGTTAACAAGTACGTGTCTTTTTGGTTGGTTTTGGTTTTTAGTACGGAAAAGTAAATGACAGAAAAATAAATACTGAAAATAAAAGGAAGAAGACTTACAGCGGTTGTTGCGTGATTGGCAAGTCTTCCGGGAGGTGAGCAGTTAATAAGGCAGTTTATACTAAAAAAGTAAATGCAGGTGGTGTTTTTAATCTAAGGAAAGCATTCGGTTTCGGGGGCCTTTTATCATAGCCTGTTTATCATTGGCCTTTAGTGATCCTACTAAGTATTCAAACGTGTATCAAGGCCATTTCAAGCGCTCGATTTGCATACACGGTATAGCCCATTTCAAGGTCGTAGAGCACTTGTTCTATTCAGACTAGCACCCCATTTCAAGGTATACTAGCCTATGTGCATCCATTTGATCAATCATTTCCGATAAAACCAAATGGTGTTTAAAAGAGATCGAACTCCTCAGATAAGCTTTGCCATTTCAAGCATCCACTTACCCGAGTATGTTCACGAACCCCCACGGAAGAGTTTTGCTATTTCAAGCATCCACTCAACCTTGGAAGTTCTGACCTAATATATGGCACATAGAACAAGTTTTGAATACAAAGAAGAGGCACTAAAAGTATAGCCTAAAACATTTTATGATACAAGTACACCCCTTCAATCGAATGAAGAGTTTAGCTACGAATATCCATAGAGGTGGATACCATAGCTAAGTACTCGAGGGTTTTTGAAAGACAGTAAGTAAAGGAGAATACTCAAGAACCAACAGGAGTAAACTCAAAAACTACTAGAATACTCAAGAACCAACATGAGTATTATAGATTTCAAACAAAAGCGTACAAAAGTGCCCAAAGTCTAGAGAGATAAGTGATATGTTGTGTGGGATTGTGGATGGGATTACAAAGGGAAGGGGGGGTGTATTTATAGGCTTGGAGGAGGGGAAGATGTGGTGAGGAGTGAAGACACTTGGCAAGCTCTCCATGGAGCTCTCCAAAGCCGCCGGCCCTTGTCATCTCCTCCCAAAGCCGCCGGCCCATGTGGAGGAAGGGGAGAGGAGGAGAGGGGGATGTGAGGAGGAAGCCGCCGGCTAGGTGGCATGAGGGGAGTGGTTTGTGAGTTTTGTGAAGTTTTCACAAAACTATCGGTTCATTTCTGCTCCGGACTGACTTTGGTTGCTCTTCGGTTGGACTTGTTTTGAGTGATTCCATGTCAGGTTCATGATATTTCTTCAGTCGGCATCTGGTCGTGACCTTGGAATGACTCGTAATATCTTTTCAGCTTAAAAACTCCTCCTTAGCCTGTATTCTCTCTAGACTCCAAAATACCCTGTAGATAAATATCGGAACTAACAAGCAAAAGTTAAATAGACAAAGAGTCTAATTTGGTGGGTTTAACTGTGTTTATGATTCATACAATTATGGTCCATCAGATTACCCCACACTTTTAGTTGTTCGTCCCAAACAATGCTATTAAAGGGCGGCACACACTATCTAAGTAAACTTTTAAAATATTAAAGTGAGACTGTGGGACTAGATTTATCCTAATTCATGCATTACTTACTTATTACCAAATTAAACCGTGTAAATAAATAGAAGAAACTTGATACTTGTACCTTCGTGCCGAGATGCAAATTAATTCGGATGTTTCGGGAGATAGCCCTTTTCAGGCTCCTGGACTGCATTCTCGGGACCGACTCGCACTATATGGTTTCCTTGTAGCTTTCTCTAGCACGTGATTTGGTTCGGGTTTCACTGAGTTGAGCCTTTTTGATTTTCTTTTTGGCGAGGGACAGCTTTTTTGTAGTGAATCGGCCTTTGGCCTTTGATTTGACTCTTTGAGTACTTCACTTTTGTTCGGTTAAAACCTTCACAATTTTGGGCCTTTGGCCTCTTGATTTGCTTCTTTGAGCTTTTACCTTTTTGTGGCTTGCTAGTCCATTTTCTCAAGCCTTTTTGGGAGGTCTAATCATCGCCCGCGAGCATATGGAAATACCTCCCCGCTCTCTCTCATCTTTGCCGTTTCGCACGAGTCAAAATGAGGGTCGCTCATTTATTTTCCCGGCTACTTTGACTAGAGATAGGACGGTTTGATTCCCGTCCCGCCTTTTTTCTTTTTGCATAAACACTGCATGGCGGAGATGACTTCTGACTCAACTGAAACCCGAAGTGCAGCCTCCACTGACTTCGTAAACCATATAGCGAAATTCAGTCCTTCGATTGCTTGCCAAGCCTCTGTTGGGAATTTTCTATCAACTCCACATCTCCTGTTTCTCTCAGCACAAAGGGACAAATGAGAAGTTACATTCTAAGTTTTTAAACAGTTGAATTTTCACAAGGTTATTGCATGATATATGATCTATCTTTTTCACATTCTCAAGTTCATATTTTCAAAAAGATAATATTAAGGGAAAAGGAAAAGAAAAACATGTTATGTACACAGGCGGTTCTCACCCCACACTTTTAAATGAAGGCGTGCCTTTCAGCAAGGCTTAGTTCAAAAGCCATGCAAGCAGACAATTATGAGAAGGAAATGACATTAAGGAAAAGGGAAGAACAGAACTCCCTTTAAGGTGTCGAGTGAACAACATGGCTCGAGGCTGGATAATCGAGGGAGTTCAGCTGGGGCCTTGAACTCTTGGCATAGGCCTGGCTGGCTTGATGTTGCACCCATAACCGATTCCTGAATAGTCATTTCATTCTATGCACCAAGTGGGTGAGAGCGACTTATTGGTAAAAACTAAATGACAGAAAATAAAAGTACTGAAAGTAAGATAGGTGTCGGGTTACCTCTCGACCAGTGCCTTTGTTTAACGTCGTTGGCTCGACAGTACCTCATTCCTAGATCATAAGTTTGGATCCCATTGGTGTGTGAGGTCAAACTTTGTCCCAACTGCCCTTTTGATTTGCCCAAAGAACTCATATGGCAGCGGGCTCGGTTTGGTTTTCCATTGGTTTGGCAGGTTCTTCTTTTCATAGCTCCGAGAAGGTGAGGCTCCCTTGACCATAGCTGCTGGTCCATGGAATCGTGCTCTCTTGCTTCTCCTTCCGGGTTTCCATTCTCTTGGCCCATGTCTTTGCCACTTCTTCGTGTATGGTCGGTTGGCATCTTTGCAGTTTTGGAAGTTTAGTCTTTTGCCATGCGACCTCAAGCATGCTCCCATGCCAATCCTCTTCTTCATGGCAGCGATGAAAGGTCGTCCTAGAACGAGTGAGTTTTCCGGGCTGCTTGGCTGGCTCGTGGCGAGGGAGTGCTCCATTGTCGGCTTCTCGAGCTCAAGCTTCACCTCCAACTCGCCTTCCACCTCATCATTGATTACTTCATCTTTAGGGGCTGTGATCCGTATACAAACCGAGGGGACAAGTTGGGGGACTTCCACCACAAGGGCCAGGTCTGTCTCAGGCAGCTCGGGTGCTTTGGCCAGCTCGGCAGGGAGGACAATGCCTTTCTCGGATAGTTCGGCAGTGAGGTCTGGGCACGTCTCGGGTATTTTGGCAGCGAGCATCGAGACTCTCTCGGGCAACTCGGTAATGAGTTCCGGGACTTCCGTTGGCTTGGTGGTGAGGACTGGGCCTGTCTTGGCTGGTTCTTCTTCGATCATCCGTGGATTCTCATCCTCTGCCGGTTCCGTGCGCTCTTCTTTGATGACTCTTGGCTTGAGCATCTTTTGAATTGCCTCAATATTTGCCCATGTTTCCTCGATGTCGGCCTGGATTTGGTGCATTGTGTTGGCCTGTTCTTGTCTTGATCTTGACCTCGCGGCCAAATCATTTATCAAATCCCACAGATCAGCCATGGCTAAGTTATTCACCGAACCTCCCGCCGCATCATTAAGCCTATTCCACTCTTGTGGCATCATTCCACCTAGAAACCTTTGAAGAAGATCTAAGTTCGTGAATCCATGGTGCGGGCAGCTCGTTACAAGGGAATCGAAGTACCATAAGTACTTGTCCAAAGTTTCGTCCCGGTATTGCTTTAGGTTGTTGATCTTCTCGCGGATTTCAAGTTCGAAAGATGGCTGGGCTCTTTGACAGGGATCGGTGCCATAATCTGACAGGGAAAACTCTTTTAGAAATTTGACTCAAAGATTTTCATAACAGCTTTCATACTCTGCACATGAGTAATACCACTCTATTGCCGAGTCAGTCAAAGTAAATTTGAAACATTTCAGCTTAAACTCCTCTAACGTCTCATTCTCAGGTTTCATGTGGCGGCAGATGTGGTGAAATTGTTGGCAATGTATCACAGGGTCCTCTTCAATGGTACCTCCGAATTTGGGGAGAGAGCTAAGCATTTCAAACATAAGGTTGCTGCCCCCGACTTCCCAAGGTTCTATGTCGTAGTATGAAGACATGGCGAATTATGTACAACAGACAAAAGAACAACTATCCATTTGCTAACTCCCCGGCAACGGCGCCAATTTTGACGGATGCACAGTCGTCGTGTGCAAACGTCAAGAATAAATTTATAAGTCCGCTACTCGCGACTTCACTACTGGGTAGCAAGTGGTAAGTAGGGGTCGAACCCAAGGGAATTAGGGGGATAAGTGTTCTTTGAGGGATTGTACAGGGAGGGAGCGTGTTTTAGGTTGATTGAGGTTTTAGTGTTAACAAGTACGTGTCTTTTTGGTTGGTTTTGGTTTTTAGTACGAAAAAGTAAATGACAGAAAAATAAATACTAAAAATATAAGGAAGAAGACTTACAGCGGTTGTTGCGTGATTGGCAAGTCTTCCGGGAGGTGAGCAGTTGATAAGGCAGTTTATACTAAGAAAGTAAATGCCGGTGGTGTTTTTAATCTAAGGAAAGCATTCGGTTTCGGGGGCCTTGTATCATAGACTGTTTATCATTGGCCTTTAGTGATCCTACTAAGTATTCAAACGTGTATCAAGGCCATTTCAAGCGCTCGATTTGCATACACTGTCTAGCCCATTTCAAGGTATACTAGCCTATGTGCATCCATTTGATCAATCATTTCCGATCAAACCAAATGGTGTTTAAAAGAGATCGAACTCCTCAGATAAGCTTTGCCATTTCAAGCATCCACTTACCCGAGTATGTTTACGAACCCCCACGGAAGAGTTTTGCCATTTCAAGCATCCACTCAACCTTGGAAGTTCTGACCTAATATATGGCACATAGAACAAGTTTTGAATACAAAGAAGAGGCACTAAGAGTATATCCTAAAACATTTTATGATACAAGTACACCCCTTCAACCGAATGAAGAGTTTAGCTACGAATATCCATAGAGGTGGATACCATAGCTAAGTACTCGAGGGTTTTTGAAAGACAGTAAGTAAAGGAGAATACTCAAGAACCAACAGGAGTAAACTCAAAAACTACTAGAATACTCAAGAACCAACAGGAGTATTATAGATTTCAAACAAAAGCGTACAAAAGTGCCCAAAGTCTAGAGAGATAAGTGATGTGTTGTGTGGGATTGTGGATGGGATTACAAAGGGAACGGGGGGTGTATTTATAGGCTTGGAGGAGGGGAAGATGTGGTGAGGAGTGAAGACACTTGGCAAGCTCTCCATGGAGCTCTCCAAAGCCGCCTACCCTTGTCAACTCCTCCCAAAGCCGCCGGCCCATGTGGAGGAAGGGGAGAGGAGGAGAGGGGGATGTGAGGAGAAAGCCGCCGGCTAGGTGGCATGAGGGGAGTGGTTTGTGAGTTTTGTGAAGTTTTCACAAAACTATCGGTTCATTTCTGCTCCGGACTGACTTTGGTTGCTCTTCGGTTGGACTTGTTTTGAGTGATTCCATGTCAGGTTCATGATATTTCTTCAGTCGGCATTCTGTCGTGACCATGGAATGACTCGTAATATCTTTTCAGCTTAAAAACTCCTCCTTAGCCTGTATTCTCTCTAGACTCCAAAATACCCTGTAGATAAATATCGGAACTAACAAGCAAAAGTTAAATAGACAAAGAGTCTAATTTGGTGGGTTTAACTGTGTTTATGATTCATACAATTATGGTCCATCAGATTACCCCACACTTTTAGTTGTTCGTCCCGAACAATGCTATTAAAGGGCGGCACACACTATCTAAGTAAACTTTTAAAATATGAAAGTGAGACTGTGGGACTAGATTTGTCCTAATTCATGCATTACTTACTTATTACCAACTTAAACCGTGTAAATAAATAGAAGAAACTTGATACTTGTACCTTCGTGCCGAGATGCAAATTAATTCGGATGTTTCGGGAGATAGCCCTTTTCAGGCTCCTGGACTGCATTCTCGGGACCGACTCGCACTATATGGTTTCCTTGTAGCTTTCTCTAGCACGTGATTCGGTTCGGGTTTCACTGAGTTGAGCCTTTTTGATTTTCTTTTTGGCGAGGGACAACTTTTTTGTAGTGAATCGGCCTTTGGCCTTTGATTGGACTCTTTGAGTACTTCACTTTTGTTCGGTTAAAACCTTCACAATTTTGGGCCTTTGGCCTCTTGATTTGCTTCTTTGAGCTTTTGCCTTTTTGTGGCTTGCTAGTCCATTTTCTCAAGCCTTTTTGGGAGGTCCAATCATCGCCTGCGAGCATAAGGAAATACCTCTCCGCTCTCTCTCATCTTTTCCGTTTCGCGCGAGTCAAAATGAGGGTCGCTCATTTACTTTCCCGGCTACTTTGACTAGAGATAGGACGGTTTGATTCCCGTCCCGCCTTTTTTCTTTTTGCATAAACACTGCATGGCGGAGATGACTTCTGACTTAACTGAAACCCGAAGTGCAGCCTCCACTGACTTCGTAAAACATATAGCAAAATTCAGTCCTTCGATTGCTTGCCAAGCCTCTCTAGGGCATTTTCTATCAACTCCACATCCCCTGTTTATCTCAGCACAAAGGGACAAATGAGAAGTTACATTCTAAGTTTTTAAACAGTTGAATTTTCACAAGGTTATTGCATGAATTATGATCATTCTTTTTCAAATTCTCAAGTTCATATTTTCAAAAAGATAATATTAAGGGAAAAGGAAAAGAAAAACATGTTATGTACACAGGCGGTTCTCACCCCACACTTTTGAACGAAGGCGTGCCTTTCAGCAAGACTTAGTTCAAAAGCCATGCAAGCAGACAATTATGAGAAGGAAATGACATTAAGGAAAAGTGAAAAACAGAACTCCTTTAAGGTGTCGAGCGAACGACACGGCTCGAGGCTGGATAATCGAGGGAGTTCAGCTGGGGCCTTGAACTCTTGGCATAGGTCAGGCTGGCTTGATGTTGCACCCATAACCGATTCCTGAATAGTCATTTCATTCTATGCACCAAGTGGGTGAGAGCGACTTATTGGTAAAAACTAAATGACAGAAAATAAAAGTACTGAAAGTAAGATAGGTGTCGGGTTACCTCCGGACAGCACTGCCTTGTCGCGAGGCAATGTGTACAAAATTAATTTATAAGTCCGCTACTCGCGACTTCACTACTTGGTAGCAAGTGGTAAGTAGAGGTCGAACCCAAGGGAATTAGGGGGATAAGTTATTCTTTGAGGGAATCGTACAGCGAGGGAGCGTGTTTTAGGTTGATTGAGATTTTAGTGCGGAAAAGTAAGTGTTTTTGGTTGGTTTTGGTTTTTAATGCGGAAAGGTAAATGACAGAAAAGTAAATACTGAAAATAAAAGGAAGAAGACTTACAGCGGTTGTTGCGTGATTGGCAAGTCTTCCGGGAGGTGAGCAGTTGATAAGGCAGTTTATACTAAGAAAGTAAATGCAGGTGGTGTTTGAATTTAAGGAAAGCATTCGGTTTCGGGGGCCTTGTATCATAGCCTGTTTATCATTGACCTTTAGTGATCCTTCTAAGTATTCAAACGTGTATCAAGGCAATTCCAAGCACTCGATTTGCCACACTGTCTAGCCCATTCCAAGGTCGTAGAGCACTTGTTCTATTTAGACTAATACCCCATTCCAAGGTATTTTAGCCTATGTGCATCCATTTGGTCCGTCATTCCCGAGCAACCAAATGGTGTTTAGAGAGGTCAAACTCCTCAGATAAGCTTTGCCATTCCAAGCATCCACTTACCCGAGTATGTTTACGAACCCCACGGAAGAGCTTTGCCATTCCAAGCATCCACTCAACCTTGGAAGTTCTAACCTAATATATGGCACATAGAACAAGTTTTGAATACAAAGAAGAAGCACTAAAGTATAGCCTAAAACATTTTATAATACAAGTACACCCCTTCAACCGAATGAAGAGTTTAGCTACGAATATCCATAGAGGTGGATACCATAGCTAAGTACTTACAGTTTTTGAAAGACAGTAAGTAAAGGAAAGGGGTGAGTACTTCAAGAACCGACAAGAGTACTCGAGAATAGAAAAGTAAAGCTTGAGTACTATAAGAACCGACAAGAGTACTCAAGAACTAACTACAATACTCAAGAACCAACAAGAGTATTATAGATTTAAAACCAAAGCTTACAAAAGTACCAAAATGTAGAGAGATAAGTGTTTTGTGAATGGGATGTTGAATACAAAGGAGGAGAGGCTCTATTTATAGCCATGGGAGGAGGAGATGTGTGGAGGAGGAGGAGCACACATGGCATCATCTCCATGGAAGTTCCATAGCCGCCGGTTGGAGGTCATCCATGGAGGAAATAAGGTGGCTTTGCCACCCATGACTCGCCCTCTTCACAAGAAGCCGCCGGTCATAAGGGCAAAGGTGGAGGTTTTTGTGAGTTTTGTGATGTTTTCACAAACCTATCGGTGTATTTCCTCTCCGGAATGACTTTGGTTGCTCTTCGGTTGGATTTGTTTTGAGTGATTCCATGTCAGGATCTTGAGATTTCTTCAGTCAGCATCTGGTCGTGACCTTGGAATGACTCGTAATATATTTTCAGCGTAAAAACTCCTCCTTAGCGTGTATTCTCTCTAGGCTCCAAAATACCCTGTAGATAATTATCGGAACTAACATGCAAAAGTTAAATAGACAAACAGTCTAATTTAGTGGGTTTAACTGTGTTTATGATTCGTATAATTATGGTCCATCAGATCACCCCACACTTTTAGTTGTTCATCCCGAACAATGCTATTAAAGGGCGGCACACTAAGTAAGCTTTTAAAATATGAAAGTTAGACTGTGGGACTCGATTTATCCTAATTCATGCATTACTACTTATTACCAAATTAAACCGTGTAAATAAATAGAAGAAACTTGATACTTGTACCTCCGTGCTGAGAAGCAAATTATTTTGGATGTTTCGGGAGATAGCCCTTTTCAGGCTCCTGGACTGCATCCTCGGGACCGTCTCGCACTATATGGTTTCCTTGTAGCTTTCTCTAGCACGTGATTCGGTTCGGGTTTCAATGGTTTGGTCTTTGATTTTCTTTTGGCGAGGGACATCTTTTGTAGTGAATCGGCCTTTGGCCTTTGATTTGACTCTTTGAGTACTTCACTTTTTGTTCGGTTAAAACCTTCACAATTTTGGACCTTTGGCCTCTTGATTTGCTTCTTCGAGCTTTTGCCTTATTTTGGCTTGCTAGTCCATTTTCTCAAGCCTTTTTGGGAAGTCCAATCATCGTCAAGATGAGGGTCGCTCATCTATTTTTTCGGCTACTTTGACGAGAGATAGGACGGTCTGATTCCCTTCCTCGCCTTTTTTTCTTTTTGCATAAACACTGCATGGCGGAGATGACTTCAATCTTCACTGAAACCCGAAGTGCAGCCTCCACTGACTTCGAAAACCATATAGTTAGATTCGATCCTTCGAGTGCTTGCCAAGCCTCTCTAGGGCAGTTTATGTCAACTCCACATCCCTAGTTTATCTCAGCACAAAGGGACAAATGAGAAGTTACATTCTAAGTTTTTAAACAGTTGAATTTTCACAAGGTTAATGCATGAATTATGATCTATCTTTTTCACATTCTTAAGTTCATATTTTCAAAAAGATAATATTAAAGGAAAAGGAAAAGAAAAACATATTATGTACACAGGCGGTTCTCACCCCACACTTTTGAACAAAGGCGTGCCTTTCAGCAAGACTTAGTTCAAAAGCCATGCAAGCAGACAATTATGAGAAGGAAATGACATTAAGGAAAAGGGAAGAACAGAACTCCCTTTAAAGTGTCGAGTGAACGACATGCATGAGGCTGGATAATCGAGGGAGTTTGGCTGGGGCCTTGAACTCTTGGCGTAGGCCTGGCTGGCTTAATGTTGCACCCAATTCCGATTCCTGAATAGTCATTTCTTCTATGCACCAAGTGGGTGAGAGCGACTTATTGGTAAAAACTAAATGACAGAAAAATAAAAGACAGAAAGTAAGATAGGTGTCGGGTTACCTCCCGACCAGTGCTTTTGTTTAACGTCGTTGGCTCGACAGTACCTCATTCCTGGATCACTGGTTTGGATCCCATGGGTGGCTCAGGTCGTATTTCGCCACTGTTCCTGTGTTGATTCTGGCCTTGACTCTTCCTGATTTCTTGCTTGGGTTAGAACCCCATGGTTTTGGTGTTTTTTTCTTTCCATTGCTTTTCAGAAGGCGGGGGACCTTTGACCATAGCTGCTGGTCTTGTTACTCTTTCGGTCTCCTTTAGCAGGTTAGTAATCTGTGTACCGTGATCTGAGATAGGTATAATGTCTGGCGGTTTCTTTTTTTATCCGTGCGGCTTTTATTAATGGAGAAATTTGCAATTTTGCCGCCGAACTTAAGCGATAATGAGCCCTTGCCCACATCGATCCTTGCTTTAGTAGCGTAGTGGAATGGTCGTCCCAATATTATTGTTGGAGGGTCGTCTTCGCTGGTCTCTCCCGTTTGTATTACATAAAAGTCTGCAGCAACGACGAGCTTTCCCACATGGAGTATTACATCTTCCAGCACTCCAACCGGACGGATGCATGATTTATCTCCTAGCTCGATATTTGACCTGGGCAGTTTCAATGGACCAAGTCCTAATAAGTAATATAAGGAGGAAGGCATGGCGTTGACAGCAGCCCCAAGATCGACTAAGCACTTATGAATCTGGGTTTCACCAATACCGCAGGTGACTGTGAAGGCCCCTGGGTCTTTATCTCTTTCCGGTCGTGACTCATGATCTGAAGTGAGGACTCTTTCTATTGTCGGGCCATTCTGCCCATTCCTTGGCTTAGGATTTGTATAATCGGGCCCCTTAATATTTTGCTTCGGAGCATAAATATTAGTTGGAGAGTCCCACTTTAAATCGTTATTGTCATCCCATCCAGGTGCTGGTATGTCAGAGTGTATGATCGGTGGTGGTGTTATGCAAACGGTGAATGCGTACCGTCCATTGTCAGCATGCGTAACCCATGTTTTGCCATCATTGGGTCGGTCTTCCTCTTGGTTCCAATCAGGACGACGCCTCCGGGTGAAGTGCTTGTTTGTAAGTCTGTAAGTTGGGGATCGTGCTACTTCTCCCAGTGTCGCCTTTACGTTTGACCTCTTTATCATGCTAAGATTCGCCTTTGGGTTTTGGATGGTTTGTGAAGGAAGTCTGCCAGGCTCATTAGTGAGTGTTGACATTGCCGTGGCGAGCTGGGACATTTGTTTGGTCAATTCTGAAATTGCCCCGTCAGTTTTTGCCTGGTATTGGTGTAGCGAAGCACCCAATTGATTTATGCTTCCTACGAGCTCCTTCATTGTGTCATCGAGTGACTTGGTTGGTTCTTGCTGATTATTCGGGCCGGCTTGGTACTGATTTGGTCCTCTTTGCTGATATTGGCCTGTTGATGGAGCGTTCTGGTTATTCTATCGATGGGGGGGGGGGGTTGGTAGAATGACTGAGCTAGTTGAGGGACAGCTGGTTGTGCTTCCTTCTGAGGATAGTTGTTGTTACGCCAGTTCGGGTTGGTTGTTTGACCATACTGTCGGTTTTGTCCGGCTCTGTCGTTGTTGTTGTATCCTTGGTATCCTCCCACTGCATTCACTTCTGCTGGTTCCTCTTCTATTAATGTCGGGCATGCGTCAGTTTTGTGGTCCGTAGAACCACAAAATTCGCAAGGCTTAACTGGAACTGGTTGTCTTCGTAGGAACTGAATCATCATCTCCTTTAATTGTTTCATCTCTTCTGGCATGGATTTCATCGGTGTTTCAGCTTTTGCCATATTCCTTGTTCGGGAAAATTCTTCCTGACGAGTCGTCTCTTCTCTAAATCGGGCATTTTCAGCAACGTTTGTGATAAGATCCCTTATGCCACTTATTGATAGATTCATCATGGATCCTCCAGCTGAGGCATCCAGGAGCATTTTGTCTAAGGGTCTTAATCCATCAATGAGATACTCGACGGTGAGTTTCTCGGGCAGTCCAAGGGTATAGCAGCTTCTCTCCAGGTGGTTGAACTTTTCCAGGTAATCGTACATGGTTTCATTCGGTCCTTGCTTGATGTCTTGTAGTTGCCTCCGTACTTGCATCGCCCATCCTGCCGGGTAATATTTGTCCAGGAATTTCTTTTGCATCTGAGCCCATGTTCTGATGCTATCGGAAGGCAATGAAAGGAACCAATCGTTTGCCGCGTCAATGACAGAAAAATAGAACGCCTTCAACTTGAAGTCGTCTACGTTTACGCCATTCGGTTTTAAGTTCTGGCAGATACCATGTAAGCGCTGGAGATGAGTCATTGCTGACTCTCCACGTGTTCCTGAGAATTTTGGTAAGTTGTGGGCCACTGAAGTGTTGATGATGATATTTTCCAGTTCAGGGCCTTCGTGAATGCACCATGGCTGGTTTCTGAAATACGGTGCTGAGAGTTTTCCCATAGTAGGTTCACGGAAATTGTTGTTATCTCCGTAGTAGTTATCGAAAGCGGGTTCTCGTCTCAGCACTTGTCGAGGTTGAGGGGGTGGTGGATATCTAGGGGGTTGTACTGGACCAGCTGCATTTCGGTCCTCGGGTGGTTCTTGATTTCTTCTGATGGCCTCCCTATCACGAGCTCTTCTGTTTCTGATGAGTTGTTCCAGATCGTCCACAAATGGAAGTGGCACCTCATCATTTCGATCGTACATGTTTATCTCATCGTCATCTTCGTAGTCATGGTGGCTTCCTTCGCAAGACATGGTTGTTTTGAAGCGAGTATCGATTCAAAGAACTTATCCGATTAATTAACTAATTCCCCGGTAACGGCGCCAATCTGACAGCACTGCCTTGTCGCGAGGCAATGTGTACAAAATTAATTTATAAGTCCGCTACTCGCGACTTCACTACTGGGTAGCAAGTGGTAAGTAGGGGTCGAACCCAAGGGAATTAGGGGGATAAGTTATTCTTTGAGGGAATCGTACAGCGAGGGAGCGTGTTTTAGGTTCATTGAGATTTTAGTGCGGAAAAGTAAGTGTTTTTTGGTTGGTTTTGGTTTTTAATGCGGAAAGGTAAATGACAGAAAAGTAAATACGGAAAATAAAAGGAAGAAGACTTACAGCAGTTGCGTGATTGGCAGTCTTCCGAGAGGTGACCAGTTGATAAGGCAGTTTATACTAAGAAAGTAAATGCAGGTGGTGTTTGAATTTAAGGAAAGCATTCAGTTTCGGGGGCCTTGTATCATAGCCTGTTTATCATTGACCTTTAATGATCCTTCTAAGTATTCAAACGTGTATCAAGGCCATTCCAAGCACTCGATTTGCCACACTGTCTAGCCCATTCCAAGGTCGTAGAGCACTTGTTCTATTTAGACTAATACCCCATTCCAAGGTATATTAGCCTATGTGCATCCATTTGGTCAATCATTCCCGAGCAACCAAATGGTGTTTTAGAGAGGTCAAACTCCTCAGATAAGCTTTGCCATTCCCAGCTTCCACTTACCCGAGTATGTTTACGAACCCCACGGAAGAGCTTTGCCATTCCAAGCATCCACTCAACCTTGGAAGTTCTAACCTAATATATGGCACATAGAACAAGTTTTGAATACAAAGAAGAAGCACTAAAGTATAGCCTAAAACATTTTATAATACAAGTACACCCCTTCAACCGAATGAAGAGTTTAGCTACGAATATCCATAGAGGTGGATACCATAGCTAAGTACTTACAGTTTTTGAAAGACTGTAAGTAAAGGAAAGGGGTGAGTACTTCAAGAACCGACAAGAGTACTCGAGAATAGAAAAGTAAAGCTTGAGTACTACAAGAACCGACAAGAGTACTCAAGAACTAACTACAATACTCAAGAACTAACAAGAGTATTATAGATTTAAAACCAAAGCTTACAAAAGTACCAAAATGTAGAGAGATAAGTGTTTTGTGAATGGGATGTTGAATACAAAGGAGGAGCAGAGACTCTATTTATAGCCATGGGAGGAGGAGATGTGTGGAGGAGGAGGAGCACACATGGCATCATCTCCATGGAAGCTCCATAGCCGTCGGTTGGAGGTCATCCATGGAGGAAGCAAGGTGGCTTTGCCACTGATGGACCATAATTGTATGAATCATAAACACAGTTAAACCCACCAAATTAGACTGTTTGTCTATTTAACTTTTGCTTGTTAGTTCCGATATTTATCTATAGGGTATTTTGGAGTCTAGAGAGAATACAGGCTAAGGAGGAGTTTTAAAGCTGAAAATGAATTACGAGTCATTCCAGGTCACGACCAAATTCCAACTTTCAAGAACCGACTTGGAATCACGCAAATATGCTAGAACAGTCGGCATTTGGACAAGAACGCAATGCAAAGGCACCGAGCCCGGTAAAGGCCAAACAAGGGCAATTTCAGCCGATTTGGGATTTCGACCATGTTCCAAGCATAATTTGGCTTAGGTTCCTTCTTGAGATCATCTTAGAATGACATTTTCATTCAGAATACACTCTCCAAAATCCAAGAAGCTCCGGTCAAATTCCGGTCAAACCGATGGCTTTTTGGAGACAAATATCTCATTCCACTCACACATATCCTCCCCTCCTCCACCACATGGGCGGCTAAGCCATCATCCACTCCTCCTTTGCCACATGGGCGGCGGCTTTTGGGAGGAATGACTCACCTCCGATGGCTTTTGTGAGCTCCTCCCATTTTGTGCCATGTGTCTTCTTCTCCTCCACATCTCCTCCTCTTCATGGCCTATAAATAGAACCCTCCTTCTCCATTGTAAATCATCCCATAATTTCACGAGTCTTTAGAGAGATAGAGGGCTTAACCCTCTTCTCTTCACTTTCAATAAACACTTTGTTCTTCATTTTGGAGCTACCTTCCCTTGCTTGGATCTTGCCTAGGAGCTCCTCTCCTCCACTTATTGTAGGTACAAAATTACTTTCCGTATATTTTGTTCTTACTTTAAAAGTTATTCTCCTTTTCGGTATCCTTGTTCAAAGCCATAGTTTGCTTGTATTCCTTGACATGACTACAAGTAGCTAAAGCTTGTATTCGGTAGAGGGAGTATTTATATCATAAACTGTTTTAGACTCTATGCTTAATGCTACTTAGTGTTTCAAAACTTGTTCTATGTGCCACATATTAGGTCAGAACTTCCAAGGTTGAGTGGATGCTTGAAATGGCAAAACTCTTCCGTGGGGTTCGTGAACATACTCGGGTAAGTGGATGCTTGAAATGGCAAAGCTTATCTGAGGAGTTCGACCTCTCTAAAACACCATTTGGATTGATCGGAAATGATTGTTCAAATGGATGCACATAGGCTAGTATACCTTGAAATGGGGTGCTAGTCTAAATAGAACAAGTGCTCTATGACCTTGAAATGGGCTAGACAATGTGGCAAATCGAGCGCTTGAAATGGCCTTGATACACTTTTGAACACTTAGTAGGATCATTAAGGGTCAATGATGAACGATGATATGATATGAAACCCCTAAACCGAATCCTTTACTTACAGTCTATTATCAACTATTGTAATTTACTTTCAGTTCTCAAAGCACACTTAAACCCAACCCCAATCGCATTTAAATTCTGCATAAGCTTCATTAAAGAACAACTAATCCACACTGACTCTCTTGGGTCGACCCCTACTTACCACTTGCTACCCAGTAGTAAAGTCGCGAGTAGCGGACTTATAAATTTATTCTTGACGTTTGCACACGATGACTGTGCATCCATCAAAATTGGCGCCGTTGCCGGGGAGTTGTGAATCGGAATAGTTGTTCTATTTTGTTTGTTTTATCATGCAATTCACTAAGTCTTACTACTACAGAATGGAGGCTTGGAACAATGAGGAGTTTTCCCCACCACCCTTTGAACTTGAAATCCGCGAGAAGATCAACAACATAGAGCAATCCCAGGAGGAAACTTTGGACGAGTACTTGGCGTACTTTGACTCCATTGTGACGAGCTGCCCGCACCATGGATTCACCAACCACGATCTTCTTCAAAGGTTTCTCAATGGGATGATACCACAAGGGTGGAATTGGCTAAATGATGCAGCAGGAGGCTCGGTGAACAACTTAGACATAGATGATCTTTGGAACTTAATAGATGATTTGGCCGTGAGGTCAAGACAAAGACAAGATCAGGCCATGCGGCGCAAAGAACTGGACAACATAATGCAACAAATCAGGGCCAAAACTGAGTTATGGGCAGCAGAAAACAAGCTGGCAGCTAGCACCCAGCAATTAGCCGCAGACATACAGCAATTGAGTGCCTTGATGCACCAATTCACGGCCAAAACCGAATCATGGGCAATAAAAAGGATGGCAGAACCCGAGGAGCCGGAAGAGAATGAGGACCAGCAGATGACCGAAGATGAACCAGCCAAGACATACCCGGACCTCAATGACGAGTTGCCCATATCAGACCCATACCTCAGTATGATTGCCCCCGGAGACCATATGAATGACGAGGATGAGGACCCATGGTTGCCTGACGAAGAGCTCCATTCAGATTATCCCTGGGAGTTAGAAGAAGAAATGCCCAAATCAGGCCTGGTCCTTATCACCAATCCATCCGAGGAAATAACAGTCCTAACTGCCGAGCCAACAGAAGTCCCGAACCTCACTGCCAAAGCGGCCGAAGAAATCAAGACAGGCCCGGTCCTTTCGCTCGGAGCACCCGAGAAAGTCCCGGACCTCATTGCCGAACTGTCCGAGAAAGACCTGGTCCTCACTGTCGGAGCACCTGAAACAGACCCAGTCCTCATGGTCGAAGTGCCTCAACTTAACCCTTCGTGTTTTATGCCGATCATAGCCACCGAAGATCATATAATCAATAATGATGAGGTGCACGGGGAGTTAGAGGACGAGCATGAGCCAAAAAAGCCGACAAAGGAACTCTCACTCGTCATAAGCCAAGGGAAACCGCCTGAAAACTCACTCGTTCCAAGACAACCATCCATCACTGCCACAATGAAGAGGATTGGCAGAGGCGCATGCTTAATGTCGCCTACATTTAATGGCACAAAACCAAACTTCCAAACTCGCAAAGGTGCCAACTATTCAAACATGAAAAAGCGGCAAAGACATGGGTCGAAAGAATGGAAACCCGGAAGGAGTAACAAGCAAGCACGACTCATTGGACCAGCAGCTATGGTCAAGAAAGCCTCACCCTCTCAAATCAAAAGAGCTACCGAGAAGAAGTTCGACCTCAAGCACCCATGGGATCCCTACTTATGATCCAGGAATGAGGTATCGTCGAGCCAACGACGTTAAACAAAGGCACTGGTCGGGAGGTAACCCGACACCTATCTTACTTTCAGTCATTTAATTTCAGTCATTTAGTTTTTTGCCCTAAATCATTCTCACCTTTCCTGTATATATTTGCTTGCATGTCTTTTGAACTAAGTCTTGCTAAAAAGCACGCCTTCGTTCAAAAGTGTGGGGTGAGAACCGCCTTTGTACATAACATGCTTTTTCTTTTTCCTTTTCCCTTAATATTATCTTTTTGAAAATATGAACTTGAGAATGTGAAAAAGATAGATCATAATTCATGCAATAACCTTGTGAAAATTCAACTGTTTAAAAACTTAGAATGTAACTTCTCATTTGTCCCTTTGTGCTGAGATAAACTAGGGATGTGGAGTTGACATAAACTGCCATAGAGAGGCTTGGCAAGCACTCAAAGGATCGAATCTAACTATATGGTTTTCGAAGTCAGTGGAGGCTGCACTTCGGGTTTCAGTGAAGATTGAAGTCATCTCCGCCATGCAGTGTTTATGCAAAAAGAAAAAAGGCAAGGACGGGAATCAGACCGTCCTATCTCTAGTCAAAGTAGCCGAGAAATTAGATGAGCGACCCTCATCTTGACCCGCGCGAAACGGCAAGGATGAGAGGAGCGGGGAGGTATTTCCATATGCTTGCGGGCGACGATTGGACCTCCCAAAAAGGCTTGAGAAAATGGACTAGCAAGCCACAAAAAGGAAAAAGCTCAAAGAAGCAAATCAAGAGGCCAAATGCCCAAAATTGTGAAGGTTTTAACCGAACAAAAAGTGAAGTACTCAAAGAGTCAAATCAAAGGCCGATTCACTACAAAAGCTGTCCCTCGCCAAAAGAGAATCAAATACCAAACCATTGAAACCCGAACCGAATCACGTGCTAGAGAAAGCTACAAGAAAACCATATAGTGCGAGATGGTCCCGAGAATGCAGTCCAGGAGCCAAAAAAGGGCTATCTCCCGAAACATCCAAAATGATTTGCATCTCAGCACAAAGGTACAAGTATCAAGTTTCTTCTATTTATTTACACGGTTTAATTTGGTAATAAGTAGTAATGCATGAATTAGAATAAATCTAGTCCCACAGTCTCACTTTCATATTTTAAAAGTTTACTTAGATAGTGGGCCGCCCTTTAATAGCATTGTTCGGGACGAACAACTAAAAGTGTGGGGTGATCTGATGGACCATAATTGTATGAATCATAAACACAGTTAAATCCACCAAATTAGACTGTTTGTCTATTTAACTTTTGCTTGTTAGTTCCGATATTTATCTACAGGGTATTTTGGAGTCTAGAGAGAATACAGGCTAAGGAGGAGTTTTAAAGCTGAAAATGAATTACGAGTCATTCCAGGTCACGACCAATTCCAACTTTCAAGAACCGACTTGGAATCACTCAAATATGCTAGAACAGTCGGCATTTGGACAAGAACGCAATGCAAACGCACCGAGCCCGGTAAAGGCCAAACAAGGGCAATTTCAACCGATTTGGGATTTCGACCATGTTCCAAGCATAATTTGGCTTAGGTTCCTTCTTGAGATCATCTTAGAATGACATTTTCATTCAGAATACACTCTCCAAAATCCAAGAAGCTCCGGTCAAATTCCGGTCAAACCGATGGCTTTTTGGAGACAAATATCTCATTCCACTCACACATATCCTCCCCTCCTCCACCACATGGGCGGCTAAGCCATCATCCACTCCTCCTTTGCCACATGGGCGGCGGCTTTTGGGAGGAATGACTCACCTCCGATGGCTTTTGTGAGCTCCTCCCATTTTGTGCCATGTGTCTTCTTCTCCTCCACATCTCCTCCTCTTCATGGCCTATAAATAGAACCCTCCTTCTCCATTGTAAATCATCCCATAATTTCACAAGTCTTTAGAGAGATAGAGGGCTTAACCCTCTTCTCTTCACTTTCAATAAACACTTTGTTCTTCATTTTAGAGCTACCTTCCATTGCTTGGATCTTGCCTAGGAGCTCCTCTCCTCCACTTATTATAGGTACAAAATTACTTTCCGTATATTTTGTTCTTACTTTAAAAGTTATTCTCCTTTTCGGTATCCTTGTTCAAAGCCATAGTTTGCTTGTATTCCTTGACATTACTACAAGTAGCTAAAGCTTGTATTCGGTAGAGGGAGTATTTATATCATAAACTGTTTTAGACTCTATGCTTAATGCTACTTAGTGTTTCAAAACTTGTTCTATGTGCCACATATTAGGTCAGAACTTCCAAGGTTGAGTGGATGCTTGAAATGGCAAAACTCTTTCGTGGGGTTCGTGAACATACTCGGGTAAGTGGATGCTTGAAATGGCAAAGCTTATCTGAGGAGTTCGACCTCTCTAAAACACCATTTGGATTGATCGGAAATGATTGTTCAAATGGATGCACATAGGCTAGTATACCTTGAAATGGGGTGCTAGTCTAAATAGAACAAGTGCTCTATGACCTTGAAATGGGCTAGACAGTGTGGCAAATCGAGCGCTTGAAATGGCCTTGATACACTTTTGAACACTTAGTAGGATCATTTAGGGTCAATGATGAATGATGATATGATATGAAACCCCTAAACCGAATCCTTTCCTTACAGTCTATTATCAACTATTGTAATTTACTTTCAGTTCTCAAAGCACACTTAAACCCAACCCCAATCGCATTTAAATTCTGTATAAGCTTCATTAAAGAACAACTAATCCACACTGACTCTCTTGGGTTCGACCCCTACTTACCACTTGCTACCCAGTAGTAAAGTCGCGAGTAGCGGACTTATAAATTTATTCTTGACGTTTGCACACGACGACTGTGCATCCATCAGCCACCCATGACTCACCCTCTTCACAAGAAGCCGCCGGTCATAAGGGCAAAGGTGGAGGTTTTTGTGAATTTTGTGATGTTTTCACAAAACTATCGATGTATTTCCTCTCCGGACTGACTTTGGTTGCTCTTCGGTTGGATTTGTTTTGAGTGATTCCATGTCAAGATCTTGAGATTTCTTCAGTCAGCATCTGGTCGTGACCTTGGAATGACTCGTAATATATTTTCAGCGTAAAAACTCCTCCTTAGCATGTATTCTCTCTATGCTCCAAAATACCCTGTAGATAAATATCGGAACTAACAAGCAAAAGTTAAATAGACAAATAGTCTAATTTAGTGGATTTAACTGTGTTTATGATTCGTATAATTATGGTCCATCACCTCCCGACCAGTGCCTTTGTTTAACGTCGTTGGCTCGACAGTACCTCATTCCTGGATCATAAGTTTGGATCCCATGGGTGTGTGAGGTCAAACTTTGTCCCAACTGCCCTTTTGATTTGCCCAAAGAACTCATATGGCAGCGGGCTCAGTTTGGTTTTCCATTGGTTTGGCAGGTTCTTCTTTTCATAGCTCCGAGAAGGTGAGGCTCCCTTGACCATAGCTGCTGGTCCATGGAATCGTGCTCTCTTGCTTCTCCTTCCGGGTTTCCATTCTCTTGGCCCATGTCTTTGCCGCTTCTTCGTGTATGGTCGGTTGGCATCTTTGCAGTTTTGGAAGTTTAGTCTTTTGCCATGCGACCTCAAGCATGCTCCCATGCCAATCCTCTTCTTCATGGCAGCGATGAAAGGTCGTCCTAGAACGAGTGAGTTTTCCGGGCTGCTTGGCTGGCTCGTGGCGAGGGAGTGCTCCATTGTCGGCTTCTCGAGCTCAAGCTTCTCCTCCAACTCGCCTTCCACCTCATCATTGATTACTTCATCTTCAAGGGCTGTGATCCGTATACAAACCGAGGGGACAAGTTGGGGGACTTCCACCACAAGGGCCAGGTCTGTCTCAGGCAGCTCGGGTGCTTCGGCCAGCTCGGCAGGGAGGACAATGCCTTTCTCGGATAGTTCGGCAGTGAGGTCTGGGCACGTCTCGGGTATTTTGGCAGCGAGCATCGGGACTCTCTCGGGCAACTCGGTAATGAGTTCCGGGACTTCCGTTGGCTTGGTGGTGAGGACTGGGCCTGTCTTGGCCGGTTCTTCTTCGATCATCCGTGGATTCTCATCCTCTGCCGGTTCCGTGGGCTCTTCTTCGATGACTCTTCGCTTGAGCATCTTTTGAATTGCCTCAATATTTGCCCATGTTTCCTCGATGTCGGCCTGGATTTGGTGCATCGTGTTGGCCTGGATTTTATATACAAGACTTCTATGAACGAATGCGTCAGAACTTTCTTTTTCTTATTTGTTTCTGTATTTGGAGGAGGTGAAAGCTTGGAAAAGATGAAATCGCTTTGCTAAGCTTGGCAAAACCTTCCAATATTTTGCAGCATAATTTGCAAACCTTCAATAGTGTATATATTTTTGCAGCATAACCTCCCAATCTCAGCTGCACCCTCCAGTGCTAAATGATGAATCCATACATGTCAAAACCAAGCAATCAAGTTAATAACAAGTTTTAGAAATCAATCCTTGAATAGAAGGATCTGAAGTTTACAATAACTAACACTCTCAAAATATTGGTATTTGCACATATCATGAATCAACATATTTGATGAATCAAACAAAAACAATTCAATCTGCCCTAAAAAACTAACTGATGAATTAAACAAACTGTAGAAGCACAAAGAGTACCTTAAAAGTCCTGTCATGTCTTTGTTCAAGTTGCTGGCATTTCTTCAAACAAAACTAAATCCCACTTTCTTCAACTTTTCGATAATCAAAAATTATCCGGAAATACCTCACATCAATAAACCAAAACCTAACATAAAACCAGAACATTTATCAGACAAACCACAAATCCACAATGATCACAAGCTACATCAAACAAAATCAGATCCATTTCGTATCCAACCCGAAAATCTTGCCTACATCAAACAAAATCAGATCCATTTTGTATCCAACCGGAAACAAAACTAAACTGGAGTGTTTTGCCTATTAGATTAGAAACATTAAAGGTAAACAAAAAACCTTAAAGAACCGTCAGTTGGAACAGCTCATACGGACAAAGGCCAATGAGAAAAATAAAGAGTCTAGTGATCCGATTATTGGAAAGGAATGAAAAAATACCCACTTTACACTCTGAGGCGCAAAACAATAATTTGAGGTCGGGCATGGAGCACACAATTTAAGGTTTTACTACTCATCAAACAACCAATCAACAAACATATATGCTGAATGCAGGGGCAA